>CM060177.1:96333735-97766235 GCA_030549775.1 Tamarix chinensis | reverse complement strand
AATAAAGAGGAAGAAATTACCAAAATGAATGAGAGATGGGAACCATGTATAGGGATTCTAGGGTTCATATGGGGACTTCGAGAGTTTACATGAGGTGGATAGAACTTGCATGGGGATGATCTTTATGTGATAAAATTTTTTTTAGGATGTAAATATGCTAGGGGGAGTTGTAGAGTGATTGGAAACTTGGGATGAAAAATAGTACGTAGGTTGGTATAAGGGTGTATAAGGGACCCGATTAGGATTTTGGGAGGAAGCAGTAATATGGAAAATGTGGAAGTAAAAATGATTAAGGGAGAGTGGAGTGTGGGTTAGGAGTGGGAATTTATTTTAAAAGGGGAGAGTATGGGTGCCATGGGAGAGAAGAGATATTGGGTGAAAAAGAGAGAGGTTACTTGTAGGAGAAAAAAGGTACTAGGGTTGAAGTGGCCAACTAGGATTTTTTGGTCATAGGTGGAATCGAGGGATAAAGTGATATGATTTATGATTAGATCTAAATAAGATAAGGTATGGGGCAATAAACGAAGTAATGGTAGTGTAAGTAAGAGAGAGTTGGGCCACATCAGTCCAATTAGGGTTTTCAAGGGAAAAAACCCTAGAGGGTGATAGTAGGTGGAGTTGATGTCATAAGGTGTTGGACCTAACTCACACCCGTAGGAGTTGGGTTTTTCATTATATATAAGTGTAAGGGGAAATGGATGTCGGGGCGTGATAAGGGGAGTAGGAGTCTCAAGATATGGGACAGGTCCCCTTTAGGAGAATGGAAGTAGAAGATTATTGACATGCATGTTAAGAGTGAAAAACTTTATCCAATAAGATACGAATAAGATACTAATCACTAAAGAGTAAGATTGGTGAGCCAGACCCAGATCGATCCATCGGCATAATAGTGGCTAGGTGCCGGGGTGCCCTAGAGAATGATCCATCAGCATATAATAGTGGTTAGGTGCATTCTTCCCTATAAGTGACTGATCCACCGGTTATAATAGTGGGGGATCCCGAGCTCAACAAACCAAACATTAAGTTTCCAATGAATCACGAGAAAGGTGCTATGTAATTAAAGTGAAACACCATGAGAATCGGGACCAGACCAATCCACCGGCATAATAGTGGCCAGGAGTGTTCTGCCCTGGAGACGAATTCACCGGCTAAAATAGTGGTTAGGTGCATTCTGCCCTATAATTAACTAATCCATCAGCTATAATAGTGGGGTTCCCACACTCTCATGGATTAATAAATATTATGGTATAAAACAACTATATTTATCAAAGATCCAAAGAATAAGTCTAATTGGACCATATTCGGCCTTCATTATTTGTGTTACTGTATGCTATCTATTTGACTATGTCATGTATGTTATGTTGTATACTTTGTATGTTTGGCCTTATCACATGGTTAACTTACTCAGTATATAGTGTACTGATCACCTGTTTTATGGGTGCTAAGCATTGCCACTAGTAGAAGACCCATCTGAGCTTGTGCAGGTAGGGGACGATGTCTTCGATGCCTACGACATTTACGAGGCATCGGGTGGGGTGGAGCATTGAGCCTAGACCTGACTTAGGGATTGAGAGTGACTTGACCAAAGTCTATTTTCTTTTATTGGACCATGTATCATATTCTATTTATGTGATATCATATGGTACTTTATGTTTTGAAAAACTCTAGTCACTTATTCTTTGGATTGTAATTCTAAACCGCACACTTGTCTTTTATTAATGACTTGTGTCTTTATTAATGACTTGTGCTTGGCATTAACTTGTTTACCCTTAGCACTTAGTACTGGAATGGTAGGAGTGAACTGATCTAGTACTAAGTGTGGCGGTAATGCCCCCTGAATTTACAGTTTTATTATTTCACTTCTGTCAAATCTTTTTAATTAAATAAAAATTTTAGTAGTGAATTTTGGGGGTGTTACAATTGATGACCTAATAAATGTGGGAGATAAATTAATAGCCTGAACTAAGTAAGGGGTAATTTGGTAATTATGCAATGTGAAGGGTAATATGGTAAATTGGTAAGTAAGGAAATGATGACTTAATAATTATACAAGTAAAGGATGAATTAGTAATTCATATCTAATACGTTGATGGGATAATTGAGTTTTGTGATAAAACTTAATTAACACTAAATAGTTAGATAATGGTGTTTTATAATTAGTAAGTATCACAAAAACGAATCTTAAATTAAAATTGGATGAAATTATGATGGCCTTAATTATTCCTCTGTGTTATCTTGGATAACCATATGAATAAGGAATACCTAATGACATTAGAATGATTGAAAGTGAATAAGTATTAGATTGTTGTGTTTTTCATGATCACCTTAATTAAGACACTAATACTTAAAGTGAAAGACCTCGAGATAGGGAATGGTGGCTCTTGAGGGGTCGCTACCCTAAAGACATGGTTTAGCCAACGATTTTTCTGGTATTTACTGGTGTGCCTTTGTGCCACAGCCAGGTCATATATCTTACTCTATCTAACTCTATGGACCTATTTAGGTAGTATGCATACTTATGGATTAGGTGTCCTTATTGGTAGGGTACTCAGTAGCTTTATGGATTAGTATGACTAGGGTACATTTGCATCCCTAGGTTGATGGTTAAAGGGTACTGAATAGCATGTATGCTCTAATGCGACTGGTGTACCTTTATATCCTAAGATCTTGATCTCCCGTTCGAGACAAATGAATGGAACTATTATGGTGATTAAAAAGGAAAAACACTAATTATGAAAAGTGAAAGATTAATGAGCCAAACCTAATTGAAGTATGATTATGAGTACCAGTCCACCGAATATAATAGTGGCCTAGGAGTGTGTTGCCCTGGATGATGTTTATATGTATTCAAGTCGACCAGCAATAATAGTGGGAGTCCCGAGCTCAGTAAATCTATTTTGGTTGTGAATAAATTATGGAAAATACTAATCACTTATAATGGAACATCATGTGAGTCAGTGCCAGACCGGTCCGCCAGCGACTAATAGTGGCCAAGAGCATTCTGCCCTAGAGACCAATCCACCAACAATAATAGTGGCCAGGAGTGTTCTATCCTGTATGTATTCCGGTCTACTAGCTATAATAGTGAGGTTCCCACACTCACATAGATATATATAATTTGAGATGATTGAATAATGATAGATTAATGGATTAAGGCCCAAAAGTATTGATTGTACATTATAACTTATTAATATTTGATGGACTTGTTAAATATGTGATTATAGTGTATGTATTTCTGATTATATATGTATATAATTTTATTTTATGTATTTCATTACAGGCCTGCCTTTAAGTGTGTTTTAGAGGTGTTACTAAGTACTATAGTATTAGAGGGCTCCATTTGTGGGGCCCTTACCTATTCAATGGGCAGTGTCCTTACAACTCATTTTCAAGTACTATTCAAATGGATAACAAGAAAGAGAGTAAGGAAATTATTTATACTTTTACGGTTTCATTCTTTCTCTTTTAAATTCTTAGTTTAAATGTAATCTTTGTTCTTGTAACCACCATTGGTGGATTCCATTCTTGTGAAATGTTATTTGCGCTACACTCTTTTCAATATGGTTTGAATTTCTAGTAATATGTATTTCATTTTTTAGCCTTAGCACTTGATACTAGAATGATATTAGTGAACCGATTTGGTACTAAGTGTGGTGGTAATATCCCTAGATTTTACAGTTTTATTATTTTGCTTCCGCTAATTCTTTTAAATAAAATAAAATTTTTCAGGAGAGAATTATAGGGGTGTTATAGTGATAGTCGGTGGTGATGGTGTGGTGTTAACTGTGGTGGTGTGGGCTGATTGTGGTGTTACTCAATGATATGTGTAGGTTACAAGATGGTGATGGTTAGAATGGCAAAGGATAGAGGCTAGAACAACTCTGTCATGCAAGGAAGGTTGGTGATTATGCTAGGTTGGGGTGCTACGGATGATGGGTGTAGTGCATGTTGAAGGTGGGCTATAGTGTGTGGCAGTGGAGGGCTGGAGTTGCAGGGTTGCGAGAGAAAAAAGAGGGGTGAAGGATGGAGATATTTGGTTGCTAGGTTAGTGGATGGTGTTGGAAGTGGTAGGTTGGCACTGGATGAACAAAATGTAGAGGGGAGGAGGTGATGTGGTGGCTCGAAGGGGTAGAAAAAGGAAGGGGGACAGGAGTCAGTGGTGATGGCTTGTCGAATGTTGGGGGAGTTATGGTTATGGGTTTGTGATAGGGCTATTGGGTGTGGATCAGGAGATGGTGTGTTGGGGTGTTGGTGGGAAAAAAACCAAATAGAATAGAGAAGGGAAGGCTAAGTTTGGCTCAGGGAAGGGTACTTGTGGTTGGGCAAAAAACCAAACATAGCCAAGAGAGAGGGAGTTGGGTGCATGGGAGAAGGGATGTTTGGCTGGTGAGGGAGTACCATGCATGTGTATGTATAAAATATAGAGGGGTTGTGATGAGGTGATGGGTTGAGTGAGTTAAAGGGGAAATAAGGAAAGTAGACGATAGAGGTAGAGGGGTTGGCAGGTATAATTGAGTAGAAAATATATATTATATATTTTTATTTTAGACTTAGTTTAGATAGATTAGGGTACCAGATAGAAAATTAATCTAGATTGGGATAGGTTTAATAGAATGAAAAAGATAAAAATAATCATAAATAAATTTTTTGAATTTATGTCGATTTACATATCATGGTTATTAATAAAATAATTAAGATAAGATTTATAGGTATAACCTAGGATCAATATTAATAGTATAATTTCTTTCAAATGTTTAAGTTGATTAAATTTATATCTAAATTGTCATAATAATAACATATTTAATACTAAACCTCCTAAAATAATAATTATAACTAATCACAAGTAATTATTAATTTATAATTAAGTTTTCTAAAAATGGGGTATTACTGATCATATGAAACCTATTAAAACTAATAATAGTTTATTCTTAGGTGAAAAGGATTTGATTAATTACATTGAGGATGAGGGTGTTTGCATTGCTTTAATACTAAAATGATCTCAATTTGGGAATAATAATTCAAATAATTTTATCCTTACTAGATTTCTTGATGAATATAATGATGTATTTCCTTATGACTTATTTCCTAGACTACTATCTATCAGAGATATAGAGCATGCTATATATTTAATTCCTGTACTGCCTTTACCTAATAAACCTGCTTATAGATGTAATCCGAAAGAAGTTAAGGAAATATAATGACAAATATAAGAGTTATTTTATAAAGGTTATGTGAAAGAATGTATGAGTCCTTCCTGTGTACCTTCTTTGATAGTTCCTAAGAAAGATGGTACCTAGCACATGTGTATAGATTCTAGAGCTGTAAATAGTATAACTATCAAGTATAGATGTCCTGTGCCTAGACTCGATGTAATACCCCAAAAATTTGCTTAACCTAGTCCTACATCATTAACACCCTAATTTGATTTTAATCTTAAGAAATCTGATTTTTAACCTTAACTCAATCCATTAATCCCAAAACTTTAATAAAATTTGAAACATTAACTCGGATAAACCACAATTCGTAAACCAAAATTGAAACCCACTAAAATTTCTACTAATCCTAATTTCTTATGGCTAATCCAAGATTACCTTAAACTAATCCCCTAACCCTTCTCTTTTTCTTTTTCCTTATTTTTTTCTCCTCCTTTCGTCAACCTTGGGCTGCACAAATTTGAAAGTGTTGCAACTTACACTTACAACTTGCACCCCCTACTTGCACCATCATCCATTAGCTTTGTGCACTCTTATCCATCATCCATCACCTTTTTTTTTTCTTCTTCTCCTTCTCCCATCTCTGCATACCTGCACACCCCCATGCACAACAACCTATCCTCCTATATCCTTCTTATCTTTCTCACCCTTACCCAGCCCATGCACATAACCATCACCATCACCTGCATTTTTCATCACAATACACAACCATCACCTCCACTGTCACCCTAGTGACCTACACCATGACCTTACACAATTGTCCCAAGCCTTTTCCTCTATTTTCTTTATTTTCTCAATTCACACCATACACATGCACACATATACAGATATATATACACATATATACTACGTACTCTCATTTCTCTTTGGTTTTGCTTCATTTTACCCATCTTTGTGTCAAAAAGCCATTACCCAAGCTCCTTTTTCCTTCTCCCTTCTTCCTTCTATTTTCTCTTTCTTCTTCCTCTTTCTTTCCCTATTTTTAGCCTTTGCACCGCCTATTCCACCACTTTAAACACCACTCATGACCTATTGGCTGGTGGATCAACCACTAAGGTCACCCCAACCTTCCCCAACACTGTTGCCACCCGTCACTACTAACCACCATCTCTTTTTCCTTCTTCTTTCTCTTGTCTGTTGCACTTTTGTAGAGTGCATGGCCATGCAAGACTCAAAACCTCCTATTACACAGTCATGCAACCTTTACACCACCTAGCCATGTGTGATCTTTTCTATTAACTTGATGTGCACTGCTATAGCATAGCCATGCAACATTTGCAACTCCTGGCTGTGCATTACTTTTTATCTTAACTAGGGCTGCACCTCTTGCTACACAGCTGTGCAACTTCCTATGTTTGGTAGTACACCCCTATTTTCACCACCAAACCTTATACAAACATTGCTAAAATTTTACCATGGCTCCACAACACATTTCTCTATACATCCACACATCTTAAGCTCCCATTTGACCATGATTATTTATATTTTTACCCTCTTTACCTTCATTTAACTCTTCAAGCCTAACCATGAATTTTGATATTTTTCATAGGTGGTACTCTATTAGCTTTAGAGGAGGAAGTCTAGGATTTGTGTGCTTAGAGTCCTGTGTCCTAGTTGGTAAGGATACTATTTCATATTTAGACTTTATGGTATTATTTGCATGTATGGTTATATGTGTTTTTCATGATATTATTGATATATGATGTATATCATATATGATGTAACATGTGTTGATCATGATATTTTGTGATGATATGAATATTATGTTGAAAGGGAGTAAGAATCGGTGAGAGGTACCATTATGTTATGATTTTGTTGCGATAAGATCATGTTTATAGAAATATTTCTTATGGTATGAAATAAAGGCTTAAGGATGTTGTGTTATTGAAAGAAAGTAAGAACATATAAGAGGTACCATTGTGTTATGATTTTGTTATGATAATGTCATATTTGTGGAAATATACCTTATAGTATGGTTTAAGCATGTTATGTTATTGAAATAAAGTAAGAATGGGTAAGAGATACCATTGTATTATAATTTTGTTGTAATAATGTCATATTTGTGGAAATATATCTTATGGTTTGTAATAAAGGCTTAAGGATGTCATGATCTTAAAAGAAAATAAGAATGGGTGACTTCTACCATTGTGTTATGATCTTATTATGATAATGTCATATTTGTGTAAATATATCTCATGGTATAAAATAAAGGGTTAAATGATTTTTGACAAATGGGTATAAGAATTCTCATGAGGTATAATGATAATTTGTGGACTTAAAAAATAATTTATATGAAAGGTGCACGATTTTATAAAATAAAGACTACTATTTATGCTTAGGGGTAATTTGGTCATTATGAGATACTAAAGAAATTTTTTATGTATTAGGTGGATTAAAATATGATAATAATAATAGCATGAGAAGTTCTTGGAAGTATTATCATTGTTTGGGATCCTTAAATGATTTAATGGATAATTTGGGGCAACTATCTTATAATGATAATATCATTATTCCATGTATAAGATCTAGAGGTTATACGAATTTCTAAATACGTTGTTAATGTTTGACCTTATGAAGTTATCTATTTAAAATTGGTAATCATATAAATTTTATGAGATTTACTATGACAAATCTGTGGAATTTTGGTCTTTAATATTTCTATGGTTAACGTATTGGGATGAGATTATTAAAGTACATGCATGGAAATTAGTTTGTACATTTTGGGTATGATAATAATGATAGAATTTGGAGATGATATAATATAAGTTGCGTGGAATAATCAATATGGAAAAATGAATATTAAAGGGTGTGTAATTAGGGTTTTGAAAGAACTTAAGAACTTGGATATATGCTATGTGTATCTCTATTTTAATGTGTTATATGCCTAAAAATAATTTTTAAATAAGATATTATTCACTTAAAATGAAAGAGTACATGAGTAGGGATAAGGTAATCTATTTTTCTATATATATATATATATATGTATTCCCGTTCTACCAAGGAGAATAGTGGATTGGGAGTGTTTTTCCCTTAGAAGATGTTTTTAATATTTGTTCCACCAAAAAGAATAGTAGATCAGGAGCATTTTTCCCCGAGAAGGTGCTTTAGTCCATTCTACATGATGTATCATTATAACATATAGAAAAGATACTAATGACTTAAAGTGGAAAAATATGTGAGTCGGAACCAAGATGATCTGTTTTTCTATATATATGTATGTATTCTCATTCCACTAGGAAGAATAGTAGTTCAGAAGAATTTTTCCCTAAGAAGATGTTTTGAATCTCTACTCCACCGGAAAGAGTAGTGGCTTAGGTGTATTGTCCTTAAGAAGAGTTTTAGACTGTTCCACCGGTTTAAGAATAGTGGGGTTACTACACTCAATGTATGTAAAAGAATGAAACTGGTTTATACATAATAAAGGAATATGGATCATGTTATATCTTATGTGATGTTTTATTTATTTATTTATTCCTTTATTATTTAATGTGAAAGCATATATTATTTATATTCCTGTTTCAATAGTATTATTTGTACCTATCGTACTAACCACCCGTTTTATGGGTGCTGCTCATTCCCATAAGTAGATCTGCCCTATTTTGTAGGTGATTAATGATTATTTGCTTGATGTGCTTCTTTGGGTGAGCACTATAAATGATTTGGGAAAGGGTATGGATATCTAGATATCTCTACCTCTTTGGACTCTTAGTCCTCTATTTTCAATATTCATTCCCTTCTTTCTTTTTCATATCATGTATCATGGTAGAATCAAGTACATTCCACACCTGATTCTAAGGTATAAGGTTAATTTTGACTTGCATTTGATATAGATTGGGCATAGGGAGTGTCCTCTTTTATGTTAGATGCAGTGTGACACCACTACATTTTGTGTCTTAGCTTTTGCTATTAACTCTTTAAAACAAAATTTGTAAGTTTTAAAATTTAGGGGTGTTACACTTGATGACATGTTTAATGAATGTTGTGGTGCACTTGTATTTTCCAAAATTAACCTAAGAAGTAGTTATCATCAAATGAAAATTAGGAATGGGTAAGAGTGGAAGATAGAATTTAAAAGTAAATATGGTATTTAGAAATGGAATGTTATGTTTTTTAGTTTATGTAATGTACCTAGTTCTTTCATGAGACTAATGAATGAAATTATTCATCCTTTCCTAGGTAAATTCATTGTGGTTTATTTGGATGATATACTTGTATATAATAAGAATAAACATCATCATTTTGGGCATCTAAGGAAACTATTTGATAAACTAAGGGAAGCTAAACTAGATGGAAAATTGAAAAACTATGAATTTATGCTTCAAAGTATACTTTTTTTTTAGTTATATTGTTAGTGGCAAAGGCATTAAAGTTGATCCTACTAGGATAAAAGCTAATAAAGAGCAGCTTATTCCTAAGGATGTTCACCAAGCGAGAAGTTTTCATAGGTTAGCTGGTTTCTACAGAAGATTTATTAAAGATTTCTCTACTATGGCTGCACCTATTACTCAACTCATGAAAAATGGAGAATTTAATTAGGGAAATAAATCCACTAAACCTTTTGAAACTTTTAAGGATACATTATGAAATGCTCCTCTGTAAGTTATTCCTAATGTTTACCTACTTTTTTTAGGTAACTTGTGATGCTTATGTGGTAGGTGAGGGAGGAGTTCATTCATAAGAAAAAAAAAATACCTATTGTGTACTTTAGTGAAAAATTAAATGGAGCTAAATTAAAGTATTTGATATATGACAGGGAATTCTTTGCCATCATACGTACTTTTGAGACATAGAGACATTATTTGAGGCTTAAACCATTTGTGTTATATTTTAACCATGAGAATTTGGAATATTTGTATGGTAAAAAGAAAATTATCCTAGACATGCAAAGTGGATAAAGTTTCTATAATCTTTTGTGTTCTCTATCAAATACTTGGATGGAAAAGAAAATTTAGTAACCAATGCTCTTTCTCAAAGGTTTACATTACATATAATATTAGATACTAAATTGCTAGGTGTTGAAATGTTAAAATAATTATACCCTAAAGATGAAGGCTTTAGTGATGAATATAAAACAAGTAAAGAAAATGGATATCAAGGAAATTGTTCATTATAAGACATATTTTTATTTAAACTTAATAGACTTTATGTACTGGTGTCAAGTATAAGAGATTTAATTACCAAGAAAGTATATAAAGGAGCTATAGTGGGATATTTTGGTACTCAAAAGACAATAAAAATATTGCAAGAGAATTTCTATTGGCTACGCATGATAAAAAGTGTACAACTAAAAGTAAAACATTATGTTACTTGTAAAAAGAAAAAAAAATCCCCTAAAGGTTTATATAGACCATTACCTATTGGCCTAGTCAACCATGGGAAGGAGTTAGTATGAATTTTATCTTAGGGTTTCCTATAAAACAAAGAGGAAAATATTTTATTATGGTTATGGTAGATATATTTTCTAAAATATCTCACTTTGTTCCATGCAATAAAATCGATGACGCTACACATGTTGCTGATTTGTATTTTAAAAAAATTGTGAAACTATATAGTATACCTAAATATATTATTTCAAATAGAGATGTCAAGTTTCTTAGTTACTTTATGAAGACATTATGGCCCATGTTAGAAACTAAGTTGTTATTTAGTACTTCATATCATTCACAAACCAATGGACAAACTAAAGTTACAAATTGTACTCATGGCACTTTGTTAAGAGGATTCATAAGTAAAAGTACTAAAGATTAGGATATTAAGTTAGCTCATGCAGAGTTTGCTTACAATCGAAGTCCTTTAAGTCCTGCTCAATCACGTCCATATGAGATTGTGTATGAGGTGAATCCATACATATGAGTTCACATTCTACCTTTAAAAAAAGGTGAGTTTAAAATTTATAAGGCCAAAGAGCGAATTGAATTCTTTCAAAAGCTTCATCAACAAATCAAGGGAAACATTGAATAAGCCAATGAAAGGTATCAAAAGCAAGGTAATAAACATTGTTCTCCACATGTATTTTCTCCTAATGATTTAGTTTGGTTACATTTGTGAAAATAAATATTTTCTACTCTAAGAAAACATAAACTAATTCAAAGAGCAAATGGACTATTTAAAATCCTTAGAAAAATTGGAGAAAAAGTTTATGAACTCGAACATCCAAAAATAATATGGCAGTATTTGAAGGATATTTAACATTAGTGATTTGTCTCTTTATTATAGTGATGTCAATTTGAGTAAAACTTCTTTTCAAGATGTGGAGAAACATGCAAGAGCATTTATAGATTCTCATCATACATCTAAGAATTCTCAGGATAATGAGGATTTGGCAATATTAATAATGGTGCCTATTACAATATGTATCTTTGATTATGTAACTTTGACTAAACATAATAGGTATATTTAAAGTGATTCTTGTAGGTATATAAGATATTTTAAGATTGCTTCTTATGTTATAAGTTATTACAAATAAAATGAGCTATTATGTGTGGAAGTTAAGCTTTCAAGTCAAAGAAGACCTATTTATCATTCTTATATAAATTAGGACTTTAGTTGTTTCCATATACTAACTAGCTTTGTTTATTCATAGTAACTTATAGTTCCATTCATGTATTATATCAGTTAGTAATTTGTTGCTATTAGAGTTTAGTGTGCTAGTTAGCCATATGTGCATTATTAGGGTTATTATAAAGGTGTTCAAGATTTTCAATAACAATTGGTACCATATCTAAATATGCATATATAATGGTTTACAATTACAAATGATAAAACATTACAAAGTATACATAAAATACTAAAGATACATAAAACCCTAATCATGATAATACATTAAAAATTTAAGTAATCAAGATTTATGTCTTATACCTTTATACTCTATGAAACTTTGTAACCCTTGCATTATTATTATCTTGCACACTTGACATCCTTTTTGAATTATTCTTCTTATAAGCATATACAACATCTTCAAGAATCACTTAATGAAACATTATTAGAGTTATTATGAAGGTATTCAAAATTTTCAAAAACAATTGGTTTTAGCTCTAGACATACTAGCTCTTGACCTCCAAAAGGAGAAGAATGAGATGGAGATGCTCCTACATCATTCTCCCCTTGTAAAGAAATTTCTTTTTTCTCAAATTAGAATCACTATAATAAGGAGATAAATCACCAATGTTGAAAGTTGCAGAAACTCTCCCATATAATTAAGTATTTTTAAATCATAAGAATTATTCATAATTTTTCTTAATATTTTTAATGGTCCATCTACATTTATTATTATTTTATTTATTTTCCTTAAGTTTAAAAATCTCTCTTTTCTTAAATGCAGTTTCTGAAGTCTCTTGGTGAAAGCAATTATGTAATTCTATTTGTATTCAGCATTAGATTTCTCAATGTTGTTCCTACTTTACTCAAGAAATTTCTTAAGGGATTCAATTCTTTCATATTTCTCCCATTATAGGGATTATCTTATAATCACCTACATAAATTGAAGTAACAAACACAATGAATATGATTGCATAAATGTTTTCTAAAAAAAACTCATAAATATGACCTAAATACTCTTAAACTAATAAGGCAACAAAACTCGTCTTACAAATTTTTTGATACTTAACCAATTTATCAAGAGCTCTCCTACATAACTCAAGACAACCACACATATGATTTACTCAAATTGAATGAACCCAAAAGTCACCAAACATAAGGTTGAAATAGTATTACCTCATTTTTAGGAATCTTAATTATAAAGTAATAATTATATTATTTTAGGAGGTTTGGTATTAAACATATTATTATTGTTCATATTATTTTGATGATTTAGTTATAAATTTAATCATGTTAAATTTTGATATAAATTAGGTTATTTAATTTAATCCTAGTTCATATTGATAAATCTTATCCTAATTATTTTAATAATAACCATTGATCCGTAACTTTAAATAATTTTCTAAAATTTATCCTAGATTGTTTTTATTATTCTTTCCATTCCTTTTTTAACTTATTTGAGATTGAATTATTTTTTTTGACATACTTTTACCCTATACCCAAATCTATTCACATCAAGCCTAAAAATAAAATAAATTTTCCTACTTTATCTTACCATTTCTATACAATCGAATTACCCCTTTCTTGCGCCAATTCCTTCCCCTAATCACACTACCTATCTCCCTCATTAACTCACCACACTCAACCTAACAAATATTATATACATATACACACACTCATACCCTCAGCTACACAGTCACACTCCTTTATCCTAACAACCCCTTCCCCCCTCTATTCCTTTTTGAAACCCTTCTCCAAGCCAAACAACCTTCCTCTCCCACTTCCAACATTTTCCAGAACCCACTAAGCCTCCCTTCTACCTCCTTCTTCCTTTGGTGCACCTCCCTATCCAAAAACACTGTCACCATCCTCCTTCACCATCGTCACTCCCCTACATTGGTTCCCTTCAGCTCGCACTAAGCCCATGCCACAACAGTCCTATATTTTATCCCTCCTTTGAGCCACTATGTTACCTCCTTCCCTCTATATTTTCTTCATCTAGCAGCCACCACTTCCACCCTTTAGCCGAGCCACCCTGTGGGCATAACCAACCTTCACCACTCCTTGCAACCATAACCAACCATAATTGTAACTCCAAGCACCTCTACCCTAGCTCAACTATCTGAGCATCCTTCTTTGCCATTGTTCTATAGCCTTCCACAGCCAGTTCATCACCAACTTGCAGCTTACTCCTACCCCAACAACACCTCTTTAGCCAGTAACCATCTCCTCCACCCTTGCCTCACCCAATCCTTATACCCGTGCAGCCCATCAAGCTTGACCAACCTTTTCTCTATGTGCATGGCTCAACCTACTGTTGTGTGTGCTATTTTAATAATTTTTAGTACCTATATTAAATGTAAGGGTATTTTAGTAATTTTAGAAAAATAAATATTTCTGTACTATAAATATTATTTTATTTTATTAGATATTAACTTAGTAATTGTGGTAGTATTTTTAGTTATGAAATTTTGATTAGCGGGACCTAATTTTTAGTAGAAACCGCAATTTTTATATTTTGGCTTGAACCTAGATAACTATTATACCTTACTAAAATGTCGGATATTACATGTTAGGACATCATTATTTTTATGTATAATCTATGTTAAGTAAGTTGTTATATAGTAAGTGTTATACTCTATTAAAATGATAAATATTGCAAATTAGGGTTTTTGGTGTATGAAATATGTTAAACATGATTTGTTACATTATAATTATGTGTTAATTGTTATTATCATGAAACAAATAAAATGAGTATATTATCTAATGTAAAATATTTCGGGTATAATAGTATGATTAAAATAATTCTAATGACAAAAAAATATTTTGTATGATAAGTACATATAAAATAATAGGTACAACATGCTTAGATATAATTGTGGAATAATAATTATAGATGTGTGTCCTAAGGGTAATTTAGTCATTTTTAGTGTATTATGATATTTATCCTAAAAATCATTTCTAATATATATTATCTGTTGTTGATTATGCGATCATATATCTTTGGTGTTTGAAAAGTATATGATAGGGTTTTATATATAGAAACATATGTAAGGGTAAAATAGTCTGTTAACATAGCTGATAATTTAAATTACATAATAAATAATTAAATTAATTTTTTTAGCCTTTTCATGATAAATTAATAAATAAAATGGATATAGTATTTAAATAGATGATAATCTGATAATTATTGGCTTTAGGGGAATTTTGGTCATTTTCGATCAAATACACCTAAATATGAATAATTAGATATAAGATGGACTTATACTTTTAATAAGTTTACCTTAGTATTTACTTTGACCTTATTTTTGACCGTTGACCTAAAGATTAACTTGGATAATTAAAAATAAATGAAAAATGGCTAAGTATAGAAATGGAAATAATTGTGCAATATGTGATATCTATGATCACCTTATAAAATTATAATAGGTAAAGTGGAAGCCCTTGAGTTTAGGAATAGTTTCTCTCTGAGGGTAGCTACTTGGAGATGAGGTAGGAGCCCTCAATTTTTGCTTTTCTAGTGTGACGGTTATATCCTAGTAAAACCCTAATCTACTCTATAGATGGCCTATAGGCCCTATAGGGGGTATTAATACTTAAATATTAGGTATCCGAGGTGAGGAGGGTAATGTGTGCCTTGTGCATCAGTATGACTAGAGTTCTATTATGCCTCTGGGTTGGATAGGTGGGAGGATACCATGATACCTTATGAGTCAATATGACTGGTGTACTTTTATGTCTTTGAGTTATTATTGTATCCCCCTTGAGTAAATAAAAATGAAAATGATATGATTTGATTGGAATGATTATTATTAGATATTGGATTATTTTGGTAGTAGCCTTTGTGCCTATATGTAGTTTTAGTAGTAGCCTTCATACCTACAAGTAGTTTTTGTAGTAACCTTTGTACTCACCTATGGTTTTGGTAGTAGCTTTTGTACCTACTTGTGGTTTTGGTAGCAGCCTTTGTTCCTATATGTAGTTTGGTCGTAGCCTTCGTACCTACCTATGGTTTTGGTAGTAGCCTTTATGTGCGCATATAGTTTGATAACAGCCTTTCTATCTACCTTTGGTTTCGGTAGTAGCCTTCATGCCTACTTGTGTTGGTATTAGGTCTGTGAGTATACCTGTGATATTATGAATTTTATTATACTATACCTATAAATATACCTATGATGTTATGTGGATTTTATTATGTTGTATATGTAAGCATACATGTAATTTTATGGATCTCATTATAGCATACCTATGAATATACATATGATGTTATATATTTGGTTGAGATTAATGCTAAGACATAAATTATGCTGTGAAGGTTATAATCGTACTATAGAGTTGGGTTTTAATTATTGCTTCAGAGAGTATCTTGGGATACTTAGTTGGTAAGTGCTATTACGTTCTAAATGAACACACATGAACAGTGTGTATATTTTAATATTTATACCATGTATTGCCATGATAACTTATGGTTATTATGTTGTGGGTGATCTAATCATACTTCAAAGAGCATCTCTAGTATGTTATTTTGGTAAGTTTTACTATGTCCTCAATGAACTAGTATGAGTAGTATATGATTTCGGTGATTGTGATTATCTGATATGATTATTGTATCTTGATCATCTCATGCATGTCTTAAGATGTAGTGATGCCTTATGGTTATTGTGTTAGGGTTTTCTTCTAATGATACTTCAAAAAGTATCACTTGGATGTTCATTGGTAAGTTCAGTTGTTTCAAATGAATGAATATGAGTAGTATGTGACCTTGATAGAATTTGATTATCTAAATGATTATTGTATCGCAATCCTCGTATTTGTATGTATATATCTTGTATCATATTAATTGTATTCCTTACTTGTATTCCATAATGTTTTGACATATTATTTTAGTATAAAGGGCCCCTGCCTATTCAATAGATAGGGGACTTTGTAGGTCAACTTTTGAGTTTTGTTGAAAGTTTTTAGTCATTTTGAGTGCATAGCAATATCCATTGTCTCTTTTGCTATCTAGTATCTGATTTTAATTAGACTTTCATATGTCCTATTGTAATTTCTCTCTTGAGTTTTGGTAGACTGTTGATGTTGTTTTTTAACTAGCACCATACTTATCTATTATTCTCTATATTCTGACTTCTGTAGTCATGCTATTTAAGTAAAGTAATGTTTTAGCCTTAGCACTTAATATAAGAATGATAAAGGATGCTAGACGTATACTAAGTGTAGCGGTAATGCCCATTAATTTTGTAATTAACGCTTTAGCAAAAAGAAAATTTTTAGTAGTAAAAATGGGGATGTTACAAAAATAATTAAATCCAAAATCTAGAATCAACCAACCTCAACCATTTCAACATAGTACCATAATCACAATTTATACACTTACCCATATGCTTATGCAAGATATGATATTATAACACATAATTAAGAATTTAAAAAAACCCTCGCATGGCCTTGCTTATGGAAATCACATAAGATCTCACGGCTCTTAAAACACATGTAGCATTAGAGCCTTACTCTAGAGACATGTATCTTTAATGAAGGTCACACAGGTCTCTTAGAAAAAAAGAGAGGGTGGAATAGAGGTGTTGCAAGTGGAGATTGTAAGCACAACAAGGCCAATGAACAATAGGATGAAGACGTTACGATGGGGCTAAACAAAGGCCAAACAACTGTGTAATGTAATTCACTACCCCGAAAAGGGGTTTTAATAACGGTTATATTATAGTTTTAACAACGGTATTAAACTGTTATTAAACCACCCGTTATTAAATATTTCATAATGGTTTATAACTGTTATAAAAAAAATCCGTGAATATTTACATAAACTTTATATTTAATAACTGTTTTCAAGTAACAACCGTTGTTAAAAAAAGGTTTTAATAACGGTTCTTCCATAAAACCATTGTTAAAATTAAGATTTCAATAACGGTTTTCAAGTAAAAACCGTTGTGGAAAACCGGGTTTAAATAATGGGTATTACAAAAACTATTGTTAAAACATAATCGAATTAGGGTTTCAGTCATTGATTATGCATTTATTAAACCCTAATACGTATTAAATGAGCATAAATTTGAGATTAAACAAAAGTTTTAATAATGGTTCCTAATAAAAACCATTAATAAAATGTATGTTTTAATAACGGTTTTAATACGAACCGTTATTAAAACCTAAGTTTTTATAACCGTTTTCATAAGAATCGTTATTAAAACCTGTTTTAATAACGGTTATTATGATAACCATTACTAAAAGTCTATCATCGAATTAGGGTTTTGGGGATTGATTATGAATTTATTAAACCTTAATGCATATTAACTGAGCATAAATTTGAGATGAAATATGTGGTTTTAATAACAGCTCTTAATAAGAACCGTTATTGAAACTATAGTTTTTTTAATGTTCTTACTGTTTTGTTCCTACCCATATACACAGTTGCATGTTCAAATAATTACCAAATCTGCATTGTAAAACAACATCAATTTATAACTAATCTACTTTCACACCATAATTTCAATCAATCTCTAATTAGTATGCATGTCTTAATACACCGGACATACTCATGAATCAAAATTAGTAGGCATACCTCAACTTGGTAGGTCTACACCCTAAAGTAAAAAGTTCATAAATCTAGCTTAGAAGACCGAAAGACATAGATGAAATACAAACCTGAACATGCATGTAAAATATATAGGTCTCTACCTAATTCCGAATGAATGAGTGCACATGCTTGGCCCATTGGTCTCTAACTTCATCAATTTCATCAACATTGTATTGTTGGCCTCGTACATAGTCATCTGTGAAAAAGTACAATGCTCGAGTTTCAATTAATATACAGTTAGCACTTGCGTCAAGTACCAAATATATATTTTATGATTCATTAATGGAAAAATATCGAAAAATAAACATACATGACTTGGATCTATGTTGACCGATCTATTCTAGACTATTAGATCAATTGCTCTATATATATAGTATCCACAATCATTGTTGTTTTGCTATTGTAGACACTGTCAAATGAATTTAGTTAGCTCTCCAACTATTAGATATTAATTTGAATTAAAATAAAATACAAAAAAATTATCTTCCTACTTACTATGACAGGCTCATATTGAAGATTCTTTGGGTCTGGGACACCATTCCCACCTCTCCTTTGATACGTCATCCGTAGTTCCCTAATAAATAGAGTTGGATACACAATATTATAAGTATATATACCTCAAATAATAAAAGTATAATATATGTATAAATAAGCTAATGAATTAAGAATTAAAAATTATACTAACATATTGATAAATTTCTTTCCACCACGACGAGCAACTTCAAAAGGCACGTCATAGGTTTGAAGGGAATCAAACACATAGACTTTATTAAGATCAGGTCGGACAGCGTACAAAACCCAATGTTCATGTGTGAGATGAAGAATGAGATAGAGTTTATTGTGTCCCTCAATCAAAACGTGATCCGCTAAATAGTTTACGTGCCTACCCTCTCTTATTATACTACAATCAGCTATGTAGTATGAGCACACAAACACAATAAAGGACAACATTCCCTCCATTGCAGTGCGATTAGCTACCAACCTATGGACGAAAATAACAATGCATATTGTTAATAACTAATAACTCATATAAGAGGTCATAAAAATTCCAATTGTACAAGTTAAGAGTATTAAAATCTCAAAATGAAATAATATTTATGTGACATAGATGGCAACACTCATGGTTGACACCCATTCTTGATTATAAATGTCGCCTATGTCAACCGTCGATACCATGTAAGTAGCATCGTCCCTCCCAACATACTCAAGACGACAATCAATGAAAATATAATTGTCCATGAGGTAGTTTTGGGCATAAAAATATAATAAAGCTATTGCTGGTGGAGGTTGGCTTTTCTCTAAAGAAAGAATCTCTTGTGGGGCAACTAATTTCTCAGATTTAGCTCTCTTTCTTTAGCAAGCCATATTTTATGTTTCTTATTCTACTAGTACCTCTCTTGGTTTTACTAGCAAGAGCAGTCTTTGTTTTTAATTCCTTTTTTGATTCCTTAGTTGATAATAATAAATAAAATATGTATTGAGCATATAAATATAAATATATATATATATATATATATATATATATATATAAAAGGTATGAAAAGTGTAACTACTAAACAAGGTCTAATGAAGATGTAGAATGTTAATACATCTTCAGTAGTGAGATGTATCTAATCCGCAGGCTAAGCCACGAAGCTTCCATGAGCTTCTAGTACTGTGGTTGCCTCATCGCCCCTTTTATAACAAGGCAAGTGCGCACAACTAATGATTGGAGTGTCAATACTCACCGGCCTTGTATTTAGGGCTAAATTGTACCCATGGACTGTTTGCGTTTGGGTACTGTGACTAATGTGGACCCTTCCTTTTGCCAAAAGTGTTGAAATGTCACTCTCTACAAGTCATATTTATACAAACCCTAAATAAAAGTATTACACATTATTAATTATTTATTACACCAAATACATTTAACAACAATTCATAGTTTGTAATACTTACCTCGGGAAGAGTAGAAAGACATGCATCAACTTCACAACTATCTTTGATGCTATTTAAATTAGGTATGTGAAGTTGATCATGGTCTACTGAATCAAATGGCTTATACCCTTGAGATTTAATGAATGAAAACTCTTGCTCCATTTTTGCCATTCGTTCAAATGCCATGTTCGATTTCTGAGTGAGGATGGTGACTTGCTCATTAGTGCTACGAGAACCACGAGATCGACCACATATGCTCGTTCTCGTAACACTTAATGCAAGACCCCTGTGTCTTTCAGGGTGTTATACAATTCCTATAGCCTGGGATACAATGCTATATTGGTCCACCCTCTCCTCACCATGTGACATTTTAAGTCTGTCCTGTAATGTATATAATATATGTAAATTTAACTTATAGGAATAAGCATAATATAATAGTTTTATTAATGAAAACTAATTAGGGTTCTATATATCTACAAAATTACAATTTTTTTGGCTGCAACATCAACATATTCATTAATACATCCATCTTTTGTTACTCTAGCCTTCTTCCATAATATACCAATATTGATGGACAAGGTACATGGGTCCAAGTTTTGGACTAGGAGCTACAAATCAAAAAATATTCTTAATTAAGAATATTATTATAAAATTCAACATTTACATGTAATTAGATAAATCACAAAATATATACCAACTCCTCTTCAAGGCCTGCATAGCCTTTGCGAGCCATATTATGCCGGTATTTATTTTGCTTTGTAATCTCTTTATTTTTGGTACTTTTTTCTGATGTGACAAGCCAAAACATATTCACATGGTTATTTCAATATTAAGCATAATACTGGGATCGATACAAAAAGTTTAATTATTATTTAACAAATACCTTAAAATCCCCTGTAAGATGATATGCAATAAATTGGTTCCAACTTTCCTGATCGATGAAACCATATGGTTTGGGTGGGTTATGCCGTAGAGAACCATCCCTCTTTCTATACATTTTCCTACGAGCTAAATATGACCTAAATGTTCTTAGACACTCTCCACAATGTCTAAGAATCTATTTCTTCCTATTCCCTAGGACAATGAACACTCTCTGCAAAATAAGACATGTAGATGTATAATGATGCTAATGTAATAAAATTAATAACATTTGACATACAAAAATGATTACATAAAATAGCATATTTACTGTGATTTCCTGCCAAATATGCTCCTTATGACCCTTTGGAACCTGCTTCCAATTATTATAGGAGAAATGAATGTATTTACGGGTTACAAGCAAAATATAAGTCGAAAACATGTCTGCGTAAGGGCCAATTGGAAGATTTACATTCCAACTCAACTAATTCTCTTTTATTCCACATGTTTGTGATGATTCTCATAATTATAGGTCCTATTTTCCCTTCTTCATCACTGTTGTCCCTATCAATATTTTTGTTCGCCATATCTCTATAAATAATAAATAAATAAATTATGTTAGAATATTATGTATTGAGCATAATGTACCATTATATTATTGATATGAATCATGCTTAGAAAGAATTAATCTCATATGTATCAAGTTATTCTATATATATACGAATCATGCTAACACATTTCCAAAAAGATATTAATACTAATCCTAAACCTAATTAACCATAATAAATGATAAACCCTAACCCTAATTAACCATAATTTCTTATAATAAAACCTAACCCTAAACCTCATAAAACCATAATCCTAAACCTAACTAACTGTAATTAAACTATAATATATAAATCATATTATTATTATTATTATTATTATTATTATTATTATTATTATTATTATCATTATCATTATTATTATTATTATCATACACAATTATTTCTCTCTATTTAATTATTCACTTTTATATATTCCTTATTTTCTATATCTATTTAATCCTCATCAAATAGCAATCATTAACATATGCATCTCTAATTAAAATTTTTATTTAATGATGTGCATATGTAAAATATGTTTTCATTTCATTATATGACATTTCCTATATCTTATTGCTAATGTCCTATACTTATTAATGAAAATGTGCATACATATATATAGAGTTTTTATAGGTGAAAATGTATATCATTCTACATTCACATTCATATTATATATATGTAAAGGTCTCGGCCAACACATGCATTTGTTAATATATAATAATAACGCAACAAAGTCACACTTTCGAACAACAACATTTTCAACCAACACATTTTCGAACGACAAACCACAACTTTTCAATAATAAACAAATGCAACCCTGTAGCAACATGCATGCATTTATATATATATATAACTAGATAAAAAGTTACAAGAGGAAAAACAAACACATACCTAAAGTGAGCTAGCTACAAACACGACAGCGAGCAAGTTGAGACCGGTAAGAGCCTACAAACATGACGGAGGATGAAGGTATAAGTGCTGGCTAGCTAGGTTTGGAACAATGACAACACACATATGCAAATCTGACAATAGTAGAGGGGTGGTGGAGAGTTGGTGGTGCAAGGGTTTTCCTTACTTAAGAGGAGCCAGAGTGGTGGTGCACGGTGGGTGGTGCAAGAGTTTGCAAGGAGAAGGAGAGTAAGGGAATGAAGGTGTAGAGATTCTAAAATTTTTGGCAAAAAATAGAACTGAGTGAAATAAAAGTTTGATTTTGGAGTTTTAGTAACGGTTCTTTCAGGAACCATTATTAAAACTGTCAAAATTTTGACAACGGTTCTTGTATAAGCCGTTATTAAAACCTCTTTTAATAACGGTTTTACTTGAACGGTTATTAAAAAATCCGTGTAAATTTTAACTTTACCCTTTTAATAATGGTTTTTAACTATAACCATTTTTAAAAATATACCACGCATTAATTTTTACTCATTTGACAACGGTGTTCGAACCACCATTATTAATGTCCCGTTATTATTTTTCATTTTCATAGTAGTATGAATAGTTCATATTATGGCAGATGAGTTGTGTAAGTTAATGCCAAAGATGGTGGTGCAATGTGAGGTGGGGACAGTGAGGGTAGGGGTGGGGGTGTTTTGGAAAAGCCAATGTAGGTAGGGATGGTAGCATGAAGGATAAACTAGATATGTAGGTGTAGCTCGAAGATAATGGTGAACCAAATAGGAAAAGAAGAAGCAAGATCAAGGTGTGATGGCAAGTAAAAACATCAGGGAAGAGAACATAGCATGATTAGGGGTGGAATGTTCAATAGAAAAAGGAGAGGAAGGGACTTAAGCTCATGGTTCGAGGTTACATGAAAAGAGAAGGGAAAGTGCACAACGTAACAGACTTAGATATGCAACAAAGGGCAATTGTAGGGGTGGAGTGCCAAAAGCAGAAGTAGAGTTGTGGTTGAGGGTTTTGTGTTGAGTGTGTTACACTTAAAAGTAAAAATGGCGTTGAGTGAAAAGCTAGATATAATTTAGGATTAAAGGTTTATTTACAGTAATTAAACTAGCCTTAGCACTTTGGATAAGAATGGGAGATGATGCCAGACTTATACTGAGTGTGACGGTAATACCCATTAATTTTGTAATTAAAGCTTTAACAAAAATAAAATTTTTAGTAGTAAAAATGGTGATGTTATAGAAATATTTAAATCCAAAATCTAGAATCAACCAACCTCAACCATTTCAACATAATACCATAATCACAATTTATACAATTTTCATATGCTCATGCAAAATATGATATTATAACACATAATTAAGAATTTAAAACAACCCTTGCATGGCCTTGCTTACAGAAATCACATAAGATCTCAAAGCTATTAAAACACATGTAGCATTAGGGCCTTACTCTAGAGACATATATCTTTATTGAAGGTTACACAGCTCTCTTAGAAAAAAGAGGGTGGAATAGAGGTGTTGCAAGTGGAGATTGTAAGCAAAACAAGGCCAAGGAACAACATGATGAAGATGTTACGATGGGGCTAAACAAAGGCCAAACAAGTGTGTAATGTAATTGTTGGATACAAGGCCAGGGACACATGGTGGTCACGTTGGGAGTTTATAGATGTGTGTGCTAGTGGTACAAGATAGGTTGTAGTTGAGTTAGATTTTAGTGCAAGGCTAGGGTGGTTTTTGTGAGTTGTTAGCACAAGTAAGGGGCGGAACATAAGGAGTTCATGTTGGTGAAGGCTTGTAGTGTGAATAGTTCATGTTATGGTGGATGAGTTGTGTAAGTTAATGCCAAAGATGGTGGTGCAGTGTGAGGTGGGGACGGTGAGGGGGTGGGGTGGGGTTGGGGGTGGGGGTGTTTTGGAAAAGCCAACGTAGGTAGGGATGGTAGCATGAAGGATAAACTAGAAATGTAGGTGTAGCTCAAAGATAATGGTGAACCAAATAGGAAAAGAAGAAGCAAGATCAAGGTGTGATGAGAAGTAAAAACATTAGGGAAAGAAGAGAATGGAGCACGATTAGGGGTGGAATGTTCAATAGAAAAAGGAGAGGAAGGGACTTAAGCTCATGGTCCGAGGTTACATGAAAAGAGAAGGGAAAGTGCACAACATAACGGAGACTTAGATATGCAACAAAGGGCAATTGTAGGGGTGGAGTGCCAAAAGTAAGTAGAGTTGTGGTTGAGGGTTTAGTGGTGAGCGTGCTGCACTTAAAAGTAAAAATGGCGTTGAGTGAAAAGCTAGATATAGTTTAGGATTAAAGGTTTATTTACAGTAATTAAACTAGTGAATAAAAGGATGGGTTAGTAGGAGAGTTGTTAAAATAAGATCATTAAATCAAGAATAATGGTTAGAAAAAAATTTAAGATTAAACACCAAAAAATTAAGTTAGTAAATTTTAATGTTGTAAGAAGGATCAAGTTAAAAAATTAAATAATAATGGAGATGGATTTTCCGTCCCGATCGGGCCCGTTCACGTCGTTAATATGTCCGTATAAGCCACATAAACAAACAGTTTATACTCTTATGTGAAATTACTAAAATGGTCATCTTACTCGATCGTTAATTGCCATATGAAAGGGACGGCCAGCGTGGTCATTACGATGAATTTGCAGTGTGTAAAACCGACGCAAACAATTACGTAATAGGAAAAGACAGAATCGAGCGTACTGCTCCCTTAAAACGCGTACGTGAAAGGGGCGGCCTGGGCAGGGGCGAAGGGCCCTTGAAAGGGGCTGTGTGGGGCCTCTTGGCACTAACTCATTACGATGAAATTGCATGACGGGAAGTACAAGTGTCGAGACATACCCAAGATCCCATGGGGATTTCATGTATGTATATGTGTGTGTGTGTGTGTGTGTGTCTATATATAAGCAGCGTTCTTGCACCTACTTCTGTGTTTTTCTCACAGAACGGTAAGAGCGGCAAGCACCGAGAAACTATAAACCTGTGTGATACGCTCACACTTATACAAAAATAAAAATGAAAATGACTGACGTTATCAACAATGAAAGGTCAGTTAATCGAACCCCCTTCATAGCCGTTTTGAGTTTATAATTCAGCAGCATAATTTAACCTCTTTTTTTTTAATGCAGCACCATACCCATTTCAATGAACAAGTTGATCATCAAATTTCTGGCAACAGCCATCACCTTAGTCGAAGGGGAGTCGATCGAAAAACAGCCGACAAAGCTGTGGAGTTTCATTGCTACCTTATGCGCTTACTTTGTTATCGCAACGGTGAACGTGCCGGTGAAAAATTCCTACATCAGACTACAACTGATGTTCGGTTATCTTTCATGCATGTTGCTTGTCTATATTCTACATCCATCGAGATTTGCCTGGCGGTTTCTTCTTGTTGCCGCTTTAATGGCGGGCATGGTGGCAAACCATGATATGGTGGCTAAAGGGTACCGTAGGGCCCATGGATGGATCACTAGAGTTATTCAGGTACACTCTAAAAGGAACGAAGCATCCTCTGAGTTGGAATTGGAGAGGAACGCATCGCAGGGGGACGACCATACCGTAATAAACTTAGAGTGAAGAGCGGAAAAGGGGAATGAGAGAGAGTTGAGGAAGTTACTGGGGGGTGTTACGCTATTTCTTTTCTACGTTTTAAGCATATGTGCACTTTACCATGGTGGGATGCAGGGGTTTCTGCTTATTAAAGAGGCGTTGTTCTTTCATGTACTAATTAGTTTTTAATACCGTCTTGCCGTGATCAGATTAAAATATCGGTTTGTGATGCACTGTTTTTTCTCTAATATATTGCAATATATAAGTACCAACTTCTTCTTCTTCTTCTTCTTTTCTATAATTTTATTATTAAGTTAAACAGATTTAATTAGGTACTGTTTATAAGTTAAATAATACATTTGGCTTGGTATTTAATTTGATGTACTTCTCGAGGAGATTACGGACATATGGCTTTGATTAAAATATGACATGTTTGGTGGATAAGGAATTTTGAGTGGTCCAGCATCATGAATAACTAGATTAGAAACAAAAACGAGTCCTTCTTCCAAAATTTAAATGGACTTTCAAGCTTGAAATGAAAGAAGACATGCATCTTACTATTTGTGGAATTTTTTTTATCGTGCTTCTTAGCAAGAGTCACCGGCCCGTAGTCTTCCTTCGGCGAAAAATTCTGCTTTATTTCTTTTCCTTGTTTAGTTAAATTAAAAAGGTTTAAAATCTCGGTTAGTTGAAGCTAATACTACAAAGGGTTGCCTCTATTTATGGATGAGGCACACATATTTAAGTAACTACAAATAAGGCTATAAATAGCACTTCCAATCATTTGGAACAGCAGTTTGATTGTTTTTTTCCTTCCAAAAATAACCAAAGAAAATAGCATGTTTCTATTTTTCTTTGTTTCCATATTTTCCTTCCGTACATGAGTACGAAACATACATTTATATTTGTTAGAGTCTTATTATAGTACTAGAGTGCTATTTATAATAACAATAAATTTTTCTCTTACTTTTTAAAATGATTGTTTGTAGTCTTGTATATTGCGTGATAGATCAACATTATTTTTAATGACACAACGTGATGTCATTGAGCCCTATATTTATTATTAGTTCTTCTATATTTTATATTTTATTATTGTTAACATTAATAAGGCACACTCCCTCATAATTAATATGATTGTGAATATCATTATTATTTGTTATTAATAAATTCATTATTATTTTAATAGTGCTCTCTATACTATGCCTGCAACAATGTTAAGGCAAGTTTTATGTATGGTATGGATTTTGGTGTTTATGCGTACTTAATGTCAATTATTTATGCCAATTAATTATTTATAGTCATGTTTTCATAACATACATCTCTTTATTCATATGTTATTACGGCGGTAATAGGCCTTCTTATATAGATTCATAGTTGTTCTAATAATATATCCACATCCGTATTTGTTTTCATTATGATTTCATGAGAAGCATGGTTTCGATGATATATAATAGTATGGATTTTGGTGGCCTTTGTGCATGGATGGTTAATCATTCTTTTGATTACGAATTAAGCCTTCCTAAGCGTCAATCATATAGAAAAGGCTAAAGGGTTTTAGCCATTTTGTTATCTTGCTGGTCGAATCTTGTAGGAACCGTTATTAAAACTCAATTTTCCACCTCTTATTTCATTTAGTTATTATTTTGTGCCAAAATTCAAACTTTATTATTCTGCTCCTTCTCTCTCTTGCTCTTGTTCTCTTACAAACCCCTACATCAACATACTATGCTCCACCACTCCTCTTCCTCTCAACTCCTTGCAACCACTACACTTTCTCTTTCGCAGCAACAACTCCGAGCAACCATTCATTCGATTGCATCACCACACTCCTACCATTCTTGGCATTGCATGTCCTACCATTCTTGCACACATTGCCTGCATTTGGTCCTCCTTGCTCCTTTGTGTTCGTAGGTGGTCGCCACTATATTAATGATGATGATGATGATGATGATGATGATGATGATGATGATGATGATGATGATGATGATGATGATGATGATGATGATGATGATGATGATAATAATAATAATGAGGTTTAACTATTAATAATAATAATAGTATTAATATTTTTAAAGCTGTTTTTAATAATACTAATGAGAAAAATCATAATAATGATATAATAACAATAATAATAACCACATTAATAATAATAATAAGGATAAGGATAATATCATAATACAAATAAAAGAGATGATGGCGTCACAACTAGGGTTTTAGGGTTAGGGAAAAAGGTAGAAAGTTGGGTGTTTAGGGTAAGATAGAGGGAATAAGAGGGGGATTTGAGGTGGTGGAGGATGCCTAGATTAAGAAGGTTAAACTAGTGATTATGGTGCAGCCAAAGGTGGAGACGGTGTGGTGGCCAAGCGTCGTAGAGAGGGAGGAAGGGAAGAGGAGAGGGAGGTACGAGAAGGTCTAGTGGTGATTTTAGAGGGTATAAGGGGTGGTGGTTGCGGCGGAAGTGGCGGCGGATGGCGACACAAAGGGTGGCAGTGGCTAAGTTAAGGTTAGTCGAATGGCCAACTTTGCATAGCCAAGGCGACTTGTACAGGGAGGGTTGAGGGTGGTGAGTGGTGTAGCTTGGTGGAGGGTGGTGTAGGGAGTAATTTGGGTGGTGGTTTGGGCGGTGGTGCTGGACAGCGGCGGCGTAGTAGGTGGCTAAACTAACGGTGGCTACAAGAGGTGGAGATTTTTCGATTGAGAGAAAAAAGAGTTAAATGGGGTTGGTTGAGGGTATTTATAGGCTATGGATGAGGGGGAATAACATAGGGGGAAGAGGGAAGGTCGGTGGCATGGGTATAGCTCGTCAACCAGTGGCGGGCCTGCGAATTTGCAAGGTCTGCCATGCTTAGAAAGGGAAAAAAGGAAGGGGGGAGAGAGGAACATGTGAGGAGAAAGAGAGAATGTGATTGGGTGAAGGAGAGAGAGGGAGTGACAGGGAAGAAGATAAGGGTGGCAGGTCGGCATGCGACGGCGTAGAGGTTGCGTGCCTACGCCAGAAAATAGAAGGGTTAGGCATCGGGGAGAGAGAGGGTTGGGGGAGAAGGAGAAAGAAAGAAGAAATAGGGAAGACGGTCGGTCTGAGAAGAAAAGAAGAAAAAGAAAGAAATCAGATCGGGCCGGTGACTGGTGAGGGAGATAAGAAGGGAGGTGGGCCTTGGGCCACATAGGAAGAAGGGAGAGGGTAGAGGGTTTAGGCCATAGGGTTAGGCTGGCCCAGGTCGGGGAAAGGAAAGGAGAAATGAGAGGAAGGGAATAAAAGAAAAGAAAAGAGAGGGGAAAAAGAGAAAAAAAATAGGTGGGTTGGAGTATTTAAAATATTTTGGTATTTTAGGATATTTAATTAAAAATAATAATATTTTAATAAAAATATTAATTAAATTTCCTTTTTACATTAATTTAGGATTTTAATAGATTTTTCCTAAATTCCATTTTAATTAGGAAAACACCCTAATTTTTTCCAATGAAATTATTTATTAATTTCCTTTTGATTTTGCCTTAATTTCTTCCTCTTATTTTAATAAAATAATTTATTTAATTAATTTTCTAATAAATCATTAATTTGCTAAAATTCTCTAAATTAGGGTTTTGGGGTATTTCATGCCATATCCTATTGAGATCTACAAATGTAAATATATCTTTATATCTAGCCCCATAGCTATTATTATTAACCTATCTGCAACTGAGTAGGGTCACTTTGGATTAGACAAGTTCATGTTAGGTCATTATTAGGTTAATGTTTTTCTATAGGTTTAAGTTTGGAATGGTTTCTTTTCGTGTTAGTTATTTTCCTTTGGTTCATTTAGGTATGGGTCAGTATCAAATTATCTAAATTTGAACATACTATTCATTAGTTCATGTTAAGATCAAGTTTAAAATTTTTTACGTCCAAATGAGGTTTTCGACTAGGTCATTCATGTAATTCAATGAGATTTTGTGACTCTTTTTTTTTTATAACATTTGGCCTTTTATTTGAAACCTTACACTTAAAAATTAGCTTAATTATTTTGTTAACTCCGTTATCCAAAAACTTAGATAAAATATTAAATAAATTTATCCTAAATTATTTTTATCTTTTTTTCTATTATTAAATCCACTCTAAATCAATGAGATTTTTCCAATTTATTTTTCTAATTAGGTACCCCTAACCATGGATAAATTAATTTTATCCTAATTATAAATCTAAAATAATTCTAATCCTAACCCAAGAATCAATAATAATGCAACATTATAACTGATGAGAAAAACTAGGAGGGGGCCCATAGCTATTATAAATCTAAAATAATTCTAATCCTAACCCAAGAATCAATAATGATGCAACATTATAAATCTAAAATAGAGACTTTAAATATAGTGTTATCTAACTCCCATATATGTTCAATTCAATCACGCCATAATAATCTCATTGACTAATAACTATCACTTTCAAATTTCACTCATCTTAATATGTCATATATTCCCTCACATCATCAAATATTTACACATTTATACAGATCATTCTCATGCCACAATTAGTTACACAAAAAATACCTCAACTTCCATATCATGCTGCATTCATAATAGTTATACAATGCATGGCATAAAATCAGATATTACATGAGTGGCCTTAGCACCCCTTACCTAAAATGTCACTGGTCTTGGAGTACGCTCCTATACCACTTGAGGGCTTTGACTGGGCTCACCTATTATAGAGAAAATACTATAATTAAATTTCCTCCTAAAAATACTATTATTTACTAACTTATCTTCAGACTTGGTTTTTAATTAAAATAATACTATACTAGAATTAACTATATAATATACTACTAAAAATACTAATAAAATACTAATGTAAATTAACATGAATGGTGGTATAAGGGTTTCTACCCTTCACCAAAATAATGTTGGTAAAGATAAAGATAAAGATAATAATAATAATAATAATAATAATAATAATAATAATAATAATAAATAATAATAATAATAATAATAATAATAATAATAAAATATTAATAATAGTATTAATAATGATAATAAATTATAATAATACAAATAAATTCCTAAAATTCGAAACTAACAATCTAATTAACTCAAGAATAATCTTAACCCTGCTAACAAAATTTATCAATAATATTACAGCTAATGACAATAATAATAATAATGATAATAATTATAATTATAATAGAATAAATATTGAAAAATTAGAATAAAAGAAGAATAAATTTCAATAAATAGAAAGAAAGGGCTAAGAAGGTCTAGGATTTCACCTTGAGTCGACGGAGATGGGTGGCACCGGCGGTGGTGCACGGTAGTGGTTGGAAAAGAAGTCTAAAAGGGAAAAAGATGAAGAAAGATAGGGGAGGAGAAGGGGAAAGAGAAAATAAGGTTATGGTTCGGTGGAGGAGAATTAGTAGAAGTTTTTGGGTGTTGCAGAAGGCAGTAGAAGTGGCGGATGTGGTGGCGGACGGCAGCTTAAAGGTTGCGGGGTAAAAAATTTTACAAGAGGGACAGAGGATTCACACGGTTATGGTGGCTCATGTGAGAAGAATCGACGGAGGTGGATAGCTTAGTTAGCTAGAGTGCGATGTAGGGAAGAGTTTGGGAGGCAGAGGTGGTGGCAAAGTTGGCTAACGACGGCGAACGGTGCGTTTGAAGTCACGATGGCGCACAGTTTTGCAATTAGGGTTTTGGGGAAAAAATCTCGAATTCATACTACTCAATGGGTATTTATAGTGTTAGAGGGTAGGGTTGAGTTCTGGAGGTTGGCAAGAGGTCAATGCCGGTGAGTTATTGGGGTAAACGTGGCGTTGATTGGTCAGCACGATTTCAAATTGTGCCCGACATTCTCGAGGGAAAATGGTGAGATCGTGCTGGGGAAAAGGGAAATGGGGTAGTTCATGCTGGAGTGTGCGTTGAGGGGAAGAGAAAGAGAGGGAGAAAGGCCGGTCACATCACGCGTGGTTAGCGATGCCATTTTAGGCCCTCAAAGCTACAGGTGGATGACGTTGTAGGAAGGAGGAAGAAGAATGTGGACCGGGCAGTCGAGGGAAAAAAGAAATAAAAGAAAAGGAGAAGGAACCGGGTCGGTCGGCTGCGGTTAAAATTTCACTAATGGAACGCAGCGTTCCAGGGGAAAAGTGAGCAAAACGCGACGCAGCGAGGGGTAAGGAAGGAGACGGCAGTTGCATGGGTTGGGTCACGCCGAAGGAAAGGAGGGAAAAGAAGAAGACTGGGCCGCAGGCTGGCCTAGTTCAGGGGAGGGGAAAAAGAAAAAGAAAAGGAGAAGAAAGAAAAGTAAAAAGGGAAAAGGAAAAATAATTAGGTTGGGTATTTAAATTAATTAAAATATTTGGGATATTTAAGAATAATAATATTTAAATCCCTTTTTAGGCTAATTTAGAATTTTTAAAAGGTTTTTTATAAATTCCATTTTATTTAGCAAAACACCCTAATTTTCTTCAATTAATATATTTATAAATTCCATATTAATTTAGAACTATTTTCTACTTCTTAATTTAAATAAATTTAATTTAATTAATTTCCAAAATCAAATCCTTAATTAGTTAAAATACCCAAATTTCTCCTAATTAAAATACTTATAAATTTCTTTTTGAATAGCTCTAATTAATTCCCTTTTATTTTAATAAAAATAATTTATTTACCTAATTTTCATAATAAAAACTCATTTAAATATAATTTTTAAAATTAGAAATTTTTGGGACATTTCAGCATTTTTCCTTGAAAGTTATTGGGTCCAATCCACTAGATGATAATAGTGGCTCATGTGTGTTATTCCTGATAGGTATTTTAGACCATTCTACCAATTTAAGAATAGAAAGGTCCATGAATATAACATAAATAAAAGAATGGATCATGTTATATTCTAATAATATGAATTCGGACTAGTGATTACTTTGTATTGCTTTTTGTACCTCACATGTATGCTACCTTCCATTGTGAATGCATGTGATTATACATTTTTCCTATTTCGATTGTATTATTACCTTACTTAGTATGTAGCGTAATGATCATCCTTTTAATAGGTGTTACTTATTCCCATGAAAAGATGACTCAGATGCTTTTGTGTAGGTCTTTAAAGATCAGTTAGATGATTTGCTACCTTAGAATCATTGTATGGAGAGGAGTGATTTTCCTATACTGGGTGTTTGGGTGAAGAGTCATGTTATCAGAATGATATTTTTACCTGGATACATTTTGGACTCTTTGATCCATGGTATCCTTTTTTGTTGTATTTTGTTATTATACCCTAGAGTTAATCTCCAAGCTCATATTTACATTTATAAAGATTCTCTTATTTCTATTTACTCTATTTTACTTGTAATTGTTTTAGCCTTGTGATTAATGTGAGGATGATATGGTGAATCAGAATTACATAAATTACGGTGCTAACATCTAGTATTTTGGTCATAAGCTTTAGTTGTAGAATAAAATATTTTAGTAATAAAATTTGGGGTGTTACAAAGGTGATGTGGTATCTTCCGATAATACCAAGATTTAAGCAGATGATTAATAATGTTTATGATACTATGAACTTGAGATGGCATACTGATGAGAAGATAGAGGATGGCCTCCTAAGATATCCTTTAGATTATTTATAATGGATGATGATTGATGGCTTATTTCCTGAATTTGGTGAAGAAGTAAGAAACATACATCTTACACTTTTATGTGAATGGAATGAAACTACACAATTAGGATACCTACAGTATATGACAGGTGATTTTAATCATATACAATCTACTGTTTTGGATCTACATGAAACACAAGTATATGATCTTGTATTTACTTATATTGGGGCCAAGAAAACCAAGGAATGATATTGATACTTATTTGGCATTATTGATTGATGATTGAAGTTCTTATAGGAAATGAGTGTTGGGGTTTTTGATGTATATCATGAATATAATTTTACTTTGAGAGCCATGCTATTATATACTATAAATAATTTTTTATCTTATAGCAATTTGTTAGGTTATAGTCTGAAAGGTCATTATGCATGCCTTATATGTGAGAAGAATACGTCATTTCAACAATTCAAGCATGTCAAAATACTATTTATCTTGGGAACCATAGATTCTTACCAAGAAATCATCATTATTGTAAGCAAAGAAAAACATTTAATGTCTTTTTGGAAGTAGGATAAGCTCCTGCTCTATTAATGAGTCAACATATCCATTGGAAGATGAAAAGTTTGAAAGTCAAGTTAGGAATGAAACACAAATTTAAGGTTCCATCATTTAGGTAGAAGAAGAAGTTTATATTATTCAAACTTCCTTATTAGAAGTCTTTATATATGAAACATACTTTTGACGTAATGTATGTAGAGAAAAATAAATGTGATAGTCTTGTTGGTACTTTATTAAATGTTCCACGAAAGACTAAAGATGAGATCAAATCATCACACCACCTTCTACCATTTCCACTGAAGCTACACCTCTTTTTGGTAGCAACCACTGAACCCTTTACCCCCTCCTTCAACCAACACAAATGAAGCCTCTCCTTGTTACACTATTTTTACCATCGACTCCCTTGGATTGGTTTTTCTCTTTTCTTTCACCCTCCCATAACCTTAAACCTTAATTAATTATGTCATTAATTTCTAATGGTGTTTTCTTATTAGATTTCTTAGGTGATTTGTCTGAAGTTCAGAAAGAGACGAATTAGAAGTTACGTCCTTAGAACCTAAAGTCATTTTTGTAAAGATACTTGCCGTAGTCTACGATTTTGATTTCTAGGTTTTATGCATGTTTTTTTCTCATACCATGTTAATTTTTTTATGTGAATTAATATATTTTGTTAATACTATACCATGCATATGATATTATATGATAGTAAATGAGTAATTAAAGATCATGCAGTACTATTATTTTACGTAGAAAGGCCCTATGTGTGAAATATGAATTTCTCATGGGTTTTGTTAGTGGTATAATGAATGCTAAATGAATATGATAAGATCTATAGTGAAAAATGTGAATTTGGAAATAATATTACTAAGCATATGAGACTCACATGAAATAAGGGTTTTATTATTGATAATGCATTTGGGTTAACATGGGTTAAATATGAGAATCATAGTATTTTAAGGTATTATACCACATGAAGTATGCCAAGGAATTTATATGAAATATTTATAGTATTTGAGAATGACTTAAGTTTCATAAAGTATGAAAATGGTTGATTTGGGAATAACAACCCTAAAATAAGAAAGAAATTATCACATGCATGAAACTATAGAGTTAGACTATGAAATCTAAATATGTTTTTAATACTAGTTTTCTAGGAATTCATATTAAATCTGGTAATTATTCAATCTCTACAAGAAACATTATAATAGATTTGTGAAATTAGGGTTTATAAGCTCGAGAATAGTAACTTTTGAGATAGAGTTATTATCATATGTGTAAGGCCTTAGAGTTAGTCCTTGAAATTTAAGTATGTCAGTAATTATAGTCTTTGAGGAACGAGTACTAATTTTGGTGTTTAATAGAGTAATAGGAGAAAAGTTATGATAAAAGTATAAGAATAAGGTTTTCGAGAATATAAGGTTATTAATCCTAGGAAACAACCTTATGATATTGTGATGTGTCTTATGTTCTCTAACTCTAAACTTATAAATTCAATCATGAATATGACATTAATAATTTAAAGTGAAAGATCACATGAGCCATGCTAAGGTGTTTTTGGGTCTGTTCATCGGACAAAAATAATGGCTTAGGAGCATATTATCCTGAGAGGTGTTGGATCTATTCTACCGGATGATAATAGTGGCTTGAGCATGTAGTCTCTAAAGGGTGATTCAATCCATTCCACCTGATTAAAAATAGTGTGCCTTCATACTCATTTTGATTAAAAATATGATTTTAGATGAGTAACCTAATTGATAAGATACTAATAATTTAAAGTGGAAGAGCACACGAGTCTAAATCGAGGTGTTTTATCCGTTCCACTGGATGATAATATTGTTTCAAGTGTGTTACCCCTTGAAGGTATTTCAAACCATTCCATCGATTTAAGAATAGTCTCTTAGGAGCTCTCTACTCTATGAGGCATTGAATTTATTCCACCAGATATGATAGTTTCTTAGGTTTATTTTCCTTGATAGATGCTTCAGACCATTCTACCAATTTAAAAACATTTTGGTCCTTAAACTCAACATAAAAAAGTAAAAAAGAGAAAAAAAGAAGAAGAACAAAAATGGTTATATCTAATAAAGAGGTATGGATTTGTATTTACCTTATGAGAATTTATGTGTTTTGTATGTGTATTTATCATCTATTATGAACATATGTATTTAACTGTATTCCTGACTCGACCATATTATTACCTTACTCAGTATGTAGCATAATAACCACCTTTTTTATGGGTAATAGTCATTCCAAAAAGTAGAGGACTCTGAAGATTTTGTGTAGGTATTTGAGAATCAACTCAATGATTTTGCTACTTTTGATGCATTGTACGGAGAAGAGTGATTTATCCTATATTGGGTGTTTAGGTAAAGAGTTATGTTATCCAGATGATAATTTTACTCATATACCTTTTGGACTCTTTGATCTATGGTATCCCTTTTTTGTATTAAGTTATTGCATCTTGAAGTTAATCTTTAAACTCATATTTGTATTTATAAATTTTCTCTCATTTTGAGTTACTCTATATTTACTTTAATGGTTTTAGTCTTGTAATTGATGTGAGAATGGTATGATAAATCTAACTTGCACCAATTACAGCGGTACCATCCGATATTTTGGTTATAAGCTTCCACTATATAATAAATTTTTTTCATAGAAAAATTTGGGTGCTTCATCTAGCTAATAATTGAACCACCAAGACAAAAAATATATTCACTGGTGGATCTCCTTGTATCAAGGTCTCTACCATAATCAAATCTCACAAACTTAACTATTGAATTAGTTGATCTCTCATATTCAATACAATTTGATACCATTCCCTTCAAATGCCTAAGGATCCACTTCACTGCATGTGAGGAGCCTTTTTTGAATTCATCATATATTGACTCATAATACTAACAATATGAGTAAAATCAGGGTGCACACCATAGTATATATAATACAACCAAGATCATTTGAATAAGGAACAATTGCCACAAACTCCTCTTCCTCTATGCATTTAGGTTAATCCAAAAGTTAGTAGCCAATGTGTTCATGTAGGACTCTTGTGATAAGTACAAAAGCTTTTGCGCACGATTTCTAATAATCTCCATACTAAGGATCCTCTTTATAGCTTCAAGATCCTTCATCTCAAACTCACTCTTCAACATTGTCTTCACCTTACCAATATCAGACATATCTTTTGTTGCAACAAGCATATCATAAAAATATAGAAAAAGATACACAAAAGAGCCACTTTCCATCTCCTTCAAGAACACATAATCATCATACTCACTCCTAGAAAAATAATGCTTAAGTATAAAATTATCAAATCATTTATAACACTGCCTAGGATACTACTTCGAACCATACAATGACCTCTTCAACAAGCACACATGATCACACATCCCTCAACCACAAATCCGTTAGTCTATCGCATGTAAATCTCCTCTTAGAGCTCGGCATGTAAAAATATAGTTTTAACATCTAATTGTTCCAACTCAAAATCATGCATAGCAACAAGTGCAAGCAAAGTACGAATAGAAATATTTCTAACCAGAGGAGAAAAAACCTCGTTATAGTCCATGTTTGGAGTATGAATTAATCCACATGCAACCAAACGAGCCTTATACCTTGGTCTCTAAGCCCCTAGGGCTCCTTGTTTGAACTTGTACACCTACTTACAACCAATAATCTTTTTCTTTCTATATGCTTCCACAAGTTCCCATGTTTGATTCTTTAGTAAGGACTCTATATCCTCCTCCATAGCAACACACCACTTAGCATAATCAATACTCTAAATAGATTTTGAGAATGATGTTGGCTTATACACATCAACAACAGTCGCAGCACTAGATAATGCATAGCTATACAATTCTTCATAATTGTATCTGATTGGAGGCTTAACAACCATCCATGATCTGCCTGGAGTAATGCCTCTTTCCTCCACCTTCTTCCAAGATCAATCCACTCCAAGAATAGTGTGTCTATCATAAGGTTCTCTACCGTCCAACTCAACTTCAACCTCAACCTCAACCTAGCCTGAAACACTATCCTACTCCATCATCTTAGTGACACCATCATAAGATTCTATCTTCTAAAGGAATATGTACTTATTGAAGCTAACAACCTTATTGGTCTAGAACTTGGATGTAGCTAGGTCCTATAACCTATACCCCTTTTCTCTGGATGTAAAGCCAAGAAATATATACTTCTTGGCTCTATGCTCAAGTTTACCATCATTCACATAAGCATAAGTAGGAAAACCAAATAAATGTAAATTATAGTAACTATTTGGCAAATCCTCATATGTCTTCAAATCAATGAACCAATTTGGTTATCGGTTCACCAAGAATACTGCCATGTGAATGGCCTAAACTTAAAACTCTCTATTTAGCCCTCCCTATGATAACATATATTGAGCCTTATCTAATAATTTTATGTTCATCCTCTTAGCAACCCCACTCTGTTTTGGTCTTCCAATATAGGTGTGATGTCTCTCTATCCCACATTCTTGGCAAAACTTAGTAAAACTCTACTAAAAAAAACTCAAGACTATTATTTGTCTTGAGACACTTAACCTACTTCCCAGCTTACTTCTCTATCATGGTCGTCTAGCATTTTAAAACACCAAATACATCATTCTTATACTTTAAAAAATAAACCCATACATTTCTAAATAAGTCATCAATGAATGTGAGCAAGTACCGCGAACCAACTTTGAAAACCACTCTCACTGAACCCCAAAAATCTAAATGGATATACTAAAGAGGTCCTCTCGTAATATGCTTAGCTATTGAAAGGATAACCCTCTTATGCTTACCAAATAAACAGTGCTCATGGAAGTTTATAATCCTGACCCAGTTCCCCTTTATCGACACTAGAGCCCCTTTTATAAATATCAAGGTATCATACTCAATAACACACTGGTACCCATTACAATCCAAGAAACTCAAAGAGATGAGGTTCTTGGTCATATTTAGGACAATTCTCATGTTGGACAGTGTCTTGACCACACCATCATGCATCCTCACCTTCACTATCCCAATCCCAGCAATTTTGTAAGTAGCATCGTTATCCGTCAAGACAACTCCACCCTGAGCCACGTCGAATGTCTAAAACCATATTCGATTGGGACACATATGGTGAGAGCACCCAGAATCCAAGATCCATCTATCACTGCTCTTGTTCTATCTATCAATAACTAATAATACATCTCCATCACTATCACTAACGACAATTGTAGCATCATCATTTGTACTTGATAACTCACCAGATATAGCACTATGCTTTTTGTTTTGAAAAAAAAAACTTTCTAGCATGCCCTTTTTGTGACACCATATCATGTCATATTCTTTTGCCAACTCTTTGACTTAGATCTGGGCTTCTTACGATTACCAGACCCCCACTCCTATGTCTTTTCGTGGCTACCAATCTATCACTATGTAAGTCCCTAGAAGTATTGCTACCAGTCAACTAACTATCAATCAATTCCCATTATAGCAAGGCGAATTTTATATCCTCAAGGACTAACTCATCCTTTCATTACATAACAGTCTCACAAAAATGCTTAAAACTTACGGGTAAAAAACATTATAATATAATAGCCAAATATTCATCATCTAATTTAACATCTATATTATGCAAATCTATAACTATAGAGTCAAATTCATTGAAGTGACTTTTTAAAGATTGAACCTTACCTACTTTTAGGTCATAAAGCTTACTCTTCAACTATAGTTGATTTATTACTGATTTTTTCATATACAATGACTCAAGTTTCAACCACATGGCAGCTGTTGTTGATTCCCTTGCCACTTCCTACAATACCTCATTATACAAACAACACTGTATGGTAGAGAGGGCCTTTAGATCTAATTCTTCAACTCTCTTATCTGCCATTGATTATGGATTCTTCTAATGACCGGATAAAGCCTTTTCCCATATATTCTAAATTAGAATCGCCCGCATCTTCAATTTCTATAATCTAAAATAGACAGATTGATTAAACTTCTCAATATCAAATCTTGTATCTATCCTGATAACTAGATATGTTCAACAATGTAGTTCTGATGCCAAATTGGTGTGGAATTAGAGATCCCAACCAAATCAAAACTAACAAGAATATGAGCAATTGAGGATTTAATCATAAAGTATAACTGTTGAGGAAAAAGTAGAGATCTTTATTTGTGATCTTGTGTAATTACAGATTGATCAAACTAATCAGTCAATAAATTACACAAATCTACAATTCTCTTTTAGTAGAGAATTTTATGGAGAAAAAGAAGAAGAAGTTAGGATACATGACTCTCTATAGCTAGGATTCCATTATATCTCCTTTTATAAAAGGAAAAACCCTACGGGACAAAATAATGTATTTCAAAAATAAAGAAAAAACATGGTCTGTGTTTGGGAAATATAAGACCCTCATGTTTATTTCTTTACTATTAACTTTTGCCAAAAATACATCTAAGATTTTTCTTAGAAACACGAACTGTCATTATTAATATGGGACCTCTGTGTTTCTCACATAATTTTCCATACTAAAGTAAACTTCTCCAACATAGGCATGAATCAACTTATTGTTATGTTGTGCTTAAATACCTAGTCAAAACTTACATATTCCTATTTTTGAGGACTTATTATGTAAACCTAAATCTTAAAGGGGTCTCAAAATCAGAAAACTTGAATTTATTAACAAATCCCTCATTGATAAAATTATTTGGAGTTTTCTCATTGGATATTTTAAGCATGGGATAAATTTTTGAAAAACATATATTATTTTCATGATAGTTTATAAGATACCAAAATCAACGTAGGTTGATCCCCTACTTGGAGACCTATTTTATCAATAAGGGAGGATATTATGCCTTTTGTTTGTTAGCAAATTAATTCTAGCTTTTTTGTTAATATTTAGGAAGACTCTTAGGTTCCTTTAATTCCTCTTTTAGAGTCCATGGGTTACCTCCTTTTTCAGGAGGATATTAGGACTTATCACTAAGGAGCCTTTCCAATGGAATAGGGACCTTATCCTTCAATGTTTTTCCAATTTTGAAGCTCATTGCATCCTTCTCACTCCCCTTCATATATCTAGACCTTTTGAGAAGGATATTCTCATTTGGAGACTTCACCCTAATGATCTTTTTTTTGGTATGCCAGCTTACCAAACTCTCCCGACACTTTCACCATCTTCCTCAAATAAGAATATCTTGGTCAAAATTGGTTTCAATCGACAGGGTAAATATTGGGCTCATTGGCTCCTCCCCCTCAATCATTTATTTTTGTGGAGAGTTTTTAGTCATTTCAATAAAAACCAAATCTCTTTTAGCTACTAGATTATACAATCCTATGGCCTCTATGTTGGGATAAGGTAGAAGGTTGCACCCACCTTTTCATGGAATGAAAAATTGCCCATTTAATCTAGTTTGCTTCTTCCTTAATTATGCATATTAATGACCTCCGAACATTTTATGCATATGTTCTTTTTTCCTTTTCTTTTCTTTTTCCCCTATTTCGAGTCTATGGACAGATAATTCTTGTTTTGCTGGGGTATTGCTATTCTTTGGGCTATTTGGAAGCAAACAAACATCATTGTTTTCAAAACAAACCTTTGGATATCCACCACACAATTAGAAAAAGTTGAATATTACTTCACCTTCGAGACACGTGATCCCGGATACTATTTTCCTTTTTTTTCTTTTTTTCTTTTTTTTATGGCTATCGAAGCCAAAAAAACCAGATTGAAATTAATACCTGGACAAGACCAACGCTGAATTTCATAACGATTAACACAGATGTAGCTTGTGCAAATATTACGATCGCCTATGGTGTTGTCATCAGAGACGATAATGGAAGAGCTGTCCATTGCTGCTCAAATTTTGAGGCTCGAATTTCTCTCCCACATTCCCCAGTGCTAGGTAGGTTTGTTTATATTATCCGATAGTGATTTATTTGATCCGATATTTGAAGCGATATGATTAGAAAAAATAAATAAGGTATCTAATTTTTTTGTCCAAATCAAATATCTGATTCGATCAACGAAAAGTCAAATGAACCAAATATCTAATCCGATAAATACAAATAATATCCAATCGGGAAAAAAAATATTCATACATTTTTTTATGATTTTTTATTTTATATATAATTGTATATCAATAAATTGAGATGTATGTGTGTATATAATTTTTACTCACTTGATTTATTATTTGAGCCAAAATTTAATTTAGTTGAAATTATAACTTTAATATAATCACTTTTTAAATATTTGTTGAATAATATGAATATTTGTTGAGCGAATCAGATATTTATTCAGCAAATTAGATAATATTAAATATATTTGTGATTTGGCATTTTTTTTATATTTAAAATTTTATTTGGATAATATTAGTTTTATATGATATCCGATCTGAAAATTTAAATATCCGATATTTCAGATATCGGAATCTTCAAATCAAATATCAATTATTATTTTTATATATCTAAAATTTAAGATATCTAAAATATCAGATATTTAAACCTAGAACGGTCCTAATGCTTGAAAAAAGCACGAGATCGCCTTCTTGGATTGTAGACCGCAGTAAGAAAAGAGTTACAAGCCACTCGTCTTGGAGAGTGATTGCTTAAGTATTATCGAAATGATTGATTATGATAAACGCGGTTGCCCGCGGCCTTTGTTTCCTTTTGGTGGAGCGATGCAGAAATTCGCTTCTTGAAAATAGAGGATTTAGGGTTTGTTATGCTTCTCGTTCTCGGGATCAAAGCATGGCGGCCCACACTCTAGCCTAGTTTGCTTTTAAAACGTCATGTTTCTTCTATTTGGAAAAATCGTTTCCCAACTTGTTTGACAAGCTATAATTGGAAAAAAGAAAAAAAAGGATGTCCAAATTATTTTGCTATAAAGATCTTCCATAATATCATAATATGTTTTTTTAATTTTTCATGCAATTATACCCAACCTTATGCTGGTAGTACATTTTATAATGTCGATTCATATTCTTCCGACGGAATTGACGAAAAAGATTCTCTCATGCCTTCTTATGAAGGACCTGTCATCGTAAGCGTTCCAATCGTGGCGGGTCAATGGGTGGAGTCTCTCTATCCTATCTGAAACGTGATATGAGTTTTCGTGTTGCTGCATCAATGATGATCAGTGTTATTTTCTAAAAATACGGAAACGAAGACACGGAAATGAAAACAAATACAAAAATGTTGTTTTTTTAAATAAAAAAAATTAATGAACGGAGATAACAAAAAACAATAAAAAAAATTATATATGTATATATATAGATATATACACACACACATTATTTTAAAAAAATAGATCAAATCTATTAAAATAGAAAAAATTACTATTTAACTTAATTGATATAAGTTATTAATAAATATTTATTAAAACAAAAAAGTAAAAAAATAATTAAATACTTTTAATATTAATTTTAATACTAAAAAATTTTTAGAACAAAAGCGAACAAGAATTGGTTTCGGAACGAAAAACGTCTCCCAAACGTTTCCGTTTCGGTGCTACAATGATGGTCATGAGCTCCTTCATATATTCTATTAAGATTTACTGCTGAGTTATGCCCCCACTCCCCTGTGCTTTGTGAGGCTTTCCACGTTCCGTTTACTGGTTTAATTCGCACCACGGTTGTCGACAACTGACCCACCCTGAAAGGTAAGTCCGATATGTCAGTGGTGAATGTCGACGAAGCAACGTAAATCTTGAATATACGTCTAACGACTCCTGTCATTTCAACTGGCTCCTGACATTCAACGGAATCATTTTTTAAGAATTTTAAAAACGAAAACGGAAGAAAAAGATAAAATATAGATATATATATTTCTTTAAAACAAAAAAGACTAAATTTACTAAAATTATATATATATATTCAACCACAGAATGTGAAGAATCTTATAACATTATTAAAATCAATAGAAACTAAGCGGGATGTACGTTCTCGGAGATGTTCTATGTCTCATTCTCAGATTCACTAATCTAGTCACCAGAAATCATCGGAAGATGGAATACTCCTGCATTAAGGGTAGGTTGTGCTGCACCAATCTCCATGTTGCATGTGCCTTGTCAAGCCTTTGCCCTCTGCTGCCGTTTATTTGTCCCGATAAACTAAGGGAAGCCCTGAGTACCCCAGATCAAGATAATCCACAATGATTTATTATGCCACAGAAATGATGACTGTGACTCGGATCATAGCCATCCCGGTCCCCAGCTTCTCCTCTGGATGCGAAATAATATTGAAACCACCTATCCAGCAGATCGGGCAGTGAGAGGAATAAGAGGATTGTTTGATGTAATCCCGTACAACCTTCTTTTTTTATCTTCTAGGAGGCCCATTACCACCTATTGTGCTCCAAATTTTTACCATGCGTCATGGAATGTTAAGTGTGAGGAAATATTGAGAGTTATAAACATCGGTAGCATAATATCACTAGACCAACACATGAGAAGACCACCCGCATGTTCTCCATGGAAAGGGGACAGTGAAGCGGTGAGAAGAAAAGTAAGGTCATTAAGGATGCGGTTGGCAGTGGAAAGGTTTCATATATTCTATTAAGATTTACTGCTGAGTTATGCCCCCACTCCCCAGTGCTTTGTGAGGCTTTCCACATTCCGTTTACTGGTTTCATTTGCACCACGGTTGTCGACAACTGACCCACCCTGAAAGGTAAGTCCGATATGTCAGTGGTGAATGTTGACAAAGCAACGTAAATCTTGAATATACGTCTAACGACTCCTGTCATTTCAACTGGCTCCTGACATTCAACGGAATCATTTTTTAAGAATTTTAAAAACGAAAACGGAAGAAAAAGATAAAATATAAATATATATATTAAAAAAAACTAAATTTACTAAAATTATATATATATATATATATATATATATATATTCAACCACAGAACGTGAAGAATCTTATAACATTATTACAATTACTAGAAACTAAGCGGGATGTACGTTCTCGGAGATGTTCTATGTCTCATTCTCAGATTCACTAATCTAGTCACCAGAAATCATCGGGAGATGGAATACTCCTGCATTAAGGGTAGGTTATGCTGCACCAATCTCCATGTGGCATGTGCCTTGCCTTGTCAAGCCTTTGCCCTCTGCTGCCGTTCATTTGTCCCGATAAACTAAGGGAAGCCCTGAGTACCCTAGATCAAAATAATCCACAATGATTTATTACGCCACAGAAATGATGACTGTGTCTCGGATCATAGCCATCCCGGTCCCCTGCTTCTCCTTTGGATGCGAAATAATATTGAAACCACCTATCCAGCAGATCGGGCAGTGAGAGGAATAAGAGGATTGTTGGATGTAATCCCCTACAACCTTCTTCTTTTATCTTCTAGGAGGCCCATTACCACCTATTGTGCTCCAAATTTTTACCATGCGTCATGGAATGTTAAGTGTGAGGAAATATTGAGAGTTATAAACATCGGTAGCATAATATCACTAGACCAACACATGAGAAGACCACCCACATAGAGAGGGGACAGTGAAGCGGTGAGAAGAAAAGTGAGGTCATTAAGGATGCGGTTGGCAGTGGAAAGAATACATTTGGTCTCAAAGAAAATAGAAAGTTTAGTGGATTCGATGAAGGAATGAAGCATTCGGATTGTTGCATCACTCTTCAAAGCGAGGGAAAAAAGGTGGAACCCTAAGAATGTATGTGGGATAATTTTTTTGAGAGTTTCATGAGGTGGTTTAGGAGGATAATCATATCTGAGAGATTTCTTTTGTATGAAGCAAATGGCTGATTCTTTGGATATATCAAGAGAAAGGATGTTATGCAGTTTTCGGGAACTTCCATGACCATCAAGGAAAATGGAGGGCATATTACAGAAGGGATGATCCTTGTTAATTGTGAAGTTAAAGCGGGTGGAAGTATTTGATGAAAGTAAATGTAGGATGAGGTTATCATTATGTTGATGGTGTCTCATGGAAGAGGATGAAGAAGCGATGTTGTAGAGTGGAAGGTCTATTGTCATTATGTGTCGATGATTGTATTATTAGATGTTAAAACTAAAAGATATGGGATTGTCTGATGGGGTAAGTAAGCACGATGGTCGAATGTGAGGGTCAGTGGGAATAATATCAAGATTGACTAGTAAAGGTGATACTACTATCCAAGGTATCTATGGCTGGATCAGACTATAGGAATAGAAAATGTACGTTTTTCCTTTGAGATCTGCAGACTTTTTAAAAAAAAAAAACATAAAATAGTGTTTTTGCCGTCGATTTGCCCTCCAACAAGGAAATCAGACTTGAATCCTAAAATTTAGGCTCGAGAAGGAAAGTAATGGCTTTACTGCTTAAACCATCGAGTGGATGTTGGGTGTATGAGAATTGAATTAAATGACGTCGCGTTGCTTCCATATATATCGCCTGATGGATGATGGCACAACCTCATTTGACTAACACATTCCTATGGGAATTATTAAAGAAATTCCTGAAGAGCCCAAGAAACTTCATTATGAGTAAGTACTGCCCTCAATTTTCAAGCCAGCCTAGGGGTGAAGCAAACTGCACCAGACGAGGCACTTGAAAATTTAGAAATAACTCTAGATTTCTTCCTACTCATAGCACAGCGGACAGGTTTTGAAGAAAAGGAGCCATGGGGGATGAGGTGTCCAAAGTAATAGGTGATCTTCGCTTAAGTATCTTGTGAAGAGTGTGATGATATCATTAAATGCGTGATTTCTTTCAATTAAGGAAGGTTTCATTCCACCTTAAGAAGACCATACAAAATTAAGTCGCAAACCCTTGTAACCAGATGTCTCTTGTGAGGATGCCCAACCACACGGTAGCCAAGGCAAGCATGGTAGGCACCCATGGATCGTATATGCCTCAGAAAATAAGAGGTTGAATTTCATATCCGATTTAAAGCATCGGCTTCCATGCGTCTGAACTACTGGACTTTCGTTCTACGTTCTAGTAACCAATGTTAGGGAGCGTTTCACTAGCAGTAATTCGGCCACTTTTTATTCTATTTTTTCACCTCTACAATCCTATAATCATTCTCATGAAAGAATTCCCTACTTAAAATTGAGCGACGGGCACTCCTCCTTGTGTTTAACTTTTGTCCACCAGTCAAATAAGTGTCTCGAGTAACCCTCGATCTCTATTTTTAATCCCTACGTAACCGCAATTTTGAGAACAATACATGCAAGTTTGGGTTATGCTTCTTTGTAGTGTCTATTAGGATGCAAAGGTGGCGGATTTTAAGAGAATGTTGATAAATTTTATCTCGTGGTGTAAAATTCTAAATATTAAGTAATTACAAATTTTATTTTATTTTATGGAAATGATAATTATAAAATAATGAGTGTTGCCACCACAGTTATTATAAGTATCGTTTTCTTACCTTCTCTATATCAAGTGTTAACGACTTAAAACAAACCAGATTAAAACAACACAAACCACACAAAATATGTACATATATTAGTAGCTATAGTAGATAAAAATAATTATATAAAAATTAATGGAAACTAAGGCTAACATAAATGTGGGAATTTGAGGATGAAGGTCATGGATACATGGCACAACCATGAAGCACACATGCACAGGGAATTACAAATGGTGATCCCTTTCTACACAAGTAGGAATAGCTGCTGAAGGCTTGATGGGGTTGGCTATCAGTGATGCTGGTGCATAAGGAGCTTCGTTAGAGTGGTTGGCAACATCCAGGTAGTGGTATAAGATGCATGGAAAGGAAAACAACTTGAAGGGGGGCCTAGTGGTGGTGGAATGCTAGCTCAGTAGTGTTAGTATTTTATAAGTGGGATGAAGGAGAATGGTGAGGTACATATTAGGGTATGGATACTTATTCAGATATGAATACTGGTATGAGTGTACCTGCTTCCCTTATATAGTATAAGAGTTTGCAATTTTATATACAAATGGCCAGTATAAGGGCCATTTATACCATCCTTTATCCTTTGGCTAAACACTCAACCATCATTAGTTCACACACATAGCATAACTTTCTACCTAACATCAGTCCATACTAAGTTACCACCAAATAATTGTACTCATAAGTTTACCCCTATCAATATATAGATGGTAATGTTGGTAAGTACTAAATCCCTTATATCGAAGATTTTCCTAACTACTCTCAAATATCCCATCTTCATTATGCTTACATCCATGTTTTCTCTCTTAGTCTCATCCAATACATCATCCCCAATGAAAAGTTTTCCATTGATCTTGAATTGGTTGAACTCTTCTCAAATTTAGTTTACCAACTAATTCCATGAGTTGATCTTTGGTCGATTCCCTTATATGGACATCACCCTTTTCTTAGTTAATGCTTATAACTATTCCCCTTAGCTAACACCCCTTTATTATTGCCCTTAGCTAAATCCCCTTTGACTAACTCCCTTTGGCTCACTCTCCTAGCTGATGGACTTGCCTTTTTAGTCTAGCCACGTGTTTCAGCATTAGTTTTATTGTTGATGAACCCCAAAAATTATCCCCCTTTGATGCAAGAGCATCTACTGATTCTCATAATGTATCTAAGGATTCTCATGATAATGATGATTTAGCATTCTAAATAATGGAACCTATTATAATATATGTCTTTGACTATATAACTTTGACTAACCACAATAAGTATATTTTAAGTGATTATTGTAGGTCTGTAATATATTTTCAAATAGAAGATTTAAGATGTTAACACATTTAAGACTGCTTCTTATATTACAAGTTATTACAATTCAAAGGAGTTGTTTTGCATGGAGGTCAAACTTTCAAGTCAAAGAAGACCTAATTATCATTCTTAAATAAATTATAACTTTTTGTTAGTTGTTTCCGTTTAGTAATTATCTATTTTTGTTTGTAATAATTTGTAGTTGTATTCATATATTATATAGGTTAGTAATATGTTAATATTAAAGATTAGTATGCTAGCTAGCTATGTGCGCATTAATATGGCTATCTTAGTATTCTACTAAGCAAACTTGTCACTACCTATATAAGGCATGAATTGACATATAAGAAGAGAAGGATGGTCAAATGTAATTAAATAAAATCACAAATTTAATACTTGGTTTTCTTTCTCTATTTTGAGGTAATTTCTTCCCAAGACTATTTAGAGTAATCTTATTTAGAGCATTGGAACGTGTTCTTGGAGAAACATTCAAAGATATATTCTTGTTTAATTCTTATTGAATCTTTCTCAAAGATTCATAGTTTTCTTTAAATTTTAGTTGAATCTTGCTAGAAGATTCTCGTCTCTCTCCTTAATCTTCAACCCATTGATCCCACCCTTCAATCTAACCTTCGAATTTTGTCTTTCCCTTTGAAGATTCACAGCATTTTTGGTATCAAAGCCAATTTGGATGCTTCCTCCCTTCAAATAGCCAACCTAACCTTCATCTTTCCTTCATTGCAAGACACACATGTAAACGCATGCAACGTAGTTAACTGACCCTCTAGTGTATCTTCAAAGTTCTCTTTTTATCTTCAAACTTCAACGTTGGATATCCTTTATCCTTCATGTTCTCTTCATCAATTAAACTCAATATCCTTTAGGTATTCAAGGAAAATTCATCCTCATTTCATTCATCTTGCACTTAATTCTTCATTCTTTCTCCCAAAATATAGTCGAACCTTAGAGCTTGTCTTAGAGAGTCATTTGTGTAATCTTAAGTCTCTAGATTCAAGCAAGAAGAACCTTCAAGTATTCTGATAATACTCAATCGTTATTTGAATTTTCTTTCTCCTTTTCCATTCTTAATATGTGTTCACTTTATAGTAGAAGAGCTAAACCATTCTTAAGATTCTATTCGACTTCTTTAAGTTCATTCTTGATTCTTACTCCTGCATATTTGACCATCTCCTCCATCAAGAACTATTCTTTGTTCATTAAGAAATGGTGGTACTCCTCTCAACCAATTTCTTTCCATTCCTACTCCATCTTGTTGACCAAGAAGTCTCCAAGATTCTTGAAGCTCCATTAAGAAGCCATCAAGAACTAACTTTGAGCCACCAAAGCACCTCCACCGAGTTTGATTTTAGCAAGTGTAGTAGCAATGGGTGAAGAAGTGTCTATTAAGTATATTTTTGACACTCTTAAACAACTTGAAGCAAGTGTGCATTCTAATAACACACAACTATAACAACTACCTTCCATTCAAAGTTAACAACAATTACTAGAGATGAGATTAGCCAACCAAGAGACCCTTCATCATATACATAACACCATGGTTGTAATAGTCCAAAATTTTAAAACTTATTATTTAATAAATAATCCTTATTTGGGATAAAGTAACTTTTAAATTTATTTAATTTAATTATTTTGTGGATTTTTGAGTATATAACAAGGGATATGAATATTTAATAAATTAAAATAAATATTTTATTATTTTATCATAATCATTTATTTAAATAATTTTCCAAACCAATAGTTTACAAAAATTAACCTTTTTACCAATATATTAAATTATAGTAAATTAAATTATTAAAATTATTTTATTTTATTCCCCCCCCCTCCATTTTCCTTTTTCCTTTTTCTTTATCCTTTTTCTTCTTTTCCTTTTTTTTCCTTTTTCTTCTCCTTCGGGCTGCTAGGCCTATGACCTCCTTGCTCGCACTCTAGGCCACCGGCCCCTTCCTTTCTCCTCTCCCTCCCCCTCATGCCCAGCCTGCCGGCCCATTCCCTCTCCTTTTATCCTCCCTCTCCCATGTGAACAAGCATCGGCCTATCTCCCCCCTTTTCTTTTCTTTCCTTACTCCCCCCGGTTGGGCCAGCCCAACACCCCTCCTTTCTTTCCCTCTCCCTCACGCATGTGGGCCAACCCACTCCCCTCTCTTTCTCCCTCTGCTAGGCTGGCCTGCCTCTCCCCTTCCATTGTAGCCTGCAGTCCTACTCCCTCTCCCTGTCCTTTTCCTTCCATTTTTGGGCCATACATGCCCCTGCACCGTAGCCCCCCACGCCCTTTCTTCCATCCTTCTCCTTGCTACCCACCACCCTACCACCTACAACCACAGCCTCCCGTCCAACTATGCCTACCTCCTCTCCTCTCCCTTTTCTTTATCTTCCTCTCCCCTACCCATTTTCTCCCCTCGAGCCCCATCCTTCCCTACCTGTCGATCCTCCTCTCTCCTTTATTTCCCCTCTTCTCCTCTTCCCCTATTTTTGCTTTGCCGCCGCCAACCCACACTACTACCTCCCAACCAACCACCAAATCCACCTCCTACTACCTCCCTACACTACTAAGCTATCACCACGTGCCCCTGTAGCCACCTTTCTCCTCTCTTTCTTTTTCTTTCTCCTTATCGGCCTCCACCCTACACCACCACCATCCACTGCCTTTCCGCCTCTTCCGATGCCACCACAACCACCAATCCACTCCCAACACCTCCTCTACTACCCCACATCCTCCCTTTGACCGAAAATCCCCCAATAGCCCCTTTTTCTCCTTCTTTTCCCTTCCTCCTTCTCCTCCACCATCCTTGCACCCAATTTCGTAGCCCTAAAGCCACTACCTTTTCCACCCTGAGCCACCGATCACCAAACCTCAACCACCAGCTACACCCTCACTCCCTCCCTACACTCAGCCACTACCCTAACTCCCCTCCAACTACTCTCCACTTCACCCTCGAAACCCCAACCTAAGCCACCCATTTCCTTTTTCCATTGCTCCTCTTCAACCCCCTTCTCCCTTACCCTCTGCATGCAACTCATGATACTCATATAGCGTGAGTCCGCTACCTCCCTTTGATAATTTTTGGCTAATTTTTTGAGGTGTAACAATGGGTAATACTAGTATGTACTTAATTAAGTTTTGATATAATTTATTCCTTTGATTTTATACCTTCTAATATGATAAATGTTGATATTATTTTTAGGTATTGATTTTACTAATCGAAGCTCAAATATTTAACCGGGGTACTGATAAGGTTTAAATTTTGCTAGAAATAAAGTAATCATTATACCCTACTAAAACGTATGGATATACATATGCTAGTACATTAGGGTTTTAATATGTTTATATACATGATCTACGTTGTTAAATATAAGGTATTTAGTGGCATATATTGGTTAATGAAAAGAAAATCATGATAATTTATGTGTCATGTGTGGAAATAATGCTTAAGGGAAAGAGCCTTATTATTAATGACAATGTTAAATACATATGTATGGTATGATATGCTAATGTGGCCATTTGTTGCATAGATAATATTAATATAAGCCCTATAGACATTTTAGTAAATTATCATGTGGGAAAGCATGGCCTAAATAAGTATGTGTGGTAGGTGTTGATATGTATTAATGATAAATAACAATAGTTAATGGTGTTGGATGATGTGTATGGATCATGTATATCATTATTTTATGTAATGAGGGTATTTTGGTAAAAGTAATATAATAAGAGCAAAATGGTAAATTATAAAAGTAAAGGGGGTAAAATGGTAAATGGATAAGTAAGGAGGTCATTTTAGTAATTTTACATGGAAAGGAGGATAACTTGGTAATTAACAAAGGAGAAGGGTATTTTAGTAATTTAGCATAAAGGAAAGGGTATGATGGTAATTTTGTAAAGTAAAGGGGTAAAATAGTAATTTAATAAAGGAGAAGGGTATTTTGGTAATTTGGCATAATGGAAAGGGTATTATGGTAATTTTATAAAGTAAAGGGGTAAAATGGTAATTTAATAAAAGAGAAGGGCATTTTGGTAATTAGGCATAAAGGAAAGGGTATTATGGTAATTTTGTAAAGTAAAGGGATAAAATGGTAACTTAACAAATGAGAAGTGAAATTTGGTAATTTGGTATAACAGAAAGGGTATTATAGTAATTTTGTAAAGTAAATGAGCAAAATGTTAACTTAATAAAGGAGAAAGATAATTTGGTAATTTGATATAACGGAAAGGGTATTATCGTAATTTTATAAAGTAAAGGGGTAACTTGGTAATTAATAAAAGAGAATGATATTTTGGTAATTTGGTGTAACAGAAAGGGTATTGTGGTAATTTTGTAAAGTAAAGGGATAACTTGGCTTTTAATAAATGAGAAGGGTATTTTGGTAATTTGGTATAAAGAAAAGGGTATTATAGTAATTTTTTAAAGTAAAAGAGTAAGTTTGTAATTAATGGAGAAAAGTATTTTGGTAATTTGGTGTAACAGAAAGGGTATTATGGTAATTTTGTAAAGTAAAGGGATCACTTGGTCACTTAATTTTGTAAAGTAAAGGGATAACTTGGTCACTTAATAAAGGAAAATGGTAATTTAGTAATTTGGTATAACGAAAAGGGTATTATGGTAATTTTGTAAAGTAAAGGGGTAAAATAATAATTAATAAAGAAGAAGGGTATTTTGGTAAATTGGTATAAAGGAAAAGATATTATGATAATTTTGTAAAGTAAAAGGACAACTTAGTAATTTTAATAAATAAGAAGGGTAATTTGGTAATGTGATCAATATAAAGGGTAACTTGGTAACTAAATAAGTATGAGGGGCAATTTAGTAATTTAACTAACCAAATGGACAATCAGGCAGGTGTAACAAGTATGAAGGGTAATTTGGTAGCTTAATAAGCCTAAGGAGTAATTTGGTAATTTAAATAGGTATAAAGGGTAATACGGTAATTTAACCAACTAGAAGGATAAATTGGTAACTTAACAAGTATGAGAGGTAAAATTGGTAATTTAATAAGTATGAAGGATAATTTGGTAGTTTAACAAATACAAGGGTAATCTGGTAATTATACAAACGTGAAGGGTAATATGATAATTTTAGCAAATAAAAAAGAGTAATTTGGTAATTTTAAAAATAAAGGATATTTCAGTAAATTTGTAAGGACGATGGGGGTAAAGTAGTAACATACATATAACATGTCGATGGATTAAATTAGTATCCTTGATAAGACTTAAGTAATATTAAATAATAAAATAAAAGTAATTGATAAGTCAGTGGGTGTCACAAGAGAGTATCATAAGAACATGACATAACCTAGAGTTAGATGGATAATTAAGGGTGTGATGTAGTGTTTATCTCATAATAATGCAAGAGGTGTCTGGTTTATGAAAATGTGTGTTAGATATGTTTGAGGAACGTGTTAGGGTTTTATATACACCATGATCCTTGATATGGAATTCTTGATTCTACGGCCAGTATATCCTTATGTCTCTAGATTTGTGACATTTTTCCTTCCCTCAAATTAATCAAATGGACCTGTTGAATAAGACATTAATAAAGTACTAATTATGTAAAGTGAAAGATTATTAAGCTAGGTTTAGACCGATCCACCGACATAATAGTGGCCAAGTGCAAGATGCCCTAGAGACCGATCCACCTGCGAATAATAATGGTCAGGTGCGTGCTATCTTGTATGTTTTCGATCCACCGACTATAATAGTGGGGGATCCCGAGCTCAATAAACCAAATATTGGATGTTAATAAATTATGGAAAAACACTAATCACTTACAGTAGAACACCATGTGAGTTAGGGCCAAACTGGTCCACCGGCAAATAATAGTGGCCAAGTGCAGAGAGTCATGGAGACCGATCCATCGGTGAATAATGGTATTCATGTGGGTGTCACCCTGTATGTTTCCGATCCACGGGCTATAATAGTGGGGTTCCCGCACTTACATGGATATAATTTGAAAGATAATAATTGAATAATGAGTAATTAATGGCTTAAGGCCAAAAGTACTGATTTCATGTTATGATCTATTGCTATAACATGATTTTGGCTTTAGTGCTTGTCCTTGCTTGGGTATGTGATAGATTTGCTAAGTATACGAATTTTATGGTATGTATTTCTTATTATATGAGATTTTTCCTTGTGTATTAATCTATATGTTATCATTCTATATAGTTTTTGTATTATGTGTTGCATGCAGGTCTGCCTTTCAATTTGGTTTAAAGGGGTTACTCAATACCATAGTGCTGAAGGATTCCACTTGTGGGCCCCTACCTATTCAATGGACAGTGTCCCTTGTAGGTCTATTTTAGGTGCTATTCAAGTGGGTATCGGGTAAGAGCATGAGGATTGTCAGGGAAACTTTTAGGGTTTCTCTTCCACCTGTTTAATTCCTTGATAAATGATCTTTATTCTTGTAACCACCGTTGGTAGGTTTTATTCTTATAAAGTGTTTATTTCATTACTCTAATTTAAATAAAGTTTGATTTTGAGGAAATTGTATTTTGATCTTTTAGCCTTAGCACTTGGTACTTAATGGTATGAGAAAAAAGGTTTGGTAAGTGTGGCGGTAATATCCCCAAAATTTATGGTTTTGTTTTTTTCTTCCGCTATTTTCTTTAAATAAAATAAACTTTTTTAGTAGTAAATTTTGGGGGTATTACAAAGGTATCCACCAATAATCGAGTTGAGGGCATGGTGAAAAGAGTAGTCCAAGCACAAGGAGGCCACATCAACAGCTGAATGGAGTATCAAGAAAGGATGAATGAAAATGGATCCAATGATTTCAACCACAATCAACGAGCCCATGCAAATTATAAACAAAGGTATAACTATATTGAAGACAAAGGTATTAAGCTCGACCTCCCTGATTTTTATGGTGAATTAGTTATTGAATAATTTTTTTTTGAATGGTTGCATAAAATAGAAGCTATATTTAAATTTAGAGAGTGTGATGATGAGTATAGATGTAAGTTAGTAACTCTCAAATTTTTTTTTAAAAAAAAATCTAGGGTTGGGTATGACAATCTCAAAAGGACTAGTGAAAGGCAAGAAAATAGGAAAATCAAGGCATGGGATAAATTGAAAAAAAAAAGAATTTTTTTTCCTAAAGAGTATTAATAAGAAATACATATTAGATTGAATACTCTTATATAAGGATTACTTAGTGTATAAGAATACACTAGAGAATTTGAAAGATTAGTACTATTGTGTGACATGCAAGAAGGGAAAGAACAAAAATATGCTAGATAATTAGGTGGCCTTAATAACATGTTTAGAGAAAATTTTGAAATGTTTACCTATTATTTTCTTGAGTATTTGACTAAGTTAGCTTTAAAATGTGAAAGGCAAACTAAGTCTACTAAGGCCTATGTTAAAACTAATGCGTCGACTTCTACTTCAACAAAAAAAACTATTCAAATATATCTACTTCAAAATAAAGGAAATATGTATCTTTAACTAATGATAAGAAATTCAACCCTAATTGAGGTGAAAAAGGTGAAAACAAAATAAATGTTATGTCTAATAAGCAATGTTTTAAGTGTAAAGGATATGGTCATTTTTCTAAATAATATCCTCCTAACCAAAGAGTTTTAACCTTGAATGAAATAGCAAGTATGGAACCATTTAATTATCATGATGACCTAGAGACTGAATCTAATGATGATACCTTGAGTATATATGAAAAGGATGGTAATCCAGGTTCTGTACTTCAAAGGGTATTACAAGTACAACCTAATAATCCACCTACAAAAAGAGAAATTTTTTAAAACTTAGTGTAGAATTAGTGATAAGGTTTGTAGAGTCATCATAGATAGTGGTTAACGTACTAATGTTGCTAATGAAATGATGGTTAAACAATTAGGTTTAGTGACTACTAATCATCCTAAATAATATTCATTAAAATGGATTATTAAGGACAAAGGTGCTAAAGTAGATAAGCAACCCAAGTGATAAGGTTTGTAGAGTCATCATAGATAGTGGTTAATGTACTAATGTTGCTAGTAAAATGATGGTTAAACAATTAGGTTTAGTGACTACTAATCATCCTAAATAATATTCATTAAAATGGATTATTAAGGACAAAGGTGCTAAAGTAGATAAGCAAACCCTAATTGCTTTTCATATTAGTGACTATCATGATGAGGTGTTATGTGATATGTTACCAATGGATGCTTGTAGTATTTTGCTAGGAATATCATGGCAATACGATAGAAACGCAATTAATGATGGTGTTATTAATTAATATATTATGGTTTAAAGGTAAAAATAAATATAAATTGAAACCATCTCAATGTGATCATATGAAACCTGTTGAGACTAAGAATAGTTTATTCTTATCTAAAAAATATATGATTAATTACATTGAGGATGTGAGTGTTTGATATGCCTTAATAGTAAAATAATCTCAATTTGGTGAGAACAATTCTAACCTTACTAGATTAATTGATTAATATAATGATGTATTTCCTTATGAATTACCTTCTAGACTACCGTCTATTAGAGTTATATAGCATGTTATAGATTTAATTCTTGTAATGCCTTTACCTAGTAAACCTACTCATAGATATAATCCAAAAGAAGCTAAGGAATTACAAATATAAATACAAGGAATATTATATAAAGGCTATGTGAAATAAAGTATGAATCCTTGTTGTGTACCTGCTTTGCTAGTTCCTAAGAAAGATGGTGCCTAACACATGTGCATAGATTCTAAAGCCGTAAATAATATATCTATCAAGTACAGATTTCCTATGCCTAGACTTGATGACACGCTTCATGAATTTTGTGGTGGACGTGTGTTTTCTAAAATTGACCTAAGAAGTGGTTATCATTAAATGAGAATTAGGAGCAGGGAAGAGTGGAAGACAGCCTTTAAAACTAAATATGGTCTTTAAGAATGGACTATTATATCTTTTGGCTTGTGTAATGCACCTAGTTCTTTCATGGGACTGATGAATAAAATTCTTCATCCTTTTCCTAGGTAACTTCATTATGGTTCATTTGGATGATATACTTCTATATAGTAAGAATGAACAAGATCATCTTGTCTATCTAAGGAAACTATTTGATAAACTAAAGAAAACTAAACTAGATGAAAAATTGAAAAACTGTAAATTCATGCTTTAAAGTATAGTTTTTCTTGATTATATTATTAGTGGAAAAGGTATTGATGTTTATCCTACTAAAATACAAGCTATTAAAGAGTGGCTTATACCTAAGGACGTTCACCAAGTGAGAAGTTTTCATGGGTTAGCTAGTTTTTATAGGAGATTTATTAAATATGTCTCTACTATAGCTGCACCTATTACTGAACTCATAAAAAATGAAGAATTTAATTAGGGAAATAAAGCCACTAAAGCTGTTGAAACTCTTAATGATAAATTGTGAAATGCTCCTTTGTCAATTATTCTTAGCTTTGACCTACTTTTTTAGGTAACTTATGATGCTAGCAGGATAGGTATAGGAGGAGTTCTTTCATAAGAAAAAAAGACATATTGCATACTTTAGTGAAAAATTAAATGGAGCTAAATTAAAGTATTCAACATATGACAAGGAATTCTTTACCATCACACATACTTTTGAGACATGGAGTCGGTATTTGAAGCCTAAACCCTTTGTATTATATTCTTATCATGAGAGTTTGAAATATTTACATGGTGAAAAGATAATTAATCCTAGATATGCAAAGTGGATAAATTTATTATAATACTTTGTGTTCTTTGTCAAACACTTAGATGGAAAAGAAAATGTAGTAGCTAATGCTCTTTCTTGAAGGTCTACATTACTTGTTATATTATATACTAAATTACTAGGTTTTGAAATGTTAAAAGAATTATACCCTAAAGACGAATACTTTAGTGATGAATATAAAGCATGTAAAGAAAATGAATATCATAGAAATTATTCATTACAAGATAGATTTTTTATTTAAACTTAATAAACTTTGTGTACCAAGATCAGGTATAAGCAATTTATTTATCAAGAAATAACATGAAGGAGCAATAGCGGAATATTTTGATAAACAAAAGACATGAGAAATATTACAAGATAAGTTCTACTGGCAATACATGATAAATTGTATACAACTTATAGTAAACCAATGTGTTATTTGTAAAAAGATTAAAAGTTTTTTTTTTACAGAGGTTTATATACACCTTTACCTATGCCTAGTCAACCATAAGAAGGAGCTAGTATAGAATTTATCTTAGGGTTTTCCAGAACACAAAGAGGTAAAGATTCTATTATGGCTATGATAGATAGATTTAAAAATGACTCATTTTAGTCCAAGCAATAACATTAATGATACTACACATGTTGCTGATTTGTATTTTAAAGAGATTATAAAACTACATGGTATACCTAAAGATATTGTTTCGAATAGAGATTTCAAGTTTATTAATTACTTTTCGAAGACATTATGGCCCACGTTAAGAACTAAATTGTTATTTAGTACTTCACATCATCCACAAACTAAAGTTACAAATCATACTCTTAGTACTTTTTTAAGAGGATTCGTAAGTAAAAGTACTAAAAATTGGGATATTAAGTTAATTCATGCAAAGTTTACTTACAATCGAAATCCTTCAAGTACTACTCAATCAAGTCTATTCGAGATTTTTGTATGAGGTGAGTTCATACACATGTCAATTAATATGGTACCCTTGAAAAAAGGTGAGTTTAAAAATTATGAGACCAAGGAATGAGTTTAATTTTTTTCAAAGCTTCATAAAAGAAATCAAGGGAAACATTGAACAAGCCAATGAAAGGTGTCAAAAGCAAGCTAATAAACATCACACTCCACATGAATTTTCTCCTGATGATTTAGTTTGGTTACAATTGTGGAAAGAAAGATTTTATAATCTAAGAGAACATAAGCTAATACCAAGAGCATATGGACCATTTAAAATCTTTAGAAAAGTTGGTGAAAAAGCCTATAAACTTAAACTTCCAAAATAATATGGTAGTGTCTCAAGGATATTTAATATTGGTGATTTATCACTTTATTATAGTGATATTAATTTAAGGGTAAATTCTTCTCAAGATGTGGAGAAATATGTAGGAGCATCTATAGATTCTTATGATATTTCTAAGGATTCTCATAATAATGAAGATTTGGCAATGTGTATTTGATTATATAACTTTAACTAACCATAATAAGTATATTTTAAGTAATTCTTATAGATATGTAACATATTTGCGATGAGAATATTCAAGATGCTAACACATTTAAGATTGTCTTTTACGTTACAAGTTATTATAAGTCAAATGAGCTATTATGCATAGACGTCAAAATTTCAAGTCAAAGAAGACCTAATTATCATTCTTATGTAAATTAGGACTTTTTGTTAGTTGTTTTCATGTAATAATTAGCTATTTTTGTTTGTAATAATTTATAGTTCCATTCATGTATTATATCGGTTAATAATATGTTTCTATTAGATATTAGTGTGCTAGTTAGCCATGTGTACATTATTAGGGTTATTATGAAGATGTTCAGGATTTTCAAGAACAATTAGTACCATATCTAAATATGTATATATAATGGTTTACGCTTACAAATGAAAAGATATTACAAAGTATACATAAACTATCAAAGCTACTAAAAACCTAATCATGAGAATATATTAAATAATTAAGTAATCAAGCTTCATGTCTTATAGCTTTGTCTTCTATGTAACTTTGCAACCCTTACATTATCATTGTCTTAGATACTAGATATCTTTGGTGAATTCTTCTTCTTGCAAACATATATAATACCTGCAAAAATCACTTAATGATACATTATTAGGGTTATTATGAAGATGTTTAAGATTTTTAAGAACAATTGGTATTTGCTCCAAATATGCTAGCTCTTGACCTCCAACATAAGAAGAATGAGATGGAGATGATCCTACATCATTCTCCCCTTATAAAGAGAATTTTTCCTCAAATTAAAATTGCTATAATAAGAAGATAAATCACCAACATTGAAAAACTTAGAAACTCCCTCATAAAATTCAGGTAATTCTAATTCATAAGCATTGTTCCTAAATTTTCTTAAGATTTTTAGTGGTACGTCTGCTCTTGTCATTAGTTTATTTTTTCTAAAATTTGAAAATCTCTCTTTTCTTAAGTATAACCATACCAAGTATTATGGTGAAAACACTTACGTAATTCTATTTTCACTTGCTTGAATTTGGTATTTAGCATTAGATTTTTCAATGTCGCTCCTAATTTGCTCATAAAATTTCCTTAAAGAATTCAATTCTTTCACATTTCTCCCCTTGTAGAGATTCTTTGATAATCACCTACATGAATTTAAGTAAGGACCACAATGAATGTGATGGCATACATGTTTTCCACAAAAACTCACAAATTTGACGTAAATACCCTTAATCTAAAAAGGCACCAAAACTCCTATCTCGCAAATTTTGTCATACTTAACAAATTTCTCAAGCACTCTCCTAAGTAACTCAAGACACCCACACATATGATTTACTCTAATTAAATCAACCCAAAAGCCACCAAACATAAGGTTGAAACACTTAAATCCAAAACCTAGGATCAACCAAACTTCAACTATTTCCCTCAACACATTACCATAATCAAAATTTATACACTTAGTCATACACTCATGCAAAATATAATATTATAACACATAATTAAGAATTTAAAACAACTCAAGCATGGGCTTGCTTATGAAAACCACATAAGATCATAAAACTCTTAAAACACATGTAACATTAGGGCCTTACTCTAGAGACATGTATCCTTATTGAAGGTTACACCGGTCTCTTAGAAAAAAGATGGTGGAATGGAGGTGTTGCAAGTGGCGATTGTAAGCACAACAAGGCTGAGGAACAACAAGATTAAGATATTGCATTAACGCTAAACAAAGGCCAAACAAGTATATAACATAATTGTTGGATGCAAGCCTAGGGACATGTGGTGGTCACGTTAGGAGTCTATAACTATGTGTGGTGGTGGTACAAGATAGGTTGTGGTTGACTTGGATTTTAGCGCAAGTCTAGGGTTGTTTTTGTGAGTTGTTAATGTAAGTAAGGGCATTCATGTTAGTGAAAGCTTGCAGCATAAATGGTTCATGTGATGGCAGATGTGTTATGTGAGTTAATGCTAAAGATGGTGGTGCAACATGAGGTGGGGGTGGTAGTGGTGGTGGTAGTGGTGGTAGTTTGAAAATGCCAATGTAGGTAAGGATGGTAGCGTAAAGGAGAAACTAGGAATGTAAGTGTAGCTCGAAGATAATGGTGAACCACAAAGGAAAAGGAGAAGGGTCAATGTATAATGGCAACTAAAAACATCACGGAAAGAAGAAAAGGGAGCACGGCTAAGGGTGGAATGATCGATAGAAAAAAGAAAGGAAGGGAGTTAAGCTCATGGTCCGAGGTTGCATGAAAAGAGAAGGGCAAGTGTGCAACAGAAGGGAGGTTTGGGCATGCAACACAAGACAACAGTAGGGGTGGAGTGCCAAAAGCAGGAGTAGAGTTGTGGTTGAGGGTTTAGTGTTGAGTGTGCTACACTTGAATGTAAAAGTGACTTAAGTGAAAAGTTAGATATAATTTAGGATTTAAAATTTATGTACGGTAGTGAATAAAAGGTTCGGTTAGTAGGAGTTATTAAAATAAGATGATTAAATCAAGAATAATGGTTAGAAAAAAATGGAAGGTTAAACAAAAAAATTAAAGTTATTAAATTTCAATGTTACAATGGTGGTTAAATAGACAACTAAAAGACAAAAGGGAAAGAATTAGAATCAAAGGTAAAAGATGAATATGACTTTTCAAGTTATCCGCTTCATTGAAAAATATGTAACAATAAACATTCTCAAAATAGAGCTCAAGGAAGATACAAACACAACCTAGAAGAGAGTGACCAAGCATGTGTAATTATTTATTGAAACAAGCCTTTGTTATTAATAAAAGCTTTAATCATCAAGAAAAAATTATTGAAGAAAAATAGTGACAATGATAAAAGGAAGACCACCATGGAAAAAGTAAGAGAATAAATTATTTATTGAAAAGTCAAGTAAATATGATAATATTACATTAATTTATAGGTGATTGATATATTAAATAATTATATAAGCATAATTATGAAGTAAATAATTGAAAAGTCAAACAAGATGAATAATTATATATGTATCATATATAAATACCTTGTTTACATAAATATAATATTTTTTTAACATACAAATTCCTTGATTGGAACTAGAGTTGCATATTTATGTTTTTATTTATGCTCACAAACTTCTCAAACAAACGTAAAGTGTTTATTTTTTAATCGTTGTCTGAAACAAATATTTAACATTTATGTTAAGCTGAAAAACATTTATTTTGCAACGCTTTGACAAGCAGAAGTACTATTCCTTCCGTTTTGCCATATAAATCATTTAAGAATTTCAATATCAATCTTTGATCTTTTGTTTTCTTAAAATATAATAAATCAATATAATATCCATATTCATAATTAAAAATAACTTTATAATATTATCTTCTTAATTTTTTATTAATATGTACTAAATGATACTAATAGTTAAAATGTATTCATAAAATTCAAAGATAACCTATACTTCAATAGAAAAAAGATATGTCGCAGCATCTTGGTAGATGACTTTCCCCGCCCAGAAAGGTGAAAACCTTCCACAGAATTATTTGCTTCGCCACCTAAACTTAAAGAGAACAATTTTAAAATATCACTATGCTCTGTTATAGCCGCCCTGGGATGCTTAGGGCTCCCTTCCCAATTCTAAATTACTTCCCATACTCGACCAGTCAATCTTGCTAGGTTCTGTATCAGTTAATCACCCAAAAAACCTGACATGAATTTCAAGAGTATTCCTACAGTGGATGAGAGGCCGAATCCACTTCCCAGAATATATAGCAAATTTGTGGTGATAAAATTTTCTGGCTAAGCATTCATCTCATGCCGGGGGGCTTGTGTTATTCGGTCGAGATTGATACTCCGTCATGTGTGATAGTCATCGGGTGAGATGGAATTTTCAGTCAAGATCCAAAACCAGCCTCATCCAAAGTTCAATAAAAGCCTTCCTCAGTTAGCAAAAAGCAAGATAAAAATATATCCGCACCTTGTCTCGCTCATAAACTATTCAGAACAACTGCCAAAGAAATGACAGATAGTCCTGACCTACTAATTCAAGAGCATATCAATCTACTCAACATGGCAATAGGCCTTCATCCACCCTTTCAGCTCACAAAAGAAATATCAGTTACCGAATACGAGAGAAGAAGCCCAAAAAGACAGAAGTCTTTGGGATGATTACTGAGCCGCATGTTTTTATCCTCGAGCCAGGTCCAAGACTTGTCAACCTCAAACAGACAACTGCACAAATTAGGTTCCAGTGAAAAAAAAAAACTGATTGAGATCACAGCAAGATTGGTCCGGCCTGAGGATACACATCATTTTCCTGCTTTGAAAAAGCAGTAGTTCCCAACAATCAACTTGGAACCTACAATGATAAAGAGCATATATGAGACTCTGCCTCGCACAAAATATGGACGTGCAAATTAAAGAAACATGTCTTCAGCTACCCACTAGATCTATGCTGCAGGACACAGGTCTTCCTTCACTCTTGACGTCTTTCAACAAACTCCAGAAACAGAAGCTACAGATGCGGGCAGGTGCAACTGATCCGCTCAGGCACCCCTCGGTCCACCAGAAGTATTCAGGGCATGGAGAAGGGGAAAAGAAATAGAATTGGTCAAAAGGGACCAACTAGATTTCATAATCAAACTCAAGTAAAGCATTCAACAGCCAATCCAAACGATATATAATAGTAGACGAGATAGTATCCCATGAGAAAATGTGATCCAATTCACAACAGTCTGTCACTGATTAAGTAATATCTGCTGCACTCTAATCTAATAATAGATTCTAAGGTTCCCTTCCATAGAACATTGCCACAATCTGCACAAATTCATAGTACGTGAGATTACAGTTCTTAAACCTAAATGCATTATAGAAGAATCACCAATTGCCAAAAAGAGTTTTAGGTGTAGGCAAGTTGGCAGGCGTTATATTTGAGCAAGACAACAAAATAAAAACATTTGATAGGCTCAACCGGACAAAAGAGCAAATGATATACTGATACCTACAGTTCTAAAGATTCACCAGCTTGTTAAAAACAGACTACTTGCCTGGTTCTGCAGCATCTGAGAGATAGAGCTATGATATCTCTTGACCACCAATTCATAACACAGAGTACTTCCCCGGTTGCGCACCACCTGGAAGATTAACTGCTTGCGCTGTGATATCTTCTAGTACACGTTTCAGTTCTACTTTAGCTCTCTTTACCGAAACCTCCGAAGCACCCTCAATAAACAGGTACAGCTTGCGTTCTCCCGGTCCTGGCACCTTCCCAGGTGGGAAAAAGGCTCCTCTTGTAGTAATTGCAGCTCCAGTCCATTCAGAAATGGGACCTAGAGTTTCCTTATGTGTAACCCTCCATCGAGCATTCTGAGGGAAGTCATTGATCTCCAGCTCTGCAACATAGTGTTCAGGCATGGCATCAGCTTGAAGTTTAGCCAGATTGGCCTGCAAGTTCATAGCTGCAACAATTGCTGCAGCACGTCCTGCCCCGTCTGCTTGACCAATGGAGAGAAGAGATGGCTGCATAGGACCAGAAGGACCAGAGAGATTTGAAGGGAGTGCAGTATTTAGTAGCGCATGGGTTCCAGGAACCGTGGCTGTTGTTGAACCAATACTTGCTTTAGAAGCAGCTGCTAGAACAGCCATCTGTGCCAAGGTAGCTGCATGGTTTATATCAACGGTTGTCCTACGAATACCACCATCATCGTCATCTGAATCTGATTTGTCTTCCTCAAATCCATATTCCCTTGCCTGTGCCTTCTTTGCAGCCTTCCTTACTTCATCTTCCTCCTCATTGAACTTGAATCCACTTCCACCATATCCAGTACCATGAGCTTGCTCAAGCCCCTGCTTCACTTTTGCCATAAACCCATCAGCAAGAGCTCGCAAGTCAGCTGGGACAGGCTGCTCAGACAGTTCCAGGGCCTTCACAAGATCTGGAGTATATCTTGCCTCTTCTTCTGATATAAATGTAATGGCATGGCCTTTACGACCTGCCCGTCCTGTACGGCCAACACGATGCACATAGTCTTCGTAGTGGTTAGGAACGTCAAAGTTGAGCACTAGCTCAAGCTCCTTTACATCTAAACCTCTAGCGGCAATGCTAGTGGCTATCAGCAAGTTACAAACATTACTCTTAAAATCGGAGATGGTGGACTCACGATCTGTCTGATCCTTAGCCCCATGAAGTGACAGGCAAGGGTATCCATGCTTCAGCAAATCCCTGAACAATGCATCACATTTCTCTTGTGAATGAACAAAGATCAAAATCTTTCCCTTCTCATACCATTCCCCGAGCAATTCTAATAGTCTCAGGAACCTTTCATTCTCTGGTCTCACCTCAACCATCTGAGTTATGTCCTTGTTCACAACACTTCTCCCACCCACCTGTATCTCAACAGGTCTATTTAAAACCTTGCGTGCCAAAATCTCAACCTGGCGGGGGAAAGTAGCAGAGAAAAGAACAGTTTGACGGTCGGGCCGAGTGTTCTGCACAATTCTGGTGATCTGAGGTTCAAAGCCCATGTCAAACATTCTGTCAGCTTCATCCATAACCAAGTATGTAACTCTGCGAAGATTAGTAATTTTCCCACCACTAGTACAAAGAATATCTATCATCCTCCCTGGAGTGCAGACAAGAATCTCAGTCCCCCTCTTGAGATCACTGATTTGTTGAGCAACCCCAGAGCCTCCATATACTGGCACGCAGGTAAAGCCTACTACCTTTGAAAACTTCCTAATATCACTATAGATCTGCTGGACCAGCTCTCTAGTTGGAGCCATAATGAGCCCTATGGGACCATCTCCAGGCATCAACGGTGGCTGGTCTTTGATATGCCTAAGCATAGGCAGCACAAAAGCCAGAGTCTTGCCTGAACCAGTTTTTGCAACACCTATGCAGTCTCGGCCACTCATTATTACTGGCAGTGCTTGTGCTTGAATTGGCATTGGCTTCTCAAAACTCATCTTCTTTATAGTTTCCAGAATTTTTGTGGTCAGTCCAGTTTGGTGCCACGTTTTGATCGGCTTTGGCACATCTTTACCGTGCACCTTCAATTCCAATTCTTTCCTGTACGCAACAACCTCCTCTGGGCTCATTCTTGCAATCTCTTTCACTTCAATGTAGAAATTCTTTCGAAATGGCGCATAGTCAATCTTTGAATGGTCTACTAACGCCAGCTTCTCAACTTTTGTTTTCTTTACTCGTTTCATAAAATCAGCATCATCTTCCTCTTCTAAATTATCTTCTTCATTTCCTATGTGCTCATAATCTGAATCAGAATCTTCACCAGGTATAATTCTTCCTATACCTTTATTAGGTCCTTTCTTAGGCTCAGTGTCATTGCTCTGACCATCCTTTTGATCAATGTTATTCAACTCTGCATTCTGATCTCCAGTATCAGAAGTAACAGCATCATTACTTAGCTTCTCAACTTCGGGCATTACCATGTTGTTCATAAAGGCATCTAAAGGATCAATCTCCTCATCTTCAACAACACCATCGTCCCCAGTTTGCACTGTAATTCCATTATCAGAATCAACAGCCATGACTTCTCCACCATCATCAGGAGGCTTGCCAGGTTCATCCACATCCATATCCGCAGCCAATTTCCCTGATTGAGCACCTTCTTCGTCATCAGATTCTCCCTCCAGTGTCCAGGCCTTTCCAGCCTTAGGCTCCTCGGTACTTTCTTCCCCAAGTTTCAGTCTGTCCTCTTCTTCCTTTTTCCTCCTTAATTCTTGCCACTCTTGCACTCTTCTCCTTCGTTTCTCCATCTCTTCTTCCAACTTCCTCTGCTCTTCTTCCATGTCCTCCTCTCTGGTTGTGGTTTTCTTTGCACTTTTATCAGCTTCATCATCGCTTTTCTTCCTTGGACTGTCCACACTGCTGTCCCTATGCCTACTAGACCTTCTATTTCGTTCATGATCTCGCTCCTTGTGATCATCCTCTTTCTTCCGCCTTTTTCTGACTCGCTCCCTTCTATCATCATCACCACTGCTATCATCACTATCTGGTTCCCGTCTACGCCTTTCCCTTTCCTTTTGTCTTTCCCTCTCTCGCTCCTTTTCCTCTATCTCTTTCTCCCGCTCCCGTTCTCGTTTCCTCCTATCCTTCTCTCTTTCTCTTTCTTTTTCCCTTTCCCTTTCCCTTTCCCTTTCTCTTTCTCTCCTCTCCCTCTCCCTCTCCCTCTCCCTCTCCCTCTCCTTTTCTCTTTCCCTTTCCTTTTCTCTATCTTCCCGTTCTTTCTCCCTTGCCTTCTCTTTCTCCTTCTCCCTCTCCCTCTCCCTCTCCCTCTCCCTCTCCCTCTCCCTGTGTTTACTCCTTTGCTTCTCTCTATCTCTATCCCTCTCTCTGTGTTTCTCATCAACACTCTTTTCTCTTTCTGAATGCCGACTGTCCCTATCCCTATCTCCGTGCCTCTCCTTTCCCCCAATCCGTTCCTTCTCCCGGTCTTTCTCTCTTTCTCTTTCCCTCTTCGATTCCTCCTTCTCGGCCCTCCTTGAAGACTTAGATTTCTTCACCTCAATCTCCCCCATAACTTACCTTCAATACAAATGTCTGAAACAAAAATCAATCCAAAACCCTAATTGCGATTTTCTCAAAAAATGAACTCCACAAAATACGCGGAACCCAATTCCAAACTAAGGTATCCTCTGGAACGAGAAGCTTGAGAAATAGGGTAGCAGATCTAAAAATTAAAAAAAAAAAAACACACAATAAATTAAATTGAAATCCGTCAATTGAAAGAGCATACGGAGGTACAGACAAAACTGAAATTAACAACCGCAACATAATAAACGCATATCTGATAGCATATGCACTAGATCAATATGTTTAAACTGAAGATGCACGATTTTTAGAGAGGACGACCACCTGAATAAGCCGCTTCTTCCTCTTCGCTTTCTGAATAGGCGCCCCTTTCCTCTCACCGTCGTTCTCTTCTCCTGAAACTCACCCCCGACCTCGCAATGTCGGACCATAGATTATTTTCCTTCGCCGGCTTACTTTTATGTTTTTATGGTGTCGTGTATAATCATAAAACGGCCCAATACAGTGACCTACATGGCTACAGCCCACGGGCTCTACAAGAATATTGAAGGCTAATGTTCCGCACTACTATTTATCTATATGTTTTTCCTTCACCTGTTTTTTAAAGACTTTTTTAATAATTTACATACTATTCTAAAAATCAATAAATATATTTATAATTTTATAATTATATCCTTTGTAAAAAAAAATATATTAATTCATATAAAAAAATTAGCATTAATTTTTTTAAGAGAATTTCTATTTTGAAATAAGATTTTTTATTTAAAATATTTTTTAAAAAAAAGATGAAGTATTAGTATTGTTGTTGTTATTATCGCTATCATCATCATTATTATTATTATTATACTTTTGGTGTAAATTTACCTTAATTTGGTAAATTGAAATTATATATGAATGTATAAACTAATTTTTTGATTAATACAAAAACAATTATTACTAATTAATGTAGTATTATTTTTTGATATATTTCCATTACAAAAGGGAACATGGTGTGCGGTCAATATTATTCCAAATTAATTGTAAGGGGTTTTTTCCCTTTTTTCCTTGGTTGATATCATTTTTAATATAACTACAAATGAAATATTATTTCTGATCCAAAACTAAAATATCTCTATTTTTCGGAACAAGAAAGTGAAGATAAATATAATACCCCCAATTTAGGAATTAGAAAATTTTATTTTATAAATAATACAGAAGCATTTAAAAAGAAAAATTGGATAATGTTACTACTACATCAACCATGAGAGATATGTGATCATCACCTAAATTATGTCTAATACAAGGCAAAACAAACAAAAGATGCATGTGCATAATATTAATACATCAATAAACGATTATAAAATCGAGAACAATAATATAGATAGGAGTATAAGAGCTTATAAATCCAAATGCAGGGAATTAAAGCCAAGATTTTAAATAACCAAAAGAAAAAAACTTTCCAACGCAATGGGAAAAATACCTCTAGCCAATTAGTCTAAGTCTTAAGTATAAACATAAATCTCGAACCCCAAGCAAAAGATAAATACTGGTCCACTCCATCACCCTCCAGCATACTCTAACTAGGAGTCATACCCCTATAAATTGCCATCTGATCCCTAGACCAGAAGCCTGATCATCATAGTGAGCACACAAGTAGAGTATCAGTACGGTGAAGTACTAGTAAAATATACTTCCTAATATAAGATAAGGCTTATACAACACATCGAAGTCACATAGCAGCATGGTGATAAGCATACCAATATAAGTAAATACTTACGCTCATGGTAGTAATACTATAAGGGATGATTCCATGGAAATCATGGAATAATAATTAATATGGGAAATGCAACACGATCCACACAATGTAAACCGTATTATATACCTTCATTTAGTGATCACATAATTCCTAATTATTAAGATAATTTATTCAACCACACCCAATTCTCCACCATGAACAAAAGTGAAATACCCCAAACCCCTAATTTAGGAAATCATGGCCGAATAGGGAATTATTAGAAAATTTATTTAAGATAAACTACTTTTATTGGAAAGAAAAGGGGAATTAATTAGGATAAATCAAGAAGGAATTTATAAGTGTTCTAAGTAGGATGACTTTTGGTATTTTAAGATAATTAAGGGTTTTATTTTAGAAATTAATTAAGTAAATTATTTTATTTAAAATACGAAGGATAAAATAGCTTCAATTAATGTAAACTTTATAAATAATTTAATTGGAAGAAAATTTGGGTATTTTTCCTAATTAGTATGAAGGTTAAGGAAAATTTATCTAAAATAGTCTAAACTAAGCAAAAAAGGAATTTATTTAATATTTTATAAATATTAATATTCTAAATAGCCCAAAAATATTCTAAATAATTTATGCAAAATCCAAAACCATAAATAAAGCCTTTCTTTTCCTTTTTCCATTTTTCTTTTCCTTCTTTTTTTCCTTTTTCTACCTTCCCCGCCGAAGTTGGGCCTCACCCGGCCCAACGCCACCCTCCTTCCTTCTTCTCGCCCGCGGCCCAGCGAGCCCAGCCGCCCGTGAGACAAAACGCCGCGTTTTGACGCTAAAGTCGCTGAAACGCCGCGATAAGGAAAAAAATAACTGTTGCCAGACCGACGCGGACGCCGCGTTTTGCCCAAAACGCCGCGTTTCATTAATGGGGGAAATAACCGCCACCGCCCGGCCGGTTCCCCCTTCCTTTTCCTTTTCCCCTGGACCGCCGGTCCAGCCCCTTCTTCTTCTTCTTCTTCCTCGCGTCGTCGTCATTCGCCACCTGCAACACAAAACCTCGCCGGAGGAAGAAAAGCCTGCAACGACAGCTCCAGCTCTGGTAATTTCGCCCCCTTCTCCCCGTTGACTTCCCCATGGATGTGACCAAACGGCACATCCCTTCTCCCGCACGAAAATCCCCTTTTCCCAAGCAATCATGGTCTGAAAATTTTCAGACCATACGCCGGCCAACTACGCCGGACAACCTACCCTAACCCTAACCCCCTAACCTCCCCCTCGAAGCTTGTCGTTTTTCGTTCAATTTGGCTTATAAATAGCCCTCATCACCACCTTAATCGGGTTCGACAACTGGGAACCCAGACAGAGCAAAGTCGCGCGCCGCCCTGCCTTCAGACGGCCTTTGCTCCGCCGACAGCCACCCCTACCACCTACCCTTGCCACCACGATCCTCCCTGCACCTCCCTCTACACAACCAACCACCTTAGACTCCCTGCCTTGCGCCGCACGTGCTGCCCTGGCCGTGCGAAAATTCCTCCCCAAAAATGACCATTCCAGCCCTGCGCCACCTTCGCGCCGCCGCCGCCGGCTGTACCGCCACTTGCAGCACTTTCACCACCCCCCAAAACCACCAGGACTTCCTGCTCTACCACCCTACACTTCCACTCTCCCCTAGTCCCTCCTCCTTTAGCCTCCATAGCCACCTTTCCCAAATTCTTCCTCCTTCGCCGCCGCCGCCGCTCTACCGCCGGTGCCACCACCCCAGCCAGGTGGTCCCACTCCCTAAACCCTAGACCTAGAATAATAAGAAGTGGTTAATAAATTTTAATATTATTATTAACTATTATTTTTAATGTTATTATAATTATCATTAATCTAATTATTATTAATACTATTACTATAATTACTATTAGTACTACCCTTATTATTATTATTATTAGCAGGTCCTAATGTCACCCCTAAGAACTTCTAATTAATGGTATTAAGTAATACAAGACCCTATTAAGTTATTATTATTGTTAATATTGCTAGTATTACTATTATATCCTTATTATTATTATCACTACTATTATCATCACTATTATTATTACTATTATTACTATTCTTGTTATTATTATTATTACTCTTATTATTCTTATTGTTATTATAGTTATTATTATCCTTATTATTATTATTATTATCATTATTATTATATTATTATTATCATTATTGCTATTATTGTTATTATTACCATGTCATTACTCTAACTATCACTAATGTTGTCATTACCTCTATTGTTATGACTATTATGGTATTCCTACCACTATTAGAACTATTATTACTATCATTACTACCATTGTGTTACTATTGTAACTACCGTTACTATTATTATTATTATTATTAGCACCATTATTATCATCACCATCATCATTAGTATTATTATTATTATTATTATTATTATTATTATTATTATTATTATTATTATTATTATTATTATTATTATCCTTTAATATTATCGTTTTAGTATCCTTATCATAATTTGTTTTGTCACTAATGTTATCATTATGATTACTATTACTATTCCTACCATTATTATTAGCATTCTTATTATTATTAATACTTTTAATAACATTATTGGAACCCTTACCATAATACGGCAAAAATGATAAGGTCTACTCCGAGTAGTGGAAAATTTAACTAATTATCTTAGTAATAATAATAACCCTACCTTTTTATTTACAAACTACTAGTTATTAATATTAGCCTTAGTTTTAGGCCATGATAAGAGTAAGATAGGGGTTTTGGTATTTTCGATAGAGAGAGATTAACTCATAGTATTTCCCTCTTATAGGTGAATCGAGTGAGAACTTTCGGGAGGCGTAGGAGCGTGCTCCAAGCCCGGCACCGATCTAGGTAAGGGTCTAACTAAGGCTACTTGTGTGATATGTGAACTACTAATTGTGGATGCCTTATATGCTTATGTGATGTACTTATGTGTTATGCTTTAAATGTCACTATCTTATATGCCTTACGTGTAGCGCAGCATGGATCCAGGTACGTCTGTGTGAATTACCTGTATTATGTTTAATGTGAATGTGCTTCAATTTATGATATGTTGTGGCCTTAGGACATGCATGCTAGGGAATTTGGTGTGGTGACATAGTTTGGGGACATGGAAGACAAGATTTGGGAAGAAATAACAAAAGGGGGGAAATAAGTCAGTTAGAGAAGGGATGGGAGAAATAAGGGTTGCATGGGGTGGTTACGGTATGCATGGGGGCAAACCTTAGGTATAGAAAGGTGCCTCGGGGTGTGTGAAAGGTAAGAGAGGTGTTGTTTGGGTGTTTGGGGGCTCCGAGTGAAAAATAGTACATGGACCAAAATAAGGGTGCGTAGGAGACGGGGTTAGAGTTTAGAAAGAACTCTAGCTGTCAGGGGAAAGAAGAAAAGGGGAGTATTAAAATCATAAGTGAAGAAGAGGGTGACATGGAATGGGGGTTGAACCGAAGGGTCGTGAGGTGTAGGGGTGCTAGGACGGTTCCGGATGTACGAGGTAGAAAGGGAGTGGGCCACCTAGGCCCAAGTTGGGTTTTCTGGAGAAAACCCTAAGGGAAGGTAGTGAGTGGACTTTGGGGTAAAAGGTGATGGGCCCAGACCCACACACTTAGGAGACGGGTTCCGGAGTGAGTAAGCTAATTAAGGGGAGGATGTCGGGCGAGTTAGGAGGCGCAAAGGTCTCAAGATATGAGATGGGCCCTCTTGGGAGGATGAGTATAGCTGAAGTTAGCCATGCATGTCTAGGACAGAAACTCGTTGAAAAAGATACCATAAAATACTAATTACTTAAAGAGAAAGATGCTAAGCCGGGCCCAGACCGGTCCACCGACGAATAATAGTGGCCAGGAGCCGGGGTGCCCTGGAGACCGAACCACCGGCGAATAATAGTGGCCAGGAGTGTTTTGCCCTGTATATATTTCCGGTCCACCGGCTATAATAGTGGGTGTTACCGTGCTCAGCAAACCAAACATAAAATCGATAAGACATTGGGAAGATACTAAATACTTACAGTGGAACACCATGTGAGTCAGGACCAGACCGGTCCACCGGCAAATAATAGTGGCCAGGAGCGTTTTGCCTTGGAGACCGAACCACCGGCAAATAATAGTGGTCAGGAGCGTTCTGCCCTGTACATATCTCCGGTCCACCGGCTATAATAGTGGGGCACCCGCACTTACATGGATTAATAAAGAGTATGTGGAATTGAGTATGGTATTAAGAGATTTAAAGGATAAGTCTAATTGGAACATAATCGGCCTTACTATTTGTATTGTCTTATGTGCCTATATGATCATACTTGTATTGTGTACTTTGTCTGTTCGGCCTTAGTTATTCGGTTACCTTACTCAGTACGAAGTGTACTGACCATCCGTTTCATGGGTGCTGCTCATTCCCACGAGCAGAAGGCCCCACTGATCTAGTGCAGGTAGGTGACTCTCTATTTGATGCCTACGACGCTTATGAGGCGTTGGGCGGGACCGAGAGCTGAGTTCGGATCTAGCTTGGGGATCGAGAGTGGCGTGGACGGAGTCTGTTGTCACTTCACCTTTCTTATGTATTTAAGTTTATTTGTTTTAAGTGTATGACGTTTCAACTTTCAAAAACCCTTAAAACCGTATCTTGAATTGTACTTCAAACTTCTGCACTCTGATTCTGTACTACTTAGGTTTTAACCGTGAATGTGTTATGCTAACAACTCGTATGTTGGTTAATCTGTTTTAGCCTTAGCACTTAGTACCGGAACGGTAGGAGTGAACCGTTCTGGTATTAAGTGTGGCGGTAACGCCCCCGAATTTACAAGTGTTATCTCTTATTTCCTATAAACTTTTTGAAATTAAACGAAATTTTTCAGTAGTAAATTTGGGGGTGTTACAAGTTGGTATCAGAGCGTTGGTCCTCAAACCCACGCTTGTTTCTTCTCCAAAACAAGATTCATTTTACGAATTTTACCGAATTTAAAACGTTTTCATGCCTAAGCGAAACCCTTCTATTTTAACGATTTCGAGTCCGGGCCACAGTGAGGAACGTCAAGGTAGATTAGGGGTTTCCCTGAGGAGGGAAGGTAATTAGTTACGATTATTGCGAACTAGGGGGTTCGCTTCTAACCATGTCTTTTATTGGATGCAGCCCCGATGGCGGCAAACGGCCGATTAGCACGTCTGGAGGAGGCCTTCGAGGCCTTCATGGAATTTGTTCAACGCCCCCACCACCCAGAGGGTGCCGTTAAAGACTGGCTTCGAAGGGTTACTGGGCACCACCCTCCTACATATTCCGGCAAGGAGGACCCTATGGTCCTTGAGGGGTGGATTCGAGACCTGGATCGTACTTTCGAGGCGGTGGACTGCCCCGTAGCTAGACAGCTTAGTATAGCTGCTTTCTTCTTGAGGGGCGTAGCGGATACTTGGTGGGTAGAGTACAGAGCTCGGGTTGGTCCCCTGGCAGATTGGGAGGCATTCAAGACCGCGCTTCGTTCTAGATTCTACCCGGAGAGCCTGAAGAGGGACAAGCTACGAGAATTTATGCAGCTCACCCAAGGCACGATGACGGTGTGGCAGTACTATGCTCGCTTCACCGAGCTGCTACGCTTTGCCCCTGGGATCGCCGCAAACGAGTCGACAGTAGTGTTCCAGTTCGAGCAGGGGCTAAACTTCAGTATCCGTAGGATGATGGGAGCGGTGCCATTCACAGATCTTGCCACACTCTATGAGCGTGGTAGTAATACTATAAGGGATGATTCCATGGAAATCATGGAATAATAATTAATATGGGAAATGCAACACGATCCACACAATGTAAACCGTATTATATACCTTCATTTAGTGATCACATAATTCCTAATTATTAAGATAATTTATTCAACCACACCCAATTCTCCACCATGAACAAAAGTTATGGGAGCAAATAAACACAATGGGATACCACACCCACCACATGGGGTCATGATACATTGAAGGAGATTTTCTTTGGGGATACCACACCCATCATACATCGAGTGTACCTACCGTGAGAGCTAACAAAAATCGAGATACCACACCCAACATATATGGTTGAAGTACATTAAAGGGGATTGTATCAAGATACCCCACCCAACACACCTTGAACGCCTCTATCACGAGGGCTAAAAAGTTGTGATACCACACCCCACCTAAGCAATAGATAATACGGAGTACTAGGGGGCTTGTATATGGGATACTTCACCCAATCGTACTAGACACTAATGTCATGTTGACCTTATAATACCCCAAAAATTTACTTAATCTAATCCCACATCATTAGCCCCCTAATCAAATGATAATCTCAATAAAGCCTATATTAGCCTTAACCTATCCTTACTCCCAAAACTTTAACCGACTATGAAAACCTTAACTTTGATAAACCATAATTTGTAAACCAAAATCAGATCTACTAAAATTTTCGCTAATTTTAATTACCTTTAACTAATCTTAATTACCTTTAACTAATCTAAAATCACCTAACCCTTTCTCTTTACCTTTTCTTTTCTTTCCTTCTTCTCCTTCTCTCGCCAACCTCAAGATGCAACTCTTAGATCTGCCCATTTTCACCCTCCACTTGCACCATCCACTTGTACCATCACCTCACCTCCCTTCTTCTTTTCTTCTTCTCCTTCTGCATTCTTATCTCTATAGACTTGCAACCCCATGCACACTACCCATCTCCCCCTATCATTCTTCCTCTTCTTACGCAACACTTCCATCAACCATCACCACCCTCACCCTGTAGCTATTACCCTACCCTAACCATCCCCTACAACCATAACCCTCACCCTAAAGCTACACAATCACGATCATCCTCCTCACACACTTGCATCCTCCTCCTTGTTATTTTTCTTCTTCCCGAATCATACCACACGTGCACATATGAACATACACACACACACACACACCTCACACTCTCCCTATTTCTCTTTGGTTTTGCCTCACTCTGCTAATATTTGTGCCAAAGAACCATTACTGAGCTCCTTCTTCCTTCTCCTTCCCTCTTTCTCCCTTTCTTATTCTTCTTCTTCTCCTCCTTCCTTTTCCTATTTTGGCTTTTGCACCGCCATCTCCCCCCACCGTGCACCACCTTAGCCACCACTCGCCGCCCTTTGTTCGGTGGACCAACCACCAAGGTCGCCCCAACCTTCCCCCTTATTGTCGCCAGCCATCGCCGCCAACTACAGCCTATTTTTCCTTCTTCTTCCTCTTATGTGTAGCAGCGTTGCAAAGTGTACGGCCAATGCACTGCCTACTACACAGTCGTGCAATGCTTAAATCTTCTACTACACAGCCGTGTAATCCCTACATTGTCTAACATTGCAAAAATTTTCTTCTCAACTTGATTCTGCATAGCCGTGCAAATTTCACACCACCTAGCCATACATCTTGTTTTCTCTCAACCAGAAGCTACAACATCTACTGCACAGCCGTGCAACCTCATTCCTTTGGTCGTGCATCCCTATTTTCACCCCCAAACCTGAACCAAACACCACCAAAATTTAGCTATAACTCCACCACACATTCCTCTACACGTCCACACATCTCAAGCTCCCATTTGATTATGGTTATACCTAATTTTACCCTCTTTTACCTTGATTTTTCCTTCGGTTTAACTCTTCGAGCTTAATTGTAATTTTATTATTTTTGTAGGTGGTTTTCCAATAGCTTCGGAGGAGGTAGTCTAGGATTTTGCGTGCTTAGAGCCCAGTGTCCTAGTTGATAAGGATACTATTTGATGCTTAGGACTTTTGATGATAATTGCTTGTATGACTAAATGTGTTTTTCATGATATTGCTCCTATGATATGTAACATATGTTCATATTGGTAATTTGTGTTGTCATGAATGTTATGTTGAAAGAAAATAAGAGTTGTAAGAGATACCATTATGTTATGATTGTGATAATAATATCATATTTGTGAGAATGTATCTTATAGCATGAAATATAGTTTGAATGATGATAATATCACACTTGTGGAAATATATTCATGGTATGAAATCTAGGTTGAATGATGAGAATGTCATATTTGTAAAAATTATAATGTAAAGTATGAAATATAGGTTGAATGATGATAATGTCAAAATTGTAAAATTATATCTAGAGTATGGAATATGGGTTGAATGATGATAATGTCATAATTGTGAAATTATGTCTTATGGTATGAAATATGGGTTGAATAAGTGGTGGTAAATGGGCTTAAGGTCTCTCATGAGGTATGATGATTAATGAGGACTTGAAAAATTAATATGTATGGAAGGTATAAGATTTTATAAAATAAAGGTGTTAATTGTGCTTAAAAGGTAACTTGGTTATTATGGGATATTAAGGAAATTTTGGTAATTTATGTGTTAGGAGACTTAAATTATGACAGTAATAACTTGAGTAATTCATGGGAATATTATCGTTATTCGGGGTTCATAAATGTTTAATAGTAAATTTGGGGCAAGCCATCTGGAGATGTTAAAATTATTATTCCATCTTTAGGGTTTAGAGGTTATCTATTGGAATTAGAAATGATGAAAATTTCATGTGAAGTGTTATGACAATTTTATGGGATTTGGACTTGGATACTTCAGTATATATATATCAAGATGAGATTACTAAATCAAACTCATAGGAATTAGGTTGTGCTTTTTGGGTATGATACTAATCATGGGATTTGGGAGATGTCATAATATAATGTGAGTGGAACAACCAACATGGGAGAATGAACACTAAAGGAAATGTAATTAAGGTTTGACAGGACTTGAGGTTTTGGACATGTATTATAAGCAAATCTGTTTGATTATGTTCTATGTTTGAGAATTAATCTTAAATAAGATACTAATCACTTAAAGTAAAAGAGCACGTGAGTAGGGTCATGGTGATTATTTTTCCTAAATCTATATATACATATTCCCCATCTGTCGGGTAGAATAGTGACTCAAGAGCGTTCTGTACCAAGCTGATGTTTTTAATCTCCATTCCATTGGAAAAAATAGTAGCTCGGATGTGTTTTTCCCGAGAAGTTTCATATCGTTTCACTAGTTTAAGAATAGTGGGGTTTCTACACTCAACATATATAAAAGAATGAAAATGGACTATACTTAATAAAAGGATCTGGATCATAATACGCCTTATGATATGTTCATTTACTTGATTATATTCCTTTATCATTTAATGTGGAATCATGTGCTATTTGTATTCCTATTTTGATAGTATTGTTCCCTTATTCAGTACGTAGTGTACTGACCACCCATTTTATGGGTGCTACTCATTCCCACGAGCAAAAGGCCCTGGGTCGTATGTGTAAGTTTCAAAGGATTAGGTAGATGACTTTGCGGCTTATGACACCTTATGTGGGGATGAGTAACTTCATCTATGTTGGGATCGAGTGAAGAATATCTGTTATCTGGGTTATGTATTAAAATAGATACCTATTTTGGACTCTTGATCCACGGTATCCCCTTTTTGTATTTTGGTATTGTAAAACTCAAAGTAATACTCCAAACTCAGTATTTGTACTATAAATGTACTTTTTTTTCCTAATTTCCTTATATTACCTTAAACGTTGCATAAACTAGAATTATGTCGATCACGACGGTAACCCCCACTATTTTTACTTAGTTACTTCTGCTGCAAAATGAAAATTTTCAATAGTAAAAATTGGAGTGTTACAAGCTTGCCATAATATAATCTTATACCTCAAAGATATGTGTATACCCTATTGATTGTAATCTAGTAGAGAAGAAAATAGGTATTGAGTGAAAAAAATATAACCACAGGGTAATCCACCACTAACTCCATGTCATCTACCTTGAGAGTCAAAGAAAAAGGCTCGAACAACATCTTATTCCATTATTATACATTGTCAAGCGATATCACCAAATTAAATCCACAAAATAACCAATTTTGTGTTTCCAAGTGATAGCACCAAGCACCATTAAATTCCACTATTAACCAAATTTGGTGTTTCCGAGTGATAACATCAAACACATCAAAAGGCATAAAAGCCATCAATTAGGTGTTTACATATGACATCAAATTTAACCAATTCAATCCCAATTATCATCATTATGATTTATATTAATTCCAGATCAATTGTGGTTGAAATCATAATTTAAATGTTGTAATCACATGGAGGTATTAACACAAAAACCTAAAAGAGTATAAACAATTAACAACCAAATCAAGCGGTATACAGTCGAACCAGTTAATCTATCCATAGGGCTAATCGACTTGTCTGGTTGTACCATAGTTAAAAAAAATAACAACAGCGGACTAGTAGACTGGTTGGTATCATTGATCGACTGTTCATAGGAGACAAGGTGATGTGTTTGGTCTAACTGACTGATGGGTCTAAGAAGATACTGGACCACTTTAAATGCAACGCCACCAGCCGATGGGTCTAGTGAACCGATTTTCTGTTCATAGAAACCAGTCAACCTATTCATAGAACCAATTGACTAATCTCACAACAAACTAACCAAAATTTTCAAACTGTGTGATTGCTCACACAACCAGTCGATGGATTCAATGAACTAATCGACTAGTCTAAATAATATAACACCCTGAGTCGATACGACCACACAAGAGCTACATAGGAGCTCTTTCGAATTGATCGGTTGGCCTCACAAATTAGTACGAGTCCTTTCAGCATGTTTTATCCTCACTCAAACCCCTTTTGAGAAATTTTTAGAAAATTTTTAAAATTTCCGAAGAGGGTCACCCATCTTAAAAATTGCTCCATGACCAGCACGCTTAACTATGGAGTCCTTAAGATGGAATTACCAAGAGGATGATATACCATGTTGATATAAGTAGCTAAATCAATCCTTATAACACTCCACTCAATTTAGGGTATTACATTTTCCTCCACTCAGAAAACATAACGTCATCGTTGTACCTCAACCATTAACTGTCTCAATATTGTTTTATCCCAAGAATCATTCCGCTAAGTGGCTGACCGGCTCATCCAAATTTAGTTCACGATTGTGGTTTCTCTTTGATGCCATTTCTAACACCCCCAAGTTGATATAACGACTCGGGAGCTACCTTAGAGTACTTTTGGATTGATTGGCTGGCCTCACAGATCAACACAAATCCTTTCGACGTACTTTGTCCTCACTCACATGCTTCCTAAGAAATTTTCAAAAAATTTATGAAACTTCCCAGGAGGGTCCCCCATCCTAAAAATTACTTCACAGCCAATACGCTTAACTGTAGAGTTCTTAGGACGGAATTCCTAGAAGGATGGTATACCATGTTGATATAAGTAGTTATATCAATCCTTATAACGCTCTGCTCAATTTGGGGTATTATATTATTTGTAACACTCCGAGTTGATATGACCATGCAAGGGCTATTCTAGAGCACTTTTGGATTGATCATCTGCCCCTACAGATCAACATGAGTCTTCCCAGAATTGTAACACTCCAAAATTCACTATTTTTTTAAACGGAAACAAATAAATTAGAACCTATAAATTTCGAGAATGTTACCACCACACTTAGTACGAGATTGGTTCATTCCGATCGTTCCAGTACCAAGTGCTAAGACTAAAAAGGATTATTGTTAAATTTTAATCAATACTTAAACCAAGAGTTCATAAAAAGAATTAGAAGGATCATAACACAGAGATCAGAGCGCGTAAAAAGTTTACAATTCAAAGGAGTACAATCAACTATAAGATAGAAATTAGAGTGCGTGAAAAGAGTCATAAACCATAGTGCATTGTCAAAATTCCAAAAAGGGAAAATAAAGTTTACAACCGGTAAAATTTACGTCTAGGATGCTCAATATAAAGTAAAAAAGGGAAATCCATCCACGCCACTCTCGATCCTTGTGCCAAGTCCATACTCAACACTCAACCCCACCTAATACCTCATGAACATCGAAGGCATCAAAATAAGCATCACCCACCTGCACAAAGTCAAAAGGGCCTTCTGCTTATGGGAATGAGCAGCACCCATGAAAAGGGTGATCAATACACTACATACTGAGTAAGGTAACCATACACCAAGGCCAACACATAAGAGCACGTAATTGAGGCTGAATAATAAAAGATCATACGATCACTTTAGACAAATAATTAAAGGTCATATTATAGTCCAAATTAATTATTTAATTAATCTCTTATCGATACTTATTTCACACCATACTTTTTATCAAGTCCATGCGAGTATGGAAATCCCACTATTTTAGCCGATGGATCGGTCACTTATAGGGAAACATGCCCTAACCACTATTATAGTCGGTGGATCGGTCACATATAGGGTAACATGCACCTAACAACTATTATAGCCAGTGGATTGGTCACATATAGGGCGAGACGCCCTAACTACTATTCCTTACCGGTGGATCGGTTTGGCTTTTACTCGCATAGTATTCCACTGTAAGTACTTAGTGCCTTTTATGTGTCTTAGCAAACTCAGGGTTTGATTTATTGAGCTTGAGATCCCCCACTATTATAACCAATGGAGCGGTCACTTATAGGCCAAAATACACCTAACCATTATTATAGCCGATGGATCAGACGCTTTTAAGGCGAGACGCCCTAACTACTATTTCTTATCGGTGGATCAGTTTGGGCCCGGTTCAACAATATTCCGCTTTACATGATTAATGTATTAAGTGTCTTATTGAGAAGTTTCATGCTAGACATGCATGACTAACTCCCTCTATGCTTATCCTTCAAAAGGTCATGTCCCACATCATAAGACTCATACACCTCCTAACTTGACCCAACATCCCTTCCTCCTTACCCCAACTCACACTAGAGGTCCAACTCTTATGTATGTGGGTCAAGGCCCACTACCTTACACTTCCAAATCCACTCATTGCCTCACTATAGGGTTTTATCCCAAAACCCTAATTTAGGCCCATGTGGCCCATCCTACTCCACCTCACATGACCCAAACTATTTTATCACCCCATACATCATAACCCTTAGATTCAACCCTCATCATTACGCCTTACTCCTCACATACATGTATGATGACCAAACCCTAGATACTCATATCAAACCCTAATTGGCCACACCAAACCCTAGCTTCCTCATTCCCACATATCACTCCTCCATTTCTCACCCTAACTTTTTATACGTAAATTTTACTCCCATATATACCCTAACCTTCCCATGCAAATCTTTGAACTGTTTCATGTAGAACCCTAGACTCCCATGCAAAACTATAGATTCTTCCATGCAAAACCCTAGATTCTCCCATGCACAACCATAGATTCTCCCACGCAAAACCCTAGATTCTCCCATACACAAACATAGATTCTCTTATACGAAACCCAAAATTCTTCCATACAAAACCATAGATTTGATTCCCCCTTACAAAACCATAGATTAGATTCTCACATTCCTTTATTTTACTTTCATCCCCTATTATTCTTCCACTAATGGATCATTAAAATATTTAGGTCAACTCACATCCCTTAATTAACTTATTTCCCTTTGGTCAACTTACTTCCCCATTTTCTCTTTTCATCCTTTCCACCCCACCAAACCACATTAAACATCCTCACATGCATGTCTTAAAGGGTCATAACACATTACATCACATTACACCACATATGCATAATCACACATGCCATATGAAAGTACATATGCATACCTCAACTCTAAGCCACACTACACATGCAATAGTCATAACGATAAGCATAAGATACATAACACATCATGATATATGGCATATAAGGTACATAAATGATTTAGTTACACCCTTACCTAATATGACACCGGTCTTGGAGCACGCTCCTACGCCTCCTTAAAGTTTTGACTAGTCTCACCTATAACAGGTAAAAACTAAAGATTAGGCTTCCTCCTACTAAAAAATACTATTATTTCCTAATTTATTCTAATATTAGGTTTTAGATAAAATAATAATAGAATAATAATAGCACTAACTAATTACTAAATTTGCTAAAGATAAATGTAATAATAGTAATATTGTAAAAGTTGATAATGTAAGGTTTGAAGATTTTACCCTAATAATAATAATAACAACAACAACAACGATACTACTACTACTAATACTAATAATAATAATAGTATCATTAAAAATAAATGGTGAAATAAGGGCTTCGACCCTTCACCAAAATATTACTACTACTACGACTACTACTACTACTACTACTACGACTACTACTACTACTACTACTACTACTACTACTAATACTAATAATAATAATAATAATAATAATAATAATAATAATAATAATAATAATAATAATAATAATAATAATAATACGAAATAATAATAAGAATAATGATAATAATAATAATAATATAAATAAAAAATAATATAAAGTAGGGTTTTGACCCTACTTTGAAATAATAACAATACTATTAATAATAATAATGATGATGATGATGCTGATAATAATAATAATAATAATAATAATAATAATAATAATAATAATAATAATAATAATAATAAATCAAAATAAAAATAGAATAGGGCTTCGGCCCTCAATAGCAATAATAATAATAATAACATTAGTAGTAGTAGTAGTAGTAGTAATATATTCGAAATAATGGAAATATAATAAAATGAAATAAATAAAGCTTGTATAAATAGTGTTTAAGGGTTGAGAAGGTTTAGGGTACTGCCTTAGGTTGGTGGTGACAGGCAGCACCGGCGGTGGTGCACGGAGGTGGCGGTGGTGGCCGGAAAAAGAGAAGAAAATAGAAATAGTTAAGTGTTGGGAAAAGGAGAGGGAGAAAGAGGGTGGGAGTTGGGGTGTTTATGGTTACCTAGATGAAGAGAAGTGGAATGAGAGTGGTAGTGCACAACGGCAATTGTGGTGGCCGAGAGTGGAGGAAAGAGAGAAAGAGAGGAGGAGAGGGAGGGAGGGGAAAAGAAGGGTAGGGGGAGGTAGAGGAAGGTCTGCAGGTGTTTTTGGGAGGTGTAAGGGGCGGTGGTTGCGGTGAGAGTGGTGGTTAATGGTGGTGCAAAGGGCGGTGGAGGTGAAAGGAATAGTTGATCGAGAAGGCTACTCTGCACGGCCGGGGTGTCTCATGTAGGGAAAATAGAGGGAGAAAAGAGGTGTAGTTAGTTAGATGGTGGTGCAATGAGTGATTAGGTAGGAGGCTTAGGCTGGTGTCTGAAAGGGCGGTGGCGCACGAGGAGAGATTTCTGGGTTTCAGGGAAAAAGGCTCGAGTCCAAGCTAGTTAGAGGGTATTTATAGAGTTAAAGGAGGGGATAAGGTCAAAGGGGCGACGGGAGAATAGGTTAGGTAGTTTAGGGCATCGACTAGCGAGGGCAAGTCAGTGCAGTTCAAATCGTGGTAGGGTGAGTGGCTAGTTGTTATTGGCTTGGGAGAGAGAATGGTGCACGAGAAGAGAGGGAAGTGGGTTGGGTCAAAGTGATAATTGAATCGGCGAGGGAGAGAGGGAAAAATGGCCGGTCAAATCAGGTATCGCCGACGACAATATTCTCAAGTAGTTTGGGGAGGTGTTGCAGGTCAACGGGGGAAAAAGGAAGGAGGAGGAAGGAGATGGGGCGTGGACCAGCGATCCAAGAAGAAAAAAAGAAAAAGAAAAGAAGGGGAAAATTGAACCGGGCGATGGGGGCGAAAAAAAAATGAAACAAAATGCAGCGTATGGGACTTAGGCTACACTAAAAGAGAAAAGAAAAGGAAAGACGAAATGGGCCGCTGGGCTCGCCTAGGTCGGGGGAAGGGAAGAGAAAGAAAGGAAGAAGAAGGAAAAATAAATAAAAAAGGAAAGAAAAAGGAAAAAATAAAAATAAAAAGGAAAAAGAAAAATAGGTGGGTTGGGATATTTAAAAATAATAATATTTAATTCCCTTTTTAGGTTAATTTAGGATTTTTAAAAAAAATTTAAATTCCATTTTAATTAACAAAACACCTTAATTTTTCCTAATTAAAATATTATTATTTTCTTTTTAGTTTGCCCTAATTAATTCCCTTTTATTTTAATAAAAATAATTTATTTAATTTAATTTTTCTAATAAATCATTATTTAACTAAAATTCTTAAAATTAGGGTTTTGGGGCATTTCAAGTATGCTTTATCCCCATTCATTAAAAATTGCTCTATAGTCAGCATGCTTAATTATGGAGTTCTTAGGATAGAATCATCAAAATGATACTATACTATATTGATATAAGTAGTAAGCTCAATCCTTATAACATTCCCCTAAATTTTGGGTATTACATTCACCCCCACTCAAAGAACATAACGTCCTCATTGTGCCTCGACCAATAACTGTCTCAATATAGTTATATCCCAAGAACCTTCCAGCTAGGAAACTCACTGGCTCATCTAAGCTTAGATCGAGGTTGCAGTTTTTCTATGATACCATTTGTAACACCCCGAATCAATATGACCATGCGGGGGCTACCCTAGAGCGCTTTCAAATTGATCGATTGGCCCCACAAATTAACACGAGTACTTTCAGCACGCTTTGTCATCACTTACGTGCTTTTTGAGAAATTTTTTAAAAATTATAAAACTTCCTAGGAGGGTCACCCATCCTAAAAATTGCTCCACGAATAGCACATTGAGTTGTAGAGTTATTAGGATGGGATCACCAAAATGATGGTATACAATGTTGATATAAGTAGTCAGATCAATCCGTATAACACTCCCATCATTTTGGGATATTACATTTGGTATCAACTTATAACAACCCAAAATCTACTATTAAAAAATTTTGTTTTTGCATAAGCTAATACATAGACTAAGCTGGTGTTTTTATGCTCAAAACTCCATTTTTCACACTTAGATTCATAATCTCATAATAATGCAATATAACACATAATTAGAACATAACATATAAAATATCCATCACACATAATAATGCATAAATTTCATATTAAGGTCTAGCATGCTTCTACTCAACAAAAATCACATAGAAAGGATACAACATTTAAGGCATAAGAATAGCAAATAAATACTATGACATGTTAAGATATAAATTTATACCATAAAAGATAACATGCTTAGAACTAAAATATATAACATCATGCTCTACCATTTTTAGCATACTCAAAATAAGAATAGCAGAATATTACAAAAAAAAATACAAACTATAATGCATGCTAATAAAATACCACATAAAAACATGTATAAATCTCCATACTAAGAGAGTAAGCATAGCTTACTAACAAGCAAGTCTTGTAGCTAAATTAAGTCTTAAGTTTCTCCTTCATGTAGTACCTCTTGATCACCTATTAAAAAATATAAGAAGATTTAAAATTTTATGACACTAGCTAAGGGAAAATAATAGAAAGGAAAGTAGAGAAGAGGAGTGAAAGACAAAACCAATATAAGAGTTATTCTCGGCTAGCTTTGGGAAGCTCTAAAAATAAGGGCAAAGCCCCCACCTAAATAACTTCCAAAGCAAGGGAAAATGATGCCAACATATATGATTATGATGTAGGATAATTTGAAGCAAGTAAATGAGGAGAAAAGTGAGGGAAAAGTGGTAAAATCTGTAGCACAAAACTGCAGTAGCTGGAGCAAGATAGAGGTGAAAAAATGAGTAAATTTGATGCTTCAAACCATTTCCAGCAATTAAGGTACCATGAGGTAATTTTAGAAGGTTTAAGTAGAATGATTATGTCATGTAAAAGTGGAAGAAAAACTAATTGGAAATGGGGTAAAATGGCACAAGTTGGCAGTAGCATTAGGGAAGGAGAAGAAGGGAGTAAAGTTCTAAAGTTTGTAAGTGTGTGTGTGTTTAGCTTATATAAAATAATGCAATGTACAGGAGTGAAGAGAGAAGGGGATTGGCGCCAGTTCTGGGATAGAATGGCATGATTCCAAATCTACCATTGAGTGATAAAAGTTGAAATGAGGTTGCTTAAAGCTCACTTGAAGGAAAGGCTAAGGGTAGGTTTGCTTTAAGTACAACTATGCTTAATTTAGCATGGAAATTTATATATGCCTAGTGATGTCAAATGGTATCATCAAAATGGTATTAAGTCCTTCAAAAATATTTGATGATATCCAAGTAGGACAACTTGGTGATGTTAAGCTTGAGCGAATCCACCATAAAATACAGTAGGGTATAGCTGAGGGTTTTTAAATACATGATGATGGTAGCATACGGTACAAGGGTTGTTGGTGTGCCCCATAGAGTTGTGCTGATTTGAAGCGTTGGATTCTAAAGGAGGGTCCCTGTATACCATACTCCATCTAGGGTTGTTGACAAACCAAGTTGGCTCGCCAGCCTTTTTAGGCTTGGCTCGTTAATGGCTCGACTCGGCTCAGTTCACTTTTTAAACGAGCTTAAAAATTAGGCTCAAGCTCGGCTCGATTATTAAACGAGTTAAGCTTGAGCATAATAAACTTGGGCTCGATCTCGTTTACAGTATAAAAGCTCATGAGCTCGGCTTGTTTACCACCAAAGCTTGAGAGTCGGTTGGTTAAAAGTTTGACTAAACGTGTTAAAAGCTCGATTCGTTTATAAACAAGTCAAGCTCAAGCTTTATTTTTAGGCTCGTTTAGTAAATGAGTTGAACCCAAACCTACCCCGGCTTAGCTGGCCTCAACTCGTTAACAGCCCTAACTCTGTCCACCCTAGAGGGGTTAAGTTGTACAAGGACCTCAAATGGATTTACTAGTGGCTTCACATGAAGCAAGAGGTAGTAGAGTTTGTGTCGAGATGTCTAATATGTCAGAAGGTCAAGATAGAGCAATGTAGACCAGCAAGGTTGGTATAGCCATTGGATGTTCCCAAATGGAAGTGGGATTCCATCTCCATGGACTTTGTTTATGGCTTACCGAGGACACATAGTGGTTGTGACACGATATGGGTCGTTGTTGATCGATTGATTAAGTCGATAATCTTCGTTCTAATGAAGTCAACTTGGAGCATAAGTCAATTAGCTGATGCATACTTGAAGTATGTGGTGAGTTAGCATGACACACCTATAAATATAGTCTCTGACAGTGATTTGAGGTTCCTCTCTCACTTTTGGGGGAAGCTATAGGAGACTATAGGAATGACATTGAAGATGAGTATTGTCTTCCATCTAGCTACAGATGGGCAGACCGAGGGGGTGATTCTTGGGATAAACTGTATTGGGAACTGTCAGTAGGTCAGGTGCAATGAGGATGTTGCATTCTTTCAGTGGGGGTGAATGTAATACTCCAAATTGAGCAAAGTATTATAAGAATTTATCTTTTTACTTATATCAATATGGTATACCATCCTCTTAGTGATTTCATTCTAAAAACTCCATAGATAAGCATGAAAATTTCTCGAAAAGCACATGAGTGAGGACAAAATGTGCTAAAAAAATTCGTGTTGATTTGTGGGGTCAATCGATCAATTTGAAAGCACTCTAAGGTATCCCCCACATGTTATATCAACTTAGGGTGGTAGAAATAGTATCAAAGCAAAACCGCGACTATGAGCTAAACTTGGATGAGTTAATCAGCCACCTAGAGGGACGATTATTAAGATAAACTATATTAAGATAGTTAGTAGTTGAGGAACAACAAGGATGTTGTGTTCTTTGAGTTGGGGTGAATGTAATACCCCAAATTAAGTGGAGTGTTATAAGGATTGATATGGCTACTTATATCAATATGGTATAGCATCCTTTTGGTGATTCCTTCCTAAGAACTACATAGTTAAGTGTGTTGGTTGTAGAGTAATTATTAAGATGAGTGACTCTCTTGGTAAGTTTTGAAATTTTTCTAAAAATTTCTCGGAAAGTGTGTGAGTAAGGACAAAGCATGCTAAAATGACTCATGTTGCTCTGTGAGGCTAGCCGTTCAATCCGAAAGTGCTCCATGGTAGCCCCCTGCGTGGTCGTATCAAATTGGGGTGTCATAAATGTAACACTCCAAATTAAGTGAAGTGTTATAAGTATTTATCTAGCTACTTATATTAACATGGTATACCATTCTTTTGATGATTTTATCCTAAGAACTCAATAGGTAAGCGCAGTAGATGTGGAGAAATTTTAGGATGGGTGACCATTTTAAGAAGTTTTAGAAAATTTATTGGGAAGTGCATGGCTGAGGAAAAAGTGCACTAAAAGGACTTTTGTTGATTTATGGGGTTAGCTGATCAATCCAAAAGCTCTTTAAAGTATCCCTTACGTAGTCGTACCAACTCGAGGTGTTACATAAAAGATCACCCAAACTTGCGACGCACACACCCAAAATTTACCATATTAATCCTAGCATGCTTCTATATCATAAAACACATAAAAAAGACATGTTGCACATATAGAATCACATGGATACATGATAATGTAGGTATTTAAATGAATCATGCTCAAACTGCCAATTCATGTATAAAATCAGAGAAGCCCAACAATACTTAACTTTATGAAGAAATTATACACATGCTCAAATTTTATGACACAATTAGACCGTGATCACACAAAACACACCAAAAGCAACAGAATATCATTTATATTAAAGATAATAATGCCTTACCTTAAAAAAATTCTTCTAGCACAAAACTCTTACTTGATGAATATCTAGTATGACCTCAATTCCTAAGAGAATCAAAGTCAAAACCATTAAGTATCCCTTTCAAAACTCCATTAAAAATCAAGGAAGAGTCAGAAGAACAAAACACAACCCAACCTTTTCTTAGAAACACAAAGCTAAGGAAAAGAAACTTAAATCTTTAACTTTTATCAAAAATTAATCCTTCCTTACTTAAGAGAAACAAAGGAGACATAAAGCCAAGATTCAAAGAAGAAAGGGAGAGAATGCTCGACCAAAGAAGGAATCAAGCCAAATTAAGCCTCTATTTTTTCTCAGCAAAAAGGAGAAAGGGAAAGAATCAAGGAATGCTCAATACTCAGGAAATTTTCCAACAAGAAAAGGGAGAAAAAATAAAGAGAAATAGTTGAGAAATAAACATAGATCGGGAATGAAGGGTATAGAGGTGAGGGTTGGTCAACATTCATAAGATAGATAGAGAGAGAGAGAGAGAGAGAGAGAGAAGACTGGTATGGTTGAGTGTGGGAAACCAAGAGGTAAGGAAAGACATGATGGAGTGAAGGAGGTTGAATGCAGTCGGGAAGATACATGACAGTAGGTTAGTGAGTTAGGTAATGGGTGCACAAAGTCAACCACACAGCCCAACTGCTAGAAGACAGAGAGAGAGAGAGAGAGAGAGAGAGAGAGAGAGAGAGGTGAGGGAGAAGAGAGAAGGTGAAGTATATCTCAAAATTTTCCTTTAGGAAAAATTTAACTAAATAAAATTATGAAATAATCTAAATAATATGAAAATAATCCTAAAGCACCAAAATATACTTATTAGCAAAAATAGACTCTAATTAGAAGTTTACATAAACATAAGAAAAGGGATTCGAATCAAAATCAGAAGTAGATATGAAACCATAGGATAAATAATTGATTGGTTCAGGCAAACCAGTTGGCTAGTTTGCCGAGAATAAAATTGTTAATCTCTAAGTGTACTAGTTGATCGGTTAGGCATCCAATCGATTAGTAAGCTTGAAATTCACATTTTTATTAAAATTTTAAGCCAATTTTAATATCAAAACTAATTTATTTTATATCAATATAATTTTAAACACATTTTGAAGGATTTTAGGACAATGTATTACAATAAAAGTCTGTATGCAACGTATAATTTGCTGCATTTGTCCTTTGAAGGAACATTAATTGTCATTTGCCACATTAAACTTGGAGGCAATTTAAGAGGGGGAATAATGTTGAGATTGTCATCAAAGTAAAAGGTTTCAAATCCTAAATCATATATATCTATAAAGGAAGAAGAAATTAAGTATGACCATGTAGGAAAGAAAAGATGAGGAATGTATAAGGTTGAGGAAAAGGGGATATTAGGAGGGGAAGTAGACAAAGTTGTGGAAATTAGATAATCATAAGTGAATTTCATTTCTAAATCTCATTTATTTTGGTGAGATTTGTATATATTCACCTAAATTTTTAAAAACATAAAACTCTCTGTCCTATGATATATATATATATATATATATATATATATATATATATATATATATATATAATATCTAATGAAAACTATTTCTCTTAGTGAGAACTGATAACTAATATTATGAGTTGAAGAAATTATCCATAATATGTCATGAAACTACTATTTGTAGGTAGAGAAAACTACTATAAGTCATTTCAAGAAACTATAGTATTTGAGTGTTAGAAAAAAAAAAGATAGTAGTATTTTTATAAATATTATGTATTTATATTTCACATTTGGAAACTGTCTACCATAGGTGGTAGAAACTACTATTAGTAGATAAAAGAAACTACTATAATCCTCTCAGAAAATTATACCATTTAAGTATTACAAAAATTGTAGTATATTTATAAATATTAGGTATTTATATTTTAGGTCAGAAAACTACCAATTAGGTGGTATAAACTACCTCCGGTAGGTATAAAACTATTGTAAGTCTCTTAGAAAACTACATTATTTGAGTGTCATAAAAATGCAATGACAATTTTATAAATATTATATATTTATATTTTGATTTGGAAAACTGCCCGCAATAGGTGGTGTGCTCACTAAATATGCTCCAATACACACACACACACACAAAGTATCTTTTATAGAATGTGAAGTAAATCATTTCTAATAACATTTGTCATAACAAACAAGCTAGTCAAAGGATGCAATAGGGTAGGTGTCTCCAGGGGATAAAACACAAATTAAAATTATTGATGATAAAGAAAACCAAATTTATATGAACTCAAAATCATTTATTATTTTGTAACTACTCAAATACTTTTTGCAAATTAAGTTCGCTACCAGAAATCTTTATTTATGCTATTCTATTATGATGAATTTGCTCATAAAATAGGTTTTAGAAGTTTAAAATTATCATATCTCAATTGTGGAGGATGTGAGCGTACATAGAACTTTATGAATTTTTAGCTAACATAGGTAATACATGTGTACTTACACATACACACAAGGACAAAGTTAGAATTATAAACCGATGGGTCTCATTAACAATACATATATAGATGATAATAAAAATAATAATTGAACTATATATTTAATATTATTCTTAATTATTATGCTATTATCACTGTCAAGATTTCTTATTTTTAAAATGAGTTAGACGATCTAATTATTTATGGAGACATATATCAATATACGTATGCCCATCATGTAAAGAAAAAAGAGGTACTCTACAATATTGTAATAAAATGATAAGAAAAGAAAAAAGTACACTATTTTATAATAAAAGAAAATTCAGTATGAAAAGAAAAGTTTGCAAAATTTAATAATAAAAGATGGAAAAAAAAGGTTGTAGCACTTTAGAAAAGAGAATGATAAAAACTTATAACATATGAAAATATGTCTACGAAGAGTTGATGAATAGGAAACTATATAATAGGTGAAGCAAAACACCAAAAGCTATTTTAATAAGTTTCACCGTGTTTTAAGTAAAATTCAAAGATGTGACTCAATTGTATACTTGACTTGGTCTCATTGATGCACCGAAAAATTTATATATAAACAATGTATATACATATATATTATATATTATATATTACTCTCTACATATATATATATATATATACATATACATATGTCATTCTATCATTAAAATTTTGTATAAAAAAAGTTATTTTAAAAAAGTTAAAGTTTACTTTTTATTTTTATCATTATTTTTTAATTAGATATGTATTATATGCTTTGTTAATTTTTAATAAATTTTTATTTTTAGAAAAGTGAATTATATTTTATTTTTAATTATTAATTTTTTAAAACTTTTTTTATTATTTCCTTAAAAATATAAATTATTATACTTTTTTTATACTAAAATAGTATAAAATTAGGTGGGTTCAGACCCCGCATGCTTTTTATTAGCTACTTATGATTAATATATTTCAAGGTAAACTTCATTTCACGAACAATTAACTTTGCTGTTATCAAATTACTGCAACACTTTATTTTAATATTAAAACAAGATCCATAAATTATAATCATTATTAAGTCACCTCATGTCGTCAATTTTGAAAACAATAAATAGATGGCTTGAATGTTCCTTTATAATATACTCATTTTATGTTCCTTGAGTTTGAATGCTACCTTTCAAAACCACCGCCGATATTCTTCCAACATCTTCCCACTTGGAAGGAAACACACAGATTTCTGTCAGGATAGTTTTCATCCATTGGCGATCGCTTAGCACGTTGCATTTACTAAATCCAAAATTTCACAGAATTGGAGGAAATTGCGTGGCCGTTTAGAATTTAGAACGATAATGAAACCAAAAGCTGGGATATTTGAGCAGCCCCCACCTTAGCAATTTAGCGAAAATTGGCGCGATTAGAATAATGCAACGCTCCCCTGTTCATTTAGACTTTTTACTGCAGATAACAAAATTTATACACCAACACAAAGTAGCAATAGATAGATACGCTCCCAACCGATAGAAGCCCTGCCTTTGATTTCTTCTGAGGAATGGATGTTTCATAGTAACCATAAAAGCTAGGGACACTAGTGAAGAAGGTTGATGATTGTCAGATTTCTAATTATGTTGCAAATTTTCCATGCTTTGGGACCGGGATCCATCCGGCATACCATGTATTCGAAGTCCAATAAGCAAAAACAATGGGAGCAAGCAATAACGCCCCAAATACGTACTACACCCAACTGAACAGCACCTAAGGAAACTTAGCAGGGCACCGAGGTAGACCGGGCGGTTGTACTTTCACCGAGGCACCAACTCTTGTCCGTGGAGTTCCGTACTTCAGATTCGAATCGTCTCACATCGTTAACAGCATCTTTACCTTTCAAAGACAACTAGTCGGCCTGTACTACGATACTACTAAGAAAATTCGGCAGCTTTTGCCTCTGTGATGCACATAACTCGTTTCGTCGCTGCAGTTCCTATGTAAGTGCTTCAATTTTTTTATTCTTACTATCACACTACAATCAATAAAGGTATATACATAATCAATGACCTGTTAATGCCATTACCAATGAAGACAGTAACAAAAATCACTCCACTCATTCAGTACAAAGGTCTGACTTTGCATCAAAGTTTACAATAGCTATCCAGTCTGCGGAAAAGAAAAGCTTCCACAGAATGACCAGTTCACAGGATGTAACACTCATATATAGTCTTGGTGCATAGTATTGGTTCTCATATAAAAGAATGCACAGCATTTAACACAAATTTTTTCAGTAGAAGTATCTCCATTCCATAAAGTTGAAGCTCCATCTCTCAGTATAAATATACAGTTGGCGATTCCATTTCAGCAAAATTTAATATACATAGCATCTTAACTCGGTAAAAAAATTAAAAAACAAAAAACATCATTCGCTAATGAAAAAAGAATGTGCATGCCATATTTCCACTAACAGTCGGTACTAAGCGGCTAATCATAAGGGCCTTCAGCTACTGATCGACAATCATCCGACCATGGATTAACTCAGATCCCTACCTATTATGAGAAAAGAAATTCATGAATCGTAGATCCGACAAATTATGGATCACATATTAAGAACAAAAAACTAGAGTACTATTGCAGGGTAGGATACAGTAGCGTCTGAGGTTAGTAGGCCTACATATCCAGATAGCAGTACAAATGATTAGGAATCACACACTCTGGATGTCTGCACAATCAATCACAAGCAGAATGGACACGTACACCTATTCTTGATTACCAGAACAAATCAACAAACTAAACCAGTTCATTTTGACCTATCTCACTGTGTAATGTCCATTATAAAATCATATCCAAAATCCTGAACCTTAGACTCAGGCCTCTTGTTCCCTGTCTTGTGGATGATTCTCAAAATGCATTCATTTATGGGAGACAAATTACAGACAATGAGACAACTATATAATTGCTCAGGAGATAGTTCATTCCATACTCAGGTCTAAAGGCTGCAAGAGAGGAATCATGCTCAACTTAGACAGTTCAAAAACCTATGATCACATTGATAGATGTTTTCTAGCCTACATTCTCCCAGGTTTTGGTATTACTCTCAAATCCTTTAACTTAATTATGCAATGTCGTTTCAATAACTACTTTTTTGGTCCTTATCAACGGTACACCATGTGAATATTTATGGATATTTTAAAGGTGCAAGGGGAGTATTACAAGGATGCCCCCTATCCCCCTTCATTTTCATCCAATGCTCTCAAATCCTATCTAGAATTACTTATTTGTATCAAGAGGATGACCTTTATCAACTGAATAGAAGGGCTCACTGAATAGAAAGTCTCTTGTAAGTCATCTAATGTTCCCAGATAATCTCTTAATATTTGGTTATGCTAACACTTATTCCTTTGCTATTGTAAAGGAGATATTAGAGGTGTTTTCAATGTGGTATGGCTAGGAAGTTAACACCTTTCTAAGTCTTCTGTATGGTTTAATAACAATCTTACACATGAAGAACATGTGGAATTTAGACATGTACTATCATTTTAATATGATGTAATAGGAGGATACCTACTTGGGACTTCCTCTATTAAAGCTAAAACATTATACTAGAAAGTAGCAGCAAACAAGCAAAAAGGAAATCCTCGTGCTGGCAAATTAGTCTCAATCAATTCGCATTATATTCCCTACCAATTTACCATATGTCAACTTATCTCCTTCCTAAGAAATTATGCTGAGTTGTGGAGATGCACTAAAGGGATTTTTGGTGGCAGCAAGGAGATGAAAAGAAGCACTAAACACTAACAACATAGGATTTGCTATGTCAATGAAACCACAGGGAAGGCCTTGGTATCAAGAAACGTTAATTGGTGAATCAATCATCAATCATGAAGATCATTTGAAGATTCCATACTAATCAATCTTCTCTCTAAGTAATGTTGTTAAAAGAGAATTATAGCACCCCCAAATTTTGAACAAAAAAAAAATTCATTTTAAAGATAATACGGAAGTGTAAAAAGAGAAAAGTGGAATTACCGTCACATAAACCATATAATGAATTGAAGAAGAGCTTCAGTGGTTTCACTCTTCTTTTATGGGTTGTTTAGCATCTAACCCGTGTGATTTAGTTCTGCTTGCTTTAGTTGTGCAAACATTCTTAAGATGTGGGTTCTAAAGATTTTAGTATCACTCTGTTGGTAGCCTTTATGAATCTTAATGGTGCTTTGTAGGTTCTTGGAATGGGTTATTTTATACTAGTTGCCATGACATTGTTTAGCATTTGGGTTGCTAGCAATGTAGGACTATTTTGCAACCTCTTTCACTTTAATGTTGTTGTTTGTGGGCAAAACATTGTGCCTTATGGTTTATGCTTGGAATGTAATGCCCTTTTTGGCTTTTTAGAACTTTAGTATGTAGAGCTACCAACTTGCGGTAAGCCTATATTTTGGTTATTTAGGACTTTGTTAGGAATATAGAGCTACCATCTTATGGTATGCCTGCATTTTGTTGAATATTTCTTTTTCATTATTGTGTAGTTTCCAACATAGGGTCAGCATATAAATTTTTGTTACATCCTAGGTTTGAGGACAGAAGGTTGATGCCTAGTGTATGTTGTAGAGCTATTTGTGTATGGTAACAATACACTTTGATTGGTCATTTAATGTTTTGATCTAATAGTAGAGCTACCAACCTGGAGTTAGCCTACTTGTTTTGATTATCCTAGGTATTCCTAGTGCATTTTGTAAACCTTCACAGATATATATTTTTATTCATTTCCTAATAGAGAGGTGTGATCATCACCTAATACATATTTAATGCAAGGAAAAACTAAACAAATGAATAAAAGATGCATACACTAAAAATTATAAGAGTAATGAATAAGGGAATAATATGGATATGAGAGATATACAAAATTTAAATATAGGAACAAAAATCAAGAATTTAAATAGCCGAAAAGAGCAAAAGTATCTCAACGAAGTGGAAAAAATAATCTAAACCGGTTAGCCTAACTCTTAACTAAGTAAAAATATAAATCTCAATCTCCAAGCAATGGTCAACTACTTTCTAACAACATCATCCTTGAGATACTCAAGCTAAGAATTATAACCCTAGAGATCATTCTCTACTCACTAGAATAGAAATCAGATCATCATAGTAACCACAAAAATATAGTATCACTATAGTAAATTACAGGTAAAATAAGCTACCTAGAATATAATAAGAACTCATTGTCACGGACCGCTTATTATTTTTTTTCAATTTTTACCCAGAAGGTTTTAGAATATTCTAGAGTTGTGTAAACTCTAGTAGAATTGTATAGAAGTGTCAAGAAAGGTGTGGATCTTTATGTAAATATCTAGAGATCTCCCATAATGGTGTGGAACTCTCTAAAATCCCAAAGGCTAGGAGGATTATAAAGGGATCTAGAAGAGTCTTCTAAAATATCTTGTAATCTAGAAGGATCTCTAGAAATATCTAAGGGCAACGAAAGATCTAGATTCTTCCATCAAAAGGGGAAAAGGGAGGGGGAACTCAACTATAAATAGAGGACCACCCCATTTGTTCTTACCATCTCCCAAGTTGTAAACTATCTCATCTCTCATTAATAAAGTATTCTCTTTTTACACACAAACACTCTCTTAATCTCTCTAAGTCTCCTAAGATCTCCATGTATTCTTACTCGTCCTTAAAGGCTTGGTAGTAACCTTAGTGTTGGAATGGTTGACTTAGTGAGCACTAAAAGAGTTATGCCTCAAATTACCGCATGGGATAGACTTAGGTGAAAGAAGTCATACCGTGACACATGGTATCAGAGCATGGTTAAGAGGAAGCTTTGTTTATAAGGGATTGTAGCCATGGAAAATGGTGAGTTGGCAAAGAACCCAAGGGAGATGACTACGAAGACCTGTGGTAAGGAACATGAGAAGAAGAATAAGGGTGTTGCCATAAATAAGTCGGTGTCCAAGGATCGACTCTGTTTGCTTGAAGAAAGGGTTACTCAGGTGGAGAGAAGGATGGATGAGTCACTAGAGAGACTCGATGTGTTGGATGAATATATTGGTGAAGATATTCGTAGGAAATTCCTTGGTGGCATAAATTGGTTGTTGGGGATTTTCGTAAGCATATGTATACCATAAGGGAGGAATTTGACACAATTAGGTTGGAGCATGGTGTGTTATGATGGGATCTCAACCAAGGAAGGCACATTAAGAATCATAGAGGATCAAGAATCTTAGACCCTAAGAAACCCAAGTATAGAGGTAAGCGCGATGCTAAAGAACTTGATAATTTCATTTGGATGGTATAAAGATACATGCATTGTGCAGGTATGAATGATGATGCCGACAAGATTGATACCACTACACTCTACCTTGAGCACAATGCTATACTATGGTGGAGATGCCGTAGTGATGGTATTGAAAGGGGTGTGGTGACTATCAATATATGGGAAGACTTCAAGAAAGATCTTAAGGCCTAGTTATATCCCATGAATGTTGAGGAAGATGTGGTTAAGAAGTTAAGAAGCTTAAAGCAAATCGATACTATCAAAGACTATGCCAAAGAATATAGCTCCTTGATGCTTAAGATACTGGACATGTCGGAGAAGAACCGACTCCTCTACTTCATGGATAGGTTTCAAGCATGGGTGGAGCAAGAGTTGAGGCTTCGTAATGTCCAATACCTTGCTTTAGCCATAAAGGAGATAGAGCCCCTTATCGAGTTCTAGAAGGAGAAGAAGGATAAGCTAAAGAAGGGTGGCCCATACAAAGGTAGGGGAGAAAAGTCACATAAGGAAGGAGACCCACCCAAGTGGAAAAGAAATCATGAAAGGGGCAAAGATCACCCTAAGAAAAGAACGTGTTTCATCTGTCGAGGGGAGCACATGTCCTTACAGTGTCCCAAGAGAAAACAATTGAATGCCATTATTAGTTCCCTTGAAGAAGAAGGGACATTTGATGAGAAGGAGGTGCGAATGGGTTCAATGCGATTCCTAAGCTCACTCAAGTCTAGGGCTAAGGAGGAGTCCAAGGTGGTGGCCAAGGATATGGAGGTGCCAAAGGGGGAGACTAAGGCATCGAAGGGCTTGGTTTATGTTGAATCCAAGGTAAATGGTGGAGACACAAAGGCATTAGTGGACACAAGAGCCACTCACAATGTTTTAGCTGAAGAGGAAGCCATAAGACTCGGGATTCAATACTCTAAAGAGATTAGATGGATTAAGGTGGTAAACTTAACTTCAAGGCCAATCCTTGGTATTGCTTAAGGGGTACCCATCTAGTTGGATGAATGGGAAGGCATGGTGGATTTGACAGTGGTGTCCGTGGAAGAATTCAAAATGGTTCTTGGCATGGATTTAGTTGATAAGGTACGCCCATTCTCTTTCTCGGATGTTGATATCATGCATATTTCGAAGGGGTAGGAATCCTATGTTGTGCCCCTAGTATGAGAAAAAGGTGGAGTCCAAGATGCTATCAGCCAAGTAAGTACCTGAGGGACTCAAGAAGGGTGAAGTCACACTCTTGGCCATAGTGAAGGAAGAATCCTCACCCATTGGACTGGAGGCACTCGTGGAGATTAAAGGAGTCCTCAAGGAGTTCAATGACGTGATGTCGCCCGAGCTTCCTAAGAATCTCCCACCTTAGAAGGAGGTGGATCATGTAATTGAGCTAGAGCTAGGTGCCAAGCCTCCAACCATGGGTCCTTATAGGATGTCCCCACTGGAGTTAGAGGAGTTGAGGAAGTAACTCATGGAACTATTGGATGTGGATTTTATAAGGCCATCTAAAGCTCCATTTGGTGCCCTTATATTGTTTCAAAGGAAGCATGATGGAAGCCTTCGAATGTGGATCGATTATAGGGCACTAAATAAGGTGATTATAAAGAAAAAGTACCCCATCTTGTTAGTGGTAAACTTGTTTGATAGGCTTGGGAAAGCCCAATGGTTCTACAAGCTAGACTTGAGGTCAGGATACTGGCAAGTCTACATAGTCGAAGGGGATGAGGCTAATACTACATGTGTGACCAAGTATGGTTCTTATGAGTTCTTGGTTATGCCCTTTGGTCTTCAAATGCACTTGCTATGCTTTATACTTTGATGAATAAGATCTTCCACCCTTTCTTGGGCAAGTTCATGGTGGTGCACTTGGATGATATCGTAGTATATAGTGAGACCTTGGGTGAACATGTTGGAAATTTTTCTAAGTACTTAGGGAAAATGAGCTCTTCATGAAGGTGGAGAAGTACTCATTTTCCAAAAAGGAGGTGATGTTCTTGGTTCACAAGGTTGTGAAGGGGAAGATTTAGGTGGATGAGGATAAGATGAAGGCTATTGCGGAGTGAGAACCGCCTAAGGGTGTTTTGAAGCTAAGGTCTTTCTTAGGCCTTATTAATTATTATCACTAATTCATCATGAGGTATTCGAAAAGGGCCACGTCCTTGACCAACTTTCTTAAGAAGAAGGTCACATGGGAATGGATAGAGGAATGTTAAAGGGTCTTGAAGGATCTTAAGCAAGCTGTGATAGAAGAGCTGATCTTAGCTCTTCCTAATTATTTAGAACCATTCAAGGTACTCACGAATGCATCTGATTCTTCTATTGGAAGTGTCTTAATTTAAGGTAACCATCCAATAGCCTACGAGAATCAAAATTTGAATGGTATAGAAAGAAGATATCTAATGCATGATAAAGAGATGACGACTATCATACATTATATTTCGGTATGGAGGCACTACTTGCTTGGGAGTTGGTTTGTGATCAAGACTGACAATGTTGGTACAACCTACTTCTAATGTTAGAAGAAACTAAACCCTAAACAAGCACGATGGTAGGAATTCTTGGCAGAGTTTGATGATATGATGGATTATAAGTTGGGAAAAGCTAATGTTGTGGTAGATGCATTGAGTCAGAAGGCAGAGTTAGCAACTACGAGCCAACCACAATGTGACATCATGGATCAAGTATGGGATGGTTTAAATCAAGATCACTTGGCCAAGAACTAGGTGGACATGGCTAAGGAAGGGAGGACTCAGATTTTGGGTAGAATATGTCTTGCTCTAAACTATTGGCCTATGACTCTATGTGCCAAAGTGGGGCAACCTAAGAAGAGAATTATTAAAGGAGTGCCATGAATCGAAGTAGGCTGGTCATCCTACTATAGGACAGACCCATGCACTTCTTTAAAAATATTATTATTAGCCTAACATGTAGGATGATGTGGAGGCATACTGTAACACCCCAAAATTCACTAATTTTTTTTTAAAACGGAAGCAATTAAGATAGAAACACTTAAAACCTGTGAATTCTGGCAATGTTTACCGCCACACTTAGTACCAAACCGGTTCTCTCCGACCGTTCCAGTACCAAGTGCTAAGGCTAAAGAATAGATTTACGTTAAATTCAAATTAACAATTTATAAAAGAATTCGAAAGATCATACAACAAATCAGAGTACGCATAAACACACTTGTAACTTCCAAATAGAAATACATTTAAACAAGATAAAACCCGAGGGGTCAAATTCCGGATTGCCTACTCACTCAAGTCAGGCCTGCCACCCCAAACAGTCTCTGATCTTAAACCTGCACAAGAGGTCTGCTCCCCACCATCAGTGGATCATCACAGGACCCATCAACCAAGGTAGTATCAGTACGGGTCCAATACTGAGTAAGGTGACTTGATCACTAAGGCCAACACATAGTTGTACAATAATGCAGGAATAATAATAATGCATAAGACCAATATGATCACATAAATACATACAACCATCCAAGTAAGAGTACAATGCCCGATTGTAGACTGGATTAATTTTAAAATTAATCTCTGATCAGAATTCATTTCACACCATACTTTTTTTATCAAGTCCATATGAGTACGGGAACCCCCACTATTTTAGCCGGTGGATCAGTCGCAAGGGTAACATACCCTGCCACTATTTTAGCCAGTGGATCGGTCGCGAGGGTAACATACCCTGCCACTATTATATGCCAGTGGATCGGTCTGGCCCCTTCTCGCACGGTGTTCCACTGTAAGTAATTAGTATCTTTCCCATGTCTTAGCAAGTGTAGGGTTTGATTTTGTTGAGCTCGAGATCTCCCACTATTATTGCCGGTGGATCGGTCGCGAGGGTACATGCCCTGCCACTATTATAGCCGGTGGATCGGTCGCGAGGGAAATATTCCCTGCCAGTATTATGCCGGTGGATCGGTCTGGGCCCGGCTCAACATCTTTCACTTTACGTGATTAATGTCTTAAGTATATTATTCAAAGGCTTTCACCAAACATGCATAAATCATAAATCATAAATTCCATATTCATCATCATACTTTATTCACCAAGCCCACATGTGCTACCACCAAACCCTAGACATGCATGAATCGCTCCCTTTACACTTATCCTCCAATTCTACTTCACCTCTCACTCTAGGGTTTTATCCCGAAACCCTAATTTAGGCCTTAACATCTCCTCTTACTCCACCTCACATTACCCAAATTATTTTAACCCTCCACACATCACAAATTAACGATTCCATTCTCATGATTACACCTTAATTACCAAAATACATGATACAACAAAAACCTTAAGCAGCTACACCAAACCTTAATCAACCACCACAAACCATAATTAACCACTCCAACCCTTATTTAACCATAACAACTATAATTAGCCATTCCAAACCTTAATTAACCACAACAATTCACAATTAGCCACTCCAAACCCTAGCTTTGTCTCCTACGTACCCAAATAATGTCCACGTATTATTTTACATCCAAAGTGTTTAACTACCCAAACAACGCTTTCATTACCTTCCTTACATCCCAAACTAACTTTTCATACGTAAACTCTACCCCCATGCAGACTTTACACATCCCATGCAACCATTTGAACTTTTCATGCAAACCCTAAATTCCATGCAATCATTATACATCCATTAATACCACCAGGTAAACCCTAGATTCCGTCATACAAAACCATAAATTCAATCCAACCAAAACCAAAGATTCACCCATACCAAACCCTAAATTCAAAACATAAAGATTATTCCATGCCAAACCATAAATTCAAACCATAAAGATTCATCCATACCAACCTTACATTCGTATCATATTAAACCCAAAGATTTGTCCTCATAATACAATTGATTAGATTCTCCCCTTTCATAACCATAAGTTAGCTTCTCCCATACAAGACCATAAGTTAGATTCTTCCACATATAATCATAAATTAGAGTCTCCCAAGCAAAACCATAAATTGGATTTCCCCAACAAATCATAAATTAGATTCTCCCAATCAAATCATAAATTAGATTCTCCCCTATAATATCATAAATTACATTCTCCCAAATAACGTCAAAAATTAGATTCTCCCAAACAACCATAAATTTGATTATTCCATATAACCTCATAAATTACCTTCTCTCAATTAACATCCTAATTTAAATGCTCCCAAACAAACCATAAATCCGAATCTCTCATATAACATCATAAATTACCGTCTCCCAAATAACATCCTAAATTAGATTCTCCCAAACAAACCTTAAATTCTGTTCTTCCACACATAAAATCATACATTAGATTATTCTTTATAAAACCATAAAATTAGGTTAACTCACTTCCCTTAATCAAATTCTTTCCCCATCCTCCTTTTTCATCCTTTCTCCCACACAACCACATCGACATCCTCTCATGCATGTCTTATAGGGACACAACACAAATTATCATACATAATTAATACACATACCATGCACAACATACTTCAACTCCAAGTCATACCACATATAAAATATTTAATTATAATAAACACTAGATACATAACATGCGAAACACATAATACACATAAGCACATAAATGGCCTTAGCACTCCTTACCTAAAACGACACCGGTCTTGGAGCACGCTCCTATTCCACTTGAGGGATTTGACTGGGCTCACCTACTATGGGGAAGAAATACTAGGATTAGCTTCCTTCCTATACTACTATTAGTTTCTAATTTATCTTAAGTCTTGATTCTTAATTAATTATGCCCAAAGCCACTAAAACATTAATACATACTATTATAATTTAAAGTAAAAAGGGTGATATAAGGGTTTCTACCCTTTACCAAAATAAAGTTAGTAAAGGTAATAATAATAATAATATTTATTATAATAATAATTTTAATAATAACAAATTATTACTAATAGTAGTAATATTAATAGAAAACTTAATAATAATAATAATCTAAGCCTTAAATTTACAAAGTGGATTTCAAAACCTCCCCATTTAATGATAATACTATTTGAAATGTAAAAAGATATTAATATTATACATATACTTATTATATAAAGTTAATAAAGATAATAATAATAATAATATAATTAGAAAAAATGTTAAAAATGTTAATAATAGTTGTAAAAAGCCAATGTGCGAGACTTAGTTAAAATTTTAGGTTTATAATCCTCCTGAAATAATTACAATATTAACTAAATAATTACACTAATAATAATAATATTAATTATATTATTAATAATAATATTAAACATGTAATAATTACATTAAATAGGCAAAATTCGAGAATAATAATTTATCTTACTCAATAATACTCCCAGACCTGTCAACCAAATTTAGAAATTAAAATACAGTTGATAACAACAACAATAATTATTATAATAATAATAATTAAACTCGAATTAGCATTAAAAATTAGAATAAAAGCATAATAATTATCAATAAATTGAAAGTAAGTATTTAAAAGTTCTAGGGTTTCACCTTGAGTTGGAGGGTATTGGTGGCACCGGCGGTGGTTCCCGGAGGTGGCCGGAAAAGTGATCTAAGAGGGCCAAAAATTAGGAAAATGGATAATGGAGAGGAAGAAAAATTAAAATAATTATATGGGGCTGTAGAGAATAATTAGTAGGATTTAATGGTTGGTTTGGAAGGTGTTAGAAGCGGCGCATGTGGTGGTGGAAGGTGGTTCAACGTCTCGGGTGAAATTTTCTGGCGAGATGAGCAGCAAACTTTGCATGGTTATGGCAGCTCATTCAAGAAGAATCGAAGGATTTGAAGGGCTTAGTTAGCTAGAGGGAATTGCAGAGAAGAGATTGGTAGCAAGAGGAGGTGTTGAAGTTGGCTAGGGAAGGAGATAATGGCGTCTGATGGGGCGGTGGCTGGGCGATTCTGACTTAGGGTTTCGGAAGGAAGAAGTCTCGACCACACTCACAACCAGGCTATTTAAAGGGTTTAGATGGGTTATTAGGGTTTTGGAGGTCAGCAGGATGGGTTTGGGTTATAGGGTTTGGGTGGCCGGCGTGAGAAATCGGTCGGCGATCTTTTGGGTCGGGTCGAAGGTTCGAGAAGCCAGAGAGAGAGAATGAGCGAGAGTTAAGGATAATTGATTATTCCAAGCTAATGTGCGAGCCGAGAGGAAGAAAAAGAGAGGTGACTCGGCCGGTCAGACCTGTCGTAGCCGGTGCCGCCATTTTCGGCGGGGAGTTGCAGGTTGCGTCGGGGCTGGCAGGTGCGAGGGGTTGGGGGAGGAAGAAGGGGGCTGGACCGAGCGGCTCAGGGAAGAAAGAAAAGAAAAGAAAGGGAGGCAGACCGGGCGGTCGGGCGCGAGGGAGGGTGTCATTAATTGGAACGCTGAGTTTAAGTTGGAAAAGAAGTAAGACGCGGCGCATCGAGGGGCGGTAGAAGGAGGACGCGCGGCACGGGCTGGGCCGAAGGAAGAAAGGAAGGGAACTGGGCCGCCGGGCTGGCCCAGTTCGGGGAGAAGAATGAAAGAAAAAGAAAAGAAGAAGAAAAAGAAAAGGAAAAAGGAAAAAGGGGAAAAATAAAAATAATGGGTTGGCTTAATTAAATTAATTAGAATATTTGGAATATTTAAAAATGATAATATTTAAATAAAATATTATTTAAATCCCTTTTTAGGCTAAATTAGGACTTTTAAAATATTTTCCATAAATTCCTTTTTGATTAGCAAAATACCCTAATTTCCTCCAATTAAATTATTTATAAAATTATTATTAATTTAAAACTATTTTCTCATTCTTATTTTAAATAAAATAATTTATTTAATTAATTTTCAAAATAAAATGCTTAATTAGCTAAAATACCCAAATTCTTTTCTAATAAAAATACTTATAAATTTCTTCTTGAATTTCCCTAGTTAAATATCCTTTTATTTTATTAAAAATAATTTATTTAAATAATTCTTATAATAATTATCCTTTAAATGTAGTTTATAAAATTAGAAATTTTCGGGGCATTTCACATACATGAAGACTTATCTTGTGTGTCAATAAGACAAGGTGGAGCAAAGCAAGCTTGGGGGTCTATTAAAGCCTCTTCCCATTTTGGAGAAGCCTTGAGAGAGCATATCCATAGACTTCATCTCAGCACTCCCTACTTCAAAAGTATGTGGTTTCATCATGGTGGTGGTGGATCAATTTTCTAAATATGGAACCTTCATCCCTACCCCACAAGAATGCATAACTAAGTGCTTATTCTTCAAACATGTGGTGAAGTATTGGGGCATTCCTTGGAGTATCATGAGTGACCGAGACCCACAATTCATAAGGAAATTTTGGAAGGAGCTGTTTAAGCTCATGGGCTTGGATCTCCACTTCTCCACAAGTTTTCAACCACAAATTGATGGGAAAACGGAATGGGTGAATCACTAGTTGGAGATCTTCTTGAGGCACTTTGTAAGTGCTAACCATATAGATTGGACAAAGCTGTTGGATGTGGCCTAATTCTCCTACAATCTCCAATGGAGTGAAGCAACAGATAAGAGTCCATTCGATGGGCCATCAACCCACCTCTCCATAGGAACTGGCCAAAGGATACATAGGACCTAGCCCTACAGCCTTTAAGTATGGAAAAGGGGGGATGAGAAACTGGATATGACCAAGGCAAACTTGAATAAGGTTGTTAAGAAGCTGAAGAAGTGGGCTAATGAGAAGAGACAACCTATGGCATTCTAAGTGGGAGGCAAAGTCATGGTAAAACTTCCAATCTAGTAGTTCAACGCCTATAGGAAAGAGCAAAAAGGCTTAACACAATGGAATGAGGGATTGTACCTTGTTGTGAAGAAGGTTAGAAAGACTTCATACCAATTGAAATTACCAAGAAATCTCAAGGTCCGCCTAGTATTCTACATGAGTCATATGAAGCCCTACCACAAGGATAAGGATGACCCGATTAGAGGTGAGTCTCATCGAGTGCCACCTGCAAATGTTACATCTTTTGAGAAGGAGGATACAGAGATTGTGGCATATCTAGTAAAGAAGGCTAGAGGATTTTCCAACTACATTGAGTCCCTCCTGCATTGGAAAAGGATTATCTGATAGTGAGGCAAGTTGGGAACGTGGGGAGGACTTATGGCAGTTTCGTGACTAGATATAGGCTTTCAAGACCACTAAGTACTTAATGAGGATGTCAAGGGTTTAGGTGGAAGAGAATTTCACGAAACGCTTTTTTTTCTTTCAATTTATACTTAGAAGGTTCTAAAATATTATAGAGTTGTGTAAACTCTAGTGGAATTATATGAAAGTATCAAGAAAGGTGTGGATCCTTATGTAAATATCTAGAGATCTCTTTGAATGGTGTAGAACTCTCTAGAATTCCAAAGGCTATAAGGATCATGAAGGGATCTAGAAGATTCTTCCAAAATATCTTATAATCTAAAAGGATCTCTAGAAATATATAAAGGTTGTGAAAGATCTAGAACCTTCCACCAAAAGGATAAAAGGGAAGTGGACCTCAAATATGAATAGAGGACCACCCTATTTGCTCCCACTTAGACTCTCACCACCCCTATAAGCCAGTGCCAAAGTGGATTTTCTCAAGATCATCAAAATTCATCACATATGGACTCTAGTTAAGGGGGCATATGTTAAATTTTTGGGTCGGTAACACCCTAGACACATTCATTATAATTAAATAATTATTTATATCCAATATTGGAATGAATGCAGGATTGTAACTCCCACCACCATTATATGTTAGTGCTAATGGGATTTTTTCAAGGATCTTCTATGTCCATCCCACTTAAACTCCTAGGTAAAGAGATAAATGCTCAATTTCGGATATACTTAATTTAAGATCTGCAACACCTTAAGCACAACCATTATTGTATTCTAGAGATTAATCCTAATTAGGTGTTTTAAGTGATGAAACCAAACAATAACCAGGGCAATTCTAGTCGCCAAAATGGATGTTTAGGATATAACACCAAACTCAAGTAATTGAACATTCAAACACATAATATGTGCAACATGTCCCATTTTTATTTCTTTGCTCTTAATTGGATCTAATTATTGATAATTTCATCCACACTCGAAATCAAGGACTAAAGGTCAAATCCTAGATAAATTTTCAAGAGAAAAGCACTATTATCCCTAAGAACCAAAGGGAAAGAAAAAAATCCTACAAAATAACCTAAACAGTCGACCAAAAGAACCAATTAGTTAACCACTTAAAATTACATCACCTTGGTTGACTAAATTGATGATTCAATCGACCAATTATTCAAATAAAATAGAACGATAACAACATGTACCCATTTACAACTGGTGTAACTCAATCAACTGAACTAGTGGTACCATTAACTGACAAACCAATGAAATAGATCAATAATATGCCATTGACTGATAAAAAAAAATAATAGATCAATAATATAATAGAGAATTGATCCAAATTTTCCACTAGTTATCCCATCAATTGTAAACCTAAATTAGCCGACTGAAACAACATTTCATATTAGTTTTGTATAATGGTTTACTCAATATCATAGTATTAATGGGTTCTATTTCATGGCCCCCTACCTATTAAATGTGCAGTCTTTACTTTGAAGGACTACCTTAAGGGTAAGGTCTGATGACTTCTTGTATGGGTTGAGAGTTAGGACTATTTAGGGGTTCGCTTGACATTTTTTGATCCAAATGTTTCTAAACTCTTATTATCTTATGCATTTTATTTACATCTAATTTTGTAACCAGCAACAGTTGGTTTATTTGGAATGATGTTAGGTTATTTTTACTCCCTTCCACTATAATATTTATAATTATATTATTTATTTAAGCAAGCAAGGGTTTAACCTTAACTCTTAGTATAAAAGTCATAGAGGATGCCAAACGTATACTAGGTGTGGTGGTAACACCCCACTATTTTTGTAACTAACACTTACGTATAATGAAATTTTCAAGTAGCAAATTTGGGGGTATTACACTAATACACTCCAACTTCCTCCCTGTCCCATGATCTACTTTAGCATGAAAGACTTTAAAGTTGATAAAAACTTGGTCCTTGTTCTTATTTGGATATACCCACATATTTTTGGAGAAGTAGTTGACGAATGTCAAAAAGTATAATGATTTACCTAATAACTTCACCTTCATCGAACCACACAAATTCAAGAAGACTCAATCAAGTTTCCCTGTTGACCGTTTGTCAACACCTTTGACGAAGTGGGCTCAGTTTTTCTTGCCTAATATATAGTAATTACATCATTAAATCTTACCCCCTCGGACCTCTGGTAGAGTTCTTCTACTATGGAAAAGCTTTACATCATTTTTGCTCATATGGCTAAACTTATGATGCCATACATCATAAGAGTCTTTCACAGAGTTTGCCTTAGCCGACAGACACACCTTTCTTCCCCTAGTTACTACCATGGATCCATTTGTCAACTTCCATATACCCTTTTCAAAATAACTCAAATATCCCTCATCATCAAGCTTCTCAGAGGAGATGAGGCCCATCCTCAAGTATAAAAAATATAATACTTCCTTGAATTGTACAATACAACCCAATCTCATATTTAGTTGTATCATCCCTATACCGAGTATCTTCAAGACACCATCATTACCCATTTACACCTCACTAAAGTTTTTGGCTATATAAGAAGATATTAACTTCTTGTGCAGGTGACGTAGTAGGACGCACCAGTATCCACTACCCAGTTAGTGTCAGCACATTAGGTGCTTATGCAAGCATTCCAAATGCTTCGAGATGACCTTTAGTTCATCATCGATTATGACCGACATCTCCTCATCCATCTTGCCTTTCCCCTTTGCACCCTTCTTCAACTCCCAATAATCCTTCTTCTAATATCTGAGCTTCTAACAATGAAATCAAGGTTTATTCTTCTTTGAGTTCCTCGATCTGTACTTAGATCTTCCTCTCTACATCCCATTGTTGGCTCTCCTTCATCCCACCATAATTACCTTGAACTTTGATGATGAGGCCTCACTACCTCCTATTCTCATCTCTTATCCAATAAGTGGCATTGTCACTAATGTGATTGTTAGCTTTCCACCTAAGGTGGAATTACAAAAAGACACACAAAGAGTCTTCCAACTATCTGGTAAAGAAATTAAGACCAATAAATCTTGAACTTCATCCCTAAACACCATCTTCATGTTCATCAATTAGATGAATATGTTTTGGAATTTCTTAAGGTGCAATGGACTCCCCATATTCATACCTCAACTTGTACAATATCCTCATGAGTTGCACCTTATTTCTAGTCATCTTGTTCGCATAAAATGAATATAGCTTAGGACACACTCTATAGATAATGATTTCGTCTTTAATATGATGAATGATGTTTTCATCCACCCTTTACCAAATATCACCAAATGCTCTTATATGGAGCTTCTTTCACTCCCCTTCTATTTCTTTAATTCTCATAAGCATGACTCCTTTATTCTTAATTAGCTCTGCCAACTCTTCTATGTACAGTAGATCTTCCATATTACTCTTCCAAGTTCTATAATTTATGTTATTCAACATTACCATGAATGATTTACTAGTTGTCATGATTTTAAACGAAGATCTGGTACCAATTGATGGAAAATATAAAATATAAATCCCCTCATCTAGGTGGACAATAACCCCATAGCCAACTATATGATTAAAAAGAAATGCAAGGGAGAAATTCAAGCACAAGAATGAAGATATTCAGGATGAATAATAGGAGACTTTATTGAGTATGTATTAACTTAGAGAAAAATTAGAGAACTATTTTATTTGTTATTACACACATATATCTCTTTATCGCTATATAATGAGTTAGTAGAGCCTTTTACACTCTTTTGCATCCTTTGGCTAGAATACTCAATCATCATTGGTTATTTTACTTATATAAAGTTTATAAGTTACAACTTGATGATTGACCCTATAAGTTGACTTCTATTAACTCATAGGTTGTCATGTCGATGAGTACTAAATCAATTAATATAAGAGACTTCCTAACCACTCTCCAAAATCTATTCTTCACTTATTATTTTCTTCCTTGGTTTGAGCCACAAGACCTTCTAAACTAATTGATTCCATTAGTTGGTATTTGGGAATATTGCCTTTATTGGTCAATGGGCCTATCATATTTAGCATTCACCCTTAGCTTGTTCCCTTATCTGGCAACCTAGATGATGTGGATGCTCTTACCATTTCCCCTTTTATGCACAACTCTTTAGTTGTTGCTTCTAGCTAATGAGCCTCTTGGCCAACACACATGTCTTTCTTTTCCTACCCTCCGCGGTGACCATTACTCATGACTTTCACTAATAAGCCTTGAATTTCCATCTGTAACTAATAGCCTAAGCATTCTCCTTTATTCAAGAAACCCCAAAACCATGAACTCTAGAAGATATCTTAAATACATCAATGAGGAGATTGGAAAAAATTATAGAGGGTTTTATTTGGGGTTGCTCTACTTAGAAACATAAAATCCACCTACTTAACTAGAGTTTCTTATGTAGAAAAAAGTCATAGGTAGCTTGGGATTATGATGAATGGAGAACATAAATTTTATAGCACAATTATGAAGTTAGCATAAGAGATTCTACAAAACAAATATGCTCTTTAAGTTTGACTATTCTAAGAGAAATATCTCAAAGGTGAAGCCCTTTTCCCTCTAAAATCATGATTTCTACCTCTCACATACATTTGAAGCTAAATTATGGGCTATTTTCCATGGATTAACTAAGGCGGACAAGCAAGTTTTTGAGTTTATGATCCTCCATTGTGACTTCTTAGTTGTTGTTCACTTGTTTAATGGTTGCTCCAACTTCAAGTATGATCACTAGAACCTTGCCAACATTCCTTGAGCCTCTTCACTTTTAGCTAAGTTGTTCGTGCTTATAGGGAAGATAACTCATTATCTAATTGCATGGCTCACCACAGTCGTAGTCTACCACTTGGTGTTGAGTCCTTTGATTCTTCCTCCCTCTTTACTGTGTGATAACTTGAATTTTAATTTTATTGGTGGAGTTGTCACTATTACGAAATATGATGCAGGAGCATTCCCATAAAGCATCTCTAATACACTTATTCATTTCCATAAGTTTAAACAATTCAAAAATTTTTTAACTTGGACTAAATTATTGAGTTAAAAATTTCCAAGACATGTGGAAGCCATACAAGCCATCAACCTTAGCTAACATCAACAACATGAGGAGCACAATTTTTTAGATAGATTTGGGGTTTATTCTCATTTTTTATTTCAAGTAAATAAAACTAAAAGATAAGGTGTGAAGATAAGAGTTGTAACAACACTTTGTGATCATATTTTTGACATATGGGAGCTTAAAGATGAAGGGGAAAGGGCTAACTTCTTCAAGTTCTTATCAGCTAGAAAGTGTTCTTATCAAGACATTTTGTGAGTTAGGAGTAGCCTAGGGGACTAAATTATTAGGTAGAAAACTTATACCCTTTTGCTTAGTCACTAGGTGAAAAGAATACTTATCCCTTACTTCTTTTAGTTAGCAGTTGATTGCAAGTTGTAATATATGTCTTGCGACCTATGTTTTTCATTTTTATAGGTGTAAGGACAACTTGTGAAGAGAAATCAGGATTCTCACCCTCCTCCCAGCTTGTGGATTAGCTGTTAAGGTGTTTTATTCATTCTAAATTCTCCACAAAGCCTTACACACTCATTATAAGAGTCGTGGCTAACCTTGAATGAAAAATAACTTATCATGCTACATTTTCATAGAGTTCAAACTCATCTTATCATTCACTATTCAAGTGAAGAACATTGTCTTACACTCCTTCAAATCTTGCAAATTTTATCTCTAGTTTTTCATACCTTGAATGGCATTTTTAAGTAGCTGAAATCAAGAACCTTGAATTTTCGTTATCCCTTTATCTCCATCACCCCCATTTTGTTTTTCCTTTTAGTGGTAATTCTACCATAATCTTGCCACCAATCATCATGCTTGATCCAATTTGATTAGCTTATGCATCAAATTAGTACCAAAGCTCAAGTTTGGTAAAAATTGGGTCTTTGAATTTTTTTTTGTAACATTACATTTTTCTAAGCCAAAAACTCACAAAAATCTTCTAGCCTACCCAAAAAATTGAACCTCTCTCATCCTTTATTCATCCTTTACTTTCATTTCTTCAACTTCAAATGTTGATGGATAATCCTCCTTTTCCAAGAGGTTTGAGCCTTGATGAAGCATAAAGTTTTAAAGCTCAAAATCTAAAAAGAGACCAAGCCATCGAGACCTTGCAAGAAAATATGAAGAAGGTCCTTAGAATTTTGAAAAACCTTGTCCCAAATGTTAACTCATCCTTTCTTTCCTATCCTATCCCTTTCATTTCCCCCGAAGCAACCATGCCAAGAAGAATAGTGCACATTCATCAAAGGGAATTCATTGATCCTAGCTCAAATGATGAAGCTAGTGATTTGGACTCTTCCTTGAATGAGTCCTCTCAAGCACCTAGAAGGAGAAGGCATAAAAAGAGATACTCTTTTCAAGAAATCAAGGCCGAGATCCTAGAGTTTGAAGGTTCTCATAATATGAAAGAATTTCTAGAGTAGGAGTACAGATGCTTTAGAATGTTTGCGACCAAGTCATTTGATGATATTAAGGCTTCCAAAGTGGTGGTGCTTAAGCTCAAGGGGCACACATAACTTTGGTGGGGGAGTCTTGAACATCAAAGGAGGAAAAAAAAGGGAAGTTAAAAGTAAGAAGTTGTATCAAGATGAAGAAGCTAATAAGGGAGATATTTCTTCCTCCATATTACACTCAAGATCTATACGACAAAATGTCCTCTTTAAGGAAAGGATCATAGAGCTTTGGAGATTATATTAAGGAGTTTAAGATCTTGAAGAAGATATTGGAGCTCAAAGAGTTGGAAGAACATACCATGTCAAGAGTCATTAGTGGTCCTCAACATGATACTGCTAGAAAATTGGAGTTATTTAGGTACTACACCTTAGATAGGCTTTTCCATTTGGCTATCAAGGTGGATAAGCAAAAAATGGAGAAGAGGCCTACAATATTTGGATCCAACGAACCCTCCACAAGCTTGTCCAAGGTGGCTCTGCCACCATTCAAGCCACCCCTACACCCAAGACATTTGATATAAGGGTAAATAGGGTAGTTTTGGTCCTAACAAGGGAAGAGGAGTCAAATGTTTTAAGTGTCAAGACATAGGGCACTATCAAAACAAGTTCTCAAAGAAAATGGTTGTAACTTACATGCACTTGGAATGATGTAAGTGTAGCCAAAGGTTATCCTCAAGGTATTAATTTAGCATACTTATTTTTGGAGCCAATTACATTGCTTGTCTTCAATGATAATTCTTTTGATATTTACTTAAATCATTCTTATGGGTATGTAAAATATTTGTAGGAAGATTTTTAATTCATATAAAAAGTCAACATACATGAGATTTTCACATGTTACAAGCTATTGCAAAGAAGCCATATTGTGTATGAAAATCAAAGTTAAGAAGACTTAGTCAAACTTTCAAAGTCAAAACCATTGTATTGATTAGGATTCTTATAAATTGTTTTCATGTAATCTTAGCCTACTTTGTTTGGAATACTCCTGTTGACCCATATATTAAATAGGAAATAAATACATTGTAATACTAGTTGTGTGCTAGTTAGTCATTTGTATGTCATGTGGCTAAAATAGTATGATAGTTAGTAATGTCCTAAACCCCTACATAAGGCATGGATGTCGATAATAATTATGGCATGATGTTGGATAATTGTTTATATTAAAATATAACACAAGTAAATACTTGGTTAATTCTCAACACAAGTAAATACTTGGTAAATTCTCTCCTCAGGATTACATATCCATTCTAAGACTCTTTGGAATGATCTTAGATTGGTGATATTAAAATTGGTTTCTTTGAATCTTTTTAAATTATTTTATTCATTGATTGAGTTCTTGCTTGAATAATCTAATTCTTCTTTGAAGTCCAAACCCAAATGATCCTAAACTTCAATTCTTTCTCACTAATCTTCATCCTATTTGAAGATTTGTGTCACATGGACTTGGAATATGAAGATCACAAAGAAGATGGGGGAGAGGAGCCTTCATCCTATGGAGAAAATGATGAGGAAGTGTCACCAAAAGTTGAAGAAGCACCCATCGTTAGGAGGGTATTACACATCCAAGAGGTCGAAAGTGATGACACTCTAAGGGAGTGTAATTTTCAAACAAGATGAATTATCCTTGACATTGTGTGATCCTTTATTATAGATAGAGGTAGTTGTGCTAATGTTGCATCTTGCACACTAGTTGATAAACTTAAGCTATCAACCATAAAATACACAAAACCATACAATTTGTAATACTTAAACAATAAAAATGTGGTTGAGGTTAGAAAACAAGTTGCGGTATCATTTTCCATGGGGAAAATCTACCAATATCAAGTCCTTTGTGATTTCATTCCCATAGATGCATTCCATCTCTTATTGGGAAGGCCTTGACCATTTGATAGGCGTGTCAGACATGATGGGAGGAGGAAAACATATTGCCTCAAAGTTACCAACAAAAACATCATCCTCTTACCTATGAATTCTTAGTCATTGAGAAAAAAGGAGGCCATACATTGCAAGAAGACTTAGTTTATTTATTGGAAGGGTTTGGATAAAGCCATTATTAAGGGGAAACACTTATATTTTTTTTTATTGCTTAAAAGTGATGTGCGGAGTGTGCCTAGTGATACTCAAACTAGAGTATAATTAGATGAGTTTGATGATGTATTCCCTAATGATCTACAACATGTATTACCCCCTTAGAGGTATAGAGCACCAAATAGACTTTATACCTAGTGTAACTCTCCCAAAAAAACTAGCCTATACATGTAACCCAAAAGATACCATGGAACTACAAAGGCAAGTGTATGATCTTTTGACTAAGGGATTGATTAGAGAACCCTGAGCCCTTGTGTTGTGCCCACCCTTCTATTTCCTAAAAAGGATGGATCGATGAGAATGTGTGTTGATAGTATAACTATCAACAACATTACCATCAAGTATATGTATCTTATGCCTAAACTTTATGATATGCTAGATTGCATGCATGGAGCTAGTGTGTTCTCCAAAATAGACTTGAGGAATGGATAGTACCAAATTAGAATGAAGGAAGGGTACGAATGGAAGAGTGCATTCAAGACCAAAGGAGGCCTATATGAATGGTTGGTAATGCCATTCAGGCTATCCAATCCCCCAAGTGCATTCATGAAACTCATGAATGGAGTTATTAGGCCTTTTATTTCTATTTTTTCTAGAATACTTTGATGGCATACTTGTATACTCATCTAGTGGTTAAGAGTTTGTAAAGCATCTAAAACTTATATTATTAGTACTTTAGAAACACAAGTTGTATGACAATCTAGAAAAGTGTGACTTTCTTTGAAACAAAGGTCACACTTTTAGGGTTTTTTGTATTTAAAGGTGGAATTGCCATGTATGAGTCAAAGGTGGAGGTAATAAGAACATGGAATACATCCACATCCATTTCAACCATTTGTTCCTTTCATGGAATTGCCTCATTTTATTAGAGGTTTATAAAGGGATTTAGTACACTATTAGCCCCCATAAATGAATGTTTAAAGAAAGATGACTTTAAATGGACAAAGGCAACATAAAAAGATTTTGAGATGATCAAAACCTAGCTTAGTGAGGCCCCAATTTTGGCATTACAAAACTTTAACAAGGTTTTTGAATTGGAGTGTGATGCAAGTGGAGTAGGCGTAGGAGCGATTTTACTACAAGAAGGAAAACTAATTGGCTTCTTTATTGAGAAGCTCAATGGTTCAAGGTCTAACTATAGTATCTATGAAAAAGAATTTTATACTATTATTAGGGCTTTAGATCATTGGTAACATTATCTTAAACCATCACAATTTGTATTGCATACAGATCATGAGTCCCTAAAATACATAAATGAGCAAAATAATATTAATCCTAGGCATGCTAGATGGAATGAATTCTTGCAATCCTTTTCATTTGTATCTAAGAATAAGAGTGGTGAAACCAATTTTGTAGCAAATACTCTCTCTCGAAGGTATTGTATGTTGTCAATATTAAAGGCAAGAGTCCTAGGGTTTGGTTATTTGAGAGAAATTTACAAAGAATATGAAAACTTTTTAAGCTACTTTAAAGAATAAGACAAGGTATTAGGCTCTTTTATAATTCAATATGGATTTCTCTTCAATAACAACATATTGTGCATCCTTAAAAGTTCCATTTGAGAGTTATTGATTAAAGAAGAGCATGCCAAAGAATTAGTTGATCATTTTTGGCATAAATAAGACTAATTATGTACTCCTAGAGAATTTGAATTGGTCTAAGATGATAAGTGATGTACAAGGAGTAGTGTCAAGGTGTGATACTTTCCAAAACTCCAAGAGTCACTTTCACCAAGGGATTTACACTCCATTACCCATCCCACATCAAACTTGGGACGATGTGAGTACGGACTTCATAGTGGCATTACCTAGAACCCAAAGGTAAAATGATGTTATTATAGTGGTGTTAGATCGATTTTATAAAATAGATCATTTTATCCCGTGTCATAAGATGGATGATGCATCTTACATAGCTAATATATACTTCAAGGAGATAGTTAGGCAACATGGTCTCCCTAAAATAATTATCTTTGATTGGGATACTAAGTTCCTTAAATACTTTTGGAAGACTTTTTGGAGATTTTTTGGAACTAAAATTCAATTTAATTCCACTTATCATCTAGAAATAGATGGCCAAATAGAAGTTACCAATAGAACCATCACGATGCTCTTAAGAAGTTTGGTCCATAAATCCTTAAAGAATTGGGACATCAAACCTATACATGATGAATTTGTGTACATCCAATCCCCCACACATGCAATCAAATTTTCTCCCTTTAAAGTCGTATATAGAGTGAACCCCAATACTCCTATTGATCTTTTACCCCTTCCAATTGATGCGCATACCAACTTTGAAGCCAAAGAAAGAGCAAGTGCCTTAAAAAATTTACATGAACAAGTGAGAGAAATAATTGAAAAGGTTAATGAAATAAATCAAAATAAAACCAAAAAGAGAATACATTTGACCCAGTAGACCTAGTTTGGTTTCACTTGAGGAAAGAGAAATTTTCTACAAGACGAAAGAACAACATTATATCCAATAATGATGACCCTTTCAAAATTCTTGAGAGGATTGGTACCAATGCTTACAAGATTGAATTGCCTCTATAGATGGTGGTATTTAATGTGGGAAATTTACTTCCATACATACATGATGAGACATATTTATATGACGAAGGATCTTTTTAAGAGGGAGAGGATGATGTAGGAGAATCTCCCTCAAGCATTTCTAAAACACTCATTAATTTTCTTAAGTTTAAAGAATTTAAAAATCTTTTAACTTGGACTAAATTAATGATTCAAAATTTTCCAAGCCATGTGGAAGCTATGCAAGCCATCAACATTGCAATAAGTTGGCTAAAAAATGGCTCAACTTTTGGTTAACACCATACACATGAGTATTAAGTTATTTTAGATAGATTTGGGGTTTATTCTCAATTTTTATTTCAAGTAAGTAAATATAAAATATAAGGTAAGAATGTAAGAGTTACATTAATTTTAGAATATGGGAGCTCAAAGATCAAGGGGAAAGCCCTAACTTCTTCAAGTTCTTATCAGTTGGAAAGTGTTCTTATTAAGACATTTTGGTAGTTGGGAGCATCTTAGGGGACCAAATACTCATGCCCTTTTGGTTAGTCACTAGGTGAAAAGAATACTTGTCCTTTACTTCTTTTAGCTAGCAACTAATTGCAAGTTGTAATATAGGTCTTGTGACCCATGTTTTTCATTTTTCTAGGTGTATGGACAACTTGTGAAGAGGAAATATGATTCTCACCCTTCTCCCAGCTCGTCTTTTTAAGGTGTTTTATTAATTTTGTATTCTCTCTAAAGCTTTACACACTCATTATAAGGGTGATGGCTGACCTTGAATGAAAAACAACTTATCTTGCTGTATTCTTAGAGAGCTCAAACTCATCTTATCATTCAATGTTCAAGTGAAGAACATTGTCTTACATTCCTTTAAATCATGCAAATTTTATCTCAAGTTGTTCATACCTTGAGTGGTATTTGTAAGTAGATAAAATCAAGAACCTTGAATTTTAGTTATCCCTTCATCTTTGTCATCCCCATTTTTTTCACTTTTGGTGGTAATTCTTCCCCAATCCTACCACCAATCATAAAAATTGACCTAATTTGTTTAGCTTATGCATCAAAATAACCAATCAGTAACAACACATAAATGATGATTTGTTAGAAATTGTTGATAAATGCATGAAAATTTAGACATAATATTGTAGAGCATCTTTTAATAACGATTCTATACACAAACCATTAATAACATGTAAAAAAGAAAAATAACGCCCATGTTTTGATAATGGTTATATTTATAATTATTATCATATTGTAAAAATAATAATTGTGCATTTTTTTAATAATAGTTATAAATATAACTGTTATTAAAACATCAACATTAAATTCGCCATTTTTTACCTTTTCTATGGTCATTACTTCTATTTCGTATTTTCAATTTTCTACATTTCTCTCACTCCTCCTCCTCTTTCCAATTAGTGACCACTATTGTTCCCCTCTTACCTTTTGATAACCACCTTGGTCCTCCTCTTGCTCCTCATTCTTTTCTCTCTTTTACTTTTAGCTAGTGTTGAGTACCACCATTGTCTTGTGCTCCTTATCTCATACTCATAATTTGGATTTGCCATGTGTTGCTCCACCATTTTTGGTAATCTTCAATGCATGGAATTTAGTTCTTACTGTGCTGCCAATGGTTATTCTTATTTTTTCCACTACACACCATTTTTAGATTTAGCTAGGTAGTTAAATTTTCTTTCTTCTTTCATTATAAATATATACATGTATGGTGTTTATATTAGTATTACTTGTGCTCTTGTTTTTATGATATGCATTCACTTCTATTGCTATGTTGTTATGATTTTTGGCTGCAAGTTGGGTCTTTTCCTCTATAAATATATGCATGTATGACTGTAGGTTTATGCCTTTGAGTTATAAAAAAATATCTATAAATATATGCATACATGTTGATATAATTTGTTATGGAAAAATATTATGTAATTTATTTAATGTCTTGATGATAAAATGCTACTGCTTGTGTGGTGTGGATGTGCCTCTAATAAAATGTTGCGAATAAAACTTAATTTATTGGTTAATATCTTATATATGCATATGGGTATGTTGTTAGATTAACATACTTTGTTAAGATATGATATATTATATTCACAATTAATTCGACTATAATATTTACATATTTTATAATTTAGGAGAGTTAGACAACAAACTTAATAATATGATTTAGTGGTTGTTCTCTTTTAAGACGTTGCACTTACTTATTATGTACATACCTCCATTATATTTGTACATGGAACCTAATATGGATCTTTAAGGTCATGTGATATGATTATACGACGATCTAGGTCCTTATGTATGAGTGGGTCATAATGTAATCTATTCCATTTCATATTATATCACTTGTTGTTTACCTTACTTCAGATGGATCCATGATTAGGGGTTTTAGCTAGTTATTTGTAGTTTTTTGTTAACCATACCGATATTCCACACCCAAGATTTTTTTAGGTTGAGGTATTTGCAAGGGATTATGATTGGATAACTAGAGAGTTGATGGTGATAGATGACGAGTGGAGATATCTTCATAGCTTACCGCCGAGTATCCACCCTAGTTACCCTAAAGTATCCATCATTAGACTCTTTATTGATGATGTGAGCAAGTAAATGACATATTGAGATGAGTGAACTTTGAGAGTCATGGGTCCTAGTTGACCTAGGTAAGGCTACTAACAGATATCATCATATGGTTAGGGGTGTTCTTAGTTAGGTGTTTGGATTGTAGCAACCTTTTGATGTGTGAGCTTTGGCTAGATCTTTGATACACAACCTAATAGGGTTTTAGTTTGTCTAGGTGCTAGAGAAGTGTATTGCTTGGCATTTATATTGTGTGACAACCATAGGGGCTCTATGTTTGTTAACACAAACCATGTTTGTCTACAAAATGTTTTGAGATTTTATTTTGGGCAACTTTTGAGAGTAGAGAAATTAACACAAGGGTCCCCTATTTCCCAAAAACGGACATTATTTTTTTTGAATCTATGAAACGTATTTTTTCCTTAAAAGGTTTTATCTTATATAAAAAAAAGATATGATATAACCCTAGTTGACAAGTCGAATGTGTGATTAACTCCTCTCCTCTATTATGCTCTCTTTGTTTTATAGAATTACTTATTGTGTGATTTGTGAAGTGATTTGGCCAATCTTCTTCCAATTACATAATTACAAGTATAAAGATATCTAAATTTATTTATTGTTATGTCTTATGATTGAATTCTTAATTAGTTCCATTATCTTAATAGCTTTCATAATTGTTCAGAACCAATCTTATTAGATTGCAATTAATGTGATTCAGTAATAATTTGGGTATCAAAACGAGGATGCTAAAGAGGTCTAGTGTTTGGGATGCCTACAAGATTTGATATTGAGAAGTTCAATCGATCCATTAATTTCAGATTATGGAAATTGAAAATATGGATGATGTTGATTCTTAACAGGTTGGAGAAAGCTTTATCCAGTCATTTGACTAAGCTATAATTGATAACAAATGAAAGATTTGATACGGTATATTTGAAGGCCCTCTCACCCATATAACTATATTTGACCAACAAAGTATTGGGAAAAGTAGTAAAGGAATTAATGACAATTGCCTTGTGGTCGAAGCTCAAATATTTATATATGACAAAGTTATTAGCAAATCATATTTTGTTTAAGAGTTAGCTTTATGACCTAAAATTAGGTGAAGTTAAATCTGTAAAAGTTTATTTAGATGATTTTGATTATATTGTGATGAATTTACTTAACATAGAAGTCAAGCTTGATGATAAATATTTGGTCATTATGTTGTCCTTTATGTGCAACCTTTAAGCATTTTTGTGAGACTATTTTGTATGGGAAGGATAAGTTGGTCCTTGAGGATGTGAAATCTACCTTGCTATAATGAGAGTTGATTGATAGTTAGTTTGTTAGTAGTGGTACTTCTGGGGACTTACTGTAACACTCCAAAATTCACTAATTTTTTTTAGCGGAAGTATTTAAAATTTAAAAACTGTGAATTCTGGTGATGTTACAGCCACACTTAGTGCCAAACCGATTCTCTCCGACCAACCCGCATCTTATCATGATAACCCTGCACCTCCTATCTTGCCCAACAACCCTTCCTCTATACTCAAACTCACACTAGAACTCCAACACCGAAATATGTTGGTCAAAGCCCACTACTACACACCTCCAAGTCCACTTATTTCCTTACTCTAGAGTTTTTCCCCAGAAACCCTAATTTAGGCCTTAGTGGCCCATCTTACTCCACTTCACACAACCCAAATCATTTTAACACTCCACACATCACAACTCATAAATTCCACCCTCATAATTACACTTTAATCATCAAATACACATGATACCACAAAAACCCTAAGCAACCACACTAAACCCTAATTGTCCACACAAACCCTAGCTCGGTCTCCTACATACCCTTATATTGCTCCACGTACTATTTTTCATCCAAAGTGTTCAAACACCCAAATAACACTTACATTAACTTCCTCACACCCTAAATCAACTTTTCATACGTAAACTTTACTCCCATGTAAATGCCAACATCCCCATGCAAACCTTCAAACTTTTTCATGCAAACCCTAAAACTCCCACATAAAAACCTTAGAATCAATCATGCAAACCCTAGATCCATCTGTACAAACCCTAGATTTCTCCATATAAAACTTTAGATTCAATCCATATAAAACCCTAGATTAGATCCTCCCATATAACACCATAAAATCGGCCATGTAACACCTTAAGTCCATCCATACAAAACCCTAGCCTAGATTTTCCCATGCAACACCATAAAATATGCCATGCAAAACCCTAAGTCCATCCATACAAAACCCTAGTTTAGATTCTCCCATATAAAATCATAGATTAAATTCTCTCACACAAAACCATGCAAAACCATAAATTAGATTCTCCCATACAAACCCATAAATTAGACTCTCCCATGCACAACCATAGATTCTCCCACTCTTTTATTTTATTTAAAATCCCCATTTTATTCTTCCACTCATGGATCATTAAAATACTTATGTCAACTCACATCCCTTGGTCAACTTACTCCTCTTTTGTCAACTTAATCCTCTTGGTCAACTTCTTTCCCATTTTCCATTTTCAACCTTTTTCCCACACAATACCACATTTATATATCCTCACATGCATTTCTAAAGGGTCACAAACCAATCATCACATACCACAATATTTCATCACATATACATAATACACATGCCATATAACAACACAAGAACATGCTTCAACTCCATGTCATACCACATACGAAATGATTATAATGATAAACATAGGATGCATAACATACAAAGCATATAATGCACATCAACACACAATAGGCCTTAGTAACACCCTTACTTAAAACAACGCCGGTCTTGGAGCACGCTCCTACACCTCTTTAGGGCTTTGACTGGTCTCATCTATATGAAAGAAAAGCTAAAAATTAGATTCCCTCCTACCAAAAATACTATTAATTACTAACTTATTCTAAGACTAGGCTTTTGATAAAATAATAAAATATTAATAAAATTAACATTAACTAATTACTATCTTGCTAAAGATATAAGAAATAATAGTAATATTGTAAAAGTTGATAATATAAGGATGAAGACTTTACCCTAAAAATAATTATAATGATATTAAAATAATAATAGCAACGATACTAAAAATAATATCAATCTTAATAATAATAATAATAATAATAATAAGGGCATTATTAAAAAACAAAGTGAAATAAGGGCTTCGGCCCCTTTACCAAAATAATACTAATAATAACATTAGTAAAATTAATAACAAAATTTAGTAATAATAATAATAATAATGATAAAAACCATAATAATATTGCAAAAATAATAATAATTACAATAGTAATGATAATAATCAAAGATAAAATAAAGTAGGGTTTCGACCCTACATTGAATAATAATAAATTATTAAATAATAATAATAAAATTGAAATAAAAATATAATAGGGCTTCAGCCCTCAATAAAAATAATAATAAAAACATTAATAATACAAATAATAATAATAAAATTAATAAAAGTAATATTAATAATAATAATAGTAGTAGTAGTAGTAATATATTTCAAATAAATGAAATAAAATAAAATAAAGCTTGTATAAATAGTGAAAAAGGGTTGAGGGGGTTTAGGGTTCAACCTTAGGCTGGTGGTGACAGGCGACCCCGGCGATGGAAGGAAAAAGAGAAGAAAAGGAAAAAAGTTGAAAGTTGGGAACAAGATAGGGAGAATGAGGGTGGAAGTAAGGGTGTTTGAGATTTTCTAGAGGGAGAGGAGTTGAATAAGGGTGGCGGCGCACGACGGTGGTGGTGGTGGCTGAATGGAGAAGAAGAAGAGAAAGAGAAGAGGAGAGGGAGAAAGAGGAAAAGAAAGGTAGGGGAAGGTAGAGGGTGGTCTGCAGAACAGGTTGGGAGGTGAAAGGAGCGGCAGTAGCAAGGTAAGTGGTGGCTAATGGTGGTTCAACGGGTGGCGGAGATGAAAAGGAAGGCTAATCGAGGAGGAAACTTTGTACAGTCGGGGTGGCTTGTGCAGGAAGAATTGAGGGATATGGGTAGTTTAGTTAGTTAGAGGGTGGTGCAAGGATTAGTTTGGTAGGCAAAGAGGGCATCGAAGTTGGTCGAAGGCGGCGGACGAAGCGTCTAAAGTGGCAGTAGCGTACACAAGGGTTTTTTCTGGGTAGAATTCAAAGGCTCAATATAGGGCTATTATGGGGGTATTTATAGATTTTAGAAGAAAGGGTAGGGTTCTGTGGGTCGGCTAGGGGGTAATGTAGTTAGGGTTCCAGTCACCGGCAACAACAAAAGCTTGCAAAATTCAAATCAGGGCAGGGGTGGTTGCGTAGAAAAAGAAGGGTCGTGCGTAGAAAGGAAGGAAGGTGGGTTGGGTAAATGTGGTTGCTGAAACAGAGGGAAGAGAAAGGGAGGAAAATGGTTGGTCAAAGGGGCGAGATCAACGGCAAAAAACCAGGACATTAGGCAATGGTGGAGGTCGACGACATCGGGGAAGGAGGAAAGAAGAAGAAGAAAGAAAGGGGGTTGGACCGGCCGACTGGGAAAAAGAAAAGAAAGGAAAAGAAGAAAACCGGATTGGGCAACAAACATTAAAACGGGGATCAAAACGCAGCATTTGTGGGGGGAAATAGGAAAAACGCAGCAATCTGGCTGCCAGAGAAAAAAGAAAAGAAAGAAAAGTAGGAATGGGCCGCAGAAAGGAGAAGAGAAAGGAAGGAGGGCAATGGGATGCTGGGCTGCCAAAGGACAAAGGAGAAAAAGAAGGAGGTGGGTCGGTTGGAGGATAAGTGTAAAGGGAGTGATTCATGCATGTCTAGGGTAATGTTTCTGAATAAGACACCGTAATACATTAATCATTTAAAGTGGAAGATTGTTGAGCCAGGCCCAGACTGATCCACCGATAAATAATAGTGGTTAGGGCATGATGTCCTATATGTGATCGGTCCACCGGTAATAATAGTGGTCAGGCTTTGTACTTATGCGTGTCCGGTCCACCGCTATAATAGTGGGGGATTTCGTGCTCAACAAAACTGAACATATTTGTGCTAAGACATGCAAAAGATAGTAAGTACTTATAGTGGAACACCATGAGAGTTGGGGCCAGACCGGTCCATGGGCAAATAATAGTGGTCAGGAGCTTTATGCCTTGTGTGTTTCCAGTCCACTAGCTATAATAGTGGTCAGGAGCTTTATGCCTTGTGTGTTTCCAGTCCACTAGCTATAATAGTGGTCAAGAGCTTTATGCCCTATGTATTTCTGGTCCACCGGCTATAATAGTGGTCAGGAGCTTTATGCCCTGTGTTTTCCAGTCCACCGCCAATAATAGTGGTCAGGCATTATGTGCCCTGTATGTATCCGGTCCACCAGCTATAATAGTGGAGCTCCCATACTCGCATGGATTTGATAAAAATCATAGTGTGAAATGAGTTCTAATCAAAGATTAATTAAATAATTAATCCAAACTATAAATGGGCCTTTATGTATCTACCTGAATGATTGTTCGATATTACGTTATTATGTTGGACTATATGCTTCTTTATTTCTTCTGCATTATTTATGTGATTTTATGTGTTGGCCTTAGTGCATGGTTACCTTACTCAGTACATAGCATACTGATCACCCTTTACACGGGTGCTGCTCATTCCCATGAGTAGTAGGCCCTTCTGACTTTGTGCAAGTGGGAAAGACATCAGGTGGAGCTGAGGGTTGAGCATATGTTTGGCTCCAAGTTCGAGAGTAGTATAGCCGGATTCACTCTTCTTGTTATTTTACCTCCTTCTGTTATTTCCTTTGTATCGGATTTACCCTTTTATAATTCTTTACTTGCATTGAGTATTTCAAATAAACCTTTTGTCAGTTGTAAGCTTATTTCTCTTTTGGATATGAATTACAATTCTTTACACGTACTATGATCTTTGGTGTTATGATCTTTCTAGTTATTTCATGAACTATGGATTTAAGTTTAATATTAATATTTTCTTAGACATAACACTTGGTACTGAAACGGTCGGAGAAAATCAGTTTGGTACTAAGTGTGGCAGTAACATCTCCAGAATGCACAGGTTTTAAATTTTAAATCCTTCTGCTAAAAAAATAGTGAATTTTGGGTTGTTAGACTTACATAGTGAGGGACTTATAGCTAGGATAGGACACATAAGGGGATATTTGGTAACCATAAGAAGTCTAGATTTAAATGAAACAGTTGACAAAAGAATGTGATGTGTTATGGGTGCCATAAGAAGGAGTATATTAAGAAGTTTTATCCTAACAGGAAGCCTAGTGCTAAGTCTAGTGAGTCATCAAATACAAAGGATGACTTTGTTATGATGGATGTGATAGAGATGTGTTGAGGACCACTGATATACATACTAAGATCATTAATAGATGAATCTTGGATTCTTAGTGTTCTTCTAATTTTTTTTCCAACCAGATTTGGTTTAATACTTTTGAGGTGACTCATGGTGGATTTGTCTTGATGAGTAATGATGGTACTTACAAAGTTGTTGATGTTAAGATGGTGAAGGTGATGATGCATGAAGGTGTATTCATGATACCGTCTAATGCGAGACATATCCCTAAAATGACCAAGAATATCATCTCATTGTAACACCCCCAAATTTACACAATTTTTTTTTAAAACCATACTTATAATTTAAAACCGTAAACTCTGGGGATGTTACCACCACACTTAGTACCAGACCGGTTTACTCCTACCATTCCAATACTAAGAGCTAAGGCTAAGAAAACAACTCATAATATTAATAATAGTTCAAATTCATAAATACGGAAATTAGATACGCACAAGTCTTTATTCAATTCTAAATACGAGGGTAGTTTTTCAGGGAAAAGAAATAACTACAATCATAAAATTGTTTATGAAGTGTTCAACATAATTAAAAGAAACTGGGAATAAAATATCAATGGAAAACCGGTCACACCACTCCGAAACTGATTCGGCCCAATCATCACTCAGCCCCATCCGATTTCCCATAGACATCAATCGTGTCAAAATAAACATCTCCTACCTGCAGCAAGTCAGATGGGTCTTCTACTCGTAGGAATGAGCCGCACCAATGAAAACTTTACACATCCCATGCAACCTCTCAAACTTTTCATACAAACCTTAAATCCCATGCAATCATTAATTCCCATGCAAAACCCTAACTCCACCATGAAAACCCTAATACCACTATGCAACCATTAATACCACCATGCAAACCCTAATACCACCATGAAAACTCCAATACCACTAGACAAACCCTAATACCACTATACGATCATTAATATCATCATGTAGCCATTAATGCCACCATGAGACCATTAATACCACAATACAAACCCCAATACCATCATGTAAACCCCAATACCACCATACAATATTACATCCATACAAACCCTAATACCACTATACAAAACTCAAGATTCCGTCATACAAAACCCTAAATTCAATCCACACAAAACCAAATATCCACCCATACCAAACTCTAGATTCAAATCATATAAAACCCAAAGATTCTTCCATATAATACAATTGATCAGATTCTCCCATTCATAACCACAAATTAGATTCTCCCATACAATACCATAAGTTAGATTCTTCCATATAAAGCCATAAATTAGAATCTCCCATATAAACCATAAATTATATTCTCCCACACAAAACTATAAAAATCATAAATCAGATTCTCCCACACGAAACCATAAAAATCATAAATCAGATTCTCCCACACGAAACCCTAAAATTCTCCATTTTATTCTTCCACTCATGAACAATTAAAATAATTAGGTCAACTCACCTCCCTTGGTCAACCTCTTTACCTATCCTCCTTTTTCATCCTTTCTCCCACACAAAACACATCAACTCCCTCACATGCATGTCTTACAGGATCACGACACATATCATCACATATACATAATACACATGCCATGTAAACACACAAAACATACTTCAACTCCATGCCATACCATATACAACATAAATAATGATGATTGACATATGATATATAATATGTGAAGCACATAATGCATATAAACACACAAAAGGCCTTAGTAACACCCTTACCTGAAACAACACCGGTCTTGGAGCACGCTCCTATGCCTCCTTAGGGCTTTGACCATATAATAACATACTAATAAAAATAACACTAATAAAATTCTAACTTTGATAAAGATATAGAAATAATAGAAATATTATAAAAGTTGATAATATAGGGTTAAATACTTTACCCTAATAATAATAATGATACTAAAAATAATATCAATGAGAATATAAATAAGAATAATAATAATAGTAACAATACAAATAACAAAAGGCTTCGGCCCCTTTTCCAAAATAATACTAATAATAATATTAGTAAAATAAATAACCAAATTTATTAATAATAATGATGAAATAATAATAATAATAATAATAATAATAATAGAAAAATTATTAGTAAAGTAGTTGTAATACTTATAATGGAATAATAGTAGTAGTAATTCAAAATAGTAAAAATAAAAATAATTATAATTATAATAATAATAACATATTAATATTAATAATAGAAATAATAAGAAGAATAATAATAAAATCGAATGAAAAACACAATAGGGCCTCAGCCCTCAACATAAATAATAATAAAAACATTAATACTAATAATAACAATAATACATATTTGAAATATAAATAATAATAATAATAGTAGTAGTAGTGGTAGTAGTAGTAGTATTTATATGCAAATAATTGAAATAAAATAATCTAAGGGTTATAAAAATAGGGAAAATGCCTGAGAGGGTCTAAGGTTCAACCTTAGGTTGGCAGGGATAGGTGGCACCGGCGGTGGCACATGGCGGCGGCGGCTGTGGCCGAAAAAAGGGAAGAAAAGGGTAAAAGTTGGATGCTGGGAAAAAGTTAGGGAGAATTAAGGTGGGAGTTGAGGTGTTTAGAGATGCCCAGAGGGAGAGGGACAGAATTGAGGTGGTGGCGCAGCTAAAGGCGGCAGCACACGGCGGCGGTGGTGGTGGCCGAAGGAGGAAGAAGAAGAGAAAGAGAGGAGGAGAGGGAGGGAGAGGAAAAGAAAGGTATGGGGAGATAGAGGAGGGTCTGCAGAACATAATGGGAGGTGAAAATAGTGGCATAAACGGCAGAATAGGTGGCTATTGGTGGCACAAAGGGTGGCGAAGACAGAAAGTAGGTTGGTTGGGAAGGCTACTTTACACAGCTAGGGTGCCTTGTGCAGGATGAATCGAGGGGGATGGATGATTTTATTAGTTAGAGGGAGGTGCAAGGAATAGTTTGGTGGCCATAGATGGCGGATAAGTTGGCCAGAGACGGCGGACGAGGTGTCTTAAGTGCCGGCGGTGGCAAGGTCGGGCATTCCTGGGTTGGGGATCAAGAGCTCGATACAGGGCCATTATGGGGGGTATTTATAGGGTTAGAAGGGAGGCTAGGGTTCTGTGGGTCGGCGTGGGATTAGGCAAGTAGGGTTTTGGTTTCGCCGGTGGCGAGGTTGGCCGGTGGGACTCAATTCGGGGTAGGGTTGCGTAGGAAAAAAGGGGGGAAACTGCAAGGAGAGGGGAGTTAGTTGGATCAAGAGGACCGACGAGTCAAGGGGAAGAGAGAGGAATGAGAACGGCCGGTCAAAACGACCGTAACCGGCGGCGACATGTTCCTTGGATTATAATAGGTACTCGTATGGTACTTGAGAGTTGCAGAATGGGCTCTAGAGGCAAAGAAGGGAAAATGAGTCAAGACTTTGTATGATTTTGTTGGTTTCATTGTTGTGGGGAAAATTATTGTGACATTGGTGAGGTTGATAGAATCAGATGTTATGAGACTTTAGCACATAAGATTGGACACATGACTATCATTAGGCTGACTAAGCTCTCTAAGAAGGGGTTGTTGGATGGATAGAGTCTATGTACTATGTACTTCTATGAGTGTTATGTGTTTTGAAAGCAGAAGCTGGTTAGCTTTTTGATAGTTAAGTATAGTATGATATCACCTCTTGAGTATATCCATTCAGATCTATAGGGTCAAGCGATATTAGTTTCCAAAGGAGGTATATGACACTTGCTAGAATACCTTACTAGGGAAGCATAGTAGGAATCAAGTTAAGTATCTTAGGATAGATAATAGTCTTGAATTTGTTAAGTAGAGTTTTGCCGATTTTTGTCAAGACTATGAGATAGTGAAAAATCCCACTTGTGGGAGACCACAACAGAATAGGGTTACTAAGCAAATGAACATGAGCCAATTGTAGAAGGATTATTGTATGTTGTCATAGGGAGGGCTAGGTAGAGAATTTTGGGCTGAGGCAGTTCACATGGTGGCATACCTGATGAATGGGTCACCCAACCAATCCATTTAATTGAAGACACCTAAGGAGTTGTGGTTTGGTAAGATAGCTAATTACTATGATTTGCATGTTTTTTGTTTTTCTACTTATACTTATATAAATGATGGTAAATTTGAGCATATAGCCAAGAAGTGTATATTTCTTAGCTTTACATCCAGAGTGAAGGGGTATAGGTTATGGGACCTAGTTAGATCAAAGTTCTTGGCTAGTAGGGATGTTACCTTTAATGAGTATGTGCTTCTCCATAAGACTAAATCTAGTGACGTTGTGTCTAAAAGGTGGGGCAAGATATTGTTTTGGGATAGGTGGAGGTTGAGGTTGACTTAGATAACAAAACCCCTTCTAATAGGCCCATTGTTCTTGAAGTGGATGGATCCAAGTTATAGGTGGAGAAAATAGATGTTACACTAGACAAAGCATGGAGGATTTTTAAGTCTCTTATCAAGTATGGTTTTGAAGAATTTACTAGCTATGTCTTATCTAGTGCAAAGATAGTTGTTGATTTGCAAGAGTTAGGTCATTCTTAGAGGCTATTGTGAATACTGACTCTAATGAGTGTTGCACTATAATGAAGGAGGAGATGGAGTCCTTATTAAAGAATCAAATATGGTAACTTGTGAAAGCACCTAGAAAGAAGAAGATAATTTATTATAAGTGGGCATACAAGTTAAAATAGGGAAATCAAGGGGTTATGAGACTAAGGTATAAGGCTTGTTTAGTAGCATGTGGAATCATTCAGATTCTAGGCATAGATTATAATGGAGTATTTTCTCTTGTGGTTAAATATACTTTTGTTTGTACTTTTATTGTGTGTATATCTATACCTAATCTAGAGTTGGAGTAGTTAGATGTTAAAACTATATTTTTTCATGGTGAGCTCAAGGAGGAGATTTATATGTGTTAGTCTAATAAGTTTACTATTTAAAGGATATATGACCATCTGTGCCTGTTGAAGAAGTCGCTATGTGGTTTGAAGTAGTCTCTTAGATAGTGGTATAAATGATTTGATCACTTTATTCTTGAGCATGGTCTCTTTAAGAGTGAGTACGATGGATGTATGTACTTAAAGGGGGTGGAGGGAGGATGATTAGTGTATCTTTTGCTATACGTTGATGACATGATTGTGTGAGCAAAAAATGTGTATGATAGTGAAAAGGTGAAGATAATGCTGAAGAGTGAGCATGAGGTGAAGGATCTTAGAGCTACGAAGAGAATCCTTGGCATGTCAATCATATGATACTATGAGAGAAAGCTTTTATACTTGTCATAAGAGTCATATATGAACAAGTTGTTGGAGAAGTTTCATATGATGGATGCCAAGTCAATGAGTACTCTGTTGGCTACTCACTTTAGATTATCAGTTTTAGATTGCCCCATATCCAAAGAGGAAGAGGAGTTCATGGCTATTGTTCCCTATTCTAATGTTCTTGGTTATATCATGCATGCTATGGTGTGTATAAAGCCTAATATCACTCAAGTTATTAGTGTTATGAGTTCATATATAGCAAATTTAGAAAAGGTTCACCGGTAAGTAGTGAAGTGGATCCTAAGGTACTTGAAGGGTACGTCATGATCTTGTTTGGAGTATGGGAAATCAACTGATCTATTGGTTGGGTCTAACGACTCAGGTTGTGATGAAGATCTTACTAATAGAAGATCCACCAAAGGATATGTTTTTTGTCTTGGTGGTTCAGCTATTAGTTGAAGGTCTTCCTTGCAGGAGGTGAAAATATTTTCCTCTATAGAGGTAGGTTATATGGTTATGACTGAGGCTTTTGAAGAATTCGTGTGGCTTGGTGGTTTAGTATATAAGCTAGGGTTTGGTCAAGGTGCTCTAGTAATTCGAGGTGATAGCTAAAGTGTTATCTATATAGTGAACAACATAATTCTTTCCATCATTGAACAAAGCACATTAACATTAGGTATCACTTTATTTGAGGTATTTTTTTCTCCTGAGAAAGTTGTGTTTGAGAAAGTGAGTACTTTAGATTGTTTGATTGATATGCTAATGAAGTCGCTAACCATGGGCAAGTTCAAGTGTTTCTTAGGCTTGATAAGTATTCATAGATTATGACGACCTTTGTAGGGATAGGGTTTTTTTTTTTTTGCAAAGGTCTTTCTATATCATGTGTCACAAATACTACATTAAGTGGAGAATTGTGAGCTTTAACTTGGTATTTGATGCACATAACAGGGTTTTAGTTTGTGTTGGTGTTGGAGAAGTGTATTGCTTAGCATGTACATTATGTGACAAACATAAGGTCCCCATGTTTTTCTATAGAATTTTGTTGGGTTGAATTTTGGTCAAATTTTGAGAGTAAAGAAATTAACGTGGATGTCATGTATTTTCCAAACAAGGACTATATTTTTAATGGTTCTATGAAACAAGTTATTTTGTCTTATAGAGTTTTATCTTATATAAAAAAAATATGTGATAAAACCTTAGTTGACAAGTCAAACATGTGATTAACTCTTCTCCTCTATTGTGTTCTCTTCATTTTAGAGAATTACTAATTATGTGATTCGTTGAGTGATTTTCTCAATCCTCTTATAATTACACAATTTCATGTGTAAAGATCTCTAATTTTTCTCTATTATTTTGTCTTGTGATTGAATTATCAATTGGTTTAATTGTCTTGTTAGTTCCAATAATTATTTATATTTAGCCTTATTACACTATAATCGGCGTTATTCTACAACATGATGTATATATTACTGCTATTACCTTAGGGGTCTTCTTAGTTTTTGGGTATTGGTTTAGATGTGCAGTATGCATATCTTTTGAATTTACAAACCCTATATGAAGATTTGATATGTATATGCATATGAACTCTTTCAAAGCATGAGTATTTGTGTATTAGTATATTTTTGGAAACATGTTGGAATAGTGTGTATATACAGCAACATAACAGTATGATACATTATAGAAATATGAATTGTTTCTAAGCATACACAATTTGTGAATAGGTATATTTTTGGAAAAGTGTTGGAATTGTATGTATATATAAAAACAGACTCGAGGGACACATTATATAAATATGAATTATTTCTAAGTATGAGTGATTTGAGTTTTTTTTTATAGAAGTGAATTGATTTGTAATAATTATTTTTTTTATGGAAACATATAGATTGGAAAACTATAGATCGGAAATGGATGTCTATAAATCTTTTGTCTAGAGAATATGACAAAGAAGTTTAATTTTTCATCAAGTTTGTAGTAGAACATGCTTGGAATCCTAGTAGAATAGTATGTCATTATTTGAACTATGCTTATATTTAGAGCCTATTTGGTTTTACTTAGTAAAAGTAGTTTTTCATATAAGTAATTGTAAAAAGTTATTTTACATTAATTAATACTGATTGGTTTTACTTATAAAAAGTTATTGTAACACCCCCAAAATTTTACACTTTTTTTTTAAAACAAGACTTATAAATTAAAACCGTAAAATCTGGGGATGCTCCCACCACACTTAGTACCAGACCAGTTAACTCCTATTGTTCTAGTACCAAGTGCTAAGGCTAAGAAAAACTACACATAACATTATTAATTAGTCCAACTTCATGAATATGGAAATGAGAGTACACATAAGTCTTTACATAATTTGAAATACTAGCTATTGTTTTTCAGAGAATAAAAATAACAACAATAATAAAATTATTTCTGCAGGTTCAAACATAATTAAAAATAACATGAATAATAATCTCAAATGGAAGACGGTCACGCCACTCTAGGACCCGATCCAGCCCACAATCACTCGGCCCCACCTGATGTCACATAGATATCAATAGCATCGAAATAAGCATCTCCTACCTGCAACAGGTTAGATGGGTCTTCTGATCGTCGGAATGAGTAGCACCCATGAAATGGGTGATCAGTACGCTACATACTGAGTAAGGTAACCGAGCACTAAGGCTGACACATAAGCATATAAAATCATGCAGGATAGTATTCAACTTACGCACATTCAAACCCACACATATAATATATAAAATCATGCAGAGTATTATATAGCTTATAATTAATCAAACCCAAACATAAAGGCCCACTTATTCTAGATTAATTATTTAATAACTCTTTTATCAGAAATCGATTCATGTCATTTTCTTTATCAAGTCCACACGAGTATGGGAACCCTACTATTTTAGCCGATGGATCGGTCGCGAGGGTAACATACCCTGCCACTATTCTATGCCGGTGGATCAGGCGCGAGGGTAACATACCTTACCACTATTCTATGCTCGTGGATCGGTCTGGCCCCTTCTCGTACGGTGTTCCACTGTAATTAATAGTGTCTTTTACGTTAGCAACTGTAGGGTTTGGTTTGTTGAGCTCAGGATCCCCCACTATTAGAGCCAGTGGAGCGGTCATGAGGGTAGCATACCCTGCCACTATTCTATGCTGGTGGATCGGTCACGAGGGTAATATACCCTGCCACTGTTTTGCCGGTGGATCGGTCTGGGCCCGGCTCAACATCTTCCACTTTGCATAGTTAATGTTTTAAGTACCTTATTCAGAATCCATACCAAGACATGCAAGTCTGACTCCTACCATGCTTACTCTTCAACTCGGGTTACCCACTCCAACCCTAGTTAACCACCCCCAACATTGTTAACCATAACATACCCTAACACCCATACAAACCCTAGCTCCATGTAAACTCTACTCCCAAGCAAAACCCTAGCTCCACGTAAACTCTACTCCCATACAAAACCCTTTCTCCACCATGCAACCATTAATACCATCATGCAAATCCCAATACCACCATGCAACCCTAATACCATCATGCAAACCTAAATACCACCATGCAAACCCTAATACCACCATACAAACCCTAATACCATCATGCAACCATTAATAACACCGTGCAAACCCTAATAATACCATGCAAACCCTAATAACATCGTGTAACCATTAATAACATCGTGTAACCATTAATAACACCATGCAAACCCTAATAACACCATGCAAACCCTAATACCACCATGCAAACCCTAATACCATCATGCAACCATTAATGATTAGACCACTCCCACATTACTTCATACCATAACACCATATCCCACAACCTACATGTATGTCTTATGGGTTGCATCAATTCACATTAAAAGCACAACTTATACATATCATATGCATGCCATAAAATATCATGAGAACATGTCTCAACCCCACATCATATTACATATACAATAGATATAAGAATACACTTAGAACATATTATATTGCATGTCACATGGCAAGTAAGACATGTAAATCACATTACACACAATGGCCTTAGATACACCCTTACATGCATGTGAGGGTGTTGATGTGGTTTGTGTGGGAGAAAGGATGAAAAAGGAGGATAGGGAAAGAAGTTGATCCAAGGATGTGAGTTGACCTAAGTATTTTAATGATTCATGAGTGGAAGAATAAAATGGAAAATTTAGGGTTTCGTGTGAGAGGATATAATTTATGGTTTTATATGGGAGAATCTAATTTATGATGTTATATGGGAGAATAACATCCCCATAATTCACTGGTTTTAATTGAATTACTTCTGCTTAAAAAAATTAGTGAATTTTGGGGTGTTACAATTTTAAAATTAATTACTTAAAACTACTTTTCATAAGTTAAAATTAAGAAGTAAATCTGAGCTACTTATCTAAAATTGATTTTAGTATATTCACGGTACAGTACTTGTTAAATGAAAATGTCATTTATAAACGAATGCATTGTTGCTCGACTGCCTCCCTGTTGCTCGACTATGCATCCCTTCACTGTGTTCCATCAACACTCATCAATAATTTTTTGCTTCCACCGCTCCCTCCCAACTTCTCAATCGGTTGATACTTGCGAGCCTTCTCCCTTTGCTATATACCGATTTCACTAAATTACTCTATTTCGGGCTCCTCTACGTAGCCCTCTACCTCATAGCGTTGGGCATTGGCAGCCTAAAGTCCAGCGTCTCAGGCTTTGGGTCCAACCAATTTGATGACTCGAACAAAAAAGAGAAGCTACAGATGACGACCTTCTTCAATTGGTTCTTCTTCTTCATAAGCATCGGCTCTCTCATTGCCGTAACCATGTTCGTGTACATACAGAACAACTTGGGGAGGCAATGGGGTTACCGTATCATCGCCTGCTGCATCGTCGTAGGCCTAGTGGTTTTCTTGGCCGAGATAAAATGCTACTATTTTAAGAAATTGGTGGGCAACCCGTTGACCCAGATTGCAACTATTTTGGTTGCTGCTTGGAGGAAGAGAGGGATGGAGCTGTCGTCTAATGCTTCTCTTTTGTTCAATATGGATGATATCACTTAAGAGAAGAGGAAGACCAAGCAAATGTTGCCTCACAGCAAGTAATTCATATCTGTTTTATTCTATTATTAGTATTATATTTTCTTTTCAACCTTATTTATATACATCATGTAGATACTTAAATCAGTTTTTTAGGATTAGATTCGTCAAAAATTATTCAACCTCCATCGTATTTTTATATTTATTTATTTATTTATATACGCCGATCTGATATTTCAAGGCCTTCGTTGTCTTTGCTTTGGCTCTTCTCATTTCCTCACATGTTACATGTCAAGAGCATCCTCAATAGAAACCTCAACAACAAAGATTTCAGCATTGGCCTTCATTTTGGACTTGGAGGATTTGGTGGTTGTGGTTACGGCTATGGCAGTGGACCTGGTATTTATGGCGGAGGCTATGGCAGTGGTGGCCTTGGCAGCGGGTATGGTGGTGGTTTTGGGGGCTATGGGTACCCAGGGGTTCCTTATGGTTACAGGGAAAGAATTATTCCCTAAGCTCAAAAGAAGTTTTGAATATAGCACTCCTGCTCCTGAAAATGGTTCCAGTGCTAGTAGTGAGCCAAGAGTTGGAAGTCCTAGTTCATATATGGTAATTGCATGTCCATTAATGAGTCTGTTTGCCCACTGGTCTTTGTGGGAAATTGAAGTACGACCCCTTTTCTCTGTTTTTGTGCAAAACACAAATAGAATCTGACGGTTATTACTCGGGATTATTGCTTAATACATTGACTTCATTAAAGAGGCAATGTTAACTCATCGCTGGTTTGCAAACATCACCTTCCCCCTGGATGAATCAGAGGCCCCCACTTGATGTTAATGTGGGTAAGTAAAATGGATATATATAAGAAGATAAAAATTTAAGATGGAAAATGAAAAGTAAATTTATAGAAAAATGAAAACCAAACACTAATAAGGTACCATAAGTAGTTTTTTAGTATTAATCACTTATACAATAAAAGTAAAAACATACATATATTTTACTTATCAAAGTACATTTTTAAAAGTATATTTATAAAAGTAATTTTGATCTAAAAGTAGTTATTAAAAATAAGTAATACCAAACAGGGGCTTAATAATTTGATTCAACAGTATGGCAATGCCTCTGTGTGTGTGTCTGTGTGTGTGTGTGTGTGTGTGTGTGTGTGTGTGTGTGTGTGTGTGTGTGTATGCAGGAGTGTGTGTGTGTGTGTGTATACACAGGAGTGTGTGTGTTTACTTCAATTACATGTCCAACAAAGAATGCTATGCCAACTAGCATCAGATGAAGTCATCAATTTTGGAATGAGAGGTAGCAGGAGAAATGAGAGGGTTGAGGCCTAGAGGGGGTGATAGATAAAACTTATAAAGAGGAAAGAGGAAATCCTCACTTTATAGTGTAGATGAAAAATCCTTGCTTTTTGGTTAGTAACTCGGTAATTGGTATAGAGAAATGAGGTATTTTACATTTACATTTACATTTAGGAGAGATGGAAACACAGAGAATATGGGTTGTGAGGTTAACTAAGGCCATGCGCAGTGAGGATAACCAAGGTCCGGTTAAAGAAAATGAAATTAACCATGGCTTAGTTAAAGAAAATCAAATTTTTGGCTGAGTGTGTCAGCTGCATAAGAGAGACTTCAGATTCCAATAGATTTGGGGAGAAGGAAAGAAGGAAGAGGGGGAGAGGAGGGCGAGTTTCTATGGATAGGTATACCTCCACCGTTGGATTCCCCATTTCCCAATATTGAAAAAACTAGTGGTAGTGATGTTAGGAGTTGAGTTGTTTATGTTATCTAATATCTACTTATTTGATTTGATATTCGAAGTGATTTGATTCAAAAAATAATAATTAATTAATTCAATTTTTTTTAAATCAAATATTTGATCCGATCAATAAAAAGTTAAATAAATCAGATATCTGATCCAATAAATACAAATAATATCCAATTCGGAGAAAAATATTTCTATATTTTTTTATATTATATATAATTGTATATAAATAAATTTAGATGTGTGTGTATAATTTTTACCTACTTGCTTTATTATTTGAGCCAAATTTTAATTAAATTGAAATTATATTTTCAATATAATTTCTTTTTAGATATTTATACCAAAAAAATAAAAATACTCTATATACCCATAGACCCTACCCGCCCCTTCCTTATTTTAGTTTTAACATTGAATATTTGTTGAGTAATTCAGATATTTATTAAGCGAATTAGATATTTGTTTAAAAAATCGGATAATATTAAATATATTTGTGATTTGGTGGGTTTTTTATATTTGAAATTTTATTCAGATAATATTGATTATATTTGATATTTGATTCGAAAATTCAGATATCTAAAGTTTTAAATCAAATATCAAATATTATTTCCAGATATTCAAAATTTTGGATATTTAAAACATCGAATGTTTAAACTATGAACAACCTTAGTTAGTAATAGTGGTACTAGTGGGTAGACATTTTTTTTACTTATTTAATATTGCTATTATTATTTTCTCCATGATCGATGATAATAAGATTTTCCTTACAATATTCTTTATTTTGATTGGTTATACAAATATTACTACTGCTTACTACAGTACGTTTCAAACTAAACCTGAGAAAGTGTGAGTACTAAGAGAGTTTATGTAGAGAGGTCGGTGTTTTTATGGATTTTTTTATTATTAGTGTGCACAATTCTACCAACCTTACTAGTTTGGTGACCGTTTGGTATGGAATAATATACTAGAGAAATTATTTTTATATTTTATATATTTTGTATAATTTATTTAAATTAAATATTTTTATTTTGATAAATATTTATTTTAAATTTTAATTTAATCTAAAATAAATATTTTATTAAAAATATATTTATTATTATTAAATAATTAATATAAAAAACAAGATAGAGAACAAAAAATTTCACCTTTATTATTCACATACCGAAGAAGTCCTTAGTTATTTATTTATGATTACTACTTAATCCTTTTTTTTCCATTTTCATTTATTTTCTTTCTTTTCATACTTTTAAATCTTTATATTCCCAATGACCTATTTGGTATGAAATCAATTGAAAATGGAATAGGAATTGGAAATCCATTTTCAATTCCATAAATTTAGAATTCTATTTCTTTTATATGAAACTTAATGGAAAAGATATAGAGCTTAATGAAAGTCTTATTTGATTTCATATACTAAACAAGAGAGTTATAAAAAAATGAAAATATAATTCTATTTTCATATTTTTTATTCATTGAAAATAAGCAAAAACATATTTTAGGAGCAAAACATAAAGTTCATCAATTCAACTTCCTTCACCATTAAGAGAAATGATCTTACAATAAGTAACATTCTCTGCATGTATCTATAGTTGTCATTAATGAAACTACACTATGTCATTTTAGATTGCTTTTACTTTAAAAAAATTTGCAACAATCATACATAATTTTGATCTCCATCTATTTTGGGGGGCTTTTGACATGGTTATTTCATCATAAAAATGTTTCATTGCTTGGGTTCTATAGTTGTATAGAATTCTAAAATTGATCTCAATTTAACTATATAGATTTTTGTACTAATTTTTCCACTTAATTGTTATTATTTTGAAGTGAGCATTATTTTGAATAATTTTATTTATACATAGTTATTGTACCATTGTTAAAAATTAACCATATATCCAATCTAGCATTAAAAAAAACATATATTAGTAACAAATTGAAAAACAAACATTTCTTTTTAATATTATATGTATGTATGTGTGTATGTATGTATGTATATTATTAGTAATGCAAGCATAATGTGCTTTCAAGATCTAAAATATATACTACAAAGGCTATAAACAAAGCCTAAATACAAAATACAATAGAGAATAAACAGAATTATTTTGAAATATTTACTAACATTTAAATTAAGACAAATTAATTTAAGATATTAGAGTTTGCATCAAAAACCAACCCAAACAATTCATTGTCCATCACAAGCAATCATACTATGTCTTCCGCTATCTCCATAGGTGAAACCTCCACTTGTGATACATTCCTTTTCAAAATAAATAATACCCTACCAACAATGACATAAGTAATGTATTCATAGGCCCGACAGTACCCTTCAACCACAATATCATAGTTTACCACCATGCCAGTTATTGTAATTGTAACAACATGAAACTAGAACCCTGATTTTAAAGGAAGGAAGATATAGACTTCAAATATACACGACAAACAGCTCAAAATCAATTGTAGACGCTTGATCCAGTGATTTTGGAATCGCAAATTCACTTCTCTGATAAAAAAAGAGCATGCACAAAGTTGACAAGAATGTATACATCTTTATTGGCTCCTCGTCGAACAACTCCTTTGCTCCAATAAAATTGGCGAGGATTGCAATAAATTGGGCCTTCATTTTGCTCTATAAGAAGGACAAAGGATTTGACTAATAAAAGGGAAAAAATAGTATAAAAAGTTGATGCCAATGGACAAGCTCAAACCTATATCATAGTGAAAACAATGTTTCTATAGTATTCACCAAAGGGAAGGGAAATTCACGCATAAATTAGCCAGACAATTCAAGTAATCTTCAAATTCGATACAATCACATAATCTATATTTTTTTAGAGTATTCAATATTAAAAAACCATCTATTCCATTGAAGTATATTCTTAGCGAGTTATTACTATCAACATAACTCATAAGTTAAGAACCACCCATCAATTATTACCATCCGCCATAGGCAAGAAATACATATTAGCAAATTTCAGGTGGGTCTTTAAATAATAGTGGCAATGTGCAAACATTTAAAACATAGCCCTATTATTAGAATAATAATCTAAAAATACTAATAATATCTAAAATAATCGGAAGAGTAACGAGTTTTGAAATAATTGATCATAGATGCTTATTAAGGTTACAAAACATATAAAGTAAATTAATGTTTTATTTCACCAACAAGTATGTATTTTATATAATTAATTAAGTATATATTTTATTTTAATAAAAATATAAATGTTTTAGGTTTTAACAAGTGTATTTGGATACCAATTAGACATGTCAATAATAATATAATAATAGTAATTATTAGTTATTATTATTGAAATAAGTTATAACATGTCTTTGTCATTAATTGTAATGGTGGTGCGACAATCTGCTCATATGAAAAAGCAAATCCAATCCATCCAATTCATGATTCATTTCCTTGATTTATGTGTATGCTCAATGCATCTACTAAAGCGGATAAAAGTTGACTTCTCCCATCTGACGTGGTCCAATCTACAAAAAATTCGCCCTAACTTAACCTAATAAATTTAGCAACATGACTTGACCCAAAACCCAGCCTAAAAATAATCAGACCTAACATTGATCCAAATATAAGTGACCTGATCCAACTCCAACTCATAATCCGTCATCAACTCGACCCATTATCAACGCGGCCCGTTATCAACCTAATCCAACTCAATAAAACCAAATTCAATATTAACTAGTTATGATAATAATAAAAAATACGTATGTCTTATTATTTATTTAAAACTCTTAAAAATATAATATTATTTAAATTTTACTTATTTTTATTACTTTTATTGTGAACTTACTAATTCACAAATAATATTTTAATTTTAATTATTTTTTGTGTAAAAATAGAGCATTAAAACTCATAATAATAAACAAACAACAATTAATAACACATTATTAATCACATGCTTATATAAAGTTAAATTTAATGCTTGTCTATGAGGTTAATGAGTTAGATTAATTTTGGTGGTCAATGTTTGATTTGACCCAAATCAAAAGTGATTCAATCCAAGATTATCTTGGCCTGAACCCAATCCAACCCATCAAACTTAAAAAGACCTGATTCATCAAACTAATCCAAAGATGACCCATTAAATTAACTGGAACACAAAATCACCCGAATACGAGCTTGTTCAGCTCAAACCCAAAGCAATAATGATGTAAACGGGGCAGATTTAGGACAGGTATGCCCATACCCATATCCTTATCGGATAAAAAATCCATAACTAAATTTATACTTTTACCCCTAACGGGTATCCACTGACACATTCATATATGTTACAGTTGGATATCTATTACCAAATAGATAATCCATTTACCCGTTAACGGATATTATCCAGCGAATAAATCTATTACCTGATGGATAATTTTGTTTAAAGTTAAGCTAAATGACAATTTTAACCTTAATTTATGCTATACTTATTTTAAAATAAAGGGTAAAAAGATAATTATACATTTGGCAAATGAGTATAAATATAGATACAGGTATGGGTATGGGTACAGATATAGATATCTCATACCTATATTCGTACCAAAACCTGATGGGTATTTTTTTTATCCTCCATATCCATTTAAGTATCTGATTAATAAAATTCATCTAGTTTTGAGTAAAATTTGTCTCATTTACGTCCCTAGATCCAACCCGACTCAAACTCAAACTATTTCAACCTAAACCCGACCCAACCTGGTAAATTAGTCTGATACATTACGGATCTACAATGATCCGACCTAACCAGAATAATAAGACGACCCAAAATGATCCAAATCTAAAATGATTTGACCCAGCCTACAACCGACCTGTAAAAAAATGATTTACAAATAACCCAACCCAAAAACAACTTTACTCATTATAACATGATCCGTCTGATCTAATTACTACCTATAAAGATACTCATATGATACTACTTTTTAACACTACGATCCATAGCGTGCTCGTGTAGTAAAAAAAACAAACACAAATTTTCAATGACTATGTTGATTTGATATGAATGGAGTCAGAGATAAGTATAAAAAAATTATTAATTTGAGAAAAATAAGGGTGAATTATAATGATTGTTTTAAATTAGTATTTACATAATATTAATTTTATTTGAGTAAAATATTGGTTGTGTGTGAATTGAGATGAATAAAAATGATAATAGATAAGTTTTACTTTTTACTTTTGATTATTCCTCAAAATAGAGTTAATAAAAATGGAAAGGATAATATTAACCTGTATTAAAAATTATCTAAGTAAGGAAAACTAAGGTGAATAATATTTTAAAATACTTTTTGAAGAATATTAACTTCATGTGGATAAAAATTATTTTAATTACATTTGAATTGAGGTAAACTAAGATGAATGAAAATTATATCAATTAAATTTTATCATTTTATCTCAATTATGCAAAAATAGGTTTAATAAAAATAAAATAAACTGAGACAAACTTTTAACCTCTATTAAATTTTCAAATAAAATAAACAAAAATAAATATTTTTTATTTATCCCACTTAGATATGACAATGGGTCTGGCCAAACTTAGATCCATACCCATTTATATTATCAAGATTCAGATCTAACTCAGATCTATCAGATCTCAATAGCTTAGACTCGAAACAAGACTCATCATATCTAGCGAGTAAACGAATTTTAAATGAATTTGAATATTTTTAAAATTTATAATAATATATGTAAATATAAATATATTTATATTTTATATAACTTAATATGTATTATTTGTTAAAAAAATTTGAGAAAAAAAAAGATAAATATTTTAAAATAGTTGCTTTACCTTTTTTAATGATATTTTAATGCTTTTATAATAAAATATTATACATCATATTTATAAAATAAATAAATAAATAAATAAATAAAATTAAAAATAAATAAATATCTCAAGTAAAATCACAATAAAGATGACAAGTCTTAGTGTGTGTGTGTGTATATTCACTAAACTAATCTAACGAATCAAATTATAATCTAAGACTACTGAAATTAAATCCAAATCTATTTATTTATACATAAATTCAGAACCGATTAAAATTCATCAAATTTAAAATTTATATATTTAGATCTACTAAAAATAAAATATATCTACCATATGTCGGTCGCATCTAAAATCCATCGACGTCCTCACTCGATTCACCGCACACCAAACAAAAAACAGTAGTGACACACCACATTGAATACGCAGCACGCGCCCACTTTTCGTGCTTTTGATTGTAACGCATATTATTTTATGTCACGAGCATCGCATTGCAATAAAGCTGCTTGACTTTTTTGCTATCTCTCGCACTGGAGCCTTATCTTTGTTCTATAAAAATAACATGTTTAATTCAAAACAGAGCAGCACTCGTCTTTGTGCATCTCCGTCCGACTTCGTCCGATTAGTTTTTCATCTCATTCGTCTTCGCCTGCTCAGCTTCTCTCTTCCTTCGCCTGGCTGTGTAAGAGAAAGATCGAGCCTCTTGCAGATTTCAATTTTGTCTTCACTCGAAAATTAGGTAAATTTCTTTAAGCATTTGTTTTATTTTCCAGAATTGAAGAAAATGAAGGGGTCATTACAGGGTTAGAGCAACTATTTGTTGTTGCTAATGAATCTGGCGGGTCGCTTTCTTCTCTGTATGATTATGTGTTTGTCTCCTTCTTGTCCGTTTAATTCATTTATTGTTGATTCAAATGGGACGAAAGTTCGGTTCGGTTTGTTTTTTATCAATTAACTGCTATGGGTTCGGGTAATTATGCTTCGAATTTCCTGATTATGATGCACCCCAGTCGCCTGATTTCGATTATGGGAAGGAAGGTGGCGGCAGTGATGACGGTGCTTGTAGTGGCGGAGGATATAATTGGATCGACATCAATGTTCATATCCTTGGAACTTCTATATTTAAATTTTTGTTCCAATGACAGACTCAGAGGAAAAAACGAAAATAAAAACACAACTTCTACCCCCGGATGTAGAGGAAGATGGCAGCTGCGCGTTTCAAATTTATTAATTTTGAGTTGGGCCCGTTTGTGCTCTTTGTAAGGTGAATTAGTTAGAGGAATTCATAGAAGAGAATTGTGGTGATGTTATTGTTGATTTTGACGCCGGGTTTTTTCTTCCCTAGTCAAGGTTGATATGGAAGATGGTATAGGGAGACGGGAGTGATGTTGTAGGAAGAAGAGAGAGAAAGAAGGTGGGATAAATTTTAACTAGTTACTATGATAATTGATATAATTTTATTGTTATATGTTTTAAATATTTTTATTTAAGTATTATGTGTTTTAATTTTTTATGTTAATATTATTTTAAATTTTATTGGACTAAAATAATAAATTTTCTAATACTAAGCATCTTTTAAATAGGATTAAAAAATTCTGAATATTTGGATATTTTTATTTTTTTTTAAAAATTATAACTTTTTTTAACCTTTTAACATTTACATGTTTCTTTTTTAAGATATTCTAGAAAATACAAAAAAAATGTTTAAAATATTCTAATTTTGCTATTCAGGTTTAAAAAAATATTTCATATTAAAAAAATATTACTTAAATAATATAAAATTAAAAATATTAATAAGATGGTATAAAAGTGAAATAAAAAAGTAAAACTTGTGGTATCTAAATAAGATTATTAAAAATATATAATATCTAAATAAAATTATAACAAATGTGATGATAACTAAGCATAATTTATCAATTTTGAGTTGGAATCATTTGTGCACTTTGTATGGTGAATCTGTTGAACCTATTTCAAATTTATCACAAGTCCAAGGCACTTGTGATGGATCTAGAGAGAACTAGGGGTAGGATATAGAGGGGAAGGTCTAAAAGTAGAATGAGGAGTTCAAAGAGGCATAGACTTTGCTTCCATTATGGGAAGCTTGGTTACTTAAAGATAGATTGCTAGTAGTTGAAGAATGATGCAAAGGGGAATGGTAATTGGGATGAGATGAGGAGACAATGACCATAATTGATGATGAGCTAATGGTTATCTCATAGTGTCTAAATGCTTGAACAAGCACCTCATGTGCCAATGTCGATTGGGTAGTGGACACTGGTGCATCCTACCATGTTACCCCATATAAAAAGTTATTCTCTTTCTACACATCCAAGGATTTTGGTGATGTGTGAATGGGGAATAATGGCGTTTTAAAAATAGTTGGTATATGGAGTGTACAACTAGACATAATTTTAGGTTGTACAATTTGACTCAAAAAAGTCAGGCATGTTATAGACTTGAAGATGATACTCATCTCAGTAGGAAGCTTAATGATGTGGGCAATAAACGTCAATTTGGAAAGGGTATGTGGAAATTGAAAAAAGAGTTCTTGGTCGTAGCGAAGAGGAGGAAGTGTTTCTCACTATATCAGACTCGGGCAAAGATGTGTCTACTGGTTGAAGTTAACTTTGTGGGAGATTCTTATGATATATGGCATCATAGACTCAACCATATGAGTGAGAAGGATGTAAAGCTTATCAGCGGCTGAAGCACTCTATCAGAGGTCTAAGGGAGTAAGGTTACCTATGTATTAGACAAGCAAAATTGAGCCTATGTTGTCAAAAGTGTCATCAGATTGGTAGTAGAAAAACTTGATCTAATTTTCTCAGATCATATGTGATCTAATGAAGGTAAATTTATTGGATGGATCATCATACTATGTGACATTCGTTGATGAATTCTCAAGAAAGCTCTAGGTATATCTCATGAAGACCAAGGATCAAGTCTTGATAAGCTTCAAAGTCTTCCATGCTAAGTTAGAGAGTGAGAGTTAGAGGAAGTTAAAGTGTATTCAAACGTACAATGGAGGTGAACACCTTGGTCTGTTTGAAAAATACTGTAAGGTTCATAAATCTAATATAAGTAGGCTATTCTTACAATCCCTTGACACAATGGAGTGGTGGAATGGATGAACCACACATTAATGAAGAGGGTAAGGTGTTTACTCTCATATACAAAGCTTCCAAGATCATTATGAACATAAGCTCTACAAACAGCATGCTATCTGATCAACTTGTCTTCATCAAAACCTTTCAATGGTGGTGTGGCAGACCAAGTATGGCTTGACATGGATATAAGCTAGCACCACTTGAGGGTGTTCGGCTATTGGTCATTTGTCCACATACCGAGGTATGAGAGAACAAAGCTAGACGAGAAAGCTCATCGGTGTGTGTTTATTAGATATGGAGAAGAAAAGTTTTGCTACATAGTGTACGACCTAGGAACCAAGAGGGTCATCTGGAGTAGGGATGTTGTGTTCTTTGAGGGAAAATGGATGGAAGCCTAAATTGATGATTTTGTGGAATCCAATGATGATTCCAAAATAGAAGGCTCAACGAGAAAGGACGATCTAAGAGGAGTGATTGAGACACACTCTTAGGGTTGTAAATGAGCTAAGCTAGTTTGATATTTAGCTCGGTTCATTAAAAGTTCGGTTTGGCTCTCTTATTTAGCTAAATGAGTAAAGCCTAAGCCTCACTTTTGGGCTCATTTATTAAATGATCTTAGTTTAAGCTAGAAAAGGTAAGGCTCGGTTTATTTTATGGCTTTTATTCTTGAGCTTGACTAGTTAAAAGTTTAGCTTGGCTCATTCATTTAGTTAAACGAACCGAATTCAAGTATAGGGGTACTCAGCTCAGCTCAACTCAACTCATTTACAACCCAACACACTCTAACTCAAAAGAGGATATGCAAAGTTAGCAGGCTGATCACTAGAGAGTGAAGATCACAAGCTTGAGAAAATACAACTCCAAGCGCGTTTGTCAGCCTTAAAGGTCGTATAGGAAGTACAAAGATCTACCAGGAGGGTAAGACTGACAAAAAAGTATCTTGCAACAGTTTATGTGTTACTCTTGGATGAGGGAGAGCCTCTATGCTATGATGAGGCCCACGGTGATGCCTATAAGGAAAAATTTTTAGTTGCAATAAAGGAAGATATGAGCTCCTTTCAAAAAGAACAATGTTTACAGGCTTGTGGAGAGTCCGAGGGGGATAAAGGTCTTGAAGAACAAGTGGTTTTCCAGATCAAGTAAGAGGAGGGTAAAACTAATCCGAGGCACAAGGTAGGATTAGTGGTTAAGGGATTTGGCTAAAGGTAAAGGGTTAACTATGATAACATCTTCTTTCTGGTGGTAAAGATGGCATCCATCCATGTGATTTTAGGATTAGCTACCACTCTAAATTTAGAGTTGGAGCAAGTTGACATTAAGACAGCTTTCCTAAAATGTGACCTCAAGGAGAATGTATACATGGAATAGTCGGAGGGCTTTGGGGTCAAGGGTAAGGAGGATATGGTATGCAAGCTATTGTATATCTTATATGGACTAAAACATGCATTGAGGCAGTTGTATGGGAAGTTTGAGTTATTCATGGCTAAAAAAGTGTACAAGAAGACATTAGTAGATAACTATATACTCATGCAAAGGTTTGGGGCCAATAATTTTATCCTTCTACTTTTTTATGTATATAACAAGTTGATAGTAAGCTAGGATCCATAGTAGATTTCAAAGCTAAAAGATGACTCGGCCAAGACTTTTGAGATGAAAGACTTGGGCTACACAAGTAGATTCTAGGAATACACATTATGCACGATTGAGGACAAGGTAAGATTTGACCTTCTCAAGGGTGTACATAGATAATATAATCAAGAGATTCAACATGGATTAGTCAAAGCCATTCGGTTGTCCACTTGCTCTTTAGTTAAGGACGAACAAGGTGTCATGTCCGACGAACGAGAAGGGAAATAAAGAGATGAGTCGGGATCCATTTGTGTCAGTCATTGGAAGCCTAAGGTATGCAATAGTGTGTAAGATGCTAGACATTGCATTTATCGTCGACGTGGTCAGTCATTTCATATCTAATCTTAACAAAGATCATTGCAAAGCAATGAAGTGTATATTGAGATATATATGAGGAATGCTTAGGATGAGACTTTGTTTCTGTAAGACTGAGCTAGTTGTGCTGAGTTATACCGACTCAAATATGGCAAGAGATTTAGATACAAGACAATCACATTTGGATTCTTTTTTACTTTATGTGGGTAAGTTGTCTTATCGCAGTCTCGGGTACATAATTATGCAACTCTGTCCATTACCGAGGTAGAGTACATAGTCATTACCGAAAGGTGTAAGGAGATATAGTGAATGAATATATTGTTTTAGGGGAGTATTTTAAGGCATGACAAGTTTGTGGTATTTGGTGATTCATATAGTGCAATTTATCTCAAGAAGAATGCCAGCTTCCACTTAATATCCAAGCATATCTAAGCGAGACATCACTAGATAAGAGATGTGCTTGAGGAGAAATAACTTTATTTAGAGAAGATACATATCAATGAGAATCAATGAGAATAGGTCATACTTGATTACAAAACCCTTTTCCAAAGGTAAGCATGATTTATGTTGCACCAAGGCTGAGTTAAGTAGGGTGTTCAGTCCTTCTCACAAGAAACATGAAGAAATTCTCCTTATGTCTCAAAGTGGGATAATTATCAAAAATACTTCTACAAAGGAGAATTCTCAGGCTGTCGGCACAAATGGCGTCACCTAGGGGTGTTTGCTGAAGGGAAAAAACTAAGGAAATCAGCTACTGGTTGTTGGCTAGAAGATATTCTAGAAACCTCTTTTTTTGAATTTTTTAATATTATTTATGGGTTATTTTAAAGATATTCTAGAAAATACTAGAATAAAATATTTATAATATTATACTTTTGCAATTTATATTAAAAAAAAATTAATATGAAAAAATGTATTATTTAAATCATATAAAATTTAAAATATTAATAAGATGTTATTAAAGTGAAATAAAAATTAAAACTTATGGATTCTAAATAAAATGATTGAAAATCTATAATATCTAAATAAAATTATATCCAATGTTATGATATCTAAGTAGAATGTATAAAAAAAATGCAGATAAAGAAAGGAAAGGCATTCAAAGTCTTTTTAAAAAAAAAAGAAGGGATAAAAAAAGAGAGAGAAATTGATCTGGCTAGCATAATTTGAATATAGTAAGAATCTTTTAACATAAACATAGATGGCATAGTTTCAGTTGATGCAGGGAGTTCTCCTTTCCCCCTTTTCGTGCTGGATTTTTTTTTTTGTTATTAGTCGCCACTAGTATTTAAATATATATATTTTTAAAAGTACAAAAATGAAGGTGCTATGCAGGGGCGATTTTTATTTGCATTAATTTAACTTGAAGAAAAATACCAATTAACGGAAGCTACTAACTTGAAAAGTTGCATGTTCGAGAAATTAATCACGCCAACAAAAATCACACTATGAAGATAAGAACTGAAGCTACTAATCTCAATATCAGAGCTAAACAACCAAATGAAGTTGAGGGAAAGATGAAAAAAAAAAATACTGGTTATAAAGTTCATCTATAGACGCTAAACAATAGACAGTATAAAATTATTGTATTTGGTTCATGAAAAGCTTTAAAATAACTAAAGGAAAAAAATGATTTTTTATATTTAGTTTATATAAAATAATACAAAAATTATTAAACATTAATTATTTAATTTTTCTGATAAAAATTTAAAAGAATTTAATTTAATTTAATTTAATTTAATTATTTTTTAATTAAACAGAGCCGAAAAAAATAATGGAATCCAAACTCAATAATTAACAAATCCAATACCATCCCACCAACAATTCAATGCAGTATATATAATGAAACTGGAAAGGCCAGGAAGGGAGCTTGCAGTAGCTAGCTAGCTAACCTTTGATCGTTCCTATCGCTCTTTTCTTCAGTTTCACGTTGCTGCTCTTTGCTTCTTCGGTAATCAACGGCGGCTAGCCAGTACTTTGCGTTTGATTTTGACGAATTGATGATTTTGATTTTCGACGTTAAGGCGAGTCAGCGACAGTATATATATGCGCAGGATTGCGCGTTTTGAGTATCGGCACTTACATGCCCGAAGCTAGCATCGGATGAAGTCATCAATTTTGGACTTTGGTGGCATGAGAACGTGTCACTGGAACGGCTGCATCGGGCGGTTTGGTCACTTGGATGACGTTCACATTCTTCGAAACATCCGGAAAATATTTTTTTCTTTTAAAAATTTTGTGGTTTTAAAATTTATATTAAAATTATTTATTTAAATTTTTATTAAAAAATTATTATAATTAAGATTAACTAATATAAGTAATATTTTTAATTTTTATTTTTTTTTTTAATTTTAGTAACTTTATTTTTTTTTAAAAATATAATATATATATACATACATAGATTTAGACTGTGGTATAAATTACTATTTAAAATACAAACATAGGAACTGTTAATCACCATTAAATCTAGAAGATTTAAAGGTCGAGATTAAAATAAATTTAAGTTAGATACTTATTAAATTTTAATCATTGATTAAATATTAATATAATAATTAAGATTGATTTCTATATATATATATATTTTTAAAAAAAATTATATGAGACATTCGTTCTACTTACTTACACGTGTGTCTATATATATATATATATATATATATGAAAAAAAATCTTTTTTCTTTTTTTTTTCTTTGCTTTATATGCGACTTATGAAACCACGTAGTTAGACGTAAGGGATAACATTATCGTATTTATTATAATCTTGTACGTTCGTCTGCCTTCGTCGGATTTTGGACTGTAGACTAGGATGGTGGGTACGAAGCGAAGAAGTCGGAGGGGTGGGTAGGGATGGCAACGGGGCGGGTACGGATCGGGTACCCCTTATCCATATCCGAACCCGATAAGGAATTTAATACCCGTACCCGTACCCGTACCCGCATGGATATCCGTTGCTGTACCCATATCCGTACCCGACGGATAATCCGTTACCCGACGGATAATCCGTTACCCGACGGATAATTTGTTACCCGTCGGATATCCGTTACCCGACGGATATCCGTCGGGTAACAAATTATCCGTCGGATACGTATATGGGTACAATAATTGACATAGGTTCCGTAAATAATTAATAAAAGGCTCATCAAATATTTTATTTAAATTCAACAAATAATTGACATAGGTTCAGCAAAGATGTGATTTAGGTTCATCAAATAATTGGTATAGAGATTCAGAAAAATTGACATTTTGCATACCATCATGTATAGATTCAACAGTTGGATTAATCAACGCAACTCAACTACAATGAATCAACTACAAATCAGAAGCAATACAAATCAACTACAACGAAAGAGAATAGAAAGTGAACCGACGGTTGAGTGGGCTGTGGCCGGAGAGTCGGAGACAGGCAGAGAGCCAGAGACGGACGGCCGACTGGGCTGTGGGCGGAGACAGGCAGAGACGGGCACCAAGTGGGCTGTGGGCGGCGACGGCCAACTTGGAAGTTGGAACTGTCGAAGCCTCCCTCGAAGTCGAACTATCGAAGGGTCGAAGGCAGAGCCAGAGAGCCAGAGAGCCAGAGACGGGTGATGCGACTACGGGAGGAGCTGGAGCTGGCGAGTCCGCGACCGCGAGTGGCGACGGCTACAGCTACAGGGTTAGGGATGGATGCCAGAGACGGGTGATGCGACGAGCCGACGACGGGAGGAGCTGGAGCCGTGGAGCGTCCGAGCGGGCGAGTCCGCGAGTGGCGATGGCCGACGGCTACAGCTACAGGGTTAGGGTCCCTGTGGTGGATGGTAACTATGAAGACTGTCGAGTATCGACGACGGGCGAGGGGGAGGGGCGACGGCTGTAACCTGTTGCTAGTTGCTACTTGCTGTGCGTCAGTGCGTGTGCGGTGTGCCTGTGCAGACTGCAGAAATACAATTTCATTCAAATAATTTGAATTCTTAGATTTAATTTTAAGTAGGGTTGTAGGTAAAATGACAATTTAATTTCTAATAATAACCTATTGTTTATAAAAAAGTTAAGGGTAAAATAGTAATATATAACGGGTAAACGGGTACGGATATGGGTAACGGATATCCGTCGGATACGGATTTGGATACCCCGTACCCGTATCCGTACCCGAATCCGCCGGGTATTTTTCACCCTTACCCATATCCGTATCCATATCCGTTTATCTTTATCCATTTCGATATCCGTCGGGTAAAATCCGTCGGGTTTCGGGTATTATCCGCCCGATTGCCATCCCTAGGGGTGGGTACCAGGCGAAGAAGAAAGAAAACCTATTTCTTATTTTATATTTTTTGTATTATATATTTAAAAATAATAATTTTATTTTTAATAAAATATTTATTTTATATTAAATTAAGATCAAAATTAAATATTTATTTAAATTTTTTAAAAATTTAAATAGATTATGCAAAATATAAATTTATTTTAAATCCTTTAAAATTATCAAAAAAAGAAAACCAAAAACAGATCCTCCACTACCCTCACTCAGAGTGTTCAGCTTCTATTTTGTCAATGCTCTTATTCCTGTTGATGGTTTTTTTTTATATTATTATTTATATATTGTTACTGGATCTACTCAACAACGTTTGTGTCTATTGGGAATATAAAAATGGGGATGAATATATTCATATATTTATCCATATTTAATAATAAAAAATTGTAATCGACTTCATATCCATATTAAAATATATATCTATTAAAATATTCATGTATATATCTGTTGGATATCTATTAGGAATATAAAAATGGGGATGAATAAATCTATTACTCAATGGATAGACTTATTTATAATTAAACTAAATAATAATTTCAACTTTAATTTATACTATACTTATTTTAAAATTAAGGATAAAAAGATAATTATACATCGAATAAATAATAATAGATATTGATATGGGTATAAATATAGATATAGATATAGATATAGATATCATCTGCATCCATATTCATTTAAATATCCATTTGACAAAATCTATAAGATTTCAGATAAAATTCATCCTGTTTATATCCTTATTTGTTTAATTATTCGTTGAATAAAACTCGTTAGATTTTGGATTAAATTTGCCTCTTTTTTTTCCTTTTCTTTTTATCTCTAGTGCTACTTCAAGTGCCGATGTCTTTTGTTTTATTATTATTATTTATTAGCTTACTCAACAACATTAAACTATCAGATCAACCTATATATTTTCTCCTTTACTTTGATTATCGGATCAATTTATATATCAGATAAATAAATATAGATATAGATATAGATATAAATATTTATATGGATATTTTATGCTCGTATCTATAGCTGAACCCGATAAATATTAAAAAATAATAATTTCCGTATCTATATCAATAAAATTTTTGATAAAATATGTCTCCTTTTTATCCCTGGTGCTACTGCTATTGCTGATGTCTTTTACTTTTTTTAATTATTTATTAGCTTATTTACTCAACAATGTTAAACCGTCGGATCAACCTATATATTTTCACCTTTAGTTTGAACCCATCGGATCAATCTATATACTTTCTGCTTTACTTTGATCCGATCCATGTATAAAATTTCTTCTTTACATTGAACTGTGGGATCAACTTTAAACATACAATTCTTATATTATGGACTTGGGAGCATCTTATAAAATATATACGGAATTATTTATTTTTTAATTTCATAAATCTTATAGTTATTTCTCAACTGATAACTTTAATCATCGATATAAGTCGGAGATGGAACTATAAGACCGAGGTAGGAACCACGTGTGTGCGTATGAAAGCTTGAGCTCACGGCCTATCAGGCTATCACGATATCTTTATTTTATTTATTTATTATTAGCGTTGTATTACTAGTCTACGACCTTACTATCTAGCTGGCTCTAATATTGTCTATCATGTAGGCTTTCAACTGCTGCTAGCCTGCTACTGCCTTTGTCTTTTATTATTATTATTATTATTATTATTATTATTACTATTATTTGCTTTTTGATTCATCAACGTCAAACCGTCGGATCAACCTATTTACTAGCTAGTTTAGGTAAAAAAATTGAACCGTTGGATCAACCATAATAATGATAAAAAATTAGTATATTAATAATAAAAGATTATTATATTAGTATTCAAATATCAATACTTTAATGGTAAATGATGAATACATTATTGGTTAAAGATCAATTTTAAATAGAATAATAGTGGAGTGTCAGCTTTCTGGTGAGAAATTAGTATATTAGTGATGAAAAAATTAATTTTTAAGTAAAATATTAGTAGTTGTGAAAAATTAATTTGGGGTTGGAAAATGAGTACATTAGTGATAAAGGATTATTTTTCACTATAATAATAGTAAAATATTAATTTAATGGTAAAAAATAAGTTTAATGATGATGAAAATTTATTTAATAGTGGTGAACAATACTTAAATGTAGGATGAATATATGTATATATATATAGTTGTAGCGAATTATTTAGTAAAGCTATGATGGTGAAAGATTGATATAATAATGATAAAATATATTTACAAATTATTTTTTAAATTAAAAGTATATCAATATGGATATTAATTTAAGAAGAAATAATATAGCCCTTTCCGTCCCTCCATGGAAGTTTTGTTCTAATTCTTAGCTTCAACCTTCTCTAACCACCATATTGCCCATCTCATCTTTGATTTTCCCACACATTTTATATGAAATTCCATGAATTTTGAGTTCTTTAACAAACACCCTTCACTCAAATATCATAATTATTCGACACATTAGACTCCCGACATGATATTTGGCTACCAATTACTGTGACTAAAAGTTTGTCTGGGTATCAGCTCTCGGCATGTCATCGAGGATGAAAAACATGTGTTGCTAAATAGTTGTGAAGAAGGTCGAAGATGATGATGTGGCAAATGAGAGGATATGTGTATCCTACAACATACAAGGCATACTTAGTGGGGAGATTAGAAATAATGGTCGTAAGACCGGTGGGTGATGGTTATGGAAAGGAGGAAGACTAGTGGGAAAGTGATGATGAATCAATGATAGTGAATGGTGATTATTGATAAGTTAATAAGGATAATAATGTGATTAAATTTAACATTGAGCTCACTATATTCATTTTTGAGTTGATGAAATTAGTTTATGGATGTTACATGCTGTTTTGAGTTAAAGAATCAGATTAGGAATTTTGGGTAAAATGTTAATTAAATGTCTTATACTTAAATGTATAATAAAAACTTTAGTCAATATAAGATTAATGATGAACTCTCATAATTTAGATGAATAATTAAAGAAAAGTTTATTTGTTAAGATTATGATGTGATAATAAATAATTTTATAATTCCAGTCAATTCATAATTAAAAAATATATATACATTTGAGTAAGGGTAAACCTACATAAAAAAAATATACATGTAATAGTATGGATAAGTATATGTAATTTTATATCTAAGTCGAATTGGACTTGAAAAAAAAAATTGTACATGTTATTATAGATATGAGTACATCGAAAGTGTAAATATGTGTATGTAATCCTAAACTATACCATAACGATGGAAACTAAAGCCTTTCTATATAGTATAAAAAAATCATATATTATAGTATACATGCATATGAAATAAGTTCTAATGTAATAATTAGTTAATATAAAGTTCAACTTCAATCATTAAATATATCTAAAATATTCATATTTTAAGCCTTTTATAGAATGACTTTTTCATCCATGATATTTAAAAGTTATCAACAAAACGAAAATCATGTAAACTTCTATATACTTCCAAGAGGTTAAAAAAAAGCACTGGTTCAATAAGACAAGAATCATATTAAAATAAAAACAAATCATCATTGTGTGAAAAAAATATACATGTAATTAAACATAAATGTACAATATAAAATTTAATCAATTTAAAATATAATATAAATTCTTATGTTCCGTTTGATTCTAATAAAAATTTTAAAAAATAAAATTAAAATACTTTTTTAAAACATTTCTCAAAGAAAATCAAATAACTAATATTTAATAATTTTATTTATCACTCTTTTTCTATATCACTAATTTATGTAAACCAAGTACAAAAAATTATTTTTCTCTTCATTTTCTTTCCTTTCTTTAAAACTTTTCAAAAACTAAATGGAGCATTAGTATTTTTATGAATAACTTAAAGAAAAATATACTTAAATGATTTTGACAATATATTTATTAAGTTCGGTTTGTACTATATGTGTAATAGTATTAACAAAAATTATTAAAACATTCAAATCATTAAATAAATAATCAAAATTTTTTTTTCCAAATCAAGTAATTGAATTCCAAAAAATTATTTAGAGTTGAAGTTGGTCGTGCAACCAACTTCAACGAAATTCTAAAAATTTTGTATGATTTCAAGAATCAATCTATTAAGTTCATATTTATATTACACGTGTAATAGCATTAAAAATTATTATAATATTAATAATATTATTAAATTGATCTAAATTTTATTTCAAACCATGTACTTGAGTTCTAGAAAATTCTCTAGAATTCAAGTTGGTTGAGGCTAACTTCACCGGAATTGTAAAAACTTTCTAGGATTTTGATAATTAATCTATCAAGTTTAGTTTTTAGTACATATGTAATAGTATTAGAAAAAAAAATTAAAATATTAAAATCATTATTAAATTGATCTAAATTTTATCCTAAATTGGGTTCTTGAGTTTGAAAAAATTGTCAAGTTGGTCACAGTCAACTTTAATAGAATCCTAAAAAAATTCTACTATTTTGATATCAAGTTCTGATTTTAGTATACATTTAATATTATAAGTAAAATTATTATAATATTAAAATTATCATTAAATTGATATATATTTTATCCCAAACTAGATACTTGAGTTCAAGAAAATTATTTTAAACTTAAGTTGGTTGTGACCAACTTTAACGGAATTTCAAATTTTTTATAGGATTCAGATAATTAATCTTTCAAGTTTGATTTGTAGCATACTTGCAATAATGTTAGATAAATTATTATAACATTACATTGATATAAATTTTATCCCATATTAGGTACTTGAATTCTAGAAAATTTTCTAAAATTCAAGTTGGTCGTTCAACTAACTTCAACGAAATTTTAAAACTTATCTGTGATTCCAATAATCAATCTACCAAGTTCAGTTACTAGTATATGTATAATAGTATTAAGAAATATTATTATAATATTTAAATTATTATTAAATTGATCTAAATTTTATCTCAAATTAGGTACTTAAATTCCAATAATTTTATGATTAAATGACTAATATATCCTTAATAATTGTTTATTATTTAATAAAAAATTTGGAGAATATAAAAATCTATAGAGAAATATTTAATGGTAATAAAATTATAAATTAGGAAAATTTATTAATCTTTTATATTAAACTCCCAAATGGATACTTATTTTGTATAAAAAGTAAAGTTGCTAAAATAACACCTATTATAAATCAGAGTTAGTGTTAAAAGTGATTAAGTCTTAATATGGACATTTCATATCTTGTTTAGAGCTACCTAAAAATATTATTATTTAAAATAATTATCTTTTTTTTTTGGAAATTTTTTAGCCTATATTATTTTTTATATAACTACCTTATCTATGTAGCGCCAAATAATTAAGGGTGTAGTTAATTTAGATATTATCTGTGATATAATTTAAATAATTTAATATGCATGTTGATAAATTATAGACCATTTATTATGAAATGGAAGGAGTGTAATATTATTTCATCTAATTTATTATTTTAAATAATTGAATTAAATTAATTTTTTAAAATGTAAATAATATAGTTATATTATAGAGGCATTAGTTACCTTCTTTTAACAATGCACCATTACTCAGAGATTAATACTAAGTTACCATAGTAATAATTATATTTATTAATTACATTCCATTCCTAAAATTCTAATCCCCATATCACTAACTCTACCTGCTAACCTCGCATCTAATAGTACTTATCCATTTTTAAAATCAGTTCAAAATTAATTAAATATATTTATTTTTAAAAAAGATCAAAATAAACTAATGAAAGTTTTGACAACTTACGTCAAACAGTTTAAGATCTTTTGTGCAACTAATTTTATTAGTTTAGATGGTCCCGCCGACCATCTAAATAAAAAGCTTTGGAAAGCAGGAGGAAGCGTTTAAAAAATTACGGAGTCTGCACTCTGCAACGAGTGTGCTAAATATCGATTCCATGTTTTTTTTTTCTGCTATATTTGTCACGTTTCCGTTCCGTTTAGGTTGGGGGACGTCCCCACTCCCCATCTATGTCGTCAACTCGTCATATTGGATCCGTATATCGGCATTGTCTCTAATACCATCGATTCTGGACTCCCGGCTGCTTTTTGACGTGGGGAACAGGTTGAACAATAAAATAATACCATCAACTCGTGCCGGCTGTGACGACGCGGTTTGATTTAAGAAAAATAAGAAGAAAAAAAATGAGAAAGAAAGAAAAATAAAGAAAAAGAATAAAAGAAATTAATTTTTTCAGTTATTGAAATTTTTTAATAGAAAATATTTTAGGAGGAGCAACATAAATATGAATACTAGTTAATAAGTTGTGCTGCTCACGTATATTTACTTATCGTTATCCGTTAATTTTTTAATATCAACAAATATCGTAGTTGAAGTAGAGATAATAAAATAAATAAATAAATGAACTCAATCCCATAATAGGCATAAAAAAGTCACAATGTAGTCAAAAGTGTAACTTAGAGATGTGAAGGTCGAGGAAGCGAAATCGGACATTAAACAAGATTTTTCTGGAACTTTCATTTGTTTTTTGAGTATTTTGTTAGAAAAACTATTTAATACAACTTTTACATCCTTTTTTCCTTCTTTTTTTCTTTCTTCCTAACTTTTTCTGTAATCAAACACTTAAAAATTAAATTCATCTCATTTTCTTTCCTTTCTCTAATATTTTCTATGAATCAAACAAAGCCTAAGTGATCAAACATTCTTTAGATAATCCCACTCATCTCCAGCTTATAGTATGATGCACGTTAATTTGATATCCTGTTGCTCTATTTAGTTCTAAAAAAGTTTTAAAAAAAATTAAAATTAAAATATTTTCTTTAAAATTGTTATCAAAGAAAATTAAATGGTTAATTTTTAATAATTTTATTTTTTACTCTTTTTTTATTTTACTATTTTATGTAAACCAAATATAATAAATTATTTTTTTATTTCTTTTCTTTAAAATTTTTCATGAACCAAATGGAGCATTACTAAATCAATAGGTTGTTTTGGGATAAAAGAAAGTTAGAAGTGAATTAATTGATTCAATTCAATTGGAGATCAAATATATTAATCTTGACAAAGTGAATTGGAGTTAAAGTTTTATATCCATTCATTCCAATTAATCTTATTTTTATTAAATTTTTATTATTATGGGAGTAACATAGTTAAATGTTAATCTATAAGTAACTTTTTACTTGATCGGATAAAGATACCCATACTTTATATTAAATTGAATTGGCTTCCTCTTTTTTACTTAATTAAGTATATAAATGTCATTTATTTTATTTATTTTTAATCTTCATTCACCTCAATCTAAATGAAAATTTTAAAACATTCAGTTCAGTTCATTTAGATTATATTAATATTATCCAAACAATATTTTAAAATATTCAATCCGATTTACCTCAATTTCCTTCACTTAAATTAATTTTTAATGTTTACCATTATTCCAATCCAAACAAACCAATAATGTGTATACTAATAACGTTGATTACATATCCATGAGTGCTTTGTATTTCTTCAAATAGATTGTCTACATGCAAAAACATCAGATAAAATATATTACTTACATTATGTTTAGTTCTATGTAAAAGGAAGCTTGAAACCTACACCATCATCTTATTTATCTGACGGGATACTTAATTTATATAAACCCTAAAATTTACAATAAATTTTTTTTATTTTATGAAAGTGATAATAATAAAATAATAGGCGTTACGTTGTACCCAACATAACACACACACACACACACACACACACACACACACACACACACACACACACACACACACACACACACACACACACACACACACACACACACAGATATATATATATATATATTCATTATATCCAATTTATGTCGAGTGTGAGGTTAAAAGTAATTTATACTTATATATTAGGTATAAAAGATACTTAATCTGAAATGTTCCGAAAATTTTAATTTTATTATTTATTATTAAATAAGATTTTATTATGAAAATTAATCAAATAAGTTATTTTTATTAAAATAAAATGGAATTAATTAGGGCTATTTAAGAAGAAAGTAATAAATAACTCTTATTAGAAAAGTTTTGGTATTTTAGCTAATTAAGTATTTTATTTTGGAAATTAATTAAATAAATTAATTTATTTGAAATAATTAGGATAAAATAGTTTCAAATTAATATTAATTTTATAAATAATTTAATTAGAGAAAATTAAAGTGATTTGATAATTAAAATGGAATTTTTTGAAAAATCTTTTAAAAATCCTAATTTAGCCTAAAAAGGGATTTAAATATTATTTTATTTAAATATTATTATTTTTAAATATCCCAAATATTTTAATTAATTTAAATAACCAATCTAATTATTTTTTCCTTCTCCTTTTTCCTTTTCTTTCTTTTTCCTTCTTTTTCTTTCTTTTCTTCTTTTTCTTTTTCCTCTCCTTTTTCCCCGTTTGGGCTGCCTCTCCCGCGGCCCAATCCCCTCCCTCCTTCCTTCCTTCTTCGGCACAGCCCAACCCGCGCCTGTCACCCATCTCTCTCTACACCGCGTTTTGATTCGTTTCCCATTGAAACTTTGCGTTGCATTTAATTCACCCACCTCACCTCACGCCCGGCCCGATTCGCCGCCTTTCCTTTTTTTTTTTTTTTTCCGGCAGCCCGGTCCAGCCGCCTGTCTTTCTTCTTCTTCCTCCTTCGCACCTTCCTAGACGCCGACCACCGACTTGATACTCCGCCGCCATCGCCCTGGTTTTTTGGCGGTGATCTCGCCCGTTTTGACCGGTCGTTCTCCTCCCTTTCTCTTCCCCTTGATTCGGAGACCACACAGACCCAACCAACTCTCCCCTCCTCGCGCGGTTTTCCCCTTTTTCCCAACGCATATCCCTTGCCCCGTTTTGACCTCCACCGGCCAACCTCGCCTCCGGTGACCATAACCCTACTTTCCTTACCCCTTAGCCGACCCACAGAACCCTAATCTCCCTTATAAAATCTATAAATACCCACTTATACTGCCATGTATCAAGTTTTGATTTCCTTACCCAGAATATTTCCCTTCTCGCCGCCGCCCATTTAGACGTCTCGTCCGCCACCTACGGCCAGCTTCGCCTCCTTCCCTGGCCACCCGTGTCATCCTTGCACCACCCTCTAACTAACCAAACGTCCCATATCTCTCGATTCTTCCTGCACAAGCCACACCGGCTGTGCGAAGTAACCCCATCGACCAACCTGTTTTCCAGCTCTGCCACCCTTTGTGCCGCCCCTATCCACCTCTTCCGCCGCTTCACTACAAAATATATGACTTATACCAACAAGGTCTTATCTGTTGGTAAAAGCTATTTTTCTGTTGGCAAAATCTTTTACCAACAGATTTTTTTTGTGACAAAACTGTGGGTAAAAACTCTGTGCTTAAAAGTTTTACCCACAGATATGTATCATTTGTTGGGAGTAATTAATAATGCCCACAGATATTTATCTGTTAGTAAAACTTATACCCACACTTATATCTGTAAGTAAAAGTATTAACCACAAAATAACATCCGTGACTAAAAGTATTACCCACAAAATAAGATCTGTAACTAAAACTATTATCCACAAAATAATATATGTGACTAGAAGTATTAGGCACAAAATTATATCTATGATAAAAAGAATTAACCACACAATCATATCTGTATATAAAAGTATTAAACACAATATTATATCTGTTATTAAAACTTATTGCCAACATATATATATATATATACACACAAAAATATCCGTAACATTTTCATTCTCATTCCTCTCTTGTTAAAAGAGAATGGGGAATACAAAAATATTGACTACCGTTCAGCCACATCTAGTACTGTTCCACATAACTAAGATAAAATAACCATTATATCCGATGCCCTGAGAGCTATGTAGTTTGATCCATCAGGGCCCTTGAAATCATTCCCAGCATATTTGGAATACAAGACAGTGAATTCCCTGGCGACATAGACAAAGGTTTTCTCTTTCCTTCCTCATCCAAAGGTCCAGGTCCCACAGCAATTATCTGTGTTTCATCCAACAAATCAAAATGCAGATGAAAGTTTCAAATGTCAGATCGGCTCAGTATGAAGTAGAATACATAATGATAATGGTAGAAACATTGATACAGCTTTTATTTGTTAAACTTATAGCTCCAACTGAAGGTTTCTCCTTGGTCGCGTCTGTCAACAACAAACCTCCAACAGTTTTTCCTCAGCCTCAACAACCTGAATTTTTGCCCCGATATTTTTAGGAGAGTTAACTCTATCCATAATCATGCAAGAACGACATAGGAAACACTTTATGGAATGGATCACTATAAAAGCTTCTAAGCTACTAATAGCAAAGTGATATGACATTCACCCCAATGGACTGTTAAGGTAGTTGGATTCACAGGGCAGATATAAAACTAAGAATCAAACTAGCATGGTTCCCAAGGATTTAGCCAGAAATTAAGGTGCGATTGACTTTAAGAACAATAAATTCAAATTAGCCTGTAACTATAGCAAAGCATGTCTGAGTTTATCTGCAAGAAATGATATAGTAGTATTGGTTAACCAGCCAATCGATGAAAAAGTGAGGATACAATGCAAATGGCCATAAAAGACTTAGGATAGATATGACACCGGCAATGCAGGAAACAATAGATAGAAAGGTCAAACAAATTCAGTTTTAGGACGTTCCAACAATAAACTATACAAATGATAATTTACATAATTTTATTTGAAAGTTAGGGTTTTAGGACAAAAATCATAAAAGAAGGCCAAATTTTATTAATTTATTTAAATTGAATGTTTACAAATGTAATAAGACCTATTTTATAACATATTATATACTCAATTGATTAAAAAAATAAAGAAAATATCCAATTTAACATAATTAGCGTTTTTGAGCCCATACTTTAAATTCGGTCAAATCTTGCCAAAATATTTAAATTGACTGTTTGGAAATGAAATTAAACATATTCTATTACAAAATGTATAATCAATTTAATAAAATAACTCCAGTATACAATTCAATTTAAGTCTGCATGGATTTGACCTAAAAATTAAATTCCGAATAATTTCGCACAATTTTCTTAAATTGACAATTCCAATATGAAACTAAGTATATTGTAAAGTATAATATGTAATCAAATTATCCCAAATAGCTTAATCGATCCAATCCAACATATCCGGACATAACCGGGTCAATAATCACAAACTCCAGAAATCAACATATATCACATAATTAGCATATCCAATGCATTCATACAATACATATATACTTAATTAAATAACTATATTAGCTTAATTAAAGCCCATTCTTTCATAATTAATCAAAACAAAAAATTAGGGTTTCAGGAATTTATACCAAATGAAATCAGTCAAATCAATGCTAAATGGCGGTGGAACTTCATCGGTGGGAGAGGAGCAGTCGCCGGTGGCTGGCCGACGCTGGAGCTGTCCGGCTGGTGGCGCACCGCTGCTGCCTTCTTCCCTTGCTGCTGCGCCACAACTGCCCTTCCACACTGCTGTTTCGCTGCTGCTGCTCCCCTGATGCTGCCGTGTACGATAGGGCTGTGCAAAAAATCCGGGATCCGAAAATCCGATCCGATATTTAAAAATCCGATCCGACATTTCGGATATCCGAACCGGTTTTATTCTAAAAGGATATCCGATATTCGGATATCCGGTTTTTTTTTGATTATCCGATCCGAAAAAATATCCGATATTTTGTTGATTATTTCAATAATACACCATATTATTGTGTTTTTATAGTTTTAAGTTTTAAAATTTTATTTATTTTTATATTTTAAATATTTATTATAATATTTTAATACTTCTTTTAGATAAAATAAGATATTTATATGAATATAGATATGAATATTAATTGATATACGATCCTTATTTTTAAAAATATTATAGCAAAAGTTATTAAAATTGATAAAATAGTATTTTCATACGGATATTGGATATATCCGAATTCGGTCTATATCCGGTCTATATTTTTCGGATATCCGCATCCCGGATATCTGGTCTAAAAAAATGCGGAGCGGATATCCGAAAAAATATCCGAATGGATACGGATATCCGGTTTTGCACACCCCTAGTGTACGACGACCGGGAACTATGGTGGCAAGGTCGAGCGGCGGCGAGATAGTGTGCGACCACCGATGCCATCCACGGACGCAGTCGGGGTGGGATCTGCAGGCACCGAATGACAGAGGGGTCGGGGAGGCGTAAGGTTCAGACAGAAACAAATCGCGGGATGTGGAGGCACAGGAAACTTAGGGAACGAAATAAGACGCGGGGTAGTTTGGGCCGAATTTTTTTTTCCTTTTTCAAATATTGAAAATAATTTATGGAGACAATATAATTTTAAATAGATTAAATTTAATCTAAAAATAAATACTATAAATCTAAAAATATTCTTGAAAATTTTTATCTACAAATTATTTAACAAAAAATCATTTCAAACGAATCCGAAGGCCTAAAATCAATATAAGAGGTATATAAAGAATTTTAAAAATATTTTTGAAAAAATTTACCAACGAGTGTAAATATCTGTATTATTTTTTTAAGTTGTGAAAGTCTTTAATTCAATATTTTTTTAAGATCTTATCGACCTCGTAAAAATAAATAAATTCAAAGATAAAAATATTTACTACAGATAAAGATATTAAAAGGCTCTATAATAGATGACATTAAAGATAATATTTCAAATACATTCGAGAAATATTCTTATAATAGTTTAAACGACTAAAAATAATTTAACATATTTTCACAAAATCCATCTATAAGCCCTAAAAAAATAATTTTATTAATAAAAATTAATTATTATAATATTGACTATAATAATTATAAATTTTTTCTTAAAAATAATATAATTAATTTTACTACTACTAACAATAATATTATTAGTTATCTAATAATATTATTAAATAATAATTAATATTATTTAAAAATATTTAATAAAAAATTATTATTTTATAATATATTATTAAGATAATATTAATCATAATTTATAATAAAATAATAATAATTATTAAAAATAATTAAGAATGGGAAATAAATACAAATATTAATCATAATTTCCAACAATTAGTAATAATAATTTTTTTATAATAATAATAATAATAATAATAATAATAATAATAATAATAATGTCCTAAAATAATTATTCTTAGTAATAATTTATAAATAATTATATTAATAAGAATAATATGAATCATTATTTTAAATAAATTAATAATAGTATCTAATAATTACTAATATATTATTAATAATGTGAATGATTATTGATAATATTTATTATTGTTAAGATAATATAGATTTGAATGATAATTTGTGGTTTTTAATAATAAATTAATTGAATAGTAAGTGATAGTAGATATAATATATATTATTTCATTATAATTGTTAAAAGACACCATTATGAACAATAAATATTAATATAAAAAATTATAAATAAAGTAATAATTAATAATAATATATGTAAACTATTATTTCTAAATATGACTAATGACTTTAATTATTATTATTATTATTAGTATTCTTATTATTATTGTATTAAAAAGAATATAATTAATCATTATTAAAATTAAATAAAAACAAATATCATTGTTGAATTTCATAAACACTAATACCAACAGATGTAAAAGTGGGTATTAGTTCTGTTGGTATAATGCTACTAATAACCACAGATATAAGTGATGGTAGAATATCTGTTGGCATAGCATATTAATACCAACAGATAAAAAATTTCTGTTGGAAAAACTATATTATTGCCCATAGAAAATTATCTGTTGGTATTAGTTGCTTTTACCAACAAAAAAAGTATTTGTGACTAAGTTTCTGCTGGCAAAAGTCAATTATTTTGTAGTGCTTCCCTCTCCTCCTCTCTTTCTCTCCTTCTCCTCCATTCGGTCGCCACCACTGCTGCCGTGCGCCACTGATGGTGCCGCTTATTCCCGCCAGCCTAATGTTGAACCCTAGACCCTCTCAGCCATTTTTCCTATTTTTATAACCCTTAAATTATTTTATTTCAATTATTTTCATATAAATACTATTATTATTATTATTATTATTATTTAAATATGTATTATTATTATTAGTAGTATTGATGTTTTTATTATTATTTATGTTAAGGATTGAAGCCCTATTGTATTTTTAATTCGATTTTATTATTATTAGTCTTACTATTTCTATTATTACAATTATTAATATTAATATGTTATTATTATTATAATTATAATTATTTTACTATTTCAAATTACTATTATTATTATTTAATTATTAATATTACAACTACTTTACTATTAGCTTTGCTATTATTATTATTAGTAGTATTGTTGTTGTTGTTGTTGTTATTATTATTATTTCATTATTACTAAAATTGGTTATTTTTTTTACTAATATTATTATCAGTATTGTTTTGGTAAAGGGGCTGAAGCATTTATTTTACTTTGTTTTTGAATAATTTCCTTATTATTATTATTATTATTATTATTATTGTTACTATTATTATTCTTATTTATATTCTCATTGATATTATTTTTAGTATCATTATTTTTTTTGGAAAAAGAGTCAATATTATAAGGCTACAGTAGCCAACTATTCCAACAATACAACCATACGCGGCTCGTTAGAGCCTTACAAGACTGTTGGGCCAGCTGAAAATAAAACCGGCATAGCTCAACAACATTTATCTCATAAAAAACTGAGCTATGGTGTCTGCACCAGTACATTTGAGTGCAAACATTCTAGTAGCTACAGAAAATTTGATCTGTCGTAATAGATTATCCTGAGTAGACCTTCTTTGTGTAAATATTCTTGAGTTCCGTTCTTGCCAGAGAGTGTAAATAGTAGCGTGGAAGGCTACTCTGAGGCATTTCTTCTTCCAGTTTTTCCCCCTACAGTGTTGTTTGAACCAATTAAGCTCGTGGGAGATGGACCAAGTTGGTCTGTGAATACCAATCCATAGGAGAGTTGATTGCCACAGCTGAGAAGAGAAGGGGCAAGCAAAGAATAGATGGGAGACAGTCTCTTGAGAGTGTTCACATAAGTAACAAACACTTGCTAAGCTGATCCCTCTTTTCTGCAAATTATCATGTGTGGCAAGAGACTTTTGGCTAGCCAACCATGTTATGATAGTATGCCTAGGCATACATACCTTCTCCCAGATAACTTGAGAGAATCTCCATGTTCTCTGTTGGTCAGTCAGCCATAAATAAATATCTTTAACATAGAGTTTACCATGGCGGGCACACGCCTCTAAATGAGCACTAGCTTGGTTAATCGACCCAGCTTTCCTGATAAGGACATCTCTCAAATGGATCAAACTCCTCCAGGCCCAAGAGTCATTGCGTTTTGCAGATACATGCCAAAAATCAGAGTGTCTCAGGTAGTACTCTTTAACCCAAGCCACCCAAAGGGAGTCAGATGTTTGGGTCAGTTTCCACATCTATTTGCAGATCATAGCCCTATTCCAGCCTAGGACTTCCTTGATCCCTAGACCCCCATATTTGTGTTCCCTGCATATCTTTCCCCAAGCAATCATGTGTAATCTTTTGGAAGTATCTGTGTCCCCCCAGAAGAAGTTTCTGATTATCTTGTTGAGCTTGTGAATCACAGCTTGCGGAAGGAGGAACATAGAAGACCAGTAGGAATATGTGCCAAAGAGAGTGGAGTTGATGAGCTGGACCTTACCAGCATAGGATAGGAGTTGCACGGTCCAGGATCTTAGTTTATTATCCAGCTGATCCAAAAGGAGCTGACACATGTGAGCAGATAATTTTGTGCTGGAGAGAGGGATGCCCAGGTATTTGAAAGGGAGATGGCCTTCTAGGAAAAGAGTATGTTGCAAGATGTTGTCTCTTTCAGATTCTGTCACACCACCAAAAAACAGATGAGATTTTTGAGGGTTAACTTCCAAGCCTGAAATTAGGGCAAAATCTTTCAAGCATTGAACCACTGAGGATATAGACTGAGAGTCGCCTTTGGTTAGAATAAGAAGATCATCAGCAAAGAGAATATGAGTGAGATTGATCCTCGAGCATTTGGGATGATATCTGGCTTTCTTCTCTGCAAAAGTTTTCTTCATCATCCTTGAGAAGTACTCCATGGCAATGGTAAATAAAAGGGGGGACATTGGATCACCTTGCCTCAACCCCTTAGCTCCATTAAAATACCCGTGAGGGATCCCATTAAAGCAGATAGAATATCTAGCCGTGGAAACACAGGTCATAATCCATTTAACAAATTGCAGAGGCATACCCATGGCAATCAGCACCGACTCAAGGAAGGGCCACTCAAGGTAGTCATAAGCTTTCCTAATATCAACCAGAATGGTGGATCTGGGAGAGATATGGGCCCTGTTGTAGTGCTTCAAGAGATCATGAGTGAGTGCAATATTATCTTCGATATGTCTTCCAGGTATAAAACCAGTTTGCTCCCTGCCAATCAGAGAAGGAAGAACCCCGGCCAAGCGGCTAGCAAGAATCTTAGCAATAATCTTGTAAATAACAGAGCAGCAAGAGATAGGCCGGAAGTCTGTGACATGGGATTGATGTTGCCCCTTAGGAAGTAGAACCAGAAAGGTAGAGTTTACCTGTTTCAGTAACTGTCCAGAAATAAAAAACTCTTGAATAGCAGCATAGATGGAAGGACCCACAATGGGCCAAGAGCTCTTGAAGAAAAGAGAAGTGTAGCCATCGGGGCCTGGGGATTTGTCATCTCCAATAGAAAAAACAGCCTGCTTGATCTCATGTTCAGTCACATTCTGTATCAAAAGTTGCTGTTGAGAAATGGAGATGGAAGGGCCATACTTCATAATATCAGGATCAAGGTCATTTAAGGTATCTCTGGATGTGCCAAGGAGGTTTTTGTAGTAGTTGAGGAAGGCTGCAATAATGTCCTCTTGCGAGTGTTGTAAAACCCCATCCATATCATGTAAGGTGCCAATTCTGCCTCTAGTTTGTCTGTTCTTGATTCTTGCGTGAAAATAATGGACATTTTCATCCATTTTTTGAATATAATTGATTTTTGCCCTCTGGTAAGCAGAATGAAGCTCAATGTTTCGCAGCTTCTGATAATCCTTAATAAGTTGTTTCTCCTCATTCTGCAATACTGTGTTCATGGGTTGGTTCGTCAGTGAATCTTGAACTCCTTTCAGTCTTTGGTAGCACTCTGAGATCCTGTCTGCAATCTTGTTGTATTTGGAGAAGTGCATCTGTTTTAGTTTCTTTTTCAGCATCTTGAGCTTCTGTACCACTTTAAACATATGGCAGCCCTGCAGGGGGATGTTCCAAACATCCTGAACAATGGAGAGAAAATTAGGGTCTTCAACCCAGCAATTCAGAAATTTAAATGGTTTACTCCCTGTAGGAGCAAGTTGTTGGATCTTCAGGCAGGCAGGGGCATGGTCTGAGATGCCTGGTTCAGAGAAATGAGCAGTGGCAGAGATTGAGCTCTGCATCCAGAGGGTATTGACCATGATCCTATCCAGTTTTGCCCAAATTCTGTTGCCTGCATCCTGTTTATTAGACCATGTATAGTATTGACCTGTATAAGCAAGATCAGTCATATTTATGTGAGAGAGACAGCTATTAAATGCTGCAATTGCATTCAAGTCAGGATAGGCATAGCTGATCTTTTCATCCGCAGCCCTAACCACATTAAAATCTCCCATACAAACCCAGGGAGAGTGTACATTTTGTCCAATGTCAATCAAAGCCTTCCAAAGATCTTTCCTGACATTAGCATCATTATCAGCATAAATAAAAGACACCAAGAAACTGTGGGAGTCAGTGGTGATTTCACAGTGAATAAGCTGGCTTGATTTGTAAATAATTGAGACATCTATTTTATTCTTCTTCCATAGAACCCATATTCTGCCATTATGGTGGCAGTTGTAGTTCTCTGAGTATCCATAATCGCCCAGCTTTTTGATGATTTTTTCCATTTTATGGCTTTTGACTCGGGTTTCCAAAACAGCCACAATATCTACATTATTATTCTGCAAGACCTTCTTAAGTTCTTGCTGTTTCAGAGGGTAGTTGCACCCTCTGATATTCCAGGACATGATGATCATGAGGGGATGAGGGAGGGAGCAACCTTACCCTCGACACAGTCCACACGATTGCTAGGATGTCCAGCCATATCAATCTCTGAATCCCAATCATCAGGTAAGTCTTCCAGGATACCAAACTTATTAGATGAGTCAGCTTCCATCATATCAAAGGGGAGGGACTTATGGACCCGAGGAGTGTGGAAGATGGGATCACACTGGGAAGGGACAGTGGGGGGTTCTGAGGGAATGAAATTATTCTGCTCAGGCAATGGGGGAGGGGCCTGGGCAGTAAGGGGAGGCACATGAATCTTGGCAGGCTGTTTAGGAACCCACTGCTTGTTCATCTTGCACTTAGATTCATGGTGGCCCAATTTTTTACAGTTAGAACAGAAGAAAGGAACCCATTCATATTGCACCTTTTGTATCACATTTCCAAAGGGGGAGTGGAGGGCAAGTTCCCCTACTAAATTCTGGGATACATCCACTTCAATGAGGATTCTAGCAAATCCTATTCTGGATTTGGATGAAGTTATTTTATCAGCAAAGAGAGGCTTTCCTATGGCACTTGCAATTTTGCTTAATGCTTTAGAGGACCAGAAGCAGGGATCAAGGCCAGGGAGGAGGACCCAAACAGGAACAATATGGTTTGCATCCAGATCAGCATCTATATTTGGGTACCATTTCTTCAGGATGAGGGCTTTGTTTCCAAATGCCCAAGGCCCCTCTCTGAGAATGGTGTCCCTATCTGCCTCAGAGTTGAATCTGAAATAGAACCACCCTTTTCTATGGTATAAAACTTGGGGCCTAGCTATCATTTTCCACTTAGCATCCACATAGAGGAGGATTTGGTCCAGAGTCGGTGAACTGCCAATAATTCTTCCTACCAGGGTATTATTCCAGTATTTAACTTCATCAATAATATCATCTAATTCAATGCACACAGATCCATTAGGAGCAGCATTATCAACAAAATTCAATGGCAATCCCAATTTTTCAGGGGGCGGACCATTAACCACAGCAGCCCAAGAATTACCTTGTATTGCAGAATGGGTTGGAGGGGGTTGGGCAAAATCTCGCGAAAGGTTACCAGGTGGAGGGGCATTAGACTGATCGAAACCTAATGCCTGCAAATCATCTGATATGGAGTGTTTAAAGATTGCTCGAGGCGATTCTTCCTGGTTATGAGCTGCAAATTCAGCTGGCAGAAAATCCCCCAATGTCGATTGGCTGGGTTGATTCGCATGCGGACGGGTTTGAAATTGAGTTGCTTCAGAGGGTCGACTCCTCACGAAATTGGAATTGGTATGGGCAGAAATCATTGGCGAGTTAGGAGAGTGATGCGGTTGTTTCGGCGGACGACCTCGAGGTCTGGCCATGGAGGTAGGTGGTGGCAATGGCGAACGTTAGGTTGAAGAACATTCGCCACCAGAACTTCCCGCTCTCGCCACTTCACACGTACAATATTAAACTATCACAATAACAAAATATCAGACATTTTTAGTATCATTATTATTATTAGGGTAAAGTATTTAACCCTATATCATCAACTTTTATAATATTTCTATTATTTCTATATCTTTAGTAAAGTTAGAATTTTATTAATGTTATTTTTATTAGTATGTTATTATTTGGTCAAAGCCCCAAGGAGGCGTAGAAGCGTGTTCCACGACCGGTGTCATTTCAGGTAAGGGTGTTACTAAGGCCTTTTGTGTGCTTATATGCATTATGCGCTTCGCATGCTGTGTATCATATGCTTACCATTATTAATTATGTCGTATATGGTATGATGTGGAGTTGAAGTGTGTTTTTGTGTATTTGCATGGCATGTGTATTATGTATATGTGGTGATTTGTTTGTGACCCTATAAGACATGCATGTGAGGATGTATAAAAGTGGTATTGTGTAGGAGAAAGGATGAAAAGGGAGGATGGGGAAAGAGGTTGACCAAAGGAGGTGAGTTGACCTAATTACTTTAATGATTCATGAGTGGAAGAATAAAATGGAGAATTTTAGGGTTTTGTGTGGGAGAATCTAATTTATGATGTTGTATGGAAGAATATAATTTATGGTTTTATATGGATAATCTAAATTATGGTTTTATATGGGATAATTTAATTTATGATTTTGAATGGGAGAATCTAATTTATGGTTTTGTGTGGGAGAATATAATTTATGGTTTTATATGGGGGAATCTAATTTATGGTTTTGTGTGGGAGGATTTAATGTAGGGTTTTGTATGGATGAATCTTCGGTTTTATATGGTTTGAAGTTAGGGTTTGGTATGGATGAATCCTTGGTTTTATATGGTTTGAATTTAGGGTTAAGTAAGGATGAATCTTTGGTTGTGTATGGATTGAATATAAGGTTTTGTATGGAGGGATCTAGGGTTTTAATTATATGGAAGAATCTAGGGTTGCATGGTTGAATTCAGGGTTTCACGTGGAATTTTAGGGTTTGCATGAAAAAGTTTGAAGGTTTGTATGGGGAGGTTAATGTCTGATTGAGTATGAAATTTACGTGTGGAAAGTTAATTTGGGATGTAAGGAAGGTAATGTAAGTGTTATTTGGGTGTTTGAACACTTGGAATGAAAAATAGCACGTGGAGCAAAGTAAGGGTATGGAGGAGGCTGAATTAGGGTTTGGAATGATTAACTATGGGTTGTTGTGATTAACTAGGTTTGGAGTGGATAATTGTGGTTTGTTGTGATTAACTAAGGTTTGGAACGACTAATTATGGTTGTTATGGTTAAATAGGGTTTGGAGTGGTTAACTATGGGTTGTTGTGGTTAATTAGGGTTTGGTATGGTTGTTTAGGGGTTTTATGGTATCATGTGTTTATGGTGATTAAGTATAATTATGAGGATGGTATTTATGATTTATGATGTGTGAAGTGTAAAGGGAGTGATTCATGCATGTCTAGGGTTAAAATTGTCCGAATAATATACTTAAGACATTAATCACGTAAAGTGGAAGATGTTGAGCCGGGCCCAGACCGATCCATCGGCATAATAGTGGCCAGCTATTGCGGTAACCAGGAGACCGATCCACCGGCATAATAGTGGTAGGGTATGTTACCCTAGTGATCGATCCACCGACTAAAATAGTGGGGGATCCCGAGTTCAACAAACCGAACCATATATGTTGTTAAGACCTGGGAAGACACTAATGACTTGTAGTGGAACACCGTGCGAGAAGGGGCCAAACCGATCCACCGGCATATAATAGTGGTAGGGTATGTACCCTAAGTGACAGATCCACCGGCTATAATAGTGGCCAGGAGCCAGAGTGCCCTGGAGACGGATCAACCGGCAAAAATAGTAGGGTTCCCGTACTCGTATGGACTTGATAAAGAGCATGGTGTGAAAATATTTCGATGAAGGATTAATGAAGTAATTAATCTAAACGATATTGGACCTTAGCATCCTCACCGGATCGTTTATTTACCTTTTATGTTATTGTGTTGGTGATTATGCCCTGTTATATTCTGCATGGATTATGTGCTTATGTGTTGGCCTTAGTGCTCGGTTACCTTACTCAGTATGTAGCGTACTGATCACCCGTTTCATGGGTGCTTCTCATTCCCACGAGTAGTATGGCCTTCTGACATTGTGCAGGTGGGCGAGACATCAGTCGGGGCTGTGTGTTGAGCATGTTTTGACTTAAGTTCGAGAGTATCGTGGCTGTATTCCAGTCTTTATGTGATTCTATTTCCTTTGTTATTTCTTTGGTATAGTATTTACCATTTTATGATTCATTACTCGATTGAGTATTTTAATTAACCTTTTATCGGTTGTAAGTTTAATTCTCTTTTGGAAATGAATTACAATTCTTGATGCGTACTCTGATTTTGTTTTACAACCGTTTAATGCTTATTTAGAATTTGAATTGTATTGATTTATAATTGATTATTTCTTTTCTTTAGCCTTAACACTTGGTACTGGAACGGTTGGAGAGAACCGGTTCGGTACTAAGTGTGGCGGTAACATTCTCAGAATTCACGGGTTTTGATTTAAGAGTTTATATTTTAATTACTTCTGTTTTAAAAAAAAAGTAGTGAATTTTGGGGTGTTACATATTCTCACAATAATATTAAATTATAAAATAGAGAGGAGAGAACACATACAATAGAAAATTTAGAGAGAGAGAGAGAGAGAGGGCATATTTAGATAAAAACTTTAAAGAGAGAGGGCATATTTAGATAGAGAGGGGATAAAAAATTTAAAGAGAGAGGGGCATTTTCAGATAACCAAATGCTAATACTAGCAGGAGTAAACACTCATAATAGAATATCACATCAAACACATTAATTCATCATTTACTTACCAATAAATATGTCAAATGCTTGTGAAAATGAGCATGGCCCAAGGATGATCAGTACACTATATATTAAGTAAGATAATAATACATATTAATCTAATAAGGCATACAAAACACATAAGACACATATGACAAGCTAGAGACATGTATACATGCTCATGGTGCGAGATAGCCTAAGAGGAAACTATATTAAAATGCATACTTAGGTGATCACACAATCCATTTACTTAGTCACATTGAGATTATGAATCCATTTTAATGCAACCACTCCCCTCTTCTTTCCTCTTTAGATGGAAGAAAGATAATCAATGAAATACCCCGTATCTTTAAATTTAATTTTCTTAAGCTTAATTATTTTATTAGCGTAATTTGATGTAAACATTTAATTATTTTAATTTCGATTCATTTTATGAATTTATCGACGATTTCGATTTCATATTTGAATGTAATTAATCATTATCGTTGTAGATCATTCTAGATAATTTGGTTCATGATCATTATTTTATTATATTTATATGATTTTGATTTTTGCTTAAAAATATGTATTTCCGTTCTTTCTTATATTTTGACTTTTAATATTTGAGATTCGTTTTCGATTATAACTTTGTTGTGTGACTACGACTTTATTTTAGGAGTTATATTTCATTAACAAAATATATTATTTAAATTATTAAATTCTGTTTAAAACAGTCAAATTTATATTAATAATTTTCTCCGTAGAAAATATTTATGACTTTAAATTTATTCATTTCCAAAGTCGTTAAGATCTTTGGAAAGTTTTAAATTAAGAAGATCTTCGGAGCTTATTTATGAATTTCATTCCAAAATTAGTTTTCTTTCATTTTACTCTTTTTGGTTTGTGGAAGACTAATTTTGAAAATTATTTAAATTAGTCTTAGTTTATTATAATTTAATTTAAATATTTTCTTATATACTTTTAAATATTTTCTTCAAGGTTTTATAATATATTTTTGTAAATAATATAAATTTTTACATTTGGTGATAAATTCTTCTGACAATATTTTCAAAATTTTTTATATATCACTTATATCGATTTTAAGTCTTGGATCCTTACAAAATAATTTTTTTTAAATAAATTTTAGATAAAATTTTTCAATAGTATTTTTAGATGTTTAGTATTTATTTATATATATTTATTTGCAAAAAAAAAAAAAACTAAACCGGCCCCGGTTCCTTTTCCTTTTCTCTCTTCTTCTCTCCATCTTTTCTTTTCTACTTCTCCCCGTCGGTTTCCCTGCCCCTGCTCTTTGCGTGAGCCAAGCCCCGACCTGCCATCTCCTCCCTGCTCCTCCACTCCAGCCGATTGCCGGCCACAACCGCCACCACCGTCGACGACGAAGCAGCGCTGCAGCCGAAGCACGCAGCAGCCACCGATGCAGAGCTGCAACAGCAGCCGCGCGCAGGAGCAGCAACCGCAGCAGGTCACGCAGCCTTCCTGCCACGGCGAGCTCGGGTGATGGTCGGCGAGCACCGGTCGAACTCCGGCGTAGCTTCCCCGGTGTTCATTCTCCCCGATTTGCAACTCCTTGTTTGGTATAAATTTTCGGAAACCCTAACCCTTGTTTTGATCAATTGAGTATAAATTAGCTTTTGATTAGCTAAATTTATTGTTTGATTATGTATTATGATTGATTTAGAGTGGTTAATTGTAGTGTATTTAGTTGATTTGTGAAAATTGGATTTTTGGCCCGGTTATGCCGGAATATCTCGGATTCGTCCGATTAAGCTATTTTGGATAAATTGATTTTACAATATGCTGTAAAATATATCTAATTTTATATCGGAATCGTCAATTTGAAAAATTTATGCAAAACTAATCGGAATTGGATTTTCAGATCAAAATTCTTGTGTGACGAAATTAGATTGCATAATGGAGTTGTTTCACTCGATTAATTTTATAATATCCTTTGAAATGTATTTAATTTCATATCAGAAGTGTTGATTTGGGAAAATTGTCTGAAATTGATCGGAATTAGATTTCTAGGTCAAAACTCTTGTGGGTCTAAATTGGATTGTGTAATCGGATTTTTTTATTCAAGTGATTGTATAATTTACATTCGAATACATTTAGTTGCGATTCTGAACCGTCAATTTAAATATTTTAGCAATATTTGACCAGATTTGCGTTCTGAGATAAAAAACCTTAATTATGTTAAATTGGGTATTTCTTTTGCTGGTTTTGATCAATTGATTATATAATATGTTATAAAATATGTTTAGTTGCATTTCTAAATATTCAATTTAAATAAATTAATAAAATTTCATCAAATTGCATGTCCAGGCCTAAAACCCTAGACTTCAAGTGAAATTATGAAATAGGTCATTTGTTGTATAGTTGTTTTTTCTAAAATTGAATTGATAGAAATAGTTGAAATGACCGTAATTGCAAATTAACACCTTCAATTGGAATTAATTGATTTGAATTATCCGAGTTTGTATTTTGGGCTTTGAAACCCGAATTTCAGAAACCGATTGTCTTGAATTGGCTACTCGGAAGATTATTTCATTAAAATTGATTATCTAGATTTATTTAAAATTTGTTTAATTGTGTTTTAAAACTATCAATTTGATATAATAAAATTTAAATAGTCGACTCGTAGTTCGGGCATTAAAAACCCTAATTTTCGGAGATGGTTTTATAAAAACGGTTTGCTTATGTTTCTCTCACCTAGTAGATTACTAGTTTTAATTTAAAGTCATTTGAGTTGTATTCTTACGTTATCGGGTTAAATTGGTTCCCTAAAAATAGTTGGTTTGCCTCTTTAGTTGTAAAACCTAATGAGTTAGTCATTTTTGATAAAATTAACTTATAATATATTATTCTTTCCCCGACTTTCTAGATCAATTTGAAATGTCCCAAGTGATATGTGTTAAACCTGATTTGATTAATATTTAATCTTAAATCTTAATAGAGCGACACTCGAGAGTCCTAGGTTTTGGATACGTTTTCCAAGAAAGATCGTTTGTGTTGATTTTATTATAATATTTGAATTATTGATGGATAAGGTAGTCTCTAACCTAGTTCCGATTTCTATCGGCAATCTAGGAAAACTTTCTCGTGGATTGTTGTGCTCTCGATAGGTTTCTCTCTTTCTCAATTTGCTTAACTAGCTTTGGATTTAGGCAAGTCATTACTTACCTTTACTTATGACGGAATCTCGATGTATGTCTGCTTGGAGTGGAAGGTGATGAGTATGTTTATCGATTATTTAATCATGTCAAGCATATGATGTGTTCTGTGTGGTAATTGTATGAATGCATGAATTTATAGCCTCAATGCAAATGTGTGTTAGTATGACTCTTGAATATTGTATGTGTGAGTATGTGAAGGGTTGAGTATGGATTGAAATTGCATGATACCTCATGCTAGATGCAAGTCTAAAATCTTTCCAACTAAAATTTAAACACTATCTATACCGAAAGGATAAACTCTCACAAGGATATAACCAATGGTAGGTAGGAAACATATAACTCCATTGAACAAAATCATCGATGGTCAAATAAGAGAAAAACCTGTGAAATAACCTTGGATTTTAAAATCTTAACAAAGTAATGGAAAAATAGAATTCAATTATAACACCATTAAAATTTCAATATAATGTTTGAAAATTCCAAAATAGGTACATAAAGTAAAGATAAATTCCATAAGGATAAAACTTTAGGTTACCTAGTCTCTCAAAGCCCAAGTCTTCAACCCAACAATTGCAACTGATCTCAAGCTTGCACAAGAGGTTCGCTCCTCACTATTAGTAGATTATTACATGACCCATTCAACAAAAGTAGTATCAGTACAGATTCAGTACTGAGTAAATTAAAATAGCCAACGTATGGAGGGCACATGATACATATAAGGATACGGTAATATTTAACTTACAATACTCATGCTTAAGTATACATATGTGACACATATCATTCCATTCATTCAAAAAACTCATACGATTTCATGAAGTATATAGCATAACATTAATCGTTTCCTTAATAAGTATCAAGAAAATTCATATATAAAAGGAATATAGCAAGATACACAAGTGATAAATAGGATAGGGCATGTAAACGTGGAATATCATAGTTATAATTATTAAACGCATGTACTAGTACATATGATAACATATAATAGAACATATGATCATAGAATGAAGATTATAAATATATGAATGGACATAACACATGGGTACGAATGTATAACGAAACATAAATTCATATCAAATAACACATCTATCCTACAAGATAGCATTCTACATATAAGATCCACATGCGATTAAAATAATAGATAATGCGATAACAAGGTAAGAACTTACATCATATGGTAGTACAATTGTAAAGAAGACAACTGAGTGACATGCATAAGATAATAAAATATAAAGTCCATGGATGAGCGAGAAGAATCAATTATTGTATTCTATTATCGTGATCACAACTATTTGATTATATTAATTTGAGGACAAGACTCAAAGAAACTATAACAACCAATCTAGTACTCAAACGGTACTAGCTTTAGCTGATCCGTCTAGAAATGCAACAAGACCACTAATAAATAGAACACTTAATCACTTAAGTATACATAACCCCCTATAAGACCAAAATATATTAAAAAACATAGAGAGAAGAAGAGGACCGCTCCGGACCTTGTAAGGCACCTGAGATTCCATAATAAAAAACACTGAAATGGTACCAAGTGAATACCAAACTTAACTCAGATAGCTACCTCGAGTGGTAAAAGTTTTGACTCAAGATCATTTAATTTAAGTGATTAATATTTTATTTAAGGATTTAACCAAGCATAAACCGCATAAAAACACTTAAATCACTTCCACCAAAACAATATAGTTCCATTATTTAATCTATTTTGAGTAGCATTAAAGCTAATCAATTCCAAGCGGCATTAAAGCTTATTGATTTCAAGTGGCACTAAAGCCGATAAATTCTTTCAATTGTCATTAAAGTTGATCAATTAATAGTGGCATTAAAATCGATCGATTCCAAGTGGCGTTAAAGTTGAATAATTCAAGTGGTGTTAAAGCCGATCAATTCTAAGTGACATTAACACCAATCAATCCAAGTGGTGTTAAAGCTGAATAATTCAAGTGGTGTGAAAGCCAATCAATTTCATGACATAAAAAGCCCAACATAAGGCATCATACAATTTCACTATATAATTGACCAATGATACTATTTTCCAAACCAATTATAATTGAGACACATTGGAACATGCTCTAAAAACATCATACATTTCATAATTAGATGAAAATGTTAACCACATAATCATGTCCAACCCTTCATATACTCGAACACATAATATAATCAAGAGGCATGTTAACATGTGTTTGCATTGTAGTTAAAATCTCATAGATACATAGAGTTACCACACAAGATATAGTATATGCTTGACATACTTAAATAACATAAAGGATACTCATCACCTTCCACTTCAAGAAGACTTCCATGATTCCACTATAAGTAAAGGTAAGTAATGACTTACCTAAGTCCAAAGTTAGCTAGGCAAAATAAGAAAGAGGGGGAGATCACTAGCTTGAGGATGCACTAGAATATTTTCCTAGATTACTTATATAAATCGTAAAACTAGGTTAGAGACTATCCTATCGATCAATAATTCACATAATTCAATTTAATCAATAAAGAAAGGTATAGATGGTCTTTCTTAGAAAATGCGTCCAAATCCTAAGACATGAGAACATAGCTCCATTAAGGTTCAAAATTAAGTATTAACTAAATTGATTTCAACACATATCACGTAGGGCATTTCGAATTAATTTGGAAACTAGGGAAAGGACAATAGAGGATAAGTTAATTTTATTGAAATGACTTACTAATTTGGTTTTACAACCAAAAAGACAAACCCACTAATTTCAGAGAACTAATCCACAACGATAAGACACAATTCGAATATTTTAAATCAAATATAGTAATCAACTAGGTGAAAGAAGCATAAGCAAATCAATTTCATAAACACATCTCTGAAAATTAGGGTTTTTAGGTCTGAATTGCAAACCAGCCAATTCACTTTGATTACCTCAATTTGATAGTTTAAAAATACAATTAAACTGATTTTAGATAAATCTAGATAATCAATTTCAACAAAACAATCTTATGAGCAACTAATATAAGATAATCGTTTTCGAAAAATTTGGATTTTAAAGCCTAAGACATAGTCTCAGACAATTCAAATCAATTAATCCAAATTGGAGGTGTTAGAATAACATTAAGGTCATTTCAAATATTTTTATAAATTAAACTTTAGAAGAAACAACTATATAGATGACCAATTTTATAATTTCATTAGAAATCTAGGGTTTTAGGTCTGAAAATAATATTCGGTTGAATTTTATTAATTTAATTAAATTGAATGTTTATAAATGCAATTGTATCTATTTTACAATATATTGTAAAATCAATTGATCAAATAAAAAAATGAGTTTAACAAAATTAAGGTTTTTGAACCCGGAATATAAATTCGATCAAATATTGTTAAATTATATAAATTGATGGATTGGAAATAAAATTAAACACATTTTAATGCAAATTATATAATCAATTGAATAAAATAACTCAATTACATAATCTAATTTAAATTTGTAAGAGTTTTAACCAGTAAATCCATTTCTGATTGATTTCACACAATTTTCCCAAATTGACGCTTGCAACATGAAATCAAATACATTATAAATTATATTATTACATTAATTGAATAAAAGGACTCAATTATGCAATTCAATTTTAACACACGAGGGTTTTGACCTAGAAATCTAATTTCGATTAATTCCAATCAAATTTCTCATATTGATAGTTCCGACATGAAATTAGATATATTTTAAAGCATGTTGTAAAATCAGTTGATCCAAAGTAGTTTAATCTGATTAATCCCAAAAGTCCGAACATAATTGGGTCAAAATCCCACATTCCAACATGTACCATATAATTAACCCATCTACTTCAACCATACAACACATACATACAAAGTCAAACAACTAGTTTAGCTTAATTAAGCCTAATTTATCCAAAATCAGCTAAAATTAAAGTTCGGATTTTAATAACATTATACCAAAAAAAATGTGGAATTCAAAGCTGGTGAAGGCTGGGGAAGCTCTGTCGAAGGTGGAGGATGTTATCGTGGTTGGCAGCTGCTCATCATCGATATTGCTGCTTGTGATGGAGCTTGACTTGGCGATGAAGGCGGTGGTATTTAGGGTGGCGTCGTGATGCCGGATGCTGTTGTGGTTGGCAATTGCTCATCGCCGATATTGCTGTTGGTGATGGAGCTCGGCTTGGCGATGAAGGCGGTGGTGTATAGGGTGGCATCGTGGAGGTTGGCCCGTTGACTTTGGTGGGTGGAGAATGTCGTAGAGAATAGGAAGGATTAGAGAGGAGGAGTAAGGTCGGGGTTTGCATGCTAAGAAGTGAAAATGGGGAAAAGGATAGAAAAGAGAAAAGAAAAGAGGGAGAGAGAAGAAGGGAGGTCGACTGGTTGAATGTTTTTTAGTTTTTTTTATAACCAATACACATACATAAGAGGGTACTAAACATCTCAAAATATTAATGGATAATTTTATCTAACACTCATTTAACAAAAATCATTTTGTAAAGATTTGAAGATATAAAATCAATATAAAAGGTATTTAAAATATTTCAAAAAGCTTTCGGACGAAGATACTAAGGAGTGCAAGAATTTTTATTGTGTACAAAAATAAATAATGCGACCTCAATAAATATTTAAAATTATTTAGAAAAATATTTATATCAAATTCTAAGAGACGAGATTAATTTAAATAATTATCGAAAAGGGTCTTCTGTAAATCAAAGGAAAAAATAGAAGAAAATTAATTACGGAAGGAAACTCATAAATAAGTTACAAAAATCTTTTAAATTTAAAATTTTTTGAATATCTTAACGACTTCATAAAAATAGATAAATTCAAAGATGGAAATATTTTCTATGGATAAAAGTTATTAAAATAATTATACTATTTTAAAGAAAATTTTATAATTTAATCAATTTATTTCGTTAATGAAATATAACTCTAAAATAAATTCATAATCATATGATGAAGTTATAATTTAAAACAAATCTAAAATATTAAAAATCAAAACACGAGAAAGAACGAAAATATATATTTTTAAACAGAGATTAAAATTATATGAATATAATAAAATTATAGTTGTGAATAAATTTATCTAGAATGATATGCAACGATAATCATTAAAAAAAATTTGAATATGAATTTGAAACCATTGATAAAATCATAAAACAATTCTGGATTAAAATAATTAAATATATATATATTTTTTTATCAATTATACTAATAAAATCATTAAGCTTGAGAATATTAAAGTTAAAGAATATGGGGTATTACATATATTATTAAATAGTAATACTTTTTTTTAACATAAGTTATTTATTGGTAATATTTTCCAACACATATTATCTGTTGGCAATACTTCCTCTGACAAATATTATCCATTGGTAATGCTTCTACCAATACATATTATCCGTTATTGATAATTCTTTCCATGCTTATCATTTGTTGGTAATATTTTTTCCAACACCTGTTATTTATTGGTGATAATATAGTATAATATATATTATTTCTTATAGTAATGCCAATATAAATATCAGCGGATAATACTATTTTCAAAAATTATATCTGTCTTTGATATTAATCCTAACAATATATTTATTTTGGTAATTAATAATATTACCAATGATAATGTAAGTTGATAAAATTAAATATTGAGATTCCAAATATTTATGTCTGAATTCTACACCGACTTATGTCATTCTATTGTCACGGGGCCAAATCCCTAACACTATTTTTGTGCAAAAGCTACAAAAGTTTAAGTAGAATAACTCATCAAAAGTTTAAAAATTAAGAAATAAATAGCAAAAACTACCTTAGATGATCTCCTCATCACCTTCCTCATTATATGTTTCATTTCCGCCATTGTCATAAGACGCGGAATGATAAACATGTCGGTGCCGGCGATTTGCTTTTGATGACTTTATTCGACACGGTCAACGCGTATGTCTATGTCTATGAAATACCATCAGGAGCCGTTGGATCATCAAGGAACTAACATATATGATTAGAACTTGCTGAACTAACCGAACCTACCTTACAAACTTGACGCGCTCCTTTCTCCGATTCCTGTTCGTTCCTCTTCTTGAAGCTATCTCCATCACCCCTCGTCTTCTTCAGCTCTCTCTGCCGAATTTTAATTTTTTTCGCCATCATTCACTGCCCTGAGAATCCATCTCCTTCTCTCTCCTCCATCAAAGAATCCATCTCGCCTTCCTCTATCTCATTCATTGGTGTTTTGTCTTCAACTCTGTAAGCATTTATCTCTTTTTTTCTTGAATTACTCTCCAATAATCTTTGATTCCCGTCATTTGAATTAATCTCTGTCGATTGAATTGCCAATGAAATTTTGTTTCGTTAGGGCTTAATCGGTGATTTTGGGTCGGATTTATATTTTTGAACCTTAATTGATATTCCGTCAAGCCAGTAAGCATTTATCTCTTATGTTTAGGTATTCGTTTTTGTTGGGACTAAATCAGATGTTTCTTCTTGGCTAGTTTTGGTTCTGGAGTTTTTGGTTGATCAAAGTATGTAGTATTTGAACAGTGTGCTTTAGCTTAGTTGCTCTGAATTTTTGTTTGTTTTAGGTTAACCTCTAGTGTTGGTGTGTGTGTTTGTTTTTGGAGGGATGTGTTCAACTAGTATGTTAGTTTGGAAATTATTAATGACAGTTTTTGGTTTCTGATGGAAATACACAAGGTAAATAAAATTTGCCTATGAACTTCTGGAATGCCTGTTGTATTCGAAACTTCATAACATGCCTTCGATTTTCATATCGTGAGATAATGCTTGCGATTTCGAGTCAATAGTTATAATTAAAATTAGTTGCTGCAAGTTTATTGTGTGTTTGAGACCAGGCAAGGTTTGTTTGTTTGTTTTGTTTTTTTTTTTTGTTTTTTTTTATTTTTTTTTATTTTTATGTATACTGCTCGTGAACTGTTGGTTGAAAATGGCTATGAACTGATTTTGGCAAGTTGTTGCCATTTGTATAGGAACAGAGAAGCCTAATTTTTAGTGAAGAGTTGTCCGTGTATTAACATTGAGCAACAGTTCAACATGGCAATGGAGGGCAAGGAATGTTTGGAAGTTTATCAGAGTTTACATCCTCTTGTTGAGCCTTACAGTTTGGGGTTTTTGAAAGTTTCAAATCTTCATATATTGGGAATAGCTTGGAAATCCAAATGGTCATTGTGTATATAAATTGTTGGACTATTTCCTTAGTATGCTATGCTTGTATAGAACTTTAAGTGGCGGACGAAGATGATGATTTTACATATGCCTTCAGATTTGTTGTAGTTTACATATGATGAAACTGCAATTGTTTAGTGGCCATCAATTTTGTCTTTTATTTCTGAGACAAGCACATGGTCTTCCTGAGATATCACTTTAAGTGGCGGACTATTTCCTTAGTATGCTAATGCTCGTATAGAACTAAGTGCGGACGAAGACCAAGATTTTACATATGCCTTTAAAATTGTTGTAGTTTACGTATGATGAAACTGCAATTGTTTAGTGGCCATCAATTTTGTCTTTTACTTATGAGACAAACACATGGTCTTCCTGATATATCACTTCAACTTTACAAAGATTATATTGTGAAATCTTGATATTGGAAGCTTATAATTTGCGAATAGTCATGAGATACATATTATTAATTATTGTACCTCACGAGCTTTGTTGTCATGAAATTCGTTAAGGGTGGCACAAAACTAACATAGAAGGTTCGTAACTTGATTGATCATATAATTTGGTACAAAAAATATACACAATACCTCGTTTCATTACTTTCATACCCATCCGCTTTGAAATGCTTACGGAAGCACTTAACGATTTAATTGATTTTAGTTCCTTATATCAATCAACAAGAACATTGTACTTGGTAGTCCAAACCCTAAACAAATATTAAAAACCTAAAATAAATAGAATAACTTTTAAATTCTAAACCCTAACTTAATTAAAAATTTTAAAATAAATAGAATAAGCTCTAAGCTCTTAGCCCTAAGTCCTAAACCTTGAACCCAAAATAAATCTAAATAACCTAAAATAAATGAAATAAGTCCTAAACCCTCAACAAATCTAAAAAACTAAAATAAATGACACGAATCTTAAATTCTAAACCCTAAAATAAATAGAATAAACCTTAAATTCTAAACCTTAAATAAATTTAAAATTTTAAAATAAATGGAATAAACTCTAAGCTCTAAGCCCTAAACCTTGAACCCAAAACAAATCTAAATAACCTAAAATAAATGAAATAAGCCCTAAACCCTCAACAAATCTAAAAAAACTAAAATAAATGACATGAACCTTAAATTCTAAACCCTAAATAATTCTAAAAAAATCTAAAATAAACGAAATAAACTATAAATCATAAACGCAAAACCCTAAATAAACTAAAAAAAATTCTAAAATAAATCGAAATAAACCTAAAATAAATGTAATAACCTGTAAAGCCTAAATAAATCTAAAAACCCTAAAATAAATGAAATAAACTCTAAACCCTACCAAATCTAAAAAACCCTAAGAAAATGGAACAAACCTTAAACTCTAAACCCTAAACTATAAACAGATCTAAAAATACCTAAAATAAATGGAATAAATCCTAAATTCTAAACAAATATTAAAAAAAGAAATAGATAGAATAAACCCAAAGCTTTAAACCCTCAACAAATCTAAAAACCATAAAATAAATGGAACAAACCCTAAACCCTCATAAACCCCAAACCTTAATAAACCCTAAACCTAAACCCTACTAAACCATAACCCATAATAAACCTTAAAACCCTAAACAAGTCTAAAAATCTAAAATAAATGGAAAAAACCCTAAACCCTGAAAAAATTTAAAAAACTAAAAAAATTGAATAAACCCTAAACTCGAAGCCCTAAACCATTATAAACCCTAACATTTTAAAAAATCTAAAAAAACTAAAATAAATGGAATAAACCCCAAACCCTAAACCTTAAGCAAATCTAAAAAACTTAAAATAAATAGAATGAAGCCTAAACCCTAAACACTAATAAAAACTAATCAAATCTAAAAAACCAAAAATAAATTGAATAAACCCTAAAACCTAAACCTAAACTCTAAACCCTAAACAAATCTTAAATACCTAAAATAAATAGAATACATCTTAAACCCGAATAACCTTTAAACTCTAAACAAATCTAAAAAACACTAAAATAAATGGAATAAATCTTAAACCCTACACAAATATAAACATCCTAAAATAAATGGAATAAACCCAAACCCTAAACAAATCAAAAAAACCTAATATAAATAGAATAAATCCTAAACCCTAAACCATGAATAAATATAAAATAAATGGAATAAATCGTAAACCCTAACCAAATATAAAAAAAAACTTAAAATAAATGGAATAAACCCTAAACCCTAAGCTCTAAACCTTAAACAACTATAAAAAACTGAAGATAAATAAAATAAACCCTAAGCCATAAATTCTAAATCCTAAATAAAAATAAATCTAAAAATTCTAAATCTTGATAAATCTAAACATACTAAACCCGTAACCCAATTAATCTAAAACCTTAAACTCTACTAAATATAAATATCCTAAACCCTATTAATATCTTTAGCAATGTCCTTATATTTAATCATATATTAATCTAAAAACCTTAACTTAGGTAAACTTAAAACCTTAAACTCTAAAGAATATATACCAAGATGGATATATACATAAACAAAAAAATGTAATTTACTTTATAAATCCTAAACTCATAAATCTAAAGACTTAGTTTCTAATAATAAAAATTGAAAAGATCAATAGAAATAGCATGGATGTAAAAATAAAATTAAAAATCACGGGATAAATCTAAAACCTTAGAATCTAATAAGTATACACCAAGATGAATTTAAGCATAAAAAAGTAAAAATTATTTTAGTCTATAAATCATAAACCCACAAATCTAAAGACTTAGATTCTAATAATAAATATTGAAAAATATCAATAAAAATAGTATGGAGGTCAAAAAAACTAAAATAAACAATAAAACACCATGATTGCGACTTAAACTTGGGTTACCCCATGTATCAAAAAGGAAAGTCAACCACCTAGCCAAGTTGGTTGATACGTTTCTACTTTCTATTTTTTTTAATAATCTTAAAACAAAAGGATGAAGAAAATAGAGGCTTCGTATGATGATACCTTGTTTAGTATGAAAGTCGTTTTGAACAAAATGACGATTCTCACCTCAATGAGCTCTCCCGCATAGATCCGCAATAGATAAAATTCATTTATAATGTATAATAATTGAAATACCCTTAATGAAATATCAAGCTCCATGCCTTTTCTCCTAATTCTCCTTTGTGTTATTGTAATACCCCGTTTTAAAAAAAACCATAATAATTATCATAAGTAATTATGTGTATTAGTTATAATAATTATTGTGGGGTATTTGTAATAAAAATATTATTAATATGTGTAATATTATTATGAATTATTAGTTATAAAATTTTATTTGGCTAAAATATGCTAGAGGGTGTGTATTAAAATTTAAACTTAGGGTTGGGTCGTAACCAATATCTATTTCATCAAATAAACCTATTCCGGTAACCAAATAATTTTTACTCAGATACTTTGCCCAGTTTTATACCTAAATAAATTACCCATACCCTATTCTATTTTTTTTTACCTCACCCTACTATCTCTCTACTCCAACACACCACCCTTGTGCCGCCCTCATACCATACCCCTACCCCATTAATTCCTAGCTCCTGCGGTTGTGGGTTGGGATTTGAAAATTTTACCCGATCGCAGCCCCCTCCTCTTCCTCTCTGAGTGTGTGTGTGTGTGTATACACCTCATTAATGAACCAAAAAACTAGCTCATTATTCCTCAATTTTTTTGTCAAAAAAATCATCCCAAACACCCCTCCTTATTGTTTCTAAAACCTCTCAAAAACACCCCCAAAACCCACCTTCGGCAACTATTACCGCACCACATTCATGACCACCGGAAAAACCTTCCGTTCCCTCACCCTTAGCTGCAGAAAAAATCACCAAAACACCGCCCCTATATGCAGAAAAACCACCCATTCCTACCCCCTTAATTTACTGCAAAAACCAACTGAAAGCACCCCCTAACCATCGGCAAAGCTCACCCAAAAATCATCCCCTATCATTTAGAAAAATTGCCCAAAACTCCCCCTATATCTTCGGCACAAATTGCCGAAGCCTACTCTCCCCTTACAGCAGCCCTCACCATTGCCTACCCCCCTTCCAGCCCTCCTTGCCGTTGCCCATTCCCTAGCAACGACAGTTTGTGTCGTTGCTAGCCTTCTTGGCCGACGACACGTACTTCTAACCCAGTTTAGTTTTTCCCATGAATTTTCCTTTAAATTACCTTAAACCTTAATTAATTATATTATTAATTCTAATTATGTTTTATTAATTATTATTAGGTGATATTTCCGAAGTTTTGAAAGAAACATATTAAGATAAGCGTGCTTAGAGACCGAAGCCTTATTTGTAAGGATACTAGTCGATGTTTCGGGTTTTGTGTTAAATTCTTGTATGATTATGTGTGATATAATTTTATTGTTATTATATTATTAAAATGCATGTTGATGATGATATGATATATTAATATAAATTATATGATAAAAAGGGAAGTGAGAATATTAAAAGATATGCTGATACGATAATATTACGCTAAGTCGTATTTTTATGGATGAATATAAATTGTGGGAGAGTAGTATGGGCTTAATGAATTATTATAAGTGGAAAAAAATTATATTTAAGGTGTTTGTTGATAAAAGGAGGATTTGGAAAAAAGAATATTGAGGATATGAGGTTTTCGTAGAATAAGGGTTATCGGCTATCTTTAAGAGCATTTTTGTCAACATAGGTTAATATAGAAATTTAAGTATTTTAATGTGTTACCTGGATTAAAATATTCTAATAATATCACATGAATTTTTTGGGAGTGATTATGAAGGTCATAAGTTCTTTAGATAAGAAAATAGCCTAATTTGGGAATAGTAGCATTAAAACGGTAATGTTATTATTACATGTATAAAATCTTAGAGTTACGGCGTGAATTTAAGATATGTTGTTAATATGGTTATTTTAAGGATTTATATTTAATTTAGTAATTATATGAGCCTTATGGGAGAAGTTATGACTTACCTGTGAAATTAGGATTTTAGGAGCCTTATGAATAGTAACTTTTGAGATAGGGCTATTATTGCACGTATAAGATGTGGGATTTAGAACTTTGGGTATGTTAATGATACTATTATTTGAGGAAAATATGATAAATTTGGTGGATAAATGATCAATATGGGGGAAGTTATACTTAAGTTGTGAATTTAGGGCTTACGAAAAAATGAGCATCTTAATCTTTGAGAATAGTCTTGCTATATGTATATTGATGTCTCGATTGCATTAATTATGTTTCTTCCTCATAAAACAATCATGAATAAGACACTAATGATTTAAAGTAAAATATCACATGAGTCGGGCCGAGGTATTTTATAAGTTTGTTCCACCAGCTTAATAATAATGGCCAGGCGTGTTTTGCCTTGGAAGTTGCATTAGACTGTTCCACCGGTTTAAGAATAGTGGGGCCTGATTTGAACATGAAAGATAATATGAGTCTAAGATAAGTAACCAATTATTAAGACATTAATCACTTGTAGTGAAAGATTACATGAGTTAGGGCCGAAGTGTAGGAGTCCGTTCCACTAGCTTAATAATAGTGGCCAAACACGTTATGCCGTGGGAGGTGCTCCTGACCATTCCACCGATTTAAGAATAATGGCTATGAGCATTTTGCCCTGGGAGGTGTAGAGTTCATTCTACCGGCTTAATAATAGTGGCTAGGAGCATTTTGCCTCGGGAAGTATTTCAAACCGTTCCACCGATTTAAGAATAGTAGGGTCCCTGAACTTAACGTAAATAAAGTATTGGGTTATATCATATTTAAATATTACGAATCCGGACCAATAATTACCTTGTGTTGATTTTTGTATCTTGCATGTATACTACTTTCCACTAAGAAGGTATGTAATAATATGTTTTCCTAGTATCAACTGTATTGTTACGAATAGATGACCCTGATGTTTTTTGTGCAGGTCTTTGAAGGCACAACAAGAAATATTACTTTGGACAACAAATTATTTCTTTGCCTAACAAAAACAATTTGTCGCCCAAACTTTGGGCGACAAAAAAATTTCATCACAATTTTGTCGCCATAAGCCCGTTGCCCTTGCTTAGGGCGACGAAAAGAATTTTTTTTTGCCCTAAATCTCTTTTTGTGCAACGAATATTTTTTGTCGCCATAAAACTCTTTTGTGCGACAGATATATTTTGTCGCCCTAAACCTCTTTTGTGCGACGCAGATATTTTGTTGCCTTAAACCTCTTTGTGCGACACATATATTTTGTCGCCCTAAACCTCTTGTGTGCAACAAATATTTTTTGTTGCCTAGACCCACTTTTGTGCGACGAAGTTGTTTCATTTGTGGCCCTATTACTTGTTTTGCAACAAAATCAATTCCTAGTCTTTCTTCCAAGCTACAAAAATATTTTTTAGCCCAAAGACCTGTATTATGTATTCATAATAATAGATCATCCTGTAATGCAGTATCATTCATATAGATACTCCACCATATTTCATTACCCTGTAATATCATATATCATTCAAACCATGCATAGATTACGATATCATTGTCCAAAAACAATTGTCATTCCAATTTCAAAGTATATGATACTACAATATACAAATTGGCAAAAGTCATGCCTAATGGGTACCATAAAAATCAATTATGCTATCTAGCTTGAAGGACCACCAGAAAATGGATGATGTTATCTATAGTTCTGCATACTTAGCTTCATCAAGTATATTGCAGCGTCACAAAATATGCTTCAAGTTAATCTGCAATTCATGAAATAAAAAATATAAATTAAGATTATAAAGAGATATGCAATGGTATCTATTCATAATTTTCCAATTCCCTTCAATAAAAAATAGTTGTAAGCCATATTATAAAAATAAATACAAGAACTAACTTACATTCATAAGTCCAAAAAAGCTCCTTACCTCTAAAAGTCTTTGTCATTTTCTAAGTCCAATTAGAACTCCCAGCTGTAAAAGAGAACAAATAATATAGTTAGAATACCTGATGCAAAAAGTCATCAATCTCCTATCATTTATTCCCTTATGGTTCATCCAACTTCTATCCCCAGGCATTTTTGAAACAATGACTAGCAAAAGCAAATAGGAAAATATATATTAGGAAATGTTCATCGGTCAAATATAATCAATGACTATCTTCAAATATAATCAATCGACCAAATCACTTCGATTACCTCAAATTGATATTTTTAAAACACGATTAAACAAATTTTAGATGAATCCAAATAATCAATTCAACAAAACAATCTTCCGATTAACCAATTCCAGCCAATCCATTTTCAAAATTAGGGTTTTAAAGCCAACAGCACAAACTCAGGTAATTCAAATCAATTAATTCCAATTAAAGGCATTAGAATACAATTAGGATCATTTCAACTACTTCTATAAATTTAATTTTAGAAAAACAACTACACAATTAACCAATTTCATAATCTCACTTGAAATCTAGGGTTTTATGCCCGAAAATACAATTCGGTTGAATTCTATTAATTCAATCAAATTGAATGTTTAGAAATGCAATTAAACACATTTTATAACATATCAAATAATCAATTACTCAAAACCAATAAAATAAATACACAATTTAGCACAATTAGGGTTTTTGAGCCCGGAACGCAGATCCGATCAATTCTTGCCAAAACATATCAATTGACAGTTTGAAAATGTAATTAAACATATTCTAATATAATTTATATAGTCAATTTAATAAAATAACCCGATTACACAATCCAATTTAAACCTGCGAGAGTTTTGACCTAAAAATCCAATTCCGATCAATTACGCACAATTTCCCAAATCAACACTTCCAATAAAAAATTAAATACATTTTAAACGATATTATAAAATCAATTGAGTGGAACGACTCAATTATACGACCCAATTTGATCACACATGAATTTTGACCTAGAAATCAAATTCCAATAAATTCTGCATAAATTTCTCAAATTGACGGTTCCAAAATGAAATTAGATACATTTTAAAACATATTGTATAATCAATTTCCCCAAAATAGCTAAATAGACGAATCCGAAAAATTCGGGCATAACCCGGCCAAAAATCCAAAATTTCCAAAATTCCAACATAACCATACAATTAACCTATCCAAATCATTCTCGCAGCACATATATACATTATCAAACAATTAATTTAGCTTATCACAAGCTAAATCATACTCAATTAAACGAATTAATATTAGGGTTTTTCAGTTAACTATACCAACGAAACCGACAAATCAGGAAGTATATATATATTAGGGTTTTTCGCAAGCAAACAGGAGCCGTGAGTGTGCGGCAGAGCCGCACGTAAGGAGCGACTGTAGGGCAGCACCGCACGGAAATCAACGAACCTGTGCCTCCGTCAGTTGTCAGCCAGAAGAATAAAGAAAAAGGAAAAGCAATTATTGCACAAAAATCAAGGCACCCAAAGAAGAGAAAATAAGAAGAAATTTATACCGATAGAATTTATTTCAGATAAAATTAATTTTTATTTGAATAAATTCTTGATCTTTTATTCAAAATTAATTTCGGTTATTTTTCTCTTATTTTTAATTTATATTTTAGATATATATTTCTGTGTAATTAATTCTTTAATTATGGTTGGCTGATTATTTATTGTTAGGGAATAAATTGAAACCCTGGATTAGGATTTGCATTATAATTTTATTTTCTTTGTTTCATGAGATTGTTTCTTGACTCTATGTTAATTGATATCGTTTATATGTATGATTCTGTCAAGTATAGTTTATTTGGTGCATGCCTTGTTTTGGTTCCTCATAAGTGACAGTATGTAGGATTATTTGCCTGCTAGGTGGCCATCTAAATATATTAGAATTTATATGTATAAATTGCAGCTAGGTTAGATAACAATTCACCTAATCGTTTTGTGATTCTAACCGAAGTGGTAAAACGTTTCGATACGTGTGGGTTAAGGAAAGGAAATATAGCTAGACATGCTTTTTGTACTAGTATGGGTACTTAGATTGACAGCCTTCCACTTACACTTAATGCATTAAATCTAGTAAAATATAGGAGCCTCTTGTTGCTGCTATACTGCTAGTATTTAATAGGGTTAATATTGGCGCTTTGTCGTATTAATTAATTAAGGGAAGTAATATAAGGTATATGGACCTGTTTTTGGTGTGCAACTTGGTCGATCTCTTTCTCATGATTAAAGGATGACTTAGAAATAAATATTATATTACGACCTAATCTAGTGGTGGATTTTTATTTCCCTAACATATTTCTCATATCTGCGGTTTTCCATTATTTTCATTATTATTTTTATTGTTATTAGTTTACTTTATTTTATTTACTCCTTTTATTATTATTTTTATAACCCCTATTAATATTTTTCTTATTTATTTATTCTGTGTTATTTAGGATTTTTATTTTTAGTTTTAGTTTTATGTTCAAACTAATTAAATAGAGGTGAGCCCTCTCAATCCCCGGCCTAGAACGATACCCTTATTTACATATGCTACAATTGACAACAAGAGGGTTTAAATTGCATGCTGGCTACGGTCACATCATTTATACATTAATATGCATTAATACTTATGTGTGAATTTATGTTTCAATAATATTTACATTCTTTATTTTATTATGTATTAAGGATGTGGATAAGACAAATGAGAATATAAGAATACAAAAGAAAAGAGAAAGAAGAGTATGAACCGTAGAGGAGGAAGCATTACTCGTTGATATTTTATATGAAATGAATAATTCTGGTTGGAAAGTAGATACGGGTAACAAGTCAGGTTACCTATCACACATTAAGAAGGAGATTGAAAAGAAAATGCCCAACGTTGGGTTGATAGATGACCCATATATTAAATTGAAAGTGAAAATTCTTAAAAAGTAATTTTCGTATATTTTGGAGATCCAACAATTTGGCAGTGACTTTGGTTGGAATGATGAGAAGAAGATGGTGACAGGAGACAGAGAAGTATTCAACGAATGGGCAAAGGTATAACAATCATTAATAAAGTTTTGATTATTTGTGTTGTATTTTTATTACAGTAATTAATGAGTATTCTTATTTTTATATAGAGTCGTGATGGATCTACTCCATTATATATGAAGCCTATGATGCACTATAATAAGCTTTGTGAGATATATATGCAAATGATTTGGCTAAAGGAGAGAAGGCTAAAGGTCCCGATGAACAATTAGAGATGAATGATGATCAATCTACTATGAACGAAACTCGTGCTACTAGCCAACCTACGGATGAACCTCCTTTTCAAGATTAAGGTACCGACATTACTCATGGTCCTTCCAAGCAATCTGAAAAAAGAAAATACATGGAAGTGGATTCTCTTGAGCTATAGTTCGGTTAAGTATCTAAATCAATTGCAAGCTTGTTAGAAGTCAAATAGAAAAGGTTGAAATTCGAATAAGAGAAATTCAAATTTGAACAAGAGAGATTCAGATTCCAACACGAGAGATGCAAAAAGGAAAATGAGTCGAAGAGAAAGCAACTGTTCCAAGTTCTATGCACACTGCCTTGTCTTACTCGTGAGGAAGTTGTTAAAGCTATTTGTCTCATTGGTCAAGATGTTGTAAAACTAGACCTCTTCCTCAATGCACCCGATGACTTCAAAGCCTCAATTACTCACCAAATGATCGATAATTTGAATTAGCTTTTGTGGAAAGGGGTTCTTAGTGACAGGGACTAATGAAGTGGGAGATCTTCACTTGTGCTTGCTACCACTGTGGGTGATTGTGATGTCTATTGATTTTTTTATGTTAGTTACAATCAACAGGAGCAACTAATTTGACAAGGGTTGAATTCATAGTTAAGAATATGGTTGTTCTTGTGATCTTCACCTAGTATTTTTTTTTGGATTAGGGAGGGTTTGTTTATGCTTGTGACATAGATGTTAGTTTCAAGCAAGCACTTAAAGTGCCACTCAAATGTAGGAGTAGCTTGATTACTGATTTTTTATGCAACTTTCTATGTTACCTTATCCTAGGGATGTATGGTTAATATTGTAAATGCTAAAATATGATATATAATATGTTTACCTTTGAGTAAAAAGAGAAGAAAGGGGAGTCATTTAAATGAGAAATAAATCATTTTCATGTAAAACAATTGACTATATTATCAATACAATTAACTGTATTAGTTTAATCTTTATATTTTAAATTGCAACAACTATTTTCAAAAGTTTCAAAAAACAGTTGATTGTTCATATTTTAGTTGATTATATTTCCAATACAGTGGACTGTTGTTGTAGAGGTAAAAAGTTAAGGCTACAAATTTTTTGGATTAAAATTACTATCAACTGAAAGGTCACTATAGTGGACAGTATTTCTTCATGGATATATTAATCATGATTATTATTCTTATTATGATAATTTTCACTCCTTAATTATAATAATTATATTAAGAACTATAATAATAACAATAATAATAATAATAAAAACAACAAAAACAATAATAATTTATAATAATAATTATATTTATAATCATACTAATAATATTATTATTATTATTATTAACTATGATAATAGTATTAATAATAACAATAATATTATTAATATTAATATTAATGTTAACAATAATTATAATAATATCATTAATATTATTAATATTGCTAATAATAATAATAATAATAATAATAATAATAATTATTGTTATCATTATAATAATTATATTAATAATTATGAGAATTTTATTAATAATATTAATTATTATAATAATTATCTTAATAACAATAATAATGATGATGATGATGATGATTATCTTTATAATAATTATAACTATATTATAATTATCATTATGATTATTATCTTTATTATAATTCTAATTATAATAATAATTAATTATAATTAAAATATAGTAATAATTATAATAATTATAATTACAATAAATATTATTATTATTTTATAAATATTATTTGATATAATAATAATAATAATAATAATAATAATAATAATTACTATTACTGGATCTGATCGGATCAGATTAGATCTAATATGATGTTATATTATCTGATCTGAAATTAAGGTGAGGAAAATGCGGTCGAATATTGAAAAACATAATAATAATTGATTATATATATATAGACACACACACACACATACATAACTAGAAATATTATAAATATAAGAAGGACCTTTTTTAAATTTATGACTATATTTTCAGTCTCATTCCCATGTAACAAATACAGGAAACTTTTATTCCCAAGTTATTCCTAAATTAGTCCTATCAAATACCAAACATGGTAATGGGACTAAATAAACTAATCCCCACTTCTTAATTCTCATTCCCATTCCTACCCTTTAATTCCCAAACTCCTATTCTCATTTACCAAACGAGCCATTAGAGTACAACACACGTTAACTTGATATCCTATCGCTCTATTTAATTCTAATAGAGTTTAAGGATAAAAAATTTAAATTAATATATATTTTTTAAATTTTTATTAAAAAATTAATAATTAATTTTAAATATTTTTATTTTTTTATTTTACTATATTATGTAAACCAAATACAAAAAATATTTTTATTTATTTATTTTCTTTCTTTTTAATTTTCTATTCATGAATCAAATGGAGCATTACTAAATCAATAGATTGTTTTGGGATGAAAGAAAGTTAGAAGTGAGTTAATTGATTCAATTCATTTGGAGATCAAATATATTAATATTGACGAAGTGAATCGGAGTTAAAGTTTCATATCCATTTATTGCGATTAATCTCATTTTTATTAAACTTTTATTATGGGAGTAATATAATTAAATGTTAACCCATAAGTAAGTTTTTTACTTGCCTGAATAAAAATACTCCTACTTTATATCAAATTGAATCGGCCTCCTCTTTTTTACTTCATATAAGTATATAAATGTTATTTTTTTAATCTTCATTTACCTCAATCTAAATGAAAATTTTAAAACATTCATTCCAATTCATTCAGATTATGTTAATATTATACAAATAATATTTTAAAATATTCAACCCGATTTACCTCCATTCCCTTCACTTAAATTAATTTTTAATATTTACCATTATCTCAATCCAAACAAACTAGTAGTGTGTATACTAATAACATTAATTACATATCCATGAGGGCTTTCTATTTCTTTGAATAGGTTATCTGCTTATAGGAACATTAGATAAAATATATTACTTGCATTGTGCTTAGGTCTATGTAAAAGGAAGCTTGAAACCTCCACCATCATCTTATTTATCCAACAGGAGACTTAATTTATATAAAACCTTAAAATTTATAATGGAATTTTTTTTACGAAAGCGATAATAATAAAATAATAGGTGTTATGTTGTACCCAACATATATACCTAATTTATGTCGGGTGCGACATTAAAAGTAATTTAAACTTACATATCAGGTATAAAAATACTTAATCTCACAATAATATTAAATTATAAAATAGAGAGGAGAGAACACATACAATATAAAATTTAGAGAGAGAAAGAGGGCATATTCAGCTAAAAAAAATACATAGAGAGAGGGCATATTCAGACATAGAGAGAGAGGATAAAAAATTTAGAGAGGGGGCATATTTAGATAACCAAATGCTAATACTAGCAGGAATAAACACTCATAATAGAAAATCACATCAAAATCATTAATTCATCAATTACCTGCAAATAAAGATGTCATATGCTTGTAGAAATGACCAAGATCCAAAGGATGATTAGTACAATGCATATTGAGTAAATTAAGAATACTTACTAATATAATAAGGCATATATAACACATATGACACATATGACAAGATAGATACACGTATACACACTCATGATGAGAGATAGCCTAAGAGAAAATTGTATTTAAGTGCATACTTAGGTGATTATACAATCCATTTACTTAGTCACATTGAGATTATGAATTCATTGTAATACAACCACTCCTCTCTTCTTTTCCCTTTATATGGAAGAAAGATAATCAACCTAATTGAAACTCTCACACCTCGGATAAACCCCACCTAGGAACCAAAAACTAAACTTCTAGACCTTAAGTATGTGTACTCTACTATAAAAAAAAATTGATTTATACTTGTCGATAAATTTTTTTACCAATAGATATTTATCTATGACATGTGCGGTAAAAGTATTGCCCACAAAAAAGAATTCTATCAGAAAAAATCAATTATATATATATATATATATATATATATATATGTCGGTGTAAATCTTATTAACTATGGATATCTGTTGGTAAAACATTTTTGCAACACATATTATAATAGCTCCAAATTTTACTCCTATTTTTTTTGTTTAATAGAATAATGTAGAAGCTAAAATAGAAAATGAAAAATTTTATTGCTACATCTAACACAAGATAGATGTACATCATCTATCTCATGCTAGATGTAAGGCTAAAATCTTTCCAACTAAAATTTAAACACCATCCATACCGAGTGGTATGTAAGAAACAAATAATTCTACTGAACAAAATCATCAATGGTCAACTCAAAGAAAAATCTTTAAAATAACCTTAGATTTTAAAATCTTTGCAAAGTAATGGAAAATGAAATTCAATTATAACACCATTAAAATTTTAGTATAACATTTGAAAATTCTAAAATAGGTACATACAGTAAAGCTAAATTCTAGAAAGACAAAACTTCGGATTGCCTAGTCTCTCAAAACTCAGTCTTCAACCTAACAATTACAACTAATCTCAAGCCTGCACAAGAGGTCAACTCTTCACTATTAGTGGATTATCACAGGACCCATTCAACAAAGGCAGTGTTAGTACTGGTTCAGTACTGGGTAAATTACAATACCTAACTCATGGAGGGCACATGATACACATAAAGATATGGTAATATTTAACTTACAATATTTATGCTTAAGTATACATATGTTACATATATCATTCCATTATACAAAAACTCATACGATTTCAAGAAGTATATAGTATAAAATTAACCATTTCTTTAATAAGTATCAAGGAAATTCATATATGAAAGGAATATAGTAAGATATATAAGAGATAAATAGGGTAGCGCATGCAAACGTGGAATATCATAGTTATAATTATTAAACGCATGTGCAAGTAAATGTGATAACATATAATATAACATATGATCATAGAATCAAGATTATAAACATATGAATGGACATAACACATGGGTACGAATGTATAACAAAATATAAATTCATATTGAATAACACATCTATCCTACAAGATAACATTCTGCACATAAGATCCACATGCGATTAAAATAATAGATCATGCGATAACAAGGTAAGAACATACATCATATGGTAGTACAATTATAAGGAAGACAACTAAGTGACATGCATAGGATAATGAAATATAAATTCTATAGATGAATGAGAAGAATTAATTATTGTATTCCATTATCGTGATCAAAACAATTTGATTATATTAATTTGAGGATAGAGACTCAAAGAAACCATAATAATTAATGTAGTACTCGAACGGTACTAGCCCTAGCTGACCTGCCCACAAACATAACCATACCACTAATAAATAGAACCCCTAATCACATAAGTATACATACCTCCTATAGGACCAAAATATATAAATAAACATAGAAAGAAGAAGAAGACCTATTCTGACCTTGTAAAGCACCCGAGATCACATAATAAAAAACACACTGGAATGGTACCAAATGAATACCAAACCTAACTCAAATAGCTACCCTAAGTGGTAAAAGTCTTGACGCAAGATCAATTAATTTAAATGATTAGTATTTTATTTTAGGATTTAACCAAGCATAAATAAGGCCTATATAAAAGCACTTAAATCAGTTCCACCAAAACAATATAGTTCCATTATTAAATCCATTTTGAGTGGCATTAAAATCAATCAATTCTAAGTGGCATTAAAGCTGATTGATTTCAAGTGGCGTTAAAGCCGATAAATTATTTCAAGTATCATTAAAGTTGACCAATTTCAAGTGCATTAAAGTCGATTAATTCCAAGTGGCGTTAAAGTTTAATAGTTCAAGTAGTGTTAAAGCCAATCAATTCCAAATGATATTAAAACCAATCAATCCAAGTGGTGTTAAAGTCGAATAATTCAAGTGACATTAAAGCCAATTAATCTCATGATATAAAAGCCCAACATAAGGCATCACACAACTTCCATATATACTTGACCAATGATACTATTTTTCAAACTAGTTATAATTGAGACACATTAGAACATGCTCTAAAAAAAGACATTTCATAATTAGATGAACATGTTAACCACATAATTATGCCCAACCCTTCATATACTCGAACATATAATATAATCAAGAGGCATGTTAACATGTGTTTGCATTGCTGTTAAAATCTTATAGATACATAGAATTACTACACAAATATAGTATATGCTTGACATACATAAATAACATAAAGGATACTCATCACCTTCCACTTTAAGAAGACATACATTCTATGATTCCACTATAATCAAAGGTAAGTAATCGATCAATAATTCAAATAATTCAATTTAATCAATAAAGAAGGGTATAGATGGTATTTCTAAGAAGATGCATCTAAATCCTAAGACACGAGAACATAACTCCATTAAGATTCAAAATTAAGTATTAACCAAATTGATTTCAACACATATCACTTAGGTATTTCAAATTAATTTGGAAACTGAGGAAAGGACAATAGTAGATAAGTTAATTTTATTCAAATGACTTACTAATTTGGTTTTACAATAAAAAAAAAAACAAACCCACCAATTTCATAGTACTAATCCACAACAATAAGACACAAATCGAATATTTTAAATCAAAGATAGTAATCAACTAGGTAAAAGTAGCATAAGCAAATCAATTTCACAAACACATATCTAAAAATTAGGATTTTTAGGTCTGAACTATGAACTGGCCAATTCAATTTGATTACCACAAATTGATAGTTTAAAAATACAATTAAACTAATTTTAGATAAATCTAGATAATCAATTTCAATAAAACAATCTTATGAGCAACTAATTTAAGATAATCGTTTTATAAAAATTAGGGTTTTAATGCTTAAGACACAGACTCAGATAATTCAAATCAATTAATCCAAATTGAAGGTATTAGAATAAAACTAAGGTCATTTCAATTATTTCTATAAATTAAACTTTAGAAGAAACAACTATACAAATGACCAATTTTATAATTTAATTAGAAATCTAGGGGTTTTAGGTCTGAAAATACAATTTGGTTGAATTTTATTAATTTAATTAAATTGAATGTTTATAAATGCAATTGTATCTATTTTACAATATATTATAGAATCAATTGATAAAAAAAACCAATTTAACAAAATTAAGGTTTTTGAACCCAGAATATAAATTCGGTCAAATATTGCTAAATTATATAAATTGATGGATTGGAAATAAAATTAAACACATTCTAATGCAAATTATATTATCAATTGAATAAAATAACTTAATTACATAATCTAATTTAAATTTATAAGGGTTTTGACTTGTAAATCCATTTTCGATTGATTTCACACTAATTTTTAAATTAACACTTACAACATGAAATTAAATACATTTTAAAGTATATTATAACATTAATTGAATAAAAGGGCTCAATTATGCAATTTAATTTTAACACACAACGGTTTTGACCTAGACATTTAATTTCAATTAATTCCACTCAAAATTTTCATATTGATAGTTCCAATATGAAATTATATCCATTTTAAAGCATGTTATAAAATCAATTTATCCAAAATAGTTTAATCTAATTAATCTAAAAAATCTAAATATAATCGGGTGAAAATCCCAAATTCCAAAATTTCAACATATACGATATAATTAGTCCATCTACTTCAACCATACAACACATACATACAAAATCAAACAACTAGTTTAGCTTAATTAAGCCTAATTTATCCAAAATTAGTTAAAATCAAAGTTAGGGTTTTAATAAAATTATACAAAAAAACAAATGTGGAAATCAAAGCTAGTGAAGGCTGGGGAAGCTTTGTCAAAGTGGAGGAACATTCACTGGTGGTCAGCAATGTTGGATGTTGTCGTGATTGGTAGCCGCCCATCACCAATGTTGCTAGTTGTGATGGAGCTTGAAAATGAAGATGGCGGTGTGTAGGGTGGCATCGTGGAGGTTGGCCAGTCGACTTTGGTGGGTGGAGATTGTCGTAGAGAATAGGAAGGATTAGAGAGGAGGAGTTGGGGTTTGTGTTTGCATAGTGAGAAGTGAAAAAGGGGGAAATGAGAGAAAAGATAAAAGAAAAGAGGGAGAGACCAAAAGAAGGAAGGTTGACTGGTTGAATGTTTGTTTGTTTTTTTCTTAACTAATACACATATACATAAGAGGGTAATAAACATCTAAAAATATTAATGGATGATTTTATCTAACACTCATTTAACAAAAATCATTTCGTAAAGATCCAAGGGTATAAAATCATTATAAAAGGTATTTAAAATATTTCAAAAAGCTTTTGGATGAAAATACTAAGGAGTGGAAGAATTTTTATTGTATAAAAAAATAAATAATAAAACCTCAAAAAATATTTAAAATTATCCAGAAAAATATTTATATCTAATTCTAAGAGACGAGATTAATTTGAATATTTTTGAAAAGGTTCTTGTGTAAATCAAGGGAAAAAAATGGAAGAAAAGTAATTACGAAAGGAAACTCATAACTAAGTTATGAAAATCTTTTAAATTAAAAAAAATTGTATATCTTAATGGCTTCATAAAAATAGATAAATTCAAATATGAAAATTATTAAAATAATTTTATTATTTTAAAGAAATTTTTATAATTTAATCAATTTATTTCGTTAATGAAACATAACTCCAAAATAAAGTCATAATAATATGACAAAGTTATAATCGATAATAAATCTAAAATATTAAAAATCAAAACACAAGAATATATATATATAAACAGAGATTAAAATTATATGGATGTAATACAATTATAGTCGTGAATAAATTTATCTCGAATGATTCGCAACAACAATAATTAAAAAAATTCTAATATGAATTTGAAACCATTGATAAAACCATAAAATAATTATGGATTAAAATGATTAAATGTTTTTTTTATCAATTACAATAATAAAATCATTAAGCTTGAGAATATTAAATTTAAAAAAAATATAGGGTATTACATATATTATCAGTTTGTAATACTTTTTTCAACACAAATTATCTATTGGTAATATTTCCCAACACATATTGTTTGTTGGCAATACTTTCTCTGACAAATATTATCCCTTGGCAATGCTTTTACCAATACATATTATCTGTTATTGATAATTCTTTCCATACTTATTATTTGTTGGTAATATTTTTTCCAACACCTTTTATTTGTTGGGGATAATATAGTACTAATATTTTATTATTATTGTTATTATTAAGGCTTAATTCTTATAGTAATGCCAACAGAAATATCAGCGGATAATACTATTTCCAAAAATTATATTTGTCTTTGGTATTAATCCTAACAATATCTTTATTTTGGTAATAATATTACCAATGATAATGTAAGTTGATCAAATAAGATATTGAGATTCCAAATATTTATGTATGAATTGTACAGCTACTTACATATATAAAAATATTTTACACATGTATCATGCATTTAATGTTATCCAAACAATATTACTCAATCCTACAAATGTCATTCTATTGTCATGGGGCCAAACCCCTAATGCTCCATTTGGTTTTATGAAAGTTTTAAAGAAAATAAAGAAAATGAGGAGGAAAATAATATTTTGTATTTGGTTTATATAAATTAATAAGATAGAAAAAGAGTGATGGATAAAATTATTAAATATTAGTTATTAAATTTTCTTTAAAGAAAGTTTTAACAAAAAAAGTACTTTAATTTTAATTTTCTTTTATCAAAATTTTATTATAATCAAATGAAGCCTGATGCTATTTTTGTGCAAAAGCTAAAAAAGTTTAAGTAGCAGAACTCATCAAAAGTTTAAAAATTAAGAAATAAATAGCAAAAACTACATTAGATGATCTCCTCATCACCTTCCTCATTATATGTTTCATTTTCGCCATTTTCATAAAATGCGGAATGATAAACTTGTCGGTGGTAGGGGTTCAGGAAAAGTAAAAATTATCAACGTAGGGTAAGAGAATGATAAAAATTATTGGCCGGTGAGGGAAGGAAACGATGATAATAATTGTCGATAATAGAATTGGAAACAATAAAAATCGCCGGTGATATGGAAGTAAAGAATGACAAACATCGCCGGAGGATAGAAAAATATAAAACATCGCCGACGGAGAAGGATATATTCGCCCTTCATTTGTCAAAGAATAAAAATTCAGTTTCCAAATAATAAAACCCCTTGAAAAGTCGTGGCAAAAAATTTTCGCTACGAGGATTTTACAACATGAAGGCGGAAACGATGATGGATGGAGTCCGGATTGAATTAAAACTGGAAAGGCTGAGAAGGGAGCTTGGACTGTTTTTTATTTTTCTATTTTTTTAATTTTTACGAAATAATATTTTTATATCTTTTTCTGCCACCGTATTTTCATCTCTTTCCTCGTCTCCAATTCCATACAATTTGCCTTCGACGACTTTATCCGACACGGCCAACGCGAATGTCTATGTCTCTCTCTCTCTATATATATATATAGGATAGGTTCAGGTACAAATTAGATATAAAATACCATCAGGAGCCGTTGGATTATCAAGGAACTAACGGATATGATTAGAACTTGCTGAACTAACCGAACGTACCTCACAAACTTGACGCGGTCCTTTCTCTGATTCCCGTTCGTTCCTCTTCTTGAAGCTATCTCCATCGCCCTTCGCCTTCTTCAGCTCTCTCTGCCGAATTTTAATTTTCATCGCCGTCATTCGCTGCCCTGAGAATCCATCTCCTTCTCTCTCCTCCATCAAAGAATCCATCTCGCCTTCCTCTATCTCATTCATTGGTTCGTTTGTCTTTAACTTTGTAAGCAATATTTATCTCCTTTTTTTTGGATTACTCTCCAATAATCTTTGATTCCCATTGTTTGAAATAATCTCTGTTAATTGAATTGCCATTGAAGTTTTGTTTCGTTAGGGCTTAATTGGTGATTTTGGGTGGGATTTATATTTTTGAACCTTCGCTGATATTCCGTCAACCCAGTAAGCATTTATCTCTTATGTTTAGGTAATCGTTTTTGTTGGGACTAAATCAGATATTTCTTCTTAGCTAGTTTTGGTTCTGGAGTTTTTGATTGATCAATTATGTAGTATTTGAACAGTGTGCTTTAGCTTAATTGCTCTGAATTTCTGTTTGTTTTAGGTTAATCTGTAGTGTTGGTGTGTGTGTTTGTTTTCGGAGGGATGTGTTCAGCTAGTATGTTAGTTTGGAAATTATTAATGACAGTTGTTGGTTTCTGATGGAAATACACAAGGTAAATAAAATTTGCTTATTAATTTCTTGAATGCCTGTTGATTTCGAAACTTCATAACATGCCGTCGATTTTTATGTCGTGAGATAATGCTTGCGATTTCGAGTCAATAGTTAATATTAAAATTAGTTGCTGCAAGTTTATTGTCTGTTTGAGACCAGGTAAGGGTTTTTTTTTTTGTATACTGCTCGTGAATTGTTGGTTGAAATGGCTATGAACTGATTTTGGCGAGTTGTTGCCATTTGTATAGGAACAGAGAAGCCCAACTTTTAATGAAGAGTTGTCGGTGTATTAACATCGAGCAACAATTCAACATGGCAATGGAGGGCAAGGAATGTTTGGAAGTTTATTTACATCCTCTTGTAGAGCCATACAGTTTGGGGTTTTTGAAAGTTTCAAATCTTCATGTATTGGAAATCGCTTGGAAATCCAAATGGTCATATCGTTATTGTGTATATAAATTGTTGGACTATTTCCTTAGTATGCTATGCTCGTATAGAACTTTATGTGGCCGACGAAGATGGTGATTTTACATATGCCTTCAAAATTCTTGTCATTTTTTTTTTGGTAAGTAAATGAAAATATCATTACCAAAGGAAGTATGTACAATGAATGTTGAACAAAGAAAGACGGTCATCATCTCAAAAACCCCCACATCAAAATCAAAACCGCCAATGATCTAAATTATTCAGATACTTCAATAACCTCCTATCCTTACTCCCTGCATACCTGATGAAAGTCTCATGGATAATCTGTTTAATCAATATATTAGGGAGTAGTTGCTTCTTGTGGAAGATAATCAAATTCCTATTATACCAGATTTTGAAAATAATGGTTGTAAAGATGGTCCTCCACACTCTCACTCGGCCCTGAATTCCCCTTCGTTGTACTAATCATCCAACCAAGGCAAGTAGACCATGAAGAGAAATAATGAGGCAATAATACCCAATCTAGGGCTTTCCTCCAAATCTGTTTAGCAATGGGGCAAGAAACCAGCAAATGATCCATGGTTTCATCACTGGAGCAACAGACTTCACATGTTGCTGAGTCAACGACACACCATCTCATCAATCTAGCTTTAACAGCTATTCTACTATGACAAGCCATCCAAAAAGACACCTTTTGTCGAGGCAAACCAGAATGACACCATACCAGTTGATACCATGGTAAGCTCTGTATCTAAGAGCATGGTAAGCTCTTCCTACATAAAATTTTAAGTCAGAACTATACTGACTCAACTCTAAACCCAGATCACGGATCTTCATTATACTCTTAAACATCCAGGAAGAATCAGTTTTTAGCTCAACAGTTGTAGTTGTAGTCGACCTTATATACCTTCCATGGATCCATTTCACCCATAAGCTCTCCTTGTTCTCCATTAGCCACCATAAATGTTTAGCAAGGCAAGCCTTGTTCTAGGCTCCAAGTTGAACCAAACCCAACCCGCCTTCCTATTTGGGCAAACAAATATTCTGCCAAGAAATAGGAGCTTTCTTTCTGTTGGGATTGAGGTTTTCCCACAGGAACCTCCTACAAAGAAAATCGAGCTGATGCATAACAAAATTGGGGAGAAGAAAAACCTACATCCAATAGTTAGCAACGCTGAGTATAACAGCCTTCAAGACTTCAATCTTACCAGCATAGCTCAAATATTTTAAAGTCCAAGAGTTAAGTCTAGCCATGATCCTCTCAATAAGAGGTTGGTACTGGTTAACAGATAAGGAGGAGTTGTTAAGAGGGACTCCCAGGTACTTTAGAAGGAACTGGCCCTCTTGGAACTGCAATAAGTTTAAAATCTGGGATTTCAGCTCATCGTGAGTCCCACCAAAATAAAAATTACTTTTGGGGTGACTTAAATGAAGTCCGGAGTAAGCAGCAAAATCTGTAAGTTTGTCAAGCAAAAGAGCAATAGAGGGTACATGTCTCTTACAAAACAAGAGCAAGTCGTCTGCAAACATGATAAAGATCAGTTGATTTGCTTTGCATGCAGGGTGCCCTTTAAAGCTAGGATGGTTCCATAAAATCTTCATAGATCTGCTTAGGTACTCCATGGCTAAAACAAAAAGATAGGGGGAAGGGGGTCACCTTGTCTCAAGCCTTTCATCCCCTTAAAAGGTTTGCAAAGAGTCCCTTGCAGCACAATGGAGTAGGAAATTATTGTGACACATTGCATTATTAAGTGCACATAATGAACTGGAAAACCGTACCCTAAAAGTAATGCTTTGAGGAAATGCCAATTCAGGGAATCATAGACCTTCTTGAAGTCAATCTTCATCATCATTCGCGGACTAATGCCTTTTCGGTTATACTTCCTTAGGAGCTCCTGGGCTAGCATAATATTGTCACCAATCCAACGTCCTGGCACAAAAGTTGATTGTGAATGGTCAATCAGTTCATTTAGCACATTAGTTAGTCTGTTGGTCCATACTTTTAAAAAGATTTTATAGACCACATTGCAACAAGCAATGGGTCTATAATCAGTTATGTGTGCTGCATTCTTCACTTTAGGAAGTAGGTGGATAGCCATAGAGTTGAAAGCCTTCAACAAAAACCCAGAGTTCAAGAACTGTTGCATAGCAGTATATAAATCATCACCCACAATGCACCATGCCTTCTTGAAGAAATGGGGGTTGAAACCATCTGGAGCAGGTGCTTTCAAATCTCCCATGCTAAGTACTGCATTCTTTACTTCTTGTTTAGAAATATCACGCATCAGGTATTGGCGGCTGGTTTGAGATAATAAGGGTCCTTCTTTTATGATAAGCAAGTTAGGTGCCTGAGAGAGAGAGAAGAGGTTGAACCTAACAAGCCCACATAAAATCTAGTAACTTCACTTTCAATACCTGACCAACTAGTAAGCTTCTGACCATTTGCATCCTGAAGTTGAGAGAGAGTTTCTGTGATTTCTCTCTTTCAGTTTAGCATGGAAAAAGGCATTGTTTGCATCTCCCAAAGAAACATAACTAATTTTGGATTTTTGCTACAAGTAACTCTCCTCAATCCTCAATTTCTTCCTCCAAATGTCCTTGCATTTTTTCTCTTTAGCAACTAACTCAGGATTAGTAGGTTCATTCTAGAGCTACATTTGTATCTAATGCCAATTATTGGATGCTGACTCAACCTCTTCACTCACATGGCCAAAATAAATTGCTTTGAAGCATTTCAGTTCAGCTTTCAACGTCTTCAATTTCTCCATCACCTGAAATTTCTTAGAGCCTTCAACATGAGTTTCCCAAAAAAATTTAACCACAGTAAGAAAAGAGTTATATGTTGTCCAAAAGTTGCAAAACTTAAAAGGTTTAGGTCCCTACAAGTATGACTGATGAAGACAAAGAACCAGACAGCTGTGATCAGAGAGGCATTGTGGATTTGACTGAGTACTGATATGTGAATACGGGTCAAACCAATGACAGTTGCCTAAACCTCTATCGAGCTTACACTCAACCCTATTAGGTGGATCTTGCTGGTTACACCAAGTGAACTTAGGGCCATCTGCTTTAATTTCCCCTAGTCTACATCTTTGTATACAATTCACAAACTCATCCATATCACTATAATGAATAATAACTCCTCGCTTCTCATCTACCGACAAAATTGTATTAAAATCTCCTATAACCAGCCAAGGACCCGAAACCCTCTGTCTAAGCTGGTAAAGACCATTCCAAAGACTTATTCTATTGACTCCTGAATTGAAAGCGTAAACAAAAGTAACAAAAATAGAAGCATTGTTTATAAGCAGATTCACAATGCAGTGTAAGTATTGCTCAGCCTCCTCAATACCTATAATAATCACGTTTCAAGGATTCCACAGCACCATAATTCTACATTATAATGAGAATGGTGATTTGAATAACAAGCGAAAGAAGGAGCAAGCCGCTTCCGAGCAACACCAACTTTATTCAATTTAATCCTAGTTTCAAGTAAAGCAAAAAATGAAAAGGAATTAAGTCTCAAATATTTACACAAAGCTTTCTGTTTAAGAGGAGAATTAACTCCCCTAATGTTCCAAATAGAAAGTTTCATTAAGTAACAATAGAAGAAGGCCTTACTTCTCCCCTTACAATACCCCCTTTTCCTCTTTCAATTTCATTGGGTGGAAATTGAAAGAGGTCAGCAGACGCACCTGTGGAAGTAATTAGATCTATCATTAACCCTTTTCCCTTTCCCAAATGATGGTGATCTCCAGTGAACATTTTCGTGACCTTATTTGGAACCTAGACACTCGGGTGTTTAGTAGGTGAATGTTGTTGAGGAACTATTGGATTGGAATCAGCAGGACATGAGTTATGATTCAACAAAGGCTTAGATTAACCTTACCGAGGTCTCCAATACTATCCCCCCGTCTTAGGAACTCCCATTCTGCATTGAGACGTATCATGACCAAGCTTATCACACTTGGTGCAAAAGTAAGGACGCCAATCATAGCAAACTTTTTGTTTTCGAGTGATAGTCACTGAGTCAATGGTGATACAATCCACTGGAGGCAATCTTACATCAATTTCAACCAGGATATGGGGGTAAGATATGTGACTACAAGTAACAATAATCATATCAGCATAGATAGGAACTCCTAAACAACTCCCAATCCTACTCAATGAGTCAGCTGACCACTGAGCTAAAGGCAGGCCTGGTAGGGTGACCTATAGTGGCATTCTCCTCCATTCTGCATCATCAAACGACATATTGGGATTCCATCATCTGAGCATAAGTGGACGAACTCCAAAGGACTAGAAGGGTTTCTCCAAAATGGTAAGACAGTCATGAGCAGATTCAAATCCAAAAAGGAAGAATCCCTGCTCATGATGATAGACCGTTGGAGCAGTAACCTCCTTCCACATATCAGCAACATACTTACAGATTTTAGCATAAGACAGTTGAAACCCAGCCACCATTCCAATCGAAGTATGCTCCCATTTGCTTTTCTCTGTCTTAATTTCCTTTCTCTATAATAACACCTATATTTCCCCATTTTTGATCACACGCGGAGTATAGGTCAAATTCAGCACTGATTTTTCTCGTCGATTCTGCATCAACATATCTTTCCAGCTCACGATCTAGGGTTTAGCAATCGGGGAAACAACTTCAGCAGTTGAGGTAACTATAGGACTGGAATAAGCCGCACTGTTTGATTAAGCATTCACATTCAATGAAGGTTCAATCGGAGAAGACGGAATCCGACGAATAGCATCCTCAGATGTACCTTGAGTAACACCAATAGCATCAGGACATGATAGTTCAGCCACAGGGTCACCACCATCAGTCTTGGAGGGGGTCGTTGTTGGTGAAGATGGCTTGATCCAGCGTTTGTTTCTGGCCATAATAACCAGGAACAAGATCAAAGAAAATTGTCGTGCGTGAGGCGCGTACAACTTCTTAGTTCTTGGTTGTGTATTTATTTTGTTGTACTTTACATATAATGAAACTGCAATTGTTTAGTGGCCATCAATTTTGTCTTTTACTTCTGAGACAAACACATGGTCTTCCTAAGATATCACATCAACTTTACATAGATTATATTGTGAAATCTTAATATTGGAAGCTTACAATTTGCAAATAGCCATGAGATACAGATTATTAATTATTGTACCTCACAAGCTTTGTTGTCATGAAATTTGTTAGGGGTGGCACAAAACTAACATAGAAGGTTTGTAACTTGATTGATCATATAATTTGATACAAAAAATATGCATGATAACTTGTTTCAATAATTTCATACCCATCCACTTTGAAATGCTTATGGAAGCACTTAACGATTTAATTGATTTTAGTTCCTTATATGAATCAACAAGAACGTTGTACGTAGTAGTCTAAACCCTAAACAAATATTAAAAACCTAAAATAAATAGAATAAAATTTAAATTCTAAACCCTAAATTAATTTAAAATTTTAAAATAAATGGAATAAACTCCAAGCCCTCAACCCTAAGTCCTAAACCTTGAACCCAAAACAAATCTAAATAACCTAAAATAAATAAAATAAGTCCTAAACCCTCAACAAATCTAAAAAAACGAAATTAAATGACACGAATCTTAAATTCTAAACCCCTAAAATAAATATAATAAACCTTAAATAAATTTAAAATTTTAAAATGAACGGAATAAACTCTAAGCCTTAAGCCCTAAACCTTGAACCCAAAATAACTCTGAATAACCTAAAATAAATGAAATAAGCCCTAAACCCTCAACAAATCTAAACAAACTAAAATAATGACATGAACCTTACATTCTAAACCCTAAATAAATCTAACAAATTTAAAATAAATGAAATAAATTATAAATTATAAACTCAAAACCATAAATAAATTTAAAAAAAAATTCTAAAATAAATCTAAATAAACCTAAAATAAATGTAATGACTTGTAAACCCTAAATAAAATTAAAAACCCTAAAATAAATGGAACAAACGTTAAACTCTAAACCCTAAACTATAAAAAGATCTAAAAACACCTAAAGTAAATGGAGTAAACCCTAAATCCTAAAAAAATATTAAAAAAAAACATAAAATAGATAGAATAAACCCAAAACTTTAAATCCTCAACAAATCTAAAAATCGTAAAATAAATGGAAAAAGTCCTAAACCCTAATAAACCTTAAACCTTAATAAACCCTAAACATAAACCATACTAAACCATAACCCATAATAAACCTTAAAACCCTAAATAAGTCTAAAAAACTAAAATAAATGGAATAAACCCTAAACCCTAAATAAATTAAAAAATAAAAAATTGAATAAACCATAAGCCCTAAACCATTATAAACCCTAAAATTTAAAACAAAAATCTAAAAAAACTTCAAATAAATGGAATAAACCCCAAACCCTAAACAAATCTAAAAACCTTAAAATAAATAGAATGAAGCCTAAAGCCTAAACACTAATAAACACTAAACAAATCTTAAAAAAAATAAATTGAATAAACCCTAAAACCTAAACCTAAAATCTAAACCCTAGAAAATCTTAAAAACCTTAAATAAATAGAATACATCCTAAACCCAAATAACCCTTAAACTCTAAACGTACAAATCTAAAAAATAATAAAATAAATGGAATAAATCCTGAACCCAACACAAATATAAACATCCTAAAATAAATGGAATAAACCCAAAACCTAAACAAATCTAAAAAACCTAATATAAATAGAATAAATCCTAAAACCTAAATCATAAATAAACATAAAATAAATGAAATAAACCCTAAACCCTAAGCTCTAAACCTTAGAAAAATATTAAAAAACTTAAAATAAATAAAATAAACCCTAAACCTAAAGGTTGAATATGAACCCTTAACCTTAAAGCTAAAATAAAACCTAAGCCCTAAATTCTAAATCCTAAACCATAATAAATCTAAAAATTCTAAATCTTGATAAATCTAAACATGCTAAACTTGTAACCCAATTAATCTAAAACCTTAAACTATATTAAATATAAATATCCTAAACCCTATTGATATCTATAACAATGTCCTTATATTTAACCATATATTAATCTAAAAACCTTAACTTAAGTAAAATTAAAACCTTAAACTCTAAAGAATATATAACAAGATGGATGTATACATAAAAAAATGTAATTTAGTTTATAAATCCTAAACTCATAAATCTAGAGACTTAATTTCTAATAATAAAAATTGAAAAGATCAATAGAAATAGCATGTAAGTAAAAATAAAATAAAAAATCATTGGATAAATCTAAAACCCTAGAATCTAATAAGTATACACCAAGATGAATTTAAACATAAAACAAAGTAAAAATTATTTTAGTCTATAAATCCTAAACCCACAAATCTAAAGACTTATATTATAATAATAAATATTGAAAACTATCAATAAAAATAATATGGAAGTTAAAAAACAAAAATAAACAATAAAACACCATGATTGCAAATTAAACTTGGGTTATCCTATGTATCGAAAAGGAAAGCCAACCACCAAGCAAGGTTGGTTGATACATTTCTACTTTCTATTTTTTTAATAATATTAAAACAAAAAGATGAAGAAAATAGATGCATCGTATGATGCTACCTTGTTTAGTATGAAAGTCGTTTTGAACAAAATAATGATTCTCACCTCAACGAGCTCTCCAACATAGATCCACAATAGATTAAATTCATTTATAATGTATAGTAATTGAAATACCCTTAATGAAATATCAAGATCCGTGCCTTTTCTCCTAATTCTCCTTTGTATTATTGTAATACCCTATTTTAAAAAAACCATAATAATCTTAATCGGTAATTATGTGTATTAGTTATAATAATCATTATAGGGTATTTGTAATAAAAATATTATTAATATGTGTAATATTATTATGACTTATTAGTTATAAAATTTTATCAGGCTAAAATATGCTAACGGGTACGTATTAAAATTTAAACCTAGGGTTGGGTCATAACCGATATCCGTTTCATCAAATAAACCTATTCCAGTAACCGGATAATTTTTACTCAAATACCTTGCCTGGTTTTATACCTAAATAAATTACCCCTACCCTATTCTATTTTTTTACCCCACCCTACTCTCCCTCTACCCTAACACACTGCCCTCATACCATACCCTTACCTCATCAATTCCCATCTCCTACGGTTGTGGGTTGGGGTTTAAACATTTTACCCGATCGCATCCCCCTCCTCTTCCTCTCTAAGTGTGTAAATATATATATATGCATATACCTCATTAATGCAAGTAAAAACTAGCTCATTATTCCTCAAATTTTTTGTTAAAAAAATCATCCCAAACACCCCTCCTTACTGTTACCAAAACCTCCCAAAAACTCACCGTCGGCAACTATTACTGCACCACATCCATGACCACCAGAAAAACCTTCCATTCCCTCCACTTTAGATGCAGAAAAAAATCGCCAAAACACCACCCCTAGCTGCAGCAAAACCACCCATTCCTACCTCCCAAAGTTGCTACAAAAACCAGCCAAAAGCACCCCCTAACCATCTGCAAAACTCACCCAAAAATCACCCCTCACCCTTTGGCCCCTTATAGCTTCGACACAAATTATTGAAGCCTATACCCCCTTCTAGCCCTCCTTTCTATTGTCCACTCCCTAGCAACGGTAGTTTGTGCCGTTGCTAGCTTTCTTGGCCAGCGACCCGTACTTCGAACCCGGTTTGGTTTTCCCATTATTTTTCCTTTTTATTACCTTAAACCATAACTAATTATATTATTAATTATAATTATTTTTTAATTATTATTAGGTGATATTCCTAAAGTTTCAGAAGAAGCGGATCAGGATATAAGTGCTTAGAAATCGGAGCCTTATTTATAAGGACACTAGTCGATGTTTCGAGTTTTGTGTTAAATGCTTGTATGATTATGTGTGATATCATTTTATTGTTATTATATTATTAAAATGCATGTTGATGATGATATGATATATTAATATGAATTATATGATAGAAGGGAAGTGAGAATATCGAAAGATATGCTGATACGATAATATTATACTAAGTCGTATTTTTGTGGATGAATATAGATTATGGGAGAGTAGGATGGGCCTAATGAATTATTGTAAGTGAAAAAAATTTATTTAATATATTTGTTGATAAAATGAGGATTTGGAAAAAATGATATTAAGGATATGAGATTTTCGTAAAATAAGGGCCATTAGCTATCTTTAAGGGCATTTTTTTGTCAATACAGGTTATTATGGGAATTTTGGTATTTTAATGTATTATATGGATTAAAATATTCTAATAATATCACATGAAGTATTTGGGAGTGATTATGAAGGTCATAAGTTCTTCAGATAAGAAAATAGCCTAATTTAGGAATAGTAGCATTTAAACGATAATATTATTATCAAACGTATAAAAAGTTAGAGTTATGATGCAAATTTTGGATATGTTGTTAATATGTTTATTTTAAGGATTTAAATTTAATTTGGTAATTATATGAGCCTTATGGGAGAATTTATGACTGACTTGTGAAATTAGGGTTTTGGGAGCCTTACAAATAGTAACTTTTGATATAGGGCTATTATTGTATGTGTAAGACATGGGATTTAGAATTTGAAATTTGGGTATGTTAATGATACTATTATTTGAGGAACATATAATAAATTTGGTGGATAAATAATCAATATTGGGGAAGTTATGCTTAAGTTGTGAATTTAGGGCTTTTGAGAAAAATGAGCATCTTAATCTTTGAGAACAGTCTTGTTATATGTATATTGATGTCTCAATTGCATTAATTATGTTTCTCACTCATAAAAAAAATCATGAATAAGATACTAATTATTTAAAGTGAAAGATCACGTGAGTTAGGATGAGGTATTTTATGAGTCCATTCCATTGGCTTAATAATGGTGGCTAGGGGCATTTTTCCCTGGTAGGTGCATCAGACCGTTCCACTAGTTTAAAAATAGTAGAGCCTTATCTTAACATGAAAGATAATATGAGTTTGAGATAAGTAACCAATGATTAAGACACTAATCATTTGTAGTGAAAGATTACATGAGTTAGGGCCGAGTTATAGGAGTCCGTTCCACCGGCTTAATGATAGTGGCCAGACGCGTTATACCATGGGAGGTGCTTCAAACTATTCCACCGATTTAAGAATAGTGACTAAGAGCATTTTGCCTTTGGAGGTGTAGAGTCCGTTCCACTGGCTTAATAATAATGGCTAGGAGCATTTTGTCCTACGAAGTATTTTAGACCATTCCACCGGTTTAAGAATAGTGAGGTCCCTGAACTCAATGTAAATAAAATATTGGGTTATATCATATTTAAATATTATGAATCCGGACTAATAATTACCTTGTGTTGATTTTAATATCTTGCATGTATACTACTTTCCACTGTGAATGTATGTAATGATATGTTTTTTCGGTATCGACTGTATTGTTACCTTACTCAGTACGTAGCGTACTAATAATCATTTTCATGGGTGCTACTCATTCCTACAAGTAGATGACCCAGATGGTTTTGTGCAGGTCTTTGAGGGCCTAGTTGATGATTTTTCTACTTTTGATGCCTTGTGTGGAGAAGAATGACATTTATTTGTATTAGGTGTTTGGGCAAAGAGTCATGTTATCCAAATGATGGTTTTACCTTGATACCCTTTTGGGACTCTTTGATCCATAGTATCCCTTTTGTATTATTTTATTATTGTAATCCAGAGTTAATCTCCAAACTCACATTTGGTATTATGAAACTTTTCTCATTTTTGGTTTTATCCTATTGAGTATTTTAAATTATTTAGCCTTGTGATTGATATAAGGTTGGGATGGTAAGCCCAACTTATATGAATTACGGTGGTAACACTCAATTATTTTAATTATGCTTCCACTGTAAAAATGAATTTTTTTAGTAGTAAATTTTAGGGTGTTATATTTTTGATCAGCATCATTGATTGAAGCGATCTAACGGTTGCTAATCATTCCTAAATTTTTATATTTAAAAGAGTTTGTATATGATCCTAAATCTATATATATATATATATATATATATATATATATATATATATATATATATATATAACGATCAGTGTCTCGTCATTCTGATATCTTTATTTCATTTATTTATTTATTTGTTAAGTATGTACTACTAGCCTACAACCTTACTACCTAGGTGCCACTACTATTGTCATTCTAGCAAGCTTTCAACTACTACTATCCATTTTTTAATTATTATTTTTAATTGTTATATTATTAATTAGGTTTTTTATTCAACAAGGTTAATTTATAGGATTAACCTATTTACTATCTAGTTTAGGTAACAACTTTGAACCTATTTACTAATTCTGAAATCAACAAGGTTAAATTGTAATAACATATAATAATGAGAGTTTATTAAAAATTATTAAATAGATCCCAAAACTTATAAAAACCTATGGAGAGGTACAAAATAAGTTTAGAAACTTAAACATATAAAAATATTTGACTTTAAAGTTAATTTGATGCTCAAAGTTTAGAAACTTAAACATATAAAATGGCTAATCGTGTAAATGAATGTTTCTGTAAATTAGAAATTTGGAAAAAACGAATGAGTTTTGAGTGAATGGATGAAATGACAGAGTCAAAAAGTATTTTTGAAGCATTTAACAAATTTTGAACGAGTTAAAAGGAACAAAAATGATAGAAAGGGAAGAATCACTAAAAATGTGATTTTTTAGCAAAATAATAAAATTAATGATAGAGTTCTAATTTAATATGAATGACATAAAATTTGACACTAAAAATTTTAGAAGTGAATTATGAGACTAATTATGTGTTATAATTAGGATTCATAAAAATGAGATATTACAAGTTGTGTCTATATTATGAAGTGTGTAAGTTTGATGTGTCATTGGGTTGCCCTGGTAAGTTACTATTACACCATTTCCAATTAGATGATGTAGATGATATATGTTTTATTATAACGAAGTACAATTTTTAGGTTTTCTATTGCTTTTGGTCGATTATAAGGTATATTGCTTATTATGTGATGCATAAGAGATTCAACATGGGTGATGCTAGGAAGTGGTGTCTAATTAAGATTAGATCAACCAAAAATTAAGAAAAGAATGGGGAGAGATTTGAGAATTTGACGACTAATGTGCTGCTCTGCTTTGCACTGGTTGCTCCTTTCTGGTCGTCCTATAGTGCTGGTTCCCTTTATGTTTCTCCGTTAGCTTTTCCTCACTCTATTGACTAACAGTTGACTTCTACCTCTTGTTATTCTCACCCTCTCATTTTTTTCTTCTCTTCTTTGTTCTCTGTTCTACCCCATATCGCCTAACACCCTCTTTTTTTTTCTGTCTCCTCTATGTTTGAGCCTTTCATTCGTTCTTTCTTTCTTTATTTATTTTTTCTACAGTCGGGTAATTTATTTCTATCGCATGTTTGCTACTTCTCTCTAGCTCTAACTCCTACTCCTCCTGTCTTATAATTTTTCGTGTCATCAGTCCCCCATCTTCTCTCTACTAACTTAGCCCTCGTTGGTCTCTATTTTTGTGTGGCTTTTTTTTTCTCATAAGGGTATAAAATATGTTAAAATATGAACTTATCACACCACCACACTTAGCTTCTTGCTTTTCCTCAAGCAAGTTATTACTCTAACTAAATAAAATTAAACTAACTAACCACTTTCATAGGTCTCACAATTGCACTTAACTCACAATTGCACTTAGCTTGTGCAATAAGTCCTTTAAAATCCTAGGTCACCCATTAAGGACAAGTAATACATGAATTGAACCTCATCAAATCTGATTCTCCATGAAAAGATAAGATAAAACTAAAAGTTAAAAACCACATAAAAACTAGACTAAAATTGACACTCATAAGAAAAGATAAAAGATAAAACTTTAACTCGCAATATCTAACTAATAACTAGTATGTATCTTCTACTAATAATGGCTGGTTCCATGCCTCATTGACATACTTCCCTATGTGCCATGCATGTGATTCATTGAAAAATACCTTAATAACAATTGATTAGCTCTTTAATCCAACATTAAGCAATTAAACACCTTATTAGGCCCAAATGTGCTTGTTTAGCCCAAATCTTCCACAAATGCCAAACTAATAGACTATAATATTAAATAAGACATTCCATGGTCTGTAGAATCATTAGGCCATGTCCTCATATCAATGTTCATGCATTAATGAGAATAAAGCCTAAATATTTATACCTTAATTTTTTTTATATTTAAAACATTTATATCTTAATGATAGCAAAGTCTAAACATTTGTGCCTTTTCAAAAAATTCAAAAATATTTATGTTGTTATGTGACCAAACTTAAAATATTTATGCCTTTAAATAATTTATTTTTTATTTTTTATACTAATGTTGCCCCTTCATTGTTATGCATTAAACATAATTTCAAATAATGTTATTCTATAGATTGTATTCACACTATTGTTAATAATTAATAAATCATTAAATATAGCATTTAAAAAAACATATGTTCATAATAAATTAAAAACTAAGCCTTTTCTATTTTAATATGAATCAGTATGTATGTATGTATGATTTTATTGTTATCAACACACACGTAGCATCCTTTTAATATCTAGTATATATAATACAAAGATTACACACAAAGCCCAAATGCTAAAATATAATTTACAATAAAAATCCCCAACAAATCCAAAAATAAATAAAATTACACCTGAATAGCCCAACACACCACCCATACCAAAGCTCGTTTAAATCACGGTCCTTTAGAAAGAAATAAAAATATAGTAGAGCATATGCAAAGACGATTATAAAGTAACAGGACTTATAATAGTAGAAGCTAAGAAGAGAAAATGAATAGAATAAAGAGGTAATCAGAGAGACTTCAACTTATATTCTATTATTTATGACTAATAAACATATATGTAGGCCTTTACATGAGCCTATATGGGCCGAGTATGTCTATATTTATAACATTCTCCCTTAGACGTACATTACTAATACTGTCTCCTTAAAAACCTTACTAGAAAAAACCCAGTAGGCTAAAAATCATGGTTAAGAAAAGAGTGGAGTAATACTCCCCCTCAACCTAACAAACTTATTTTAGACGTCGTATTCTAATGCCATGTATGAGTTGGTTGAATATCCTTGCTGGAAAGGACTTTGTAAAGAGGTTTGCTAGATTTTGGTTGGATTGGATTTGGTGAACATCAATTTCTCCTTTCCTTTGAAGCTCGTGAGTTGAAAATAATTTGGGTGGTATGTGTTTGATTTTGACACTTTTAATGTATCCATCCTTGATTTGTGTAATACAAACTACATTATCTTCATATATCACTATCGGATCTCTTTAATTTTCATCTTGTGCTCATGATCCATGTATTTGGTGTATTAACAATCTGAGCCACACACATTCTCGTCCTGTTTCATACAATGTGACCAACTCTGTGTGGTTCAACGAAGTGGCTACTATGGTCTATTTTATTAAATGTCAAGAAATGGTAGTTCCACCATGCAAAAAGGCATAACTTGATTGAGATATGGCTTTATGTGGATCAGATAGATAACCTGCATGGGAATAGCCATTCAATTGGAAAATTCTTCCATCCTCATTTCATTTATAAAATATTCCCATATCACTTTTCACCTACAAATAAAAAAGGACATTTTTTACACCACTCCAATGCCATCGTGTAGGTGCTAAACTATATCTCGATAGTAGATTCACTGCAACTTATATGTCAGGTCGGGTATTATTAGCAAGATATAATAAAGCATCAATAGCACTTAGATATAGTACTTTAGGATCATGCACTTTTTTTCATTAATTTCTTGAGGATGAAATGGGTCTTCATCAATATTGAGTGATCAAACTATCTTTAGTGTACTCAATAGATTCCCTTTGTCCATATTAAAGAACTTTAAGACCTTTTCGGTGTAGTTTGATTGATGGATAAAAATACCATCCTTAGTATGCTTAAATTGAAGTCCAAGAAAATAATTGATAGCTCCCAAGTCTTTCATTTCAAACTCTTCCTTTGGGTAATTTAATGCTTGTCATATGTCTTCAGGAGTTCCTATGATGTTTAGATCATCAACATATACAATGATGATTAAAAAACCTAACTTTATCCTCTTAATAAATACGCATGGAATAATGGGATCATTCCTATACCCTTCTTTCAGTAAGCACTCACTGAGGTGGTTATACCACATTTTGCCCTAACTGTTTAAGTCCACATAGAAATTTTTGTAATTTTATTGAGTACATATGGGGAGGTTGTGATTTACATGCTTAGGCAGTCTTAGTCCTTTTGGAATCCTCATATAGATATCTGTATCTAGTGATCCATAAATATATGTTGTGACTATATCCATAAGATTCATTCGCAATTTTTGAGATACTACTAAACTGACTAGAAATTTGAGGGTGATTTCATCTACAACAGGTGAATAGGTTTCTCTAAAATCAACACCTAGATTTTGGATGAATCCTTGTGCCACCAGTATGGCTTTAAATCTTACAACTTCATTTTTCTCATTTCATTTTCGTACGAACACCCACTTATAGCCGATTGGTTTGATACCTTCAAGTGTTGGAATGATAGGTTTAAAAACTTCTTGCTTGTTTAGAGAATTTAGCTATGCTTATATAACTTCTTTCTAACTTTTCCAATGATTTCTATGTCAACATTCCTTAATAGATTGAGGGTCATTATCATTTTCATCTATAATGTCGGCAGCGATATTATATACAAAAACATCATCAATGACTATTTCATTTTTATACCATCCAATTCTAATGATGACATAATTGATTGATATTTCATAGTTATCATCAACCTTATCATTGTCTTTATCATCATGATATTTTCATAAAAGCTCTTTAGGGACTTTATCTTCATCATTATCTGTCAACACATCAACAACTTTCTGAGTTGTTATGGATTCTTTATTCTTTTGAGGATTAAAATCTTTTGAGCCAAGTGATCTACCATGCTTCCGACGTACTTGTGACTTACTTGCTATTTGTTGGGAAGAAGTCTCTATGGGGACTTCTATACAAGCTAGAGCATTTTCAGCTGGTATATGTGACTTTGTCACTTTCTTAGCATTAATAAACTCATCTGGTAGTCTATTGGCTATGTTTTGTAAGTGGATAATCCTTTGAACTTCAATTTCATTTTGATTTGTAATAAGATCTAAGAATTTCATGGAGGTGGTATTCTATATAATATCTTTCTTAATAATCTCCTTTTCTTCTCCCCCTAAGATTGGGAAAACTATTTCATCGAAATTACAGTCTAAGTACCTAGTTGTGAACAATTCCCTAGACTTTGGTTATAGATACTTTATAATAGAAGGGGGTTCATAGCTGACATAAATTACTAGCCTTCTCTGTGGCCCCATTTTTTATCGTTGTGGGGGAGGAAAAGGGACATACACTGCACATTTAAATACTTTGACGTGTGAGATGTTAGGTTCTCTTTTAGGTATAAGTTGTAGTAGGAAATATTCATGATATACAGTTAGTTTAAACTGAAGAAATTCGGCAACAATGGGAATTGTATATCCCCATCTCAAGGGGGTAATTTATACCCCATTAATGATGGTCAAGCTATCATTTGTAACTACTTAATCAATGACTTTGCCAGGCCATTTTAAGTATATGTGTGAGCCACTAGATGCTCTACTGTGATCCCAATTGATTAATAATAATCATACAAATGTTGGGACATAAATTCCCCTACATTATCTAATCTAACTTTCTTGATTTGATAATTAGGGAAATGAGCCCTCAATTTTATTAGTTAGGCTATAAAATTTACAGATGCAACATTCCTTTTGACATCAAGCTTACATGTGACTAGAAAGTCAACGTGTCAACTCATACTATTAAATATTTGAATGGTCCACATAGCGGCATTATGGGCCCACATATGTCTCCTTAAATGCGTTCAAGAAACATAGGAGATTCTTCGTTTACTATTATTACAGGCGACCTTGTTATGAATTTGCCAAGGGAACAAGACATGCATGTAAGGTCACCCATTGGAAGAATTTTCATATTCTTTAGTGGGCTTCCATGTGAATTTTCAATGAATGTACGGATCATTATTTGACCTAGGTGACCAAGTCTATCATACCACAAAGTAAATGCCCTTTGTTAGCTACCTTCTCGATAGTGACATTGTGTGACTCAATGGGGTTTATAAGGGTGCCATATAAGACAAATGTACATACTGGCATTTTTTGTAAGACTTCCTTTTGGCCGGTCTTATAGGATGTCAAGTAAAGATATTCGGCACCATCTTTACATATGGTTTATACATGGTAACCATTTTTTTTTGTTTCTTGAATATCTTTAAAACTAAGTTCCTTTATGAATTACTTAAAAATAATGCATTTTTTTATGTCTAACCTTGTTCCTTCGGGGAGCAATATAGAGGCTCTTCCGGAGCCCTCCATCAAATTGGTAATGCTAGATATGGTGGTAATATTGTTTTCTCCCATTTATGGAGTAATAAAGAATTTATTGTCTTTAATAATCATATGCGTAGTGGCACTATCCGCAAGACATATATCTCTGCCATTGAACTTGATAGTTTCATGATCCATTCTAGAGCAATTTCGTACTAATAACGTATTATAATAGTAGAAGTCAAGAAGAGAAAAGGAATAGAAGAAAGAAGTAATTAGAGAGACTTCAACTTATATTTTATTAGTTATAACTAATACACATATATATAGGCCTTTACGTGGACCTATATAGGCCGGGTACATCTACGTTTATAACAACGAGATTATTATTTACTAAAATATAAATTTAGGGAAGCATTTGTATTTGAAACTTACCTAGATTGTTTGAAACTTCAACGATTTACACCATGCCTTCCGCTAAATTTTCTGGTGCAACCTCCTCTTGTTGTGATACATTATTCCCTCGTAAGATAGAGGACACCTTTGCAACAATGGCGTTAGTTATGTATCCATGAGCAAGGTGATGTCCTTTGGCCACAATATCATAGTTTACCGCCACACTAGTTATTACAGACATAGCAACAGGAAACAAAAGCCCAGATTTTAAAGGAAGGAAAATATGGACGTGAAATATACATGACAGAAAGCCCAATATCAATTGTAGGCGTCTGATCCATTGATTTTGGATCTGCACATTCACCGCTCTAATAACAAAGTAGTTGCATAGGGTAAGATAGAAAGTCCACATCTTTACGGGGTCCTTATCGAACAACTCCTTTTGTCCAAGTAAGTTGATGATTATCGCAAGAAATTGGGTCATCATTTTGCTGCATAGAGAGGAAAAAAGAATGTTACCCAAAAAAAAATGATACGATTGAACTAGCGCATTGAACTAGGGCCCAAGCCTACGTCTTAGCTAAAACACCATAATTCCTACACTGTAACCCAAGGGGAGGGGAATTTCATACACAAATAACAAGACAAGTTAGGTAATCTTCAAATCTGATATAATCACAAGTATAAAACCATATTGATGCTTCCTTCTCAAAACATCTGTTATTACCATCGCCATAAGTGAACTCAACAAAACATGTATTACTATCCTATCACCATAAGTGAAGAAATACCTCTCAACTCTTGCTGTCAGCCATGGACATAATTTCAGAAGGATAATTGAATTACCAAAGCTAAACCCACTAATTGACAGCACTGATGATTCAGCAACCATTAATTATGTTCAATGTTTATGGAATATACCCCTCACTTGTTTGCCGACCTTTAAAGAAAAAAAATTCTATGCAGTACATATATTAAAAATGAAAACAGGCCAAGAATGCTGTCAGCTTGAATTAACTAACCTTTTATCGTTGATATCGCTCATTAATTCCTCAGGCTCAGGTTGTTATTGACTTATTTGTATGCTTTCTGTAAAATTATCGCCCAAGGGTCGGTGCTTGGGCTCACCCACGTTTCTATATATATATATACACGGCCAGAATTAGTTGGCGTTGGTGTCTCACATGGTGAGTGGTGGAACTGGTGTCCATTTTTTTCCTGGGGGTCAATGAGACATTCTTACATATGTAACAGTAATATTTTAGATATGAATTGCTTCCGGATTCTCACACTGCCTTTTTTTTCCTTAAAAAAAAAGTATTTAAAAGGTAATACGAAGGCATAGTTTAAAAGATACGCCGCTGAAATGGTTGATGGTGCGTGATGCTGCTTATATTCTCCTACTATGTTCCCGTTCTGTTACTTTTGTGGACCTGGGACTCGGGGATGGCGACAGGAGCATGCGGGAAGGAGAGGCCCGGCCTGAATGAGCCGAACCTTTTATTATTATTTGAGTTTGATTTTCTTCATCAATCTAGTCGAGTTAATTTATTATTTTTGGAGTTTATAAATATTAGTCTTTAAATTTTATTTTTTTAATAAACGAAATGAATGGAACTAGCTCATAAATTAATTTTAATAATATAAATAAATTAAAATATTTTAATTTTTATTAGCAGTTTATTTATTGACTCGATTCATATAAAAAAATACTTTTTTTTATTGAACATAAGATTCTAATAAGATGTATCATATTTTTACCTTCTCCATACTTGATTAATTTACGTATAACACAACACATAGTTTAAAACTATTTATTATAAAAAGAATGAATAAGTCTCAAATAATATTTTAAACAATCATTAATTAAGCTTTTAAATGAGTCTATAAGCGAGTGTACTAACGAACAAACAATCCGAACCTACCTCATATTAAATTTGACTCATTTATTAAATTAGCCTAAAAATAAATTATAGATTTAACTTATTTAATAAAATAAGCGAACCGAATAAAAGTTTTATTAAACCAAATCAAACAGGTCTGCAAATAAGCTCACTTCGTCAACGGCCTCCATCTGAAATAAGGAGAGGTAAGATCCCAGGCATCCGAAGGAAGACTAATGTGAGCTAGGAATACTAAGATGTCTCACCGCTAACGCCGGCCAAAGTACATCTCCATTGAAATTCTAACTTTGATCACCAGCAGAGAGCAAATGCCCTCCAACGCCGGGCCAAGGTAGCCACCCGACTTCTATTCTGTCAATGGCTTCCTCTTATTATATGCAAATGAAGTTTCCTAACCTAGGATCATTGACGTGTTTTTTCAATTGTCAACAGACGAAAATCCCACAAATGTGATTTAATAATTACCCACTTCGATGAGTGTTTGGATTCTGACATTAGGAAAAAATCAATCCTGCATAAACAGAGGCAGTATATTATAATTAAGTGTCGACACGCGTGCTCCATTACTAGCATTTACATTGAAGGTTCTATAAAATTGATTTAAACCTAAAAGAATCAACAAATAATAAATATTAAGGTTTGATGATTTATAAAATTATAAAATGATTCAATGATAGAACCAAGTTTAGAGGGAGAGAATTCATAGGGAAACGGAGGTTAATAAAAATGGAGAAAAGGATAATAAAAATTATGTTTAAATAAAAATATCTTTTATTTGGTTTATCAACAAAAAAATAATATTTCTCTTTATATATGGACATTTATATTAATATACTTCTGATGTAAAAAAGAAAAAGTTATTATTAAAATATTTTTTAAATTAAAATTATGTGATGTATAGATTGAAAGTTTATAGAATTAGGATGTACTCTTGGATTTGTTTTTAAATTGGTTCCATAGCATATTTTTTTAATCAAAAAGTATTAATAGAACCAATTTTGTAGTTATCCATTGTAAAATGCAAAATTGGTTCAACGAACACTTTTGATACAAAAATGTGTTATAGAAAAAACTAAAAAAAAATCCAATTTCACATCCTAGTCAATAATTCTATGAAGTTTTAATCTATACCTCATATATTTTATGTAGTAATTTTTTTTATCTTAAAAATATATCAATATATGTGTCCATTCATAAAGAAAAATCTCAAAAATTTGTTATAAATATATTTTTTAATAACTTAAAATTTAAAACATCTAATCTAAAAAAATAAACAACAAAATTTGTGTATTTCTCCTTTTGTGACCTAGCTCCCCCCTCTTTTTTGCTCAATTTTTTTTATAAGGTTCCATTAGTAGGGCCAATAACCTTTAGCTCCTAAATTTATAAAATATTAAACCCCAGTATTTAGTTGTTTATATTTTTTAAGAAACCATGGCTCTTTAGAGATTAAGAAAGATATAATATGTGTTTGATGTCATCCAAAACAGTTTATAAATTAATTTTTAATTTATTGATACTAACTTATTATATATATATATATATATATATATATATATATATATATTGAGTAAGTAGCTTTTGCTAATATATAAATTAATTTTTAAATAATTATATCAAATAGCTTATAAGTTTTTTATTACTATTTTTTCGAACTAATTTTATCGAAAATATTAGCAGTCTATTAGAGTGTACGTGTCAGACGAAGAATGTCCAACCCTAGTATTAAAAATCGGACCGGACCGGTCGATCCGACCGGTGAACCGGCGGACCGGTCAAGTCACTGGTCAGATTTCATGTGCCGGTTTTTAAGATCTTGGAACTAGTGAAAACTGGTTAAAAATCGGTCGGACCAGTGAAAACCGGTGAACCGGTCAAAAAATCGGTCTTAGAGCAGGTCAAAGAACCGGTTGGGAGTCGGTCAAATTCATATATAGTTTAATTTTCTATGTATTTCATATTTTTTGACTTAAAATGTACCACTGGTTCAACCAGTCAAAACCACTGATTCGACCACTAAACCAGTGCCGGTTCGATGATCGGTCTAGTTTTTAAAACTATGTGTCCTACGCTTCCATTGGAAAGATTAGCATATGTTGTCATCGATAGTAGCCTATTCTCTTCATGCATTGGGAAGTGTATTTAATAAATTGAGCAGATAAGTGTCACATTTACACGTAAATTGATTAGTTATTTTACCTGAACAAAAATATTTAATGTTGCATCGTTACAGAAATTAAGATAAATAAAAAAAATAAATTATAAAATATATCTGTGTATATTTTTCAAAAAATAGAGATTCAAAAATAGGAATGAAAAAATTATATTAGGAACACAAACCAAGACAAATGAAATTTTCGTATATTAGTGTACCTGTTATCTACTCGATTATTTGCTCTCCTTTTATGTGGATAGGGGGAGACTTGAATATTGATGGAATCATTGTCCCCGGCTAAAATCCCTTTCACTTTCTGATACAGTGATGATGCATCGCATCCGGACGCCATCATGGAAGTCATTACCGGACCCCTAGTGGAGCAAATTAAAGTGCACGTCGATGTGACTCCGTTGGATTTAATATGACAAATCCAAGTCATTTTTTCAAACGTTGGATTGAATTAAAGTGAATGCTATTTTTATCTAATAATTTAGACTTTATTTTTTTTCTATTATATATTTTTAGATTAGTATTATTTCACTCTCTATAACGTATTAATACTTTTAAATAAACCTCACAAATTTTAATTAAATATCCAAAAATCTAATAATATTTAATTTTATTAAAAAATAATATTTATTAAATAAAACCCACTTTTCCATCTTACCTACACACTTCCATTCAATACATAGATAATATATAATTAATGTATATAATATCAACTATAATCATAAATAAATAATAGCAGCAGTAATAATTATAATAATCTAAAAATAATTAATGAAACTAATATTAATTATAATCAAAATAAATATTTAAATAAATAATATTAATATTATTATTCAAGAATAATTGAAAAGAAAAATATTAGTGTAAGTTTTAAATAATTAATTATTAGGAATAACATTAATTATAAGAATAATTCAGTAAATAATTTGGGAATATTAATTATAATTATACATAAATAATCACTAATCATCATATTAATTAAAAATAATTAGGGAGTAATTTTTAAATTTAATTCTAATTCAAGCATGATTACACTTATCAATAAATAATCAATAAAAATAACATTAATAATAATATATTAGTATTAATAGTTAATATATTTATTTGTTATTATTATGTATATGTTATTGATAAAAAAAATTTATTGATGTTGATAAATGATCAATTATAATATATGTGAATTAGTATTTATTGTAATAATTATTCATGATCAAAATAATTTTAATAAAAAGTATAATACGTCTTATACCTCACTTAGTAATAGTTGATAATATTTTAATAATATTAATATTAAATATAATAATTTTGTATTAAATATTAATAAGTAGTGATAATTAATGACGAAATGACTATTTATGATTACTGTATACTACTAATAATCTTTATTTTGAGTAATAATGATTATTATTAATATTCATTAATGCATGCCACTAATAATGATAAGAATAATGTTAATAAAATAATATATATCATAATTATAAATGATTGAATAATGATGTAATCAATCATGATATTCATTAATAATATTGATATTAATTTATAATGTGGTGTTGTTGTTTTTGTTATTAATGATAGTTAATAGCTATCTTGATATAGATAATTTTTTGTAATGCTTAATAGTGATAAAAATTAAATAATATTAATAAAATAATTTAATCTTAAGTACAAATAAATAAATAGTAATCATGATTAATATTATTCATAATTATTCATTAGTAAGTAATTATAATATTATTAACCACGCTTTTATTATTATTAGTTATCAATAATAATATTTTATTATTATATTTATTACCACATTTTGATTATGATACTCTATTAGCAATAATAATTTATATAATTTTAAATAATATTATTTAAGGATAAAATGGTAAAAGTACTTATATCAAAATATTTAAAATAAAAATAATAATAATTAAAATACTATATATCTAAAGTTATTATTATACATAAATTTATTTCAACTAAGATAAGCTACCAAATTATATTATTATTTTAACCACATTTATCTACAAATAATTTTTGTTTACTAACCACTCTACCATATTATCATTTAGGATTTATATTAGATATTAAATTACCCAAAAAAGATCTATATGATTCTATCTTATAATCTTTTCTCCTTCTCTCCTTCTCCTACAAGTGGTAAATTGTCTGACCATCTATTTGGCTAGTTGCTTGAAAGCGTCACTATTACCCTTTCCAAAGTTTGCTAAACCATCTTAAGGAGTTACCTTTTAGGGTGGAAAGAGAGGCCTTGCACATGGTCACTTCCAAAGCCCCAACAAGCATCATGATAGTTTAGAATGTGTTAATATGATCATTGACAGTCAAAGGTTTCAAACTAGGGCACTCACAATTAGTTATGGGGTGGTGCGTCCTTGATTTCTTCTAAAAGGGGAGTATTCTAGTTGCAACATATGTTCCCTTTTCTCGAGTTTCGTTCTTCTAGGGCTTCAACTACCTTCTAACTTATCATTTTTTGGATAGTCTTGTGTTAGATAGAATCATTGTTACCTATATCATATTCCTAGTCATAGTGGTGGCCTTGATCATGTTCTATTTCTACGTCTCAACTTGGGTCCTATCTATGTCCTTAGTCCTAACCATATTCCCCCCAACCCCTTTTATGGTCCTTCACAATCTTATGAATTTTTGCCCTTTAGACCTTCTCTTTTTATCTGCACTTGACCACATATTCCATAGCGTGCTCTAAGGCTTAGGGGTGATAGGATCCTTTGACAGCTATCTTGCTGGGGGCCTATTTCAATTATCTCATAATTCTTGATGCTAGATACCTTTATATATCTCTAGGTCAATCTCCACATTAACTTTAGGCATGTTTATACGCTATGGATGAGGCATCATGGTGGCTAGCATGCTGCTAAATAACTCCTTAATAAATGTAACACTCTCATTTTTACAACTTAAAATTTTCATTTAAAGAGTTAATAAGGAAAGCTAAAATAGTAAAAATGCAAGGTGCTACTACCACACTTGATATAAGTTTGGTTTTTTCTACCATTCTCATACCAAGTACTAAAGCAAAAAATATTACTTCGCTTAAATTAATAAGACAATTATAAGAAACTGAAAAGAGATTTCAAAGCCAATTAACATTATAATTCTGATAATATAAACAATCAATGATTACAAAATTCAAGTAAAAGGAAGTATAAGAGGATATAAAAGTCTAAAAATATTTGGATCAAAGATACTAGATAGGACACTAAAAAATCCTAACTCTTAACCCAAAATACTAGCCTTAAACTAATTTCACAAGCTGACCTATAAAGTTGTCATTGCCCATTAAATAAGCAAACACTCATATAACGGAACCTATCAGTATAGTGGTACTAAGTAACATAATATAAAAAACTAACATGAAAAGCTTGCATAGAACATATAAAAGGCATCATAGTAGGACATGGTATAAAAAATTAAAATATTCATGCGATGACCAAAATATGATAATAATATCAGATAAATGATTATCACTAAATCCACATACTACTCATGTACGCTCATTGAGAGCATAATGAAACTTACCAACCAACCATCTAAGGGATGTTATCTGAAGTAATGATTAGAACCAACCCTAACTCAACAACCATAAAAATATTCTATGCCAATAAATACCATAAAACCATAGGTATGGCACAAAGGAAAATACCAATAATGGGTAGGCACAAAAGCTACGACTGAAATGCAGGTAGGCACGAAGGCTACTACCAATCCACATGTAGGCATGACGGCTACTACCGAGTTATAAGCAGGCATAAAGGCTATTACCAAATCAATCTAATAATCATTTCACACTAACTATAATAATTTTTATTTTTATTTACTCAAGGGGAGATCATATCAAGCCAAAGATACTAAAGTACTCTAGTTATGCTAGCATACCAAAAGAACACAGTACTTTACTGACTATCAACCCAATAACATTAACGTACCTTAGTCACACTAGCACATAAAAGATAGCACAATACTCTACTGATAATGAAACCTAATGCATACGTATGCATATCCTTTTATAAATGCATAGTGCTAAATAGAAGAAGATTCAGAGCTTAGCTAGGGTACTAAGGCACACTAACAAAAATCCATAACTAACCATAGGATAAACCATGTCTTTAGGGTATATACCCCTAAAGTGCCACCATTTCTGACCTCAAAGTCTTTTATTTTAACGATTAATATTTTATTAAGTTGACCACAAAATCACACAATCTACAAATAAATCAAATTTCCATACTTAACAACTTTTAATTATAACTAATTATCTGAGACAACTATAAAAAAGTTAACAGGAAAGCCAACATTAAAAATCTATAAAGGTCATCTTAGGTTCAATTATTCACATAATGTGCATTAAGTTAAAAATGACCAACATGTTCCTAGGACCATAAGTACTACGTTATCATCCGTTTTAAACACTACTTTTATTTTCTTTAATAATTTATCATGAAAATGCTAAAATATAGTAATTCAATTATTTAACATGAAAATAAATTATCAGACATGCCAAATGATCATTTTACCCTTACACATGATTTAACACGTAAAATCTTAACATTCGCTTCTAAAATATCAAGCCACATACTTTCAGAAGAAATATCATGATATACTTAAAAAGACCAAAATACCTTTAGGGCATACAATAATAACAAGCATGCTAAAAATATGCCTAGGCATGTTTAAACGATATTACAAGTACAAATCATACATAATTTATTTGTGACATTAAAGTCATTTTAATATACTTTCATACGCATAATAATTTATACAAATCAACATGCTCTAATTTACTGAATTTTATACTAATATTATTAAGAAAATAATTACAATATAACATACATTCTAAAAATGATTTATAAATCAAAATCCTAATATTCTATCATGTGTTATCTAGGATTTTAGTAGAGTATTTGGATTACCTAATTTTCAACAAAAGCATAAAATTTAAGTAGGTTACTAAAATTTATTAGGTTCCACTAATCAATCTCTTTTACCTAAAAATAAAATCAACATTAATTATATGAATATGTAAATCATAAAATAGCAATCTATATTAAAATATTTTTAAGGTAATATTACCAAAATAGCCTCAAGTTTGCAAGAGAATAACATAAAAGAAAGAATAAACTCACGTTGTATGGGCTAACAATATGAGTCATGCACATAGGAGAAGGTGGTTGGTAGAGGATATTGATGGCTTTGTCATCGATGTAGCTAGGTGAGGGTAACACGAGGAAAGTGGTGGTTCTTGGCTTAGGTGTGTTGGGAAGATGAGAGTGGTAAGGATGGTGATGGTGTTGGTGGCTAAATGAGGGGGAGGGTTGGAATGGAGAGTTGTCAATGGGGTTGGGTTACGGTAGAGTTAATGTAGCTGAGGGTAGGATACGTGGATCGGTGATATTAGGGGGAGATAGTAGTGTGAGGAGGTGATGTTGCTAGGTAGGGGCTACGATGGTGATTCACGTAATAGGGGAGGTGAAGGCCATGGTTTTTGGCTTGATGGAGATGGAGGTGAAGGGATACAGTGGAGAAGAGTGGTGAGGGTAGGGGAGCTAGTGTTTGATGGTGGTATTGGTGCGATAAGGCATATGGAAATGGATGGGGCTTAGATTGAGGTGGTTCGGTAAAAACAAGGGCATGGTTATGCAAGGGATATAACGGTTAAGCTGTATTAGTGCATGGATGATGCACATAACCACAAAAAAAAGGTGAGAGGAAAAAGAGGGGGAAAGGAAAGAAGAAGGAGAAGAAAAGGAGTGGTGGATAGGACTGGTGATGGTGAATGATGAACAATGAGGGTGACGTGTGAACGGTACAACTAAGGGTTGAAGAAACCAAAATAAGGGTTACACGATAGGGAATTAGGGATGTAAGGAAAATTATGATGGCTTGAGATGTTGATGGTTTGACAATAGTGAGGGTGATAAATTGAATGGAATGGAAGGAAATGTATAAGTATATAACCGATTTAGGGGTGGATGGACTGACCAAGATGGGAATAAGTGGTGCTATAGGGATGAGGGTGTTTAGTTGAGCATGAGAAAAGGAGGGAGACAAGGGAGTTTTTTGGGAAGGAAAAGTTAGCACACCACATGGTTTAGATTAGGTTAGGAGTAAAATAGTAGTTTAAGATTATTTTATTTTTACGTTTGATTTAGCTTAGTTAAGTTAGGGTACCTAGTTAAGAAAATAAACTAAGGAAAAATGAACTAGTTTAGGATAGCTTTAGTAATAATAAAAGATGATAAAAATAATTAAGATAATTATTTAAGAATTTATCTAGGTTATGGGTCAAAGGTTAATAATAAAATAATTAAGCATTATTTTAGGTCTAATTTTTTAATAAAGACTAAACACTCAAAAATAAAGGTTATGAAATTTCAGGGTGTTATAATAAACACCTTCAGTTCCTCATTATTACCTTAGAGGTTGACCATAGTGACCAATTGATCATGTTTCTCTTAGGAAGATGAAGGTGATGTTGACTAGGAGATTACAATATGGTTTTTATTTTGATTCCCCACATATAATGCCGAATGGTGGTGTGAGATTATCAATTAAGGGGTGGTAATTCTAGAAAGAAGTGAGAAATATTTTTATAGAGAGAAGTGTAATGGTTAAAAATGAGAATCATCCCCTTAATGTTGAGGAAGATCTTCTATTTATAGTAGTGTGGAGGAAAAGATATAGAGAAACATAGGAGCCCCTTATTTTTGGTGGGTTTGGTTCAAATCTTAGATTACTAAATGGGCTTATATAATGAGAGAATGAATGATCCTATCTAGTGATTGGGCCTAAACTCGCACCAAGTGGAATTCTTAAAATGGTAAGAAACTAAGAAAGCTTAAGGAATTTTTGATCATAATGTCATCATTACCTTAAATATATGCACTTCTATTATTCTATATTTGATACTTAACATTTCCATAATTCCTATCTACATTCCTTCTCCTCCTCCTCCTCCTCCTCCTCCTCCTCTCTCTCTCTCTCTCTCTCTCTATATATATATATATATATATCTTTCTTACACACACACACACACATTGTTTCCATGTTATTAAATCTTTATATTCTCAAAGAAACAAAGAGGGTATCTTATGAGTGGGACACAAAGATCATTAGCCTAATATCATTCACCATAAAGAGAAAGGATCTCACAGTTCTTAACATTCTCTGTATACAACTATTTTGTGTCATTTTAGATAGAAAATTTGTAGCAATCATACATTATTTTAATCTTCTACTACTTTCATATGAGGCTTTTGACATGATTATTTTAGCCTCCAATTTTCCATTACCTAAATTCTATAGTAGTTCTATAAAATACTAAAATTGATATCGTTGTAATTATGTAAAATTTTAAACTAATTTTCCCTTTCATTTTTATCTAGTAAACAATAATTCAAATGATCTTGATGTTTATATGGTTATCATACTATTGTTAATAATTATTTGTGCAACCAATCTTACATTTCAAAAAACATATACTAACAATAAATTGAAAACTAAAATTTTCTTTTAAATATTATATGCATGTATGTTTTATTACTATTAGTAATGCATGTATAATGTTCTTTCAATATCTAGTATATATAATACAAATGCTAAAATAGAGTTTATAGTTAAAATCCCAAATACAAATCAACTTCCACCTATGTAGCTTGAAAAATAATCCATACCAAAGCCCATTCAAGTTCTAATCCTTCAAACAATTGAATAAAATTGAGAATAAACAAGATTATTCTAAAATGAGGGGACCATTATTTACTAAAATCCAAACTAAAATAAGTTAGATTAAGATATTAGGGTTTGTATCAAAAACTAGCCCAAATAATTTGTTTGTGGTTACAACCAATCACACTATGCTTGCCACTACATTTGTAGGGGAAGCCTCCACTTGTGACACGTTTCCTTTCGAAACATATGATACTTTAGGAATGATGGCATTAGTAATGTATTCATTGACCTAGTTTACCATAATATCATAGTTTACCATCATGCTAGCTATTGTGATCGCAACAACAAGAAAACAAAGCCCAAATTTTAAAGTAAGGAGAGACGTGTCAAATAGCCTAATATTAATTGTAGAAATTGGATTTAGTGATTTTAGATTTGCAAATTCACCACTCTAATAAAAAAAGGTAGAGGTAATATGGTATAAGAAACTGACCACATCTTTGTTGGCTCCTTATGAAACAACTCTTTTGCTTTAAGTAAGTTGATGGTTGTTGCAAGAAATTGGACCATCATTTTGTTACATAAAAAAAATTACCAAACAAAAAAAAATGCAATAAAATATCCCAAACCTAGCCAAAACACTATTGCTATACTATATAACAAAGGGAAGGAAATTCATGCACAAATCAACAAGACACTTGAAGTAAACTTTAGATTTGATGTATTCACACAAACCTATATATTTTAATTAGAATAGTCAATATTGACCATCCGTCTATTCTATTGAAGTACAATACCATAGTAATACTTTATTTTCCATATACTAATAATTATTAATACTTTAATAATTATTTGTGCAACCAATCTTACATTTCAAAAAACATATACTAACAATAAATTGAAAACTAAAATTTTCTTTTAAATATTATATGCATGTATGTTTTATTACTATTAGTAATGCATGTATAATGTTCTTTCAATACCTAGTATATATAATACAAATGCTAAAATAGAGTTTATAGTTAAAATCCCAAATACAAAACAACTTCCACCTACGTAGCTTGAAAAATAATCCATACCAAAGCCCATTCAAGTTCTAATCCTTCAAACAATTGAATACACTTGAGAATAAACAAGATTATTCTAAAATGAGGGGACCAATATTTACTAAAATCCAAACTAAAATAATTTAGATTAAGATATTAGGGTTCGTATAAAAAACTAGCCCAAATAATTTGTTTGTGGTTACAACCAACCACACTATGCTTTCCACTACATTTGTAGGTGAAGCCTCCACTTGTGACACATTTCCTTTCGAACCATATGATACGTTAGGAATAATGGCATTAGTAATGTATTCATTGACCTAGTTTACCATAATATCATAGTTTACCATCATGCTAGCTATTATGCTCGCAACAACAAGAAACCAAAGCCCAAATTTTAAAGGAAGGAGAGACATGTCAAATAGCCTAATATTAATTATAGACATTGGATTTAGTGATTTTAGATTTGCAAATTCACCACTCTAATAAAAAAGGTAAAGGCAATATGGTATAAAAAGCTGACTACATCTTTGTTGGCTCCTTATGAAACAACTCTTTTGCTTTAAGTAAGTTGATGGTTGTTGCAAGAAATTGGACCCTCATTTTGTTGCATAAAAAAATTACCAAAAATAAAAAAAAATGTAATAAACTATCCCAAACCTAGCCAAAACACTATTGCTATACTATATAACTAAGGGAAGGAAATTCATGCACAAATCAACAAGACACTTGAAGTAAACTTTAGATTTGATGTAATCACACAAACCTATATATTTTAATTAGAATAGTCAATATTAACCATCCGTCTATTCTCTTGAAGTACAATACCATATTAATACTTTATTTACCGAACATGAGTTATTATTATCAAGACAAGTGAAGAAATTACCCATAATTGTTACCACTAGCCATTGATAAGAAATACATATTAGCAAAATTTAGGGTTAGTCTTGAGATAATAATGACCTTGTGTGAACAATTAAAATTTAGCCCTATTATTAGAATAATAATCTAATCATTATAAAGTTAATATAATAATAATAATAATAATAATAATAATAATAATAATAATAACAGCAACAACAACTACTACTACTAAAATAATAGTAAGAATATTGATTTTTGTGAAACAATTGTTCATAGATATTCTTATTAAGGTTACTAAGGATAAAAAGTAAATTAATATTTTTTCACCAATAAATATGTATTTTATATAATTTATTAATTAGTTATATTATTTTAATAAAAAAAATTAAGTGTAGTAACAATTGTATGGATTCTAATTAGACATGTAAATAACAATAAATATATGAATAATTGCTAATCGTAATTAATATTAATGATAATAATATTAGTAATAGTGTTACTTATTACTTATTATTATTGTCAAAAATTATAACAGGCATTTGCCAACAGTTAGAATACAGATAAAACAATCTGTATTAGGATATGTAATGTGGAGAGGGGGTAGAGGTGAAATTGGACATTATGCTTTGAGTCCATTTTTTATGGATTTGGACTTGGCTAAAATTATAAAGATTAAATTTGGTTTGTGTATGGTTTAATGTACCATAGTATACATGATTCTTATTCAGAAACCAAAATGTTTTAAATGTATATTATAATGATAATTTAAGTATATATATATATATATATATAATGTATATATATATATTTTTTTTTTGTCATTTCTTAATGACTACCATTTATATATTTTAAAGATTGACATTTGCATTTTTTTATTTTTGTTTCCATGTCCCCATTTCTGTACCCTTCCGGCCGTGCATAACACCCAATATGCATTAGATGTTGCCAATTTGTCTAACTTATCATGCTTTAAATAAGTTGGTATTTATTTTTATTATTATTATTGATGGGGTGTTTATAATTGAATATTTGTATCCATTGAATCGGATACTCACTTCGCATCTCTTAAATCTGATATTAAAAATTTAAATATATAAAATTATGGATTAAATATGAATTGAATATCGGATATATCCGATATTAATATAAACACATTGTTTTAAAAATCTTAACAACTTTTGCAAGAAATTTTTGAAAGCAAAGATCGTATATTAATAAATATTTATATCTATACTCTTATGATTATGTTATTTTATTTTAACAGTATTAAAATATTATTATTATTAGTTAAATTATATATATTATACTATAACGTTATAATATAATAATATATTATTAAAATAATTAATATGGTATTAAATATTTTTTTCAATCGGACAAACTGATAAAAATCAAAAATTATAAATATTATATACGTCCGAAGTTTCTAAATATCAAATTAAAAATTGAATTTCCGAAGTTTTTATCCAGCGTTCAAAGACTTGAGACCCCTCGAAAATTGGAGGTGTTGTGCGGCGGCGGCGGTCCTTTATTCTAGAAAGGTGACGATCAATCAACTCCAACACCCTGCCAGATGTCAACACCGTAGCGAGCGCCGATCCCGATTCTTGCAAATCATTCCCAGATCCCAGACATCTATATCACTTTAGACACCCCTGATACGACTGACTTGTGCAGAATCTTTGTCCTGACCTTTGATGTATATTTAATTGTGTAATTATTGATAAATGATGCTGACGGGGGAACAAGGTCAAGGAGTTTCAAGAGAGAGAGAAAGAAAAAACAAAGGAAAGAGAGACGGAGACTCGTGGAAAATAGTATATAGCAAATGGGTCGGACCGGACGCACCGGCAGAGCCAGAGTTTTAAGTCTACGATGATCCTACTATATTTATTTAATAAATAATATATTAAAATAAAATAATATTTTTAAATACTTAAATAAATATTTATTTATTTTAAATGGTGATTAAAAAACTAATAATTATAAACCTTTAAAAATAATTTATGAAATAAGTGTAAAACCTATTAGAAAAATTATAGAACAAATATCTAACTAAAATACTAAATCCAATAGTCTTAAACTAATCTAACAAACATAAATTTATTCTCACACAAACAAAAAAAATGAACAAAACTAAAAGAGGTAAAAAAAAAAAATAAGTAAAAGAGAATAAAGGTAAAGAAAGGTACTATAGGTAAATATAAAAGGAAGACATCCACTGATCAGTGTACCATTAGATTTTCGAACCCCAGTCTTTTGTCATGTATCAATAGTGCACTAACCAATATGCTAGTATACATTAATACTATGAGAATGTATTTGTTTGCCTTATTTGTGGACTTCAATGATGTCCTAAGACACCATTGAAATGTCCTGGCTCAGCCACTGATTGGACGGATTATAAATCGAACTATTTTCTGGTTAGGTTATAGTGGATTAGATTACTATCAGGTCAGATTGTATGGAATTATTTATTTCGGGTCAATTGTGGGTTGGATCGGGTCATTTCAGGTTTCCTTATTATTCATGTAAGCTCGGGTTTGGGTTTGGGTCATTATAGATCTAAATATTATCAATTTAATTTATTAGGTCGGATCGGGTTTGAGTTGAAATAGTTTAGGTTCAAGTTAGATTGGGTTCAGATTATTTTGAATTAGCTTATCGGATCGGGTCAAATTTATGAATTTAAACGGGGTGGATTTTACCCGAAATACAATGAATTTTATCTATTAGATACTTAAATGGATATAGAGAAAGGAAAAAAACTCGCCGGATATAGGTATAAAATATTCATATTTGTACCTATATCTATGTCCGTATCTATATCCATACCGATTTATCCAATATATAATTACCCTTAATTTTAAAATAAATATAGTATAAATTAAGGTTAAAATTATCATTTGGCTTAACTCTAAATGAGTTTATTCGCCGGGTAATTGATTTATTAGCTAAATAATATTCTTTAACCGATAAACAAATTATTCGTTGGGTAATAGATATCCAACGGATACAGATATGAATGTGCAAGTAGATACCCATTCGGTTATGGGTACGAATTCGAATATGGGTACAGATATGGGTATGGGCATACCTGTCCTAAACCTGCCCCCTTTTACATTTCTGTCAGGTCAGGATTGGGCCAAGCAAGCTCGTATTAGGGTGATTTCGTGCTTGAGTTAATTTGACGGGCGAGGCTTGAATTAACTTGACGAATCATATCTTTTTAGGGTTTGATGGACCGGGTTGGGTTCGGGCTGAACTAATCTTGAACCGAATTACTTTAGATTTTAGTCAACTTGGACATTGACTACTCAGATTAATCCAAATTATTAACCTCGTAAGTAAGCATTAAATTTAACTTCATGTAAGCATGTGATTAATAATATCGTATTAATTTTTATTTGTATATTATTATAGCTTTATAATGTTGCATTTTTACTCAAAAATTTGGTAAAATTAGAATATCATTGTTAAATAAGTAAGTTCACAAAAAAAGTAAAAAAAAATAAATAAAATTTAAATAATAATATATTTTTAAAAGCTTTAAATAAATAATAAGACATATGTGTTTTTTTCATAATTAATTAATATCAAATTTGATTTTGTCAAGGCAGGTCAGGTTGATGTCCGATTACAGGTTAGGATTTGGCCGGGTTAGTATTGGATCAGGTTAGTTTCGGATCGGGTTTGGTTCAGGTTAGACTAAAGAATTTATCGGGTTATGTCGGATCAGGTTGACTTTTGTCAGCTCTAGAAAATAAATCATCATCAATCTACGGGGCATCTATATATATATATATATATATATATATATATATATATATATATATATATATATATATATGTAATATCTAGGAAAAACATCTTTTATAATTACAACATACAACTATCTTAGTTTATACTTACATTGATTTTAATCATTTATTATAGGCAATTTCCATCATCTAATATAGATAGTTTTGTAACTTAAAATATAAATATCTAATATTTATACAAAAATATCACAACATTTTTTTATAGTATTATAATACTATAGTTTTTTTAAAGATTTGCGGTTGTTTCCTCCACTAATAGTTTCCACCACCTATAGTTTTTTAGCCTAAAATATAAATAAATAATATTTACAAAAATGTTGCTATTTTTCTTTCTACCACTCAAATATTATAGTTTTGTAAAAGATTTATAGTAGTTTCTTCTACATACTAATAGTAGTTTTCACTACCTACTATAGGTAGTTTTCAAACTTGAAATATAAATATATAATATTTATAAAAATATAATTGTCTTTTTTTTAATAAACACTCAAATAATATAGTTTTTTGAACTATTAATAATAATTTTTTGATGTATTAATAGCAGTTTTTATCGCCTACTATAAGTAGTTTCTTTTAAAAAAATTTAATTAATATAAATAATCTAAAATTTTTATTTACACCATTTATTGATAAATAATAAAATATTTTGTGCATAGATAATGAACAAAATTAAGAGTAAAAAATACAAATAGATTTTAACTTCTTCTTTTTTCGTAACATTATAATTAATATAAATATTAACATTTAGAATAACATGCTTTTTTTTAATAAGGATAGAATAATTTTTAGAGATTAGAGGAAAGAACAAGTCGATCGAGTCTCCACATTAGCTAGCCTAAATGAGAAGATATGGTCTAACTTCTAGGTTGGGTTTAGACCCTCGAATAATGCTAATTAATACAATAACATAAACAATGTCTTTCTAGTTCAAACTTAGTATGTGTTTGGTTAACTATATTATTCATTAACTTTAGATGATGTGACACCTTATTTACTATACTTATTCAAATTTATCTATATTTATCATCACAAATTATTATAAAGTAATTTTTAATAAATTAATATTAAAGTATGTATCCAAAAATATAAATATCCATTACTTGATATAAGAGATTAATGTACCAAAAGGTATTATAATTAATTATGTTGGCATAAAATAAAAATATCTTAAGGATGTCATGCAGATGATCAATCCAAAATTGAGGTCCACTTAATAATGTTCCTACAATTATGAAGAAGATACAAATTAAAATGAATATTTGACTGTATTAATTTTCCAATAGATTGGGTTAAAATAATTGAGTTTAATTTAATTTAATTTAATATAGTCTAACATAATTCTAAGACAAATAATGTACCCAAAATTAAGCTACATGAAGTTCGAATTCTAAGTCTGTAAGATAACCCTAGAGGCCTAAGATCAATAGCCAATAGTCATTTCTATTGTATCGCATTTGATACCACTATCGGTGGCAATGTTACTCTGACATCTATAATACCCCATTCTTAATTAATTTTAAATATAACCTTAAACATAAATATGGAATTTTTTTTGTAAATTTTTATAAAAATTATTGTAGGATATTTGGTGTTAACTATATTATTATGTGTAATAATATTAGGTATTGGCCTGGCAGTCAATCGACCAACCATCTATTTAGCGTGTTCACCCAGGGGGTTTGGTGGTGAACAAAAAGAGTTGATTAGTCTATTAGGCTATGCAATTATATTTATTTTTTATTTTTATTTTTTTTAACCCCAACTTGATTTTTTTACCCAATATTTTTATATATTTGTGTTTCTAAATTCATTTTACACATTCCCAAAAATTTTGTAATTTTTGGGATTCATTTCATATTTTTTCTTGATTAGTTTCCATTTGTTGATCTTTCTTATTACAAAAAACCTACAAGTACTAAAAATGGTATTGGGCCACAAAAATTTCCTTTTAGATTCCCTTTATAAGATTTTATGCCTTATTGCCTTTTTCTCATTCATTCAACCATTAATTCTTGCATTAGTACATTTACAATGCCCATATCTACCTTTACCTACCACCTTACCTTCCTCTTACACACTCCACCTTTATGCTTTCTTTCAAGTGCACTACAAGTCAACCTCAATCTCTCTTCCCTTGCAGATTTCAACCCTCCTTCCCTCCTTGTGCTATTATTTCACTTTGCATTTTCTTCGTCAAACCCTCATTTGCAAAGTGTTATTTTCTTTCTCCTCTTTGTGTTCTTCTAAGTGTTTGAAGGTTGTTCCTTATTCTTCATGCTAGCACATGCCCCTCCCTCTTTTCTTCTTCATTCTAATTTTTTGCTATCTTCTCTTAATCTCATGCCTAGCTCTATTATATTTACTTAAGTATAGGGGTGTTATATTTAGAAGAATAAATTGAATATCATCCCTTCCTTTCTTCATCCTCTTGGTGTGCCACATATTGATGGGTATGACTTCCTTATTCTTGATTATCTTATTGTGGTTATACTGTTATTTTATGTGCTATAATTTCTAATTTAGGGTTATGTGTTTTGAGGAGAATTTGAAGGTAGTATTGGAGGCTAGGTCTTTCACTACAAATAAATTTTTTTAGTAATAATATTTTTTCTTGCTAGATATAAAAAGTCATTGCAAAAAATATATATTGTAACAACAACTTTTGTTGTAGGGTCATTACATGTGATGGAGTTGAAAAAAATAAAAGCAACAATAGTGGTTGGTGTAAAAAAGTAATTAAATGTAACAAAAATAGTCGTTGTCTAATTGCATGTGTTTATACATTGCAACAACTTTTGTTGTTACAACATATTGCTCCTACTTCAGCAACATTTTATTTCATTGCAAAAACTTGTAATTAGCAATGACTTTTGTTGCTAAATTTTTTTTTCATACTTTATCAACAATTTACATCATTGCAAAAACCTATAATTAGCAATGACTTATATTGTTACAAAAAATTAATCTACTTCATCATCAACCCCTTTTCAGTAGCACTTGATGGCATTGCTGAAGCTTGTCATTAGCAATAAGAAAAGTAATTGCCAAAAAAAAAGTAGATTTGTCATTGCAAAAATATATTAATTACAATGACTTATGTTGCGAAAAATTGAATATACTATAGTAACAATCTTTATTATTTCTAAGAATACATAATTGCAAAAATAATGTCATTGCCAGAATTTGAACTTCAAACTTCAATAACCATATTTATCATTGAGAAAACATAAAATTGTAATGAAATAATAGCCTGTTTAAACACCTATGCAATAAACGACTTGAAAAAGCTATGATGGATGTCTATAAATCATACCATTTACACATGTCCTACTTAAATCAATATAATCATAATATATACAAATTATTCTTAACATATATATCTTAAAATAATGTCAACATGGAACCAATTGCCAATTTATATTCGGCTAATACACATAACTTAATTCAAAATAAAAATTACACTATTTGTGACTAACCATTTTGCATATTAATCCTCAAGCCAAGAACTATAAATATTCTTCCAAATGTTAACCATAGGTTCAATATTCTATATTGAATGGCAATCATGCATCCTACATTGAACAATATATAGAAAAGTAATTAAAAACATAAAAAAAATCAATAAAAAAGATATCCAATTGCTTATTACCTTCTCTTTTTTCTAATGTTACCTAATAGTTAAGAAAGAGATGGAGTAAAATATTATTTTTGTCCCTATAGGTTATCAATTTTTCTGCTTTGGTCCTCAAATTAATAGAATTTTCATTTCAATTCCTCTACTTCTATAAAATGTTATTTTGATCCATTTATATTCATTTCTATCTAAATTGGTCACTAATCTCTTATTAACCTGCAATATTAGGTTATAAGTTATTCTTTTAATTAACTAGTTAGTATTATTTATCTCCTAACTATTTGTTATAACCTAATCTATCTATATTAACCATTTAATTATTTATTAAGTCCAGATCTAATTCTTTATCGACAATGTCATCTCCTTCCTCCTCCTCCTTTGATTCTTGCTTCACCAAGTATTCAATATTTTAAGTAAAAAAGTCTAATCAAACTAAAATCTACCAGCTAATCTATCTTCTTCTATTTTTCAATAGCTTTATAAATGTGAAGAAATAAATGCCATGAAAATAAAAGCTTGGGCAGATTCATTTATAGATTTGCAAGGAGCGACCTAAGGTCAATAGTGTGAGTAGAAGCTAAGCCATAATTGATGAATAAAAGCACTAAAAACCTACTCCTGATTGAAAAGTCTGGATCATCTTTGATTATTGAGAGATACTTTTGTAATTAATTGGTGGTTTGGCTTCAAAATTTTATGTGGGTTATTCACCGGAAAAAATTGCTAAAACATTTACTAATAGTGGGGAAGAATTAGCAAACCCTACCGATATATTTCGAACACGCTTCAACAAAATTCCACGTGTGGCTATTAGCATCAAATGTTACATCAAAATATGATAATCATGAGACTTCATGTTGATTAGTTTCGACTCTTTCATCGACACTAGTCTTCTAACATTTGAAGAATACCTTCCAAAACCTTGATACTATTAAAAAATTTACAAAATATAGTTTTCTCTTTTGTGGAGAGAATATGGCAAGCGAGTGGTAAATAAGTTCTTCTTCCATTGTCTTGTGGTGCAAGTTCAATCCTAATTCCCATTTCTTTCATATCTAATTAAGAATTTATGCCATCTTTTATCTTTTGTGGAATATTATGTAATTTACCAATAAGGCTATCACAAATATTTTTCTCAATATACATCACATTGAGGGCATGCCTCACGTGTAGAGATTCCCAATACGGAAGGTTGAAGAATATAGACATCTTCATCCACCCAACTAATAGAGGCTTATCTTTATTCTTCTTTCCAAATAGCACTTTCAAATGTTTCATCTTCACATACACTTATCTACCCGTCAACCAAATTGGGGCATACCCTTCTTCTGGTTTCCCCTTTAATGCATTCCTTTTCCTATGATAATGATGATCCCTTAGTAAAAATCTATGATGCTCGATAAAAATATTCTTCCGGTCATGTATTAGTTGAAGAAATGAAGTATTATCCTCACATATGGGCATGCATAATGGCATTTCATACTATAACCTTACAAGTTATCATATGCTGGAAAATGACTTAGTACAAAATAATATTGCTTTCAAAGTAAAACATTCCTCAACACAAGCATTAGAACTTTAACACCTATGTCCCATAATAACTTCAATTCATCAATCAAAAGCACCAAATAAACATCAATATCATTCCTTGGTTGGTTTGGCCCTGAAATGAGTAAATACAACATAATATACTTGCGTTTCATGTAGAGCCACTACAGTGGATTGTATATAACCAAAATTATCAACCAAATATTGTATATGCCTTAGTTGTGTGGATTCATACCACCAGCAGGGAAAGCAAGACGCAATTTTCTTGATTTTTTTACCAAATTCGATAAACAAACCATCAATCATCATCAATTGTGGAGAGTTAGATGAATGTCTTAGAATCTCGTCATCTACCTTCTCATCAGCATGCCATCTCAAGTTCTTCTCATCTTAGACATCATTAAATATCTGCTTAAATCTTGGTATTATAGGAAAATATCATAACACCTTTGATGGCACCTTATTCTTCTTGTATTATGGTGCTTTAAATTCTTCATTAGGATAATAATCTAAACATGCATATTCTTTACAAAATAATATGCAATCATTAGGGCATGCATGTATCTTCTCATAACTTATGCCCATATATAAAGGTATCTTCTTTGCTTCATAGGTACGCTTGGGTAGAATGTCATCATCAGGAATGATTTCTTTCACAAGTGATAATAATTATGAGAAACTCTTATCATTCCATCTGTTATATGCCTTTAAATTGTACAACCTTAAACTAGTATATAATCTAGAAAAGTTCTTACAATCACCATATAAAGGTTTTTCTATGTCACACAATAACTGGTCGACCACTTTTGAACAATCTCAAACACTTTCCTCAACCTTCCGAGTCATCTCCTCTAATGAATCTACCTCATTATTGTCAAATGATCCACTACTATCCCTCCTACCTTCCTCATTATTATATTCAAACTCTGTCTTATCATGTCATATCAAATGTGTGTAAATTGTATCAATTCCGTAGACAAATGAATGATCTCTCAAATAAATAGCATTGACACGTTGACTATAAGCATAGTTCAAATAAGAACAAACTATTCTACAAGCGTTCCAAGCATGTTCTACTGCAAATTTGATGAAATATTCAACTCCTTCATCATATTCTCTAGACAAACGATTTGTAATCATCTATTTTTGATCCATAGTTTTCCAATCTATATCCCATGAAAATTATTGTTATAAATAAATTAACTTCTACAAATTAATTCATATAGTGCTAATTCTTAGAAAGAATTTATATTTGCACAATTTATATCATGTTATTTTGAAGTGTTATATATATATATAGGCAATGGCATAAAAATATACCAATATACCAATACACAAATTGTTCTTGGTTATAAAGAGTTCTTATATATATACATATCAAATACTTCTACAAGGGTTGTAAATTCAAAAGTAAATACATACTACATGTTTAAAACAATACCTAAAACTAAGAAAAAAACCTAAGGTAATAACAATAGTATAAACATAAAAAGGTTGCTACAACCCAAACAAGTAGCTAACTATACCCCCTAACCATCTTATGAAATCTGTCGATAGGCTTACCTTGGCCAACTAGAACCCATCACTCTTAGTGTCCACTAGTCTTGATATGTCATTTTTTCCCTAACATCATCAATAGAGAGTTTCCTGATAGATACTCTAGGGTAACTAGGGCGGATACTCGGGGGTAAACTATGAAGAAACTTTGACTCGCCATCTATGACCATCAACTCTCTAACAACCAATCATAATCCCTCGCATAAATCTCACCCTCAACAAATCGCGAATGTAGTTCGTCGGTATGGTTAACAAATATATCAAAACAACTAGCTAATACCCCTAACCTTCACTCAATCTGAGGCAATGTAAAAGCAAATGATATGATCTAAAATGGAATAGATCATATTACGACCCGCTCAATAACAACCGAGGAAGCTCCTCATATAACCATGTGACATACCTTTGGAAATCTGAATCGGGTGTCAGGAAAAAATATGTAGGAGGAAGGTACATAGGGATGTAAACGGGGCGGGTTCGGGTCGGGTATACCATACCCGTATCCGTACCCGATAAGAAAATCCGTATCCGAATCCGTATCCGTACCCGAACGGATATCCGTTGACATATCCGTATCCGTATCCGTCGGATATCCATTACCCGACGGATTATCCGTTTACCCGTTAATGGATATTGTCCAATGGATAAATCCATTACCCGACGGATAAACCCATTTATAGTTAAGTCAAATGACAATTTTAACCTTAATTTATACTATATTTATTTTAAAATTAAGGGTAAAAGGGTAATTATATATCGGGTAAACGGGTACGGATATGGATACGGGTATGGTTACGGGTACGGGTATGGATATCCCATACCCGTATCCGTACCCGAACCCGACGGGTATTTTTTTCTATCCTCCATATCCATATCCATATCCGTTTATCCATACCCGTTTAAGTATCCGCCGGATAAAATCCGTCGGGTTTCGGGTAATACCCGCCCCGTTTACATCCCTAAAGGTACATAATAGGTAAATGCGCCATTTTACTAGTTCACTATCTATAAAAGAGAACAACCACTTAATTATGTTACTAAGATTGTTGTCTAACTTTTTAAATTATAAAATATATGTCTCTCTCTAATGCTAGCAGAACTAATTTTTTTTAACTAACATCAAAGGCATGAATATTGCCATGCATGCACAAACATATAGAGAGGCAAAAACCAAAACACATAACAACACAATAATAAACAACAACAATGCCCAACAAAATAACAATAAACATATATCATACAGACACTAATACACGCAATGCCTACTAAATAGTTAACATACATGCATATATATATATATATATATATATAATGAAATAAAGAGAAAAAAAATTATACTAAGCAAGCTGGTTCTCAGGCTATAGGGTCAACCTGAACTGTTGGTTGTAGGAGCCACGAAAGATAGGGAAGGGGCTTTGGAAGAGAGGTAGGAGGCTAGGTAGGGTGAACAAAGGGTTTGAAGGGTTGTGGGAGGGTGGGCAGATAAGATGCATTACCAGAGCAAGAAATACAAAACAAAGACGACGCCGATGAGAAGAGACAGAAAACAATCATTGATGAGTAAGAGGAAGGCATGACAAACGTAAATGAGCGAGGAATGAGAGCAAGAGATAGCAAGTCAGGAAAAACAAAGAGGAGAACTAAGAGCAATAGTGAGCAAGTTAGATTTTAAGTTTCTGTAATAGATGAAAATGATTGAGAGGGAAGGGAGGGGTGTTTAATGAGCAAGTTTTGATAATGTTTTTTGGATATAACAATTATCAAAACCTATTTTAATAACGGTTTCAGAAATAACCATTATTAAAACATGGCAACATTTCAGTTTTGGTAATGATTAACTTTAAAACTGTTATCAAACAAGCGTTGCTGTATTTTTAATAATGGTTAATATTTAGAACTGTTATTAAAACTTACACCGCATTCCCGTGCACAAATTTTCACCTTTTTATCAACAGTTTCAATCAAACTGTTATTTATGTGGCATCATTAATACGTGGTTCCATATTAGTGTTTTGATAATGGTTATAAGAAAACTATTATTAAAACATGTCTTAATAATGGTTTTCTATATAACTGTTAGTTAAACTTGTGTATTAAATGTAGGATATATATATAACATTTTAAAAATAGTTTTGGTATAAAACTATTGTTAAAACCTGCTTTGTATCAGCGGTTTAAAAAAAAGCATCATTCATGTGTCGTTATTAAATAACTATTCATAGTAATAGGTGTTCATAACCGGATAACCTCATCTACCCGATTGAATATTCACTTTGCATCCTTAAGTTTGGATATACAAATTTTCTGATATCCTAAGGATAAGATATCATATATATTCAATATTCAATGAAAAGTATTATTCTAACAATTTTGATAGCTTTCGTAAGATTACAAAATAATAATAAAGATGGTTTATTCAATAATAGTCAAATAAGTGTTTTATTTTATCTAAAACTAATATTAAAATATTATGACTAATGTTTAAATCGTAAAATAAATAAATTTCAAAAACTTATGACTTTAAAATTATAATATTATGATATTTTTTTAAAATAATCAATATAATAGTAAATAGTTTTTTGGATCAAATAATTCAATCAAAAATAAAATATTTTAAAAATTAGACATACTTTGTGATAAGTAAAATTTAATATTTTAATTATCAGATAAAATTTTTAATTTCTAGGTGTTTTACACAACTTTAATAATAGTAGATCATAGCATTAGGTAAGAAGAAATGATCGCTTTATCTGTTGACCCAAAAAGAAAGAGAAAGCTCGAGTTGAAACGCACATACGAAGACAAACATACTACTTTGTTAATAAAGATATAAAAGGAGGAAGCCATGCGCCATCTAGATGCACAGAGATTGCTGCATTATGAATTCGTTATTGTCCATCTAGAAGCTACAGCTTGACGAGGGAAAGAAGCTGAATATCCGAATATCCCCCGTCACATCATACAACCCACACCACATCCGCATATAGGCAAGACCGATGAATAGACTAAAGGAACAAAAAGCAAGATATGTATTCATTGTTCAGCATACCGGTGGATCGTGCCCCGGGGGGGGGGGGATGGTGCGCCTTCAACTTCATGTGTATGTATATACACGTTCATACACATGGTCTGAAAAAAGAAAGTGAAAAATTACAACGTCATCACGTGGATGTATTGATAATCATATTTTATGGTGAAAATTAAAAATTATTTTAATTTTAGAGATATTTATAGCAGTTATTTTTCTATCAATTGAAAGTAATTTATACTATTTAATATGAGTAGTTTTCTAAAATAAAGTATCACTACAAAATATATGACTTGTGCTAACAGTAATTTAGTCACAGATTTTTTTCTGTTTGCAAAAGTTACTAATATCAATAGATATATTTTTGTAGGTAATAAAGAAAGTTTTTCCTACAGAAATTTTTTATCTGTTGGTAATAGTATGTTATGCCAATATATCTTTTGCCTACTTTTATATCTGTGGGTATTAGTAGTATTATACCAACAAAACTAATACCCACTTATATATATGTTGGTATTAGTATATAAGGAAGATAAATGTTTTAACTATTGTTATATCCCTTGGCACAACACATTCATTCCTCTTATACTTGAAATACTTCTCTTATTATCATAATTGCCAATTTTTTATGAAATACTAATAATATAATATATAACCAGATTTATAATTAACATTATGGTCATTGTTATTAATTGATATTATAATTAACTATGGTAATTAAAATAATAAAAAATTATTCTTAAAATAATAAAAATTATAATCAAAGTAATAATCAATCAAGTCGCGCTTCGAATGACCTATAAGACGGGGTGTCACTACTTAATTGGCGTAATGGGGGTCTCGGAGGCATTGTATTCCTTATTTATAGATATCCTTTTGAGCCTAATATTATTATAGTTATTTATATAATTATTGTAAAATTCTCTTATTTTTCAAATTCAATTTCCTTAAACTTAATAATTAAATAGCTATTATTATTGTAAGCATTATTTTAATAAATATCATAATAAAAATAATAATATTTAGTTAATTTGCGTTCGGAATAACCTAGGATAGGAGTCTTGCGGACTGGTCTACTAGTTGGAGGTCCGGGGGCACCAGACATATAATACCCCACTTATTAAAAACCTAATTTTTATAAATTTTATATTGATTTATGAGTTATAATATTTAATTTTATTTTAATTAGGTTATTTAATTTAAATTTTATTTCTATTTTAATAAGTGCTCTGGTTTATTTTAAATAAAATCTTTTATCAGATAAATATTTTATTTATTTTTAAAAAACTATTTATAAAATTTTTCAGTTAAATTTAATCTATTTAAAATTATATTTTGACATAAATTCTTTTAAATATTTGAAAAAGAAAAAAAGAAAAAAATGTCAGTCAATACCGGCTAACACACGCAGCTCCCCCCGCCTCTTATTCCCTTTCCACTTCGACAGATTCTCGACGCCCCCTCTGTATTTGGTTCCTGTGTTGCGCAGCCTGTAGGTAAGAATCGAGCACGATTGTCGCACACTGCTCGATCGTGCCACCACAGCTCCCGGTCGTTGCACACGGCAACATCAGGGGAGCAGTAGTAGCGGAACAGTAGCCGCGGCGCAGCAGTAGGCCAAGAAGGCAGCAGCGGCGCGCCACCGGCCGGACACGTCCAGCGTCGGTTAGCCACTGGCAACTGCTCCTCGCCTACCGACGAAGCTCCACCGCCCTTTACCTGCATTGATTTGGCTGATTTTGTTTGGTATAATTTTTTGAAACCCTAATTTTTTGTTTTGACTAATTATGAAAGAATGGGATTTAATTAAGCTATATTAGTTATTTAATTAAGTGTATATGTACTGTATGATTGAATTGGATATGCTAATTATGTGATATATGCTAATTTCTGAAATTTGTGATTATTGATCCAGTTATGTCCGGATATGTTAGATTTGGTCAATTAAGCTATTTGGGATACTTTGATTATGCATTATACTTTAAAATATACTTAGTTTCATATTGGAATTGTCAATTTAAGAAAATTGTGCGAAATTATTCGGAATTTGATTTTTAGGTCAAATTCTTGCAAATTTAAATTGAATTGTATAATTGAGTTATTTTATTAAATTGATTATACATTTTGTAATAGAATATGTTTAATTTCATTTCTGAACCATCAATTTAAATATTTTGGCAAGATTTGACCAAATTTATAGTACGTGCTCAAAAACCCTAATTATATTAAATTGGGTATTTTCTTTATTTTTTTAATCAATTGAGTATATAATATATTATAAAATAGGTCTTATTACATTTCTAAACATTCAATTTAAATAAGTTAATAAAATTTGACCGAGTTGTATTTTTTGTCCTAAAACCCTAACTTTCAAATAAAATTATGTAAATTATCATTTGTATAGTTGTTTATTCTAAAATTTATTTTATATAATTATTTAAAATGACCTTAATTGTATTTTAACATGTTCAATTTGGATTAATTGGTTTGAATTATCCAGATTTGTATTTTGGGCTTTAATACCCTAAGTTTTGGTAACTGTTTATGAAATTAATTAAATTAAGTTAAAATCAGCTAACTTTGATTTAAAATCAATTAAATTAAGTTTTTAACTTATTTTTTGGATCAATTCTATAAAATTGATTAATTTGATATTTTGGGGTTGTAAGCCCTAATTGTGTAAGTGATTTTTATTAAAATTTACTTTCTATTCTTTTATGTTTCAAGAATTTTTTCTAATTTAGTGTTTACGTTTTCTATTAGTGATCTAGGAAGATGCTATAATGGATCCGAAAAGCCCAATATGTATACTAGTTTAAAGTTTTTTGGTTTCTCTTTGGTCATTTTGCTTAAGGTTTTGATTTGGTGATAGGTTGCTTGTATGATTTGTGGGTTTATGGGTGTTTTCTAGGGATTTTGAGATGCAAGTGCTCAAAGATAATGCTTTATAGTCTAATGTACTTGGTTTTCCCCCTTTATATCTATAATGGCCTAACATTCTTCTGGTTCTTGGTGGAGCTGGCAAATAGGATTAAATTGGTATTAGGAGAGTGTTTTGAATTTTTTTTATTTTGTCTTAGTCAATGTTGATGATATTTTATCTTTTACTTATAATAGGGTGGTGTATGGAGCATTAGGTCTTAACAACCCATAGGGCGGGTTAATTTTTGTTCTTTACTTATCATATTTGGTTGGTGTTTATGTCTCTCGGTGTTTCTATTATGGCTACCCATAATTTAGAAAAAGGGGTTGGATTCAATTATGAAAGTGATATAATATTTGTAAAATATTTAACATGGTTCTAAATTGTTTATTCCTCTTTCACTAGAAGTTATCTCCCCTTTTAAGCTATTCTTGCTAGTTAGTGAAGTTAGGAAGGTCAGCACTTAAGTGGTTGTTGAATATTAGTAGTTGTACAACTTTTTCTTATTAGAAATTGTTACCTTCTTTGTGGTAATATGGTAGGAAATTATTGCTTCTTGTTTCTTAGTGAACATTGTTATACATAATGGTTGTTAAATGCTAGTGAATCCATGAAATATTTCTTACTAGAATAATTATTTAAATAAAAGATTTTGTTTGCTTTTATATTGATGATATTTGAATCTAAAACAATAGTTATCTCTAAGATTTTGTGTTAATGTAGCTATATTATCTTTTTTTATTGGTTCATAATATGCAACATAATAAATTTTTTTTTATAAATGATTATTCTTTTACAATCGAATTCTATATGTGCATAATGGTACTCTTTTATATTTGTTTTTGATATATAGTGGTTGTACACTTGTCTAATTGGAGTTTGAGTATTATTCGAATTTGTTGATTGAAGTTCTTTACTAAAAGTCAATTAGACTTTTAAGACACAGTTCTAGATATCTATCAATTGAATTGGTTGGTTGTTATCATTTTTGACCTTCTTGTTACTTTTATAATGTTGTCTCATTTTGTTACTTTGTTTAATTATGGTTCAATTGATGCAAAAAAAAAAAATCACTTCACCAAACATGCAAGGGACACTATATGGTCATGTTATATTGGTGGATTAGGTAGCATCACCTACAATTAAATTGTAGATATATTATAATTATAATTATAATATATAAAGCTACACACATCGTGTGTTACAAAAAACTAGTCTTTATTATTATCCTTTGTTCTTATTTTTCTCATTATTCTGATGTCTCTACTTTTTGAAAATTATGTAAGAACTTGATTTCATGGATGTATTTAAGGATAGAAAATACTTACAAAAGAGCCTTATATACATTCCTTGACTATGCATTTGCAACCTCGGTCATTAATGGAAATAAGATTGCTTGTCCATGCTCGACTTGTGCAAATCAATTTTTTCATGAAAGAAATGTGGTTAGAGGTCATCTTATAATGAGAGAAATGGATATAGACTATCAAAGGTGTGTTTGGATTTTTCATGGGGAGCAAAGGGGCAATGAAGATAATGAAAATTTTGATTTGGGGCTCGATGATGATATGGGGTTTGATGATGTGCATGATGGTTCATGTGATGATGTTCTTGAGATGGTATGAGATATTTTTGAATTTCATAGGTCAAGTAGTAGTTTTCCAAGTTCTAATGAAGAAGATGATGCATTTTTTAAGTTGATTGAAGATGCAGGGCAACCCTTGTATCCCGACTATGAAGCTTTTAGTAAACTCTCCTTCATTGTTGAAATGTATCATCTGAAATGTTTATATGGAGTGACCGATGTTACCTTTGATGCCTTAATGAAATTGTTTAAAAGAGCTCTTCCTAAAGAATCAACATTGCCAAACTCTCATAGGAAAATGCAGGGGATTATAAAAAAACTTGGACTTGGTTATGAGAAAATTGATGTATGTCCAAATGATTGTGCACTTTTTAGGAAGGAAAATATTGATTTAGATAATTGTCCTATTTGTAATGCTTTAAGATGGAAAGTTCCTGATGATGGAACTGTGGTGAAATTAGCTAGTGGCAAAAAGGTTCCTTTAAAGGTATTACGACACTTTCCTTTGATCCCGAAGCTTAAAAGGTTGTTTATGTCATTAAAAATAGCTCCCTTAATGAGATGGCATGAAGATGAGCGAAAAAAAGATGGTAAGCTCAGACATCTAGCATACTCTTATCTTTGGAAAGATTTTGATGCTAAGTACCCAGATTTTGCTATTGATTCAAGAAATGTCAAGCTTGGCTTGACAAGTGATGGATTCAACCCATTTGTCATGATGGGTACTCAATATAGCATCTGGCCAGTTGTATTAATGGCTTATAACTTACCTCCTTAGTTATGTATGAAACAATCATACTTTATTCTTTCACTACTTATACCCGGCCCAAAGGCACTTGGAAATGATATTGATGTTTTTCTGGAACCATTAGTTGATGAGTTAAAGGAGTTATGGGAGGTAGGATTAGAGACTTATGATGCCTCAAAAAATGAAACGTTCTCTCTTTATGGTGCCTTGAGTAATACCATCAATGACTTTCCAGCATATGGCAATTTAGCGAGATGGAAAACTAAAGGAAAAATTTCATGCCCACATTGTAATAAAGATACTTGCTCTAAATATTTGAGGGGAAGCAAAAAAATGTGTTATATGGGCCATCGTCGCTTCTTATATTCTAATCACATATTTTGTCATAGCAGAAGGGCCTTTGATGGAAAAATAGAATTCAAACCTCCTCCTACATCATTTTCTGGGACAGAATTGTTATATCAAATGGATGGAATTGATGTCATATTTAGAAAGCTCCTTATACTCATAATAAAAGGAGAAGGGAGGATAAAAAAAGGCCTCGGAAGAAGAGAAGCATATGCTTCCAACTTTCATATTGGGAGCATCTTCTACTACGCCACAACTTAGATATGATGCATGTGGAGAAGAATGTTTCTGACAATTTACTTGGCATGCTTTTAGGCATCGAAGGGAGAACTAAGGATACCTTACAGTTAAGACTTGACTTGCAGGTAAAGGATATAAGGCATGGACTGCATCTAATTGAAATAGAAGATAAAATATATCTATCTCTAGAATGCTTCACATTGACCCAAAAAGAAAAGGAGGAAATACTAAGCATATTAGGTTCTATGAAAGTACCAGATGGGTATGCTGCAAACATTAGAAGGTGAATTGTTGATGGAAAAATCTCCGGGTTAAAAAGTCATGATTATCACATTATAATGCAACAACTATTACCATTGGCTTTAAGAAAAATGCAGAACAAGGATGTGAGTAAGGTATTGATTAAGCTAAGTAATTATTTTAAGGAACTTTTCTCGAAAGAGGCAACGACCCAAGACTTAGAGATATTAGAGGATCACATTGCTCTCACACTATTTCATATGGAACACATTTTTTTTACCTTCTTTCTTCGACATCATGGTACACCTAGTTGTTCATTTAGATAAGGAGGCAATCATCGTAGGTCCAGTATTTTACCGTTGGATGTATCCTGTGGAAAGGTATGTACATTCTAGTATTTTATTTATTATTTTTAATGGAAGATCAAGCTTATGATCCCTTTATGTTAGTAATATGATACTAATGTTATAGGTATTTGATAAGGTTGAAAATGTATGTTCGTAATAAAAGTCGTCTTGAAGGAACAATTGTAGAAGGATATATTGAGGAAGAATGTCTAACATTTTGTTCTAGATATTTGCCTGATGTTCCAACAAGGGAAAATAGGTCCACACAAAATGATGATGATGATGGTAATGAATTGCATAATGGGTTGCTTATATTTTCCTTAAAATCTCGTGCAATGTCTAAGAAAAAAGATGTGCAGCCGGAATATATATTGATTGAAGAAGCACATAGTTATGTGCTTGCAAATTGGAATGAAGTTAACATATTTGCAGAGTAAGTCCTAATTCTCTTTAAATAATTTTTTTAATCATTTCATATATATTTCTAAATTCATCATTTGTTCCCAGAGAGCATTATGATATCATAAGAACTGAATACCAACAGATGTCAAATATGATTGATGACACCTATAAAAGAAAGTTATGTCAATGGTTTGCAACGAATGTATGTTGATACTTATACTCATTATGTTTATATAATTGGTTATACATCTTTTTATTCAATGAGTGTTATTAATTATTAGGTCTCCAAGCATCTACCAAATGAAGCATGTGTTGAAGAAGATCTGATAATTCTTAGTCTTGCTCCAAGCATGTGGATAAACACAATGACTAAAATAACTTGCAATGGATACAGGTGGCGTGTGAAAGGCATTGATAAGAGGAGTGTAACTCAAAACTCTGGCGTTCTAGTCAATGCAAATACAGATATTGGGAGCATGTCATACTATGGTGTTTTAACAGAAATTATTGAGTTAACTTATCCTCGTGGAAGGAGTGTTATTTTGTTTCAATGCCATTGGGTTGATCCTAGTAGAGGATTTAAAGAGGACAAACTTGTATTTACTCTTGTTAATCTAAAGGCTATTCTGAAAACAAGTGAACCATTTGTGTTAGCATCTTAAGCATTGTAGGTCTTCTATACCCCAGATTCTAAAGAAAGAAATTGACATGTTGTCAATGTCACTAAGCCAAGAGACTTGTTTGAAATGGAACACGATCTCATACCTGAAGTGGATCATAGACAAACTAGCATGCCTATAGATTTAGGTGTAGATGATTTTACTATTACTGGAGAAGAACAAGAAGAACCTTTATTTACTATGACAGAAGGCAATAATGATGATGAAGAAATTGAAGAATATAGTACCCAAAGTGATGAAGAAGATAAAACTTTATATGATTATGATACTGAGTAGTGTTAGAAATATGTATCTTTGTCTGATTTTGGTTATAATGTTAGAAATGTATTTTTATGTTTGTGTGTTTTGGTTATGAAGACTGTGTACTTTAAGGTTTTTAATAGTATTTATTTTTCTTATGCTTAAATATATTTTTTTATTATATGTCTTTTAATATTTTTAATTATCATCTTCAATATGGTATGTTGAATGAAAATATATACTAATTCTAGTTTGTATGTTGTTAGGTTATCATGTCGTGTTTGGAAAAAGCATCAAGTAAGAAGGAAATAACTACAATAAGTTGGGAACAATTAGAGGTAAATCTATCTTTTATATTTTTTTTCTTCTTTTATGTACTTTCTTTTTCTTAGCAATGTAAATGGTAATGGTCAGTGAAAGTTTTTGATTTCTAAGTTGCATACATAAACATAACTAATTAAATACTAATTCTCATTTTTGATGTTACTAGGTTTCCATGTCGTCTTTTCAAAAGGCATTGAGCAAGAAGAAAGTAACTCTAAAAAGTCAAGGACAATTGGAGGTAATTTTTTTTACTATTATTACTTTCTTGTCTTCCTTAGAAATTATTTTGTTTTAGTAGTACTAAATATGGTTGTCAGTCCATATTTCTTCATAATTTTTTTTTCATTTTTTGTATAAGTGAACTCATTACTTTTATGTTGAGCAGTTGTATCTAACCTCTTAGCCACTATTAATTCATAATTATTATTTTATTATTTATGCAGGAAGTTATTGCTACAACATCAAGAATTTCAAAATGTCCAAATGAAGGACAATCAATTGAAGCAATATGACATGCTCGTGGGCTAAAGAAAGTGATCACAATCGATCCATCTACATATTCATCAATTAAGCAAAAACTATTCACACCTATGTCACTAGAGGAAGGATCTCAAAGAGCTGAATTTGGTATATATTTACTTATATTATATTTCATTACTACATTTAGTAATCTATAACATGAGTTTATTCAAAGTTTTTATTACATTCAATTTATTTTAATTAGGAGGGCGAGAAAGGATAGAATATATGTAAACTACTAAGGAAACATCCATTAATAGGTGGTCCATGTTACTTAGTCGCATGGGTAAGTTTAAAACCTTATTTGTATGGTAATAGATGATCTTGTAATATATGAAAATTACGGAAGAAAAAATATCCAATGGTAGAAATTTATTATTTGTATGTCTTTCAAGTTCTTTATTGCTAGCATTAATTGTTATTTGTTTCTCATTTTTTAAGGGAAACATCATGGACAAGAATCTTCTTGCTCAAGGATTAATAGTCTAAATGAAATGATAGTGCAAGATCCTTCGAGAATTTCCAATACTGACATTTGTAAGTCATGTAAATCTATATGTTATAACTTTACTTTAGCATTTATTACCACCTTCTCCATGTTGAAAATGAATAACTTAGTTACCCTTTTATTGTTGTTGTCAGGCAAACGACATAGTCCTAGCCGTATCTAATCCATCAATGTGTCATCTATAATAGAAGTAAATGATGGTTCACAAACCGAGCATGCAATTTCAGGTGGCTATAACACTACAAATAGAAGAAGATTTTGAGGTACAATACCCAAAAATGAAAAGGGTCTTGTATGTAACAAGACTAAAGTGTTAAAAAGGCTGAGTATGTGGATGTCAATGAGCATCTTCAACCAATTAGTGATTCAACTAGGTAATTATCAACACTTATAGGCTACTTGGTACGAGATCCTAGGCAGTTTCCACTTGATTGTTGGGATTGGAGAAAGATGGATAGGACATATCTAGATTCGATTTGGGAGGAAGCAAAGGTACATTACCATAACATTTACTTTATCAACTTTATTATTTTTTTTATATGTATTATATAGCTTTTGTTTTATGTTTCATTTTCTTCCTTTATAGATCTCTTATTACTTTCCTGAAAATCGAGAGCCATATAAATGGGCATTGGGTAAAATCCATGAAGCTTGGAGAGCTCATAAGTCTGAGTTAAAGGTGGTTCATTTTGATGGAAATACACACAATCAAGCAATACATTCTAGGCCAAAGGAAATACCAAAGACCATGTGGTTAGAGATGGTAAAATATTGGGAATCTCCAACAGGCAAGGTAGTGATTTCTCATTTAAATATTTCAAAAAAATAGGCTATTACTAGTTTTATTAGTTTATTTTTTATACTAGTTTTTTTCTTATATTGCTTAGGAAAGAATTCAAAGAGGGATTCTCAATCGTGTAAAGTCAAAAATGTGTTCACATGCTGGTTCAAAGAGCTTTGCACGCATCTGAGTGGAAGAAAAGGTAGGTATATGATTAATTTATCTACGCAATACCAAATTTAATTTACTTTGTATACTTGATATGCAATTTCATATATGTTTTGATTAGGAAAAAAATGGGGAAAATCCCGATAAATTGGAAATGTGGTTGAAAACTCATGAACCGAAAAAGGGTTCTAAGCTTAATGATGCTTCTGCTTCAACAAGAGTATGTTTTCAATCTATTTTAATTTTAGGGTTATATATATATATGCGAATTTACCTCATCTACTACCCATTAATAACATTGATTTATACTTTACAGAAAGCAATTCTAGATGAGATGACTGCACTTCTAGAAGGATATGATGCTAAAGCTTGAAATGAAATATTCAAAAAGGTAGTGGGAGAAGATAGGAATGGATATGCAAAAACCTTTGGTCTTGGTGTAAAAGTTCCACGATCCTACAAAAGAAGATGTGTTTTTGAGGAGGAGCAAGCTAAAATGATCAAATCCGAGTTTAGAGTTGAGAGGTTAGAAAAGGATCTCCTTGAGACTAAAGACCAAGTAGGATATCTGACTGGTATAATGCATATATTATTAGAGAATCAAGTAAGTTCCTCACTAAATGTTGATAATTTTTTTTACATTTCTCATGCAACACATTTATTTTGGGTATATTTTTTTTACCTCTAAAATACTTCATAGATGAATATATGAGAATATTAGGGGTCACATAGTGATTAGATTGGGTAACTATGGTATGTGCGTCTCTTCTCTTTCAATCTCTGCTAATGTGCCACTTACACTCTGATTAGAAGAAGTTTTGTATGCTAATTGATTTCCTACGAAATCTTTAGTTGACGTCATTCTTTAATCATAGCATTAGTGTTACGTGGGACGGAAATAGAAAAATAAGGACAGAAAATATATAAACACATTATTTTAAAAAAATTTAGAAAGTAGGTATGAAAGAAAATGATAAAAATATTTACGCACACACTCGCGCACTCGCACGTATATATTATATATATTTTAATAAAAATAGTCCAAATCTACTAAAATAAAGAGAGAAGAATAAAAAAAATTATAAAACTATCACCTATATTAGTTGTCTAGTTAACGCTCTTTCTCCGATTAATGTCTTTATCTAATCACTGTCCTTACTCTTATTAACCTATTTGAGCCGACCTATTGAAAAGTTATAAGTTTGTCTCGTCATAGGTTCTCAAAATATTTATTAGATGAGGAATCCTAGTAAATTATTACAAATAGTTAAAAATTAAATAAATTATGCACTCCAAACCTAGAAGATAGTTTATGTGGCAATCTTATGCAAAAACCCAAACAAATTTTTTTTTGGATATGTATACACTCAATTATTTTTTTAGTTTACTATGCTTAAATTTTTTTTTTCCATTTATTTATCTAATTGACTCTATTTCTCTCTTCATTTTTTTTATCCCCTTTAGCCATAAAATTGAAATTTATCCATGCTAATTAGGATTTTTCATGGGATGGTTATCTTGCCACATTAAATTTTATCTTAGATAATTTGTATATTATATACTTATAATGCAAATTACACACATTTTTTTACATCATAAGATAAAATATATATGTTTTTATATAAGAATAAGTTTTCATGTGAAGTTATAATTGAAATTTTATTGCATGGAAAATAATGAATAAAAATGAAAACAAAAAAGCAATTTTAATAGAAATAATTAGAGTGAGTGAGTTACATTGTATTCACTATAAATAATTAACATTTTAATGCCCAAACTTTTTTGTGCTTAATGGCCAATTTTTTATCGTTAATGTCAATAAAAAATTGAAAAAAATTATTGGTTCCCTAAGTAGTACAAACTCTCACTGTCTAGCTTTCTAATATGAATTTAGATTAATATGATTAAGTTAACTATATATATATATTTAGGGAAAACATGTTGACGATTATTATATAATTGAGGATGACAAGAATGAAAATGATGACACTGAAGAGGAGAATGAAGAAGATGATGTTTGATACATTTATAAAAATGCTTTTGTGAGTCGGCTTATGAAGACGATTGATGCTTTTGTTTGTTAGCTTACGAGTATGATCGATATTTTTGTATATCAAATTATGAAGATGCCCGGTGCTTTTGTATATATGTTAGCTAATGAAGATGCTCGGTGCTTTTGCTCGTAAGCTTAGAAAGATGCTCGATGATTTTATATATCAGCATATGAAGATGTTTTTGTATAATAGCCGATGATTTTGTATATCAGTGTATGAAGATGTTTTTGTATAATAGCTTATGCTACAAGTCATTCATATAGTATTGTACTTAATGGACTATTATGCCTTTGGGAGCTAAAAAACTAATTAATTTGTACTACACAATGATAATTATATATGGTGTAGTTAATTATATATATATAAGCATAAATTGTTACTACAGGTGGATATTGGATATTGTGGTAATACGTAATATCAATAAATTTTATATGTTTTGGCTGGTATAGGTTTTAACAATATATATATACAGGGTTAAAATATGTATATCCAACAATATATATATGTTGGCAATAAGTTTTAGTAACAGATATAATATTGTGTTTAATAATTTTACACACAAATATGATTGTGTGGTTAATTCTTTTTATCATAGATATAATTTTGTGCCTAATACTTCTAGTCACATATATTATTTTATGGATAATAGTTTTAGTTACAGATATTGTTTTGTGGGTAATACTTTTAGTCACATAATTTATTTTTTGGTTAATACTTTTACTTATAGATATAAGTGTGGGCATAAGTTTTACTAATAGATAAATATCTATGGGCATTATTAATTATTCCCAAAAGATAATACATATCTGTGGATAAAACTTTTAAGTAAAGAGTTTTTACACACAGTTTTGTCACACAAAAAAATTGTTGGTAAAAGCTTTTGCCAACATAAAAATAGCTTTTACCAACAGATAAGGCCCTGTTGGTAGAAATCATTTATTTTGTAGTGTATAAGTATCTAGTATTTACTAAAATATCATTGTCTTTTTTCCCCTAATACTCAAATATTATAATTTTCCAATAGATTTACAGTATTTTCTTTTATCAATTGAAATTAGTTTATATAACTTATTAATACATGGGGATACAAATTGAGTAAAACTTGGTGCAAAAATTATGGTTGGGTAAAGGCCACAAAAATGAGAAAATTGGAGAGGAGAAGAAGTGTTGAAGATATGAATTAAGTGACCCTTACTTCATACACTTGAATCTACCACTTAAACTATGGAACACTTAAGATAAAAGATATAAGATTTTGGGAGATAATTCAATCGTGACATGCACTAACCAATGAGGTAATTTTCACTCATCATGAGGGAAGTAAGGCTGACCAAAGACCCTTACAACTAACCCCTTCTTGCTCTTATATAGTGTTACAATTATTTAGTTACAATGGAACCAAAATAGGGTTGGTTATAAACCAAACTAGATAGTTACTACTTAGTTAAATTTTCTATTTTAATTCTAACCAAACATAGCCTAGTTTTCCCCACCCCAAAGGGGCCATGCTCTCCTCTTCGATCAACCTATATTTTGGTTGATTTTGTTTGAGTGTAAGCCATCCCCTACAAGTATAAGCTATTGGATGATTTAAACAAAAAAATGGTTAACCCCTAAAGTTAACTACTAAAAAGGAGCTGCCATAAGTATAAGTAGGGATTACTAGGCATCAAAAGTGGTCATGATTCTGCATATTGGCAGGCTACCAACTTCCTTTTTCCCTTTTTTCTCTTGTAGGTCTTCAAATGGTTGTGTTGACCGTGTAGGTTGCAATAAAGGGTGGCAATGATGATGGATTGTGTAGGCTAGAAAAGGTGGTAGGGGAGGTAAATTTTTTTGTAGGCTAGACATGGTAGTGTGAACTTATATTTTGGCCTATAGAAGTCTAAAAGGTAGAGGCTGGGGGAGGGAAAAAGTGTTTGGATATTTGGCCGCAAAGCGGCTTGGATGATGACATCAAAAAGTGGCTTGAGAATTAGCTAAAATATGGTTACACGTTTAGGATGGCTTGGGGGGAAGTTAGCATGGCTCATGCATGGTTGTTTTCTTATAAAAAAATGGTGGCAAATTTGGTTTGTGTTTGGTTGCCTCTAAAGCGCACAAAAAAGAAAAGGGTTGGGAAGGGAAGATATTGAGAGGATAATTTAGTGGACCGCTTCCCAAATTAGAAGAATTTTTAGTTTGTCTAATTTAGAGAGAAGGTGGTTAATGTGTGATAAGATGAATGTCATGTTCTTGCATCATTCTACCTCTCTTAAAAAAGTTCCTAGGTTAGGTCAAAAGGCTCATCATAGATGTAGGGGAGTAAATCTCCTTCATTGAAGGTGTTGGAGATATTCCCCTTGTCTTTTGGTAGCTCGAGCTTATAGGTATTATCTACTATATTCTCCAAAACTATATATGGACCATCACTTCTTGACATGTTCTTTCTTCTTATGGGAAATCATTCCTCGAGTAGGTGAAGCCAAACTAAATCTCCAGGCTTGGATAAATGTTGTTTACGATGTTTGTTGGCTCTTTCTTTGTTTAGCTCATCTACCCTTTCAATTTTTTTCCCTACTTGCTCATGGTGTTTTTTCATGTGTTTGACTTAGTCCTTAGCTTTAAAATTTATTACTTCACTTATGAGGAAAGGTAGGAGATCTATGGGAAAAATAAGGTTTAAATCATAGGCAACCTCAAAAGGTAAATGTCCCACGGCATGTGTAGAAGACCATTTATATTCAGATTCAACAAAACTAAGTTTGGTATCCCAATCCCGTAAGAACTTATGGACCAAACTTTGGAGGAGCATGGTGAGGGTTTAGTTTGTTACTTCTATCTAACCATAGCTTTGTTGATGGTAGGTGGTATTAAAGAGAAGTTTTATATTGACTAACCTCCACAAGGTCTTCTAGAAATATCTAAGGAACTTGGTATCCCTGTATGAAACAATAGATTTGGGTATACCATGTAGTCTAACTATTTCTTTGAAGAAGATATCAACTACATAAGAAGCATCATCCATTTTATGACAAGCAATAAAATGAGCCATCTTATAGATGTGATCTACCACCACCATTATAGCATCATTTTACCTTTGTATTTGATGCAATGCTATAATAAATTCCATGCTAACATGATCCCATGGTTAGTGGGGGATGGAGAGGTGAGTATATAATCCTTGATAGAAGTGATTATTAGACTTTTGGCAAGTGTGGCACATCTCGCTACTATACCTTGCACATCTCCTACCATTCTAGGCAAAAAAGAAATGTTCTCACAATATATCGACGATTTTGTTGATTACAAAATGATCTAAAAGCCCTCCTCCATACCTCTTGAATGAGTATCTCTCTAACAGGGCTCTTAGGCACGCAAAACTTGTTGTTCTTGAAGAGGAACCCATTTTGAAGTGTGAACGAACCCTTAATCTTGTCTTATTACTTGAAGTAGGTACCGAATTCTTTGCCTTCTTGGTAAAGCTCCTTGATGCAGCTAAATCCTAGGACTCTTGCTTCTAATAAAGAAAGCATACAATACCTCCTACAGAGGGAATCAACTATAATATTAATCTTACCACTCTTATGTTTGGATGCAAATGAAAAGGATTGTAGGAACTCCACCCATCTAGCATGCCTAGGGTCGAGTTTTTGCTGGTCACTAATGTACTTGAGGGACTTGTAATCAGTATGTAATACAAACTCTTGGGGCCTTAAGTAGTGTGACTAGTGATCTAAGGCCCTTAAAAGTGCATCAAACTCCTTATCATACTTGCTATAGTTCATTTGAGACCCATTGAGCTTTTCACTGTAATATGCCACAAGCTTCCCTTCTTGGATAAGGACTACTCCAATACTAATTTTGCTAGCACCACACTCTACTTCAAATGGTTTCTAGAAATTGGATAAGGCTAAGATGGGTGCTTCTCCTAAATTAGTCTTAATCACTTCAAAGGCATCCTGAGAAACTCTTGTCTACTTGAATATTTGGTATAAGAAGGCAAGTTCATGGAAGGATCTTACTTGAATTAAGCTACTTAGGGTTGGCCAGGTCTTGATGGCTTCAATCTTGGTCTTGTCCATGGCTATCCCATCCTTAAAAACCATAAAGCTTATAAAAGTAACCCTAGTTACAAATCACTCACATTTTTCTATCTTAGCATCCAAGTTGTTTCTAAAGACAAGGAATACAAGCTTAAAATGTTTTACATGTACTCTCTCATTTGGACTATACACAAGTATGTCATCAAAATAAATTACACCAAAATTGGTAATCAATGGCCTAAGTACTCATTTATAAGCCTTATGAAGGTACTAGGAGCATTTGATAATCCAAAAGGCATCACCATCCATTTATATAATCCCTTTTTTGTTTTGAACTTCGTTTTCCACTCATCACCTTCTTTCATTTGGATTTTATAGTAACCACTATGAAGATCAATTTTGGAAAAGAGAGAAGCGCTATGCAAACAATCAATTGAGTTATTAAGTCTAGGTATTGGATAACTATACTTGATAGTGATGTTGTTGATATCTCTGCTATCAACACACATCCTCATAGAACCATCCTTTTTTGGTAATAGCAAGGATGGTACCATGCAAAGGCTAAGGAATTCTTGAATCAATCCCTTAGTGAACAATTCTTCCACTTATTTGCGAAGCTCTGTGGCTTCTTTGGGATTACAATGATAGGCTGCCTTGTTAGGTAAGGAAACATCGGTTGCAAGATCAACTTGGTGCTCTATGCCTCGTATGGGGGGTAGTACAAGGGGTAAATCATTTGGGGACACATCTCTAAATTTTTCTAACAAAAGCCTAACCGGAGGGTCCATGGGTGCTCACCCCATTCTCGCCTACCAATAATAATAAATACAACAGTTTCCACTTGTCTAAAGCTCTAGATAAACATTTATTCTCTATAAACACAGACTTTAGAAAGTTGGTATCACCTCTATCCATGGCTAATGGCAACTTCAACGGTGTGATGATGATGCTCTTCTTAGCATATTTCAAGTTGTAGGTGCTCTTCTTGTAACACCCCTATTTTTATTGCTAAAAAATTTCATTTTGCGGAAGCGTTAATTACAAAATCAATGGGTGTTACCGCCACACTCAGTATAAGTCTGGTATCCTCTACCGTTCTTATACTAAGTGCTAAGGCTAAAATATTACTTTACTTAAATAACATTAAAACAAAGGTAGGATATAATTTCATTACAAATTACATTGTCCTGATAAATATAAAAAGATCAGGCAAAGAGTTGTAATAGAACAAAAGGGAAATAGCAGGGGACTTAAGAGTCCATGAAATATCTAGACTAAAAGAAGTCGAGGTGAATACCGGATAGTTCTAACTCTCAACCCACTATTTGAAGTCATCAGACCCTACCCTCAAAGTGATCATGCAAGGTAAAAAATGCCCGTTGAATAGACAGGGGACCATGAACCGAACCCATCAGTACTACGGTACTGAATAACCCTTTATACTAAACTAATATGAAAAAACTAGCATGGAACACATGCAAAGCATACAACTAATAGGTACAAGACATTTAAGTATTCATACGAGGATTGATATACAGTAATTATTTAGACGGTCAAATTCTATTAAAGCTACATACTACTCATTTTCATTTGTCTAAAATAACCGAAAGTTTACCAAACTAACATGCCAGAGACGTTCTTAGAAGTAATAATTAGAACCCAAACTCCAACATAACAATTATAACATCCACAGGTATATTCATAGGTAAGCTATAAAAAAAATGCACAACATCCAATGTATACTTACAGGTAGAATATGATAAAATACATAGCATCACATATGTACTTATAGATATAGGATAATAAAATCCATAATCTCACAGGTACACTTACAAGTACAGTAAATTAAAATACATAACATCAATGCTATGTTTACAAATATAGTATAATAATAAACATAACGTCACATAAATACTTACAGACATAATACCCACACAGGTAGGCCTGAAGGCTACCACTTAAACCATAGGTAGGCGCAATAGCTACTACCCAAAACCATAGGTATGCAAAACGGCCACTACCAAACCAATCCAATATCTAATAATATTCATTTCAATCAAATCATATTATTTTCTTTTTTATTTACTCGAGGGGGATATAATAATAACCCGGAGACATAACAGTACACCACTCATACCGGCGCACAAGGCAACACGATATCCTCCAACCATCCAACCTAGAGGCATAATAGTGCTCTAGTCATATTGATGCACAAGGCACACAATACCCTCCTCACCTCGGACACCTAATCCTTAAGTATCGATATCCCCTATAGGGCCCGTAGGTCACCTGTAGAGTAGACTAGGGCCTTACTGGGGCATAACCAGCACACCAGAAATCCAAACAAATCGAGGACTCCTACCTCATCTCTAGGGTAGCTACCCCTAGAGAGAAACCATTCCCAAACTCGAGGTCTTCCACTTTACATATTAGTATTTTTATAAAGTGATCATAGATAACACACATTATACATTTACTCTCATTTCCATACTTATTCATTTTTTCTTTATTTTTAATTATCCAAGTCAACCTTACGGTCAACGGTATTAAACAAAGTCAAAGTCAATACTAAGGTCAACCTACCAAAAGTCTAAGGCCATCCTATATCTAATTATTCACATTTGGGCGCATTAGGCTGAAAATGACCAAAATGCCCCTCAAGCTAATAATTATTAGATTATCAACCATTTAAATACTAAATCCATTTTATTTATTAATCAGTCGTGAAAAGGCTAAAACAAAATAATCTAATTATTTATTATACAATTTAAATCATCAGTCATGTCAAAAGACTATTTTGCCCTTACACAAATTTTTGCTTATGAAACCCTATCATATACTTTTGAAACGTACAAAATACATGATCTCAAAATCACAACAGATAATACATGTTAGACATAATTTTCAGGATAAATATCATAATACACAAAAAATGACTAAATTGCCCCTAGGCCACACATTCCTAATAATTATTCCACAATTATATCTAAACATACTAAACTAATAATTATATACATAGTTATCGTACCAAATATTTTCCTGTCATTAGAATCATTTTTAAATCATACTTTTGTACCTGAAATATTTTATATCAGATAACATGCTCGTTTTATCCGTTTTTATAATACTAATAATTAATACATAATTATATCAAAATAAATCATGCTTAACATATTCCATACCCTAAAAATCCTAATTTGCTATCATGCAATATTTAACATTTTAGTAGGTATAACAGTTACCCGAATTCCAGCAAAAACGTAAAATTAGTGGTATCCACTAAAATTTATTAGGTCTTGCAAATTAAACTTTCGTACCTAAAAATAATACCACAAATATAGAATTAATATCTATCAGATAAAATAATAATTATAGCATAAAAATATTTATTTTTCTAAAATTACCAAAATACCCTTACAATTAATATGGTACCAAATTTTCTTAAGACACCACGTAACTCACGCTGCATGCAGCGTGAGTCACGCACGAAGAAAGGGATTGGCGCTGGGCAAGAGGGTTGGCCGGGCTGCGAGGTAGGGAGAAAGAAAATAGACTGCAACGGGCGGAGCTGTTGGTTGGATTGGGGAGTGCAGGGCTGCGACGGGTGTGATGGTGACGGGTAGGGGTCACAGGGTTGAAGGTGCTGCTAGGCGCTATGTTGGACGACGGGGAAAAGGGTACAGGGCTGGTTGGGTGGTGCTGGTTGGTTGCGGGAAAATGGAGGAGGTGCAGAGAGGTGGAGCAAGGTAGGATGATGGTTCGTGGCTGCTGGGTGGTGGCAATGCTGGCTTGCATGATTGGTGGCGACCGGGCTAGGTGGTGATTCTACACTAGAGGCTGGGCGACGGGGCTACGATGGCTGATGGTGCAGGAAGAAGGTGGTGGTTGGTGCTACTGGGAGAAAGAGAAAGAAGAGGAGGTAGGGTGGTTGGGTGTTGTGTGGTCGGGGGTTGCGATGGGGAGGCAGAAAAAAAGGGGGAGAGGAGTTGTTGGGATGGGGCTGCATCTGTTGGTGTGGCTGGTTGATGAAGGGTGCCGAAAAGAAATAGAGGGAGAAGGGGTTGTTTGGGTGAGGACGAGGAGGCTGGGAACATCAAAACAAATAGGATAGTGAAGAGGAGTAAGGGCTGTTTGGTGTGGGAGAGTTGAAGAAATAAAGGGGGGGGTTGTTTGTTTGGGGTGGTGTGTATCGTGTGTGGCGTGTGTAAGTGGGTATAAATGCAGGAGATGGAGTAAAGGAAGAAAGTGAGGGAGATAGGGATGGGATAGCAAATGGCAGAGGGAGAGAGAGTGAGAAGAAAAAAAATATTATACACACACACACACACATATCTTATTTTAAATTTGAGATAGATAAATTAAAATATCGGATAGAAAAATAATCTGATTTGAGATATATTTAAATAAAATGAAAAATCTAAAAATAATCGGGAATAAATTTTAGGAATTTATTTCGGGTTATGGGTCGCAACTATTAATAAAATAATTTGGATAAGATTTATGGATAAAAACCAGGATTAAAATAAATCATCGGTTTCTATCAACTTTTTAGCCTAATTATTTTTATATCGAAACCACCGTAATAATAATAATAATAATAATAATAATAATAATTATTATTATTATTATTATTATTATTATTATTTTTAATTAGGGTTCCTAAAAATGGGATATTACATTTCTTTCCATCATGGGTCACGTGCCTATCATATTGCCAAAGGTGGCCCAAAAGAAAATGGCATAAGTCTAGTGGGACTACATCACACAACACTTGGTCATGGTACGTTTTTCCAATGGAAAAAACCATGGGCACTTGTTTATTCACCTCTAAAAAACTACCATTATTCAACCATTACAACTTTTATGGTTTGGCGTGGGGTGTTATAACCAACCCTAACTTTTCCACCAATGTGCATTAGACCACATTTGCATAACTCCCACCATCCACTATAAAGGTGCAAACCTTGCCACTAATAGTGCATTTGGTTTAAAAGATGCACTCCCTAGCTTTCTTTGGTATGCAAAATCTGCCTCGCCATAAGTGATTCTCCCACATCAGGTGATTCTTCTTCTTCTTTTTGGGCTAAGGAACACTCTTCCACTTCTTCCTTAGGTATTTCTTCATTAAGCTCCACAAATGTCATGACGCTTTAGTTAGGGAATTCATTTTGGTAATGCCCTACTCCTTGGCACTTGAATCATCTCATATTCCTTATTCTACTTAGTTCACTTACTCCTCTTCCTTTCCCCTTCAAGTCAAACTTAAGGGGGTGGAGGGTGGCTTTTCAACTCTACTAGCCAAGTGGAAGAGTTCATCTAAGTGTAATACCTTTGCATCTCCACTTTTCTAGTAAGGTTTTGCCTAAGACCTCCTATGAATCATGAAATAGCGTGTTCTTCACTTTCCTCGATGCCAAATCTTAGCATCAACTTTTCAAACTCTCTTATATATTCTTCTACACTCTTAGGCCCTTAACTTAGTGAGTATAACTTGTTGAAAAATTCTTGAGTGTAGGAGGATGTCACAAATCTCTCCCGCATGAGCTTCTTCATCTTTTGCCATGATTTTTCTTTCCTTCTTCTCTAGCTAGTAAGATTCTACCACCAAAGATAGGTGTGTCCCTTAATATTAAAGGTAGATACTTTGGAGCTTTATCATCTTTGTACCCTTTGGCATGAAAAATCCTAAAGCACCTTAATTCCCATTCTAGGAATTATTCTGGATTATGTCGACCTTCAAACTATGGGATTTCAATTTTGATATTCCTCGAAGACTTTTCCTTTTTTATTTTCCCCTTCTTCTTGGTTCATGCGATGACTCATTTTTTGAAGAGTCATCTTCACTTGAGAGGTTGTCAACACCATGGGGTTCCTCTACTTTATGGAGGGATTGCTTTGGACAGTTCGATGGAGGGTTGTTGTTAGGGATAAGTTGTTGTAAAATTTCTTGAATGTGTCCCACTTCCTCTTGTAAGGCTACCAACGTGTGATCTATTCTTTGAGTGTCACATTGTAATGCATCAATAGTGCTATCCCTTCTTTCATTGTGCACCTTATTGAGATTTATACCCCTAGATATGGGATGATCATATATAGGGTTGAAGTTTTTTGTGTTGATGCAATGGGGTTCGAAAAGGGCTAAGAAGTTGAAGGAAAAAAATTTCTTGCAGGTTGAAGGCTCGAATGTTCTGGAAGGCACATAATTTTTTTTGTTTGTAGATTGAGGGTTCAAATGGATTACAAAGTGAAGAACAAAATTGTCTTCTCATAGGGAAAGGTTTCAAAGGGTTGTCAGGATAGAATTAATTTTTTGTGAGTGTTTGGCTTGGAAAATGTTGTAGGCCAATGGTAGGATGAAAATAAAACCCAATTTATAACAACCTAAGCTTTGACACCAATTTGATACATGGTGGATACAAATTGGGTAAAACTTGGTGCAAAAATATAGCTGGGTAATAGGCCATGAAAATGAGAAAATTAGAGAGGAGAAGAAGTGTTGAAGATATGAATTGATGCTTAATTGATGCACTTGAATCTACCATTTAAGCTATGCAACACTTAAGATAAAATATACAAGATGTTGGGAGATATTCAACAATGGAATGCACTAACCAATGAGGTAATTTTCACTCATCAAGAGGGAAGTAAGGCTAACCAAGGACCCTTATAATTAGACCCTTTTTGCCTTTATATATTGTTACAATTACTTAGTTACAATACAAACAAACTAGGGCTAGTTAGAAACTAAACTAGATAGTTACTACTTGGTTACCTTTTCTAGTTTAATTCTCACCAAAAATAGCCTATTTTTCCCCACCAAAGGGGTCATGTAGCCCTCTTCAATCAGCCAATATTTTGGGTGATTTTGTTTGAGTGCAAGTCCTATAAGTATAAGCTATTACATTATATTTTTTTAAAAAAATTGGTTAACCTCTAAAGTTAACTTGTAAAAAAGGGTTGCCATAAGTACAAGTGGAGATTACAAGGTATCAAAAGTAGTCATGATTCCCTGTACTAGTAGGCTACCAAATTCCATTTTCTTTTTTGTCCCTTGTAGATCTTTAAATGGTTATGCCGACACTGTTGGCTACAAAAAAGGGTGGAAGTGATGGTGGGTGTGTAGGTTGGAGGTCATTTTTTTCAAGATGGACATGGCAATGTGGACGTGTATTTTGGCCTACAAAAGTTTAAAAGGTGGGGCCTAGGGGAAGAAAAAAATTAGGTAGACATTTGGCAAACTGGTGGCTTGGATGATGATATCAAAAAGTAGCTTGAAAGTGGTTTAAGAATTGGCTAAAATATGGCTAAACGTTTAGGGTGGCTTAGGGGGAAGTTTTGATGGCTCATGCATGGTTTTTTTCTTACATAAAAAGGTGGAAGATTTGGGTTTTGTTTGGATTTGGACAAACAGATTCGGATATGGATACAGAGCAGAGTTAAAAAAATCCGTCAGATTCGGGTACAAATACGGGTATGGGGTACCCAAATCTGTACCCGCTTATATACCTATATTCGTGTCCATATCCATTTACCTGTAATAAAAATACTATTTTACCCTTAATTTAAATAAAATAAAAATACATATAATAAGGTTAAAATCTAAATTAAACAAAACCCCTAAAATTCTAACATATTTGAATCGAGGGGTTGTTCCTTATTTGGAAAATTAGACCACTTTAGTAGTTCGGCCAGCCATTCTTATACCCTATTCGGCTATTCCCTCATCCCTATGCCCTGTTTGTTAGCTCTTCGACACTCGATAGACTCTTCTCTTCTATGTTCTATCTTTCTCTTCATCTGTCAAGTGACTTGAGCTGTTGAGGGTTTCATCTTCGTCTTCATCTTGTCAGTCACTTTAGCTATTTATTTCCTTCTTCCTTTTGCCTAGTCGACTCTGTCTCACCGGCTGCACATCGTCGCGCAGCGCCAAAGTCCGAAGACATTAGATGATGTTTTAGGTCTCCTAGTCTCCCTCTGCCCTCTTCCTTCTAAGTTTAATTTGTCAACTGTCGAGGGTATTTTTTTTCCTTAATCACCATTATTTATTTTGCTTCTCAGGTGCCAGTGAAGATTGAAGAAAATGAGCTGACGAGGATCGCAACCTTCAACTTCGAGCCAGATCTGTCGGACTCCATATTAGGTAAGAGTTAAATTTTCTCTACTTTAATTGGTAAAATATGGATTATTAGTGGCATCATGTCTTGTGTTTGGCCTTAAGATCATTACTATGGTTGGCTTGATGGTGATGGATTTCCTTTGACAAGAGTCACAAGATGGGCAGATGGCTATGCATTTAATTTCCTAGTTGTGATGGCCTTATGTTAAGTTTCCCAACCTTAATGGCCGTATGTTGAGATTCTTAGCTGTGATGATCATGTGTTGGGTTTCCTAGCCACGGTTGCCATATATTAACTTTCTTGGCCGTGAATTGTGATGGCCCTACGTGTTTATTTCCCCTGTCAGGGTGGTTTTGTTTGAATCCTTTTTTGAAATGACTTTGTTTGGAGTCTTTGTGGAGATGGCTATGTGGTGTTTCTTTATTGAGATGGCCTATTTTGGTGGGTAAGATGTTTTCTTGCTTGGTTTTTGAGTTGTCATAGATTTTGCCCATGTATGGTGAATGTGGCATTCTCTTTGTTTTAACGCACCCTTAGCAAGATGATTATGTGATTTTTATTGTGAAATTAACAATATGTAATTTTTTATTACCTTAAGTTATACAACACTATCTTTTTAATAAATCATATCAAGAGTAATCTCTAAGTATAATATGTAATTTTAGTATCATATTCCTTGAAAATTATTTTGTACTTTTTCTTTTGTGTTTAAGAATATCTATTGAAGTTTGTTTATTTGTTATCCACAAATTTAGTTATTTACTTGCATACTTCTTCAAGTTTATGTTGAATGTTATGCACATTTCTATTGCTTAGATGTTTGATGGGTACATTAATCTTCTTTACAGCTCATTTGTTTCCTATTTGACACTTGTACCTTTTTCTTATTTTAATGAAGAGACTGATATCTCATGATTACTAATTATTGTTTATCAATGATTACCTATTATTGGTCACTTCTTCTTAAAAGTTAGAGAACATTAATGAAGAATTGACCATAATTATCTATGCTTATTAACTAGCATTTCCTATGTTGTTATGATAAACACATTAGCATCTCTATGGAATTGCAAAAAAAAATCAATGCAACATTTAAGTTTATTACTTAATTTTTTCGTATTTTACCTATAAAAATTTGGAAAGTGATATCTCCATTACTCAATTTACAATTTTTTAAATATTTTTTTCCGTATTGTATAATTTTGAATAATTATTTATATAGTTAAAAAAAATTTCATATGCATTAACAATACAACCATAAAATTGACAAACCATAATTAGAGAATATTTTAAAGATTTTTATTCATTTTAAAAAAATCCTTGGACGACACGTTACTTAGAAGCTGGTATCAATAATGAGAAACAGAAAAGATAAAACTTATCTTAGTACTTTAACTAAGACATTAATCGAAGTAATTTATAAAAAAATGGAAACATAGTCCAAGAGAGATAGGAAAAGATTGAAAACGATGGAATGCAATGCCCATGATAGATTGTATAAAGAATATGAATCTATGATGAACCAATGTCAATATCACCACAAAAAGAAGGAACTATCACTTTTTTAATGACAAGAGGCACGATTAGCTTCTAAAAGAAAAATAAGATGCCCTTTGGTAGGTAATTGAAAATAACAATTGAATCAAGTTCATCATGATCAATTAACAATACTAACCAACTTAAATATGCTCTATCTATCCTAACTATACACAAAACCATAATCTCAAGCTGCAAATGTTGAAATACTATGCAGCTAAATGTGTATAATTAGGATTTTTTTTAACATTGTTATATTATTAATGTAAAATAACAAATATTATAACTTATTAAATGTCTTATCCTTATAAATGCCGATAATCATATTATGCATAATGATGAGATGATCTCAAACTTAAAATCTAACATTTATTTCTTTAATAATTATGAGACTTTATATAATCTTAGCATTTTAAGATTTATTATATAATTCAATTAATATAACATAGTATATAATTTTCTCTTTAGGTTTAGGGATGTCAACTAGAGCTAGTACTACCGATTCACCATCAAATACCTCCATATTCATCTGCTACAGTTAGTAACCCAATACTACTGGGCCATCTACAAATGAGGAAGAAGAAGATGTAGAAGTGCAACAACTTACTCTAGGGAAAAAAGAAAGAAAACTTCTATTGTATGGAACATTTTAATGCGGTGGAAACTAATAGGAAGAAGAAGGCCATTTGTAGAGGTTATAATAAAAGTCTAAGTAAGTATCCCAAAAATGGCACTTCTCATTTGTATGATCATATAAAGAAGTGTGTAGGTTTTAAGGTTATACGAAGAGTAGGCTACAACAAGTTGCAATTCGCTCAAAAGGGGGAAGGAAAGGGAAAGATAATGACCATTGAATTCAATCAAGAAGTTTTAAGACAAGACTTGTGTAATATAGTGGTCATGCATGAGTATCCACTTTCTATAGTAGAATATGAAGGATTTAAAAAGTTTGTGTTCGGTCTTCAACCATCTTTTAAGTTGATTTCAATGAATACATTAAAGATGATATTCTTAAGATGTTTGAGTTTAAGAAAAACAAAACAATATCCCTATTACATTGTAATAAGAGTCGGATTTCAATCACTACTAACATGTAGACCACTCAAAATCAAAAGACGGGTTTTATGGCTATAAAAAATCATAGGATTGATACTCAATGGAACTTAAAAAGTCAGAAACTCAGGTACTTTTAATATTTTATCCGCATCAAGTTCTAAGTTTCGATGTTAATACTATATGATAATTTGTTTTTCTCATTTTTATTTGTTGTTTTGTTTCCTTTTATCTTTGTTAAGGTTCATATATTTTCCTACTCCCCATATAGCTGAAGTTCTTTGTGATGTTTTGTTAACAGTTTTGGTAGATTAGAATATTAATACAAAGTTCACAACATTAACTGTTGGCAATTGTATTAACAATAATGCTATGATTGATGAGATAAAAAGGAGATTACAAGCGAAGTGTTTTTTGTTGCATGGAAAGTATTTTCACATGTGTTGTGCTGCGCATATTCTTAATTTGATTGTTAAGGATGGAATGAATGTAATCCAAAAGACAATTAAAAATATTCATGAGACTGTGGTGTTTTGGAGGCCAACACCAAAAAGAATAGAAAGGTTTGTAGAAGTTTGTCAACAAAAAGAAGTTCCATAAACTAAGGCCTTAGTACAAGACTATAAGATAAGATGGAACTCTACTTTCTTAATGCTTGATGTTGCATTGTTGTATGAAGATGTGTTTGAGCAGTTATCATGGTTGGAGCCTAGCTTTAAATATTGTCCTAGTTCTGAGGAGTGGAAAATAGCTTGGATTATTTGTTCAAAATTATCGTTTTTTTTATGAGGTTACTTTGTTATTTTTGGGAAATAAGTATCCTACTTCTAACTTGTATTTCCCTAAGGTATTTCAACTTAGATTAGCTTTGATTGAATGGGAATTTGAGGAAGATGAAGATATTAAGAATATGGCTAAAAAAATGTTAGAGAAATCTGATAAATATTAGAGTATTATTCATGGGATTATGGTAGTAGCAACCATTTTGGATCCCCAATTTATAATGAAGTTGGTGGAATGTTATTATTCCTTGATTTATCTGGATTCCACTTATGATGAGGTAGAGAAAGTTTGTAGAACATGTTATGAATTTTTTCGTGAGTATGAGGAGAAACTGAAGCATATAGAGAGAAATAAAAGTACATCTTGTGGTTTAACTACTTCTAGTCATACTTCCTATGGTGGTAGTGCTAGTTTGGGTTCTAGAGGAGCAGACATATATGAAAAGTGGTTAGCTAACCATAGCATCACTAATTCATCACAAAAGAACGAGTTAGACTATTACTTGGAGGACACTATTATGCCAAGGATGGAGAACTTTGATGTTTTGTCATGGTGGAAGACAAACACTAAGTTTGTAATTTTGCAAAACATAGCTAGAGATATCCTTGTTATTCTTGTTTCTACAGTTTCTTCATAATCTACTTTTAGCATGAGCAGTCAGTTTATCATTCCTCACCGCAATCGGTTGCATCCAAAGACTTTATAAGCATTGATGGGTGGTTGAGATTGGCTTTGGGCAGCAATGATGAGTGACAATGGTGATATTTTGTTTATATTATTAAACTTTAGTTTAATTATGAAATATGTATTCTTTTATTTATTGATTTTATTATTTCAATTCTATTCTAGATAATAATGATTATGAAGTATCATATTATCATGGCGCTTATCGTGATTCTTTTGAGGATGAAGAGTCCGACGATGGTGAAAATGAGGTAAAGCTTAGAAGTTTATAAATTTTATAATATTATTAGTAAATGTAATATATATATTCTATATTCTATAATGTATATTAATATATATATTCTATATTCTATAATGTATATATATATATATTTACTATTTTTATGTACCGGGTAGATACATGATGATTGAAGTCTAATGATTGAAGAATGTAGATTTTTACTATTCTATAATATATATGATCATTGTATTCCACTAGTTTTTTATTTATTTTGGACATTATCTACTATTTTTAAACAATATTATTGTTGGCATATTTTACTATATTTTTCTATTATGCTACAGTGATATTTTCAACTGTAGCTATTAAGTTGATGAATTATTGGATTTTTTTCTATATTTTTATATACATTTTAATGTCAAAAAATAATTCTATAGGTAAATTCTATATAATTAAAATTTTTGACAAGTAAATGGGTAATGGTAACGAATAAATAGGTAATTTTAATCCGTTAGGTAACGGATTTGATGGAAAATAAGATTATCCGTCAAGTATTAGGTATCTGCCGGATACGGATATGGGTGAAGTAACGGATACCCATGCGGGTACGGGTACGGATATGGTTATAAAATTTCTTATCTGGTTCGGGTACAGATAAGGGGTACCCGATCTGTACCTGCCTAGTCTCAGTCCCTACCTAAAATACAAATACATGATATTTATATTAATGCCATTATTTTTTTTTCTAGCACTCAAATACCATAATTAACAAGAGAAGTTTTCATCATCTATTAAGGGTAGTTTTCAAAAAGGAAACATAAAAACACAATATCTAAAAAAATACTACTATTTTTTTTCTAATATTAAAATACTATAGTTTCTTATACTACTTATAATAGTTTTTTTCATCAACTAAGGGTAGTTTTCACCATTTATTGTGAGTCATTTATTCAATTGAGAGTGTTAGTTTTTAATTCTCATTGGATATTCCCTCCCCCTCACACACATATGGGGGAATCCAATGAGAATCATCTTTTATGTATAAGAACTTTCAATTTGAACCTTAAGATAAACAAAAATAATGCTACAATTGAGGAAACTATTCTTAGTAGGTCGTAGAAACTACTATTTGTATTTCGAGAAAAATATTGTAACTGCTAAGAAAACTATAGTATTTGAGTATTAGAAAAAAAATTATGCTAACATATTTGTAAATATTGTATATGTATATTTTAAGTTAGAAAACTATCCTTTGTGGATGATAAAAATTAACCTCAATGAATGGAGGAAACTGCTACATTTAGCTGAGAAAACTATAATATTTATGTGTTCAAAAAATGGTTCCATTTTTTTTTATAAACAGTGTATTTTTGTTTTAGGTTAGGAAACTACCTCAATAGAAGGTAACTACTCTCAGTGGGTGGAGAACAAATGATGATGGTAAAAATTATCCTTAATGAATAGAGGAAACTACCATTGGCAATTTCAAAAGCTATAATATTTGAATGTTATAAAAAGAAGAGTGTATTATGTTTATAAATATTGTATACTTTTATTTTATGATAGAAAACTAACTCAATAAGTGGTGGAAACTATTCTTAATGGGTTGAGAAAATAATTGTAGGTAGTTTAGAGAGCTAAGGGCGATTATTGTTTCTCGTCATAATGGTGGGTTCTTATATATATATATATATATATTACACTCTATCCGTATAAAAAAAAGTCATTGTAACAACTATCACACTTATTTAGTAACTATTAAAAGTAGCCTTAACATTTCACTTACATATTTTATTAAAAAACAATAAAGCATTTAATGCAGACATAATAATAAAAAAACATATGAGGTTAAAAGTAAAAAGTAATCTTTGACTTTTCTAAAACAACTTCCTTTTTGATAAAAAAAAATATGTAATGTTAAAATGAATTCTTTTTTGTAAGATATAAAAATATATAAAAAGTTAGTAGTTTAAAACAGTAAGTTATAGGTATTCATTGAAGTTAATAAGACTATTACCTAATGGTAGAACATTGAATACTTACAGCTGTATAATAGTTAGAGCAATAAGAAACTTCAAGTGGACAATTTTTGTTTCGTTTTGATTTCATTTTGCTATTTGTTGATTTATATGGACAACAAATGGTATATTTTTTTATATACAAATTTTATAATTGAAGGCATCATATAAAAGTCATAGGTAAACTTATATTTAATTAACATATCATCTAAGAATATATGTCTTGATGCATTAATTAAAATAAATGAATAAGTTAAATAAAATAAAAATGTGATCGAGTAATGAAATTTGAAAATACAAATCTTTTTCACTACCATGGAAACAACTTTTAATAAGGGTTATGTTAGGATTCTATAACTTTTATAAAAAAACCGTAAAAAATGAGGGAAAAGGAGATCAAGTAGACCTTTAAATAACCTAATCTTAATAGTAGCTTCATTAGAAATTCATTCTTAACACCATGTTTGATAATGGTTTACATATAAACCATTGTCAAAAGTCCTTTATCCTAAGTTCAGTAGAGCTAAGGTTTGAGTTTTGATACTGCTTTCTAGTTAAAGGTGTTATTAAAAGTGCTTCCTACTAGGTTTGGTTGGGAGTAGGGTTAGTGTTTCAATTACTATTTCTATATAAAAACATTATTAAAAAACCCATTATTAAAGTTAATTTTAATAATTTTTTTGTATATAAATCATTATTAAAGCTCATTTTTTTTCGATTTGTTTGTATTTCTTCCATCACACATACACATTTGTGTGATCAAATTATCAAATATGCAATATTCACCTAATCATATATCCATTCTCATATATATTAATGCATCAACTTTTTCCAATTATATTTTATATGGACCTCTACTTAAAAGATTACCCTTGAGCATACATATGATATAAAAAATAGTAGGTCTACTACATATCGGTAGCTTTACACTTACAAGCTTGACATGAAGTTTGATACCAACACCAAACAAAATGCACAAGTTGGTTGATCTTTTATCAAAGATTCCATTTAAACTAGGCTTATTTAACACATTAACAATGATGGGCATGCATATAATATACAAAAGTAAGGAATGAAAATCTGAGGCCAACCATATATCAAGCTCTAGTCATATGTAGGGTTGAGATGTGCGCATGTACAATCTTACCCCATTCATTGTTTACTTCAATAATTTACTCAAGTGTGTATTTCCAATGTTTTGTACCTCCAATATTATAAAAAAATATAAATTATAATTATTTAGTTAGTAAGTAAATGAATTATCATATATGCCATCATTCATTATTCAATAATATGTAAAAGTTATAAAAAAACACACAATTCTTGGATCTATGTTTAGAGATCTACTATCTAATTTCTATCCATGAATTTACAAATGCAGTAGCCATAATCAATCATTTTTTTTGTTGTTGTGGACATTATTAAATAAATGATATCATTGAACTTGCAATTTCATATTATCTCTAACTACTAGAAATTAATTTTAATTGAAACCAAATATTAGACACTTTACCATCTGACCTTGATATACTCATATATAAGATGCTTAGGGTTTGGGGCACCCTTTCCACCTTTCTAATTTTATGCCACATGCCATTCTCTAATAGATTTATACACAACATTATAACTATATCGCCAAAAAAAATAAGTATAATATTAGCATTAAAAAAAAGAAGTTTACTAACATGTCAATTAATTTTTTTCCTTTGAAATGAGATTTTACAAAAGAGATGCCATACTTACATAAGGAATCAAACATATAGACTTTGTTTCTTGAATGATGGGCAATGTATAAACCCAACGCACACTTGCAAGATGAGGAATACAAAAGAGTTTGTTTGATCTTCCTTTATGAATCAATCCACTAGATACTACACATGTCCTCTGTATTTTATTGCAAAACAATCTTATAGAAAAAATGAACATACATTCAAAAGAAGGTTTACATTCCCCTACTTTTTACATGTCTAGCCACCAACCTATAGACCATAAGAATATCACATATTTATTAATAATTGATATCTAATATAAGAGGTCATAAAATTCCAAAACAACATAAATTGATAAGATATAACATATTAAATTACACTTAATCTACATATAAGGTCATGATTTTACTTGATATTTGATCCTAATTATAAATTTCATTAATCATTTATTGTGGAATAATATAATGCATGTCCATCCCAATGTAGGTGAAGGTATTTCAATCACTACTTGGTATTTTGTGCCAAGGTGGTTTTGGGAAAAGCAATACAAAATTGCTAAATAGTATAGTTGTTTTATTGGTTTTGATCCCTCCAAATTTTCCTTGTTGGGTGTGGACTTGCATGTTGGGCAACCAAAACCACCAATTTGGCTTTCTTTCCTTTACCGATAATATTTCTCTCTCCCTTTTCCTTAGGAACATTCTTATCATTCAATTCCTTAATTCATGATAATAAATAAAGTATAAGAACCACATTAATACTTAATTGTTGTAATTTAATGAACAAATAAGGCATCATCATTGATGGAGAGTATCATTACGTCTCTAATGGTCATACGTATTTGTTTTGAAAGTGAAGCCACAAAGCTTCCACGAGCTTCCCTTAATATAGATAACTTATCCTCTTATTTATAACATAGTAAGGGGGATTCCCATATCATTAGAGTGATAATGCTTACAACCTTGATTTCTAAGGCTAAAGGAGTCCTATGGATTGTGTCCATGGTGGTACGATGACAATTTCTAAAGGGTTATTTTACTAATAAGTCACATTTATGCAAACCCTGGTATAAAAAAAATCAATGTTGTACATTATCAATCATTTATGCAACTTGATATATTTAATAACAAATATAATTCAGTGTTTAGAATGCTCACCTTCAAAAGAGAAGAAAAGGGTGCATCCACTTCACAATTGTCTCAAATGCTTTCTACAATGGGTAATTGAAGGAGATAAGGTGACATTGAGTAATATACCCTATACCCTTGAGATTTGACCACTATCGACTCCTATTGCATATTAGACATCATAGCAAATGCTTGATCTAATTTTTGAGTTAGGAGTGCCGCTTTCTCGTTGGACTTACAAGATTAAGGCTCTTAACCACACAAACTCATTCTTGTAACCCCTAATCTAAGACCCTTATACATTTTGGGGTATTCTTAAATTCCTTTTGATTGAATAAATATGGTATATTGATTGATTTCCTCATCAAGTATAATCATTCATGCTCATCCTAAAATTTACCAAACATATTTGAATTTAGGATATATATGAAAACATAATAGCTTGTTTATAAAACTAACTAGGGTTAAGGAAAATCCTTTAAAATTATAATTTTCTCAACAAATTCATCCACATATTTATTAATATATGATCTACTTGGTGTTGCTCTATCCTTATTCCATGATGTACTAATATTAATAGATAAGGTGTAGGATCTAAGCATTGTGCTCTAAGTTATAAGTGTAAACATATATACATCTTAAAATTATAATATTATTGTAATGTTAGACTTAGAAATACAAAGACGTAAATACTAATCTCATATCAACTCTTCCTTAAGGTCACCATAGTCTTTGGGAGCTATATTTTACTAGAAATTTTTCTTCTTAGACCTTTTTTGCATTTATGGTACTTCTACCCTACTTTATAAGCCAAAATATTTACCATATTCCATAAAATAGAAATGAAATTTTTTTAGCCAAAAATATTAATTTTAAAGTAACAAATACATGATACTCAGATGTAGCTTGTAGTGCCACAAGTGCGTCCAAACATAGTTGATGAATAGGGATGTCAACGGGGCGGGTCGGGGACGGGGACCCCATCCCCATTCCCGAACCCGATAAGGAAAATTATCCCCGAACCCGACCCGATCCTCGTTATTTTTTTATCGGGGATTCCCCGACCCGATCCCCGCGGGGATCAAATCCCCATACCCGACCCGATCCCCGATCTATTTTTCATCCCCGATTGATTCCCCATTCTTAAAACCCGACTCGATCCCCAAAACCCGACTTTATACTCGATTCCCGATCTCATCCCCGATCCTCAAACTATTTTTTTATATTATATTTTTAATTTATATTCTATAAAAAAATTATATATATATTATATGTATATAATTATATAAAAATATATATATATAAAATTTCAGGGCGGGTTCGGGGATGGGGACCCCAAACCCGTCCCCGAAAAAATCCCCGTTAAGAATCCCCGAACCCGAACCAGATCCCCGAATTCTCTCACCGAACCCGAACCCGAACGGGGAATCCCCGACGGGGCCCCGAACCCGCGGGGAAAATTGCCATCCCTATTGATGAATGTAAGGAAGAACTTAGGTCACATCATCCATAAAGCTCCATACCACTTTCTATATAGTTTTTTTTCTTTGATAAATACATCCTAAAAGTCTTCACATGTTCACTATAATGCCTAAGGAGCAATTTCTTCCTCTCCTTTGAGATGATGATCACTTTCTACAAAACAAGGCATATATATATAACCATATTAAAATTAACTTGTTGAAATTAAAAAAAAATCAACATATTAAATGTGGAATAAAGAAAACATTATATTTGTCACGACTTCTTGACTAATGTGCTCCTTACTACTTTTGTTGACCTACTTCTAGATTGAGATATATATTAGAGCACGGTTATAGTATCCAGTGCCATGTTTGTTAGAAATATGTTGACGTACTTGATAATAATAAGACTTTAATTGTTCCACTACAACTCCATCCAGTCTCCCTTATTTCTCATCTTTGTCACTATCCTTAGAACCATGGGTCCTCTCTTTCCTTCTTCAACAATAACATCCTCATCAATAATCTTATAGTTTGTCATGTCTTTGCAAAATATCAGTAAATGATTAGGTATGTAATCAAAATAAATAGAATAAAATGATGTTTCAATAGGTCACATATTTACTACATATACACAAAATATGTAGTTAAAATAATAAATTCCCACATCATATATTACAATACCATGTAACTACCATCATTATCTTCTTTTCATTCTTTTTTTCTTCGTTGACTTTGGATTGGTTTTATGATCCGATACATATATCACTTCATAATGATCTTTTCTTACATAGATTTCCTCATTAACATTCTAGTTGTTGAATTGTTGAGTGGCTTACATAGTTGTGGCTCATATTCTCTCTCCTAATTTGCAACATTTTTATCATCACATTAATTAGAATTATTTTTTTCATAGATAGTACTACTAACCATCTTTTATTGATAGGATTAGTGACAAAAACATAAATTACCTATGATACCAAGATGAATGGTTCTTATTTATGCCCTGCCCTATTAAAATCAACGAATGTGAACCCATTATTATATTTAACATCATGAGTACTATCAACCCACCTGTACCAAAAAACAAGGACTCTAAATACAATGTAATCTAACTCCTGTATTTTCTCAATCACGTCATTACTCATATATGCATAACTTAGATTCTTATCTTTAGCAATATACATTGCCCCAACCACTACATTCACCCCACTATTCTATATTTTAATCATCTCATCTTGTTGTTTTGTTTTATATATAGCTAGTATTTAAGAAAAAATCATAATAGACCTTTTGAGATTAACAATGCAATATATCATAATTTGCAGATAATGAATGTCTAATGAGTGGAATGACGTGATACCTAGACTAATCTATAAAAGAAAGATTATGTTTATTGATTATCTACTTCTCACGCTTTGATGTATTTTCAATTCTCATAGAACACATATGTTCATCAATATATGACCAAACATCATCACTATTATGTAATATATAAAAATGTGCTTTTGTGAAACATGTCATGACTTATATGCCCAAATTTTTTGCCCATAATCCCATGCCATTCAATTTTCTCTCTATGTCAAGATAGTGGAATACAATTAGCTTTACCATTTGACAAGTAATATGTATAAAATTCAACTCTCTTCTACTCTCAACATTACATCCTTCTAGCCAATAATGGTTCTTCACATAACCTATTACCAACTTCCTAAACTACACAGAGGTATACATCTAATGATCATTCATTGGTCTTAATAATTTTTCCTTATGAACTAAGTAAACTATTAGATGTCCCACCATTTCAAATAATGAATGTGAGAAATACATCTCTAGCTAACATAAAATATTCACAACCCCTCTTTGAAAGGAGTCCAAACTATCAGGACTTATGAATTTGAAGCAAAGTGTGTTGAAGAATTAACAAAGTCTAGTGATAAAAACTTGAACAAGCTTCGGTAAAATCCCATGTATGGCTATTAGCAACAAATGTTGCAGCAACATATGGTATTAATGAGACTTGATGCCAATTAATTTCAACTTTTTCATCAACCCAAGCCTTCTAATATTTGAATGGAGAATATTAAAAAAAAATACATTTTTTCTCTTTTTTAAAGAGCATGACAAGCTAGTAGTTAATAAATTATTCTTCCATTATTTTATGGTGTCAATTTTTGCCTAATGGCCATTTCCTCCAAGTCTATTTGAGAATTTATGCAATCATCAATTATTTGTGGAACATTAGGTAATATACTAACTAGACCATCACATATATATACTTTTTGATATACATTAGATTGAGAGAATATATGACATATAAATATTCCTAATAATAAAGTTCAAAGAATATAAACATCTTCTTCCAACCTAACAATGGAACCCTAGCTTTGTTATTCTTCCTAAACTTAACTTATAGACATTTCATCTTCAAATGCACTTGTAAACCCATCAACAAAATTGATGCTTTCCCAAACAAATGAAAGCTTTCCTTTGCTTATAATAATGATGATTCTTTAGCAAAAATTCATGGCATCTAAGAAAAATAGTCTTTTAGGCAAGATTTAACTAAAAAAAATAAGTTATTATGCATAATGACCATTGGCATTGTAACTTATTACTTTGCCAAATGCTGAAAAATAATTGATAATAACACTTGTATCCCAAAAGAACTTCAAATCATCAATCAAAGGACTTAAATAAAGATTAATATCATTTTCCAATTAGTTTTGCCCCAAATTGAGTGAAAACAACATCATATATTTTCATTTCAAGTAGAGCCACGGTGATAGATTATATACGTCTAAAATCATCAACCATATAGAGTAGGTTCCTTAACTGTAAGGATTTATTCCACTTGCATAATATGCAAGACATAGGTTTCTCATTTCTTCACTAAATTCATGGAATACACCATTTATCATTATCCATTATAGAGATTTACATGGATGTCTAATAAACCCATCATCTCTATTCTAATTAATATTTCATGTCATGCTTTTGGAAACTTGGGCATATCTGCATGAATCTTGGTATTATAGAAAAATATCACAACAGCTTGGCCGAAACTGTAACACCTCCATTTTTAGGACTTATTTTTTTTAAAGTGTTAAGTGCGGAAGCTAAAATAATAAAAACAAAGGGTGTTATTGCTACACTTGGTATAATTTTTGTTTCCTCTACTATTCTTGTACCAAGTGTTAATCTAATGTCATTACTCCGCTTAAATTAATAACATGATTACAAGATTTAGATAGAGAGAACAAACATATTTATATAGTTTTAAAAATAACAATATTAGCAGATACAACTCTCAAGTGAAAGAAAAAGGTACATGAGGACATAAGAGTTAAAGAACAACCAAAATCAAGATAACAAAAAGGACACTAGAGAGTCCCAAGCACTCAACCCAAACTACTAGCTTTGACTGAACTCGCAAGTTAACCTGCAAAGACTACTTCCTATTGAATAGGAAGGAGCCAATAAAGGAACCCTATATTACAACAGTAGTAAGTGACCCATTATACCAAATCAAAATAAAAAACTAGCATGGATCACATATAAGGAATTACGACAATATATGGTATAAAAAATAAAATTTTACATGGGTTGATTGAAATACAATAACCATATACGATAGCCGAATACCAACAAGGTAACATACTACTTATGCTCCTTCATCTAAAATATAATGATACTTACCAATCGAATATCCAAGGGATGTTCTTTGGAGTATAATGAGAATCAACATCAACCTTAAACCATAAAAAGAGCAACCTTCACATATCTCATTATCAATACCGATAATTCCCATAACATCACATGTAGGCAAGAAAGTTGCTACCAAACTACAGGTAGGAACAAAGGCTACTACCAACCAAGTGAATAATATAATAAAAATTATTTTTATTTTTATTTAGTTACTCAAGGGGTTATCATATTAATTAGGAGATACTAAGATACATCGGCCATACCATCTCCCAAGGTAATATAGTATCCTGCTTCCTATCAACCCAAAGACACCAATATTTCCTAGTCAGACTGGCACACGAAGATAGCATAGTACCCTACCGATAAAGACACCAAATATATAAATATGCATATCCCTTATAAGTTTGCAAAGCTCAATAAAGTAAGATATAGGGCTTGGTCAGGGCACTTAGGCATACTGGTTAAAATTCATAATCAACTACGAGCTAAACTATGCCTTTAGGGTGACAACCCCTAAAGAGCCACCATTTTTTATCCAGAAGTCTTTTATTTTAAGTATTAGTATTTTATTAAGGTGACCACGAAATTGCATATTAATAATATAGATCTAAATTTTCTTACTTAGCCTTTTTTTCTCTAATTTTCCATTTATTCAAGAGATTCATACACAAGTTTAATACTAAGGTTAGCATAAAAAAATATATACAAAGGTCATTTTAGGTTGAATTATTCATATTTTGGCATAGTAGGCTAAAAATAACCAAAATACACGTGAGGCCAACATTACCCAATTATCATCCATTTGAATCACTAAATTTGTTTTGGTTTATTCAAATTTCATGAAAAGGCTAAATGTCATAATAAATAAATTATCATGTCAATAAATTATCAAATACATCAATTGAATATTTTTCCCTTATACATGATTGTGCACACAAAAACCCTAGTGTGTGTATCTAATCCATTCAAAATCACATAATCCCATGCTCAATGATGTAATATACTTTAGATATGCTTTCCAATATATATATCATAATACACTTAAAATGCCCAAATTACCCCTAGGACACACAAAAACCATAATTTAAACCACAAATTTGTCTAAGCATGCCTAACTTATTATTTTATATGTGCAGGTCATATGTAATCATAAAAATTATTTTTCCCATACTTTCATTCTTGGAATATTTTATATCAAATAACGTACTCATTTTTTTTTTCAATTTTCATGCAAATAATACCAAGTACATAATTATAAGGTAATAAATCATGCTTAACAGATTTCATATACAAAAATCCTAATATGCTTTCATACAATATTTAGCATTTTAGTAAACTATAAGAGTTACCTTCTTTTCATCAAAGCACAAACTACTAGTATCCTGCTAAAACTATTTAAGCGCTACTAATCAAACTTTATACCTAAAGGTAATACAAAATTAATTATATTAATATTTAACCCATATAATAATAATAATATATTAAAATATTTATTAACCATAATTACAAAAATACCCATACTATTAAAATTGGGTGCCAAATATACAAAGACCTCATGATACCCATGTAGCTTAAGTCGTGTACAGGAAAAGGTTGGATGGTTGCAAGGTGGTGGAGATGGTGGGATGATGAGGCTGATGAGATGGAGGTGATGGTTGTGGGTGGTATGGTGGTTATGGTGAGGTCAAGCTAGTTAAAAGGGAGGTGTTGGGTAGCTTAATTGGATAGGATGGTGACAGCAGAGTTAGCTATGTGTATACTTAGCCAAACGTAAGGGTTGGATGTGATGGATTTGGTTAATGGTTGGGGATAGGGAATGGTAAAAATGGCTAAAACGAAGAGAGGTAAGTGACTGTGTTGGCTAGTCTAGGAGAGGTGGAAGGATGAGGTGGTGGTGTTCTTGTTTGGGCTGGTGCATGTGAGGTGGTTGGGTGATGTTGGAGGTTGTAGTGGTGCATGGTGATGACCAATGGGTAAGCAAGTGAGAGCACATGTATGGCGGTGATAATGGTGAGGAGAGGGTGGTGGTGCTTTATAAATAAGATTAACGGTGCACGTATTGAGAGAGGGTGTCACAAGCAGAAAGACACTAGGCCAAGGAGGTCGTGAATGGTGGTTGTTGGCATACAAACATAAGAGTGGTAAGTGGTGGAGGTGTTGGCTAGGAAATGGGTGTGCCTTTTTGTGGTCTAGAAAGAAAAATGAGAGGAGGTGAGCACTAGTTTCATGGGACTGGCTTTGTTCATCTAAGGATAAAAGGTGAATGTTTTTTTTTTCATATGGAGTTTTAGAATAATTATGCATTTGGGTAAATTCTTTAGAGCATCTATGCTAATAAGAATTTGGTATTTATGAAATGGATGCATGATATTTGCTTGAAGCATATGGATGTCTAGGTATATACATAAATTGCATTTACATCTTGATTAATGCCATAGGTGTTATTTGTTTGAGCCAAATTGTAGTCACTTATATAGCATTGATTATATCTTAAATGACATATGTATGTCATTGGAGAAGTTTATGATACCTTATAACTAAAGCACACAATTAAATCGTGGGTATGTTTGGTCTAGCAGTCTGTGGCTCTTCTATGACATCATATTCTTGTGTTGCTAGCCATGCAGAATAGGCTTCCTACGAGAGAAAAATCGGTTGTGTAGGGATTTAACATGAATGTGGGGTGTTTTTTTTTCTTCATTTGAACAATTGAGCATGTGTTAATGGAATGCCTTTCCCACCTGGTATTTGGAAGCTAATCCATACAGCAATAGGACAAAGAGGTTCAATTGTGAATTATACTAGGAAGATTTGAGCCTTGATTACTAGATCAAGGTTAACAAGATGTAAGGAGTAGGTTCAATGTGCATCTTTTCTTGTTTATGTCACAATTGTTTGGTATGGACATCACTTCAGAAATTTCCAATATAGTCAACATGATGAAAGGTCTATTTTCTATTATATTGTAATAATGTTAGCGAGACATATATACTATCTCCATTATAAGAGCAAGTATGAAAGGTAGTTTAACACCCCCATTTTTAAAACCAAAAACTCATTGAAAAATATGCGTTGAAGCTAAATACAATAAGGGCATCACAGCCACATCTAGTGTAAATAGACACCATAGTCCCACTCATACTAGATGCTAAGGCTACATAGAAAGAAAAAAAAACAAAACATATTTATTAATTCAAACCAACCGAGCCGAAAATGTTACTACAACTGAGACTATGAAAAGAGTCTACTAAAATTAATACAATAAATGAAATTCTGAAAGTCACCACCAATCTCAATATTTCTCATCATGCATGCCTTCCGCACCTTGAGTATATTCATACACAACTTGCACTAGATCATCTACGCACCATATACATTAGGGATCATCACTGCCCCATTTAAAACATGTAACAAGTTAACTAGGAGAAAAGGTAAGTAACTTGTAAGTTCAAAGGAATAATATTGTATATGCATATTTATTTATGTATATAAATCACAATTATACACCTAAATCACATAAGGAAACCACCATATTATTAATCTTTAATTAGGTGATCATGACATACAAATATATATATATATTTTTTAGTGGGTAAACCAACCAGGGTATCACCTGACAAATCAAAGTCTGAATACCTACCACCAACTATAGAAGGATTACAAATCACATCTAGGTCATACCAATAGACATAATCTAAAGGGGATAACAAAAGTCCAAAGATCTACCATCTCAGTTATCTTGTCCTTAAGTGTGCACACGCCCTAATAGGGTCTAGATAAGCCTAGAGAATAGATGAGGAATCTTAACTAAACATATCTGACAAGTAAATGAATATCCACAAGAGAAAAGAGAAAAGCTATTGCCAATCTCCAACTTTAGGAGGCTAACCCTAAAGGACACAAAACCGACTTTATGTTCCACTTTAAGTTATGGTATTTTAATTAAGTGTAGTCACACAATCTACCATATTCAATTCACTTTATCCACTTTTCATAATGGGTAACTTTTCCAAATTAAATAGGAATATACCCACTTAGGGTCACCACTCCATTCACTCGCTGGAATAAAACATAATAAAATAGTTATCCAACCGGTACTCCACATAAATAAATAAAGTCAAAGTTTTTAGGGTCCAATTATACACTAATATAAATAACAAAAATTAATTCAATCATATAAAATATGAGCCTTGTAATATATTCACAATAAAGGGACATTTTTATAAAATAAAGTTTGTATAACCATATTATATTTATATATAAAATATATTTATAACACACCTATAAAATTATGATATTTACATGAAATTAATTAGGATCCCACATTTATATAAAATTCATAATAAAAATAAAAATATCATCCATAGGGCCTGAATATACAAATTTATAGATTTCCACATAAGGTCACATAGCCAGATATGACCATTTATATCAAATAAGTGCATAACTAAGGTATGCATAAACGCACATACACATGTATATCTATATATATAGGTTGAAAGTAATGTTACCTGAAAAACAAACAATGCAACACCAGCTTATTAGTTCGATGCTCCTATAATAAAATTAATCTTATATTAATATTAACTAAATTCAATACATATATTTTATGTATAAAAATTAATTTAATAATGTGGGGTGTTCCATTTAACAATTATCCAATCCACTAAAATAGTAATTGGCATTAAGGCTAGTCTATAAATTGATAAGTATGTTAACGAATCACTAAATTAGATTTACCATATCCTTTAAGCTATATCTCAATAATGGTGGTTAAACATGGCTTAGATTTTAATTAAACTAAAATAAATAAGGCTATGAAAAATAGAGCCTGACTCGACACCTAGATATAAAACTACAACACACTAGGTAATCTATTAGCTAACTATCTCTAGATTACATCATCTGCCATACTAGATTCCAAGAGATTTGATTATGATGATCTTATACGCTAATACAATAATGTAGGATTATAAGTGTTTAGTAAATATATATATAGAAATAGTATGTGGCTTGCTAATTTTTTATAATATCGTAGACCACTAGCCTAGTAAGTTACCCCACTAACAAATTTTTTTGTCACCATTGGCGTTAGAGGTATACAACTATTACTAATCAAACAATAAATTAATGTATTAAGGCCAATCAGTGAAAAGAAAAAGCAAGTACTTCCTATTCATCAAGAATAATGAGTCATAGGTTAGCTTCTTTGCGCACAGACTTTAATGTAATATACCCTACAACGTATAGCTCACCTATATTATTTTAATTAACAATAAATTGAAGGTCATACTACTTGATCAGGTAGTACTAATGCCCCACCCCCTAGTCAAAGTTTTTTTTTTAAAAAAAAAATTATGGCCATAATACTAATTTAATTAGAAAAAACAAAACATAAAAATTAGATGGAGACATGACTATGGTAGTAGAATGATATGGAGGAGACCAAAATAGGAAGTATTAATAATAATGATGATGATATACAAGAAATTTAGCATGGGATGTCAGGCATTATCACACAACACATTTGGAGATAAATTGTTACTTATATAGCTTACGTCAACCAAACCAGATGAATAATAGGGACTCTCTCTTTCTCTTACATCTCTCCTCAGATTGTTCTACTAGTTTTCTTTCTTTTTCTCTTTTGTGGTGGCTACTATGCAAAGTATGATGGCTACCAAGCTATTTATACAGCCTTGTAAGGAAGTCCTAGGGTAAGCAAAAGATATGGTAGAAAATTGATAACCTCTAGATTCCTGAGTTAACTAGGATAAGTGATTAAAATAAAGAATTTAATTTAGTTAGCAACCTATTTACTACTAATTAAGTTGACAAGGTAATTATCTTAAGCTACAATTATTTATTTAAAATTTTACTATCTAACCCATTAATTGTATATATATATATATATAGTAATAACAATCTAAAATAATAATAATAATAATTAATATATGCACCCATTATTATTATTGTTTTTAATTAATTAATTAGTTAAAATTTTTGGAATATTACAGGTAGCTAAGTGTTCTCTATGGTATATGGTGACAGTGTGTTGGGCTGCAATATTCATTTTTAATAGTAATAAAATCTCTTACTTTTCGAAAAATCACAATTTTCATATACATAGATAAAAAGTTGTTAAAGTCCTTATTCACATGTTCCTCTTTTCAATAATTAGATATAACAAATAAACAGAGTATTTCAAACATGAGATGAACACATATGCGCACTGAGATAATTAATTTGAACACAAAAGTTAATATAAATTCTATGCAATGTTTTAAAATAATGGCCCAGTAAAGTATCATAATCATAGCAATAAGTGGTGTACATGTATTAATCATGTAATCCTGGAGTGCAGAGAGATGGTAGCATCTAATTGTCACTTTTATGTATGCTGGGTTCCCAGTCAGGCCAATAGAGTAGATTATAGCCTTTGTCGGTTTGACAAACCAATCCTTTGTAAAAGGACTAGGAATTGACTCTTATCCAGAAGTGATTTCCGATTGGCTTGTTTTTTATTGCAGTAATGAATGAGCTTATCTTTTCCTGTCAGAAAATAATAATCAAAGCATTAACATGGCAAACCCATGTCATAATATATTACTTTACTGGCCCAGTGAAGGAAATAACATTAAACATTAGTGGTCTGAAAGGAACGAAGGCATGGAAAATGTCCATGTACCTTTGAACCTTGAGACCGGGGAGGATGACTATGCAACTTCCCTTCTTTGGTATTATTACTATCTAAAGAATATGTTGTAAAACTTTAGGGAGGAAAAAGATGAAGAAGAAGAACGTGCCTTTAGTAATTGGAGTTAACACTTGTCTACCTTAATAGCCCACCGTAACAAAAGATTGCTCAGGCCATTGTTCCTCGTAAAATCTATCCTGCAATGCAAATGGTCACATGGGTGGGCACCGGTGAGGTTTACTACTTAAATCAATTTTTAGTTTGTTAGAGTGGTATAAGTTTGTATGTGTGGCAAGTTTGGCAAATAAAACCAATATATATATATATATATATATATATATATATATATTGTTTAGATTTTTTAAAGTAGATTATCTTTTTAAATTTAGGCTATTAAAATATAAAATAATTATTTCATAATACTTTTAAATTTTTTTGTTTGTAAATATATATCAATATTAATTTACATTCAATGTAAAAAAATGATATGTTTTTGTTTTACCATTCTTATGTTAAAATTTTTATCATTATTGAATTAATATTCAACATGCATGTGATTCACCATTTTTTTTATTGTACTTCACCATTATTATTTTATATTCTACTATTATTAGACAAATGTTTCCCAATTATTGTATTCATACTTCATCATACTCATACTGATGTTTCACTATTTTTGTTTGTGATGTTCATCGTTATTGTGTTACGTTTTACCATTATTGTATTTATTTATATTTCACTGGTAGTATCCTTATATTTACATTACTAAAAAGGGTGACACTTTATAACAAAAATAGTTAAACAAAAGTATAATAATGGTGAAATATAAAAACAATAATGAAAAAAAAAGCACGGTGAAAATCAGTCATAAAAATGGTAAAACACAAACATGGATAACATTACTTCTATGATGAGAACGTTCAATATATAAAATAGTAAAACATAAATACATAATTTTTTAAAACCGAAAGTATAGCAACATAGGTATCTATATGTAAAGAAAATTATCAAAAAATTAATGTTTTTTCTTGGATATCCTTATTTAGGATAAATTAATTTAGACATAGCCATAATAATGATGATGATGAAGATGGTGCTTATAGGTTACACGGTATTCACAATACATGAGGTTACACCAAAGATGCACTTACTTTTTATGGCTACGAAAGCAAGAAATTGTGACCAAATATTTTAAAATAATGCAACATTATAACTTATATAAAAATGGTAATGGGAATTTTTTTTAGTAGTTATATTAGTTTTTGTTATAGAAAATTGTATTTGTGGCTCATTCGCCACAAGAAAATATATTCATGAGTAATTTATCACAATTTTTTTTGTGGTAAACTAGCACGAATATTGCACGGAAAAAGTGAAATTATTTTCATAGTCAAATTGGCACAAATAGCTACATAGAAGTATTTTTGTGGTAGACTATATACGAATTTGCGAAAATAATAATAATCATAATAATATTATATTATTGGTATACACTAAATAAATACATTTTAAATCTGAGGTAATGTAATAGTCGGATCGGCTGCCCTAGGGGTTTGTGAAAGTAATGCTGGGGGTTTTGGATCCAGCTTGAAAATTAAACTACTGCCCTCCTCGTTTAGGCCTAATCACCAAACCCCTATAGTTTCAGCCCATCGGTCCGAATGACTATAAATTAGGGCTGTGCAAAAAATCCGTAATCCGAAAATCCGATCCGATATTTAAAAAATCCGATCCGAGTTTTAGGATATCCGATCCAGGTTTTAAAAACCAAAGCGGGTATCCGATCCGGTCAAAATTAAAAATTTTCGGAGCGGATATCCGATCCGATATTTTTTCGGATTATCCGATCCGATTAAAATATCCGGTATATAACAAAAATATTTTCTAAACATAAAATATATAAATATTTTTTGATTAAATAAATTATATATATAATTATTTAACCCGAAAATTATGAATTTATGGACTTTAGATTATTGTTGTATTTGCGTTATGGACTTTGGACTTTGCATTATTATTTATTTGTTGTATTTGTTATGGACTTTGAATTTTTAGAATTTATTTTAATTTAATTCTACCAGGTTAAAATATCCACATTTGGATATTTCAATGCAGATATTTGGATTATTATTGATTTGTTGTATTTGTTATGAAATTTGGATTTTTAGAATTTATTTTAATTTAATTCTAGTAGGTTAAAATATCCACATATGGATATTTCAATACGGATGTTTGGATATCGGATACCGGATATCCGAATTTAAATTATCAAATTTTCGGATATCCGGTCATAAAAAAAGTCTTTTTTGTTGAAAAATAAATATTTTTCGGATAATCGAATATACCGGATATATCCGATATCCGTATCCAATTTTTCGGATATCCACTATTAATGGATACGGATACAGATATAGGTTACTAAATATCCAATCGGATCGGATATCCGAAAAAAAATCCGATCGGATACGGATATCCGATTTTGCACAACCCTACTATAAATAGAAGGTTCCATAATGCTTGGGGGTGGGGGCGGCTGCTCAAATTTTTATTTTATTTTTCCAGCAGAACACTCTAATTCTATCTCCCGCTTCTCTCTCTACCGGTCCCCACTTTATCTCCTTCACTTATGATTCTTTCATGTACCCTTTTTATCTACAAAGCATGCACCACTTGTCGCACATGAGATGGTGGCTTGGCCCGATCGAGTAAATCCATCAAATCATGATGGCGAGAAAACTTTGCGCAGGACAGGGAATCAATCAAATACCATACGGAAAGAAGGATAACGAATACAAATAATTAATTTACCACCTTATTTTAAGAAAAAATAATAATTGGTAGTCTATTTAAATTAAAATAATTAAAATTAGTCAATATATTTAATATTTAGTTTATTTTTATTTTGATATCTCAATATACATATATATATATATATAGAGAATATTATATATATATATATATATGTATAATTAGGTGTATATATTAATATAATTATATGTACATAATACTTTATACTTGAAACTAAATACTTTATGATCATTTTAATTTTTATCTTATTAGTTTTACTTAAATGGACTATAAAGAAATTTCCCCTTATTTTAAGGTCATTCGACTAATTTAGTAAACTTCAATTGACCCTCGTTTGGAACTTTATTACTTCGTCTATTTAATTATTTTTGGGCCTAGGGACCGAACTTATTTACCCTAAGTAGCAAACTAAGGATTGGTAAATTTAAGGTTTTGATAAGTTGGGCCTAATATGTCTATAATATCTTTACTCAACATATTTTATCTCCAAGCATTAATAATATATTAGTGATTACTATAAAACAAGCTGCCAAATGAGTATTTGTCAATTGAATCGCTTTCTAGGTAATTATGCTTTCAAACTATGTAAATATATAATTATGCCTTAACTTCATGCTTTTTTTATACAAAGTTTTAGTCTTACATGATTAGGTAATCTTACAGGAATGCCTATGACTCTATTATACCTAAGCTTTGAATATGGTATCTTTATTATGAATTTCATAGAAATAATGGTTCTTAATTTTGGATTTGATGACATTATTGATTATATATAATTTGATATTACATGCCTAGGTATTCCTTATAAGGTTCTCCTAGTGTGAAGATTAGTAAAAAAAAAATACACTACAACAATATTTGTCTATTACGACGATAATTTTTAGTACAACCACGGTCATCACAATAGACATATCTATTGCGATGACTTGTCATTAATGAAGGACCAATTTGACGTCCAGGGGGAGGGAGAATAAGGCTACAACCACGACGGGGGGTTGTCGTTGTATATTTATTGTAACCACTAGCAATTAAATTTATTTTACACTTTAATATTTGAAATTAATTTTGAAAAAAAAAAGGTATAGCGACGATAGGGTCGTCTTAGTATCCTAAAAACATTTATGTCCCCAGTTTCCAAAAAAAAAACTCTCTTTAGGAGTGGCTTGTCAATGTTACAGGACAAACTTTAGTTAGAGTATATTAAAACAATAAGTTAACGTTATAAGGCATAGTATCACTACAATATTGACTACCAAAATAGCATCGTTTGTTTAAATGGGGCTATTGCAATGATTCTATCGTCACAATAGAGAAGAAGGAGTCATTGTAGGAGAGACGAAATATATAAATAAAGAAAACCTAGTAGTAATCTCAATCCATTTGTCTCTCTCACTTTCTCTTCGCTACGTCTCCCTTGGCCTTTTGGTGTGTTATCCATTTAATTTTTGTTTTTTTGTTAATATTTTGTCAAAGTCTTGTGTGTTATTGTTAACTTTAACTTTTGATTTCATTTTTTTTTAGTATTTTTATGGGATTCTGTGGCTACCACTACCACTGCCACCTTGCACCGTATCCTCCTCATCCTTATATCAGTTTAATCTTTATTTTTTACTCTTTATTTTAGTTTATTTAGTTTTAAATATTAATTTATTAAAGATAATAATTTTTTTGCTTAATTTTTGGTTTAATTGCTTGTCATCGGAGAAGTTTCTGCCACCAACATAGCTGTTGTAGCCCATCGCCACCACTACTATCGTAGCATGGTGCCTTTCAATGTTGTTGTATGTTTTTTTTCCTTCACTTGTTATATATATATATATAGGGTATTGTTCAATATGTGATTATTGTGAAATTTTTTGTTATAATATGTAATTATTGATAAATATTATATGGATGTTGGTAGTCGTAGTTATATATAGTGATAATTGAGATGCTTATATTGTGAATGATAAAGTATTATTGGACTTAGGTAAAGTATTATTATTAAAAGAGTAGAATAATAAGCTAATAATAATGAGACTTAAAAAAAATTATAATGGGACTTGAAAAATTTATGATTAAATAATTAAATGGAATAATAAGATAATAAAAATTAAAATATTAAGTTGTTGTTAGAAATAAATAATTTATTATTAAAGTTTAAAACTATAAGAATATTAAATTATTAGATAATAAATTATTTTTAACCATAGATAAAGTGTTATTACTAAGATAATAAAAATAATAATTAATAAAATATTATTGGATTTTGAAAATTTATGATTAAACAATTAAGTGGAATATTAAGGCAATGTTGTCCATAAATAATTGATTATTAAAAGTTAAAATAATAAGAATATAAAATTATTAGGTAATAAATTATTTCCATCCTTAAATAAAGTAATATTAATAGAGTGGAATAGTTAGATAACAAAAATGTAACTTAATAAAATATTCAACTATTATATTACTTTTAAACAAAATTTGATTGTTACATTTTAAGTATATACCTATTATATATAATTTTGTTATAGGATGATAAACTAATTTATGAATAAAATATTACTAAAAAGACTAATATTTCAATAATTTTATTATTTTTCATGAGATCTTTAACTTTTTTCAAATTGCATTTTGAAACCCAAACCATCTAGAGCATCTACGGTGGTTTACAAAAAGGGCTCCCAATCTTAAATTTGAGGTTGTGGGAAAAAAATTATCCTTAAATTTGGTTCAACCTCAAAAACTTAGGGCACCAAATTTCGGAAAAATCATCTCCTTGGTTCTTGCATACATCTAATTTTTGATACTTTTTATTATATTTTTAGCCTAATTTTTATTGTTAGAACATAAATTCATATATATATATATATATATATATATAACTGTTAATATTAATGGTAAATAACTTTTTTTGCCTATAAATATATAATTTTCCCAATAAATTTCATATCATGTATTCTACTTTTCTTTCTTATATTCATTTCTCTACGCATTTTATCTTGTTCATTTTCATAGTTATATTTATTTTATTAATTTCTCTAGTTATATTTATTTTATTAATTTCTTTACTTATATTGGGTGTTAAATAATATATAGTGTAAATAATTGATGATGATGTGATTGATAAAAGTAATTGAATGTTGTAAATTTAAAGTTGGTGATTATAGAGTATTGAATTAAATTGATAAAAGTAGGAAATAGGAGAGAGAAAATAATTGGATAGTATAATTAGGACCTAAAATTAAAGGATAAGAATGTTGATGCTCTTAGGCATAGTATGGAAAAGATGTTGTCCAGGTAGATCATTAGTAAATAAATCAAACACTAAATGAAAATATAAACGCCCATAGTAAGTTAATAATTTGCATGTGGTTCAAGTTTTAAATAATATATAAAATAAAATCACCTTTTCTTCATTGGGTTATTAAAAAACAATGAAGCTAATTATATAAATGAGAGTTTTTTTCCTTCCTTTTTTAAGTTAAAACTTTAATATAACCATGGGAATTTTAATTATGGTTTGGAGCTTTAATTGATACTTGAGTATACCATTAATTTATCATACTATAGACAAATAATTTTCTTTCTAATCTTCTAGTTATACCATTTTACCATAGAAAATTGCACACATAACTAAATATATTGCTTTCATAATATAGTTAAAACTATGCAAACATGACAACATGCATAAATAAAACCTACATATTATATGTATTGTAAAGTTAATTCCCATTTCAACCACTAAGTATTTTGATTAGTTTCATTATAATTGTTACTATAGATGTGTTCTAAACATCATTTGCACAAATAAATTTTACCTCATTAAATTTCCTATTACATTTGGAATTTTGTAATTCTAGCTACATGTTTACATATTTACATAAACTCATATTTCAATAAATAGGCATTTAGGTGATCGTTAAGGATTAAATTTTACCTTATTAATAGAGTGGAATAATAAGATAAAAAAAAGTAAATTGATAAAATAATGTTAAATATTAAAAAATATGATTAATTCATTAAATGGAATAATAAGATAATAAAACTTTAAAATATTAAGATATTGTTTGCTATAAATAATTTATTATTAAACAATAAATTATTTTTAACCTTAGATAAAGTATTATGAATAGAGTGGAACAATAAGATAATGATAATGATAATTACTCAAATATTAGTAGACTTTGAAAGTTGAAGATTAAGTAATTCAGTGGAATAATAAGATATTATTGGCCATAAATAATTAATTATTAAAATTTAAAATAATAAGAATATAAAGTTATTAGTTACTAAATTATTTTTAACCTTAGATAAATTAGTATTATTAAAGTGAAATAATAAGATAAAAATGTAAATTACTATATAATAAATTATTTTTAAGCTTAGATAAAGTCTTATTAAAAGAGTGGAATAATAATATAATAAAATAAGACTTAGCAAAATATTGTTGGAATTTGAAAATTTATGATTAAATAGTTAGAGATTACCCTAATTCATTGGATATTTTCCCCTCTTGTAGATGATAAGATCCCTTTCTTGTTTGATGCATGTTTTTTAGTGTACTTTTTTATGTCTCTCAACACAAATATTAGGTGTCATATGAGATGGATAAAGGATGAGGTAGGACATATGTTAGATAGGAGTTTGTATGTGAGAACATATAATTTTAGGTTATATTATATTTTGTATACCTCCACAAATTCAACCATGGTTAAGGGGGAGGGGTAGATATATAGATGAGATTGGCTATAGTAATTTTCTACACCTTAGTTTTATTGAGGGTGGACATTTTATAAGAGATTATAATCATATTGTAAGGGAGTTGATAGTGAGTGATGATGACTAGAGGTCTTAGCACAAGATACCGCCAAGTATATATCATAATTATCTAAATCATGGTTACAAGTCCATTAAAGACGTGAGAGAACAAATGCTTCTACGAGAAGTATGAACTTAGTGGGTGATCGATCACATTTGAGGTGGAACTAGGATTTGATTTTAGTGAGGAATTTTAGGTTGCATTAGCTCTATTTCAATATATATCAATCTACTTTTATGTATTAGGGTCCATAATATAGCTAGTATGTAGATCCATGTTTCATCTTGTTAACCTATTAAAAAAATAATATATTTTTGGCCTTAAATAATTTTATAAAAAATTTTACAATACAATAATGTATTGGTCACTAAGACAATTGATCCAACCAAGATAATGAAATAATTTTATAAAATTGATCCATCTTTTAATTTTTATTATAGATATAAAATACCAATTGATAAGTGTTGGAAGAGGTTTCATAATCAAAAATTTGATGGTTTTTAGGATAGTCTTCAAACATTTATAAGATTGGGAAAATATAAATTAAGATGGGATGGATTGATGTGTTATCCTTGTAGGAGATGTGTTAAAGGTGAATGGGATATGATAGATAGGGTTGAAGCCCACATTTTGTGTTTTGGATTCATGGATGATTATGATACATGGAAATTTTATGGTGAACTTGAAAGAGAACGTATGGAGGAAGAGATAGGAGATGAGATGACATATGTATTTGGTGATTTATTAGGTGTTGATCCACATATTCAGGATAGCGAAAGAATCAAGCCTATTGGTGATGACTTGAAGGCTATAGATATAGTATTAATTGTGAAGCAAGTTTTAGTTTATGAGCTGATAAGGTATTCGCATGATGTTATGATATGTGTTTGGTTTGGATGTGATAGTATTTTGAGGGTGAATTGCATGAAAAATATTTTTTTCTTGTGCTATTAGGGGGAAACCCGATCAACCGGCTATGTCAAACTAAGCAAATGGTCCTTAGAACAACTGACCGGTTGGCCCAAGCCGATAGATCTGTGTGTTTGTCATGATCTTGGTTGCTCTTTGCTTAAACCCATTAATATTTTTGGCAGAACTAATCAACTAGTCTCAAAATGGTTAATTGGTTTGGCCCAACAGATCGATTGGTTCGATAGAACCCTAAGTTTGATTAATCCAAGTCAATCGACTTATTGTCTAAAACTAATAGATTAGTTAGTAAAACCGATCGACTGGTTAGTCCAAACCAATTGACTAATTTGGGTAGATTGTGTGGTTTTGATCTCTTGGATTGTATATACTTTGAGACTACACCTAATGTTGCTATATGATTATTTAATGAGTGAAATAAACCTTTTTGTATGGATTTAAATGGATCATAATTCATAGCATACTCAATAGGTGTTTATGAAGGCCTTAGTTGGAATACTCGAAAAAGTATTTTATGACTTTAAATAGGTCATATAATATGGATTATTGATCTAAAATGAATTATCTGATGGCTTGAGTAATATTGATTAAGCATTAATAGAAATCCCACCACATGGTTGGAGGAATGAGAATGGTTAAGATGGAATAAGTATGTGGGGTGCCTTACTTACTTGTTGTATGGGTCTTGTATGATCATGTAATCTTGATAAATAATGTACTAACCACTAAAAGTGAATGACGTTCGAGTTGTGTATGGGTTTGGGTTACTTAATCCTTGATTAGCTGCTAAGGGTTAGTTTGCCTTCAGATGAAATCCTACTAGATCCTGGTGCTTACCTACTCTAGACACTAATAATGTACTAGAAGGTATCGATAATGAAGGGTTTGGTTACCTAGATAATTTTTGAATTTGACGTGAACTTATGTCCGTTGGTGGTTACTTGGTTTTTGTCGGACTTTATCTCCTTTAGTTTGGATAAAATTCTATGGTATGTAAGACCATAGGATGGTGCATAGTCCATCACTTAAAAAGAACTTCTAATAAGAGCGTGGTTAAAGTTAAAAATAAAATAAAAATGAAAAGAATGACAAAAGTAAAATAAAATAAGATTATGTAAGTTTGAAAAATGGATCTATTGTGAAACCATGTGTATGGGTGATAGAAGCCTTAATAGTAGTTGGACAATCTACCTAGTAGATTTCTTGTTGTCATATATGGCATTGTGTTATGGTGATAAGCATGATGAGTTATGTATGGCATGAGTTTTTGATGCATCATATGACCATGATAGAGCATGTATATCTATTAATATGGAATAGGCATGAAAAATGTTAGTCTGATCTCCAAATTATACTAGAAATTTGTGCACTTGTGACTCCTATTGAGGAGGTAACTCCTTAGTATGAAGCGTACTGATGTGTCCGTTTGCTCGGTCACTTTTTTAGGATGGTTAGTAGTAGGTTTACCTTGTATTGGGCGTGCTTTCTTAGAGCGTGGACATTTGGAGGCTTTTATGCTATCCTTGATGGACTAGAGTTTATGATTACACCCTACTTTTTGTTCTATAATTGGAATTCTGTACTTTAGAATAATTTTCTGTAATACCCTGAATATTTTCTTAGCCTAATCCTACATCATTAATTCCCTAATTTAATTCTAATCTTGAGAAATATTTTTTTTAGATTTAACCTAATTTCATAATCCTAAAACTTTAACTGAATATAAAACCTTGACTTGGATAAATTGTAATTCCTAAGCCAAAATCAAAACCTACTAAAATTATCGCTAATTCTTATTACTTTTAGGTAATCTAAAATCACCTAAACTAATCCCCCAACCCTTTTTCTTTTAATTTTTTCTTTCTCCTTTTCTTTTCTTTCTTCTCCTTTTTCCATTAAACCGAAGCCGCAATATTTTCTACTTGCACCATCAAATCCTATAGAAGACCATCACCCATCACCCTACTTCATTTCTTCTCTTTTTGCTTCTCCTATCACTACCAATCTGTACACCATGCAGACTCCTTGCCACTCTCTTTATTTTTATTCCTCTTGTCCTTACACAACCTACACACTCACCATCACCATCACCATCATCTACATTTTTACCCTGACACTCCACCATCCCTCATTAAATTCCCTCTCTACTCTTCTTTACCACCTCTTGTGCCTCCCCTACACCCGTTGCATTTTCTTTCCTCGATTCACTCCACACACACACACACACACAACATAATCTTCTTCCTTTCTCTATGTTTTACCTCAATTATACCCATTTTGTGTCTAAAACACCGCTCAAGCACCCCCCCTTCTTTCTCCTTTCTTCCTTCTTCTTTTCTTCTCCTTCTTCCTCCTTCTTTTCCCCTATTTTTGGAATGTACACAACCATCTCCACCACCATGCACCACCTCGGCCACCACTCATCGTCCATTGATCAGTAGACCAACCACCAAGGTCAACCCAACTTTTTCCAGCACCATCACTAGCCACTGCTGCCAACACCACCTTTTTTTCCCTTGTTCTTTCTCTCATCTATTACATTTTTAGTATCCTAGTTGGTAAGGATACTATTCGATACTTAGGATTTTTTCATTATTTACTTGTATGGATATGTGTGTTTTTCATGACATCATTGATATGTAATGTAGCATGTATTGATCATGATATTTATGACAATATGATTATTATTTTGCAAGGAAGTGAGAATAGATAAGAGATACCATTATGATTTTGTTGTGATAATATCATATCTATGAAAATATATCTTATGGTATGAAATATAGGTTAAATGAGTTTTGATAAGTGTACATAGAAATTTTCATGAGGTATGATGATAATTTGTGGACTTGGAAAATAATATGTGTGGAAGAGTATAAGAATTTATAAAATAAGGTTTGTAGGGTTCTTAATGGTATTTTGGTCATTATAAGGTAATAAGGCCATTTTGGTATTTTATGTATTAGGAGGATTAAAATATGATAATGATATCATGAGGAATGTTAGAAGTATTATTGTTGTTTTGGGGTCCTTAAATAAATTAATGGTTAATTTGGGACATAAAATATTATAATAATAATATCATTATTCCATGTGTAAAATCTAGAGGTTAATCGGATTCTGTATATATTACTAATGATTAGCCCTATGAGGTTATTTATTAGTAGTGGTAACCGTATAAACTTCATGGAAGGTATTATGACTAATATGTAGAATTAGGGTTTTTAGGAGATTTCTGTGACTAATACCTTAGAGTAAGATTATTAATGTATGTATATGACATAGGGGACTAGACTGTGTATTTTGGGTATGATAATAATGACAAGATTTGGAGATGATATAATATAAGTTGTGTGGAATAATCAATATTAGAGAAAGAATGCTAAATGATGTGTAATTAGGATTTGAAAGGGGCTTAAGGACTTAGACCTATGATATATATATATATATATATATATATATTAATGTGTTTGTTGCCTGAGAATTAACCTTGAACAAGACACTAATCACATAAAGTGAAAGAGCATGTGAGTAGGGCCAAGGTGATATATATATATATATATATATATATATATATATATATATATATATATATATATATGTATGTATGTATGTATGTATGTATGTATTCTCGTACCATTAGGGAAAATAGTGGCTTGAGAGTATTTTGCCTTGAGAAGATGATGTTTTTAATCTCCATTCCACCGAAAAGAATAGTGGCCCGAGAGCATTTGCCCCAAAAAGGTGCTTCGGTCCGTTCCATTGGATTAAGAATAGTAGCCCCCTACTTATCATGAAATAAAAATATAATAGTATAACCTATGAAAAAGATACTAATGATTTAAAGTGGAAGAATACACGAGCCAGGAGTCAGGTGTTGTTTATATATATATATATATATATGTGTGTGTGTGTGTGTGTGTGTGTGTGTGTGTGTGTGTGTGTCATTCCAATAAGGTGAATAGTGGCTTGGGAGCATTTTGCCCAAGAAGGTAATGGTTTCATATCCGTTCCACCAAATCATAATAGTGGCTGAGGTGTGTTATCCCCATAAAGGTAATTTAGATCGTTTCACTGGTTTAAGAATAGTGGAATTCTTGTCCTCAACATATATAACAAAATGAAAAAGGATTATACTTAATAAAGTGACCTAGATCATTATCTGTCTTATGACATGTTTTTAATTATTTGCTTGTATACTTATTATCTATTGTGAAAGTATGTGCTAATTGTATCCTTGTTTAATAGTATTATTTCCTTACTCAGTATGTAGCGTACTGACTACCCATTTTATAGGTGTTACTCATTTCTAAGAGCTAGAGACCCTAATTCTTGAGTGTAGGTCTCAGAAGATCAACTTGATAATTGTGTTGCCTATGATGCCTTATGTAGGGATGAGTGATTTTGTCTTTATTAAGTGTTGGGTGAAGAGTAATTGTTATCCGACCGATACATTTAACCAAATACCTTTTGTAATACCTCATTTTTAGAAATGTTAATTATAAATTAATAATCATATGATTATTTATAATTATTATTTTACGAGGTTAAATATTAAAAGTGTTATTATTATTCGTATTATTACGACGGGTTAGATATAAAAATAATCAAGCTAAAAAGTTGATAAAAATTGACTATTTGTTTTAATCCTAATTTTTATTCGTAAATCTTATCCTAATTATTTTATTAATAACCGCGACCCGTAACCCGAAATAAATTCCTAAAATTTATTCCTGATTATTTTTATTTTTTACGTTTTATTTAAATCTATTTTAGATCAGATTATTTTTCTTTGAATTATTTTTCTATCTGATATTCTAACTTATCCAAACTAAATTTAAAATAAGCTATATATATATATATATGTAATATTTTTTCTTCTCTCTCTCTCTCTCCCTTTGCCATTTACTATCTCTTCCCCGTAAATATTCTCCGTGTCTCCCTCACATTCTTACTTTATTTAATTGTTGCCTCATCACATCTCTGCATTTATACACACATATGCACGCTACACACTCACTACACACATACTCTCTCACACTCCACCCAAACAAGCCCTGACATACATACACACGACGCACACTCACACTCTCTAAACTTTCCCCCCAACCCACTATTCCTTCCAGCGGCCCCCTCTATTTCTTTTGACTCTCCCAAACAACACGACTACCCACACCTCTCAACCCCAACCCCGACCTTCTACCCCTTCCCATCCTCCTCCCCCCTCTTTTTGTTCAGTTTTCCTTCCACCCAAACACCCCTGACCACCTCGCAGCCCCTCGCCTTTCCCTTCCTCTGTTTCATCCGATTCCCCCTGTCCCATTTGTTTCCCATGCACTAGCTACAACCAGCACACCACACCAGTCCAGCAGTGCACTAACCTCTGAACCACTTGGCACCCCCAACCATAGCCTCACCACCTTCGCAGCCACCAAACCTAGCATCACCACCAAACCAACTCCATGTAGCTCGTACGAAGCTCCACCTCATCCCCTTCTCCCCTTCTCCCTGCCACTTCCACCATGTCACAACCTGTCACCCAACTCCCTAGCCTCGTCGTCCACTAGCATCCACTGCCCACTACCTGCCCCACATCACCACCACCATAGCCAACCAGCAACACCCAGCTCGTTAGCACCCAACCTTCGCAACCCAACACCCTTCCTTTTTTTGTCCCTTCGAGCTGCACATAACACCTATCACTCTGCATGCTTCCACCCTACACCAATCGCCAACCAGCCACTAGCTCCGCCGACCACCACTTTTGCCACCCTCTCCCTTTCCTTGCCTTGTCCGGCCAACCCTTGCCCAGCCGTAGCCGAGCCCCCTATGCATGTATGGCTCACGCTGATGTGCAGTGTGAGTTGCGTATGTTATGTTAGTACTTTTTGGTACCAGTATCAAATGTAAGAGTATTTTGGTAATTTTAAAAAATAAATATTTTTATACTATAATTATTATTTTATCTGATAGATATTAATTTGCTATTTGTGGTATTATTTTTAGGTACGAAAGTTTAAGTAGCAGGACCTAATAATTTTAGTAGATACCGCTAATTTTACGTTTTTGCTGGAATTCAGGTAATCGTTATACTCTACTAAAATGATATATATTGCGTGATAGCACATTAGGATTTTTGGTGTATGGAATATGTTAAGCATGATTTATTTTGATATAATCATGTGTTAATTATTATTATTATGAAAATAGATAAAATGAGCATATTATCTGATATAAAATATCCAGGGTACGAAAGTATGATTTAAAATGATTCTAATGACAGGAAAATATTTTGTATGATAATTATGTTAAAATAATAGGTTGAGCATGCTTAGATGCAATTATGGAATAATTATTATGAATGTATGCCCTAGAGCCAATTTAGTCATTTATGTGCATTATGATATCTATCCTGAAAATTATGTCTAATATGTATTATTTGTTGTGGATTATAGGATCATGTGATTTGTATGTTTTAAAAGTGTATGATGGGGTTTGTATGAAGAAACCTATGTAAAGGCAAAAAGGTCTTTTGACATAGTTGATAGCTTAAATTTCATAATAAATAATTAGATTATTTTGTTTTAGCCTTTTTATGACGGATTAATAAATAAAATAGGTTTAGTATCTAAATGGTTGATAATTTGATAATTATTAGCCTCAGGGGCATTTTTGTTATTTTCGGCCTAGTGCGCCCAAATATGAATAATTAGACATAGGATGGCCTTAGACTTTTGGTAGGCTGACCTTAGTATTGACTTTGACCTTATGGTAAACTATTGACCTTAGGGTTAACTTGGATGAATGGAAATAAAGGAAAAATGAATAAGTATGGAAATGTGAATAAATGTATAATGCGTGTTATCTGTGATCACCTTATAAAAATACTAATATGTAAAGTAGAAGACCTCGAGTTTGGGAATGGTTTCTCTCTAGGGGTAGCTACCCTAGAGATGAGGTAGGATTCCTCTATTTATTTGGTTTTCTAGTGTGTTGGTTATGCCCTAATAAGGCCCTAGTCTACTCTATAGGTGACCTACGGGCCCTATTGGGGGTATTGATACTTAAGGATTAAGTGTCCGAGGTGAGGAGGCTACTGTGTGCCTTGTGCATTAGTATAACTAGAATGTTGTTATGCCTCTGGGTTAGATGGTTCGAGGGTATCGTGTTGCCTTATACATCGGTATGACTAGTGTACTGTTATATCTCCGGGTTATTATTGTATCCCTCTCAAGTAAATAAAAATGGAAATGATATGATTAGAACAATTATTATTAGATATTGGATTGATTTAGTAGTAGACATTGTACCTACTTGTGGTTTCGGTAGCAGCCATTGTGCCTACCTGTGGTTTTGGGTAGTATCCGTTGTACCTACCTGTGGTTTCAGTAGCAGCCATTGTGCCTACCTATGGTTTCAGTAGTAGCCGTTGTGCCTACCTGTGGTTTTAGGGTAGCAGTCTTTGTGCCTACCTGTATTGGTATTATGTTTGTGAACATACTTGTGATGTGATGGATCTTATTATACCGTACCTGTAATATACCTGTGAGGTTATGTATTTTAACATATTGTACCTATAAGTACACCTGTGATGTTAAGTACGTTGTTATATTGTACTTGTAAGTATACCTACAAGGTTATGGACTTTATTATACTATACTTGTAAGTATACCTGTGAGGTTGTACTATACCTGTAAGTATACCTGTAACGTTGTGTATGTTGTTATCTTGCACCTGTAAGTGTACCTGTGAGGTTATGGATGTTATTATACTATATCTATAAGTATGCCTATGACATTCTGTAATTGGTTATTATATAGTACCTGTAAGTATATATGTGACGTTATGTATTTTATTACACTGTACCTGTAAGCATACCTGTGATGTTATGTAATTGGTTGGAGTTAATGTTGAGACATGAATTATAATGTAAGGATTATAATTATAGTGTAGAGTGGGTTTTGATTATCTCCTCAGAAAGCATTTAGAGATGCTTAGTTGATAAGTGTTATTATACTCTAAATAAGCATGCATGAACAGTATGTAGCTAATGACTATTGCTTACCTGTTATGATTATTATGTTGGATCATCTAATGTATATCTTAATGTTTATACCATGTATTGTCATGATACCTTATAGTTATTGAATTACGGTCTTCTTCTAATCATACTTCATATAGTATCTTTGGGTTGTCCATTTGGTAAGTTCAGTTGTTTCAGAAGAGTGAATATGAGTAGTCTGTGACCAAGATGGAGTTTGATTATCTGAATAACTACTGTATCTTAATCGTCATATGTGTATGTATATGTCTTATATAATGTTAACGGTATGCCTTGCATGTGTTCCATACTATTTATCATATTAGTTTGGTATAAAGGGTTACTTAGTACCCTAGTACTAAAGGGTTCATTTTCATGGGCCCCTACCTATTCAATGGGTAGTGAACTTTGCAGGTCAGTTCCTAAGTCCAGTTGAAAGCTGTTAATCTATTCTAAGAGTGTAGGAATATCCGATGTCCTTTCTATTATCTAGTCTCCAATTGTTTTGGGCTTTTAAGTCCTCCTGTAATTTCTCTCTTAAGTTTTGGTAGACTGCTGACGTTACTTTTAACTAGTATCGTACTCATCTAATATTCTCTGTATCTTGACTTTTGCCATTATGTTATTTGAGTAAAGAAATGTTTTAGCCTTAACACTTAGTATAAGAAAGGTAGCGGATGCCAGCCGTATACTGAGTGTGGCAGTAACACCCATTATTTTATAATTAACGCTTCCACAAAACGAAACTTTTTAGTAGTAAACATGGGGGTGTTACACCTTTTTAGACTCTCGATTTATGGTATCCCTTCTTTTATATTTTGTATTGTGACTCAAAGTTAAGCTCCAAATTCATTATTGTATTATAAATATTTCTTTCGTTTCTAATTTTCTTGTGCTACTATAAATATTTAATCTTATGTTTGATGTAAGGATAATTATATAAGTTACACTTATGTCAATTACAATGATAACCCCCAATATGTTTCCTATTTGCTTCCACTATAAAATTACATTTTTTAGTAGTAAAAATTGGAGTGTTACACTTTTCCTCATGTATTTGAATATTCACAGATCCTCGAGGTCCTATACTTGAAAAACTTTCCCTCTATATTTATACAAGGTGTTTTTACTACACTCTAATTTGTTTGGTTCGATTCTGAGTCTTATATCTAACATGGGATGGGTGGCTAACACCTATCCTATGTTAAGTACGACAGTAATACTCCATTTTTCCTAAGTGCTTAGAATTTTTCTACTTCTTTACGGTTTTCAAAAAAAAAATTTTAATGGTGAAAAATAAGAGTGTTACACCATGTATTTTTATGCAAGGGTATGTTAAATTTATGTATGATAACCTGGTAAAATAAGGTTGTATGTGTTAAAATAATTATGCATAATTATGATTTTATGTGCTAAACGAGCTTAATTTATTTTAGGGAAAATTTGGCAATTTTGTCACATCTAAATATTTCTAGAATTATAATTTTATATTAATGTTATTTATTCATACCATGAATTTTCCTTAATTTTAAGAAAAATTGGTATTAAAGTGTAAAATTATTGAGTAAATGATATATAAAGTCATTTTGATCATTTATAGCTAATTATGCCTAAAAGTGTGAATAATTAGACTAGGATGGCCTTAATGGATTATAGGTTAACCTTAGTTTTGACTTTTACTAAGGCTTGGATCCTTAACCTTATGTTTAAGTTAAATAATTACAAATAATGAAAAATGGTTAAGTATGGAATTAGAGTCAGTATGTGATATTTTATGATCACCTTTTTAAGATATTAATAATTAAAGTGGAAGACCTCAAGGATTGGAAATGGTTTTTATTTAAGGTTAGCTATTCTAGAGAAGAAGTAAGAGCCCTTGTTTTGGTTTAGGGGTTTCATGGGATGCCTCGGCATTTCGGCTGATGCCCTAATCTACTCTATAGATGACCTACAGATACTTAAGGATAAGGTATCCTATGATGGGAGGATATTATGTTGACTTCTTGAACCAATATGATCAGAGTATTTATATGTCTCTAGGTTACAAGTTGGGAGGATATTGTGTTGCTTTAGTACGCTAGTAAAACCGGTGTACTTTATATGTCTCTACGTCATTATTGTATCCCTTTGATTAATTAAAATAAAAATAATTGTTGTATAAGGATTTAAATGGATTGTTGTGATTTGTTGATTTAGTAGTTACCTCCATGCATTACTTTTTTTGGTACGTTGGTTTGATAGTTACACATGCACTATTTGGATTTGGTATATTAGTTGGTAATTGTCTTAGTGCTTTTCTTATCATGTCATAAGTGATATGGGGGTGGTTATTGTAAAAGGACTTGATTATGCTTTGGTGTTTTCCCTCTATGGGACATCCTTAGTGTAATTGGATTAATGAAATAGTCATAATATGGCTAAGTTTGATGTGATAAGCATGTAACATAAAGTATAATATGAGTTATATTATGAATGTGACACTTAGCTTTAGTATATATGTACTATTTATTGTGTTATGTCATGATGCTTTGTGTTTTCTTCTTTGTAGTACATGTGATATTTGCATACTTAGCATTATATAGTGATTTACTTGGTACCGTTCTACTATGGTTCCGTACTTATTCAATGGGTAGTCTTAACCTTATTTGAGTACTTTAAGGGTACAACTTGGTAGTTTTCGGTAGAGGTTAAGAATTATGACTATTCGGTATCCATTCCAACATTGTTTGATCTAGATATGCCTTGGACTCTTATGCCACATTTTGTATTTCTTTTTCTTGTCACTTGTAACTCTTTTAATCTTTTGTTATCGGAATAGTTTAATATTATAATAAAATCTTTATCTGCTTCTTATCAATTTTTGTTCATAACCTATGTGGATAAATGTTTTAAGATGAACACTTAGCATAAAAAATATAAAAAAACTAGACTTATATTAAGCGTAGCGATAACACACTACACTTTTAATAGTTTAGCTTCTACAATTAACTCTTTTTAAATAAATTTTTAAATACAAAAAATTAGGGTGTTACATACTATGCATTTAATGCAGCTAAGTGGTATCATTTTAGATTGCTTTTACTTAGAAAATTGACAAGCATACATAATTTTGATGGCCTTTTACTTTCGGATGAGTCTTTTGGCATGGTTATTCGATTTTGAAAATTTCACATTGCCTAAGATTTATATGAGTTCCACAACATACTAAAACTGATATCATTTTAAGTATGTGGACTTTCATAATTATTTTTGGTAAGAAGTGAGCATTTTTTTTCAAAGAATTTTGATTTGTATATATTGTACTGTAAATAAAAATTAATGGTGCATCCAATTAATCATTTAAAAAAAAACATATATTAGTAATAAACTGAAAACTAAGCTTTTTCTTTTTAATATTATATGTACGTACGTATGATTGTTTTATCGTTATTATCAATGCACCTATTACATGCTTTCGAGATCTGGTATATATAATACAAATGGTACAAACGGAACACAGATGACATATAATTTATAGTAAAAATCCCGAACAGCTTCGAACATAAATCAACTTTCCACTTGCGCGACACATAATCCATACTAAAGCCCATTCAAATCTTGATCCTTCAAAAAAAAAAAAAAACAGCAGACAATAAACAAGATTATTCTAAAACAAAGGAATCATATTTACCAAAAGTAAAATTAAAAGAAAATAATTTAAGATATCATAATTCGTATCAGAAACTGACCTAAATAATCTGCTTTCCCACTGCAGCCAATCATACAATGTCTGCCCCTATATCTGCAGGTGAAACCTCCGCTTCTGATACACCTCCTTCCAAAACAAAGCATAATTTACTAACGATGATGTTAGTAATGCATTCACTGACCCGACAATATCCTTTAACCACAATATCATAGTTTACCGTCACGCTGGTTATTACAATCGCAACAACAGGAAACCATAGCCCAGGTTTTAAAGGAAGGAAAATGAGGATTTGAAATAGACATGTCAAATAACCCAGTATCAATCGGAGACGTTGGATCCAGTGATTTTGGATATTAATATTCACTGCTTTAATAAAAAAGTAAAGGCATAGGGTAGGAAAGAACATCCACGTCTTTGTCGGCTCCTTATCAAACAATTCCTTTGCTCCAATTAAGTTGGCGAATATTGAGACAAATTGGGTCATCATTTTTCTGTGCCAAAAGAAAATAAAAAAGACTTTACCAGATAAAAGGGTAAAAAAAAATCGATGCCAATTAATCAGCTCAAACCTTATGTCATCATAGCCATAACCTTTTACCATACTATCCACCAAAGGGAAAGAAATTCATGCACAAATAAGCAAGAAAATTCAAGTACTATTCAAACTTGATATCATGATGTAATCTTCCCCCCCCCCTTTCAGAATAGTCAATATCAGTCATCCATATATTCTATTAAAGTATAATACCATATTGAGGCTTTCTTTATAGAGCTGGCTTACTACTATCATCACAAGTGAAGAAATGCCCCATACGTCTATCATGCAAGATCATCCTTGAAGTATCGTTTGCTACTTTTAAACATACCTTTAAACCTCCATCCAAGTTAAAGTAACTTAATAAATGAAAATTAAAAAGTATCGATGTCATGTTGATATCACTTGTCGCATGAAGCTGTGCCATGCAACTAGTTGGATTGTGTAAATTTCGAAGAATTACTCTTCAATTGTTGCCGGTAGCTTTGGGGTTGGTGATCTTGAGATAATAGCGGCCTTATGTGAACATATAAAATGTGGCCCTCTTATTAGAATAACAATCTACTAATATTATATTTAATATAATAACAATATTAATAACTAAAATAATTTTAAGAACATCAATTTTTAGAAACAAGTGCTTGTGGACATTTACTAAGGTTTTTAAAACTAAAAAGGAAATTAATATTTTACTTTTACCAACAAATGTGTAAGTTATAAAATTAATTGGTAAGTCAAATTATTTTAATGAAAATTTAAACGCATTAAACTTTATATGGACACCGATCAGACAACACCCAATATGTTTGTCCTATTTTAAAAACATGTATTTATTTTTATTATTTGTAACTAGTCTTAAAAAATTTGAGAACCCTTTAATAGAGGAAGCGTGGTGCGAGAGTGCCTTATTTTATATTTTAATAAGGTTTTTTTTCTTTTTGTTTTCAAGTATACCATTTTTTTATAAGAGAAAGAAAAAGACTGCATCGAGCAAAATTACCCTGCGAAGCTAAGAAATGAAGCTAATGATCAAAATATCAGAACTAACATGCATAAATAAATAAAAGAAAAAAAACATACGAATTTGATAGGGAAAAAAAAACTGATTTTAAGTTCATCTATATACCTAAAGCAATAAACAAGAAGAAAGACGACCCTACCCATACAATGATGGAGCCTAATTCAACTACCAAATTAAGCTAAACTCACTAATTAACGAAAACAAAACCCGTCCCATCAACAATTAATTACATGCAACGCTATGCAATATATATGCATACATACATATATATAACAAAACCGGAAAGGCCGTAAACGAAGCTTGAATTAGCTAACCTTTGATTGTTCGCAATCGCTCTTTCTTCAGGGTCAGGTTGTTACTGTGTACTTGCTCGGTAATCAGTTGCCAGTACTCTGTCTGATTTCGATGAACTGATGATTTTATTTCATCAAACTTGTGCGATGTGTATATAAAGTGAAGTTCTTCAGCTAACTATTATGGATCCAGCACGTTCGATGTATGTAAACAATGAAGCTTGTCAACTAACAATGGTGGGTTTGTCAACTAACTACTATTTATTTATTTATTTATAATAACTGTCAACAGTCTGACAATTCCAAAACCTCCCCGGATGTTGGCACCGAGTCGAATTCTCGACACCATTCCCGTATATCCCATACGTCTACTTCACTCCAACCACTTGCAATTTCTGTGGTCACCGATAAACACATTTTGGGATCATATATATTGCTGATGTCATTGTAAGGCAAGTAACGTTTTTAAATTTAAATAATTTTTAGTAAGATTATATATATATATATATATATATATATATATATATATATTATAATTCTTATGTAATTTTTCTCTATAAATATACATATATATTGATATACTTTTTAGTAAAAAAATATTAATATAACATAACATATTTGTATTGAAATATCAATTATATTATGGTAAAATATAATAATAGAGATAAATAAGACTATATAATTTTATACCATAATAAAACATAGAGCATCACATACCAAAATTTGAAGTAAACATGGTGAAGCACTATAACAATAAAATGAAGTAGAAATGTATAATGTTTGATCACGACCAAGCATCAAGCATACCATGATTAAATAAGAAATATATGGTAATGAAATATAAAATATATAGTGGTGAAACAAATAAAAAAAAAGAAAGAAATAGGATTATAAAATGATGGATCAAGGTCAAATATTAACATTGTCATGGTAAAATACTAAATATATCGTGATAAAATTTAGCAATAAAGAGAAGTATAGCTATATATTAAGTGTATAATAGCAAAATAAAAAATATGTTATGGTGAAATACCAATTAAAGTTGGATGAACTATGAAATTGATTTTATTTATAAAATTCTAATCATATGCACCAATATTATTCTTTAAAAAATTGTTTCTTTTTACACCATATACTAATTGTGCTTATGATGAACATTAATCTTTTCCTCCGGTTTATATATATTTAGTTGCACGATTAATAACTATTGATAGTTATAGTGGATGAGGGCGGGGGAAGCAAGACCAGAGAGGCAGAGACAGGGAGTTCCGAGAGAGAGAGAGAGAGAGAGTGGCGACAATGTCTGCTTGCTCAGTAAGTAATCAGTAGCCAGTACTCTCTGTTTATTTCGATGAACTGATGATTTTATTTCATCCAACTCGTGCGATGTGCATATACAGTGGAGTTTGTCAGCTAACTATTATGGATCCAACACGTGCGATGTATATATATAATGAAGTTTGTCAACTAACTATTATGGGTTTGTCAACTAATCATTATTTATTTATTAGTTTTTAGCATCTGTCAACAGTATGACAATTCCAAAACCTCCCCTGATGTAGGCACCGAATCGAACTCATCAATTCTCAACCAGGGATGCACTGGAACGAACGCGGAGATAAGAAAAAACAAAAATGGGAACAAAAAAAAATATAAAAATGTTATTGTTTAACAATATAGGAAATGACGAAGGAAGAAAATGGTATATATATATATATATATATATATATATATATATATATATATATATATTAAATGGACAGACTCTAATAAAATTAAGAGTGAAGAATAAAAATAAAATCCTAAAATTACTGCTGAAATTAATTAACTTAAGCTATTAATATTTTTTTAAAATTAATTAAATGTTTTATATATTGATTCTAATATCGAAAAAATTTTGGGACGAAAAATATTTTTGAAATGTTTTAAAAATAAAAAAGGGCACTCAACAGCTATTTTCATACTTTATTATTGTCAACACACTATTCCCATATATATCTCATTCGCTCCAACAATATCCGAATACGCACACACTTAAGTATACATTAAACTTTCCACTACTAAAGTATAAGGAATACATTATATTTGATTTCTTTCAAAATCATTCTTAGCGTATTGACTAAGACTAAATTTGCCTCCTTTAGTAATAGTAGTATGTTCCAATTTGTAGTTCTATATGGCACACCACTTGAGAATCTTTTTAATATAAGCCTTTTATAACATTCCTAGGATGCTTTGAAAATTATCCTGAGGTATCTCTATGCTCAATACAAAAGAGACATTGTCAAGATCTTTTATCCAAAATTTTTTAGCTAGAAATGTCTTGGTCTCATGCAACAGACCTATATCATTACATGCTAGCAGTATATCGTCAACATCTACAACTAGAAAAATATATTTTCTCCCATTGACATTATGGTATATACATTTGTCTACCAAATTCATATCAAAACCAAAAGAGGTGATAACTTGATGAAATTTAAAATACCCATGTCGAAACACTTACTAGCCCATAGATGGATTTTTTTAGTTTCTAAACCATGTTCTTTGGGTATCTTGACACAAAGTTTTCTAGTTGCACTATATAGATCGTTTCCTCAATGCCACCATTAAGAAAATCAGTCTTTACATCCATCTGATGTAACTTAATATCAAAATATATCACTAATGCCATGATTACTATCAAGGAATATTTATAACATATTGGAGAAAAAGTCGCTTTAAAATCTTCTCCTTCCTTTTGTGTAATGCCCTTGGCGACATAAGACGTGCCTTATATATCTTTTCACATTCTCCTCTAAAACCTTTTTGGTTTTAAATATCTATTTCCACTTAATATGTTTCTTTCCTTTAGGCAATGGCACAAGTTCCCATACGTAATTATCTATCATGAAATTTATTTCCTTATTCATGGCATCAATCCACCATTGAGAATTCAAACTCTCTATGGTGTGACCGAAGTTAATTGAATTATCTTCCATCAGCCCAATGTCTAGTTTTATGTTCTAGGAGAAATATAATATAATAATCTAGAATAAACTTCTCCTTTCTCTGCCGGATCTCCTTAGCTCTTGAGGTTGTTGAGCTTCATTTTGTAGAACAACCACCTCGTTATCAATAGGTGGTTATTCAACATTATCTTGTAGATGTTCTTGATTTACCTCTTGATCAATAGAAGGTGAAAAGACTTGCACATTATCAGAGAAAATAGTAGGAATTGTAACCGATTCCTCCTTAAATACAATGTTCCTAAATTTATTTCTCCCCATAAGTTCAACATCATCAAAGAATGCATAAATTCTTGTCTCAAACATTAACATGAATGTGGGATTATAGAACTTATAGCTCCTTAATCGCTTAGAATAACTAATAAAATAGATGCTAATTATTTTGGAATCCAATGTCTTTTTTATGTAACCTATATGGCCTGGCCTCAATTTTAGTTGCTACTTTAGTTGGTACTCTATACATAATGTAAGTTGTTGTCTTTAGTGCTTCTCCTTTGAGTGATTTTGGTAAGTTAGAATGGTCAACCATGCTCCTTAATAGTTTGGTTTCATCTTTCAAATACACCATTCATGTTAGGAGAACCTAGCATTGTATACTATGGGATGATTACACACTCCTCTAGGAATGTAGTAAAAGGTCTTGGACATTATTTACTTGAACCGTCATATCTGTCATAGTACTTCCCACCACTATCGGATCTAATACACTTGATTCTTTTGTTGAGTTGGTTATCAATTTTAAGTTTAAAATATTTGAACACATCCAATAATTGTAACTTTTCACAAAGCAGATACAGGTAGTTATATCGTGAGTAATCATTTATAAATCATATAAAATATTGTTGAACATTCTAAAAAGCCGAAGAAATAAACGACTGATATTTGTGTGAATCAATTCTAAGATGTTAAAAGATCTCTTTGCACATTTTCTTTTTATTTTGATTTGTTTTCTCTTAACATATTCAACATAATTTTTTAATTTCAACATAAACTCACTAATTAACAAAAACAAAAACCGTCCCACCAACAATTAATTACATCCAACGCTATGCAATAAAAATATATATAACAAAACTGGAAAGGCCGTAAACGCGGCTTGGATTAGCTAACCTTTCGATTGTTTGCTATCGTTCTCTCTTCAGGTTCAGGTTGTTACTGTGTGGTTGTTCGGTAATCAGTAGCCGTGCTCTGTGTTTGATTTCGATGAACTTGTGCGATATGTATATACAGTGAAGTTTGTCAGCTAACTATTATGGATCGAACACGTGCTATGTACATATACAACGAAGTTTGTCAACTAACTATTACGGGTTTGTCAACTAACTATTATTATTATTATTTATTAATTTTTAGCATCTGTCAACATTCTGACAATTCCAAAACCTCCCCTGATATAGGCACCGAGTCGAACTCATCAATTCTCAATGAGCGTTGGACGGAGACGGGAGTGGGGATAGAAAAAAAGGGACCGAAATAAATGTAGAAATGTTATTTTTTAATATTATAGGCAGTGATGATAGAAGGAAATGGTATGTATATGCATATATTTATATTTTGAAAAAAATGGATAGATCTATTCAAGTTAAGAGCAAAAAATAAAAATAAAATCCTAAAATTACTACTAATATTAATTAATTTATGCCATCAATATATTTTTAAAAATTAATTAAATGTTTTAGGTACTAATTCTGATATTGAAAAGTTTGTGGGACATAAAACATTTCCAAAACGTTTTGGAAATAGGAAACAGCACCCAATGACCGATTTCGTGCTTTGTTTTTCTGAACACACCATTCCCATATATATCCCATAAATCTATTTTGCTCCAACAACTAGTAATTTCTATGGTCACCGATAAACACATTTTGGGATCATATATATTGCTGATATCATTGTAATGTAAGTAATTTTCTTAAAATTAAAATATTTTAAAATCAAATTATCAAATAAAAAAAATTATATTATAATTTTTCTCTATACATATAGATATATATTGATATAATTTTTAGTAATATAAATAATAGATTCAATAGGATAGAATGCTAGCTAATTCATCAAGATTTATATATAACATAATGTGGAAACAAACCTAAATCTATAGTATAGGACTAACCAATGGATTTAGGATAAGGACACTACTGAGGTCTTTTGAGTTAAGTACACGTTCGTTGGTCTCTATTGATTGATGAGAATCTAATAGAAAGAAGTGTAACTCCAAAACTACAACTCTATATGTAGACAACTGATCTGTCATTTATCGAACTATTCTAGCTTGGTCCATCAATAACCTAAAATACCAAATGTCTCAACACATATGTGCCCATATCTAATTAGATACATGAAGTCCAATAGTTTACATGTAAATATGATCCCTTACATATGGAGCTTAATTTATACAACAACCCGCAATTCTTACAGTTCATATATAAGCTCAAACATTGGATAAAAACTCAACAATCTCCCACTTGGGCTATATGTTTGACCTTATAACCACAAATTGTATAATAACCTAATGAGCTCAATATTATTGTCATTATGAAATGTATCTATAACCAATTCGGTTCATAAGTCACACCAACAAAGGATCAAAGAGGCTTTTGTCACATTTCTTCATAACTAAACATTTAATAGTCACGTATGCAGATATAACTAAATGATGTAGATCAAGATGTGGATATGTATCATAGAAATTTCATGTAATGTGATCTTAACATGTCTATTTCCAACCGAGCCACCTTAAAAATTTAGTGAGATCAAATCATCAACAAAGCAAAAAGGAAATAAACTGAAACTTTATACTAAAACTTTATTTTTGTAGGTAATACATGGTAAAAAGTATCCATAAGCCAAAACAAAGTGCCCATACATAGAGCAAATGAAGTAATACACTCCCATTGGAACTAAACATCATCAATTAACATAACACCCATACGAGCAACATTCTCGAGAAACTATTTGGTTGGTAAAGTCTTAAGGACTGGATTCGATATTATAGAGTCTATATTAATATGCTCTATAGACAATTCTCCTTTCTATACTTTTTCTTTAACTATAAAGTATTTAATATCGATACTTTTTGATTCCATAGAACTTAGATTGTTATTGGAATATTGAATTGCAACCTTATTCTCACATAACACCCTGAGTGGTCTTTCAATACCATAAACTACATGCAACCTTGTGATAAAATTTTGCAGCTATATACTATAAGTAGACACCATATAGCATGATATAATTTCTTCTGCCATAGTGGAAGAGGCCAATATTGTCTACTTGGCACTCTTCTAAGAAACAACACCTCCAACTATTAGGAAAAAAAACCTGATGTAGAATTCATGCTATCTTGGCATCCAGCAAAATCAGAGTCAACATATCCTACGATCTCAAGCTTGTCTAACCTTCGATATGTGAACTTGTAAAACTTTATTTTCTATAAATGCCACATGACTCATTTGACTACTATATAATGGTTGAGTCTTGGATTGCTTTGATATTTTTCAAGCATCCTAATAATGTATGCAATATCCATACATGTACACACTTAAGCATGCATTAGAATTTCTACTACTGGAGCATAAGGAACACTTAACATTTGCTTTCTTTCAAAGTCATTCTTAGAGTACTGACTGAGACTAAATTTGTCCTTTAGTAACAAGAGTGTTTCTTAATTTATAGTTCTATATGGCATACCACTTGAGAACCCTTTCGACATAAGCTTTTTGTGAAAACCCTAGGATACCTCAAGAATGATCCCGGTGTATCTCTATGCCCAATACAAAAAAGGCATTGCCAAGATGTTTTATCTAAAAATTTTAGCTAGAAATGTCTTGGTCTCATGTAATAGATCTATAATACCCCATTTTTAGGAAGCAAAATTAAAGTTAATAATTATGTGTGATTAGTTATAATTATTATTTTTGGAGGTTTAGTATTAAATGTGTTACTATTATTTGTATTATTAAGCAATTTAGATATAAAAATTATCATGTTAAAAATTTGATATAAATCAAACTATTAAGTTTAATTCTAGTTTATACCCATAAATCTTAGCCTAATTATTTTATTAATAATCTCGACGTGTAACCTAAAATAAACCTCAAAAATGTATTCCTTATTATTTTATATTATTCTATTATATTAAACCCATCCTAATCCTGATTATTTTTTCCAAATTATTTTTCAATCTGATACCCTAATCTACCTGAACTAAACCTTAAATACATAAAACTATTTTTCTACTTTACCACCTACTCTCCCTATCTCCCTCATTTCCTTACTTTACTCAACCCATCACTTCATCTCATCACCCTTTGCATTTATACATACATATACATGCTACATATTCACACACACTCCAATACCCAACCCCTTCCCTCTCTCTATTAACAACCCTCTACTACCCAACTCCCTCTCTGTATTTTGCATGATTTTCCTAGCCCCTACTCCCCTTCTTCCTGCCCTAGGCCCCCGTTCAGTGAATCACCCAATAGCTACCAAGCAACACCTATCTCCCCTGCCCATCGCAGCCCCCAAACCAATCCAACTAGCCTCCCGGCTTTGCACCTGTCACCTGTCGCAGCCCACAACCTCCAACCTACACCTCCTTTCGAGCCACCACTAAGCCGAGCCTTCCCTCCTCTCCTTCCTACACCGGCTAAAATTTTCCCTATCATCTCAACCATCGTGTAAAACCTCCTTACATTTGCATCTTCTCCATCCAGTGACACCCTCCATTTTCCTACACCAGCCATTGATAGGACCACCACAAACCCTACACACTCCCCCCATCACTGCCCTACCACTTTTTACAACCACAACCAGCCACCCTCCACGGTCGACGAACCACTAGTCTCCACTGACCTCCACCACCTTCTCCTCCCTTTGCCTCACCTAGCCAATCCTTCGCCTAGCCAGCCTCAACCCCTTCCTTCTTATACTGGTCATGTTGCATATGCAGTGTGAGGTAGTTTTCGATTTTAGCAAAAATTTTGGTATCCATATTAATTATAAGGCTATTTTTGTAATTTTTTAAAAATAAATATTTTATTATTTTAACTATTAATTTATCTAATAGATATTAATTCAATAATTGTGATATTATTTTTAGGTATAAAAGTTTATCTAGTGGGATCCGATAACTTCGGTAGGATACCACTATTTTTTACATTTTTGTTAGAATTCAAGTAACCGTTATACCCTAGTAAAATAATAAATATTGCATAACAACACATTAGGATTTTTTGTGTATGAAAATATGTTAAGCATGATTTATTATAATCTAATTATATGTTAATTTTTATTATTATGAAAATCGGTAAAATGAGCATGTAATCTGATGTAAAATATTTTAAGTACAAAATTATGATTAAAATGATTCTAATGACAAAAAAATATTTTGTGTGATAATTATGTATAAAATAATAGTTTGACCATGCTTAGATATAATTGTAGAATTATTATTACGGGTGTGTGCCCTAGGGGTAATTTAATCATTTTTGTGTATTATGATATTTATCCTGAAAACTATGTACAATATGTATTATCTGTTATTGATTTTGCGACCATATGTTTTTTATGTTTCAAAAGTATATGACAAGGTTTTTTATGCAAAAATAGGTGTAATGGCAAAATAGTCTTTTGACATAGCTTATAATTTAAATTGCATATTAAATAATTATATTATTTTGTTTTAGCCTTTTTGGGACAAATTAATAAATAAAATAGATTTAGTATTTAAATGGACGGTAACCTGATAATTATTGGTCTTAGGGGTATTTTGGTCATATCGACCTAATGTGCCTAAATATGAATAATTGGGCATAGGATAGCCTTAAACTTTTAATAGGTTAACCTTAGTATTGACTCTAACCTTGTTTTGGACCGTTGACCTTAGGGTTGATTTGGATAATTGGAAATAAAGGAAAAATGGATAAGTATGGAAATGAGAATAAATGTGTAATATATGTTATCTGTGATCACCTTATAAAAATAATAATATGAAAAGTAGAAGACCTCAAGTTTGAGAATGGTTTGTCTCTAGGAGTAGCTACCCTAGAGATAAGGTAGGAGTCCTCAATTTTTTGCGTCTCTGGTGTGCCAATTGTGCTCTAATAAAGCCCTAGTATACTATATAGGTGACCTACAAGCCCTATAGGGGATATCGATACTTAAGGATTAGTTGTCTGAGGAGATAAGGGTATTATGTGCCTCATGAATCAATATGAATAGAGTGCTATTATGCCTTTGGGTTGGATGGTCGGGAGGGTACCGTGGTGCTTGTATGCAGGTATAATCGATTTACTTTTATATCTCCGGGTTATTATTATATCCCCCTCGAGTTAATAAAAATGAAAATGATATGATTTAATTTGGAATTATTTTTATTGGATAGTGGATATCGGAGTGGTATTGGTCGTAGCCTTTGTACCTACCTATGGTTTTGGGTAGTAGCCTTCGTACCTACCTATGGTTTCAGTAGTAGCCTTCGTGCCTACCTATGTTGGTATTATATCTGCAGGCATACCTGTGATGTTATGGATATTATTATATTATACCTGTGAACACACTTATGATGTTATGAACTTGATTAGGATTGATGTTGAGATATGAGTAATGCTGGAGTTTAGGTTCTAATTATTACTTCTAAGAGCATCTATGGTATATTCATTTGGTAAGTTTTTAGTTTTTTAGACAATTGAAAATGTATAGTATGTGACATTGATAGAATTTGACTATCTAAATAATTACTTTAGATCAATCCTCTTATGAATACTTAAATGCTTTGTACCATATTATTTGTTTGCCTTGTATGTGTTTCATACTAAATTTTTATATTAGTTTGGTATAAAGGGTTATTCATTACCATAGTATTAACGAGTTCCGTTTTATGGTCCTCTGCCTATTCAACATGCAGTATTTACCTTGCCTGAATACTTTGAGGATAATATCTGATGACTTTAAATAGAGGGTTGAGAGTTAGGACTATCTGGTATTTGCCTCGACTTCTTTTGATTTGGATATTTTATGAACTCTTAGGTCCCCTGCTATCTCCCTTTGCTATATTGCAACTCTTTACTTGATCTTTTTGTATTTTTCACGACAATATAATTTGTAATGAAATTTCTATCTTGCATTAATTATAAATGTTATTTAAGTATAGTAATGTTTTAGTATTAGCATTTAGTATAAGAATAGTAGAGGATGCAAGACTTATATTGAGTGTGGCGGTAATGCCCATTACTTTCGTAACTAATGCTTCCACAAAATAAAAATGTTTAGTAGTAAAAATGGAGGCGTTACAAGCTCTATGTCATTGTATGCCAGTAGTATGTCATCAACATCTAGAACTAGGAAATGGATATAAGTGAAAGTGATTGCATAAGGGAAACACTCACAAACTACCAACCAATGATTTATAAAGATTTTATCACTTGGGATCCCTCAAGAAGAAGACACAAAGTAGACTTCCAAAGGTAATAATAAATTTGAAGAGACTCGCAAAGTATATCTTCAAAGACACAAATCCAAACTCACTATAATGAATGGACATGCACAACTTCAATTCACAAAGAATATGAAAAAAATGAAACTCACAAAGACAATTCTATTACTCAACATTACACTCTATTCTATCATATAAGGTAATACGTATACCATATATATAGGCCTAACCGACGAAATATCTAGTCATCAAGTTAGATTACAAGTTGGGATAAGGAGGGAATTAATTAAGAACAAATTGTAACTAATTGGAAACCTTATCTAATTAGTATTAAACCAAACTAATTGTAAACACCATGTTGCATGTATGTTTCTCCACATCCCATATGTCACCTTATCATCTCTAAATTTTCAACATATTTTACAACTCAACAACAATTCATTTTTTTGCAAAAAATTACCTACTTTACAAGATATAACAAGAAAAGTGAGTTTGGGTGATGATCTCTATGATAATAGGGCGACAATATAGATTTTGTTGCTCTTGGTTGCATTTTGGGCGACAATATATATCACTAGGAAATGATATAGATGTATTTTTTGCGACCACTTATATAAGAATTAATGGAATTGTGGGATAATGGGGATAGAAAATTTGATGCATATACCGGTGAGGTTTTAATGTGCATGCTATTTTAATGTGGAAAATTAGTAATTTCCTAGCTTATGCTAATTTTTTTGGCTGGAGCACAAAAGGGACCATTGCTTGTCCTAATTTCTATAAGGATACCTAGTCTTAAAGATTAAAACACTCTCGTAAGCACTGCTATTTGGGACGTAGGAGATATTTGGAACCAAATCATAAATGGCAATTTAATAGGAAAGACTTCGATGTTGGACATATTAAAAGAGGCCCCCACCATAATCACTTTATGGGCATGCTATTTTAGAGGAATTGAGTGGAGTTATAAATGTCTCATTTAGAAAAAGTAAACCTTCTAGGCGAAAGAGATCTAAGTGATACTTGGTGCATCAATGGAAGAAAAAGAGTATTTTTTTTAACTCCCATATTAGAAGCATTTGTTAATTCGGCATAATCAAAATGTGATGCATATGGAGAAGAACATTTGTGAAAATATCTTGGGAATATTTTTGGATATACATAAAAACACTAAAGATACTTTATATGCTATATTGGACCTTGAGAAGATGAAGATGCATCCACATTTACATGCTTAGTTGGTGGGGGGAAAGTTTCATATTCAGAAGGCATCTTATGGTTTAATATTTGAGAGGATGGAGGTCATTACCCTACTATAAAATTTGGTAATTCCATATGGCTATTCATCAAATGTCTCAAGATGTGTAAGCCTGGAGTATGGTAGGATTTTTGGGATGAAGAGTCATGCTTATCAAGTGTTTATACAAGATTTACTTCTACTGGCTTTTCAAGGTGTGTTAGATGATAAGATACTTCAACCTTTGGTAGAGATGAGTAGATATTTGAAGCAACTATGTTCAAAGACATAAAATATTGGAGAAAATGGAAAGAGATATAGCTATCACCCTTTATAAATTGGAATGAGTATTTGTTCCCTTTTTTTTTTATGTGATGGTGCATCTAACTGTGCACTTAGCTAGTGAAGCAAAGTTAGCAAGACCTGTGGTTTATCGTTCGATGTGGCACTTTTAAAGGTAATGTAAAGTTACAATATTTTAATATAATATATTTTGTAATGTAAAGTGTAAAATTGTGACTTTTTTCTTATTGTAGGAAAATTCATACTTATAAATCGTTTGTAAGCAACAAAGCATGTCTAGAAGGGTTGATTACAGAAAGTGAAATTGTAAATGAATGCCTTACATTTTGCTCATAGTATTTGAGTAAAATAGAGACACAATTCAATTGTGAAGAGATGAATGACGATGAGAATCACCCCCTTCCCTATACCTTATCTATTTTCTATAAGTATGGTAAGCCATTAGGGATGTAATCCCCCAAAATTTTAAAAACCTATAATTTAATAAATATCTTTTATTTGAGAAAAATTATCCTTTAAATTTATTTAACTTAATTATTTTATAAATTTTTGAACATATAAAGTGGATAGGAATATTTAATTAATTAAAATAAATAGTTTATTATTTTATCATACTCTTTTTATTTAAATACTTTTTTAAACCATAATTTTACTAAAATTATCCTTTTTAAGCCCATATATTTAATTATATTAAAATAAATTATTAAATAAATTTATTTCTTAAAAATATTACATCCTATTATTTTATAAATTAAATTATTCTAAATTCTCCCATTTCCCATTTCCTTTTCTTTATCATTTTTCTCCTTTTTCCGCCTCTTCCCCTTCCTACGCGCTGGGCCATAGGCCCATTTCTTCTCCTCCTCTCCTTCCTCTCTCTCCCTGTGTGTGTCGGCCCATACCAACCCTCTTCGCTTTTTTTCTTTTCTCCCCCTACCCGAGCCGACCTAGTTCCTTTTTTCCCCTTATACCTGACCTATCCCTCCTCTTTCTTTCTTTCTTCTTCTACCTTATGCATGACTTGTCTTCGTCAACCACCCTAAGAAGCTTGCTACCTTGAGCACGCTGGCCACCACCCTAATACCACCACTTTCCACCACTACAACCCTCTCTCTCTCACACTTTCCCCATCCGTTTTTTTTACCATTTTAGGCCAAACAAGGCATACACTCCCCATCTGCATAGCCCTTCTTTGCTCTTCTTCCCTTCCCTCTCCTTACCACCGTACCACCTTCTTACCACCCCAGACGCGGCCACCCGATAAGCCACTTATTTCCCTCTCCTTACTCTTTTTTTTTTCTTCTTATTACTAGCCTTCCTGCCCCATATTTTTTAAGCCCTTTTCCCCCCAATCTCCTTCCCTTCATTTTCTTCTCCTTCATCCTCTTCCCCTAATTATTACACCACCACCCAACTCCGTAGATTCCACCATTGCAACAACCACCTAGACCACCTTCTGCCACCGCCTACTACCACCCTAAACCACTACACCCCCTCGAGCCCTCTACAACCCACCTTCCTCCCCCTTATTTTTTTCCCATTTTCTCCCCTCTTGGAAACCTCCCTGCAACCCCTCTATTTGCTGCCATTATGCCACCTCTACCACCACCCAAACCACCAAGCCACTCCCCGCAACCTCCTCTACCACCCCACACCTCCTTTTTCCGAAACAAACCCCCTTTATTTTCCTCCTCCATTTTCCTTCATTCGTAGCCACATCCATGGTCACCAACAACCTATCCTTGACCACCACCTACACCCCCTCTTTACTCTTGCACCCTTCTCTTGCCCCAAATCCTCTCCTACCTTCCCTCCTTCCTAACCCCAAAATCCTAACCTGAAAATACCACTTCATCCTTCTCTTCATATCATTTTAAGCCCCTTATCTCTTCATTTTGCATGCAGCTCATGCTACATGAGTAGCATGAGTTACTGCATTCTTGGTTTAATTTTTGTTGATAATTTTAAGGTATAATAATATTTAAGCTAAGTATTTTATTAATTAAGTTTTATAAATTCTTATGCTTTTAGTTTTCTTATTTCTAATTTGTTAAATATTGATATTATTTTTAGGTGTTGATTTTGCTATTTAAAGCTTGAATCTTTAAGTGAGATATCGGTAACGTTCAATTTTTGCAGGAATTATGGTAATCGTTAAAGTCCACTTAAACATATGGATAAATGTATGCTAGCACATTAGGAACTTAATATGTTATTTTGTATGATATAGATATTTTTTAACATATTATATGTAGTTTCTTATATTGTTTGATAAAAAGGAAAGCATGATAGTATATATGCTAAGTGTGGAATTATTGCTTAATGAAAGAGTTTGGTTATTAATGAAAAATTTTAAGTACTTATCCATGATGTTTTATGTTATTGTGACCATTAATGCATGAATAATATTATTATGAGCCTTAGGTGTATTTTGAGAATATGTCTTATGCAAGAATATGGCCTATTATGTGTGGGTGCTAATGAGTAAAATGTTGAATAATAATAGTTGGTGGAGTTAGATGATGAGAATGGAGTATTGATATTAATATTTTATGTAGCGATGGTAGTTTAATAAAGCGGTATAATAAAGGGTAATTTAGTGAATTAACTAAATAAAGGGTAAAATGGTAATTTTATATAAAAAGGGTAAAATGGTAATTTTTGAAGTTAAGGGTGTTATGGTAATTTTGGAAATAAAGGGAAAAATAGCAGTTTTGTAAACAAGAAGGGTAAAGTGGTAATTATAATAATGGATAAGGGTAAAATAATAATTTAATAAAAGAGAAGGGTGAAATGGTAATTTAGTGTAAAGGAAGGGTAAAATGATAATAATTTAATAAAAGAGAAGGGTAAAATGGTAATTTGGTTTAAAGGACGCTAAAATGATAATTTGATGTGAAGGAAGGGTAAATTAGTAATTATAATAATGGAGAAGGGAAAATTGGTAATTATGATAATGAAGAAGGGAAAATTGGTAATTATGATAATGAAGAAGGTTAATTAGGTAATTATGAAAATGGAGAAAGATAATTTGGTAATTTAATCAACTAAAGGAAAAATTGGTAATTATGATAATGGAGAAGCGTAATATGGTAATTATGATAATGGAGAATGGTAATTTAGTAATTATGATAATGAAGAAGGGTAATTTGGTAATTATAACAAATGAAAAAGAAAAATTGGTAATCTAACCACCTAAATCGAAATATGATAAGTGTAACGACTATGAAGGGTGATTAGTGACCTAATAAGTATGGGAGATAACTTGGTAACCTAAATTGAGTAAGAAGTAATTTGGTAATTATGCAACATGAAGGATAATATGTTAAATTGGCAAGTAAGAAAGGGATATCTTAATAATTATACAAGTAAGGGGTAAATTAGTATTTCTATCTAATATGTTGATGGGATAACAGAGTTTCATAATAAGACTCAAGTAACACTAAATAGTAAGATATTGGTGTTTAGTGAGTATTACGAGAACAAATCCTAAATCAAAATTGGAAGAGGTTATGATGGCCTTGATTATTCCTCTATGTTATCCTAGATAATTGCTTCAATAACAAATACTTAAAGTGAAAGACCTCAAAATTAGGAATGATGGATCTTTAGCAGTCGCTACCCTAAAGATATAGTTTAGCCCATGATTCTTTTAGTATTTGCTGGTGTGCCTTTGAACCCCAGCTAGGCCCTATATCTTACTCTATCTAGCTCTACGGACCTATTTTGGGGATATGCATACTTATATATTAAGTGTCCTAGTCGGTAAGGTATTAAGTAGCTTTATGCACCAGTATGACCAGGGTATCTTTGCATCCCTGGATTGATGGTTAAGGGGTATTGAGTAGCTTGTATGCACCAGTACGATTGGTGTACCTTCGTGTCCCAGGATCTTGATCTCATGTCCAAGGTAAATAAATGAAATTGTTATGATGATTAAAAAAAGAGAAATCACTAATCATGAAAGTGAAGATTAATGAGTTGGGCCGAGTTGAATTATGATATTGAGTATTGGTCCACCAGTTATAATAGTTGCTCAAGAGAGTGTCACCTTAGAAGATGATTATGAGGATCAGTCTACTAGATATAATAGTGGCCTAAGAGCATTTTACCTTGTATGATGTCTATGATTACCATTCCACCATATATAATAATGGCATAGGAGTGTGTTGTCCTAGATGATGTATATATGTATTTCGATTCACCAGCTATAATAGTGGGAGTTCCGAGCTCAATAAAAAAATCATGAATATGAATAAATTATGAAAAAAATACTAATAACTTATAGTGAAACACCATGTGAGTCAGGGCTAGACCGGTCCACTAGTGAATAATAGTGGCCAGGAGCGTTCTGTTCTAGAGACCGATCCATTGGCAATAATAGTGGTTAGGAGCGTTCTACCCTGTATGTATTCCGATCCACCAGCTATAATAGTGGGGTTCTTGCACACACATGGACATATATATAATCCGAGATGATTGAATAATGATATACTAATAGCTTAAGGCCTATAAGTGTTGATTGTACATTATGACTTATTAATAATTGATGGACTTGTTAACTGTGTGATTGTGGTATATGCATTTCTTAGTATATATGTGTATAGCTTTATTTTTTGTGTTGCATTGTGGGCCTAACTTTAAGTGTGTTTTTAAAGGGTTATTTAGTACTATAGTAGTGAAGGGTTCCATTTGTGGGGCCCTTACCTATTCATTGGGTAGTGTCCCTTGCAGGTCCTTTTTCAAGTGCTATTCAAATAGACAACGAGAAAGAGTATAAGGATTATTCAGAATCTTTTAGGGTTCACCTCTCTCTCTTTCAAATCCTAGTTTTAATGTAACTTGTATTCTTATAACCACCATCGGTGGATTTTATGCTTGGAAATGGTTTACTACGCTACTCTGATTTAACTATGGTTTAACTTCTCATAGATTGTACTTTATACTTTTAGCCTAAGCACTTGGTACTGGAATAGTAGGAGTGTTCCGGTCTGGTACTAAGTGTAGCAGTAATATCTCCAAAACTCACAAGTCTCCAAAATAAATAAAAAATAATTTTAATAGTAAATTTTGGGGGTGTTACAAGGGAAGGCTTCACTTAAAGAATTAATATTTAAAAATTGGGAGAAAGCACAATTGTATATTCTAAGAAATTAAGAAGAACTTCAACCATTATATGAGTAAGTAAGATCATTTTAAATTTATATAGAATATTGAATATGTAAATAGGGCTACAAAGATTAATAATTTTTCTTCATGATAAGGAGTATTTGAATGCCAATGAAGGACAACTGGTTTCTTTTGCTAAATGGTTTGAAAAAAGAGTAAGTGAACTAATAATTTATGTGACTTAAATAACAGAGCTATCATAGAAATAACCTATGCCTTATGTTATTTCTTTTAGTTTTTATGTAACATAGATAACAGAGTTGAGAGATGTGGGGGATGAAAGGGTTACATATGAACTATTATGTCTAGCTCAAGGTCCAATGAGGAATGTAGTTACATATGAGGGATATGTTGTGAATAGTTTTAGATTTCATATAAGAAATGACCAAAGAAGAAGGAAGACACAAAATGGATTAATGGTAAAAGAAGATGATGATAGTGGAGGTGTGGAATTTTATAGGCTACTAGAGGAGGTGATTGTGTTAGAATATGACCCTATCAGAATTCATGGTAGTCTTACTACCATTATTTGTAGATGTGAATGGTTCAATGTATGGGGGTAAAGAGAGATGATAAATATGGAATTTACCTTATTAATATTAACAGTAGGTTAAGATATAATGAGCCTTTTGCGCTAGGCTCTCAAGTAGGAAAGTTTTGTTTTTATGTAAAGTCACATAAAGAACCTCAATGGAGGATAGTTCTTAAAATAATTCCTCAAAATCATTTTGATTTTTCTATTGTTGAGGAAATTAATTCTAATAGTGAACCTTCATATGAAAATTGGGAGAATGAGATGGTGCTACGATTTCTAATATGTAAGATTTAAATTGGGATGAAATTCCTTTGGTACGTGATGATATTAAACCTGATTTAGTTGATATTTGTGACATTAAAAGGGCTATCAATAATGCGAAGGAGGAGGAGGAGGAGGAAAAAGAAGAGGAGGAGGAGGGCCTTGAAGATGAAAAATGGTGAAGTTAGTTATTATTCAGATTTAGAATCAAATGAAGATATTGCAAGATATTATTTTAGATTCCTTTATAGTTGAAGGTTCTAGTTATAAATTTCCAAATGATATAATTGTTGTGTCCTAATTTATTTAATTAGCATATAAATCAATTTATTTTATTGTTATTAGATTTAGCAGGTTAATGGCATCTAATCTTTCATCATCACAAGCTAGGGTGCATGTAAATAAGGAGACTTCATTGGATAATCATGATGGGAGATCTGACAACTTAGCCAATCATATAGAATATAGGTAATGTCATCGATTGCAAAAATCATAAAGGGAAGGTTTGGATTAAGAATGCCTATTTTTCTATAATATATTTTTTAATTATATATTTTTTGTACATATTTATCATTATTTGTTGAACCAATATATTTGTGTGATGTAGGGCTAAAGGAGGGGTCCACTCGTGGAAACAAATATGTTTATTCATCATTAAATGACCATACCACAGAGCCATATGCTAACATAACCAAAGAAATTAATAGAATTATAGGAATTGACACAAACTAGTTCATCATAGAGTTGAGAGTGTGGGTAAAATATTATTGTCTTCTTGATTCACGGTAAAACTAATTTTTATTATTCTAATTCTATTTGCATATACCTATTTTTGACAAAACTTTCTCATAAATTGTATATAATTTTTGGAATATTGAATTATATGTGTAGAAATTGGAAACATATAGATCCTACCACGAAAGAAAGGCTTTTCAATAAGAACAAGATAAAATTTAAAGCTAATATTTCAATTTTACATACCAGTTACATGTTTCATTTTGTTCATAACTAATTGATTAATTTGATATTTATATATGGTTTAGGCTAAGTGGAGACTTCTAGAGGGTATTTCTATTGACAAAGTATTATCTATGCAATGTAAAATTTTGTAAAGGCAATGGTGTTTCAGGCTAAAGGAGAGACATTTTAATGGATTTTCAACCTTACATGCTATCGCAAACCGACCTCAAACAATAAATGCTACTGTATGGAGGTTGTTAGTGGTGAACTTTTGGGGTTCCTCTAAGTAAAAGGTTCTATTATTTAATTTTTTAAAAGTTTCTGGTGACAAGTATTTTTACTGTATTTTATAATTTTAGTTTATTTGATGGATATGCATTGGCTAATAAGATGTAAAAGGGTTTAATCATTTTTTTTTTCACATGTAGCATATTAGTGAAGTGAATCATAGAAATAAACCAGGATAAACCGAAATTCCTAGGAATGGGGGAAAGTCAACAACAAACTATCTTCATGAAATTGTAAGTATACTAATGAAATTTTTGCAATTGTTATTCTATTGTTTTTTTCTACTACTGTTGTTCTATCAAAAATGCAAAGGTTAGCTAATTCTATATATTTGTATGTGAAAAGTGTTATAATTTAATAAACTGTTATTATTAATGCAAAGGTTTGTCTTCTTTGACTCTTGATATCTTGTGCTTTTAGTTAAATATTCACATGGATTTATTATATGCAGGAACATCAACCATTAGAAGAGCCTTCTATTATAGCTAAAATTTCTAATGAGTCGACTGAAGAGCTTGAGCAAGAACCATATTATATTAGATTATGGAAAAAGACCAAAAGGTGTGTCAGATATAAAGAAGTACTTAAATATAAGTTAATTTATACATATTTGTAAGGGTTTTTTTAATTTTTAATTTTATATTATTATAGGAAAAAATATAGTACATGGGAAGATGGTGCATCTGTAAAATACCAAAAGTTGACTGAACTTCATGATAAGCAAAAGGAGTTATATGGAGTTGATAATCTTAGTGTGAAAGAAGCATATACGTAGGCATTTGAGCATCATTCTAGCTATATTCAAGGGCTATGAACTAAACCTATGCCTTTAAGGAACAAAAAAGATAATAAAATTTAGGTTAGCCTTTGTCAACAAATTTAAGAGCTTAAACATTTAAATGCCTTAAGGGAGGAAAATTTAAGACTTAAAATGGAAAAGATAAAGGAAATTTCTGAAGAAAGAGAGAGAAGGTTAAGAGAAGAAGCTGAGGAATGAGAATGGAAACTTAGAGAAGATGTTGATAAGACCACTTACAAGTTGAAGGCTAAAATGATGCAAGTTGTGAGAGATCAAACTGCAGGATTTTTAGGAGCACAATAATCTTCATTACTCACTAACTTAGTATGAGATATATTTAGTGCACTCAAAAATTTCCATTTTTTAATGGTCTAAACTTTAGAGCTCTACACTATAAGTGTGGACAAATTATAAAACCAAAATTTGTAGTTTGTGTTAATGTTATACATGTGATATTCATTGCCTTGAAATTGTGATGGATGACTTCTTGCATAAGGGTATTCTAACTATATAATATGTTCTCTTTTATAGTTGGAAGTTATGACTAGGCATGGAAAATGATATATGGGATAGAGATGAAATACCCCAAAATGCTAATTTAGAGAATTTATTAGGAAAAATAATTAAATAAATTATTTTATTAAAATAAGAGAAAGAAATTAAGGTAACATCAAAAGGACATTAATAAATAATTTAATTAGGAAAAATTAAGGAGCTTTGCTATTTAAAATGGAATTTAGGAAAAATCTCTCAAAAATCCTAATTTAACTAAAAAAGAAAATTTAATTATTATTTTAGTAAAATATAATTATTTTTAAATACTCCAAAATACTAAAATATTTGAAATACCCCCAACTCACCTATTTTTCTCTTTTTACTTTTTTCCCTCTCTTTTTTTCTTTCTTTCTTTCCTTCCTCTCCTTTCTCTTTTTCTTTCTTACCTTTCCCTTCTTCGAACACCCTTGTTGCTCGAACCCTCTCCCCTCTCCCTTCCTCCTGTGTGGCCCTAGGCCCACCGTACCTTTCTCTCCCTCGCCAACTATCGGCCCGATCTAGTTATTTCCTTTCTTCTTTTCTCCCTAAACTAATTAGCTACACCTCGTTCTTTCCTTCCCTTCTCCCCTGACCCTCTCACTCCCTGATGCCTAAACCTCCCATTTTCTGGTGCAGGCATGTTGCCTCCACATTACCGCACGTCAGCCTGCTACCCCTATACCCTTCCTTGTCGCTCACTCTTTTCCCTATTCCCAATTGTAGTCTCTCTCTATCTCTCTTCTCACATATGGCTCTCTCTCCCTTCATTTTTCCCTTCATGAATAACTAGCACCTGCAAAAATCATAGGCTTAATCCGGTCATAGGCCACCAGACGATGACCTTCACATGTGCCACCGACCTTCCCTTTCCCCCCTCATCCTTGTCTATAAATACCCCTCAATCAACCCTATTTAACTCTTTTTTCTCTAAACGTAGAAATCTCCATGTTTCGTCTCCACCATCTGTTCAGCCACCTATTGCACAACCACCATCTAGCACCACCGCCAAAAACATCACCCAAACTACTCCCTACACCATCCTCCACCAAGCTACACCACTCACTACCCTCAATACTCCCTACACAAGCCTCTTGGTTGCATAAACTTGGCCATTTGACTAACTTTAACCCAACCACCGCTGCCCTTGTGTCGCTGTCCACCGCCACTCCTGTTGCAACCACCACCCCTTATATCCTCCAAAATTACCAGTAGAGCTTCCCCTATATTTTACTATTTTCCTTTTCCCCCTACCTCCCTCTCCTCCTCCCTTCCTCCCTCTCCACCACTCTCGGCCACCACAACACTGCCGCCTTTGGCTACACCACCACCACAACTCTAACCCTCTCCATCTAGGCATCCTCCACCACCTCAAATCCCCCCTTCATTTGCCCTCTCCTACCCTAAACACCTAACTTTTTGCTTTTTTTCCCTCTTTCCCCACTGCCACCACCATCAGTCATCACCAACCTTAGGTGGAACCCTAACCCTTAAAATTCCTGTTGTGATACCTTTATCTCTTTTATTTATATTATGATATTATCCTCACTATTATTGTTGTTGTTGTTGTTTTTGTTGTTGTTGTTGTTAACTTATTATTATTATTAATGTGGTTATCATTATTATTATTATATCATTTTTTTATCATTAGCATTATTGAATATAATTTCAAAAATAGTAATACTGCTATTATTATTAATGGTCTAACCTTATTATTATTATTATTATTATTATTATGAGTGCCATTGTTTTATTATCACTAATATAATTTTTTTTCTTATCATCATCATCATCATCATCATCATCATTATTATTATTATTAATGCTCACTTGGCCATAGTATTACTATTACTATTATTGTAAAAATATTCAAACCTTTATATTATCATTATTTCAATTATCATCATCATCATCATCAACAATCTTAGTATTTTGTTAATATTACTATTATTTTATCACTAACCTTACTATTAGCCTTAACCTTAATAATACTAGGATTTCTATTACTATGAGTATTAGTATTACTATTATTGTTAATATCACTATTTTGCTACACTAGGATTAGTACTGTTATTAGAAGAAATAAAGCTATTAACTTTAATAATATAAATATGGCTATAAATATTAACATAAACTAATTTTGACTAGTAATACTCTAGTAGGCTAACTTGGGGATTAAAAACCCTATTTTTACTTGTAAAGGTTCTTTTAATAATAGTAAGCTTAATATTAGAATGAAGTAGGATATAATAGTATTTTTGATAAGAGGGGAATTAATTCTTATTTTTTCTCTCTTATATGTGAGCCTAGTCAAAACCCTAAGAACTCGTACGAGCATGCTCCAAGACAGGTGACATGTTAGGTAAGGATATAGCTAAGGCCCTATGTGTTCTATGTGCCTTATATGCCATGTATATCATGTATCATGACATGTTATATATCTTGTGATTATCATTATAACTTTTTTATGTGTAGCTTAGCTTGGAGTTGAGGTATTCTTATGTATTTTCTTATATTATGTGTATAATATATATATATATATATATATATAGCCTTTAGGACATGCGTGCTAGGATATTTAATGTAATGATATTGGGTGAAAGGATGAGAATGGAAAATGGAAAAGTAATTTAACCTAGGGAAAGTAACTTGACCAAGAGATGTGAGATTGACCTAAATATCCCATGATCTATGAAAGTGAAAATGAAAGGGGACTATGAATAAAATAAAAGAGTGGGTAAGCTTTGTATGGGAATTCTAGGGTTTTACATGAAAACTACTAGGGTTTGCATGGGGTGCATGGATTCTGCATGGGGATGAACTTTATGTGTGAAAACTTGTCTTGGGTGTGTAGGAAGGTAAAGGAAGAGTTGTTTTGGTGATTGGAAGCTTTTGGTGAAAAATAGTATGAGGGTACATATGAGACCTAGCTAGGATTTGAGAGGAAAACCCTAATTTGAGACGGTGGTGAGAGTAAAAATAGTTGAGGATGAGTGGAGTATGAGATGAGTATGGAGGAGTACGGGTTTCATGGGAAAGCAAGAGTGGAAGGCAAGAAATGGAGGGATGACAGGTGGAAAGAAAGATGCTAGGGTTTGGTGTGGCCACTTAGGGTTTCATGGTGAGACACATATTTGGGAGAGTAGAGTGAAATGATGAGGGTTAAATCTAAGGAATGTGATATGTGGGGTATTAAAATCAGGGATGGCAATTTTTCCCACGGGTTCGGGGCCCTGTCGAGGATTCCCCGTTCGGGTTCGAGTTAGGGGAAGTATTTCGAGGATCGGGTTCGGAGTCGGGGATTTTTATCGGGGATGGGTCGGGTATGGGTTTGGGGTCCCCGTACTTGAACCCACCCCGAATTAAATTTTTTTTTGAATTATCAAATTCGGCGGGCCGAACCTCAGTGTCAACCAGCTCTCGTGTTCGGTCAGTCAGTCTTCCTCAGTTCCTCGTAACCTTGTTCCTCCCCGTTTGGCTTTGGCACTCCCCCGCACCCATGACCCACTAACTCTCTACAGCAACTCAGCAAGCAATATTCAATAACCTCCTGTGAGTCTGTAACCTTAACCAGTTAACCTAATTTGTCCCCGACCCCGACTGCCGACTCAGACTCTCCATCGTTTCACTTGTTTGGCTCTGTAAGAGTGTAACCCTCCCTCTTCCAGTCTTCCTCTTTGTCACCATAGCAGACCTCGCCTCTACCTAACCCGATGCCTGGAGTAGTGGAACTTTTCCCGCAACCACAAACGCTAGTCCTCCACTGCAATCGGTAAAAATTGGAATGAAAGTGAAATGAGGCACTGTGAGTTCATATAAAAATTGGAATCACAATATGATAATAATTGAAAATCATCATTGGAATTCATGAGAAAGCCTCGATTGGGTTGTTCTTGAGGCATCAAAGAACATATTAATAGTGTATTATCTTCTCTTCATCCCTTTGATTTACTAAAGTACAAGTATGTTGCATGGCGTTGATGCTTAAATAGAAAAATCTTGTTCTCGGTACCAGACTGCTGCTGCAGGCGCCAAACTAGACCATAATTTTTGGACTGAATGCAAAAGAAGCCGTTTGTCTCCAATGACTGATCCTCTTTTAACAAAAGATAACAGAAATCCCTTTGAATGAGTCTCATCTCAAAGTTTTCCATGCCTTCCTATTTCTGCATTTGCATTTGTTTCCTCCATCCAGACTGCTATCTAAGTATGGAGTGTTTAGTCAGTTGACATGTGATATATATATATTTCTTCCCCTGTGATACGCATCTTCCTTTTCTCTAGGCTGAATGATGGATAATGAGCTGGAATCAAGATTTATTGCTTCTCAGGTTGAACCAGCTGATCTAAAGAGAAGGATATGGACAGAAAATAAAAAAATATGGAAGATTGCATTTCCAGGTATATTAGCTCGCACAACATCATTTGGAAGACTGGTGGTGACACAATCATTTATTGGGCATATAAGTGCATTGGATCTTGATGCTTATGCCCTTGTACAAAATGGGGCGGTTATCGGGGATCAAGGATCAGGGATCTTATCGGGTATTGGGGATCTTATTGGAGATTTGGGAGTTTATAAGGGATCGGGGATCGGGGATCGGGTATCAGGGATCGGGGATCGGGGATGGAGGATCGGGGATCGGGATGGGTATAGGGATTGCATCCCCACGGGGATCGGGTCGGAGAATCCCTGTTAAGAAAAAAACGGGGATTGGGTCGAGTTTGGGGATGGGGATGGGGTCCCCATCCCCAACCCGCCCCGTTGCCATCCCTAATTAAAATAGCCTTGGTTGTGAGGTAGAGAAGGATGGGCCACATATGCCTAAATTTGGGTTTCTAGAGAAAACCCTAAGGTAAGGTAGTGAGTGGACTTAGAGACGTAAGGTAGTGGGCCTTGACCCACACACTTAGGATTTGGACCTCCAGTGTGAGGATGCAGAATAAGGAAAGATGCTAGGGGCATGTTAGGAGGTGTAGAAGTCTCAAGATATTGGATAGCCCTTTTGAGAGGATAAGTGTAGATGCAGTTGGTCATGCATGTCTAAGATGAAACTTGTTGAATAAGACATAGTAGGACAATAATCATTTAAAGTGGAAGATTATTGAGCTGAGCCTTGACTGATCCATTGACATAGTAGTGGTCTAGTTCCGGGATACCTAGAAACCGATCTATCGGCATAAAATAGTGGCCAGGTGCTGTAATACGCCATTCTTAGAAATGTTGATTATAAGTTAATAATCGTATGATTATTTATACTTATTTTTTATGAGGTTAAATATTAAAATTGTTATTATTATTATTATTATTATTATTATTATTATTATTATTATTATTATTATTACTACGATAGTTTAGACATAAAAATAATTAGGCTAAAAAGTTGATAAAAACCAACTATTTATTTTAATCATAGTTTTTATCTATAAATCTTATCCGAATTATTTTATTAATAACCATGACTTGTAATCCGAATTAAATTCCTATAATTTATTCCCAATTATTTTTATCTTTCGCATTTCATTTAAATCTATCTTAGATTAGATTATTTTTCTCCAAATTATTTTTCTATCCAATATTTTAATTTATTCGAACTAAATTTAAAATAAGATATATGTGTGTGTGTGTGTGTGTCATATTTTTCTTCTCCCTCTCTCCCTCTACCATTTGGTTCTCTTCCCCGTAAATATTCTTCCTCTCTCCCTCACTTTCTTACTTTACTCAAGCATCACCTCTCACCTGAATCTCTATATTTATACACACATACACACGCTACTCTCACACACACTCTACCCCAAACAGGCCTCCATTCACCCGCACACACTTTACTCCAAAAACCAAGCCCCTGCATATAATCTACGCATGCAGCCTTCCACCTCAAGCTACCCCCTCTATTTCTTTTAGCTCTACCACACCAAACAACTCTTACTCCCCTCCTCGCCCCATTTGTTTCCCATGCACCAACCCCACCACTGTTGCCCAGATCCCTGACCATTTTGTGTAGCCACAAACCACCATCCCCAGAACTCCAACAACAACCAGCAGTATCCAGTTGCACCACCCCCTAGAGTAGTGCAGCACGCAGCCACGTAGCCCTGTCACCCAACAACATCCAACCTCCCTACCTTTCATGTCCACCGAGCAACCTATCCTATAGCTCCCATTGTCCAGCCCTTGCATCCTTCCCCCATCGCAGAACCCATCCTAGCCACTCCTCCTCCACTTTGTAGTTGCCAACCACATCGTCACCATGACCCTTACATCATCCACCCACTACTAGCCCCGCATCACCACCATCACAACCAACTAGCAGCACCCAACCCAACCATCCTCACCATCCCCACGTCCTCTTCCACCCATCCTAGCTTGCCTTCCTAAAGCCAACCAATCGTCCAGTAGCCTCCAACAACCATTGGCCAGCCACCAGCTCTGCCAAACACCACCTCTGCCACTCTCCCTTTCCCAACCTTTCCCGGCCAACCTTCTCACCCTACAGTCGAGCCCCCTACGCATGCATGGCTCACGCTGCACAACAACAAGAATTGCATATGTTATGTTAAAATTTTTGTTACCATATTAATTGTAAGGGTAGTTTGGTAATTTTAGAAAAATAAATATTTTTATGCTATAGTTATTATTTTATTTGATAGATATTAATTTTGTATTCGTGGTATTATTTTTAGGTAAGATAGTTTAATTAGCAGGACCTAATAAATTTTAGTGGATATCACTAATTTTATGTTTTTGCTAGAATACAGGTAACCGTTGTACTCTACAAAAATGATAAATAATGCTTGATAGCACATTAGGATTTTTGGTGTATGAAATATGTCAAGCATAACTTATTTCAATATAATTATGTGTTTATTAATATTATTATTATGAAAATGGATAAAACGAGCATGTTATCTGATATAAAATATTTTGGGTACAAAAGTCTGATTTTAAAAATGATTCTAATGATGAGAAGATATTTGGTATGATAATTATGTATAAAATTATTAGTTTAGCATGTTTAGATATAATTGTGGAATAATTATTAGGAATGTGTGCCCTAGGGACAATTTAGTTATTTTTTTGTGTTATCATATTTATCTTGAAAATCATGTCTATCATGTATTATCTATTGTTGATTATGCGATCATGTGTTTTGTATGTTTCAAAAGTATATGATAGGGTTTCGTATGCAGACACTTGTGTAAGGGTAAAATGGTCTTTTGACATGACTGATGAAATGCCTCGAAAATTTCTAATTTTATAAATTATATTTAAATGATATTTTATTAGAAAAATTATTTAAATAAATTAATTTTATTAAAATAAAAAAGAATTCATTGGAAAAATTAAGAAGAATTTTGTAAGTATTTTTATTAGAGAAATTTTGGTATTTTGGATAATTAAATATGTTATTTTGGAAATTAATTAAATAAATTATTTTATTTAAAATAAGAATGAGAAAATAGTTTTAATTTAATAATAATTTTATAAATAAATTAATGGAAGAAAATTAGGGTGTTTTGATAATTAAAATGGAATTTATGGAAAATCTATTAAAAATCCTAATTTAGCCAAAAAAGGGATTTAAATATTATTTTATTTAAATATTATTATTTTTAAATATCCTAAATATTTAGGTTAATTTATTTGGCCCTAACCTAGCTATTGTTCTTTCCCTTTTTCCCTTTTTCTTTTTCTTTCTTCCTTTTTCCTTTCCTTTTTCTTTCTTTTTCTTCTTTTTCTTTTTTTCCTCTTCTTTTCATCGACTGGGCCAGCCGCGGCCCAGTTCCCTTTTTTTTCTTCTTCTTCTTCGGTACGGCCCAGCCCGCGCCCATCGCCATTTGTCCGCCCCTCAACGCGCTGCGTTTCGTCCTCTTTCGTCCCAAAACGCGTCGTCTCACTTAAACGCACCCTCCCTCGCGCCGACCGCTCGGTTCTTTCTTTTTCTTTTCTTTTTCTTGGCCGACCGGTCTGCCTCCTTTCCTTCTTCCTTCTTCCTCCTTCCTCCTCCGTCGACGCTGCTGCACCTTTCAACCCCGTCAATGGCTTCTCCGGCTACGGTGATTAATACCGGCCGTTTCTTGCCTCATTGTCTTCCTATTAACTCCAGGAATAAATTTTCATAATAGTTGGACGTTAAATCTCGCCCGTTCCCTCTCTCCAGCATCACGAACCGTCGAAGCAAACCAAACGTTGGTCGACAGTTTTTCGCCGCCGGCTGCCCAAATTCTTGCAACCCATAACTTTCAGCCGACTCCCAAAACCCTATTATACCATCTACAATCTATAAATAGCTGGATTGTATGAGTTTTTGGAGTTTGTTCTTCCCCGAAACCCTAAGCCAGAGCTGCCGCCACCGCGACTTCAGACGCGTATTCCGCCACCTTTAGCCAACTTCAGCGCCACCGAATCATTCCAAATTATTCCCTGCAACGCCCTCTAGTTAACTAAATTATTTTCACCTCTCGATTCTTCTTGTACGAGCCTCAATAACCATGCAAAGTTGGATGCTCGTTTCGCCGGAATTTTGACCCCGAAGCCTTAAATCGCCGTCCGCCGCCGTTTCCGCCACTGCTGATGCCTTCTGAACCACCCAAAATCTTCCTCTAATCCTCCTCCACGAAATCATAACCTTATGTTGATTTTTCTCCTGCTTTTTCTCTCTTTTTCTTCATCTTTTTCCCACTTAGATAGTTTTTCTGGCCACCGCCACCGCCGCCGTGCACCACTGCCGGTACCGCCTATCCCCACCAGCTTAAGGTTGAACCCTAGACCCTCTCAACCATTTTCCATATTATTATAAGCCTTGATTTAATTTATTTCAATTATTTGCATATAAATACCATTATTATTATTCTTAATATTTATATTCTTAATATGTTTTATTATTATTATTATTAGTAGTATTGTTTTATTATTATTTATGTTGAGGGCTGAAGCTTATTGTATTTTAATTTTATTTTATTATTACCACCCTTATTATTGCTTTTGTTACTATTATATTAGTATTATATGTTATAAGTATAATTATTATTATTATTTTATATGTCGAATTTCTATTATTCTTATTCCATTATTATTAATGCAAATATTTTACCATTAGTATTGTTAATAATGTTATTATTTTTATTACTATTGTTATTATTATGATGATTATTATATGATTATTATCTTTCTTCTTCTTCTTATTAATATTATTATATATGTTATTAATGTTATTATTAATATTAACAAATAGTAGGTCATTAGTTATAAGTAGGGTTGAAACCCCACTTTAAATGTAAAGTTATATATTATTATTATTATTATTATTATTATTATTATTATTATTATTATTATTAGTATTAGTATTCTCATTGATATTAGTTTTATTATATTTGATATTATTATATTAGTATTATTATTATTATTAGGGTAAAGTATTTAACCCTATATTATCAAGGTTTATAATATCTTTATTATTTTTATGTCTTTAGCAAAGTTAGAATTTTGTAAAGGTTATTTTATTTATATGTTATTATTTGGTCAAGCCCTAAGGAGGCATAGGAACGTGCTCCAAGACCGGTGTCGTTTTAGGTAAGGGTTTACTAAGGCCATTGTGTGCTTATATGCATTTTGTGATTCATATGCTATGCATTCTATGTTTATGATTATTAATTATGCCGTATATGATATAACGTGAAGTTTAAGTACGTTTTTATATGGCATGTGTACTGTTTATGATAATATGTGTTGTAACCCTATAAGACATGCATGTGAGTATATTGATATGGTTTATGTGGGAGAAAGAATGAAGAAGAAAGGGGATGAAGAAAGAAGTTGAATAAGGGAAGTGAGTTGACCTACTTTTATGGATTTATAAGGAAGAATATAATTTATAATGTTATATGGGAGAATCAAATTTATTGTGGTTTGGGAGAATGTAATTTATGATATGGTAGAATCTAATTTATGATTTGTTTGGGAGGATCTAATTTATGATGTATTTGGAAGAATGTAATTTATGATATTACATGGGATAATCTAATTTATGATGTTATTGGGAGAATCTAATTTATGATTTGTTTGGGGGAATCCAATTTATGGTTTTGCTTGGGAGATTCTAATTTATGATTTTATGTGGAAGAATCTAACTTATAGTCTTGTATGGGAGAATATAATTTATGGTTATGAAAGGGGAGAATCTAATCAATTGTATTATGTGGAAAAATCTTTGGGTTTTATATGATTTGAATCTTTGTGTTGGTATGGATTGAATTTAGGATTTTGTGTGAATGAATCTTTGGGTTGTATATGGTTTGAATCTAGGGTTTGGTATGAATGAATCTTTGGGTTATGTGGATTGAAGTTAGGGTTTTGTATGATGAGATTTTGGGTTTTACATAATGGTTAATGTTTGCATGGTTGAAATTAGGGTTTCACATGGAATTTTAGGGTTTGCATGAAAAAGGTTCGAAGGTTTGAATGGGGAGATTAATGTCTGCATGGGTACAAAATTTACGTGTGGAAAGTTAATTTGGGATGTTAGGAAGGTAATGTAAGTGTTGTTTGGGTGTTTGAGCACTTGGGATAAAAAATAGCACGTGGAGCAAATTAAGGGTACGGAGGAGATTGAATTAGGGTTTGGAATGATTAATTATGGTTTGTTGTGGTTAATTAAGGTTTAGAATGGCTAATTATGGTTGTTATGGTTAAATAAGGTTTGGAGTGGTTAATTATGGTTTGTGGTGGTTGATTAGGGTTTGATGTGGCTGCTTAAGGGTTTGTTGTAGCATGTGTTTTTTGGTGATTAAGGTGTAATTATGAGAATGGAATCGATGATTTGTGATGTGTGGAGTGTTAAAATGATTTGGGTGATGTGAGGTGGAGTAAGAGGGGATGTTAAGGCCTAAATTAGGGTTTCGGGATAAAACCCTAGAGTGAGATGTGAAGTAGAATTGGAGGATAAGTGTAAAGGGAGCGATCCATGTATGTCTAGGGTTTGGTTGTAGCACGTGTGTAATTGGTGAATAAAGTATGATGATGAATATGGAATTTATATTTATGATTCATGCTTGTGCATGGTGGAAACTTTTGAATAAGATACTTAAGACACTAATTATTTAAAGTGGAAGATAGTTGAGACGGGACCAACCGATCCACCGGTTCGGAATAGTGGTTAGGGTTTCTACCCTATGTGTGACCGATCCACCGGTTATAATAGTGGTTAGAGCAGGATGCTCTATGCGTAAACCGATCCACCGGTTATAATAGTGGGGGGTCCCGAGCTCAACAACCGCAAACCAAAGTTTTGCTAAAATGCCTAAAAGATACTAATTACTTACAGTGGAACACCATGCGTGCCGGAGCCAACCGATCCACCGGTTAGGAATAGTGGTTAGGACGCGTAGTCCTATGTGTATCCGATCCACCGGCTATAATAGTGGTTAGGGTATGATACCCTATGCGCCTCCGATCCACCAGCTATAATAGTGGGGGCTTCCGTACTCGCATGGATTTGATATAAAAGGCATGGTGTGAATCGAATTCCGATAAAAGATTAATTAAGTAATTAATCTGGACTATGATTGGGCCTTTATGTATGTACCTGAATGATTGGTCGATATGATGATATGATGATGGTCTTTATGATATTTTATTTTTATGCATGATTTTATGTGCTTATGTGTTGGCCTTAGTGTTCGGTTACCTTACTCAGTACGTAGCATACTGATCACCCTTTTCATGGGTGCTGCTCATTCCCACGAGTAGTATGCCCTTCTGATTTGTGCAGGTGGGCGAGATATCAGTTGGAGCTGAGTGTTGAGCGTGTTGGGCCCGAGGATCGAGAGAGTTGTGGCCATATTATAGTCTTTATATGACTCTATTTCTTTTTGATAATCTTTTAACGGTTGTAAGTTTAATTCTCTTTTGGAAATGAATTACATTACTTGATGCGTACTCTGATTTTGTTTTACAACCGTTTAATGATTATTTGAAGTTTAGTTTGTATTAATTTTGTAATTGATTGTTGATCTTTTCTTTAGCCTTAGCACTTGGTACTAGAACGATCGGAGAGAACTGGTCTGGTATTAAGTGTGGCGGTAACATGCCCAGAATTCACAGGTTTTAAGTATTTCTATTTTAATTGCTTCCACTTTTTTTAAAAAAAAGTAGTGAATTTTGGGGTGTTACAACTGATGATTTAAATTATAGAATATATAATTAGTTTATTTTGATTTAGCATTTTGATGACAAATTAATAAATAAAATGGATAAGTATTTAAATGAATGATAATCTGATAATTATTAGCCTTAGGGGCATTTTGGTCATTTTTAGCCTAGTGCACTCAAATGTAAATAATTGGACATAGGATTGCCTTGGACTTTTGGTAGGTTGACATTAGTATTGACTTTGATTTTGTTTTATACCTTTGACCGTAGGGTTGACTTGGATAATTAGAAATAAAGGAAAAGTGAATAAGTATGGAAATGAGAATAAATATGTAATGTGTGTTATCTATGATCACTTTATAAAAATACTAATATGTAAAGTGGAAGACCTCAAGTTTGGAAATAGTTTCTCTCTAGGGGTAGCTACCTTAGATAAGAGGTAGGAGTCCTCGATTTGTTTGGGTTTCTAGTGTGTCGGTTGTGCCCTAGTAAGGCCCTAGTCTACTCTATAGGTGACCTACATGCCCTATAAGGGGTGTCGATACTTAAGGATTAGGTGTCTGAGGTGAGGAGGCTATTGTGTGCCTTATGACTAGAGTGTTGTTATGCCTTTAGATTGGATGGTTGGAGGGTATTGTGTTGCCTTGTGCGCTGATATGACCGGTGTACTGTTATGTCTCCTAGTTATTATTGTATTCCTCTTAAGTAAATAAACATGGAAATGATATAATTGGAATGATTATTATGGGATATTAGATTCGTTTGGTAGTAGTTGTTGTGCCTACCTGTGGTTTTGGGTAGTAGCCATTGTTCCTACCTATGGTTTTGGTAGCAGTCGTTGTGCCTAACTGTGGTTTTGGGTAGTAGCCGTTGTGCCTACCTGTGGTTTCGGTAACAACGATTGAGCCTACCTATAGTTTTGGTAGTAGCTATAGTACCTACGTGTGGTTTTGGGGTAGCAACCTTTGTACCTACATGTGTTGGTACTATATCTATAAACATACATGTGATGTGATGGATTTCATTATACCGCACCTATAAGTAAGCTTGTGGTGTTATGCATTTTATTATACTATACATGTAAGTATACCTATGAGGTTATGGATGTTATCATACTATACTTGTACGTATACCTATGAATTATACTGTACTTGTAAGTATACCTGTGACGTTATGTATTTGATTATTATATGTACCTATAAGTATACCTATGACATTATTTATATTGTTATCCTATATCTGTAAGTATACCTGTGAGGTCTTGGATGTTATTATACTGTACATGTTAGTATATCTGTGATGTTATGTATTTGGTTATTATACTACATCTGTAAGTATACCTGTGGTGTTATGTATATTATTATCTTGTATCTGTAAGTATACCTTTAAGGTTATGAATGTTATTATACTGTATATGTAAGTATACTTGTGACGTTCTATATTTGGTTATGATGTTGTACCTGTAAGTATACCTATAATGTATGGATTTTATTATACTGTACCTATAAGTATATCTATGACCCTCTGTAATTGGTTGAGGTTAATAATAAGACATGAAATATTATAATTGTGGTGTAGAGTGGGTTTTGATTATTGTTTCAGAAAGCATCTTAAGATGCTTAGTTGATAAGTGTTATTATATTCTAAATAGGAACGCATGAATAGTAGGTAGTATAGTGACTATTGCTTATCTGTTATGATTAATATGTTGGATCATCTCATGTATATCTTAATGTTTATACCATGTATTGTCATGATACCTTATGGTTATTGTATTAGGGTTTTCTTCTAATCATACTTCAGATAGTATCCCTGGGTTGTCCATTTGGTAAGTTTAGCTATTTGAGAAGAATGAATATGAATATTCTATGACCAAGATGGAGTTTGATTATCTAAATAACATATGTATCTCAATCCTCGTATGTGTATGTATATGTCTTATATAATATTAACGGTATGCCTTGCATGTGTTCCATGCTGTTTATCATATTAGTTTGGTATAAAGGGTTACTTAGTACTATCGTATTGAAGGGTTCATTTTTATAGGCCCCTGCCTATTCAATAGGGTAGTGGAATTTGTATGTAAATTCTCAAGTCCAGTTGAAAGCTATCAATCGGTTATGAGATTGTAGGAATATCTAGTGTCCCTTCTGTTATCTGGTCTCCAATTGTTTTGGACTTTTATGTCCTCCTGTAATTTCTTTCTTAACTTTTGGTAAACTACTGATGTTGGTTTTAACTAGTATCATACTCATCTATTACTCTTTGCATCTTGACTTTTGTCATCATGTTATTTGAGTAAAGAAATTTTTTAGCCTTAACACTTAGTATAAGAATGGTAGCGGATGCCAGACTTATACTAAGTGTGGTGGCAACACTCGTTGATTTTATAATTAACGCTTTCGTAAAATGAAAATTTCTAGTAGTAAAAAAATAGGGGTGTTATAGGTGTGTTCTACCCTGTATATGACTGATCCATCGGCTATAATAGTGGGAGATCCCGAGCTTTATAAACCAAACCTTAAGTTTGATAATACGCATAAAAGACAATAAGTATTTATAGTGGAACACCATGAGAGTTGGGGCCAAACCGGTCTACCGACGAATAATAGGGGCCAGGAGCATCTTGTCCTAGAGACCAATCCACCAACGAATAATAGTGGTTAGGAGCATTATACCTTGTATGTTTCTGATCCACTGGCTATAATAGTGGGGTTCATGTACTTGCATGGATTGATAAAGAGTATGGTATAAAATGAGTATTGATCAGAGAATAAATAATCTGTTTATTCGGACTATAGGTTGGCCTTTATTTATTTGTAATGATTGTATGGTTACCTTACACAGTACATAGTGTACTAACCACCCATTTCATGGGTGTTGCTCATTCCCACTAATAGAAAGCCCCTATGAGTTTGTGCAGGTATACTGTTTTTTATGTCTTCGATGTTTACAAGGCATCAGGCGAGGCTGAGTATTGAGCATGGACTTCATTTGGGATCAAAAGTGACATGGCCATACTTACTTCCTATGTTCTTTTACTTTGTATCTGTTTATTCAGACTCATTTTTATCATACTATAGCTTTATTTCCCTTTGAGGAATTTTACTTATACCCTTAGATTGTAACTCTTTACGAGTACTCTAATTTCTATCTTATGAATATTTTAATGCTTTTATGAAGCCTTGTTTTGATTTTGAAATATGATGGTTGTTAATTCTTCCTTAGCCTTTGGGTTAGTCCAATATTGGAGCGTGCGCTGGGGGGTAGTCTTATATTGATTAAGACAATAATATATCCGAAATTTACAAATCTATTTTACTCAATTCCATTAAATATTTATTTTCAAGGAGCTTTTTTGGACTGATAAATATAAGTTAGTTATTGTATTCATTTTTATTGATAACATATTATACGTTTTAATTTTATTGATACCATTGATACCATTATCCTTTTTGATTCCTTACTATTACCTTTTGATGTTTATGTGCATGTTTGAGCATATAATAATCTGTGAGGTTTGTAATGTATATTGGATGCTAACCTGCCCAGTACAACTAGCTATAGAATAATCTAATTTTTGGAAATGCTAAGAACATCCTTTGCCTATAACTCAATCAATACTTTTGTTCTTCGAATGGTCATTGTTGCAAAATTCATTAATGATATCATATGATTTCTATGAACTCATTTGCACATATCAATCAACATTTATATTTAACTTCAACTAGTATAATTGGACATTAATTTTGTGTATCTCTTGTAATTGAATTAGAAATCTTGTGTATAAGAAGTATGAGTTGTGTCAAAAACACATAATGCAAACACTTAAATTTTTTGTAATATGGCTTACAACTTTTTTTAGTTGAAGGGAAGTGACCAATTATAAATAGATACCATTGCATATCTCTTTATAATCTTAATTTAGATATATTTTTTTTTATTTCATGAATTGTAAATTAACTTGAAGTATTTTTTGTGGCATTGCATTATACCTAATGAAGTTGAATATGTAGAACTATAGATAATATTATCCACTTTTAGGGGGTCTTTCAAGCAAGATAGCATAATTGACTTTTGCCAATTTGTATATTGCGATGTCATATACTTTGACATTCGAATGACATTTATTTCTAGACAATGATATCGTAATCTATATATGGTTTGAATGATATATGATTATACATGATAATGAAATATGGTGGAGTATTTATATGAATCATATTGCATTACAGCATAATATATTATTATAAATACATAATACTAGTCTTTGGGCTACAAAATATTTTTGTAGCTTGAAAGAAAGACTAGGAATTAATTTTGTTGCAAAACAAGAAATAGGGCTATAAACGAAACAACTTTATCACACAAAAGTGGGTCTAGGCAATTGAAAATATATCTGTAGCACAAAAGAGGTTTAGAACTACAAAACATATCAGTTGCAGAAAAAAGGTTTAGGACAACCAAAAATATTCGTTGCATAAAAAAAGGTTTAGGGCAATAGAATTTTCTTTTCGACGTCCTAATCAAAGGCAACGAGCTTGTGGCAACAAAATTATGATGATTTTTTTTGTAGCCCTAAGTTTGGGCGACAATTTTTTTTTTCCTTAGGCAACAAAATAATATTTTGCCCAAAGTATTATTTCTTGTTGAGAGTTTTTTTTTTAATGTATACCCAAATCTTCAAGAAAGTAATTGTAAGTTGAAAAACACCTCCAATTACTTATAGAAATATCTTAAACATATCCAAAACACATATTTAGACATATGAATGAGGATGTACCTTCATCACATATGTTAGTAATAAATTGAAAACTAAGCCCTTTCTCTGTAATATATAATACAAAGGATACAAAGAAAGCCCAAATGCTAAAATATAATTTATAGTAAAAATCCCAAATAGCTTAGAACATAAATCATTTCCCCCTTGTGTAACTTGACATATAATCCATACTAAAGCCTGTTCAAATCCTAATCCTTCATAAAAAAAAAAGTCAAAATACAATAGAGAATAAATATGATTATTCTAAAAATAAAAGAAACATTATTTACTAAAATTAAAATAAAAAAAGATATTAACGTTTGAATTAGTAACTAACCCAAATAGTATGTTCGCCATCACGACCAATCACACTATTTCTGCCGCTGTATCTGCAATTGAAGCCTCCGCTCGTGATACACACCCTTCCAAAGCAAAGGATATATACTTTAGGAATGATGAAGTTAGTAATGTATTCACGGACGCGGCGGTACCCTTTCATCACAATATCATAGTTTACTACTACGCTAGTTATTGCAATTGCAGTAATAGGAAACCAAGGCTCAAACTTCAAAGGAAGAAAGATATAGACTTGAAATAGGCATGATAAAGAGCCCGATATCAATCGTAGAAGTCGGATCCAGTGAATTGGGTACTTGAAATTCAACGTTCTAATTAAAAAGTAAAGGCACATGGTAAAAAAGAATGTCCACATCTTTGTCGGCTCCTCATCAAACAACTCCTTTGCTCCAAGTAAGTTGATGAATAAGGCCAGAAATTGGGTAATCATTTTGCTGTGTAAAACAGAAAAAGAAAAAGATTTTACCAAAAGTGGCAAAAATAAAAATAAAAATTAATGCCAATGATCTAGCCCAAACCTACATCTTAGCTAAAACATTGTTGCTATACTATCTACCAAAGGGAAGGATGTAATCACACTATACGTATATTGTATTCATAACAGTCAACCATCCATTTATTCTGTTGAAGTATATCAACATATTATTGCTTTCTTCGCAAAACATGAACTATGACTATCATCACAAGTGAAGAATTACCACTCAATTGCTATCACCAGCCTTAAACAAGGAATACATATTATCAAATTTCATCAGGATAATAGTGCCCTTGTGTGAACATTTAATGGTATTAATGCCAGGTAATTCCACTGCCTAAGAAGATTTTGTATAAATTTATAAGTCTCTGCCGAGCTTTCCTTTGGTCGGGTAATCTGATCGAGAGAGGAAATGAGCCTCAGTCGCATGGGACCATTTAGGTGATCCAAAAGTTGGGAGTTGGTTGAGTCTCCTATGGCTTAATTGTGTGCGCTACGGAAATTAATTTGGAATATAGCTGTACGAAGAAAGATTCCATGTAGGTCAAATACATTCATGCAGTTCATTTGAGATGGGTGGATGATTGGACACGGGTACTTTCGACATATACGTGATGGATTTCTCAACATGTGTTAATCGCTGCGAAGCAGATTTCAATCCTTGGTCAGTGGACGTAAATTTTAGTGCGCGCTGTGTTTTCTGGGGTACTGAGCCTGCGTCAGTGGACCATTGGTCCATGTGCTGCTCATTTCCGCTTAGCCTTTGGAGGCGCATTCGGGCAGCATGTGCTTCAAACCATGTGTGTGTGTATATACTTATTATTAGTAGCTGGTATTCAAAAATCGGAGACACTCCCAGAAATGGAGGCGTCGTGCAACACTGCAGCGGTGCCGGTTCTGCATTTCAGCAAGTTGATGATTTTTATTTGCCAAACAGCATCAGCCAATAGCTTGAAATTTGGCATGTTTTCTAGGATGAAATCACATCAAAGATGGTGGAGGATAGAGAACAGCGGTGATTTCTGTTGGAGCAATGGCAACCATGTGGGTGTTGTTCCATTGTCCCACATTGGTAGTGAATAAAAGATTTGTTCACTTTTTATATCCCCTCACTTTTTGGTTGTTTGAATTATGAGTTTGGGTTGTTTTATGGGTTGTGGACTGGATCTTAAATACCACACACACGCATGCATGCCGCCGCCCGCCCGTCCTGTCCGGGCTGGGCGTTTTTATTCGGTTTACTTGGTCTTCGACGGTTGCGGTTTTACTTATTCAAACATTTCGGTTTTTGTGGGCTGATTAGTGGAAGACATTCCACTTATGCCTCCTTCGGTTATTTTGGCTATTTAATGTTAATTTCATTTTGTTTTCAAAGGGATAATCGACGATCATAACTCTTATTTTTTTTTCGAAGCAAAACCGAGCAACCGCCGACCATTAAACCCTAACCCTAGCGAGCTCATTCTGAAAAAACCCGATCTGGTCATTTTAATTTTGCAATCCCATTCTTCTATTCCGAGTGCACGGGATCGAAGAAGGTTGTGTTAACCTTGGGGGTGATTCGACGTTGAAGGGATCTGCGCCATTGTCCGGTCGAAAATCACTTCAGGGCAGTGATTATTTCACGGCACAACTCGTTAATCTCGGTTTGGTTTTAATTATTGTATTAATTGCTGCGATTATTGAATTAATTATCCTACATTCTGAAGTGATTTTCTGAGCCTATTAATTCGCCTAATGCGTTCTCGTAGCAATTAATTTTCGACCATCTTCTGCTCGAACTGTTTGTGCTGTTCGGTTCATTAATTGTGTTCGACCATGTGTTGCTCCAATTGATTGGTTTAATTCCAGAAATTATTAAGCTGCATGTGTTGCAATTTTGTTCCGGAAATTTTCGAGTTTTGTTGCGTGGACTTCTAATCTGCAGTTCGTTCCTGCCTTAGTATATAAGTCGAGTTATATAAGTGCTTACACTTCGGTTTTTCCCGTCATCATTCTGCTCGATTTATAAGAGAAAGTGGACGTTTATTTGCTGGAATTAAAAGGGCTCTATTCGAACCCTTATTCGGATTTATTGCTCCAAGTGTTGCTGCAATTTATTTGGTGGATTAAGAGTGTTATATTCGAACATATTGCTGCAATTCATTGGCTGGATTAAGGATATTACATTCGAATTATTGCTGCATTAAAAGTGCTCTATTCGGAGTAAATTTGGCTTCTTGAGTTTGATACTCTTTCGTTGCAAATAAGGTCTTATTTGGTTTCAGTTTCGGTATTGGATAATCGAATCTCGCTACTTTGGTTATAGTAGCTTCGGTTCAATATTCTTGCTGTGTTAATTTTCTTGGATTTGAAATGGCTTCAAGTATACCAAGAGTCATCCCCGATATGTCGAAAGTTGAGCCACTTGATGGTACCAACTACCGTCGATGGTCTCAGAGGATGACAATTTTGTTTGAGGCATTGGAAGTTGATTATGTTCTTTTCACTGATCCACCGACTCAGATTGATACAGATGATGATCCTGCTACTCCAACCGCTACCCCGGCTCTTCCTGCTGAAAAGAAAAGTGATGAAGCTGTGATAGAAAAATACGAACGGGACAACAAAACCGTTCGTGGTCATATTCTACAGCACATGAAAAACAATCTCTTTGACATGTTCTTTGGTGTCGAATATTCCAAGGATATCTGGGACACTCTGAAGAACAAGTATGGGTCAGATGAAGCAGGTAGAAAGAAATACGCTGTGGGAAATCTTTTGCGATTTCAAATGGTTGATGACAAGCAGATTATGAACCAAGTACATGACTATGAGCTACTGGTTGCTGAAGTATTGGGTGAAGGAATGAAGATCTGTGAAACTTTTCAGGCAAACATGCTGATAGAAAAGTTCCCCCCATCTTGGAGCGATTTCAGAAACCATCTGAAGCATAAGAAGAGGGATTTGACCTTGCCAGAGTTAATCAGTCATATGAGGACAGAAGAGGCGAACCGATTGAAGGACAACCGAGTACGTTATGCCACAGGTTCCATGAGCGCTAATATAGTAGAGTCTTCTACTAGAGCTGACAAGTCTAAGGGAAAAGGCAAATGGACTCAGAAAAAGGGTCAAGCGAAAGGTCAACCTAACTTCAAGAAAGGTGACACTCGAATTCAGGAGAAACAGCTCACCTGTTATGTGTGTGGTAAGTCGGGTCATAAGGCTTATCAATGCTTTAAGAGAAAGGGCCCGCAAACTTAGAATCAATAAGGTGGTGGTCCTCCTGCTCCACAAGATAATGTTGCTGAGACAGAGGAAGTGATTGCTGCTGTGGTTGTGGAAGCTAACCTGGTTGAGAACAAGACAGATTGGATCCTGGACACCGGAGCTTCAAAACACCTGTGCGCGAACAGAGAACTATTCCACCAGTTCCAGGATGCTACAGATGGAGAGCATGTCTTTATGGGAAATGCTACAACTGCTGGAGTTCTGGGAAAAGGAAAGGTTCTTCTAAAACTTACCTCTGGAAAGTCTTTAATGTTGAATGATGTCTTGTATGTCCCCTCCCTCCGTAGGAACTTAGTTTCTGGTAGCTTGCTTAATAGGGCTGGTTTGAAACTAGTTTTTGAGGCTGATAAGGTCATGTTGACCAAGAATGGGGAATTTGTGGGTAAGGGGTATCTGTCTGATGGACTTTTTGTTCTGAACGTTATTTCTGCTCCTATTAATGAAATTGGTTCTTCTTCTGCTTATATTGCTGAGTCCGTATCTGTGTGGCATGGTAGACTAGGGCATGTGAATGTGGCTTCCATAGACAAACTAAAACGAATGAATTTAATTAATGTGTTGGACACTAATGATTATGAGAAGTGTCCCGTTTGTGTGGAAGCCAAGTATGTTAAAAAGCCCTTTAAACCAGTCACAGCGAGAACAACGGAATTGCTTGAATTAATTCATACTGATTTAGCTGATTTTAAGAACACCGAGAGTAGAGGAGGAAAACGGTATTATGTGACATTCATTGATGATTATTCAAGATATACTAGAGTTTTCCTCCTTAGGTCTAAAGATGAGACTGAAGGTATGTTCTTAAAATATAAGGCACAAGTAGAAAACCAATTGGACCGAAAGATTAAGAGGCTTAGGTCCGATAGGGGTGGTGAATATGGAACTAGTTTTTTAAAGGATTTTTGTGATAATCATGTTATAATACATGAAACTAGTGCCCCTTATTCTCCCCAACATAATGGTGTGGCAGAAAGAAAGAATAGAACTCTAAAAGAAATGATGAATGCTATGCTTTTGAGTTTTGGTATGTCTGACCAAATGTGGGGGGAGGCTGTCCTATCTGCATGCTATGTTTTAAATCGGGATCCCCATAAGAAACTAGACAAGACTCCCTATGAACTGTGGAAAGGTTTTGAACCTAATCTGAAAATTTTGAAAGTGTGGGGGTGTCTAGCTAAAGTTGGTTTACCAGACTTTAAAAGGACCAACGTGGGAACAAAGACATTTGATTGTGCATTCATTGGGTATGCTCAAAATAGTGCTGCATATAGATTTCTGTGTTTGAATGATTATTCTATTTGTGAATCTAGAAATGCAGAATTTTTTGAGAATGTATTTCCTTTGAAAAAGAATGCATGTGAACTTGCTAACTCTTCTGATGCTTCTTCCGTGCCTTTGTCTTCTCTTGATAATGAAAATGATAATATTCATGAGCCTAGGAGGAGTAAAAGACGAAGACTAGAAACTAGCTTTGGACCTGATTTTATTACTGCTTTTCTTGTTGAAAATGATGACATTGATATGATTAATGTTGACTTTGTGTCTACATTTCTAATTGAAGAGGATCCTAAATCCTATAAGGAAGCAGTAACTTCTGTGGATGCTAGTTTTTGGAAAGAAGCAATTAAAAATGAGTTAGAATCGATTATGTCCAATCATACTTGGGATTTGGTTGATTTGCCTAAAGGTTGTAAACCAATAAGATGCAAATAGGTCTTTAGAAAGAGATTAAGAACTGATGGAACCATTGATAAGTTTAAGGCTAGATTAGTAGCTGTAGGCTACAAGCAAAAGAAAGACATTGATTTTTTCGATACTTATTCTCCTGTGACTAAGATTGCCACAATCCGATCCTTGGTTGCTTTGGCTGCTATCCATGGACTTATAGTCCATCAAATGGATGTGAAAACAGCATTTCTGAATGGTGACCTAAAAGAGGAGATCTATGTGGAGCAGCCCGAGGGCTGTGAGGTTGAAGGTCAGGAGACTAAAGTGTTTAGATTGAGAAAGTCATTGTATGGCCTTAAACAAGCTCCTAAACAATGGTATGAAAAGTTTGACCAGACTTTAGTCAGCAATGGCTATATAGTAAATGCATCTGATTATTGTGTATATTCTAAATTGATTGGACATGAATGCGTGATAATATGCTTGTATGTGGATGACATGTTGATTCTTGGCACAAATATGTCTGTGGTCGATGAGACCAAAATGTTTTTATCTTCTCATTTCGAAATGAAAGATTTAGGAGAAGCTGATGTAATTCTTGGCATTAAAATGAGAAAAACTGAGAATGGCTTTTGCTTGAATCAAACTCACTATGTTGATAAGATTCTAGAAAAATTTGAATGTCAAGATGAAGTGCCTGTGAAAACACCCTATGATCCTAGCATACATTTGAAAAAGAATCTTGGTGCTAGTATTTCTCAATGTGAATATGCTAAAATCATAGGTAGCGTGATGTTCCTGATGAATTATACCAGACCTGACATAGCATATGCTGTGAGTAGATTGAGTAGATATACTCACAACCCAGGTAATGATCACTAGACTGCTCTACGCCGTTTACTTAGATACCTTAAAGGTACTAAGGATTGGGGTTTGCATTTCTGTAAATTTCCTGCTGTACTAGAGGGATTTACGGATGCAAATTGGATTTCTGACAATGATGAAGTCAGTTCTACCAGTGGTTATGTGTTTACCTTGGGAGGAGGAGCTATATCTTGGAAGTCTTCTAAGCAGACTTGCATAGCTCGCTCCACCATGGAGTCAGAGTTTATTGCTCTTGAGTTAGCTGGTCAAGAGGCAGAATGGTTAAGGAACTTGTTGGCCGATGTGCCTTTGTGGAGGAAACCCAGTGTACCGGTTTCCTTACATTGTGATTCACAGGCAGCTATATGTGTTGCCAAGAACATTGTTTATAATGGTAAGAGAAGACACATTCGTGTTAGACACAGTTGTGTGAGACAACTGTTGAGGAATGGTGTGATCTCTTTAGAGTTTGTTAGATCCGAAAGGAATCTGGCAGATCCTCTAACAAAGGGTCTAACAAGGAGAGTTATCCTTGAATCGTCGAGGGGGGCTTAAGCCTTTGAGTTGAGGAAGGTATGGTAAATACTATGTCCTTGAGTCCTCTGCACTACGTTCTCATTCCTATGGCGCCTTGTAGTGCATTGTGGAAAGGTTCAGCTTTCTGCTTTGATGAGTTCATAGCCCTATATTTTGGGTGGTCCTTTTGAGACGGATCTGATGAACTTACTGCTAGATTTTTAAAAGGTTGAGCGTAATTATGCTCTTAATGGATCCATAACCAGATTTGGTGGTGCTTGTGAGATGCACTTGATGGATTCACCTAGGTGAGTGTGAAGGTGGGCCGCCTTCTATGAAAGATTAAGGCTATCTTTCTAGAGCACTCATGGGTACCCAAGGTGTGCACATGGCCATTAAAAGCGCTTGTGTTACTATCGCGGAATTTGCAAATTTAAGGTAAAAACATGTGTTATGAGGGTCTCAATTGATGTCTGAGTAGTTCAAGACTCGTTCACTCCTCAGATACGATTGTTGCCTCATTTCACTACGTATCAATTCAATCCTTGTGATATTGATACTTAAGTGTTATTCCTTCCTTGTCCAGATCAATCGGGTTTTTCTTCTGTTTGCCATTGGTGGGGGATTGCTGGAGCAATGGCAACCATGTGGGTGTTGTTCCATTGTCCCACATTGGTAGTGAATAAGAGATTTGTTCACTTTTTATATCCCCTCACTTTTTGGTTGTTTGAATTATGAGTTTGGGTTGTTTTATGGGTTGTGGGCTGGATCTTAAATACCACACACACGCGCGCGCGCCGCCGCCCGCCCATCCGGTCCGGGCTGGGCGTGGGTGTGGTGTGGTCTTTGATCCGGTCCGACCCGATTTTTTCTTTTACCATTTTTATTTGGTTTACTTGGTCTTCGACGGTTGCGGTTTTACTTATTCAAACATTTCGGTTTTTGTGGGCTGATTAGTGGAAGACGTTCCACTTATGCCTCCTTCGGTTATTTTGGCTATTTAATGTTAATTTCATTTTGTTTTCAAAGGGATAATCGACGATCATAACTCTTATTTTTTTTTTTGAAGCAAAACCGAGCAACCGCCGGCCATTAAACCCTAACCCTAGCGAGCTCATTCTGAAAAAACCCGATCTGGTCATTGTAATTTTGCAATTCTATTCTTCTATTCCGAGTGCACGGGATCGAAGAAGGTTGTGTTAACCTTGGGGGTGATTCGACGTTGAAGGGATCTGCGCCATTGTCCGGTCGAAAATCACTTCAGGGCAGTGATTATTTCACGGCACAACTCGTTAATCTCGGTTTGGTTTTAATTATTATATTAATTGCTGCGATTATTGAATTAATTATCCTACAATTTCCACATCTTTCTTTCCATTCATAGTTCATAGTTCATACCATCTTTACCAGAGAAAGAAGAAGACTGCATCTATCAGAAGTACGCTACACAGCCAAGAACTGAAGCTAGTAATCTCAATATCAAAGCGACAAATATATATATATATATATATAGATGATGATAAGCAATAAACAACATGAAAGAAGACCCTAACAATGATATTAGCCTAATTTAACTACCAAATTAAGCAAACTCACTACTTGCCGAAAATAAAACCATCGCACCAACAGTTAATTACACCCAACGCTGTGCAATATATATATATATATATGTAATAAAACTAACCTTTGATTGTTTTGTTGCGGCCCCCTTTTCTTCAGGTTCAAATTGCCTTTCTTGAGTAATCGCTGATTCAGTACTCTCTGTTTGATTTTGAAGAAATGATGGTTTTATTTCATACAACACTCTGTGGAGTAAACAAGACCAGACGCAGGGAGTTCCGGGAGAGAGATAGAAAGAAAGCAAAAGAGAACGCGAGGAAGACTATGTAAATAAAATCAGCATCGATTTATTTATTTATTTTGCAATAAAATTATGTTGAAATTTATTTTTTAATATAAATATTTACGTCTATAATAACCTTCTTCTTTTTTTCAAAAAAAAAAAAAAACATAGATAGGTGACTCGTTAGGAAACAGGGATGAGGGCTCCTCAATCATAACTCATAAAGTAGCTTGATTCAGCCTCCGCATTCGTGAATCTAAATGGAGGAAGTGGTCCAACTTTTATGTTGTGTCGACGCCACCGCCGATACTAAAAAATGCAATGGCATAAACAATACTTATATATTTTTAAATTTTTTTTTAAAATAGTCTTAAATTATATTAACATCCTTTATTAAAAAATAAAAAAATATTAATTTAATGCATATATAATTAAAAGAAAAGTAAGGACAAAAATTAAAATTAAACTTTCACTTTTTCTAAAATGAATTTTTTTCTAATACAAAAATTTGATAATAGAATGATTTCTTTTTTGATATGGAGGGAGTATATATGTTAGCTTATATATTATTAGCTTAGGTACTACCTTCTAATTTTTTTTTTCAAAAATATCTATTTTTATTATGATAAATTGCTATAAAAATAATTGTAAATAAATTAAATAATGTCAGATTCCATATCCAAAACTGTTAAGATATATTCCTTCAAATCACATGTTAATTAAATATGAATTTATCAAAAAAAATACTTTACTTAATTATATAAACTTCCACCAAACAATTGAACGCCCTTGAGATGGTATATGCCCACCAAAGATAATTAAGGCAACTAATCATAAGCAGTATTTTAAATGGAAATTAAAAAAATGTATAAAAAAAATTAGTTGGCTAGAACCGTAGATTAATTGTAGGTATTCATCCAAATTAATAAGACTATTACTTGATGGTAGAAGATCGATTCCTTAAGACTATGTTTAATAATTAGGGATCGTTGATTGTTTTATGTACAAGTTTCAGAGCTAAAGGTATTATTAAAAATCATTGGTATATTTATACTGTAATTAACATTATGAATTAAGAATATAAGTACTTTTGTACTGATTAAAATAAATGAATAAGTTAAGTATAATAAAAATGTGACGGTGTAATAATCCTGACTTTGAAAAAAAAATTAAAATCGCTTTTCAATTTCCTCCTACAACATATAATTTCTCCATTCCCAAAAAAAATCTTTCTAACTTTAAAAATAATTAAAATCATATTTAAAAAAAATTAATGCTTAATTTTTATTTTATTTTTCTCTTTTTTTCTATGAATTAATTATTATATTATTTATTAATAAAAAAAGTATAGTAAATATATTTATTACGTTATAAAATAATATATAAATTATTAAAAAAAATAGTTTTTGTAAATAGACGGAGTATTATTATTATTATTATTATTATTATTATTATGTACTCGCTGCTTGGACCTACATGTGAAAAGTCAGCCTGCCGGATGTCATGGTCTATCTCGCCACTTTCATTTGCATAATCCTGACTTAGCGCCCACGGCCAACTGAATTTACAACGACCAAACAAAGGGTAGTTTGGGTCCTCACATCGCTCCTCGATCTCCCCAAAGGACGAAGTACGACATGTATTGCTAGGAATATTCATATAATTCAAGAACACAATCAAAACAAAAAATTGAGGGGCTGCCATGAAGTATGTGATATCTGCGGAAAGGTTATGAATATCAGAATATGAGTTTAGCAATTCAGAGACTTCGACAGGAAAATAATCAGGCGTCCCTTTTTCGCTTCTTTTCTTTTTCTTTTTTTTTTTTGGGTCAAAGGGAGGGCATCCGTTGTGTTGCATGCCTAACAACTTAAAAAAGGCAACCAAGACTATATATATAGGTTTGATGTCTACTAAGAATATCTCTTTAATATGTGACCTAACAACCAAATATAATAGTTTAATAAAATTATTGTAATAGTGCTATGATTCTACTAAATTACTATAATAATTTTATGAAACGACTATAATAGTTTTACGAATCTATTGGAATACTATGATAGCTTTATGAAATTTGTAAAATTATTGTATTAGTTTTATGAAATCACTTTAATAATATTATGAAATTGTTGTATTACTTTTATGAAACTATTGTAATAGTTTTATAAAATTACCATTAGATTAAATTCGGGCCATTATTTTATGATCAACAGCAAAGATACATGGTTCTTCCTTCACAATAGATACCTACATTCTCATTAAATATATCGTGCACACACATGCACTCGTGCATATATATTGGAGGCATATCTAATAAGAACTTCTCTTTTAGATGAGAACTAAGAACTTAAACCATGAGCCATTAGAAAAATGAAGACTAAATCAGTGGCTAAGGTTAAATGAACAACAATATGAAAATAAGAAAAACATAGCAAACTATCACTTAGTGTCAACTTTGGGTTCTATGGGATAGATCAAGGTTAAGATAAATCAAGTTTGAGATGCTTAATTTGGTAGAAAAATAATAGAGATGTCTAATACACTTTAGGATCTTCTAGTATGCCCTAGAAAGTTTTAGAGACTCTTAGATATGTATGCAATAATCTAGGATATTGTGAAGTATTATAGAATAAAGAAGAAGAAATTAAAATGTTCTAGAGCACTCTTGTACATGGGAGATATGTCAAGTGAAGGTCCTAGACTCCTAAAGCACGAGAAGGTAGTGGAATGATTTAGGAGATAAATATCTAGACTTATCTTGTATTTTGCAAAAATTCTAGAACATTCTCTTTTACAAAAGGGACTAACGGGGCCTCAATTATAAGTAGAGGTGCATCCCATTAGTTTCCAACAACCAAGAAGTCCCAAGTATTATAATCTCTCTACCTTTATACACATTTTCTTGTAATAGAAAACTTCTTTCTTTATAATTCTCTCGCATTTTATACTACTCATACTCTTATATTACCATTAAATCTAGTTTGGCTGACTTGACTTAACCTCACACAATGATTATGACTAAGTGAGTACTGCACAGGACTTTGTGGAAAGATTCAGGCCATGATAATTGGTATAAGAGTTGGTTCAAGGGAAAACATATGTTAGGAAAGTTAGTTACAAGGGGTAATGTTCTAAAAGGAGTAGTATAACAAGTGAACCAAGATCAGTGCTATAGTGGATTTGCAATCAAAGAACATAAGTCATGGGCGGTCTAAGAATTTCCTCACTGGGTTTGATTCTAAGTTGGTAATGGCAGAGGAGTACATAGGAAACATCAAGGATCTAAGAGAAGATATTGGGAAAGTGATGGATACTACAAACAAGCTAAATGAAGAATTTAGGATACGTTGGTAACTATGATGGAGGATTAAACCATTGTGGTAAATTAAGACATGATATGTTTTAAGGAGGCTCTGCAACAAACTATGGGAAAGTTAGAAGCTATGTGATGGAGCTATCTAACAAAGTTTTTGTCATATGGGTGGACATGAATGAATATAGGAGAATTGTGGCACAAAGGACCATCACAAATACTCCTAAGGTGGTGGATAAGCTAAGGCCTCCACCATTGCTAGGCATATGGGATGCTAAAGTACTTGACAACTTCCTTCTTCACATGGAACATTTTCTTGATATTCACTACAAAATAATAGACTTTTACCAACAGGCCTTATCTGTTGGTAAAAGCCATATTTCTATTGGCAAAAGTTTTTACCAACAGAAATTTTTCTGTGACAAATCTGTGGGTAAAAACTCTGTGCTTAAAAGTTTTACCCACAGATACGTAAGATCTGTTGGTATTAGTTGCTTATGCCCACAGATATTTATCTGTTGGTAAAATTTAATACCCACAATTATATCTGTGAGTAAAAGTATTAACCACAAAATGATATCTGTGACTAAAAGTATTATCCACAAAACAATATCTGTGACTAAAAGTATTATCCACAAAACAATATCTGTGACTAAAACTATTACCCACAAAAGAAAATCTGTGACTAAAAGTAGTATATACAAAATTATATCAATTGCTATATATATATATATATATATATATATATATATATATATATATATATATATATATATATATATATATATATATATATATATATATATATATATATTATCTGATAGTAAAATGACAATAATGTCCATAATACCTGTTGTAGCAATATTTACTTACAACAATAACTTATCTTTATATAAAATGTAGTACACCATACATAATCATTATTCTTTAGTTTAACTATCAATACGATAATAGTCGTATATGTATAATATATATATATACAACTTGTAACCTATGCTAACATATAAGACATCTTCATTAACATATCAAACACCATCATCTTCATTCCCATCCTATTTAGCATCTTCAACGACTTTTGCGTCTTCAATATTTTCTTTGATAATTATCAAGATGTATTCCCTGAAAAAATATGCATACAACTTCAAACGCAACAAATGCATCTTTTGGATATAAAACTCCAAATATCAACCATCTATGGCAATAGACACGCATAAAAACTGTTTTAAGAAGGTTTTATGGTTGTAAAAGGAGATAATGCAGTATACTGATATTATATGAGAATCTTCAAGAGCAGAACCGAATAGACCAACTCCATAACGCATGACCAAGAAGCTATCAAATCCTAAAGCTACTGTTATGGTAATCTATAAATGAAATAGGTAAAATAATAGGATATATTATACAGTGAACTTTATTAGCTATCAATGTATCTAGTATGAAGACATCCAAGATTCAGCATGCTTATTCTTGACATTCATTCCTTAGGTTGGTCAAGCTACATACATTCATATGTACTACCTTGAGGTAGAGTACAACACCATGATATATCTCTTGATTAAGTGAGCTAACGTAACATATATAAAGTAGGGCATGACATAAAACAATCTTTCAAGTAGCCAATTCAAGACTATTAGATTTCGAAACTGGGGTTTTAAAGCCCAAGACACAAAATTGAATAGTTCAAATCAATTAATTTCAATTAAAGGTGTTATGATGCAATTAATACCATTTCAACTATTTCTATATATTTAAGTTTAGAAAAACAACCATACAAATGACCAACTTCATTATTTCACTTAAAATCTAGGATTTTAGGCCTGAAAATACAATTCGATTGAATTCTATTAATTTATTTAAATTGAATGTTTAGAACTACAATTAGATATATTTTGTAACATAACATATAATCAATTGCTCAAAAATAATAAAAGAAATATCCAATTTAGCATAATTAGGGTTTTTGAGCCCAGAACGCAAATCCGATCAATTCTTCCTAAAGTATATAAATTGACAGTTTGGAATTGTAATTAAATGTATTCTAATGTAATTTATATAATCAATTGAATAAAACAACCTGATTACACAATCCAATTCAAACCCGTAAGAATTTTGACCCAAAAATCCAATTCTAATCAATTTCACATATTTTTCCTAAATCAATACTTTCGATATGAAATTAAATACATTTCAAAAGATATTATAAAATCAATTGAGTAAAAAAACTCAATTATACAATCCAATTCCATTACACACGAATTTTGACCTAGAAAGTCAATTCCAATGAATTCCACATAAATTTCTCAAATTGACAGTTCTAACATAAAATTAGAAACATTTTAAAGCATAACGTAAAATCAATTTGCCCAAAATGGCTTAATCGGATGAATCTGAAAAATTCGGACACAACCCGGCCTAAAATCCAATTTTCACAAATCAATCAAATGCACTACAATTTACCACTCTAAATTAATCATACAACATATATATACATAATTACACAATCAATTTAGCTTATCATAAGCCAATTCATACTCAATTAATCAAAATAAGGGCTAGGATTTTCGGAAAATTATACCAAACGAAACTAACAAATCTGAATAGGTGAAGGCCGGAGAAGATACGCCGGAGTTCGAGGATTTCTCGCCCGCAACCAGCGAGGCTCGCTGTGGCCGGAGGATGGCGGCACAACCTATGCTGCTGCTCGTGGCCGCTGTTGCGCGCGGCTGCTGGTTGCTGTAGCGCTGGAGCTGGCAGGCACAACGGTGGCGTGCGGCTGGAGTGGCGACGTCGATGGTGGCCGACCGTCGGCTGTTGACAATGGAGCTGGGGCGACGTCGATGGGGCGCAGAGGGTAGGGAGGCCGACGGAAAATAACAGAAGAGAAGGTAGAGAAGAAGAAAGAAAGGGAAAAGGAAGAGGGTCGGGACTCGAGGCCGGGGTCGTGTGTGTGTGCGTTTTTTTTTTCCTCTTCTCTTTCAAATAATAAAATTAATTTATTGCTAATAATAATAATAATAATAATAATAATAATAGTTATCTAATAATATTATTAAATAATAAATTTAAATAATAATTTGTATTATTTAAAAATATTTAATATAAAATTAATATTTTATAATTTATTATTAAGATAATATTAATCATAATTTATGATAAAATAATAATTATTATTAAAAATAATTAATAATGGGAAATAAATACAAATATAAATAATATAAATATTAATCATAATTTCCAAAAATTATTAATAATATTTATAATAATAATAATAATAATAATAATAATAATAATAATAATAATGTCCTAAAATAATTATTCTTAGTAATAATTAATAAAGAAGTACATTAATAAGAATAATAAGAATCATTATTTTAAATAAATTAATAATAGTATCTAATAATTACTAATATATTATTAATAATGTGAATGATTATTGATAATATTTATTATTGTTAAGATAATATAGATTTGAATGATAATTGGTATTATTTAATAATAAATTAATTTAATAGTAAATGGTAGTAGATATAATATATATTATTTCATTATAATTGTTAAAAGACACCATTATGAACAATATTAATATAAAAAAATTAGAAATAAAATAATAATTAATAATTATATATGTAAACTATTATTTCTAATAATGACTAATGACTTAATTATTATTATTATTATTATTATTATTATATTAATTAGAATAGAATTAATCATTATTAAAAATTATATAAAAACAAATATTATTGTTGAATTTCATAAACACTAATACCAATAGATGTAAAAGTGGGTATTAGTTCTGTTGGTATAATGCTACTAATAACCACAGATATAAGTGATGGTAAAAGATCTGTTGGCATAACATATTAATACCAACAGATAAAAAATTTCTGTGGGAAAAACTACATTATTGCCCACAGAAAATTATCTGTTGGTATTAGTTATTTTTACCCACAGAAAAAGTATCTGTGCCTAAGTTTCTGTTGGCAAAAGTCAATTATTTTGTAGTGATTTTACGGATCATTCATGAAAGAGAAAAGGTACACACTGCTTATATTCTCCTTATTAATAGAGTCAAAGTATAGTGGCAGAACAAGTTTGATGATATGGAATTAAGATAAGTTTTCATCACCACTGGTGTGGAGTTTAGGTAGGAAATTAAGGAATAATTTTACCTAAGGAATGTTGAGTTCTTGGCTCACATAAATATACACAAACTCAAACAAACTTGTTTAGTTGGGCTTATGAAAAGAAGTTTTTAGCACTAAAGTTAGAGGTACCAAGCATGAACGATGAGGAGTTGTACTTCAAATCTATGATGGGCCATCAACCTAAGGTTCAAGCCATAGTTGATCTAGCTAAATCTGAGAGGCATGGTGTTACTAGCTTTGATAACACTATGGTCATGGTGTAATTGTTTATGAGCCTTACCCTTACCTAGGAGGTTCCATGGGGAGATAAGAAGAATGGTGAAGGAGATGAATCTAGGGACCAATGAGGTTAAAGCTAATTGGAATGTTTATCCTTTTATATGAACACTACTATGGAAAGGGAAACTAATAATAGCACATTAATAACGGTGGTTTGGAAACCATTGCCAAACATGTGAAAATCAATACGCATGACATTTTTTATAACGGTTATAGTTAAAAACTGTTATTAAAACTTCCACCCTAAAATTATACACGGTAGTTTTAATAATCGTATATAAAAAACTATTGTTAAGACATCTTTTTAATACTAGTTAATATAGGAACCATTATTAAAATTCCACTGGGTCTTAATAACAATTACTATAAAAACCATTATAAAAAAGACGTATTAACAACTATTCTTTGAAGAACTATTATTAATAGAACTCTTAATAATGGTTTATCTAATAACTGTTATTAAAACCCCAATATTCTACCTCTTATTTCATTTGGTTCTTGTTTTGTGCTAAAACTTTTAGACTCTTTCATTCTGCACCTTCCATGTATTGTGCAAACCCTTGCACCACCACATCGTGCACTACTCCAGGTTGTCTCAACTTGGGAAAACCACAACTTATTTTCTATTACACCACTAACTCCAAGAAACCACTTTTTTGGTTGCACCACCACACCGCTGCCATTCTCAGAGTTGCATGTGTTGTGATTCTTATGCACCTTACATGCACTAGGTCATTCTTAGTCCACCGTATTTGTAGATGGTCATCATTCTCCTAGATTTTTCTCTTCTTATACACACACACACACATATGTTCTCTTGCATTGTTTGTTTATTGAAAAATGTATTGTTGAATATGTTAGTGAAAAATATTATTTTTCATTGTTGAATTTGTCGGTATTATATATTAACATGCATGAGTGTGTTAGCCGATCTTATACACACACAAACATTTTTGTTAATAAGTATAGGACACTAGGATGTTAGAAAATTTATATAATTAAATGAAAATATATTTTACATATGAACATCATTAAATGAAAATTTCAATTAGAGATGCATGTTAATGATTTTTATTTGATGAGGATTAAATAGACATAAAAAATAAAGAAGATATAAAAGTGATAATTAAATAGAGAGGACTAATTGTGTAATAATAATAATAATAATATATGATTTATTAGGGTTTAATTATTTTAGCTATGTTTAGGATTATGGTTTATTAAGTTTATGGTTAGTTTTTATTATAATTTATTAAGATTAGGGTTAGGGTTAGGGTTAACAATTATTATACTAAATATAATAATTAATATGTTCTCTTATAACAAAATATTATATACATTATTCTCAAATCTACTTCTAATAATATCATAATTTTTATACTTAACATATATATATATATATATATTATAATATTCCTATCTACTTGGTTTTACTATGTGAAGTTTGAATGATTTGATGATAGTTTGATGTTCATCCAGTTTGTTAAATATATAACTCAAGATTATGTCCTTATTTTAAACATGTCGAATATAATAAGAGGAAGCTTGATTCAACTTAACTTATTAACAAATCTAGTGGGAGTAAACGAAAGGATGTGTTTAGTAATTTATCTTTTCTTGATATTTAATGATACATTTATATCAATTGAAAAATAAATAAAAATGAATTGAAGATTATAAGTTTTATGATGAGTATATTATGTGGGTATGTTTTTAGCTTTACATAGTTGGTTAATATATGGTAAAATATATTTATAATTTGTCTAGCTAGTTGAAGAGCTTACATATTCTGTAATTTAGATCCCTTCGAGAACAACCTTGATGATAAGAATTAATGGTTCTCATTTGTAGGTAGTAAGATGAAATATCCTCCACTATATCTATGCATAGTGCTACGTGGTGATCTACGAACTCATGTCATATAGTTATACAACAAGCTAGGTCAGTTGTATACGCGTGGCGCATCCTATGACCCCTTCCATTTCAGTTTGTATCACCTACTATTGACCCTACCTTATATAGAGCCATGGTCGTTGGCTACATCTACATTTTTGCATTGGTTTTTCCACACATTGATACACAACACCCAAAATTTATTGAGGGTGAGGTGTTTGCAAGAGAGTATGATTAGAAATCTATAGAATTGATAGTGATTGATGATGAGAGAAGGTTTCAACATATCTTTCCTCTGAGTATCCACCACGATTACCCTAGATTATTCATGACCAAACTCTTGGTTGATGATGTGAGGGAAAAAATAATATATCAAGATGAGTGGAATTTGAGAGTGATAGTTATTGTTCAGGCTCAACGAGGCTATCAAGGGATCTAGTTTTATGGTTATAAATTTTTCTTAGTTAGGTGTTTGATCTTTAGAAACCTTTTGATGTTTATAGTCCTACTACTGCTTTAATCTCGTAATATGTATATCTTTTGTAATTTGAACTATAGTATGAGCAGTTTGAGTATTAATATCTCTTTCGATTATTGTTCTCATGATATATATAAAGAATAGCATGATACATTTGAGATTAACTCTTTCTAATCATAAGTGATTTATAAATTATTAGGCTGATAATTAAATTGATTTGTAACAATTACCTTTACATAGGATACATCTAAATAGAAAAATTATGGATTATAAATGCTTGTCTGTAAATCGTTTGCCTAGAGAATATAACGAAGGAGTGGATTTTTTTCATCAAGTTTACAGTTGAACATGCTCGGGAATCTAATACAATAGTCTGTCCTTGTTTGAACTGTGCTTATATTCAATATGTCAACGCTGATGATTTGAGAGATTATTTTTTTGTGTATGGAATTGATATAAGTTACACCTATTAGATATGGCATGGTGAGAGAGAGTCTAAATATGATAATGAGGATGTTAGGAGGAAGTAGTGGATCATCATTTGAGAACTATGAGGGACATTCGTCAGAGGAGATGACTCAAAAGGTTGAGAAAAGTGTTTGAGATTATCCAAAAATGTTTGAGAACTTATTAAATGAGTTAGATAAATCTTTGTACGGTGATTGTAATACATTTACTCCATTATCGGCTACTTTAAGGTTATAAAACTTAAAATCATGTAGAGTAATAAGAGCTTCACGGAATTATTAATACTTGTAAAGGATATGCTTCATAATGACAACGTTCTACACTATCATACCTATGAAGCAAGGAAGAGTATTTCCTCTATGGGCATGAGTTATAAGAAGATACATGCATGCCCTAATGATTGTGTGTAATAATCCTAAATTTAAAGTACCATAACATAAGAAGAACAAGGTGCCTAGTAAGATGTTATAGTATTTTCCTATAATACCAAGATTCAGGTTGATGTTTAATGATGTTAAAGATTCCAAGAACTTGAGATGGCAAGTTGGTGAGAAGATAGATGACATGCTTCTTATACATCTATTTGACTATCCACAATAGATGATAACTAATGGCTTGTTCCCTGAATTCAATAAAGAAACAAGAAATATGCTCGTTGTGCTTTCTATAGATGGAATGAATCTAAACAATCAAGGCACCTATAGTATATGGTCTGTAATTTTGGTTATATACAATCTACCTCCGTTGATCTATATGAAATGTAAGTATATGATGTTGTCTTTACTCATTTCGGGGCCAAAACAACTGGGGAATGATATTGGTGTTTATTTGGTACCTTTGATTAATGATTTGAAGTTTTTGTGTGACATGTGAATTGAAGTATTTGATCCATACAGTGAATAAAATTTCACTTTGAGAGTAATGTTGTTCTATATTATAAATGATTTTCTAATGTACGGCAACTTGTCATGTTATAGTAGGAAAGGCCATTATGCATGCCCGATATGTGAGGAGAATACTTCATTTGTTCAGCTAACACATGGCTGGAAGACTATCTTCCTTGGGCATCATATATTTTTACCAAACAAGCATCATTATTGTAGGAAAATAAAATATTCAGTGGCTTTCGGAAAGAAGGGAAGGAACCAATTCAGCTGAGGGATCAATAAGTGTGGCTGAAGATGAAACATTTAAGTATCAAGTTTGGGAAGAAGAATAAAGATAAGCCTACATCATTTGGGTGGAAGAAGATAAAAATATTCTTTGACTTCCTTATTGGGAATATCTTTACATGAGACATGCCCTTTTTGTGATGCATATCGAGAAAGATATATATGACAGTTTTATTGGTACATTACTTAATGTTCCATAAAATACTAGAGATGACATCAATGCTCGAATGGATATGGAAGAAATGGGTATTAGATAAGAATTGGCACCGCGGGACAATTGAATAATAACATATTTACCACTGGCTTATAACACTCTTTTAAGAAAAGAGAAAATTTCATTTTACAAATTCTTTAACAGTGTTAAGGTTCCAAAAGGGTATTCTTCAAATATCATAAGGCTCGCATTGATGAAAGATTTAAATCTAATTAACATGAAGTCTCAAGATTGTCATGTTTTGATGCAACACTTGTTGTCAATATCTATACATGGAATTTTGCCAAAGCATGTTTGAATTTCTATCTTGAGGCTTTATTAGTTTTTTAACGCCGTCTGATCCAAAGTCATATATCATGATAGTTTGGATGCCTTACAAAGAAGGATTGTGATTATTTTATGCCAACTTGAAATGTATTTTCCACCCTCATTCTTTAACATTATGGTACATCTAACTATTCATTTAGTTTGTGAAATAAAAATGCTAGGAAATGTTCATAGGCACTGTATGTACCCCTTTGAGCAGTTTATGAAGTTGATAAAAGGTTATGTGAAAAACTAAAATTGGCTAGAAGGATGTATTGTTGAAAGTTACCTTGTAGAAGAGGTAATTGAGTTTTGCATGAAGTAATTGTCAAATGATGAAGCTTTTGGTATTACTAGGTCTTGATATGTAAGAAAAATCAAAGGATAGGGTATTAGGGGCAAACAGTTTGGACGTATAGACCCTGAAATATTCCGTAAATCACGTCAATATGTATTATACAATAGTGATGATGTTCAACCCTATATTGAATATCATATGCTTTCTTTATGGATTGAAAAACTATCAAAGACTTAGAAATGGATAATTGATAAATATAATCTTTCCTTTATCGATTGGATAAGAGATCGCATCATTCTACTCATTGAACATTTTTCAACTTTAATTTCCAAAACCTTGCATTGGTTTTCTCAGAAACCTCGTTAAGAAGATTTTTCATATACTAGTTATGTGATCAATGGTTACACTTTTTATACAAAACAACAAGATGAGAAGAGTACAATGTAGAATAGTAGGGTGACTGTAGTGGCTGAGGCAATGTATGTTGCAAGTGTGAAGGACAAGAACCCAACCTATGCATATATGAATTATTATGTTGTGATTGAACATATATGGCAGTTAAATTATGCTACATTTAAAGTCTCTATATTCGGTTGTAGATGGGTTGATAATAGCTATAGAGTTAGACATAAAGATGGATTTACATTAGTAATCTTAGTAGGGCCTAGCATAAACAAGATCCGTTATCTTAGCATCACAAGTGACACAAATATTCTTTATCACTAATCCTACTGATAACAAATGGTCTATGGTACTATCTATGAAGAAAAAAGGCCAATAAATGTGATGATGAAAATGATACCAATTGGAATAAAGAGTGTGTCTCGGTTGTGCAAGAAACTCAATTATTAAATGATGATAACAATAAAATTAATGAGGAGGGATGATCATTATGAAGTATATGTATCATATCCTAAAACTAATCCTAAAACAAGGGAAAAAAAAAGAAGGAAAAGAAGCCAATGAGGGTAATAATATTGTAACACATAATATGTACGCTTGTTTTTTTAAATGCATATTCTCACCTTCCTCATTAAATATTTATTGTATTAGAAAATAATTTAGTGGTATATTATGGTCAATACATAATATTCTAATATAATTTATTTATTGATTTTTTGTAGAGATATAGCAAACAAAATAGTTGATAGGAATATTAGTGATGAAGAAGAGAAGAGAGGAAAAACTATTGTGAGAATCGTTATGGATATGAGGAATAGAGGAGAACAAGTCAAGTTGGGATGGAACACTTAAAATATTCCTATTGGCCCTTATGCAGGCATGTTTTTTACATACATTTCACTCGTCATACGTAACTATTTTCCTCTCTCTTACAATAAGTGGAAGCAGGCTCCAAAGGATCATAAAGAGCATATTTCGTAGGAATTCATGGTAGTTATTATATTATGTTTAATTGTTGTTGTATCCCAAATGTTATTAATTTTAATACATTAACATCGGTATACATCTATATGTCTTATTTTATAGAGTTTTCAATGTCCTAAATACTATAATGAAATGGCTTCTTAGACATTGTAGTGAGTGTCTAAGAACATTTAGGTCATACTTGGTTTGTAGAAAAATGTATAGAAAGAGGGATGACTCTCTACGATAGAACACACCCAAACAATATGGTTTCAATGATCAAGAAAGTTGGAACCAATTTATTGTATATCATCTTTCAAATGATTTTAAGGTATTTGTTAGATAACAATTAAATTTTTTGATGAAGAATATTTCATTGATATTTGAATAACTATGTGCTTATATTTTGGCTTGTAACATAGGAAAAAAGTTCCAAAAATAAAGAGATTGCTAAGTAGAATAAATAATGGTGTAATATAGCTCGCAAAGGCTATACATGCTTTGAAGAGGAGTTGATATGAGATTTTGATTTATTCATTTACATGTAAAAGTATATTGTTATAATAATATTCTTAATGTAAGATTAATTTTTGATTTACAACACAGCCCAAGAATTAGATTCATGTACCTTGTCGATTAATATTGGTACATTATGGAAGAGGGCTATAGTAACAAAATATGAATATATTAATGAATATGTAGATGTTGCTACCAAAAACATTGTAAGTTTTTAGATATCCCGAACTCTACTTAGTTTTCTTTTAGAAAAATATTATATTATGCTTATTCCTATAAGCTAAATTTAAATCTATTGTATACATTATAGGATGAACTTGAAACATGGGATGCTATAAAGGGGGTGAACCAATATAACATTATGTCCCATGCTACAGGAATTATAGAACACTTCAGAAGACATAGGGTCTTAAATTAGGTGTTATGAGAATGAGTGTGTGTGGTCAATCTTATGGTTCTCGTAGCACTAATGAGCAAGTGGTCATCCTCACCCAGAAATTCAACATGGAATTTGAATAGATGGAAACAATGGACAAGAATTTTCATTTATTAGATCTCAAGGTTATAAGTCATCTGATTCAGTTGACTATGATCAGCTTCACATACTCAATGTAAATAGCGTTAGAGATAGTTGCGAAGCTGATGCACGTATTTCTTTTTTTCCCGAGGTAAGCATTGCAAATTATGAAATGTTACTAAATGTATTCAGTGTCATAAATAATCAAGAATGTGTAATATTTTTATTTTAGGGCCTGCATAACTGTGACGTATTAGTGAATGACCTTTAAACTCTTTTAGTGAAAGGAAGGGTACACATTAGTCATAGTACCCAGACGCAAACAGTCCATGGGTATAACTTAACTCTAAATACAAGGCTAATGAGTATTGACACTCCAATCATTGGCAGTGTGCCCTTGTCTTGTTATAAAGAAGGCAATGAGACAACCACAATGCTAGAAGCTCATAGAAGCTTCATACCTTGACCTACAAATCAGATACGTCTCGCTACGGAAGAGGTAATGGCATTAGACATTATTATTAGACCTTGTTTAGTACTTACATTGTTTATAAATTTTTCATATATGTATACTCAATATTTATTTCATTTATTATTATGAATTAAGGAATCAAAAAAGAAGCATGATTCTACTAGTAAAACCAAGAGTTACTAGTAGAACAAGCAACACAAAAGAGGGCTCTACTAAAGGAAAGAGAGCTAAATTAGAAAAATCAATTTCTCCACAAAAGATTCCTTCTTCAAAGAAGAGCCAACCTCCACCAGAATTGGCTTTTTTATATTTATATACCCAAAACTATCTTAGGGATAATTATATTTTCATTGCTTGTTATCCTGAGTATATTGGGAGGGACGACACTACTTATATGGTATCAAAGGTTGATAATAATAATATTTATAATTAGGAATGGATGCCAACCACAAGTGTTGCCATCTATATCAAGTAAGTATTATTTTATATTTCAGATTTTAGTACTTCTTGTTGCATTGGAATGTTTATAACCTCTTATATGAGTTATCAATTATTAAAAAATTTGCATTGTTATTATTATCAATAAGTTGGTAGCTAGTTGTGCTGTGATGGAGGGAAAGTTACCATCTATTGTGTTTGTGTGCCCATACTATATAGCTGACGTACTACAATAAGAGAGGGTAGGCACACAAACTATTTAGCAAATTGCATTTTTTCTAAAGGCTACAACAAGATGTACCTCATTCCTCACCTAAAAAATGAACATTAGGTTTTATACGCCATCCGACCTTATCTTAATAAAGTTTATGTGTTTGATTCCCTTCTAACCTATAACATGCCTTTTAACATCGCTCATTGTGGTGGGAAAGAATTTATCGACATGTTAGTATACTTTTTACTTCTTACTTCATTTGCATATTTATGCACATATTCTACTTTAATTATTTGAGGTATATATACTAAAAATATTTGTATCCAACTCTATTTATTAGGGCACTACAGACAACATATTAGAGAAGAGGTAGGAATAGTGTTCCAAACCCAAAGAGTCTTGAATATGAGCTTATAATGGTAAGTAGGAAGATAAGTATTTTGTATTTTGTTTCAATTCAAATTAATATCTAATAGCTAAAGTGCTAAATGAATTCATTTGACAGTGTTCATAACAATAGAATGGAAATGATTGTGGATACTATGTATGTAGATTAATGGATCTAATAGTCCAAAATAGATCGATGAATATAGATTCAAGCCATGTATGTTATTTTTCCATATTTTTCTATTAATGAATTAATACATATATATTTGGTACTTGACCTAAGTTCTAACTGAATAATCGAAACTTGTAGTTTTTCACTAGTGGTTATGCACAAGGGCAGAAATATAATGTTGATAAAATTGATGAAGTTAGAGACCAATGGGCCAAGCACATGCATTCATACATTTGGTATTAGCTAGGGATTTATATTCTACATGCATATTTAGATTTTTATTTCATTTAGGTCTTTTGGTCATCGAGGTTATGATTTTTAAATTTTTGAATTCGAAGTGTAGAGCTACCTAGCTGTGGTATGCCTATTAATTTTGATTTCTAGGTATGCTCAGCGTATTGAGACATACCAATTAGAGATTGATTGAAAATATGTAGTATCATTTGGGAGGAAGACATGCATGTATATATGAATTAATGTTGTTTTATATTGCATATTTGGTAAATATTTGAACGTACAACTGTGTATATTGGCTAGAACAAAAAAACAAGAATATAAAAGAAAATGTGTAAGAAACCATTATTATAGATGTTTTAATAACAATTATCCATACAAACCGTTATTAAAAGTTGGCATTTAATCTCAATTTTATGATTATTTAATATGTATTAGGGTTTAACAAATGCATAATCAATGATTAAAACCCTTATTGGATAATATTTTAATAATGATTTTTATAATAACCGTTATTAAAATATTATTTTTAACAACAGTTGTGACTTGAAAAACGTTATTAAATACCAAGTTTATGTAAGTATTCGTAATTTTTTTGTATATTTCATATGATAGTTATGAACCGTTATTAAAGATTAATAACGGGTGATTCAATAATAGTTCAAAATTGTTATTAAAAGCATAAAATAATGGTCATTAAAACCCATTTCTAAGGCAATGGAAAACATAACCTTTAAATATTAGTTTAATTACTTATGTTAATCCTTGACCTACAAATCTAGATAAATTCTTAAATAAATTTGTTCGTATTATTTTATATTTTTATTTTCATTTAAATCCACTCTAAACTAATTAGTTTACCCAATTTATTTTTCATAATTGATACCATAAATCTGTATAAATTAATTTTATCCAAAAATTGAATTTAACCTAATTCTAATTTTAACCTATATTCTAATTTCTTTTTATTTTTGTTCCCATTTCCTATTTTCTTTCTTTTCTCCACTTGTACCCTTATGCATCTAAATATGCCCTAACTCCCTCTACATCAACCCTACACCGCCCCTTGCCTATGCATTCCTGCATCCTTCTTTCCTTTTCTTGCTAACTCAGACTGACACACTCCCTCCTCGCATCCATTTTCTCCTATTCCTGCCTCCTACACCATCCCTCTACCGAACCTCCATGCCAACTTCCCCCTTCTACCTCTGCTTTGCCTTTTCTGCACCCCCGCCCATCCCTCTACCACCACCCACTCCTACCTACATATCTTACACAACTAAAAGAGCCCATTTCCCCATTAGTTTTTACCTCCCTTCTACCCATGACCATGCATGTACACACACACATATCCCCTAATCTATGTTTGATCCCCTATGATTTCCTCCTTCCTCCTTACCTCTTCTTCTTCCTTTCTTTCTCCTTCTCTTCCCCTAGCTTTGATTTCCATTTTCCTCACCATAACTAAAGCCATCGCACCACTAGCTCCACCATCTCACAACCTCTCTACCCCTCATCCCTCTTTCCCTTCTCCTTCCTCCTTCCTTCCCCCATTGATCCATGGCCTTCTTTTCTCTCCTCTTTCCTTTTATCCCTCGAACCAAATTTCCCCTACCTCTATTTTCTTTACCTTGCATACCATCAGACAACCTCCACCTTGTAGTCCATACACCATTTTCTCATAATTGGCCCCAATTCTCCTTGCCGCACCAATCACTAGGAAGCCAACCAATCTTTACCTTGAGCCCTTCCCTTCCCTCTTCTCTTCTCCTTTCTCCTTTATTCAAGCTAATATAAGAGCATTCCCATTTTATGATCATAATCTCACCATTAATTTTTAAGTTTAAGAGCCATAAGACTATTTACTTGAAAAAATTAATTATCTATTATAACCTATCCAAGAAAGCCATGTAAGCCATATAATACTTGCAAATATTCTCCTTTGTCATCCACAAACCAAAGTAAAAGAAGGCACATTAGGCAACATTTTTTACAAGTTTGTACCATCTTTTTAACTGTATTTTATTAGTATTTTAACTCCATTCATCCCTCAAAACACACAACCCTATCAACACTCCTTAGAAGCCAAATAAATTAGCCACAAGTCCCTCTCATTTTGGATGTGAAGTCACTTTCAACACTTGGGAAAAATGAAGAAGATTTAGGGAAGAACATTTCTTACTTATGTTTATTACTTATAATAATAAAAGGGGTCTTTTTCTTTTTTTTCCTTTTGTGAATTATGGTTGTTATGATAATTAGAACACATGATAATAGGAGTGGAGAGTCAAAAATCTGCATAAGTATTCACCCCTATAATCGAAACACATGGGCTAGAACTTAGGTAGAATTTCTTCCTTATTAAGGCTCTAAATATATGTATTAGTTGGTTAAGTTTTAACCTTTAATCCATCACTTCTTCTATAAGTGTTAAGGATAAAATGAAATATGAACAACTCATATTTTATGTAAGAGCTTGAAGTTCTTGTAAAAATATTACAAGATTTATCCTAAGAGTTTATACCTTAGGTGGTTCTTGCAATTATTGATTCAATAGGTGAACAAAAATCAATTTTTATTATCTCAAAACACCCCTTATTTATTTCTTATATTTTGGTTGTTCTATAGTTTTGGAACACCAATACCTAGAAAGACTCAAGTTAGATCTGATATGCATCAACTTTGTATCAACTCTTAGGTTTTATTGAATTAGGTCTTATATCTATTTCTCATCAAAATTTCCTAAACCAAACACACACACACACACAAACATTTCTAGCCAACTTCCACTCAAAAGCTATCCCATTTTCCTTATAATCGATTATAATTCTCTTCTTAAATTTTTGTTATCCTTTAATGGGAGAACTTCCTTTACCAAGAGGGTTGAAACATAAAGGAATAAATAATTTAATATGGGATAGAGCCATTGAGCCTATTTAAAATGATATGAGGAGATTACTTGATATCTTTGAAGCATTAGTTCCTAATGTGACATAAGAACTTCCTAGAAAAAAGCACCCCCCCCATTTTTTAGCCACAAGAAGATTTCATCCATGTTGGTAGTGAGGGTGAAGAAGACTTATCATCAAGTGAGTCCTCTATTAAGCCAAGGAGGAGGAGTAATAAAGATAAATTTCTTGATTTTAGGGCTGAGGTCCTAGATTTTGAAGGAAATCACAATCCTAAATAATTTTTATAATTAGAGTTGAGGTGTAGTAGGTTGTTTGAGGCTAAAGGATATTTTGACACTAAAGTCTTGAAGTTAGTGTCTTTCAAGTTCAAATGCCTTGACTCCTTATTTTTAAAGAGTGTATTTCATAATAGGAGGGGAAAAAATAAAAATTTATATATTAGATGAAAATGAAGAAGTTAATGAAGGAGATATTCCTTCCTCCTCATTTCACTCAACACTTATGCAACAAAATTTTATATTTGAAACAAGGGTCATTGAGTATAAAGGAATAAATTATAGAGTTCAAAAAACTATATATGATGCTTAAAATGGATGATCTAAAAGATTATACTATGTTTCATTTCATTGGTGCTCTTATGTAATAAATATCTAGGAAGATGGAGATGCATAGGTATTATACCTTATATGAGATTTATCATCTAGCTATCAAGATAGAAAGACACAAAAAGGATAAGAGGTTTGTTAGATATAGAGTTCCAAATAAGGGTGATAGCAAATCAAGGGAGGTTCCTCCACCATTCAAAGCCCCTTCCAGACCTTTGGCAAAATACGTGAGGAGTAAAGGAGTGGAATTTGAGAACAAGGCTAAGAGTGTTAAGTATTTTAAGTGTCAAGGTTTAAGACACTTTCAAAATGAGTTCCCTAATATACATGTGATGACCATGATAGATTTGGAGGAATCTAACCAAAAGGAGGATAATGAAGTGAAGGAACAAGTATTAGCCATGAATGGAGAGGAGGAGTTTACAGTACCAAATGTAGGAGAATCTTTAATAATGAGAATGGTATTTCATACTAAAAAGTTTGGAGTAGATGATTCAAAAAGAGAATATTTTTCAAACTAAGTGCTTCATAATTGGAAAAATATTTTCTTTTATTATGAATGGATGAAGTTGTGCTAATGTAGCTTCTTGCACCTTAGTAGAGAAGCTCGGTCTTCTTACTACAAAATGTAATAAACCATATAAGCTATAATAGCTTAATGATGGTAACATGGTGGAGGTGACAAAGTAAGTGAAGGTTCCCTTCTCTATAGGGAAGACCTATCAAAATGAGGTGGTGTGTGATGTAGTTCCAATGGATGCTTACCATTTGCTTTTAGAAAAGCCATGAAAATTTAATAGAAGTTTCTTACATGATGGAAGAGGGAATGGCTATTACTTGAAGTTTGACATGAATAATATTGTTTGCACCCCTTAGCTACTCCACCTAGTTATATTAAGATGAGTTGTAAATTATCTAGACAAATTCTTAGTAAAAGGGAAAGTAATCTATCTCTTGTTATTGCTAGAGGATAATGAGGGGAGAGCTTGAAATGAGCCATGGGTTAGGTACTTGTTAGAGGAGTTTGATGATGTGTTATCTAATGATCTGCCTTGTGTAATACCCCCCCATTAGAGGCATAAAGCACCAAATAAACTTTATACTCGGTGCTATAATCCTTTATAAGGTGGATTATAGGGATAACCAGGTGTAACCCTAAGGAATCCTTGGAGTTATAAAAGCAAGTAGATAAATTGTTATCTAAGGGTTTATAAGGGATTACCTTATTCCTTTGGCCATGCCTCCCTTGCTTGTGCCAAAGAAAGATGGAACCATGAGAATGTGTGTTGATAGTAGAGCTATCAGCAACATTAATATCATGTATAGGTATCCTATACCTAGACTTAATGATATGCTTGATTGTTGAATGGTGCATTGTTTTTTTTTTTTCCAAAATTTTCCTAATGAGTGACTACTACCAAATAGGAATTAAAGATAGCGATGAATGGAAAACTGCATTTAAAACCAACAGAGGATTGTATGAGTAAATGGTTATGCCCATTGGTTTTGTCAAATGTCCCTAGTACCTTTATAAGACTTATGAATAAGGTACTTAGGCCATTCATTAACAACTTTGTAGAGGTTTACTTTGATAATATCCTTGTGTATATCTCTAGTGATTAAGAACATGTAAAACATCTCAAACTTTTATTTTTAGCACTTATAGGTAGCAAGTTATATGCTATATAAGAGAATTGTGAATTATTTGTACCTAGGGTTACATTTCCCAATAATGTAATACGGGTAGAATTTTTATAATATTTTTCCTTTATAGCCAAACAAAAAAGTTGAAAAACAATTGTATTAGCAAATTCACTCTCTATGAGATATTGTATGCTCTCTTTATTAGAGGTGAGAGTATAGGAGTTTGGGTGCATTAGAAAGTTCTACAAGGAAGATGAAGAATTTAGATGTTGCTTTAAGGATCAATACTAGAATAAGGAATTGATTGTCATTCGAGATGGGTTACTTTTCAATAAAAACAAGCTCTACATACCCAAATGTTCTATTAGAGAATTACTTGTTAGGAAAGTGCACGGAAGAGGACTAGTTGGACACTTCAGCATCAGCAAGATTGTAGATGTGCTTAGTGAGAATTTTTATTAACCCAAACTTATAGGAGATGTAAAACGTGTAATAGCTAGATGTGTCACTTATTAAAAGTCTATGAATTGCTTCTACTAAAGACTATGCACGTCCTTTACTATCCCACATCAACCATGGGATCATGTGAGTATGGACTTCATTGTGGCATTGCTTGTGTCACAAAGGTAAAATAATTCTATGATGGTGGTCTAAGATTAGTTCTATAATTTGGCTCAATTCATTACATGCCTTAAAACAGATGATGCCATTTATATAGTCAATCTATTCTTTAGGGAGATAGTGAGGCTACATGGTATTCCTAATTCCATTATCTCAAATATAGATACAAGTTCCTTAGCTAATTTTGGAAGGACTTGTGGAGGTTATTTAGTACTAAAATTCTATTCAGTACTATCTATCATCCATAAAATGATTGGGAAAAATAAGGTCATCGATAGAACCCTCACAATGCTCCTTAGAAGATTAGTTCCTGAATCCTTAAAGGATTGGGATACCAAACTTTCACATGACAAATTTTCCTATAATCGATCACCAACCTATTCTACAAGAAGGTCACCCTTTGAATTAATATATAGGGTGAACCCTACTACTCTAATTGATCTCTTTCCTTTTTCAATTGAAGCCCACACCAGCTTTAGAGCACACGAAAGGGCAAAGGCAATGAAGAAAATTCATGAAAAAATGAAATGAAAACTAATAAGGCAAAAAAAAATTAAAAAAAATTGTATAAATTAGGATATCTAGTTTGGCTTTACCTTAGAAAATAATGATTTCCTTATGAAAGGAAGAACAAACTCATTCCTAGATGTGATGGCTCATAAAACGTTGTTGAGAATATTGGTGATGATTTTTATAAGTTAGATCTACTAGAGGAAATGTTGAACATATTTAATGTGGGAGATATACTCCCTTACATTCATGAAAAACGTTTCAAAAATAAGGAGGTAGCATTTTAAGAGAAAGAGGATAACATAGGAGCATTCCCATTTTATGATCATAATCTTGCCATTAATTTACCTAAGTTTGAGGGCCATAAAACTATCATTACTTGGACAAATAAATGATATATCAAAACCTAGTCATGAAAGCCATACAATCCTTACAAATCTTCTCCATTATCATCCACCCACAAACCAAATTGAAAGAAGGCACATAATACCACATTTTTGCAAGTTTTCCTTCCTTATTTTCTTAGTATTTTAACCTTAGTTAGCTGTAAAAAAATATAGCCCTATCAAAACCCCTTCAAAGCCACAAGACCCTCTCATATTGGATGTGAAGTCATTTTCAACACTTAAGAAGAATAATGTAGATTTAGGGAAGAACAAGGAAGGTTCGAAGATATTCCTTACTTATTTTTGTTAATTACAAGATTAAAAGGGTTTTTTGTCTCTTTCCTTTTGTGTATTATGGTTTTTATAAGAATTAGAACATGTGATAATAGGATGGAGAGTCAAAAATCTACATAACTATCCACCCCTATGACCAAAACACATTGACTGGAGCTTAGGTAGAATTTCTTCTTTATTTAGGTTTCAATCATATGTAATAGTTGATTAAGTTGTAGATTTTAATCCTAAACGTCTTCTATAAGTGTCAAGGATATAATGAAATGAGAACAACTCATCTTTTAGTTGCATACTTTTATCTCTAGCAACCAAGTGCCCTTCTTCATTATCTAAGTGTAAGAGCTTGAAGTTCTTGTAAAAATCTTACAAGATCTATCCTATGATTTTATACCTTAGCTAACACTTGCAAGTATTGATCCAAGGGGTTACCCAGACTCAATTTTTATCCTCTTAAACTATCCTCAATTTCTTTCTTGTATTTAGGTTATTGTAAGGTTTTAGAACACTAACACCTAGCAAGACCCAAGTTGGATTTCATATGCATCATGTCCTAGCTACTAGCTTCCCCACCCTTGGCTACCTGTAGCTCCATCAACACACAAACCACTAGCCATCATCATCATCACCTTCCCCTTCTGCCTTACCTAGCTTACGCCACTCGTGAAGCATGAGATCCTTTTTAAAATTTTATATCCATTTTAATTTAAGGAAATTTTTGGTAATTAACTATTTAATAAATATTTTTAATAAAAAAAATTATTAGATCAATTAAATATTAATGTGTAATGTGGTTATTGTAGAACTATTTTTAGGCACAAAGTTTTATTAATAGAACATAATAATTTTATTAGGTTACCTAATAAATTATGCTTTGGATGAAAGTTTTATACTCAACTAAAATAATAGATATTGCATGATATCATATTAGAGTTTTGATTTCTAAACTATCTTAAGTATTTTAGTTACATTGTGTTTCTTACACTCTAGTAAAATGTGAGATTTCATGATAGCACATTAGGTTTTTTAAAATATAAATTGTATTAATTATATTATTTACGTTGCAATTGTTTGCCTAAAAATTTTAGCATTAAATTTGGCAAAATGGGGCATGTTAACCTGTATAAGTTATTATTATCTACGAAGTAAGCTAAAATGGGTTTAATGTTGGAAATAAATTATATATGTTATGTATGTCTAAATGTGATAAGTTGAGCATTCCCAAGTGTATTTTGGCAAACAAAAATATTATTATTGTGTTCCATAAGAGAAATTCAGTCATTTTTATCATATCATGATATTTACTTTGGTAATAATGTCTAGTATGCTTTAACTATTGTTATGTATGGGAGTATGTGGTTTGGAGTCTTAGGAACACATGTTAAGGATTTATATGCTAAACCAATGATAAAGATACATGTCGTAGTTAAGTATGTATGTATGTATATATATAATTATATACATATATATATAATTATGACTATGCATTTTTATGATGATAGAATATATTGGAGGTCAAAAAATTATTCATACTATGTCTCATAAGATTTTAGTAGACAAATAAGTAGTGTAGTCATCTTGGGTGTATTTTGGCTAACATGGGTTAAGAATAGAATTTTGAGTATTTGAATATAATAAGTGGTCCAAAATAATCTAAGTATATTATTTGAAAAATCTTGGAGTAAATATGAATTACCTACATCTAATACTTGAAGAAAGCAGTCATAAGTGTGAATAGTAGTCATGGAGGCAAACTTATAATCACATAATGGAATTTTTTGAGTTTGACCTTGATTTCTGGATATTTTGGTTATGTTGTTATTTTAGGAATGCATATTAAATTTAAGAGTCTCATGAGCCTCATAGGAAAAACTATGATTGATTTGTGTAATTTGGATTTTTTGTAAGAAAGGTAATAGTAGCCCTAAGGGTAAACTATTATCGCATATCTAAAATATGGGATTTAGATCTTGATTTTTATATATGATTTCAATAATATTATTTTTTAATTTAAATTTAAATTTTATGTTTATATGGATTTTATGGGAAGAGTTATGATTAAATTATAAAATTAGGGTTTTTTGGAAAATATAAATAATAACCTTAAAGATAGCCTATTATCGTATATATAAGAGGTTGGATTTACACCTTAATTTTTTTTAATATGTTGTCAATATTAACATATTAAGTATGGGTATTGAATTTGGATATAAAATGAGCACCGGGGAAGAAGTTATGCTATACTTATGAAATTAGGGTTCCTTAGGAGGGTGTGGTTTTTTCCTTAGAAAAATGTTGGTTGTGCTATATGTGTTTCAAATTATTGTGTTAAGATATGTTATATTTATTTCATGTATATATATATATATATATATATATATATATATATATATATATATATATATATATATATATATATATATATATATATATACACACACACACATATGTTGAGGACCTTGAGAAATACCACCTTAAATAAGATATTAATCACCTAAAGAGAAAGATTATATAAGCTAAGGCTGAGGTATTAGGTCTTCTCCATTGGATAATAATAGTGGCTCGAGTGTCTTGTCCCTGAGAGGTGCTTTAGATATTCTACTAATATAGGAATAGTAGAGCTCCTAGGCTCAATATGATCTTGACATAAACAATTATGAATAAGATATAAATCACCTAAAGTGAAAACCAGGCTGATTAAAATTAAAGTGTTTTTGTCATTTTCAGTAGAAGATAATAATAGCTTAGGTGTGTTTTCCCTAAGAGGCATTTCAGACCTTACCACCAATTTAAGAATAATTTCTTAGGTGCATATTACCCTAAGAGGTGTTATGTTCATTCTATCAGATGATAATAGTGGTTCAGGTGTGGTTTTTCCCGATAGGGGCTTTAGCCCATTCCATTAGATTAAGAATAGTGGGGTTATTTAACTCGGCATGAATAAAAAATAAATAATGATCATAATGATTGGTTTTGATTATGATTAAGATTAATGATATGGATGTAGAATTCAAAATATATTGTGAAAGTTATGGTTGTTGTATTGAGTTTGATTCTAATCATTATTTTCATATAGCATCTCTTATATGGTTGGTTAGTATGTTTTATTATGTTCTACATAAATTATTATGATTATTATGTGGCTTCTTTTTTTTATATTTGATATAATTATGGTATCTCTATCATTATATAAATATTTCAATATCTATACTATGTGTTGTTGTGATGTATTTTATGTGTTCCGTGTAAGTTTTTCATATTAGTTTTATATAATGGGTTATTCAATACCGTTACACTAAAGGATTCCATTTTATGACCCTCCTACTTATTCAATAGGTAGTGGCATTTACAAGTTTGCCTATGAGATCAGCTAAAGATTAGTGCTTACATTAAGAGTAAGGTTATCTAGTGATTTATCCACTATCTTTTGATCTAAATGATTATGTACTCTTATATTCATATGTATTTTCTTTCCCTAAATTTTGTAATAAAAAACATTTCATTTTGTTTGAAATGATATTAATTTTTTTTTATTCTTTATACTCTAATTTTCATAATTATGTTATCAATTTAAGTGGAATAACATTTTTAGCCTTAGTACTTAGTATAAGAATGGTAAAGGAAAATGTACTTGTACCAAGTGTGGAAGAAACATCCCCAGTTTTTCTATTTTAGTTTTCAAAATTAATTATTTAAACAAAATTTTTGGTTTATAAATTTGAGCATATTACAAAATCCCTTCAAAGTGTCTATAAGGTTCTTATCTTGATAGATGGTTGAGCAGGGACAATGACTAACACTAATGGTATGACATGGGCAAATGCGTTATCAGTGAAGGAAATAGCCAAAAGAACACAAGTTATTTCATATGAGTGAAGCCACATTGGGCTAGGGATTACTCATAAAGAGGAAATATTATAGCCTTTATATGCAATAAGACTAAGGGAAAGGAATTTTTGAAGATAAAGGAATATGTCTAGCATAAAGGTAGTGAACTGTATCCCACAACCAATACAAAGGATCACCCAAGATATGCCCATTAAGATTGAATGTGCTTAGATGAAGAATATGGACTTCATAATGATAGATTTGGATATCTATCCCATAATATTAGGCTAATAATTTATCAACATAGCCAAAGAATGTGTGATGCCTATGGATAAGACCGTGCGCATATTTGAAGGAGAGGACTTATGCATGGTGGAGCTTCTATGATACTCAGATATGAAAGGAAGAAATCCCTGGTAAAAGTTCAACACCAAATAAAATATGGGATGTAAATCAAGATTAGTGTATCAAAATGAGATAGCTTTATGATCATGGAAGTAATAGACTCTATCTCAGGGAGGTTATAAGAAGAAAAGGCAAGGATACCAAGGCTAAGAGGTGAATACCCACAATGAGGGAATTGTAACTTTAGAACTTTAGGTGGGGGAGTGTGTCACAAAGTGAAAACTTTAGGCCTTATAGGATGGATTGAGGCCCACCTAGATGCGTCCAGGACTCTCAATTTGGTAGAAAAGTACTAGAGATATCTAGTACACTCCTAGATCTTCTTGCATTTCCTAAAAGCTCTTAGAGACTCATAGATATGTATGGAAAAATCTAGGATATTATGGAATATTATAGACTAAAGGAGAAGAAAGTGAATTTTTTTATAGCATTCTTGTAAATGGGAGACATTTCAAGGGTAGTCCCTAGACTCCTAAGTGTGGGAAGGAGGTGAAATAAACTAGAAGATAAATAGCTAGACTTTCTTTTGCTGTACGAAAGTTCTAGAACCTTCTCTTAAATAGAAGGAACTAATGATATGGTTTTATCAAAGTAAACAGAAGGTTGGATTGAGAATTGTATGAGAAACTATCACCCATGTATTAATGCAAAAGAAACAAAGTAATTTGCTGGAGTATAGGTGAAGAAATTGATTAACAAAGTAGGAGAGGTTCGACAGATTTAAGTAGTCTTCAAATATGTCAAATTTGAAGATTGAGGAAGGTTGAATCCTAGATTTTCCTTACTCAATGTTGACCCACAAGGGAGGATAGACTTTATCTAAATTTTCTCAAAGTTTGATCAAAACTTCTTATTCAAATATCATACATTTCATGCGCACACAAGAGGTATATATAGGGGGAGGAGATGGTTAGTGGTAAGTTAGCTTAAACCAACCAATTATATCCTCTTAATCCAACCCATCTATCATGGTTGAATTAAGCCCATATTAACCTTAATCCAAGGCATAATATCATTGGTTAAATGATACTAAGGATTAATATTACAAAGCTATACAATTGAATAAAATACATACATGAAATTATAGCAATACCCTAACTTACATAAAATATACTTTGGGTTAGGGTTTACAACAAGTTAATACAAATAATGAATATCATCACTATATCTTCTTGTTTTTAATGTATCATCCCAGGTATGTCATGGTCTTCCATGCTTTGAATATCTGTACACATTAAAGTGTGTGAGCATCTTCTTCTTGTAAATATGTAACATACCTACAAGAATAACTTGAATATTTTTTAATATCAAGCATATAAGAATTATCAAGAATATTTAACATGACAGGCTTCAACATATAGAAAGCTAAAGCTTCCTTACCTTGATGACTAATATGAACATGACAATCATTAGATTCATTATATGCTCCTGCATCAACTAAGGGGACCTCATTTATAATAAATAAATAAATAAATAAATAAAGTGTACCTCATTATATTCTACCATCTAAGAAGTCCCAAAGTTATATAGTCTCTCTGTCTTTATATATATGTATATATATATTTTCTCTTATAGGTCAAAACTTCATTTTTCATAATTCTCCTGCATTTTATACTACTTGCAATCTTATATTGCCGTTAATTCAGGTTAAGTCAACTTGATTTAGCTTTACAGAAGGATTTTGACTAAGTAAGTGCCATACGAGGACTCTAATAAGATTCCTAGCTAAAGATCACTAGAGTTACTCGTGATATCCACAACCATGGAGACTCTCACAATTACCCTAATGTTTCTCTTACACTCATCTTAACAGAAAATCACAATTGCCACAACAAGCTAGAAGAACTGTCGTTGTCAATTACTTACAACAATCATCAAATTTCTCTTCAAGCATGATCTCCATCAATTAATTGCATGTATTTTCTAGCACACAACTTTGCTTTTCAATCAATAGGTGAATTACATTACAACTATTTTTCATTAATTTACTCAATTTACAAATTCAAGTATACAGAAATCTACATATATTTTTTGATCAATTTCGTTTAATTATTTAACTCCATGGTATCAATTTAATTATTTAATATTTAGAATAATTTTAAAGTAATTATATAAGAATAGAGCCAAACTTATAATCAGCTCTTAGATAGGAAGGATATGTAATGAAATGTGTATATTGATTCCTTTTTCACTTAGATTTTCTTTGTATTTTAGAAATTACTTTAAATTATTGTGGATTACTTTATTATACATTAGGTTGGAGAATTGTATTTTGTGATTGTAACACCCCAAGTAGATACGACCATATGGGGGCTATCTTGAAGGGCTTTCGAAATTAATTGGCTGGCCCCATAAATTAATATGATTCCTTTCAGCGTACTTTTTCCTTACTCACGTGCTTCCCAAAAAAATTTCAAATAATTTCTAAAACTCTCCAAGAGGGTCACCCATCCTAAAATTGCTCCATGGCTATCACGCATAACTGTAGAATTCTTAGGATGGAATCACCAAAAGGATGGTATACCATGTTGATATAAATAGCCAAATCAATCCTTATAACCTTCCACTCAATTTGGAATATTACAATGATAATCTTAGAGTGATGATATTAAGTTGAGTTATTATTTCATAAAACTACTACTTCGAGTAATCTTGTTATTGATGTTGATCCATGGTATTCTACTATAACCTCAAATCAAATATTGTACCATGCAAAATAATTAAGACAAGTTCCTTACAATTTTGTTTACTCAAAGATAACAATCCATGACTCGATCTAACAAGTTAATAATCCACCATTTTGTATCAACCTAAATAACTAAAAATAAAAAAAAAACACCTTTGCAAGCTTCATAACAATCCACAATGTTTACCAGCGATCACCTATCAATTTTTTTACCACACAACAAGCGTCTTGTATTTTTCTTGACACAAATACAATAATTTTCAAATGAAACAAACACATTAATAATCTACCAAATAAATAAAGCTAAATAAATTTAAATAAAAATAAACCCTTTGTAGGCTTCATAGTCATTTATTGTGCACTACAATAACCTCTCACAAAATTTTGTACCACTCAAAAAATTAGGATAAGCAACATAAATTTTGATCACACAAAGATAATAGTTTATGACTAAAAATAACAAGCTAATAATGCATAAATTGAATAAAGATAAATGTATTAAAATTATAAAAACCCCCCATTCTTTAGAATCCGTCCACAAGGAAACTGAATGAGAAACTGAATTACCAAGAGGGTCATTTGATAATTGATAATTGATAACAACTCGAAGGATCACAATAGAACTAAGGTCAAAGCCAAAACTAATAAAACTGAATCAAACAAAAACCATATAAGGAGATAAAGGTTAAATCTGGGTTTTTCCATTAGATCAAGCTAAGAAGGATTACCAACAATCCAAATCCTTAAGTGTGCACACCCTATTCTAAGATCACAACCTTAGATAGAGTATATCTGAAATAAACCAAAGTCGAATATATATAACTATAAATAACCCAATATAAATAGTCAACACGACCAAATTAAAAATGGAATATATGCAATCATAGCTAACCCAATATAGATAGCTAGTACAATTAAACTTTGGGAACCCCCAGAAGGACCATAAACCCAATTCAAGTCTTTTACTTTAAGTTTTAGTGTATTATTCAGTGAGATCATATGACATAGCTAAGTCACACAACCATATATACACATTCTTATATATTCATTAAACACCTTTCCAATATTAGGTAACTTCCAAAAATAATAACTCATTATAATAGCCCTTACATAACTAACACCTTCCATAAGTAATACTTTCCAAAAATATCTTTCCATATATGATATTTTCCAAAAATTATAACTCTTCACAATATAAATTTTTAAAGAAAATGGTAGGCTAATAAGGTCACCCTCAACCAACAACATAATTTAAAACCAAATAAGCCATCCAAACCCATGAATATATAATAAGACAGTAAAATAATATAAAACATAATTTTATATGACACAAATGAGATATAAAAGCAAATAAGCACCACTTGTTTCATACAATTACTAAATAACAAAGGAAAATACGTAATCATCACATTCCTCAGATGAGTTGATAGAAGAATTTTCTAAACTATTGATATAAATACCTATTTTAAATAAACTCATAATTTCAAATAGATTAAAATAAGTATATAATTATTTATATATAAAAATATAGTTTGAAAGTAGTATTATCATAACTATCAAAACTCAAGCATTAGTCAAAACCACCATAAAATGCCAAAAAAATTAATTTAGTTAGTTATACTAATTTTTAGATTTAACCAATCCTTAATAAAACTCCATATGTTTTTAGTATATAAATCAAAATTCAAACCTAATAATGTTTATGAAAACTAGACTTCTGAGACATTGATTTAATATATAATATGATGGTTAAACTCTTATGATTGAATTTCATGTGATTTTTATAAATTCGTGAAAAGTTACAGCCAAATCAAAACTACCAAAAATTTAACATTAAATCATGACATATTATGCTAATCATATTACATATCATGATACATAAAAAAAATAGCCATAATAAGGTATAAATTTATATAGTATATAAAGATAGACACTTTATAGAAATTGTACTTTACCCACGTAAATATATACATCCATAGGTTTGAAAAAATAATATTACCAAATGTAAAATCCTTATAAATAAAATATAAGGTCTTCAAGCATAAAGAGTGATCCTATTGTACCAAAATGACTTCAAGAATTGATGATCTAAAGAGAAGAATTATTTTTGAACTAAAATGGAAAAGAAAAAGAAAAAGAAAAAGAAGATAGATCGGATCTTGAATGTATAATATTGAAGAAGATTTTGTTTTGATGAATCAATTGAAGGTATTGAGAAATTGGTTGAAGACTTCAATGCCATTAATGGAATATTAATTTGGGTTTGGCTATTAGGGTTTGGTATGAGCTTATATGGACTTTTAGAATATACAGATATAACAAAATTGCACATGAAAGATAACATTAACATTGATCGATATTTTTCACTAAGTTCAATTTAGATATTTGGAAAACACAAAGGAGAAAAGTTGTAGATTAAATTTAGAATTCTAACATAAAACTAATCTTTCAATTTTGGTTATTGGAAGGCTAAATAACTAAATGCTTGTACTTTTATCTATAGAATTGAAAAATAGGAGATAATAAAAGATTTATCATATAATATTGTAGCACCTCCAATTTACAAACCAAATTTTTTTTATTTGAAGATAATGAGAAAGCATTTAAAAAATAAAATTAGGAAATATTAATACCACATCAACCATGAGAGATATGTAATAATCACCTAATCCATGCCTAATGAAATATAAAATAGAACCACAAACGAAAATATGCATGCTCAATAATAATACAATATTACTAATGATAATAAATATTAGAACAATAATATATATAGGAAGCATATGAGAGTTTACAGAATCCAAATAAAATGAATCAAAGATAATAATTTAAGTAATCGGGATACCACACCCACCATACATGGTTGGAGTACATCAAGGGGCTTATACAAGGAAACCTCACCCACCACACCTTCAATTCCTTCACTGCAAGGGCTTAAAAGTTGGGATACAACACCTATAGGTGTGTCCTTTCTCTTCCTCCAATATTGGTTTTAGTTATGTCTTACTATCCTTAAGTAAAGAACAATTAAGGTAGAGAATTGTTGAAGATTTTAGATCTTCCTTAACACCCTATTTTTTTAAGAATAAAAAAAGGTGGTGTTTTGTGTTCTTCTTCTTCTTCTTATTTTCTTTGATTTTAATGATGTTTTTAAAGATTATTTTTAATGGGTTTTAACTTTTATTCTCTTAGGAGTTGAGGCTCTACTAGATACCCATCTAGTAGGAACTTTTGTGTTAGAAAAATTACTTTAATGTAAGGCATTCTTATCTTTAACATAAATAGGGTTATATGGTGTATTGGGGTTCCATGTGTTTGGGGTATGTGTAAGTATAATCTAATTTATGTTTAATGATCTGAGCATGTGGTATAATTCTTCCCAAGTTGATATTTCTAGATTTCTTTAACTTTATGCAAAAGTTGTCCATTTGAGAATGATTCATTTGAGTATGTAAATTACCATGTATCCATGTAATTCTATGTGTGAAACATGTATTTTTCTTATGTATGTTTTGAAATAGAAGCATGATAGGATTAATATGGTACAGTATGGTAAATTTTGATGTGTGTATCATAAGTCTAGGAAATATTTTACCCAGACCTATCGATCCATTCCTCAGATACATCAATTAGTTGTGTAAGTAGTCGAATGGTTTGGAGTTTTAGATCGGTTGGTTACAAGATTAGTTGATTGGTTTGATAAACTAGTCGATAGTTTTCATTGAATAGTTAATTGGTTTGTCAAATCTATCGACCACTATCCCTATAAACCAAAATGGTTTGGTCTTCGCTTAGATCCATCAACTGGTTGGATCAAACTAGTTAACTGGTTTCTATGACCAGTTGATCGATTGGTCAAACCCATCGATTAGTTTCTCTACAAGCTAAAATGGGTTGGTCTCTATTTAAACCCATTAACCGATTGGACCAAACTAGTCTATTAGTTCTCATGAATCGTCAATCAGTGAGGCTAACCTATTGACTAGTTCTCTAGAGTTTCTTTGGTTTAGGTCTAGTATGACCTAACCATTCTATTGGTCCTAGGGATCGATCAATTGGTCTGGCTGAATGCCAACTAGTTTGTTTATAACTTGGTGTGTTTTTCTTAGGCCTTTTGTGTTGATACCTCCATGTATTTACAACATTTAAATTATGATTTCAACTATGGTTTTGCTAATGTAATAAGAATCATCATGATGGTATTTGGGACTTGAGGTTGGTTAAGTTTAGTGTTATCTCTAAACACCCTATTGGTGGGTTTTATACCTTATGATATGTTTGGTGTTAGCACTGGGAAACAACTAAATAGTGGCTTTTATTCCTTTTGATGTATTTAGTGTTATCAATTGGAAACACTCAATTTGGTTAACTAATGGAATTTAATAGTGTTCATTGTTATCATTTAGAAACACTTAAAATTTAATTGTGTTTGGTATTATCAATTGGAAACATCCAATTTGGTTGAACAATGGAATTTAATTGTGCTTCATGTTATCACTTAGAAACATCCAATATGATTGAATAAGGGAACTTAGTTGTGTTTGGTGTTATCACTTGGAAACACCCAACTTGGTTAATGATAAAATTTAACTGTGTTTGGTATTATCACTTGAAAGCACTGATTTAGTTAAGTAATTTTTTTTATTTGGTGTTATCACTTGGAAACACCTAATTTGGTTAAATAATATAATTTAAATTATGTTTGGTGTTGTCACTTGGAAACACCCTTTTTTATTCCTTTAGATTTTATTGTGATTTGTGATATCACTTGAAAATACATATTAATGGTATAAGATTTCATTCAAGCCTTTTTATATGGCTCTGGGCAACTGCCAGAAGTTAATGGGTCGATCGCTTTATGGTTATATTTTCACTCAATACCTATTTAATTCTCTACCAAGTTGTTGTCGATAGGTGATATATACATATCTTTGAGGTATAGGATTATACGGTGGCAGGCCAACATGGCATCAGTGTCCAGCTCGGGTGGGTGAGGTATCTTATTACAACCGTCCGAGCAATTCATATTATCCCTTTCTTAATTGGGTGTGGTATCCCAACTTTTTAGCCCTCATAGTGGAGACATTTAGTGTGTGATGGGTGAAGTATCCCAATATAAGACCCCTTGGCATACTTCGACCACATATGGTGGGTGTGATATCCTAATTTATGGATGTGCACTCGATGTGTGGTGGGTTATCCATGAAGAAAAGCCCCTTCGATGTATCCTGACCCTATTTAGCAGGTGTAGTACCCCCATTGTGATTATTTGTCCTGCAATGACTTTTGTTTATGGTGGAGAATTGGGTGTGGTCAAATGAACTATCATATTAATCGAAATTTGTGTGGTCACTAAAGGAGGAATTCTAATATGGTTTATATTATATGGGTTATGATGTATTTATCATATTTATATACTTCCATGATTTCCATGCAAGTATATATTGTTTTGTTACTACTTGAAATTAAGTGTTGAGCCGTACCGATATGATATCATTATGATGTTATGTAACATCAATGTGTTGTGTGAGCCCTATCATGTTTTAGGTGATATGTTTTACCAATAATTCTTCGTATTGATACTACACTTGTGTGGTTACTACATTGATTTGGCTTATCGTCTGGGGAGTAGAGGATGACTTGTAGGGTTACAACTCTCAGTTAAAGTATGTTGAGGGTGATGGCATGGGTCAATAGCAGGTTATTGCTTGATATTAAAGGTTTATGTCTAAGCTTAAGAGTTACGCTAACTGATTAGAAGTGTTTTTCCTACTATTTTTGAATTTTTTTTTATTTCTAGTTATTTAAACTCTTATCTCAATTCCTAATATAAGGTTTTTATAAACTATTATACTCATTCTATCTATAAATTTTTTCTCCTCCTTATTATCTTGTTCTATCACATTAATGTTGAGCATGCATCTTTTGTTCATTGTTTTGTTTTACCTTATATCAGGCATGGGTTAAGTGATGACCACACCTTTCTCATGGTTGATGTGGTAGTAACATTCCATAGTTTTATTTATCAAATTCTTCCACATTATCTTAAAAATAAAATATTCTAGTTAAAAAAATTTGGGGTATTACAGTCTCACTAACCCTAATCTGGAAAACCTGTGTGACTTTAGTCTCCTTCTCAAACATATCAAAGAGGGTGGGAAAAGAAAAAATTGAGATAAAATCCTAGATGTAAGAATTAAAACCCATCTCAAATCAATGCATCTTCATTTGTTCATCTACCCCTACATCAAGTGCAAAACGAATCAAATCGGTGAAATCTAAGTAATATAATTGAACAATGGAGGAGCCCTGGCGAAGTGCCATGAATTTGTCATACAATCCTATCCTAACAGTAGTCAAATAAACATTTACTCTCATCTTTCATAGCATTTTCTCCCAAGTACCAATGGGTGCACCAAGCACTTGCATACTGCGCCACCACTCATCAACATGACCTTTCAAGACGTATCTAGCTAGCTTCACTCTTTTCTTAGGTGGGCACTTGATGCTTCAAATATCTTCTCAAACTCTTAAATCTAATGCTATATAGAAAATTATTCCTCGATACCCATAAAAAATGGTGGTGTATGTGATCATATCCTTTGCAACCAATCCTCCTATAGAGCTGAAGCAAGAATGTGGATTTTATCTGAAATGGTCGTAGATGTAATGGCTGATGCAATTCCCTCTCAACCATAGTCATAAAAAGCTCATCCATATGAGCAAATCTTACATTCTGATTCATGATGCTCTGTGATGGTTTCAACACACACTTTAATATGACCACATAGCAAATGTAAAATAATGAGGCTCCCTAGAGAAGTACTAAACAACTACTCACATCAAGGCCGGTAGACAACCACAACTAGTTCTAAGGCTAACTCAAACTCATACCACACACCCTCACAAGATTAATTTGGGTTTCAAAAAATTTAAGAATAGAGATCATCAAAACTAGAAGAGAGAGGATTTTAAAATCAAAAGCTTTATTACTAACTTGTAACACTCTAGAATTTACTACTTAAAAATCTCATTTTATGAAAATGTTAATTATATAAAATAATGGGTGTTAAGGCTAAAATATTACTATAATTAAATAACATTCACAATGTAAGAACAAAATGTATATTTCACAACATTGTCTCTATAAATACAAAAGAATTAGGAAAACCCATTAATATCACAAAAGGAGTAATAAAAAGGGACTCAAGAATCTAAAGAATATCTTGATCAAAAGTTGTCAGGGAGAGCACCAGATAGTTTTAACTCTCAATCCTTTAGCAGAAAACTGAATGATTAAAATATTCCTACAAGGTAAACACTACTCAGTAAATAGGTAGGGGACCACGAATAAAACCCTTCAGTACTATGGTAATGAGTAAACCATTACACATCACTGACATATGAAGCCACGTAAGGGACTATATGTAAAAAGATAGTATAGATGTATCAAGGAGATTATGCAATCATAAAATGGCCACAAATAATTTACTTAAAAGAAACCCAAATACCACATTAGGACACTAAGGTAACTATTAGAACAACCATTTGTATAAATTCTACATACCAACGTATGGCGCAAAGGCAACTAGTAAATGACATACCAAAACATGTAGCACACAACATCAATTACCAAAATAGAGAATCCAAAACAACCCAATACTATTTTTACATGATAATTATTATCAACTTTAATTACTCGAGAGGGATATAATATTAATCCAGGGATATAAATTCTACATACCAAGGTATGGCGCAAAGGCAACTAGTAAATGACATACCAAAACATGTAGCACACAACATCAATTACCAAAATAGTGAATCCAAAACAACCCAATACTATTTTTACATGATAATTATTGTCAACTTTAATTACTCGAGAGGGATATAATATTAATCCAGAGATTAAAAAAGTACATCAGTCATACCAACGTACAAGGTAACATGGTACCCTTTAACCATCAAAACCAGAGGCATAAAAGCACTCTAGTCATACTGATACATAAGGCAACATAGTACCTCACAAACTAGGACACATAATATTTAATTACCAATACTTTTTAGAGGGCTCATAGGTTACTTATAGAGCAGAATAGGGCCTTACTGAGGCATAACAACACACTAGCAAACAAAATAAACTGAGGGATCCTATCTCATCTCTATGGTAGCTATCACTCAAGAGCAACCATTCCAAAACTCGAGGTATTCCACTTTAATTATTACTATTTTATAAGGTGAACACAAAAAGCATATATTGTACAACTATTTCCATTTCTATAATGATCTATTTTTTCTTTATTTTCAATTATTAAATAAAACCCTAAGGTCATTGGTCTATGTCAAATTTAACACTAACATCAACTTATCAAAAGTTTAAATTCATTTTATGGCCAGTTATTCACAAAGGTGCTTCAGGTCAAAAATGATCCAGATACTCTTAAAACCCAACCTCCACCATTTTATCCAAACTCTAAACCAGTTATCATTATTATGAGAAACTTCTCATGAATAGGATAAAATTCAATGTTTCAAATTATTTTAGCTCCTAGTAAATCTTTGCGATAAAGCAATTAATTATATTTTTTTCACTTATCCTACATTTAGTATGTTATGTCCACAAACCCTGATCATACATGCATGCTTTTATAATATCAAACCTAGTTACCATGTAATGACATTCATGGAACACTTATTGTAGAAATTACATCATAAATTAATAAGGTTACAAATTCTATCAAAACCCTCGATAGGCATATGTTAATCATTCAACAAATTACACAAGCGTATACGATATGTTGAATACATGATAATTATTTAATATCGTATTTTCATATTTCACACCTATTCATCAAATTTTCATACATAATGTAAATCTTTAACATATAGCACATATATATAGTGTTCCAAATCTCGTACATAAATTATACCCTAACACATAATAAATTTTATATGTTGCCACATGGTTTCACATCTTAGTAGTAGGGTACGGTTTTCCTCTTATCCAAGCAAGGAATTAAACTAACATCCACCAAACTTTAGTCTCCACTAAACCTCTTCAAAACCCTTACATCAACACATAAATATATTAACATTTAATACAATGTATCAATAGCTAAGAATTACTTAAAACTAAAAGGGAAATCCCTTAAGGCACTAATGTAGAACAGAACAAGGCATAAGAGGAGGTGATAAATGCTGGAGGAGCCAAGAAAAATATGAGAAAAAGAAAACTTTATCTAAAAGGGTCAAAGAGTGAAGGGGATTAACTATAATATGTACCATTGGGAGGGCTGAGCTGTGGTGAAGAAGGTGGAAGCTAAGGTAATGGGATTCATAGTTATAAGTACAACAAGAGGTAGGAGATTGGTAAAAATTACCAAGGGAGGAGGAAGGTGCTTCGATGAAAACTATTGGTTGTGAAGACTGATGTACGACACTTTTAGATGAATCTAAAAGGGGGTGGAATAGAGGGAACAGACGATGGTGTGGTGGTGGTTTCCAAAATAGTTTACGAAGTTGGAGGTGAGGGAGTAATGGAAGTGGGCAGAGCTAGGGGATTATCATTGATGGTGGTGTGTGTCTTGGAGAAAAACAGTGAAAAGGAAAGAGCAATGGTGGTGATCGATGGGGTTTTCTCTAGCTTGAGTGGGCTTGGAAGGAAAGAGAAGAACACATGCTTCAATTAGGGTTGATGCATGAGACACAAAAAAAATGAGGGGAGGAGGGGATTAAATAGGATGGTGGAATGAAGGAGGGAATAGATCAAAACCTAGGGAGGGAAACATGGAGGAGAGGGAGGTATGGTGTGCAAGGGAAAATAGAGAAAAACATAGGGAGGGAAATAGGGAGGTATAGTGTGAAGGGTAAAATAGAATAAAACATGGGGATGGAAATATGGAGGAGAGGGAGGTATGGTGTGAAGGGTAAATGTGAGAAAAACATGGGGAGGAAAACATGGAAGAGAGGGAGGCATGGTGTAGGGGTATGGTATGAAGGGTCTCGTCAATAAAAAATAAGGGAGTAGCAGTAATAACTTATAAAGATTAACTAGGGTTAAGACATCCAGTTATTAGGTGTAATGTTACCTGATATCAATTAAGGTTTAAAATAGGATTAATTTAACAACCTAAATATTATCATATTTTATCCTAATTAAATTTATATCTAATATGTCATAATAATACACATATTAATAGCACATTTAATACAAAACCTTCTAAAATAACTATCATAACTAATTACACATAATTATCATTTTATAATTAAGGATGATAAAAATGGTGTATTATAGGGACATTAAATTCTTAAGTATCGATGCTCCCTATAAGGTTCGTAGGTCATCTATAGAGTAGAATAGAGTCTTAGTTAAATGTCGAGCCATCTGATAAACCACCAAACCAAATCTAGGGCCCTGACCTCATCTCTAGGGTAGCTAATCCTAAAGAACAATCATTTTCAAATATCGAGGTCTTCCACTTTAAATATTAATATCATAACAAGGTGATAATACGATACCACATAATGTACAGTGATTCCAATTCCTATTATTTAAGTTGACCATAAGGTCGACAATCCAAAACAAAATTAAACTGAACACTAAGGTCAACCTAGAAATCCATTATGGTCATCCTAGTTCTATTATTCATACTTGTAGGCATAATAAGTTGTAAATGATCAAAATGCCTTTATATATTTTTCACTTAATAATTCCCATTTTAATATCCATTTTTATTAGAATTAATTAAAATTGATTATATGAATAAATAAAATTAAAATAGGAACATTAATATAAAATTTCAATTCTAAAAAATTTATGAAGTGATAAAATTACTATTTTTCCCCTAAAACAGAAGTAAGCCCTTTTAGCAAATAAAACTTTAATAATGCATAATTATTTTACAACAACCCTATTCTAGCATCCTATCATACATATATTAAAATTGATAAATTTAACATGCTCTAGCATAAATAAATAAAAAAATATATGATCTCATGTTTAGAGAAATTAATAACAATACATGTTGGATATATATTTTTCATAAGATTATAAGTAAGCATAAGTTACACTTAAATATAACATAAGAAACCCTAAAAAAACTATCATATAGTTTTTACATATTTAGTAGGAGTATATGGGCTACCTATTTCCAAGAACAAATAGAAAAATAAAATAAAGAACCTCTAAAAGATCTTCAATACCTTCTAGAGACACTAGAGGAAGAGATAAAAGATGACAATTTCACAATTTAACCAAAAATATAACCTTTTTTACTTATTGAAAAATAAATAAAGGATAGATATAAGGAAATGTAGAAGTAAAAACAAGAGAATAAGGAGAAAGAGAGGAGAATGGGTCTCGATTATAGGATCAACAAAGCTTAAGAACACTTAGTAAAATAACTAAAATGAAGAGAGTGGTGGGAACAATCAAGAGGAGAAAATGAGAGAAAAGATAAATGAAAATAAAGAAAGAAAAATGAGGTATAAAAAGGGGATGAAATAACCAAAATCTATAACCAAAAGAGGGAGAGAGGTAGCTTATTCAACACTTGAACAATAAAGGATATGGTGATTAAGTGTATAAGGTGATGGAGTATATTTAGGTTGAATAAAGTTATGAAAATTAGGAAATAAAATAAGGGATGGGGTAAGTGATGGATTATAGGTAAGAGGTTAGATTTAAGTATGGCAAATGCAAATGAAGGAAGTTGGATGCACAAAAAGCCAAAAAGGACACAATTAGCATGGGTAGAAGGTATACAAAAGTGACTTTGAGTCAAACTTTCATTGAATGAATATTAAAATGGTAAAATCAATACAAGATTTAATCATGTAAGGGTAAGGAAGTAATTTCATGCATGAACAATAATTATAGGATTTGTTGATTATTTTTAATGGTAGAAAATCAATAAAGAAGATAAAATTAATAAAAATAGAAAAAAAGATTATAAATTTATGAATATTTATGTATTAATTAAAAGAATATTTTAAACTCACATGTAAACTTTCACTAATTTAAAAAAAGGGTTGATATATAAAATATTGGTATAATAGTAAATTAACAAGCTTACAAGGTAATTACAAAACTAAACAACAAAAATATTCCTAAAATCATGAAAATTTCCATATTATACTATTTATTCATTTCCAACCTAAATATAAATTTTTATAATTTTTAACACACAACTGATATGACTTTCAGCTAACAGGCCTTAAGTATATATTTTTCGTATAAAAATCAAAAGAAATAACAAAAACTAATAAAATTAAACCAAAATTTCTATATTTACATTTAAACTTATTTAGGATCCAAATAAAATGTTATAATAATATTATTCAAGCTGTAACTCAAAATTTTATAGATATTCTATCTAGCTATAAAATTATAATTACTACCGAATTACCCAAAAAATCTTAAAGGCATAAAATATTATACAATCATTTATGTAATCAATTAAACATAATTATAAATATTTAAAAATAGGATATTACACTAATCATAAAATCAATCTCATCCAATTGTTCCTTGTCAAAGACACCTTTGTTTGATAATATCTTTAGTCTCTTTTACTAACATGTCCTAATCTTAGATGCCATAGTTTCCCACTACTTAGATCATCCTTCTTCCTTCATTTATTATGCTTACATTATTTGGTTCATGCAAGACATACAAGCCATTTTGAAACCTTCCTCTAAGCATGACCATGGAGCCACAAACAACTTTAAGTGTTCCATATACCTCCTTGATTGAACATCCCCCCTTATCCAATGTTCCTAAGAAATCAAATTTATTCCAAGTTGTAGCACATGTCTTATAGAAATCGACATAAAATCCATGCCATTGATGGTTTTGATTATTACATCACCAAGTCCTATAATAGCACACGACTTATTGTTACCCAACAACACATAGCTCCCATTTGAATTTTGATAGTTCAAAAATCTTGATTTGTCAAGTAAAATGTGAAATTTACATATTGATTTTAATACCTAGACTTGATCGAAGTTATCACCAGCCACCATTAAGACTTCTACATTGCTATAACCAACTGAAATCACATCAAGTTATCCATCATGATCTTTTTTGCGATGTTCCTTCTATCATTGTTCATTTGTCTTCCCCTTTATGGGCAGTATTTGTTGAAATGCCCCTTTTTATGACAATAAAAAAAATTTCTTGAACTTCTTGATTGTGACTTAGAGGAGTTTTGTTTATACTTCTTATCCCTCTTCTCAGTTCTCAAATGAACACTTAATGTCTCAATGTCTCAAACTTCTTTGAGGTTAGGGCAGTCATGACATCATTCAAGGTTAAGCCTTCATCTTAATTGTACATCATTATATCAATAAAATTTTCATACCTATCAGGAGGAAAGGATTTGAGTAGAATGATCGCCTGATCTTCATCTTCTACTTTTACATCAATAGTCTCTGAGTTAATCAATATTTGATTGAAATCATCCAAGTGATCCTCGAGTGTCCTGCCTTTTGTCATCTTGAAAGAATAAAGTTTTTCCTGAAAATGACACTTTTTGTGAGTGATTTAGTCATATAAAAATAATCATGTATCCTCCATATACCAGCAGCTAATGTTTCCTTTTATATTTCCTTTAATACCTTATCGTCAAGACAGAGTATTAGAGTGTTGTGAGCTCTTTCCAAAAGGTCCTCCTATTTCTCCTTTTCCATGTAGTTAAGGGCTTTGATTCTCCCATCAACATCTATTGTAAACCTTGTTGAATGAGTAAAGACCGTATTTTCATCCTCAGAATTCTAAAATCCCCTTTTCCATTGAACTTTTTCACATCAAATCATGCGGATGCCATTTCCTTTAAAGCAACAGATGCTCTAATGCCAATTGTTAACCTTCAAGTTTGATTCTTTGTTTAAAAAACTCAACTTGCATATTGACTTTAACACTAGTATGTAGCACTAAAGCCTGAGACAAAAGAAATTAACTGCAAAGAATTGAAAGAACAATTGAAAACACTTTATTTCCACTCTAGAAGATTAAATTAGTATTTATAGGTTTCTTTAATTGCTCTACCCTCTAACTCTCCTATACACCTTAAGCCCTCTCTTGTGGCTTTTGAATACCCTAGACTATGATCACATACCTCCTTATATAGGCATAGGCAGCAACTAGCCAATTAGTTAAACCTAACCATCTTAAGAAAACTAGTTGATGCAATTCTATACATACAAGATATGTTACATTAGATTTAACTAAACTAAACACAACTCATAAAACTTAAATGCAACATTTAAACTTAACAATATTATCAAATGCGCATAACAACTTATACCTCACAAGGAATTTAGAAAGAGAGAAATATTTGTAATTTTGAATGAAAAGGACATATCTAATTAGTAAGAATGAATAGAGTATAAGTGTATCGATAAGAACAATCATGAGTGTAATTGGAGAACAATTTAAAGCTAATTATAGGGTTTCCTAGGTTTAGAGATAGATCTTAAACATTGACTCTTGTAATATCATACAATAAAGTAGATTTGAAAGAGTGATAACACTAGTTGTACATGTCAATTCGAATTGACTGAACAGCGTAAAAATTATGTATGTTATTTTTTATTTACTTGCTCTACTAACATATAACACATATGATTAAAAAAAATTAAATAGGAATTAAGTCTTGAGATAGATCATGCGGTGAAAGTAAATTGATTTATTAATTTTGTGAAAAAGTTTTAAAATGATCCTACATACTAAATTGAGCCCCTTTTGAGAGTACTGAAAACTAACATAAGCCCCCAAGACTCCGAAGGAGATGTATTCTTCTCTCCACAGAGGACCCGAGTACCACCTTCAAAGCCTCTAGCGTCAACATGAACATTATCACTAAACTTCACTTTTGAAATCACATAATCGGCTTTGAAGACACTCTATTTTTGCCTCTACTAAAACCATTATGCTGGAGTTGAAATTCTTCATTGTTTCAAACAAAGATATCAAAAAGTAAGGCATAAATATTTTAGTCATTTAATTATATGAGTATCACTAAAACATTTATCTAAAAATTACCTTAAAATATTTATGGCTTCATAATAATATAATTTAAATATTAATGCCTTTACAAAAATTAAAAAATATTTATATCTTTATAAAAATAAACTCAAAATGTATATATCTTAAAACATACTTTTTTCGGTATGAGATATCTTTTCATTCCATCAAACGCGCACCTAATGCATTTTAGTTTGGCTCTTTTCTGCTTTTAAATGATCATCACAAGCCTTAGCTGTCGGAGCTCTAAGGTCGATTCCTCATGGCCGCCGTAGGAGTCAATACGAATACGTCAACATAGACGTAGCCAGGGACGAAGCTAGAACTTTAATTCCATGGGGTCAAAGTTAGGACTTCAATCTCATGGGGTCATCATATAATAAAATACTGAATAATCCCTCAATTTTTAATAAATATTACAGTGTAAAATAATAAATTTTGATTATTTTTTTAATATTTTTAGATAAAAGTTATAAAAAGTAAAAAAAATTGCTGGAACCATGGGGTCAAGTGACCCCATGTGTTCTTAGCTGCCTCCGTCCCTGGACGTAGCCCGTAGAGCTTATTGCACCCAGAATGTATCGCGGATCCGTTTGCGCTTCTTCTTTTTAGGTCAATCACGTGCTCCGTCTTTTGTCTAGTCACCTGTCTCATTTTCTTGTATCCACAATTTTTCTGCTATATAGGTTATCTAATGAGTGTATTAGTTTATTGAGTGCTTTAGCCATTGGTAAACCGTGGCAACTAGGTGAAATTTATTCTAGGTTTGTATTCTAACGTAACTTGGCTGAGGGATTCAAAGGAAGGGGGTAAGGTGCATTCCTCATATAGTTTCTGTGCATGTTATAGGGAGTTTTTCTGGTTTTTAAGGGAAAGATGCATTCTTTAGACAATAATTCTTGAGAATCCATTTTCATCAGCAGTTGGCTGATTGCAAATACTTTTTCCTCTTTATACAAAAATGGAATTCAGACATACAAGATTCATCTGTCCACTTATACATATGGTTAGTATGAGATATATAATTTTCATCTGCGTATATGTTCGTTTACAATCAAGCAGTTTCATGAACATGACTTTCCTTGGTCTGTCTTCCTTCCATCATTTATGTTAATTACACGTTTTGATGAGATTAAAAAGGAAAAAAAAAACACTAGTTTAATGTTTTCTTCTGAATTAATGTTAGTGATATCATTCTTTGTATAGATGCAATTGTTGTCGTGCAGTTGAGATTCTTGTGAACTGTGCGGTTATCCAATCATGAGTCAGTTGAACCAACCAATTGCATGTTTTATAAGGTTAAAGAATTTGTGTTGACCAAATTAACCATAAAGAGCAGCCGGCCAACAAGCTTGCTTAATTTGTGAGACATGACCATCATTGCAGTTGAAAGGATATATCTAAGTAAGGTCAGGTACATTATAAATGAACACATATTTCTGTCTCATGACTCAGCTTTGTTTATGATAGTCGCCAAGCGCTTGGACAATATGAGCTTTGGAATCTTACATAGGGATATAGAGGAAGAGTTGGAGAAAATTAGGGTGGGGATCAACTATACACCTGCAAAAACTTGAGAGAGCAACAGGGGATCATTAATATATCAAATTTGTTATAACTTTGGAGCACTTTGGATCATATGAGCATCGGAGCTTTCGAAGCACAGCACGCCTCAAGGATTGCTCTTGGTTTGCTGCATATATACACATATATAAGGCACAAGACTTCAAAATTTTGGGTTACCGGTTTATTACTAGTTATATATAACTAGTAAATCACATTTTGGGTTACTGATGGTCTGCAGTCATAATTCTTTTGTTTGCTGGCAGGCACATTTAGTAAATCACATTTACCTGGATAAATTTCTCACATACTAAATATGTTGATAACTTGCGTGCGGATGTCAAAGAACGGGGTGTAGAGGATCTATTGTACAAGGTTTGGTTTCATATGTCATCTCCATCCATCGCTATTTCTTACTCACTTCTTCATGGCTCTATGCTTTGTGGTGCTTAATTTGTGAAACTTTATGTCTGCTATTTCTCTTTTGATCAGTCTATCATTACTTTTGTCGGACAAGTTGGCAACTTGGTATCCAGGCACTAGGAGTGTGCGATTTCTATTTGACGTGTAAAAGTATTTTTCCTCTGTCGCGTTTCTGTTTCATCCTAGTAATATATGGTATTCTTAAATGAGGATTTGCCCTCTCTCTCCCTTCTTCTCCGTCATGATTTTTGTTTTTCTTACCTCTCTCTCTCGCTCTACCAGCTAGATAGCCTGGTCATGAAAGATGCTCCATGGATTATTGAAGTTATTGCATCACCTAGGCGTAATTTGATGTTCAATTATTCGTGACTGTGCGTCCTATGTATGCCCCCGTATTTTGGCCTTGAATGTCAGTAACCTATATAACTTGTGACTATTCCACCTTGTCCGTCTTTTATGAATTACTAACAGCGCACTTGTTTGTGGCGGATCTTATGTCGTATTTAACATTTTACCGGTTGCTCCGGCAGATCTTGTTGTACATTCATCTACCTCTTCTTGTGCAATATATATGGGAGTATCATGGAAATTGAGTTGAAGATTCCACCTAGACCTCCCTCCTTGTTATTGTTTTGTAGAGGTAAACCTTAGCTACACGTTCTTTGACTTCATAAAGCTCTTTAATTTTTCCTGTATCTTGATCATAGGTTCCAATTTGGTAGTTTGAAAGTCCTCGAGGTGCTGAAGATGCAATCAGAGGGCGGGGATGGCTACTACTTTGATGGCTATCGCTAAAGGTAATGCATTTTAATTTCTATGCCTTTACCTGCACGCAGCATGATTCTTTTCGTTTCTTATACTCTCGTTTAATCTATTCAGGCTGTGCTTGCTAAGGGTGGTAGTAGATCAGGAAGTAATCGTTGCGGAGGTTCTGCTGGTGGAGGTCATTATGGTGCTTCATGCCTTTCTGACTCTCGAGGTCTGAATTAAGATTGTATATTGTAAAGCATCATGTTAAACTGGTTCTCACTACTATTTTGCTTCCGGTAGAAATGCTAAACTGGTTCCAATTGAACATCTGAATTTGCCATGCGGTCATTGTTCATGGGGTAACTAGGTTTCCTTTTCCTGCTTCATGGCAACACTTGAAGACCAACCTAAGTTTCAACCCAGACATAATAGATGCTCTCCTAGGTAATTTGCTCATGCTAATGATTATCTATTTCAGGATCATATGCAAAAAGCTGGTGACATTTGCTTTGCTGAAGTCACGAGGGACAGAGATCGTGCTCCTTCTGTGAGCCTTCAACTTCTATCTCATGTTTTTAAATACGCTGAGTGTAGAGATTTGTGAGCGTTGCCCATACCCCTCTGAAATTTTTCCATCTGCATGTAGGAACCTTTGGCTTTGTTGATTATACCAATAAGGAAGAAATGAAATATGTTGCCAGTCCTGCAGTAAAGCTGTTTTCCATATGTTTTGGTTTGCTCACATGCATAATTTTGACACCTTACTGTCGTCTCTCTTTCTGCTAATATAATAGAGAGTGGTTCTTTCTGACTTTTGTTTCCTACATCCGGAAACTGAATGAAACTGAATTCAAGAACCCTGCAGAAAGTAGTGTTAAAATTCAGTTGAGCGGCCTTCCTTCCAACTGGTTTGTTGGAATCGAAATAATGTAGTTTTACCGTATCCATTTCCCTGTTCTACCAGTAAATCAATCAGGTTGCTCATTATAAAATAATCCCCGACAAGGTTTGGCTCAATGCCTCATGCACATATCTGATACGCTCAAAAGAAGGTTGTGTTTATTTGACAAAACGATCTTAAACAATGAAAGCGGCTCACTATTTATTTTTTTAGAATCCCTCCAAAAAAGGCCATGAATATTAGCTGAGATTGACCAATATTTGATTTCTGCTATGGCTATTTTTGCGGTGTTCCAAGAGCTAGACCAGAAATCAACCCAGGGCAGGGGTTGTATGCCATCCAACTCCGGTTCAGTCAAGAGTTGACTTAATAATTTTTATAGTTTTGACACAGGATAACTCTGGTCCAAACGATTCAACCTGCGGTTCAACTGAAAGTGAATTTTTATACTAAAAGCTAAACAACAATGTTTAAGTATGTATCAATGTTCAACTGATTTTTTTGGTCGGTATGTATATTCAAATACGAAGTGTTTTTATAACGGGTCAAATCAGTTGAACCAACTGACTCGATCCTCTTTTTGATTTCGTGCATTTGTGGGGTTCAGGTCAATATTGAATGATTCTTACATAATCAATGTTCAACAATTGTGTTTGATTTTGATGAATGAATTAATGAGTTTATTCCTCCAAATATGCAAAGAGTAGATATAGGATTATAAATAGTTGATCTTCTTTTTTAATTGAGTGAATAGTGATGCGTATTATCTTTATCTTTCCATGGGACAAATATTCAGGCCCAAAGTAGCTCTCCTATATAATCAATACAAATATAATATCTAAGAACTATAATTTCTTAGGAATACAGAGTGCAAAGATTTTTAACCAAAAACAACATATGAACACATATATGCTAGTGATTTTGAAAATTAGAATGTCGCTATGCAGCAATTCCTATACTATACAACATGTTGGACGGTGCAACACTGTGTGATATGTGCCATATCAATATTTTAACAAAAAAAAAGGCTAAGAAATCACCCAATTTCTATTCTTCCTCACTTTCAAATGAATTTCAAGTGTTCAAATAATATTTCACCAATATTAAACTCTTATTTCACTATTTTAATAGCAATATTTCACCAACATCCACTATATATCTAAGTAGCTTTTACCAATGTTAAATATATTTTTCACCATTACTTAATTGATTTTTTTACTACTATTATATTGTTAATAAAAGTATAACACCTCAGAATTTACTACTTGAAAGTTTTGTTTTGTCAAAGCTTTAATTATAGAAAATAACGAGTATTACTACCACACTTAATATAAATCTGACATCCTCTACCATTCTTATACTAAGTGCTAAGGCTAAAACGTGACTGTACAAGAATAACATTTATAACGGAAGAACGAAATAAAGATTTCATCACAAATTACATTGTCCTAATAAATAAATAAAAATTAGGTAAATCCATTTTAATATGACCAAAGGATAAACAACAAGGGACTTAAGAGTTCGAGGAATATCTGAATTAAAAGATGTCAAGATGAGCACCAGATAGTTCTGACTCTCAACTTTTTACTTGAAGTCATGAAGTTGAACCCTTAAAATATTCCTACTAGCCCATTGAATATGCAGGCGACTGTGAACGAGACGCATCAGTACTAATGTACTAAGTAAACTAGTACACAGCACTAACATACAAGGGTCACATGGGACACAATATGAGAACATAACATAGATAAATCAAAGAAATCATGTGATCATAAAATGGCCACGACCAATTTAATCAAAAGAAACCCAAATATCAAGGTAGAGAATTGATGCAATTACCAAAACAACCATTCATATCAAGTCTAAATACCATGGTAGGGTGCGAAAGCAACTACCAAACCACATATCAAAACATGTAGCATATAACAGCAAACTACCAAAATAGTAAATCCAAAACAACCAAATAATATTTTTATAAAATAATTATTTTTAATTTTAATTACTTAAGGGGGATACAATAATAATTCAGAGACATAAAAGTACCGGCACATAAGGTAACATGGTACCCTCTAACCTTCCAATCTAAAGACATAACTATACTCTAGTCATACTAGTGTATGAGGCAATACAGTACCCTCCTTACCTAGGACACCTAATCCTTAAACATTGATACCTCTTATAGGGCTCATAGGTTACCTTTAGAGTAGGTTAGGGATTTACTAGGGTACAATGGCACACGAGTGAACTAAACAAACTGAGGCCTCCTACCTTGTCTCTAAGGTAGCTACCCTTAAAGAACAACCATTCCCAAACTTGAGGTCTTCTATTTTAAGTATTAGTATTTTATAAGGTGGCCTTAGAACGAATATATTACACAATTATTTCAATTTCCATGATTATCCACTTTCCTTTTATTTCTAATTATTAACATAAACTTAAGGTCATCGGTCAATGTTAGAGTCAAGTTAATGCTAAAGTCAATATATTAAAAGTCTAAGGCTATCCTACATTCAATTGTTCACCAACGATATATTAGGTTAAAATTTACTAAAATGCCCTTAAAATCCTAATTTTACCATTTTATCCAGTTATGTACCATACATCATCATTACGAGATATTTATCATGAAAAGGTTAAAAGACAATAATTTATAAATATTTAGCATGTAGATAATCTTTACGATTAAGCAATTGACGGTGTTTTTCACTTTTCATGCATTTAGTAGAATGAACCCATAAACCCCCAATCATGTATTCTTCATGTATCACAATTTTCATGCAATATATATTTAAATATTTATGGCATTTAACAAGGCAATCAATATCTCAGTACATGTGAGGAGAATATAAAGTTTTTTCACATATAAAAACGGTATGCATTCAATAAAAGTTTATAAAATTAATTAATAAATTATTCAATTTTTAACAGATATAAAAAAAATCAACAAATATGCTGAGCAAGCATCTTTATATCATCATCATCCAAATCAATTCCGTTTCTTCTGAATAATGGCCGCCTTCTTGCGAGTTGAAGCAAAGTTGAGTCCACCACTAAGATGTTTCATTGCATTTTTGTCATAATCTATTGTCCTTTTCTATCATAATTTTCTTTTATATTATATTATTATTAATTTATATTACTTAATTATTAATAAAAAATAAAGTTATTGTATTAATATATATATCTATATATGTATATTACAAAAAATTAATTTTAGATTTAAATTTAAAATTTAAGTATACAGTATTATTTGAAAAAATCCGGTGTATGAGGTGGGATTCGATCCCTAACATTCGATATGACAATAGAAAATTGGACAATGAGTCCCATCCGAGAGCCCCACATCAATGAAAAACAATTCTTGAGAGTAAATGGATGTCCTTGAGAATGTTCAGGTATCGGCTTCTGCCAAAGAAACGATAGGTTTACGTGAGCGAGTTTTACGTCTGCATCGGGGGCCCATCAGTGCCAATCTGTCGTGGAAATATAATACGTCCGCGTCAATTCGCTTTCCGGGTTCGACGAATAATGGGGGGCAAAACGTAAGTTACGTATGCGGCCACTAGTCAATCAAAACCAAATACTCCACTGACCACCCCACACATGCACCCTACGAAGCGGCCAACCACCTGACGTCCCATGTATATAGAAAAAAAGGGCTTCAGGTGTTGGTTTATTTATAGTTTATTTAGAGATATTTATAAAAAATAATTATATATAATAATTATTTATATTAAAAAAAATTTAGTCTAAAAAAATTATAAAATAAATAATTATTATAAATAACTATTTTTTATAAATATCTCCAAACATATATTTATTGGTCCAGAAAAAAAAAATTTAAACTATTTTGTGTGAAATTTTTTATTCAATTACATTATTTTTGATATATATTTTACATATATAATAATATATAAATTTTTAAAATAAAATAATTGCTATAATTCAAATAGCTGCAATATAAAATTTTAATTTTTGCTATAATTAAAATTTATTAGTAGAATAGTCGATTTTTTACAGACATTTATAATAATAAATACGTATTTTTTTTTGTTTTTAAGATGTGTATCGTGATTTTTGTCCGTCGCATTTGTCCGGACATGATCGGAAAGACCCATAAATAGCGGATGGCATGGCCCACGTGGGTCGTAATCATCCTTACGGCGCTCGTTTTTTTGGAGCTTTCCCAAATGGTGTTCGGGACTCTTTTTCTTTGACTTTGTTCGTTGTGTCCGACATATTTGTACCTGAGTTTTTTTCCCCATCTGTCACTTCGGATATTGTCCTCCTTGTAATAAATTATAATAAATAAATAAAATAAAATAAATCATATAGCACAAAGCAAAGTAGCTAGCACAGTACTAATTAGATAGTGTTGTTTTAGGCAATAGTTTCCGTCTTTACTATAGGCAGCTGTTATATAAAAAATCTATATTTACTATACAGGAAATAAATTTGTTTTTTCACATCCTACCCTTTTCCTTCCCTTTATCGGACTATTTCTATTTTTTCTACTTTTTCTCACTCACTTTTTTCCCATGTCTCTTCTCTCTTCTCTTCTACAACATCCCTTACCTTCCTTATCCAAAAGTAAGTAATTAATTTTTTTTTGTTAACAACTTGTTTCTATTACAAAAATATGCAAACGTTAGATTATAAATTTATGAGTTTAATTTTTTTTCTGCAGATATTGTACATTAAAATTTTTTATTTATTTCATTGTAAATCTGTGAGTTTAAATTTTTTAATTTTTTCAATTGTACATCTAATTTATATTGTAGATGTAGCTTATGAAAAAAAATAATTATAGATAAAAATCATATTGTAAATCTTGTGAAATTTAATTTTTCTAATTCTAGATCTAGCATGAAAAAAAAATATAGGCAATAAAGGATCGGCAAAATTTGCCGATGTTATAGGCTAACATTCGGTTAGATCTGCCGATAAAGGGGAGGGAGGAACGGCAGTATTTACTCAATAGATGGAAAAAAATTTGCATCACACCTTCGATAAAATGTGACGATGTTATGGGCTGACATTCGGTTAAAGTTGCCGACAAAGGGGAGGGAGGAACAGGAGTTTTGGCCGACAAGAGGGAGGGAGCAATGATAGTTTCTGACGGTAGAGGGGGGCTTGGGCTTCAGCAAACTTTGTCGTTGTTGGGGGGTATAATCAGCCTACTTTGCCAATGGTATCTGAATAATACCAGCAACATTTGTCGTAGGGGAAGGGAGGCAGACAAATGGTTAGGGTTTGTTAATTATATTTGTATTAATTATGCTTTTAATGATGTCTATTAATTATAGTTTCCTGATTATATTTATATTAATTATATTTTTTTAATTATGGTTAATTCGATTAAATTTATTTCATGTATTTTTAGATCTATTATATTCTGTTAATTATGCTCTAATATTTTAATTAAATATAGATTTGGAAAATTTTGTGTGTATTTTAGGTTTTTCGGTTATTTTTAGGATGTGTAATTATGTTTAATAATTATGGTTCATTAATTATATTTTTTAATTACAATTAAATTAGTTAAATTTGTTCATTATATTTTTAGATTTGTTATACTATGTTCATTATGTTATTGTATTATTTATATATGATTTAATATTTATTAGATGTATTTATATTTTCATTAAATATGTTAAATATTATTATGTGGTGGGGTTATTAGTGAATGTTTTTAATTATATTAATAGGATAATAGATTAGATTAGTTTAATTTTTTTATTTAATCTATTTATAATAGATTAAATATTTTTATATTTGTATTAAATTTATTTAGTTTGCTAATTTTTATGGAATATATTTGGATAAATTTGGTTGGATTATTGAAAAAAAATATAGGGAGATTGGTTTTATAAGATACCATAATTAAGTATAACTTAGTTCTTATATTATACTTAACTCCTACTAGTAACTAATATAAATATTGTTGATGTATTTAATTAATAAAGTAGAGGATTAGTTTAAGAGGTTGTATTTTAGTTATAAGGTTGGGTATACATATCTCTTTTGCTATCATAATATAGGTTGATATTTAATAATTACATTATAGTCACGTATGTATTTAAGTTTTATTTATGTGATGACTTATTACCTTCAATTAATATACCTAATTTTAATTCACTTATTTTTATTACTGAAATTCATATGAGTCGTAGATAAAACCGGGGGTCATCCTGTTACTACTTCTTCATGACGTAACAAAACTACTATTGAACAACCTGCTCCAATGTCTCGTCTGAGAAATTTTAGAAAGAGTCCTGCCAGAAGATTACGACGAGATAAAAAAAGCTGGTGAACAAGAACCAGAAGAAGCATCAGAACAACAAGAATATGCAGAAGTTCCCTAACAACCAAAGTCTAGTCATCACGCTTCTACATTTCCAACATTTGCAGATTATATAGGTCGTCCATCATTTGTGGCTAATGTTGGCATTTCAGGGTTCAATGGTTCGGGGTTCAAAGAGTATATGGGTTCAGGGGTATGAGGTTTGGGGTTTGGAGGTTTGGGGGTTAGAGGTTTAGGGATTGGAGGTTTTGGGGTTGGAGGTTAGGGGGTCGGAGGTTTGGGGTTTGGAGGTTTAGGGGTTGGAGGTTCAGGGGTCGGAGGTTTCAGGTCTGAAGGTTTTTCATTATCTATAGAATATATAGATTTTCTTACCTCACCAAAACAGCCTGCCCTGGGAGTACCATCATCCTCAATTTATCCACCTATTGTTGGTGGCTCTAGATCATCATTAGATTTCCTAGCATCATTACCCCACATTACTAATCAAGCATCGTCATCAACTTATGTGCGTAATGATGATGATGGTGATGGTGGTGGTGGTGGTGGTGGTGATGGTGATGGTGGTGATGATGATGATGATGAGGAGGAGGAGGAGGAAGAGGGGGGAGGAGGATGACGATGAAGATGACCATGATGATAGAGATGATGATGATAGGGATGTTGGTGGTGCTAGTAAAGATGAACAAAGTATACAACTAAAGGATGAATGGTACTTGTTTGGGCTATGTCCCAAAGGTCCAATAATTCATGATTTAATTCTAAGCTTTGGCGGTCAAGCAATTTTAGATTTATGGTTAGGAAAGGCAAGTTTATCATTTTATTATTTCTTAATTATTATTTTATATGTAACAAATCATATATATTCATTACATTTGTTTCTTTTATTTTTCAGGATCGTGGTTATCCCTGGATCCACACGAGGCAGGAGGTTTTCAAAAGTTTTCTTGGAAGCATCAATGAAAGGATGTTCTCTCTAATATGACAAACAAGATTATCACAATTTCCATCCTTCACATTTGAGCATGCAGACGTGGCACTTATTTTTGTATTTATTGAGAGATGGCAACCAGACACCAATAGCTTTCATATGCTATGGGATGAGATGAAAATCACCCTTTTAGATGTACATCATATATTAGGGCTACGAGTTGATGGTCATCCATTACATTTGGAGATGACAACAGGCACGCGTGGGTAATTGATTGGTGTAATGGGTGCCTTGTCTAAGATGGAGGAAATGCAAGTGAATAAAGTCACTCAAAAGGACGGGCTTCCATTTAAATGGCTATAAGAAGTATGTGAATCATACTAGTTAGGGGATGAGGAAAAGCGATTGGGTATATATTATGGTTGATCGACCTATCATTATTTGTCGATAAGTTGGTTGATAAAGTTAATCCGTACTATATCATTTTTCTTTAAGATCTTAGTCGGGTTGAAGGTTATGTATGAGGTGCAGCCACACTTGCTTTTCTATATCGACAACTTAGTATGGCTTCTAGATATGACTGTCACAGTCCGCGACTTGCCCCAAACATTTAGCAAATGAGCCATGAGAATATAGGTGCTCCCTGGTTGCCTGATGATTGCTAATATCGATATTATGTCTCAGGTACGACTCGATGTCCCTCATATGCATCTCTTTATGTGATTATTGTGGGATGTTGTACATATTTAGCATAATGCTCAGGTGTATGGAAACTATGGATGCTGGCCTCACTAAGGGGCAATGGGGCCGAGACCTTTGAGCACGTGACATGACACTGCTCAAATGTTAGGATGTATCGCTCTATTACATGTAATTTTATAATTAGCATATATATACATATATTACATACTCTACATTAGCTATGATTCTAACAACCAAATATTATATCAGACGTGGATATATGAATACTTTCTGATGTTTAGAGTAGAAAGATCTAGGTACAATCTAGACCATCCTCGTAGTATGAGGTGATTTTGTGGATAGAATTTTGACAATAAATAAGAGATGCTCGAGTACTTTCAAGAAAATATTGATCTTATGCCTACACCAAAGGTATGCTCAAATTATTATATTGTTACTATATTATGTTAGCGATATCCGTAATTATTTTTATTTCTTTTATGAAAGGTCATTTGGGATCCGTACAAAGTAGCTGATCCTTATAGAGATTGACATATGGCATTATATCACGGTTGTTTACATTGTTTGGAGAAAGTTGAGTCGTATATGCCAGATAGAGTGACACGGCAATTCAGATATACACAAGTGATCCTTGAGGAGTCTATCAAGCCCACTAGTAACACATAGAGAGGTCCTTCCCTCAAGAATTACAAGGTTTACTACGCACACATGCTTAGCCAATGGCTCTTGAGGCATGAACACATATTGGGCTCGGATGTTTTTGGACCACTAGCTCAATACCCATGGAATTTGGCTCATAACTATATGGATTGTATGTATCGGCAACGACAGAAGAATATTTGGCAGAGCATCCGAATGATGATTATCAAATTCCAGCCGAAAATATCTAAACAAAGCACGTAAAACTATCCGTCAATTGTATTAGAGGGGAGACGTGGACATTTGCAATGACATTGATGTATTACCATATTTTTATGTACTCTGATTAAAATATGTTTGTTACAACTAATGCCAGGTGTCATTTTTATTTTACCCTACATCTTTAAAAGAGTATTATTCAATCCAAATTGAACACTGAGATACTTAAGTTGAATAACGTATAAATATATCTGATTACCATAGGTTAGATACTTAAGCTATCATAGAAAGGTAACAAGAAAATAAACACATAGCTCAAAAAATCCATCATATAGATATTTCAAAGGATGTAAACACAAATAAACGAAAAAAAAATTTATAACAATTCTAAATTAAAGTTGAGTCCGAAGATAGAGGATGTGGCTCTTGTGTTCCATCATGTACCAATGCATGCCATTATTGGAATCTTGAAGGATATAGGTTATTCCATGTTGAAACGCTGCTATCATAGTATTTATTCCAATTTGTAGGTACTAGTGGGAATGAAATTTTTTTTAAAAGATATACCTGTCAAACACAAAAATATTATAATAGATTGGGAAGTTCTAAGATTGGAAATATAATAGATATTGACCAATCATAAGAGAGGAAGGAGATAAGACTCTAGCACCGTTGATTGTTTTGCACTAAAATGACTAGGGAGAGTTGTCTCATGTTTCAAAAACGTCTTGAAAATGAAAACTTGACAAAAAATGTTGTACAATGTCGGAAACACTTAATTTTTAAAACAAAAATTACCTAAAGTTTGAATATGAGTCTACCTTCTCTGATCCAAGAGTTTTGATGCTACTTTCAACTAGCCTAACATCTTCAACGGAGCAAAAAAAAAAAGTAGTGGCTGACAATAGATTCAACTGACGACGAGGATTAATGAGAAATAGTAGTGGTTGGCATACTACAATGTTAGTGAAGGCAACAAGAACGACTGATGCTTGCTACAACTGGTTGTAAGCCTATGACTTCATAATCTATGGTTATTTTGTATGATAAAGTAAAGGCCCATCGATTGGGTTTACTTACAAAGTCCAAGAGAATGAATGACATGTATTTCTTTTTTTTAACCTTTTTATAAAATTAGCATTATACTTTTAATATAAACCATTTTTATATTTATTTCTATATTGGTAGTCTGATTTATGAATTACAATATATTATTTGGAGGCAAAATTATATATGGAATAATTATTGAAAATTTTAGTTAAATAATAATTTGAGAGTATATATATATATATATATTTAAAATTATAGTTTCTAGACATCTCCATTTCCTAACATTGTATAGTTTAACGTTTTTCCCATTTTTAACGTCTCCGTTTCCGTTTCTGTGCAACACTAACCATTGAGTATACAAAGCTTAAAAGACTTCATCTACTTCAAAAACTCAATAATGGGTATATTATGATAATTGACCGATAGACTTTAAAAAAACGAGGGGTTGTGATTTCTTTATATTGTTGGTAGTCAAAGATAATATTATCATTTGCTGATATTTAATATAAGGTTCAGTAATGATTGAGATTGAATTTTTTGTAAATGAATATTTGTTGATGGGCATTTAAAGGTTAATATCTCATTGCTACTAGCCTGATATTAAGATTTTGTAAAAAAAAAATTATATGATGTAACTCTATTCTTTAAAGATATTAAGATGATTAATGGATACTAATAAAATTCCTACCTTCTGTTATTTCACACAAAAAATGGATTTCTTATTAGAAAATTAATTTTTGTAACTTGACTTTAATGTGTAAGGCAAGTATAAAGTTGGGTTTTGTTCTCATAAAGTAAAACAAAATACGAAGGTAGGTTTTTAGAATAAATTTTAGCAGTTATATATATTTAAAAAATAAGAAATTTTGTAGGTTTTCATAAGTTTTAAAACTTTTATATTATTTAAAAATATAAAATAAATAAATTCTAAACATTACATTTATTTATATTTATAAATTCTAAATTTCAATCAATATATAATAAGATCTTCAATAGATATTTTATATAATGTAACAAACAATCATGAGTTTAAATATAATACACAATATAATATTGACTTTGTTGGAAAATACCATTTAATCCTTACTTTATATGGTTATGCACGAGATGGTCCTTCTATATAAAAACTCAAGATTATATGATGTCAGCTTTTAAAATAGATAGAGTGTCATTGGATACATAAAATTATAAACTTAAGATTATATGGTATTTTTCAACAAACTCAATATTATAATGTATATCTTACTATATATAAAAACAAAATATATTAATTTTTTCTGCTCAAAACTGTTATTTTCATAAATAAATAAAAATCCTTCCAATGCACAATTGTAAAGAGAGAAAACAAGTGTATCATAAAAAATATGACAAAGGTGTTAGCAATAAAGAAAAAATATACAACGTAAATAAAAAAAGAGAGTTATATAACATTTATCTCACCTAAAAATATTATAAATTATTTTTTAATAAATAATTATTATAGTAATCACAACTAATATGTTATAAATAATCTTAAACGGAAATCTACTATCATGTAACAAAAGAGAGCGGTGATACATAGATGAGGGGAGGCGTAACTGGTCAGGAGAAGCCAATAAGAACAGGGAAAATAGAAGCAAACATAACAGCACCTTGTCTTGCTCTCATCGTTTCAAGAAACCTCTACAATCCATTAATAAATAGAGAGATTGCACAATATGTGTGTGTGTATATATATATATATATATATATATATATTATAGTAATGGAAATTCGTAAACTGTTCACTAGCTGATGCAAAGAAATTAGTTTCTTTGGGGAATTTACGCAGGCTATTCTCTTGATCGAAACGGACCTCATGGGGATCGACGATGTTGCTGAACTTGTGAGAGAAGACGATGGTGATAGCAGGAATAACGAAAGCATAAGAACCTCCGATGACAACGAGGAGGCGACATCCGACCGACGTTTGTAATAGTCTTGATTCCGGCGACAAATAGTAATGTCTGAATCACTCGAGCTAGCTGGTGAACGGGGGTAGCCGAGATAGAGCCAAGCTTCTCCAGTCAATGTTGACATCGACGATTTTAGATTAACAATATGTAGCTTCCCCTCTACATATTCTTTCCCTTTACATACTCTGCCAATAATTTATCTGTGGTCACACATATCATGTTCCGAAGGCACATAAACCGTGAAAATTTCTTTGAGGACAAAGGAATCACGAGGTTTAATGTAGCATGAAAGTGCTTAACGATTGAGATACTCATCAACAAGACAACAAATATCAAACGAATATGTTGTCCTCTGCTTTCTAACTATATTCCAACCAAAAAAAGAAAATCCAAACCAAATCAATCCTAGTTGATAAGGCCCCAATGTTTTATGACAATTTGGGAAATAATAAATGAAATTTCTAATACAAGAAAGTACCAAATAATATCATCACTTCCTTAAAGATTTATAAAAAAAAAAACTAAAAAAAGCTAACCTCATTGAATGAAAAAGATAATCTAAGTCGAAGATTCTCAATTCTAGCAAAGCAGTATCCACTATACTCTAATACCAATTCAAACAACTATTTCAATGAAAGAAATATAGATTTCAACAAACAATAATGTTTATCTATTGATAGATTCTCCTCATTCGAGCTGAATAATCTACATGCCTTAAAAATGTGTGAGGAAGACAACAAATTCATAGTAAGAGAGAATATATGTAGGTAGTAGTTGTTGAAGGAAACCTACAAATATTTTCAAACAATCCATAGGCAATAACACACCATATTAGCAACAAAAACTGCTAGATTGTAGCATTCTCTATCCGAAATCGATTCAAGCAAATCAAAGAGAACTTCATAGTCACTAAAATCAACTCTCAAAATCATTGAAGGTAACAGTATCAGGAATTATCTCGCTGAACCTAGAGATGGCATCTAGTCTCATACTCATACCTAAAAAAACATAATTAGAGAACCGCAACAACTGAAATTGATCTCTATGAGATAATGAAAACAAGAAATTTGGGTTGAGTGGGAGAGAGAAAGAGTGATAGTTAGCCACCAATGTTGAAAGAATAAGAAAAATTAGTTGAAGCATAAGCTTGAGAGGATAATTTGTGGACATTGAAATTGAAGTTAAAAGAAATTATAACACCCTGATTTCTAGAACTTGAAAATTTTGTTTAGCATCGAAGCTGTGTGATTCAGTTTTGCTTACTTCAGTTGGGCAAACATTCTTAATATGTGGGTTCCAAAGAGTTTAATATCATTCTGTTGGTAGCCTTTATGAGTCTTAATGGTGCTTGTAGGTTCCTAGAATGGGTTGTTTTATACTGGTTGTCATGACATTGTTTGGCATTTGGGTTGCTAGCAATTTAGGACTATTTTGCAACCTCTTTCACTTTAATGTTGTTGTTTGCGGGTAAAGCATTGTGCCTTATGTTTTATGCTTGTAATGTAATGCCATTTTTGGATTTTTAGAACTTTGGTTTGTAGAGTTACCAACTTACAGTATGCCTATATTTTGGTTATTTAGGACTTTATTTGGAATATAGAGCTACTATCTTGTGGTATGCTTGCATTTTGTTATATATTTCTTTTTCATTTTTACTCGAAAGGTTTCAGAATATTCTAGAGTTGTGTAGACTATAGTAGAATTGTATAGAAGTGTCAAGAAAGGTGCAGATTTTTATGTAAATATCTAGAGATCTCCTATAACGATGTTGAACTCTCTAGAATTCCAAAGGCTAGAAGGATCATGAAGGGATCTAGAAGTGTAACACTCTCAAAATTCACTCCTGAAAAAAAAATTTAAAAGAATAAAGTGGAAGCTAAAATAGAATTTGGAGAATGTTTCCGCTACATCTAACACAAGATAAATGTCCACCATCTATCTCATGCTAGGTGCAAGGATAAAACCTGTAAAAAAAATTCCAAATAACATCTATGCCGTAAGGATAAACTCCTAAAATGAGATATCCATAGGCAGATGGTAAGTGAACAATTTCACTGAATAAAATCATCACTGATAAATCAACGAAACCTGTGAAATAAACCTGGATTTTAAAAGCTAATCATAGTATGAGAAATTAAAAGTCAATTACAATGCCCTTGAAAATTTAAATACAACACTTGAAACTTCCAAAAATAAATACGGTTAAACAAGACAGATCCCAATGGATAAAATTCCGGATTGTCTACACTCTCAAGCCAAGCCTTCTACCCAAAAACAATATCTAATCTCAAACCTGTACAAGAGGTCTGCTCCCCACCATTAGTAGATCATCATAGGATAGATTCAACCAAGGTAACATCAGTACGGGTCCAGTACTGAGTAAATCAATACTACCTAACTCATGTAAGAAAACATGATGCACATAAGATATGGAAATTTCTAGCTTACAATGCTAATGCTCAATTGTACATATAATAAATGCACCATTCCACTCATACAATAATTCATACTCAATTACACATATATTACATACAATAAAGCATAGGGCCATAGATTCATGCTTATGAGTACATGATTAGACATGACGGCAAGCGTACAAGAAATCATGATCGCATGCTAAGTAACACCAATCCAATAATCCAATAATAATCATTATTACATTCAATTTTATTTATTTACAATGATTTCTGGGACCTCACTATTCTTAACAGGTGGAACGGTTTGAAGCACCTCTCAGGGACAACACACCTAAGCCACTATTATCATTCAGTAGAATGGTTCCTACATCTCTCAGGGAAAAATGCTCCTGAGCCACTATTCTTAATTGATGAAATAGTTTGAAGCACCTCTCAGGGACAACATACCTGAGCCACTATTATCGACCGGTCGAACGGACCCTATACCTGGTCCTGACTCATGTAATCTTCCACTTCAAATAACTAGTGTCTCATTCATTACTTAGCTCATATCATATTCTTATTCACGTTGAGTATAGGGCCCCACTATTCTTAATCCGGTGGAACGAACTGAAGCACCTCTCAGGGACAGGACACCTGAGCCATTATTATCGTTCGGTGGAACAGACTCTACACCCCTCAGGACAAAACGCTCCTGAGTGACTATTCTTAACAAGTGGAACGATTTGAATCACCTCTCAAGGACAACACACCTAAGCCACTATTATCGTCCGGTGGAGCGGACACTATACCTCGGCCCAATTCACGTGATCTTTCACTTTAAATTATTTGTATCTTACTCAAGCATTTAACCAATTATAAATCAGGCCCACATGACACCACTTAGCTCACTTCCATCAACGCAATGAATTTCCATTATATTATCAATTTCAAGTGGCGTTAAAGCCAAGCGGCATTAAAGCGCAACCAATTCAAGTGGCACTAAGACCGAATAATTCCATGATATAAAGATACAGCATGAGACATCATATAATTTCAATCCATACTCAACCCTTCACAAACTCAAATCATACCGTATTCAAACATCATACTAACACGCATTTGCATTGAGGCTATAAATTCATACATACGTACAATTACCACACTAAACATAGCATACGCTGGATAGGATTAAATGATCAGTAGGCATACTTATCACCTCCCATTCCGAACCAACATACATTCCAGATTCCGCCATAAGTAAAGGTAAGTAGTGACTTACTCAAATCCGAAGCTAGCTAACCAATTTGAGAAAGAGAGAGAGCTATCGAGAGCTCGATAATCAGTGAGAAAGTTTTCCTAGATCACCGATAGAAATCGGAACTAGGTTAGAAACCATCTTATTGATTAATAATTCAACTATTATAATTAAATAAATACAAACGGACACAAACGATCTTTCTTGAAAAACGTGTCCAAAACCTAGAACTCAAGAGCATAACTCTATTAAGATTTAAGATTGAATATTACTCAAATCGAGTCAAACACATATCACTTGGGGTATTTCAAATTAATTTGGAAAGTCGGGGGAAAGAATAATAGATTATAAGTTAATTTATAGAAAATGACTTACTCATTAGATTTTACAACTAAATAGGCAAAACAACCATTTTTAGAAAACCAATTCAACCCGATAACATAAGAATACAATTCACATAATTTTAAATCAAACTCAGAAATCTACTAGGTGAGAGAAACATAAGCAAATCATTGGTAAATTAAAACCATATCCAAAAATAAGGGTTTTTAATACCCGAACTACAAACCAACCAATTCACTTCGATATCTCCAAAGTGATAGCTTTAAAACATAATTAAATTTTAGATAAATCTAGATAATTAATTTCAATAAATACAATCTTCCGAGTAGCCAATTCAAGACAATCAGGTTTCAAAATTAGGGTTTCAAAGCCCAAGACATAAACTCAGATAATTCAAATCAATTAATTCCTATTGAAGGTGTTAGAATGCAATTAATGCCATTTCAACTATTTCTATAAATTCAACTCTAAAGAAAACATTATACAAATGACCAATTTATAATTTCACTTGAAATCTAGGGTTTTAGACCTGAAAATGCAATTCAGTTGAATTCTGTTAATTTAATTAAATTGAATGTTTAGAAATGCAAATAAACACATTTTATAATATATCATATAATCAATTGATCAAAACTAATAAAATAAATACCTAATTTTGCATAATTAGTGTTTTTAAGATAGGAATGCAAATCTAATCAATTCTTCCTAAAATATATAAATTGTCGGTTCAAAAATGTAATTAAATGTATTCTAATATAAATTATATAACCAATTGAATAAAACGACCCGATTACACAATCCAATTTAGTCCTACAAGAGTTTTGACCTAAAAATTCAATTCCAATTAATTTCGCATAATTTTTCCAAATCAACACTTTTGATATGAAATTAAATATATTTCAAAAGATATTATAAAATCAATTGAGTGAAACGACTCGATTATGCAACCCAATTTCATCACACATGAATTTTGACCTAGAAATCCAATTCCGATTAATTCCGCATAAATTTCTCAAATTGACAGTTCCAAGATGAAATTTGATATATTTTAAAACGTATTGTATAATCAATTTACCCAAAATAGCTAAATTAGGCGAATCTAAAAAATTCGAGCATAACCCGACAAAAATTTTAATTTCCAGAATTCCAACATAAACCATACAATTAACCTATCCAAATCAATCTTGCAACACATATATACATAACCAAACAATCAATTTAGCTTATCATAAGCTAAATCATCCTCAATTGATTAAATCAAATGTTAAGGTTTTTTAGAAATTTATACTAAACGAAACAAACAAATTAGGGAGAATGAAGATTGAAGAAGATGTGTCGGAGGTCGATCGGTGCTCACCGGCTATCACTTGAGCTCCCCACAGCCGGACGACGACACCACCTGCTCGGTGTTGTCACTGCTACGTGTGGTTGTTGCTGTGGTTCGCTGTTGCTGCTGTTGGTTGTGGTTGCTGGTTGCGTCGCCGGTGGCAGCGGGCTGGAGGTCGTCTGGCAGGGCGGCTAGAGTGGAGGAGCAGAGAGGAGGCGAGGCTGGGTTTGGAGCTCAGGTGCAGGGAGCAACACGCACAGGAAAGAGAAAGAGAAGAGAAGGGAGAGAAGAAGAAGGAAAAGGAAAAGAAGAGGGGGGGTCAGTCGGGCCAGGTTTGGGTTTTTTTTTACAATTAAAAATATACAAGAAATACTAAACATCTAAAAAATATTATTGGAAGATTTTATCCAACTTTTTTTTTGCAAAAAATCATTTCGTAAGAATCCAAAAGCTTGAGATCGATAAAAGAGCTATATAAAGAATTTTGGAAACATTTTCAAAAGAATTTACCAACGAATGCAAATATATATATTATTTACGGAAATACATTATAGGATCCCGAAATAATATTTAAAAACATATAAGAAAATATTTAAGTCAAATTCTAATAAACCAATACCAGTTTAAATAATTTTTCTAAACTGGTCTTCCGCAAACTAAAAAGGGTAAAATGGAAGAATATTAATTTTGGAAAGAAATTCATAAATAAACTCTGAAGATCTTTTTAATTTAAAACTTTCCGACGATCTTAACGACTTCAGAAATGAATAAATTCAAAATCAAAAATATTTTCTACGGATAAAATCATTACAATAATTTGAATATTTAAACAAAATTTTATAATTCAAATAATATATTTCATTAACGAAATATAGTTCCAAAATAAAGTCATAATCACCTGACGAAGTTATAATAGAAAATGAATCTAAAATATAAAAAATTAAAATACGAGAAAGAACGGGAATCCATATTTTTTAACCGAAAATTGAAATCATATGAATATAATAAAATTAAAATCGTGAATGAAATTATCTAGAATGATCTGCAACGATAAAAATTATTTAAATTCAAATATGAAGTTGAAACCGTCGATAAATCCATAAAACGAGTCAAAATTAAAATTAATAAATATTTACACAAAATTACGCTAATAAAATCATTAAATTTAATAAAATTAGATTTCAAAAATACGAGGTATTATATCACTACCCCATTAAAAGGAAACTTCGTCCCCAAAGTTCACAAAAACCTAAGTAGCAGAAACTTGACAAAACAATTGAATAAAGCATTAACCGCAATGAGTAGGTTAAAGTATATCCGAAGATAAATAGAACGATGTTTCATGAATTTAAACCAAGCAAAGTTGAATCAAAACAAGGCATGGGAAGTAAAATAAAAGAAGGAAAATCGATGTTTAGCAGATCAAATACAATGGGATTCAAATAAGGAAGAAATACACACTTAAAGTCAAAACAAGTTACGAAAATACTATTCCTTAAAATAAAGTCTAATAGGAGGAAGAAAGTATAACGTGAAGCTCAAATAAAATGAAGAGACCGAAGGCTCTAAAGATTACACAACTCTAAAAACACAACCAATACATAACATGCACATAAAACTTTATACAATGAGTTATCTCTAGAGCATCACACATGACAACAAGGCTAGCACTTAGATCAATGACTCATAAAAGATCCTCATACGCACCAACCACATACATCTAGATCAAAGGAGATTTCTAAACCCTAAAATACTCCACTAACAAGCTCCCTAATCTACAATACAACCATGATAGTCTAGACACTTTAATTCACAAATGCTACTACTATGGCAACTATAGCATTCAGAGCCCACAATTTTGATTTATCTATTTATTTATTTATTATCATTATTTTGATTATCCACTTATAGTTCTCCCCATACAAGAAAAAACTTAACACATTAACATTCACCAACAAGTAGACAAGAAAATATGCATATTTTACGAGGAATAATTTTCATACTTAAATGTTGAATTTACTAACACAAAATACAAAATCGAAGCAACATGTAAATGAATGCTAATTAGCAGAAAATTAAAATATAAACACATAATGAAAGTCATACGAAATCATTAAATCACTAAAGTAAATGAGTCACCACCTACACATTGCTTATGAAAACGAACACCTCTATGTAAACCTCAACATTATCATTATCACAATTATAGATTTCTCCTACGTGGAAATGACACATCTTTTTAAACATCACCATTAGGGTTACCAACCTAAATTTCTTACAACTCCAAAAAGTGAAACTACTCAACAAAAATAGATTAAAATTTATATCACAACATACTATATGTGGCAAGGTACACACTAAGGTTATCAATCCACCGAACCTACAATACTAGGGTTAACCTAGTGGGGTTACTACCCCCTTAAGAGAAAACTAATTATAAAACTATAATAATCACAACACATAAAATACAGAGTTAACACAAGTTAAGCATGTAAAATACCGAGTGACCGTATACAAAGACATAATCACAACAGTAAATCACAAGGCCACTTACACTACCCAATCACACTATCCTCACAAACTAATCTGAATTTAAAATTCACTTGAAAGAAGGTAAATACATTTTTGGTTAAAACATTTAGGATTGTGAGAACCAAATCTCTAACCGAAACCCGATTCTCAACAACAAAAAGCTCTGATACCAATTTGTAACAACCCCAAAATTCACTCCTGAATTTTTTTTGAAAGAATAAAGCGGAAGCTAAAATAGAATTTGTGGAATGTTACCACCACATCTAACACCAAAATAAATGTCCACCATCAATCTCATACTAGATGCAAGGCTAAAACCTATCAAATAAAATTTCAAACAACATCTATGCCGTGAGGATAAACTCCCAAAATGAGATATCCACAGGCAGATGGAAAGTGAACAATTTCACTAAATAAAATCATCACTGATAAATCAACAGAATCTGTGAAATAAGCCCGGATTTTAAAAGTTGATCAGAGTATGAGGAATTAAAAGTCAATTACAACGCCATTAAAATTTTAAATACAACACTTGAAACTTCCAAAAATAAATACAGTTAAATAAGACAAATCGTAATGGATCAAATTTTGGATTGCCTACTCTCTCAAGCCAAGACTTCTACCCAAAAATAATATCCGATCTCAAACCTGCACAAGAGGTCTGCTCCCCACCATCAGTGGATCATCACGAGACCCATTGAACTAAGGTTGTATCAATACGGGTCCAGTACTGAGTAAATCAAGACTACCTAACTCATGGAAGAAAATATGATGCACATAAGATATAGAAATCTCTAGCTTATAATGCTAATGCTCAATTGTACATATAATAAAGGCACCATTCCACTCATACAATAATTCATACTCAATTATACATATATTACATACAATAAAGCATAAGGCCATATATTTATGCTTATGAATACATGGTTAGACATGACAGCACATAGGATACAAGCGTACAAGAAATCACAATTACATGCTAAGTAACACCAATCCAATAATAATCATTATTACATCCGATTTTATTTATTTATGATGACTTGACGGATCCCATTATTCTTAACCGGTGGAACTGTTTGAAGCACCACTCAGGAACAATATATCTGAGCCACTATTATCATCTAGTGGAATGAATCCTATATCTCTCAGGGCAAAACTCTCTTAAACCACTATTCTTATCCGGTGAAATAGTTTGAAGCACCTCTCAGGGACAACACACCTGAGCCACTATTGGTGGAACGAACCCTATACCTAGTCCTGACTCACGTAATAGGACCTTATACCTGGTCCTAACTCACGTAATCTTCCACTTTAAATAATTAGTGTCTTATTCATTACTTAGCTCATATCATATTCTTATTCACGTTGAGTATAGGGCCCTACTATTCTTAATCCGGTGGAACGGACTGAAGCACCTCTCAGGGATAGGAAACCTGAGACACTGTTATCGTCCGGTGGAATAGACTCCACACCACTCAAGGAAAAATGCTCTTGAGCCACTATTCTTAACCAGTGGAACGGTTTGAATCACCTCTCAGGAAAAATACACCTGAGCCACTATTATTGTCCGATGGAATGTACCATACAACTCTGCCCAACTCATGTGATCTTTCACTTTAAATTATTTGTATCTTATTCAAGCATTTAACCAATCATAAATTAGGCCCACATGACACCACTTAGCTCACTTCCATTAAGACAATGAATTTCCATTATATTATCAATTTCAAGTGGCGTTAAAGCCAAGCGGCATTAAAGTCAAACCACCCAAGTGGCATTAAAGTGGAACCAATTCAAGTGGCACTAAGACCGAATAATTCCATGACATAAAGATACAGCATGAGACATCATATAATTTCAATCCATACTCAACCCTTCACATACTCAAATACATACCGTATTCAAAGATCATACTAACACGCATTTGCATTGAGGCTATAAATTCATTCATAAGTACAATTACCACACTAAGCACAGCATACGCTGGATAGGATTAAATGATTAATAGGCATACTTATCACCTCTCACTCCGAACCAACATACATTCTAGATTCTACCATAAGTAAAGGTAAGTAGTGACTTACCTAAATCCAAAGCTAGCTAAGCAATTTGAGAAAGAGATAGAGCTATCGAGAACTCGATAATCCACGAGAAAGTTTTCCTAGATCACCGATAGAAATCGGAACTAGGATAGAAACCATCTTATTGATTAATAATTCAAGTATTATAATTAAATAAATACAAACGGACACAAGCGATCTTTCTTGAAAAATGTGCCCAAAACCTAGAACTCAAGTGAATAACTCTATTAAGATTTAAGATTAAATACTAATCAAATCGATTCAAACACATATCACTTGGGGAATTTCAAATTAATTTGGAAAGCCGAGGAAAGAATAATAGATTATAAGTTAATTTACAGAAAATGACTTACTCATTAGATTTTACAACTAAATAGGCAAACCGACCATTTTTAGAAAACCAATTCAACATGATAACATAAAACTCAGAATTCTACTAAGTGAGAGAAACATAAGCAAATCATTGGTAAATTAAAAACATATCCGAAAATTAGAGTTTTTAATACCCGGACTATAAACCAACCAATTCACTTTGATTACTCCAAATTGATAGCTTTAAAACATAATTAAACTAATTTTAGATAAATATAGATAATTAATTTCAACAAATACATTCTTCCGAGTAACCAATTCAAGACAATCAGTTTTCGAAATTAGGGTCTCAAAGCCCTAGACATAAACTCGGATAATTAAAATCAATTAATTCCAATTGAAGGTGTTAGAATGCAATTAATACCATTTTAACTATTTCTATAAATTTAACTGTAGAAAAACAATTTATAATTTCACTTGAAATCTAGGGTTTTAGGCCCGAAAATGCAATTCAGTTGAATTCTATTAATTTAATTAAATTGAATGTTTAGAAATGCAATTAAACACATTTTTATATTATATCATATAATCAATTGATCAAAATTAATTAAAGAAATACCCGATTTAGCACAATTAGGGTTTTTAAGCTCGGAATGCAAATCCGATCAATTCTTGCTAAAATATATAAATTGACGGTTTGGAAATGTAATTAAATGTATTCTAATATAAATTATATAATTAATTGAATAAAATGACCTGATTACACAATTCAATTTAGTCATGTAAGAGTTTTGACCTAAAAATTCAATTCCGATTGATTCTGCATAATTTTCCCAAGTCAACACTTCTGATATAAAATTAAATACATTTCAAACGATATTATAAATCAATTGAGTGAAACGACTTGATTATGCAACCCAATTTCATCACACACGAATTTTGACCTAGATATTCAATTCTGATTAATTCCGCATAAATTTATCAAATTGATAGTTTCAACATGAAATTTGATATATTTTAAAATGTGTTGTATAATTACTTTACCCAAAATAGCTAAATTGGGCGAATCCAAAAAATTCAGGCATAATTCGATAAAAATTATAATTTCCAGAATTCCAACATAAATCATTCAATTAACCTATCAAAATCAATCTTACAACACATATATACATAACCAAACAATCAATTTAGCTTATTATAAACTAAATCATACTCAATTGATTAAATGAAATGTTAGGGTTTTTAAAAAATTTATACTAAATGAAACAAACAAATTAGGGAGAATGAAGACTGAAGAAGATGTGTCGGAGGTCGATCGATGCTCACCGGCTATCACTTGAGCTCCCCACAGCAGGACGGCAACACCACCTGCTCGGTGTTGTCACTGCTACGTGTGGTTGTTGCTGTGGTTCGCTGTTGGTGCTGTTGGCTGTGGTTGCTGGCTGCGTCGCCGGTGGCAGCGGGCTGGAGGTCGTTTGGCAGGGCGGCTAGAGTGGAGGAGCAGAGAGGAGGCGAGGCTGGGTTTGGAGCTCAGGTGCAGGGAGCAGCACGCACAGAAAAGAGAAAGAGAAGAGAAGGGAGAGAAGAAGAAGGAAAAGTAAAAGAAGAGGGGGGGTCGGTCGGGTCAGGGTTTGTTTTTTTTTTTACAAAAAAATATACAAGAAATACTAAACATCTAAAAATATTAATGGAAGATTTTATCTCAATTTTTTTTGTAAAAAATCATTTTGTAAGAATCCGAAAGATTGAGATCGATAAAAGAGCTATATAAAGAATTTCAGAAATATTTTCGGAAGAATTTACCAACGAACGCAAATATCTATATTATTTATGGAAATACATTATACACTACTACAAAATTTATTTTAGACAACGCATAAAAGAAAACGGGTCCTAACTAACGTTGTTGTAAAGTATATTTAACAACGGTTAATACTATACTACCGTTGTTAAATATTTAAAATTAGAAGTGTGGATTAATTTGTTTCACTATTATAACGGTAAACTAGGGAAACCACAACGGGTCTGTGTGCCGTGGTATATACTATAAAATGACAATGGGTATTTAGGATAACAACAATGGTTTTGAACCCGTTCTAAAAGAGATAAAACGACAATGGGTAATTTGTATAACCACAACTGTTTAAAACCTGTTGTTGAAGAGTTAAAATAACAACGGGTAAATGTTTTACCACAACAGTGTTAAACCCATTGTAGAAGATAAAATTGACAACGACTAACAACAACGGTGAATTATCTGTTCTTACTTTCGTATATGTCAAACATATACTTCTTTGATTCGTAACCGTTTCATGATGGGTTTCTTTTCTACCTTGCTCGTGCAGTGAAAATCATCTTGTTTTAATTTCCTCCATCACGCGCAACCTTCAACTGATCAAGACATCAGTTCCAGAACGTCTGGCTTCGTCCTTGCCTCCCACACTGCTACAAACCAAGGCCATCATCTTCATATACCTGATTTAGAATCATTGTCGTCGTGCATTCCCTTTCTCCACCATCTTGAAGCACGCGTTGTCTTCCTCAAGCTATTTCGTTTCATGGTTCATTCTAGCTAGTCGAGATTCTTTGTGCACACTGAGGTAATTATCTGTTACTACATTTTATTCTTAATTTATTTTCCAGGCTTAATTAGTTAGGGTTTAATGAATCCGATTTGATATTGGTGTTTTGATTGGCCAAATTAGATTCGTTTGTTAGGGCTTTTATATGCATTTTCCCTATGAGATGTGAGACTGTAGCTAGTCGAGCTCAAGAACCACTTTACTAAGGATTTTCAATTTATAATAATTATTCATAAAAGAAAACAAATGTCTATACTGCTCCTTGAACTTTTAATAGATCAAACTATCCGTGTGGCTTGCGAAGCAGTAATACAGAAAGTGTAAAAGTAAGTCTGATAAGTATACATTGTATAAACATATTTCCCATAAGTTCTGATAGAAATTTAATTATTAAGATTGAATGTAGTTCTGAAAGTGTAAATGGGGTATTAGACCTATGTTTTCCCAATCTCCATTGAAGATAGCAGCAGGCATGCACAGTTTGAATATAGTATGATCCTTTAATAGGGTAGGCAATAGCATAGCTCTCAAAGTTAGTGCGGTAAGAGAAGCTCATGCATCGTTCATCATCGATCACCAAGTTAGGTTATGTCTAATAGGTGACAGGTGATTAACTAATTGAACTCTAATAAACATACCATGCATTTGGATTCTTATTGTATGTATGAACAGGACGTGAAGTGTAAACTGTTTGAACGTGAAATTGTATATACGATTTGTCATAGTATTTTTTGAATATTAGACCTTTGATTTGTTTGGCTCCGAAACGTTCAAACCTATTGAATTGGTTTATTGAACTGAACACTCTCGTTGATTGTGTTGAAAAATTATCATGTTTGTAGATGAATAGACGTATTATCATGTATTATTATTATTATTTACATATGAATGAGATAAATTATCTTATCCCTACGGATTCCTTGAAAATAAATTAAAATTGAGCAAAAAAAAGTTGGATCCCAAATTAATTGAAATTAGTCAAAACAATCTTTCATTTCTTAATCTATATTTGTACACTTTTACAGTGATTGACATACCTGTATAAGTAAATACTACTCCGTCCGTGTAAGTTTCCTATCAATCCAATAAAATATGAACCTAACTTTCTCTATTTGATAATATTCTCTCCGTATTAAAAATATTATCACTATATTTTTTAAAAATAACTTTTGATTAATAATATCTATTAATATATATTAATAAAATAATAAAAAATTGATTTTATAATTTTTTTATAATATGAATATAAATATAAATATTATTTTTTTATAATACTATAATATATTATATTTTAAAAAAATTAACCGTCAAATCTTCTCTGACTGTCTTTTTTTTAATAGGAAGATAGGACGAGATATTACCATCACACGTGGATTCTCAACAATTTCAAGGCTAACTCAGCCAACATCGATTAAAAGAGCCGGCATTTGACTTCATGCAGTACAACAATACCCTTCTCTTCTGTTCTTTTCACTGATGGGCTACTAGGCTGCTCATTTTCTGATATTTCAACATAAAGACAAAAAAGGGAAGGTACCAACATTACACATTATAGAATACAAGATATATGTGAGGGTAAGCAATCTTTTATAGTTCAGAAATGGAAAAATGGAAAAGCAAGACAAAAACATTAGTTCAACTAACACAAGTGAAACTTTGAGCAACAATTTAGGACAAAGTTTCCAACTTCTAATTCCCAAAGATGAAATCAACTAACGCACAACACCTCCCTCCCAAAATAAAAAGGGAAGTCTAAAGCCAACGTTACACTACACAGAGAAGCCAAATTCCTTTAGGGTCTAATTAGAAGATACTCTGACAATCAAAACAAGATGCTATAATGGAGACACTAATCAGGGAATTAGGACCACATCTACGAATCCCACGGTGAGGCATGTAGGATGCCCCAATTATCATCACATCATAGACAAATTAAGTCAGCGAAAGGCACTTCTTATACCCACTTTATGCACTTGAAAGGTAAGAAAGTAAGGAGGTAGGTAGGTTGGTGAATATCAGTCAGTAACAATTACAATGTGTAAGTATTATTAGGTTTTTGAAAAATTTATATACTAGTGTTGAAGTTTAGCTTATTATATATTTTTATTAATGTTTAAGTGTATCATCTAACATCGTAATTATTATCCATATAGATTTTATTGCCAATATGGATCGTTCTTGGATGTCTGCTAGTCGTTTGTCTCGAGAATATGAAAATGGAGTTGAGGAATTTATTAGGTGTGCAGTTGCTCATGTTGGAAACTATAGTAGATTTGTCTGTCCCTACCTAAGGTGTCGTTTTGTAAAGCGAGTTAATGAATCTGAAGCTAGAGATTATTTTTTCTTATATGGGATTGATAAAAATTACACTAGATGGATATGGCATGGTGAAACGAAACATGTGGGACCTAATGTGGAAAGTCAGGAAAATATTTTTGGGATCAATGAGGGTGATCGTTTAGAAGAAATGACTCATGCTGTTGAGCAAAGAGTTCGGGATTGTCCTCAAATGTTTGATAAGTTGGTGGGTGACTTTGAAACACCCCTATATAGTGGATGTACAAAGTTCACCAGATTATCTGCTATTTTAAAGTTGTATAATTTGAAAGCATGTAATGGTTAGACCGATAAGAGTTTCACAACCTTATTAGAACTTGTAAAAGATATGCTTCCAAATGATAATGTGCTCCTTAGTCGCACTTACGAGGCTAAAAAGGTCCTTTCCACTATAGGTATGGATTATGAGAAGATACATGCTTACCCTCAAGATTGTGTCTTATATCGAAATGAATATACATCTCTTGAGAGTTGCCCCGAATGCCACACGTCACGATATAAAAAGCCAGGGGTTCTAGCAAAGGTTATATGGTATTTTCCAATAATACCAATATTTAGGCGCATCTTCAATAATCCTAAAGATGCTAAAAACTTAATATGGCACGCTGATGGAAGATTAACTAATGGCTTACTAAGACATCCCGTAGACTCTGCACAATGGAGAATGATTAATTATCGATTCCCTGACTTTGGAGAGGAACCAAGAAACCTACGATTAGCTCTTTCTACGGATGGAATGAATCCACATAATTCCAGAACCCATAGTACATGGCCTGTGATTTTGGTAATCTATAACCTGCCACCATGGTTGTGCATCACTACTACAAAAACGGGAAATAATAACGGGATATTAATAACGGTAGTTCAAAAGCTGTTGTCAAACGCGTGAAAATTAATGGGCGGGAGAGTTTTGATAATGGTTCTAGTTAAAAACCGTTATTAAAAGGGCAACGTTAAAATTTGGACAGATGTTTTAATAACGGTTTTACATAAATCGTTATTAAAAGAGGATTTAATAACGGTTCATATTAGAACCGTTGTCAAAAGTTAGAAGCTTTTAATAACGGTTCCTAGAAGAACCGTTATTAAAAGATGTTCTAATAACGGTTTTCTCAGGAACCGTTATTAAATCCTCTTTTTAATAACGGTTCTCTCAGGAACCGTTATTAAAACCCCAAAATCAAACTTTTATTTTGCTCAGTTCTGTTTTGTGCCAAATTTTTCAGACTCTCTGCACCTTCGTTCTCTTGCTCTCCTTCTCCTTGCAAACCCTCGCACCACCACACCGTGCACCACCAACTCGCACCACCACACCGGCTCCTCTCAAGTAAAGGAAACCCTCACACCGCCAACTCTCCACCACACCTCTGCCACTGTCGGCTCTACATGTGCGTGCTGTCATTGTTCCGAAGCTAGCTAGCACTTGCACCTTCATCCTCCGTCGTGTTTGAAGCCCTTGCCTCTCTCAACATTCTCACCGTCATGTTTGTAGTTAGCTCACTTTATGTATGTGTTTGTTCTTCCTCTCGTAACTTTTTATCTACTTATATATGTATATATATATAAATGCATGCATGTTGCTACAGGGTTTCGTTTGTTTGTTATTGAAAGATTGTGGTTTGTTGTTCAAAAATGTGTTGTTGAATGTGTTGGCTGAAAATTTTGCTGTTTGTTGTTGAATTTGTTGCGTTATTGTTATATATTAACAAATGCATGTGTTGGTTGAGACCTTTACATATATCTATATAATATGAATGTGAGTGTAGAATTATATACATTTTCACTCATAAAAACTATATATATATATATATATACACACACACACACATTTTCATTAATAAGTATAGGAGACGCAATAAGATATAGGAAATGTCATATAATGAAATGCAAATATATTTTACGTATGCATATGTTAATGATTGCTATTTGATGAGGATTAAATTATAGAGAATAAGGAATATATAAAAGTGAATAATTAAATAGAGAGAAATAATTGTGTATGATAATAATAATAATAATAATAATAATAATAATAATAATAATATGATTTATATATTATGCTTTAGTTACATTTAGCTAGGTTTAGGGATTAGGGTTTTTTTGTGGTTTAGGTTTAGGTTTTATTATAATAAATTATGGTTAATTAGCTAGGGTTAGGGTTAGGGTTTATCATTTATTATGGTTAATTATGGTTAATTAGGGTTAGGGTTAGGGTTAGTATTAATATCTTTTTGGAAACGTGTTAGCATGATTCGTATATATATATATATATATATAGAATAGCATGATACATTTGAGATTAATTCTTTCTAAGCATGATTCGTATCGATAATATAATGGTACATTATTATGCTCAATACATAACATTCTAACATAATTTATTTATTTATTTTTTGTAGAGATATGGCCAACAAAAACATTGATAGGGATAGCAGTGATGAAGAAGGGAAGAGAGGACCTACGATTATGAGAATTATCATAGACATAAGGAATAGAGGAGAAGTAGTCGAGTTGGGATGGAATACTTACAATCTTCCCATCGGCCCTTACGCAGATATGTTCTTGACCTATATTTCACTTGTGACCCGTAACCGTGTTCCTATCTCCTATAATAATTGGAAGCAGGTTCCACAGGGTCATAAGGAGCATATTTGGCAGGAAATCACGGTAAATATGCTATTTTATGTAATCATTTTTGTATGTCAAATGTTATTAATTTTATTACATTAACATCGGTATACATCTACATGTCTTATTTTGCAGAGAGTGTTCAATGTCCCAGAGAGTAGGAAGAAATGGCTTCTTAGACATTGTGGGGAGCGTCTAACGAAAATATATGCTATTATCTCTATTAATATTGGTATCGAAACAACCTAAAAATGACATTGATGTATATTTGGCACCTCTTGTTGAGGTTTTGAGGTTGTTGTGGGATGAGGATGTTGAATTATTTGATTCACATTGTGAAGAGAGTTTCAACTTAAGGGCAATGTTGTTTTGTACTATCAATGATTTTCCTTCATATGGAAATTTGTCTGGATATGGTGTGAAAGGACATTATGCATGTCCTATATGTGGAGAATATACATCCTTTTGTCAATTGAAGCGTGAGAAGAAGACTGTTTATCTCAAACATAAAAGATTTTTGCCAATGAACCATCTTATCGTAGGCAAAGAAAAGCTTTTAATGGAAAACCTGAATTCATAGGAGCTCCAAAACCATTGAGTGGCCAGCAGATACTTAATAGAATAAATGGTTTGAATGTTAAGTTTGGGAAGAAGAATAAAGCCTCAATTCCTACTAGTGGATGGAAGAAACGATCAATATTCTTTGATCTTCCATATTGGGAACATTTATATATAAGACATTGTCTTGATGTAATGCATATTGAAAAGAATATATGTGATAATATGATTGGTACGTTACTTAATGTGCCATGGAAGAAAAAATATGGCATCAATGCAAGACGAGACATGGTTGAGATGGGTATTTGAAGGGAATTAGAACCACAAAGGAATGGGAATCGTAATTATTTGCCACTAGGGTGTTATACCCTTTCAAGAAAGGAGAAAATTGATTTTTGTGAGTGCTTAAAAGGATTTAAAGTTCCAGAAGGGTTTTTCTCAAATATTAGTAACCTTGTGTCAATGAAAGATTTGAAATTGGTGGGTATGAAGTCGCATGACTGTCATGTTTTGATGCAGCAATTGTTGTCGATCGCTATTCGTTCCGTACTTCCAAAACGTGTTAGAAATGCAATTACTAAGCTTTGTTTTTTCTTCAAGGCATTGTGCTCTAAGGCTATTGAACTTGAAAAGTTAGGTGTACTACAGAGAGATATTGTTATCATCATATGTCAACTTGAGATGTATTTTCCGCCTTCTTTCTTTGATTGCATAGTTCATTTGACGGTGCACTTGGTTAGGGAGGTGAAATTGTGTGGTCCCATCTATATGCATTGGATGTACCCATTTGAGCGATTTATGAAAATATTAAAAGGGTATGTATGGAATCCATAACGACCAGAGGGGTGTATTGCAGAGAGCTACATAGTTGAGGAAGCTATTGAATTTTGCACCAATTATTTATCCAATGCTCATGCAATAGGTATTCCTAAATCTCGGCATGATGGAAAAAGTGAAGGTGTGGGTATGATGGGTAATAAGTTCATATGCATAGAGCGTGATATGTGGAACAAAGTAAACTTGTATGTTCTTCATAATACCAAAGAAGTTCAACCATATATAGAAGAACATATGAGAATGTTACGTACTAAAAACCCATCTAGGAATGAAAAGTGGATACTAGAGCAGCATAATATATCTTTCATTGAATGGTTTTGTGATCACATTCCTCGTCAAATGACACACTCATCAAGTACTATTTTTGATACATTGAAATGGTTATCCCAAGGGCCTCATATGGAATTATCATCTTTGACAAGCTACTTGATCAATGGGTATACTTTCTACACTAAGTCCCAAGATGAAAAGAGTACCATGCATAATAGTGGGGTGACTTTGGTTGCTGAAGCATTACATATTGCTAGTGCGAAAGATAAAAATCCTATGTATGGGAATATGTCATATTATGGTGTAATCCAACAAATATGGGAGTTGAATTATACTTTCTTCACAGTTCCTGTTTTTAGTTGTATTTAGGTTGACAACAATAATGGGATTGAAGTTGATGAGTTAGGGTTCACTCTTGTGGATCTTAATAAGTTGGGCCATAAACATGATCCTTTTATATTGGCATCACAAGCAAGACAAGTATTTTATGTCACTGATAAAGTTGATAAGAGGAGATCTATGGTTTTAACCACAAAGAGTAGGAATGTGCATGAAGATGATGATTTCAATGATTCTATTTTTCAAGAAGAGGCAACCTTCTCTATTATAAGAACGTCATTTTCTTGGGGTGATGACATTGATCCCAATAAAGAGGATACATATATGCGGTATGATCACTCTGAAGGAGCATGGATCGTAGAAGAAGATACAAGTGAAAAATCACAAAAGAGAAAATCTCGTAATTCTAAGTATGAACCTTTATTTTTTTTAAGTATAATGGTGCCATATAATATTTTTTCCTCATATAATTTGATTTACCTAAACACATTATATGATGACAAAATATTTCTCTTTGCAAATCAAGGAGGAGATAGAAGCACAAGTTAAGATATTACCCAATAGAGGCGTTGATGCTTGTTCTAGTATTTGGTATGTCTTTTAACCTTATTTCAATAAACTTCTACAATAAAGTATATTAGATAGTATGCATACAATTGCTAACTTCCTAAAATAAAAAGCTACTTAGGCTTTTATTGATTCCTTTATCATTTTCATCATTTTTCTTATCATTTTTCTTATACTATGTGTTTTAGTGACATGGCTTGTGATGATGGAGATGCTTCAACTAGTGGAGGTGCTTTGACCCATGGCTCTCGTAAAAAAAAGGGGCCTACTGCATTGCAACAGGTGGAGATGAAACGATTACGAAATGAAAAATTTAGTTTGGAATGGAACATGAGGGGGCAGACTATTTGTGAAAATGGTAAGCTATTATCTACATACATAGGAGAGTGTGCACGTAATCATGTGCGTATTAGCTATGAAACGTGGGATGAAGTACCAGTAGAAAAAAAAGAAATTGCATGGGAAAAAATATCGGTAAGTTGATTCACCTTAAAAAAATGAAATTTAATGTTTTGTATGATTATTATACTATGACTATGATTTTGTGTAATTTGGTAGGCTGTTTTCGACATCCCTATTTATCAAAAGAAGGCAATTATTGTTCGAGTTACAAAAGCATGGAGGCAATTTAAGTCCACTTTGGGAAGAAATTTCATTTATAAAGATGATGGCACTATCCGAAAGGAGCCACCAAAAAACTATCGAATTTTACAATCAGATTGGGATATTTTTCTAAGGAAAAAGCAGACTAATGAATATAAGGTATAATTGTATAAAACATGTATTCTTCATATCTATTTTGTTTATATATCACTATAATTTGGATTATTATCATAGGAAAAAAGTGGAGCAATGCGAGAGCTAGCTTTGAAGAATATATACCATCACAACTTGTCTCATAAGGGATATGTTGGTCTCGAGCAAGAAATTGTAAGTAAAATTAACAAACTTTTCCGATACATTTTATTATATCTATACTTTAAATTCTAATATTTTTTTACCTTTTCAATAAATGCAGATTACAAAGAGAGGTTTCGATCCTAAAACCACTATAATAGATAGACATGTCTTATGGAAGGATGCAAGGGTCCCTAAAGATGGTACTATCACGAATGAAGCTAATAAGGAAGTAGTTGAGAAAATTGTGAGTTCTTGTTATTATATTCATTTATAAGTTTCAATTAGCCTTATAAAATGTTTTGAAATATAACTCTTAGGTTATGGTATTTGATAGAATGCATTGGAAACTTCCGAGACTAGTGAATCATTTGCATCACTTGCTAATGATTTGCAAACTAACGCATTGGGAACGACCGAACATCCAGGTCGTGTCAGGACTAGTGGAGCGGGAGTTACATTGAGAGATTATTTATGCTCAGAAGATGCATCTCAAACAACTTGTATGTATGAGAATATGATAGCTCGGATAAAGGAGGGGATGAAGGAAGAAATAATGAAAGAGACACAAGAGAAGATGGAAAATAAGTTGCAGGAGTGGTGGCTTAAGATTGATGTTCTCTTATCCAACAAGGGCAAGGAAGTAATTCACACGCCAGAGATGACCTCTACACCTAGTGTCAAGGGTAGTTGTTTAGATGCACGTTTTTTTGATCTACCATAGGTATATGTCTACCTTTTATATTGAAATTTCTATAATACTATTTTATTAGATACCATACAAATAAACTCATAGCTCTTTGTACATCTTGATTCATATTCTTATTCTTTTTACTAGCATAATAGATAAATAAGCCAAAATAATCTCTCATTATCATTACATAGATAAGATAAATGATTTGTGTCTAATTTTATAGGAGGAGATACCATGTTTGTTATTGGTAAGTAACCCAAATCGACTAGTGGCAATAGGAAGAGTATGTATACGCCATGGAACTGAAACTGTCATGCTACACAATAAACCTTTAGATGACAAGTATATGAAATTTGTTGTTGAGGTTTCTTTAGATCATGCTAATATGGCTTCTCATGTATTATTTTTTTGTGATGGTTGTACTATAAAGCATACACCACACCTTAATCAGGATACACTACACCCTAATCAGATTGAACCACAACCTTTACAACATAAAAAACCTTTACCAACTAAGAATAAAAGGGTAAATGCTATGAAACTTGTTTCTAAGTCAGCAAAGGGTCAGTCTAAGCCACAATTCTCAAGTTCTATCACTTTGGGGAAAAAGTGCATCAACTTGAGGATGTTGAAAGGTTATGCCGATGGAATGGAATTTACAGATTCGATCCTGATTCCATGTCCTAAAGCAGTTATGTTCCATGAATATGATATTCTGATCGATCGTGAATGTATCAATATAGTTCATAATAGAGGCAAAGTTGAGAACTCAATTATGGCAGCATATAACAAGTGAGTATCATGAATTAATTGTAGATAATTTAATATGTTTAATTATGTATGTATTTTCACAAGTTAATATATTTCTATACAGGATAATATTTGAAAAGTGTCAGTGTGATGGGATATCTATTGTTGGGCTTTTGTGTCCAAATATGATTTCGAGTTATATGACAAACTACAGGATCGAGCATGATATCTAGCAGATGTTTTTTGTGCACATCCTCAAAAGAAATTATTTTTTGCTCCATACATTCAAAAGTAAGAATTTAAATTTATGTAATATATTAATGAAATTTTTTTATTACTAAACATGTAATCTCTTGAATTGCAGGAATCATTGGATACTTTTTATAGTCTATCCTTCATGCCAAATGTGTTATTGGCTCGACTCTATGCATGGTCCTGTATATGATGAAGTCATACAAATTGTGAATATGTAAGATGTTTGAAATTCCAAGTATCTTTTTATGTATACATATAGTTTCAGTTATGTTTTATATAACCTATATTTCATATGATATACTATTCTTTTATGTTGGAGCAGGGCTATGAGAATGTATCAAGCTAATAAAGGGTTTAGGACAACAAGTGTAATAAAGTGGGAGATAGTTGATGAGGTATTAACTAATTGGAGTTTAAAGTAATACATTATTTCTATTATGAAAATGGTACCATATTATGCAAGTTTCTTATACTCTAATGTATTTTATTTTGACTGATAGTCTCTTAACCAGCCAAATGGGATAGATTTTTGATATTATGTCATGAGGTTCATGAAAGAGATTGTATCTGAGATGAAAACCCAACCTCAAATTCCAAAGAAAGTAAGTTTAATTTTTTAAGCTATAAAGAATTCTTACTCATGGATATTAACTAAAAAAAATGTGAATTAATTTTGCAGTATTATCCGTTATATAGTGGTTGATGTTACACCAATGAAGAAATTGATGAAGTTCGAGAGGAATGGGCCTCCATGGTTATTTCTCATTTGAATACCTAGTAGGTAAAGATATGATAGAAACCTTGAGGAAGAAAAAGGGAGGTAATGCATGGACCAAAAAGTGTAAACCTGATGAGAAAGAGAATCTCAATTGGAGTAAAATGCAAAAATGGGGTGCTGCTCTTAATGCTGGTTCTAATTTTGGAGGTGGGACTAAGAAACTTGTACAGTCAAATAAAAACAATCTTGGTAAGTGATTTTAATTCTCTATTTTTTTTGTGAATATGATATTTTTTTCTTAGAAGGCAAACTTATGGAAACTCATGGGTGATTTTAATCTTCATGGAGTTACTGCACCGAATACCTCACAAGTCAATATATATACTGTTCTGAAGAGCTTATTCTAGCTGAGTGTTGTGTGTGTGTGTATATTTCCCTTCTTGTCATTACTATAACTCACATTGGAAATGATTGAATGGTAGAATGATCTAGTTGGATTTTTTTTGGAGATGTCCCTACATTTAATCAAATGTTGGGATTTGTTAATACCACATCATTTACCAACTAAATTGCTATAATTTGTATTCTGCATTAATATCTAAGAGAGGAAATAAGGAATTAGTATACTCTTTTATCATTTCAATTGCTTTGTCCATTTAATTTGGACTCTGGATAGTCATATCACACATAAACCCATTTTCACTACATACAAGCATTCTGGCAAAGCAAAATGTTGATATTAAGGTTGCTGAACTACCCATTTATATCAGCATGCATCAGAAATGTTAATCAAGAATTAAAAAAAGGGGGAAATCAACTGCTCAAAAAAGGGCACAGATATTAGGAGATACAAACAATTTTTCGCTGAACAAACCATGAAACGTCGACAAACTTGGGTTGAGCTATTAAAATTGTCAGTGGCTAGTGCCATTTGTTTGAAGCTGAACTCTTTCACACCAACAACTTTGATGGATATCTTGGAGGCTGCAGGACAGAATAGTGACTTAAATAATACATGATCAGCTCCAAATGAAAACAACTACTCTAATCAGCCATGCGATTAACTTACACAAATGCTTTGCAAGTGCCCTTTGGTATCTGTGCTTCTTCTCACAATGAGGAGCATAACTGCAGCAAAAAGAATCACAATAGAAGTAATGGCTGTTAATATTATAGCTGTCAAAACACCCTTGCTTATGCCTCCACTTCCAGATTCAAGATTTACTGATAGAATAAAAATATTATCACCGCATCAAACAACAAAAAAGGGATGTAAACAGATAGTCTTGAATGTAAATACAGAAGTGTAACAATTCCTTTTACACATACAACAGTGTATACAACCATTAGGCTGCAATACAAACCTCCTCCCACTCATAGTTATACGCTCTCCCCAAAAGACCAGAAAGCTAGCAGAAAATTTTTTGTAATCTTAATATATATAAAAGTCATGCCCTTGCAAGTCAGCAACATCAAAACTAGCAACTTAGGCATAATGGTCCTAGATATCCTTGCTTAGTAAACCATGAAACATCATGTGTCTCCTTATCGGGTTCCCACGATTATTTGGATTGTTACTATTAATTTGTTGCTGAACAAACCATGAAACGTCGTGCATTTCCTTATTGGTTCACATGTAAACCTTGATTGTAGTGTAGATTGTTCACTGTTTTAATTGATAGAAATTGCTTCTGAGTCAAAATTGAGGCTTGTACACTTAAGTTGCTATCTCTGATTGAGATATGCTTACATATTTCTTTTGTTGTCTTAAATACTATTATAACAAGAAAACAAAACAATCCACCTGGGAAAAGCCTTTGGAGTTGATGACAGCAATTGAGGTTAGTTCTATGAAGAGATCTTTGTTCTGAACTGTATTAATTCTGTATATGTTTCTCCTTTTCTCTTATAAACCACATATTTGATTTGGTAGCAGCATAGATGCAACTGTGTACCCTTTTAGCTTATTGTAGATTGAGGGGTGTTTCATTGGCATTATTTCTTGTTATCCTGTTATACTATTTAAATTTGCTTTTTGTCCATGTTTTTAGTAATTACAGAGCTAATGATGTAACATTGTGCTTGGATGGGTCAAATTTTTATTTTAACATTTCATTTTTATATTGTTTATGTTATACTTTACGTTTTGGATAGTTGGATCGTCTCCACCTTTAATGTTCTTATCTTTCTTGTGGCTTTGGACATGGTGGAGGGAAACACCGTATTACCATTTTTCTTGGATTCTAACATATCATTTTTCTATTTTAGAAGTTCTCATGTCCTCATCTTTGTCCCTGTGCAACCTTGGTGTTCAATAATTTTGTTACATAATTATCCTTACTGTTTACTCCCTTCTTCTTTTTTAATTTCTTCACCTTTTTTGTATCTAAAATAAGAATAGTCACTTGCAATAAACTAAACATAGTTATCTTTTTAGATTTATCGTGATAAATTCGCAATCATCATATATTCCATTAGTTTAAAAAACTTTGGATGTAAAAGTCTCAGCTAAAAAATTTACTTTCCCATAAAAAATGCATTCTTAATTGTATTTTGAATATTTTAATCAAATAATTTATTCAATAATTTTGTGTTTGTATATGTAATTATGCTAAATCAAGTTAATAAGTTGGTGGAAAAGATGAGGATGTTTTGTTGGATGTATGTAATCTTATAAATTAAATAAAATTAGTAATGAAGTACTTGTAAGGAATAAAGAGTCAACTACATCCACTAAAAGAAAGATGTTGGAGTTGAGATTGGGGTGGTTTAGTCATGTGAAGATATATTATCCAAATTTGTTGGTAAAGAGTTGAGAAAAGATTCATTTGAAAGATCATAAAAGGTGAAGATATATTATCACTCTAACAAGCACATTTCAGTTTTACATTTCAAGTGCCGAAGCCATCTTAAACACCCTGCGCTTGCATTATAAAGCTATTGGTGCTATATATAATATACCATAGCTATTCACAAATGTAGGTGTAGTTTAAATTCCAAAGACTTTAGAGCTACATGAATACTTTGTCTGTGATGTTTTCTAACAAAGTAAATCTAGTTTCCATTCTATCTTTGTTTGATTGCAGTGTAAGAGGCATCTCTATAACAAATAAACGACATAGTATCAACACATTAATCAAAATCTAAAAATTCATCATGAACCCTCAAGAACATGAAGAATAAACATAGGCACTATAATCACAAGGATCATATGATTGAGAGAAAAGAAAATGGTGGACTTGGATAGTTCTGTGCTTGGGAAGAATCCTGATGGAGCTGAGACTCTTGCCATGCTAGACTCTCGCCCTGTTTTGAGCTCATTTAAATGCTTTATGTATGACCATAATGGTTCCTATCTTACTTCACAAATTTTTCGAACATTTGATAGTCATATGTTTCATTGCTCCAAACAATGTTGCTTTAAATATTTCAAATCTTGAAGCACTTGCTGCTTTTTTAAGCAACCTAGTAATAGTTATTTGTGATATGAAGAAAAGTTTTATGATACATCTGAGCTTGGCACCATTGGTCTGGCTTCCTTTCATCTTCCCCTAGCTGATAGTGTTCAGTATTTTTGTCAAGGGAAGGTTTCACATATATCTCCATTTCACACTATCTACAAGCTAAATCTTTCTATTATTGATCTCTACATGTCTAATGAGATGGCTAACTACATGTTTTTCACTTTAATATGTGTGAACTTGCCAGTTTTAATGGTTTGCTCAACTTTAGGTTGTTTGATTATCCAAATTTAATTTAGCAGTCAACTGTTGCTTGAAAAGCTTCTTTTTCTGTGTTTTCTTTCTTCTCCTCATGTTTGCAACGTGCAAGTGGTATGCTACAGTGTGGTGATTCTTTTATTCACTTACTGTGCTTCTCATTTTCTTTGTTTCCTTTCTAGATAGAGATTCAAGGCAATGAAACCTAATGATATTCCAAGGAACAATAAAATAATCCATAATGGAAGATAACGATTTACTAGAAGCGAGGAGCTGAGCCTAGTTACTGTCATAATTACATTTTCATCCAGAAAATAGGTTGGTTTATTGAGATTTTAACCTGCTAATCCAAAATGCTTGTTTGATATCCAAATTTAGTTTTTTCATGTCATATTATTATTATTATTATTATTATTATTATTATTATTATTATTATTATTATTATTATATACTTTTTTTTGTTTATCCACTTATCTATTCAATGCTCTCCGGCTAACATTGATATTTTGTTACTTGTACGTAAATTCAATAATTTTATGAAACATAAAACCCTAGTATTCATAATTTGCGGATTCATTTAGTTAAAGATTTGCAATCAGAGCCCTCATGTTGTGTTCACAAACAAGAGAAAGTTGATCCTTAGGCCTGGCTCTTTTATTCGACCAACCCCATCTGCCTCTGTGGGACTTTTGGTACTTTCTGGGACTTGGAGTTATTTATTAACAAATTTCTGTACTTGCATCCCATCCCATTTCAGCTGTGCATAGTGACATCATAGAACACTGTTGTATGTTGAGAAACATAGGTTTTATGCTAAGTTGAGTAGGAAAGGAAATATTTCAGTTTTATGCTTCTTATTTGTTTTGAATGTCTTATATGTTTGTTGACCACTGATCAGTTGATTGGTTTTATGAAAGTCGTTGAATTCTCAATTGGAGAAATTTTCCTCACTTAGGTTTTATTTCCTTGTAGATAATTTTGAGCAGGTTGGGATTTGGGGCATGGACTTGACATTCTTCCCCATTTTATATTCTTGTAAATAATGTCCACTAGACATCATAGAACACTGTTGTATGCTGAGAAACATAGGTGGTGAAACTATTGCTGGATTCAGGTTCAAAAGATGGAACAACTTTGTGTGCTTAAGGATCTATCAGCACATGAAGTTGTGATTTATGTGTAGTCTTATTTTATATATCTATATATCAAGTTTAGGTTGTATATAATTGATTGTGAATATAATATGTTTTGGATATAGTATGGATTGTATATAGATGGTTTTGGATATAATAAAGCAGGTTCATGTTGTATATAACCGATTGCGTATAAAGCAGGTTTAGGTTGAATATAACCGTGTATATAGCAGGTTCATGTTGTATGTATATATGTGAGTGTGGGTGTATACATATGTATATCAAGTTTTAAATATAGTATGGAGTATATAAAGAAGGTTCAGGTTGAATGTAACCGATTGCGTATAAAGCATGTTCAGGTTGAAAGTACAACCGTATATATAGCGGGTTTTGAATATAACATCAACAACGGTTAAGCACCCGTTGTTGAAATATAAAAAAGCGGGTAATGTCTAGAAACACAACGGTTAAATACCTGATGTATAAAACAATCTACAACGGTTAAATTTGATATTAACAACGGGTAATAACCCGTTGTGAAAATATAATTACAGCGGGTAACTCAAATCTTGACAACGGGTTCCTAACCGTTGTCTTTTCTATTCGACAATGGATATATTTAAAATTAATAATGGGTTTTTAACCGTTGTCTTTTATATTCGACAACGGATATATTGAAAATTCACAACGGGTTTTTAACTGTTGTCTTTGTTATTCGACAATGGATATCTTTAAGATTAACAACGGATTTTGAACCGTTGTCTTTTTTATTCGACAACGGATATCTTTAAGATTAACAACGGGTTTTTAACCCTTGTCTTTTTCATTCAACAACGGATATCTTGAAAATTAACAACGGGTGTTTAACCGTTGTCTTTGTGATTCGACAACGGATATCTGGAAGATTAACAACGGGTGTTTAACCATTGTCTTAAATCTTCGACAACGGATATCGGGATAATTAACAACGAGGAAACACCTGTTGTAAAAAACTTTCCACAACGGTGACTGGAACCGCTGTGTTTGAAGTCTCTTAAAGACATCGCTTACATTTACAATAGATGTTACGCATTGTAGGTTATATACATAACCGTTGTCTTTGATAGTTATTGTTGTTGTGATAAGACCCCAAAATAATATTTAAAAAAATATAATAAAATATTTGAGTCAAATTCTAATAAACCGAGACTAGTTTAAATAATTTTCCAAAACTGCTCTTCCGCAAACTAAAAAGGGTAAAAAAGAAAAAAATTAATTTCGGAAAGAAATTCATAAATAAACTCAGAAGATCTTTAATTTAAAACTTTCCGACGATCTTAACGACTTCGGAAATGAATAAATTCAAAATCAAAAATATTTTCTACGGATAAAATAATTAAAATAATTTAACTATTTAAACAAAAATTCTATAATTTAAATAATATATTTCATTAACGAAATATAACTCCAAAATAAAGTCGTATTCACATGACAAAGTTATAATCGAAAATGAATCTAAAATATAAAAAATTAAAATATGAGAAAGAATAGGAATGCATATTTTTTAACTGAGAATCAAAATCATATGAATATAATAAAATCATAATCGTGAACGAATTTATCTAGAATGGTCCGCAACGACAATAATTGATTAAATTCAAATATGAAGTCGAAATCGTCGATTAATCCATAAAATAAGTTAAAATTAAAATAAATAAATATTTACACCAAATTACGCTAATAAAATCATTAAACTTAATAAAATTGGATTTAAAAAATATGGGGTATTAAAAGAAGAGTCTTTGAAAATATCTTGTAATTTAGAAGGATCTCTAGAAATATATAAGGATTGCGGAAGATCTAGAACCTTCCATAAAAGGGGAAAAGAAAGGGAGAACTCAACTATAAATAGAGGACCGCCCTATTTATTCCCACTATCTCCCAAGTTATAAACTCTCTCCTCTCTCATTAATAAAGTATTCTCTTCTTACACATAAATACTCTTTCACTCTCTCTAAGTCTCCCAAGATATCCAAGTGTTCTTACTCGTCCTTAACGGCTTAGTTATAGCCTTAGTATTGGAAAGGCTAACTTAGTGAGTACTGAAGGAGTTGTGCTTCTAATTGCCGCATGGGATAGACTTAGGTGAAATAAGTCACATCGTGACACGTGGTATCAGAGCTTGGTTAAGAGGAAGCTTTGGTTATAAGGGATTGTAGTCGTGGTAAATGGCGAGTTGGCAAAGAACTCAAGGGAGATGACTATGGAGACCCGTGGTAGGGAACGTGAGAAGAAGAATAAGGGTATTGCCAAAGATAATTCAGTATCCAAGGACTGACTCTCTTCACTTAAAGAAAGAGTTACACATATGCAGGGATGGATGGATGAGTCGGTGGAGAGACTCGATGTGTTGGATGAATATCTTGGTGAAAATATTCGTGGGGACTTCCTTGGTGGAATCTATTAGTTTTTGGGGGATTTTCGTAAGGATATGTTTACCTTAAGAGAAGAAGTTGACACAATTAGGCTAGCGTATGGTGCATTGAGATAGGATCTCAACCAAAAAAGGCATGTTAAGAATGCTATAGGATCAAGGATCTTAGATCCCAAGCCACCCAAGCATGGATGTAAGCATGATATTAAAGAACTTGATAATTTCATTTAGATGGTATAAAGATACATGCATCGTGAAGGTATGGATGATGATGCTGACAAGATTGATACCACTACACTCTACCTTGAACACAATGCTATGTTATGGTGGAGACACTGTAGTAATGAGATTGAAAGGGTTGTGGTGACTATCAATACATGGGAAGACTTCAAGAAAGATCTTAAGACACAGTTATATCCCATGAATGTTGAGGAGGATGTGGTTAAAAAGTTAAGAAGCTTAAAGCAAACCGATACTATCAACAACTATGTCAAGGAATATAGCTCCTTGATGCTTGAGATACCGAACATGTTACAGAAGAACCGACTCCTCAACTTCATGGATGGGTTGCAAGCATGGGCTGAGCAAGAGTTGAAACTTCATAATGTCCAATACCTTACTTCAACCATAAGGGAAGTAGAGTCCCTTATCGATTTCTGAAAGGAGAAGAAGGATAAGCTAAAGAAGGCGACTTATACAAAGGTGGGGGAGAAAAGTCACACAAGGAAGGAGACCCACCCAAGTGGAAAGAAAAGCATAAAAGGGGCAAAGATTACCTCAAGAAAAGAATGTGTTTCATATGTCAAGGCGAGCACATGTCCTTCCAGTGTCCCAAGAGAAAATAATTGAATGCCCTTATTAGTTCCCTTGGAGAAGAAGGGACACCTGATGAGAAGGAGGTGCAAATGGGTTCAATGTGATTCTTGAGCACACTCAAGGCTAGGGCTAAGGAGGAGCCCATGGTGGTGGCCAAGGATATAGAGGTGCCAAAGGGGGAGCCTAAGGCATCGAAGGTCTTGGTTTATGTTGAAGCCAAGGTAAATGGAAAAGACACAAAGGTATTAGTGGACATAGGAGCCACTCACAACTTTGTGGCTGAAGAGGAAGCCACAAGACTTGGGATTCAATACTCTAAAGAGATTAGATGGATAAAGGAGGTAAACTCAACTTCAAGGCCAATCCTTTGTATTGCTCAAGGGGTACACATTTGATTGGCCGAATGGGAAGGCATGGTGGATTTGATGGTGTTGTCCATGGATGAATTTAAAATGGTGCTTGGCATGGATTTATTCGATAAGGTATACCCAATCTCCTTCTCGGATGTTGACACCATGCATATTTCTAAGGGGTATGAATCCTATGTTGTGCCCCTATTATGAGAAAAGGTGGATTCCAATATGTTTTCAGCCATATAAGTATCTAAGGCACTTAAGAAGGGTGAGGTCATACTCTTGGCCACAGTGAAGGAAGAATCATCACCCATTAGATTGGAGGCACCCGTGGAAATTAAGGGAGTCCTCAAGGAGTTCAAGGATGTGATGCCACCCGAGCTTTCGAAGAAGCTTCCACCTCAGAGGGAGGTGGATCATGTGATTGAGATGGAGCTAGGTGCCAAGCCTCTATCCATGGGTCCTTATAGGATGGCCTCTTCAGAGTTAGAGGAGTTGAGGAAATAACTCAGGCAACTATTGGATGTGGGTTTTATAAGGCCATCCAAAGCTCTGTTTGGTGCCCTTGTATTTTTTTAAAAGAAGCACGATGGAAGCCTTCGAATGTGCATCGATTATAGGGCACTAAATAAGGTGACCATAAGGAACAAGTACCTGATCTCGTTGGTGGCAAACTTGTTTAACAGGCTTGGGAAAGCACGATGGTTCTACAAGCTTGACTTGAGGTCAAGATATTGGCAAGTCCGCATAGCTAAAGGGGATGAGGCCAATACTACATGTGTAACTAGGTATAGATCTTATGAGTTCTTGGTTATGCCCTTTGGTCTTACAAATGCACTTGCTATGTTTTTTACTTTGATGAATAAGATCTTCCATCCCTTCTTGGGCAAGTTCATGGTGCTGTACTTTGATGATATCGTATCATACAGTGATACCTTGGGTGAACATGTTAAACACCTAAGGAAAGTTTTCTAAGTACTTAGGGTAAATGAGCTATTTGTGAAGGTGGAGAAGTGCTCATTTTCCTAAGAGGAGGTGATGTTCTTGGGTCACAAGGTTATGAAAGGGAAGATCTAGATGGATGAGGCTAAGGTGAAGGCTATTGCAGAGTGGGAACCACCTAAGGGTGTGTTGGAGCTAAGGTCTTTCCTAGGCCTTGTTAATTATTATTTGTAATTCATCATGGGGTATTTTAAAAGGGCCACACCCTTGACCAAATTGCTTAAAAAGAAGGTCACATGGGAATGGACAGAGGAATATCAAATGGTCTTGAAGGAGCTTATGCAAGCTGTGATGGAAGAGACGATCTTAGCTCTTGCTAATTATTTATAACTGTTTGAGGTATTCACAGATGCATCAGATTTTTCTATTGGAGGCATCTTAATGCAAGGTAACCATCCAATAGCCTACGAGAGTCAAAAGTTGAATGATACAGAAAGAAGATATCCTATGCATGATCAAGAGATGACGACTATCATATATTATCTTTAGGTATGGAGGCACTACTTTCTTAGGAGTCAGTTTGTGATCAAGACTGACAATGTTGGTATAAGCTACTTCTAAAGTCAGAAGATACTAAGTCCCAAGCAAGCACGATGGTAGGACTTCTTGGCAAAGTTTGATTATATGATGGATTATAAGTCAGGCAAAGCTAATGTTGTCGTGGATGCATTAAGTCAGAAGGCAGAGTTAACAACTATGATTCAACCACAATGTGATATCATGGATCGAGTCTGTGATGGTTTAAACCAAGATCACTTGACCAAGAACTTGGTGAAGATGTCTAAGGCAGGGAGGAATCAAAGATTTTGTGTAGAATATGGCTTGCTCTACACTATTGGTCAATGACTCTATGTGCCAATGTGGGGCAACCTAAGAAGAGGATTATTGAAGGAGTGCCATGACTCAAAGTGGGCTAGTCATCCTAGTATGAGATATACCCTTCCACTTCTTTAAAAATATTATTATTGGCCTAATAAGAAGGATGATGTGGAGGCATACATGAAGACTTGTCTTGTGTGTCAACAAGACAAGGTGGAGCAAAGCAAGCTTGGGGGCTACTAATGCCTCTTCCTATTATGGAGAAGCCTTGAGAGAGCATATCCATGGACTTCATCTCAGCATTCCATCCCAACTCGACTACTTCTCCTCTATTCCTCATGTCTATGATAATTCTCATAATCGTAGGTCCTCTCTTCCCTTCTTCATCACTGCTATCCCTATCAATGTTTTTGTTGGCCATATCTCTACAAAAAATAAATAAATAAATTATGTTAGAATGTTATGTATTGAGCATAATAATGTACCATTATATTATCGATACGAATCATGCTTAGAAAGAATTAATCTCAAATGTATCATGCTATTTATATATATATATATACGAATCATGCTAACACGTTTCCAAAAAGAAATTAATACTAACCCTAACCATAATTAACCATAATAAACGATAAACCCTAACCCTAACCCTAGCTAATTAACCATAATTTATTATAATAAAACCTAACCTTAAACCACAAAAAAAAACCTAATCCCTAAACCTAGATAAATGTAATTAAAGCATAATATATAAATCATATTATTATTATTATTATTATTATTATTATTATTATTATTATTATTATTATTATTATTATTATTATTATTATTATTATTATTATTATCATACACAATTATTTCTCTCTATTTAATTATTCACTTTTATATATTTCTTATTCTCTATATCTATTTAATCCTCATCAAATAGCAATCATTAACATATGCATATGTAAAATATATTTGCATTTCATTATATGACATTTCCTATATCTTATTGCTAGTCTCCTATACTTATTAATGAAAATGTGTGTGTGTGTGTGTATATATATATATATATAGTTTTTATGAGTGAAAATGTATATAATTCTACACTCACATTCATATTATATATATATATGTGTAAAGGTCTCGGCCAACACATGCATTTGTTAATATATAACAATAACGCAACAAATTCAACAACAAACAGCAAAATTTTCAGCCAACACATTCAACAACACATTTTCGAACGACAAACCACAATCTTTCAATAACAAACAAACGAAACCCTGTAGCAACATGCATGCATTTATATATATATACATATATAAGTAGATAAAAAGTTACTAGAGGAAAAACAAACACATACATAAAGTGAGCTAGCTACAAACACGACGGTGATCGAGAATGTTGAGAGAGGCAAGGGCTTCAAACACGACGGAGGATGAAGGTGCAAGTGCTAGCTAGCTTTGGAACAATGACAGCACGCACATGCAGAGCTGACAATGGTAGAGGCGTGGTGGAGAGTTGGCGGTGCAAGGGTTTCCTTTACTTGAGAGGAGCCGGTGTGGTGGTGCGAGTTGGTGGTGCACGGTGTGGTGGTGCGAGGGTTTGCAAGGAGAAGGAGAGCAAGAGAACGAAGGTGCAGAGAGTCTAAAAACTTTGGCACGAAACATAACTGAGCAAAATATAAGTTTGATTTTGGGGTTTTAATAACGATTCCTGAGAGAACCGTTATTAAAACATCTTTTAATAATGGTTCTTCCAGGAACCGTTATTAAAAGCTTCTGACTTTTGACAACGGTTCTAATATGAACCGTTATTAAATCCTCTTTTAATAACGGTTTATGTGAAACCGTTATTAAAACATCCGTCCAAATTTTAACGTTACCCTTTTAATAACGGTTTTTAACTAGAACTGTTATCAAAACTCTCCCGCCCATTAATTTTCACGCGTTTGACAATGGTTGTCGAACTACCGTTATTATTTTCCGTTTTCCTAGTAGTGAAGTCAGCAGGATCATCATCATATACCTGTGACACAACGTCTACAAATGTGTAGTATCAGTACGCATCTTGTATTGAGCAACATAACTATCATAAAGAGATAGCATTGAGTGCAAGGTCCATGCGAAGAAAGTAATAGGGCATATAATAATAAGATAATATCATGCTTACGTATATATGTTAATTGAGAATATGAAACTCAACCTTCAAGCATGAAATAACGTAATATGAATGTATGGGTAGATGGGATCCATTGGTTATTATATTTTATCATCGTGATCACAACCAATTTATTATATTAACTTGAGGATGGAGACTCAAAGAGATTGTAACAACTAATCTAGTACTTGAACGGTACTAGCCCTAGCTGGCCCATCCAGAAACGTAACCAGACCGCCAATAAATAGGACACCTAATCACTTAAGTATGCATATCCCCTATAGGGCCGAAATATATCGAGACACCTATAGAGTAGAAGAGGGCCTCTCCGGACCTCGTAAGGCACTCGGGATCACAGAATAGAAAAACACCGGAATGGTACCAAGTGAATACCAAACCTAACTCAAATAGCTACTCCGAGTGATACAAGTCCCAACTCAAGATCTTTCACTTTAAATGATTAATATTTTATTCAAGGATTTAACCAATCATAAATCAGGCCCACATAACAACACTTAGCTCATATCCATCAACACAACAAATTTTCATTATTATATCAATTTCAAGTGGCATTAAAGCCAAATGGCATTAAAGCCAATAAATTTCAAGCGGCATAAAAGCCAAACCATTTCAAGTGGCATGAAAGCCAAACCAACCCAAGTATCATTAAAGCCAATCGATTCCAGAGGCATTAAAGCTGATCCAATTCATGTGGCATTAAAGCCAAATAATTTTAGGGGTATTAAAGCCGAATAAGTCCATGGCATAAAATATAGCATAAGGTATCATGCAACTTCAATCCATACTCAACCCTTCACATAATTACACACATACAATATTCAAGCGTCATATTAACACGCGTTTGCATTGAGGCTATAAATTCATACATTCATACAATTACCACACAAGAATACATCATATGCTTGACATGAGTAAATAATCGATAAGCATACTCATCACATTCCACTCTAAACAGAAATACATCCAGATTTCGCCATAAGTAAAGGTAAGTAATGACTTACCTAAATCCGAAGCTAGCTAAGCAAATTGAGAAAAAGAGGTGTATTTCATGCTAAAAGATATTACACTTAACCAAATATTTTCTTAGGATGAAATATCAATAGGACAATAAGATAAAATATTAAGATTCCTCAATGCACCCACAATGTCTCTTTCTCTTTTTCTTTTTCTTACTTAATGAATTGTTTTAATTAAGGTCTCTAAGTCTACTCATCAATGTCACCCAAGTATTAGAATTATACATTCTAAATTCTTGTATTAGCATAATATTCAATTAGGTCTCCAAATTTCTAGAATTTTACATGTAATGGCCAAAATGTCTTTATTCACCAAAAATTATTTGAAGCTTCTAAAATTTATAACTTACTCTAAACAACATCAAATCCTAACATATCATATACTAACTTTTATGTAAAAGAGCCAATGAAGGCAATGGTCCACTTAAAACTTTCAAAAACAATCTGTATTTCCCAATGTACCCATGGTTGAATATGTCCAAGCCTTATAAAAATGTTATGTCAACTCTAAATGATCCAAAACTCATAATCTAGCTTCTATACACTATTATACATATAGGGAAATACTTAGATAAATTTAAAACAACCAAAGCACACATAAAATAGTAAGGACGAGAGCTAAACTACTCAGATCCAAACATATTCATCACAACTATGTTGTAAATTCATCACGACTCTACTGAACATTCATCTCTTCTTCACTAAATATTCATCACCTATCCAGTAGGTATAAACATATAAAAAGAATCACACAAACCATCTTCTCATTAGATATTCATGTTTAAGCACATAAGATAGAAACATACACATGTCATACAATATTTTTCAAGATATTATTTCATGCTTATAATTAAAATAAAGCTATCCACACATAAGAGAATATATAATACACCTAGCACAAAATCCTATTTCTAAAGGTTAGTTTTGTTACCAAAACTCCTAAGCTCCTTAGCAAAGCTAAAATAAGGAATCTAGTAATTCCTTCTCTAAACCCACTTGGTCACCTTCAAGAATACAAGATAAAAGAGTTAGATAAACCAATTTTAATAAATAAGAAAAATGGGAAAGAAAGGAATTGGAATGGAAGGAGTGAAGTATAAAGTATTACTCTTGAATTGGGAGGCTTGAAAACCACCACAAAACAGCCAATAACCACAAAGGAATGATGGATTAAGGTTTTGGAGGGTTAAAGGAGAGGAAACCAAGGAGAAAAGAAGGGATGAAAGGCACAAAATCTCTGCTGCAACCTACTTAACCACTGCAGCAAAAACTCTAAGGTTGCTCGGCAAGGCAGGTAGGAAAGGAAAAAAGAAAGGGTAGGGGAACAATTTCCTTGGTAAGAAGGGTCTGTATATGAGGTATAACATGCAAGGAAAAATACCAAACAAGAATATTGGGTAGAGGAAGCAAGGTAAATGCATAAAAGATGCTGGAAGTCACCAAAAAATCAGCTTTGCTGATTTTGCAAAGCTGGTCGGGAAGCAAAAGTTTGGTTATGAATAAGTTTGAAGGAGTTCGACTTCAAGGATTTAAATTATATGGATTCTTAGTATGCAATGCAATATTTCCATAGAAAAAAACAAAGGAAATGGATAACCAAAGAGAGAGAATGAGTTGCTGCAATTTGGAAAGTAATCAACTTTGTACTCTGCTACAATCCAAGATTTTATGTGCGTTTTGAAATAGGAACGCACGATTTGGAAAGGATAGAGTAGGATCTAATATGATGGAGTTTGGATTGAGTTTTTGGTTTAACCTTGGCCTTACTTGAGTGCTAAAATTAGAGGTGTAAGAGAGTTGATAGGCTATGGTTGAGTGTGTAAGAGAAATGTCATAAAATCATGATTATGGTATTAGTTGCACTTTTTGGTTGGGAGAAATGTAACCAAGTTACAAATCTGATTTGGTTTGGTTAGTATACTAGTTAGGATTGAAATATTAGTTAGAGGATTGGTTACAATTTATTTTGATTAATTAAATTACAAGGAAGTCTAATAATGGGCACTTATTGAGAAAAATATCACTTGAATTCTAAAAGTTATAAAAATTTATGAAAATGTTCGGAATAATCTTAGAAACTCAAATATATACAAATATTAAGTATCGGAGTAGGTTTGAAACTTGACAAATGGAAAACGATCAAAAACGGCAAAAATGGGTAAGTTGCGGAAACGTGTTTTTTCGCAAATTCACAAAACGAATAACGGGGGTTCAAATTGTCACGTATTGATGCGGAATATTTTTATAAAATCAAATATATAAAAATATTTAGTCTCGAAACTTATTTGATGACCAACGGATTAAAAATAGCAAAAACGGCTAAAATTGTCTAATCGCATAAATAAATTTTTCCACAATTTGACGATTCGAAAGGAAAGGGAGAAACATGAATGAATAGAATGGATGGATTAACTCAAAAATATTTTTAGATTCATTCACAAATTTTGAAGGGATCAAAAAGAGTGAAAACACAGGAATCGGAAGAATTGCAATGAATGTGTTTTACGCACACAAGAGAAATATTCGACGAAATGTCTAAAACTTTACACGAACAGAAATACATATTTTTAACTGGAAATCAAAATCATATGAATATAATAAAATCATAATCGTAAACAAATTTATCTAGAATGATCCGCAACGACAATAATTACTTAAATTCAAATATGAGTTCGAAATCGTCAATAAATCTATAAAATGAATCGAAATTAAAATAATTAAATGTTTATATCAAATTATGCTAATAAAATAATTAAGCTTAATAAAAATTAAATTTAAAAATACAAGGATTACATTTATCTATACTGGGTGTTTGGTCAAAGAGTCATATTGTCCAGATAATTTTTTTATCTGGATACCCTTTTGGGACTCTTTGATCCATGGTTTTCCTTTTGTATTATTTTATTATTGTAATTCGGAGTTAATCTCCAAACTCACATTTAGTATTATGAAACTTCTCTCGTTTTCGGTTTTATCCTGTTGAGCATTTTAAATTATTTAGCCTTGTGATTGACATAAGGATGGGATGGTAAGCCCGACTTATGTCAATTACGATGTTAACACTCGATTATTTTAATTATGCTTCCATTGTAAAATGTATTTTTTTAGTAGTAAATTTTGGGGTGTTACATTTTTTATCCGCATTGTTGATTGAAGCGATCTAACGGTTGCTAATGATTTCTAAATTTTTATATTTAAAAGAGTTTGTATATGATCCTATAAATATATAATGGATAGTGTCTCGTCATTCTGATATCTTTATTTTATTTTATTTATTTATTTGTTATTATTGTGTACTACTAGTCTATGACCTTACTACCTAGCAGTGGCTACTATTGTCATTCTAGCAAGCTTTCAACTACTACTATTTTTTTAATTATTATCTTTTTTTACTTATTATTTTTAATTGTTATATTATTTATTAGGTTTTTTATTCAACAAGGTTAAATTGTAGGATTAACCAATTTACTATCTAGTTTAGGTACAACTTTGAACCTATTTACTAGCCATTCTGAAGTCAACAAGGTTAAATTGTAATAACATCTAATAATGAGAGTTTATTAAAAATTAGTAAGTAGATCCCAAAACTTATAAAAACCTATGGAGAGGTACAAAATAATTTTAGAAACTTAAACATATAAAAATATTTGATTTTAAAGTTAAATTGATGCTCAAAGTTTAGAAACTTAAACATATAAAAATGCCTAATCGTGTAAACGAATATTTCTGTAACTTAGCAATTTGGACAAAATGAATGAGTTTGGAGTGAATGGATGAAATGACAGAGTTAAAAAGTATTTTTGAAACATTTAACAAATTTTAAACGAGTTAAAAGGAACAAAAATGATAGAATGGGAAAAATCACTAGGAATGTGATTTTTAGCAAAATAATAAAATTAATGACAAAGTTCTAATTTAATATGAATGACATAAAATTTGACACTAAAGATTTTACAAGTGAATTATGAGACTAATTATGTATTATAATTAGGATTCATAAAAATGAGATATTATAAGTTGTGTCTATATTATGAAGTGCGTAAGTTTGATGTGTCATTGGGTTGCCCTGGTAAGTTAATATTACACCATTTCCAATTACATGATGTAGATGATAGATGTTTTATTGTAATGAAGTACAATTTTTAGGTTTTATATCGCTTTTGGTTGATTATAAGGTATATTGCTTATTATGTGATGCATAAGATATTCAACATAAATGATGTTAGGAAGTGATATTTAATTAAGATTAGATCAATTAAAAACTAGGAGTAGGATGGGGACGGATTTGAGAAGCTGGCTACTGACGTGCTGCTCTCCTTTGCACCGGTTGCTCCTTTCTGATCGTCCTACAGTGCTGGTTCCCTTTATGTTGCTGCATCAGCTTTTCCTCACTCTATTGAATGACGGCTGACTTCTGCCTCTCGATATTCTCACCCTCTGATTTTTTTTCTTCTCTCCTTTGTTCTCTATTCTGCCCCATACTGCCTAACACCCTCTTTTTTTTTCTTTTTCTTTTTTTTTTTCGTCTCCTCTACGTTTGAACCTTTCATTCATTCATTCATTCATTCTTTCTTTCTTTTTTCTACAGTTGGGTACTTCATTTCTACCGCATGTTTGCTACTTCTCTCTGGCTCTAACTCCTGCTCCTTCTGTCTTATAATTTTTCGTGCCGTCAGTCCCCCATATTCTCTCTACTGACTTAGCCCTCGCTGGCCTCTATTTTCATGTGTTTTTTTTTTTTCTTGTTATTCTTCCGTTTGTTTTTTTCTTTGAATTTTTTTTTTCGATTAATGGCTCTCCTTGCCACGTTAGCCCTCATTTTAATTTGGTCCCTTCCTACTCTCGCTGGCTCCATGCTGTTCTTCATTTATTTGTTCCTTGGCCTTTGGACCATTGGTCCAAAGGTCCAACTTCTCTTTCTCTCTTTTTTTTAAGATTTACCTATAAAATAAAATTAATAAAAATAATAAATAATATTATACTCTAAATTTATTTAATTTATATCATTTTAGCTTAAATAATAATATTTATACAATTATTATTATTATTTAAGCATAAAACCATAATTATTTACCTATATTAAGTAAATAAAATACTAAAAACTAAGATTATAAGGGTATAAAATATGTTAAAATATGAACTTATCATACCTCCACACTTAGCTTCTTACTTGTTCTCAAGCAAGTTATTACTCTAAGTAAATAAAATTAAACTAACTAGTCACTTTCGTGGGTCTCACAATTGTACTTAACTTGTGCAATAATCCTTTAAAACCCTAGGTCACCCATCAAGGACAAGTAATACATGAATTGAGCCTCCTCAAATCTAATTCTCCATGAAAAGATAAGATAAAACTAAAAGTTAAAAACCACATAAAAACTAGACCAAAATTGACACTCATAAGAGAAGATAAAATAAAAGACTTTAACTGACAATATCTAACTAATAACTAGTATGTATCTTCTACTATTAATGGCTGGTTCCATGCCTCATCGATGTCCTTCCCTATGTGCCATGCATGTGATTCATTGAAAACTACCTTAATAACCATTAAGTCACTCTTTAATCCATCATTAAGCAAGCAAACACCTTATTAGGCTCAAGTGTGCTTATCTAGCCCAAATCTTCCACAAATGCCAAACTAATAAACTATAATATTAAATAATACATTCCATGGATTGTAGAATCAGTAGGCCATGCCCTCACATCAATGTTCATGCATTAATGAGAATAAAGTCTAAATATTTCTACCTTAAATTTTTTATATTTAAAACATTTATATCTTAATGATAGCAAAGTATAAACATTTATGCCTTTTCAAAAAAATTCAAAAATATTTATGTTGTTATGTGAACAAACTTAAAACATTTATGCCTTTAAATACACTTTTTAAATTTTTATACTAATGTTGCCCCTTCATTGTTATGAATTAAACATAATTTCAAATAATTTTCTTCTATAGATTGTAATTAAACTATTGTTAATAATTAATAAATCATTAAATATAGCATTTAAAAAACATATGTTCATAATAAATTAACAACTAAGCCTTTTCTATTTTAATATGAATCAGGATGTATGTATGCATAATTTTATTGTTATCAACACACACATAGCATCCTTTTAATATCTAGTATATATAATATAAAGGTTACACACAAAGCCCAAATGCTAAAATATAATTTACAATAAAAATCCCCAACAACTCCAAAAATAAACAAAATTACACCTGCATAGCCTGACACACCATCCATACCAAAGCCCATTCAAATCATGATCCTTTAGAAAGATAGAAAAATATAGCAGAGAATAAGCAAAGACGATTATAAAGTAATAGGTCTTATAATAGTAGAAGCCAAGAAGAGAAAATGAATAGAATAAAAAGGTAATCAGAGAGACTTCAACTTGTATTCTATTATTTATGACTAATACACATATATGTAGGCCTTTACATGAGCCTATATAGGCCGGGTATGTCTATATTTATAACACTCCCCCTTAGACGTACATTACTAATACTGTATCATTAAAAACCTTACCAAGAAAAATCCAATGGGCTAAAAATCATGGTTAGGGGAGTAATACTCCCCCTCAGCCTAAAAAACTTCTTTTAGATGTCGCATTATAATGCCATGTATGAGTTGGTTGAATATCCTAGTTGGCAAGGACTTTGTAAAGAGGTTTGTTAGATTTTGGTTGGATCAAATTTGGTGAACATCAATTTCTCCTTTTCTTTGAAGCTCGTAAGTAGAAAATAATTTGGGTGATATGCGTTTGATTCTGACATTTTTAATGTATCCATCCTTGATTTGTGTAATACAAACAGCATTATCTTTATATATCACTATTGGATCTCTTTAATTTTCATCTAGTCCTCTTGATCCATGTATATGGTGTATTAACAATCTAAGCCACATACATTCTCATCCTGTTTCATATAATGCAACCAACTCTGTGTGGTTCGATGAAGTGGCTACTGTGGTCTGTTTTATTAAATGCCAAGAAATGATAGTTCCACCATGCAAAAAGGCATAACTTGATTGAGATATGGCTTTATGCGGATCAGATAGATAACCTACGTAGGAATAGCCAATCAATTGGAAAATTATTCCTTCCTCATTTCATTTATAAAATATTCCCATATCACTTTTCACCCAGAAATAACAAAGGTCGTTTTTTACACCACTCTAATGCCATCGTGTAGGTGTTGAACTATATCTTGAGAGCAGATTCACTACAAATTATATGTCAGGTCGGGTATTATTAGCTAGATATAATAAAGCATCAATAACACTTAGATATAGTACTTTAGGATCAAGTACTTTTTTCATTAATTTCTCGAGGACGAAATGAGTCTTTATCAACATTGAGTGATCAAACTATCATTAGTGTACTCAATAGATTCCCTTTATCCATGTTAAAGTGCTTTAAGACCTTTTAAATGTAGTTTGATTGACGGATAAAAATACCATCCTTAGTATGCTTAAACTAAAGTCCAAGAAAATACTTGATAGCACCCAAGTATTTCATTTCAAACTCTTCCTTTAGGTAATTTACTACTTATCATATGTCTTCAGGAGTTCCTATGATGTTTAGATCATCAACATAGACAATGATGATTATAAAACCTAAATTTGTCCTCTTAATAAATAGGCATGGACTAATGGGATCATTCCCATACCCTTCTTTCAATAAGCACTTACTGAGGTGGTTATACCACATTTGCCTAAATTGTTTAAGTCCATATAGAGATTTCTGTAATTTTATTGAGTACATATGGCGAGGTTGTGATTTACATGCTTTAGGAAATCTTAGTCCTTCTAGGATCCTCATATAGATATCTATATCTAGTGATCCATAAATATATGTTGTGACTACATCCATAAGATGCATTTGCAATCTTTGAGATACTGCTAAACTGACTAGAAATTTGAGTGTGATTTCATCCGCAACAGGTGAATAGGTTTCTATGAAATCAACTCCTAGATTTTGGATGAATCCTTGTGCCACCAGTATGGTTTTAAATCTTACAACTTCATTTTGCTCATTTCATTTTCGTATGGACACCCACTTATAGTTGATTGGTTTGATACCTTCAAGTGTTGGAATGATAGGTCCGAAAACTTCTCGCTTGTTTAGCGAATTTAGCTATGCTTGTATAACTTCTTTCCAACATTTCCAATAATTTCTATGTTGACATTCCTCAATAGATTGAGAGTCATTATCTTTTTCATCTATAATATTGGCAATGATATTATATACAAAAACATCCTCAATGAAAATCTCATTTCTATACCATCCAATTCTAATATTGACATAATTGATTGATATTTTAGAGTTATCATCAACGTTATTATTGTCTTTATCATCATGATCTGTTCATAAAATCTCTTCAGGGACTTTATCTTCATCATTATCTGTCAACACATCAACAACTTTCTGAGTTGTTATTGATTCTTTATTCTTTTGAGGATTAAAATCATTTGAGCCAAGTGGTCTACCATGCTTCCGGCATACTTTTGACTTACTTGCTATTTGTTGGGAAGAAGTCTCTATGGGGGCTTCTATACGAGTTAAGAGAGTTTTCAGCTGGTATATGTGACTTTGTCACTTTCTTAACATTGGTAAACTCATCTGGTAGTTTGTTGGCTATGTTTTGTAAGTGGATGATCCTTTGAACTTCAATTTCACTTTGATTTGTAATAAGATCTAAGAATTTCACAGAGGTGGTATTCCATATAATATCTTTCTTAACAATCTCATTTTCTTCTGCTCCTAAGATTGGAAAAATTGTTTCATCGAAGTTACAATCTAAGTACCTAGCTGTGAACAATTCCCTAGTCTTTGGTTATAAGTACTTTATAATAAAAGGGGGTTCATAGCTGACATAAATTACTACCCTTCCCTGTGGCCCCATTTTTTATCGTTGTGGGGGAGGTATAGGGACATGCACTGCACATCCAAAAACTTTAAGTGTGAGATGTTAGGTTCTCTTTTTTATGTAAGTTGCAGTCGGAAATACTCATGATATATGGTTAGTTTAAACTGAAGAAATTTGGCAACAATGAGAATTGTATATCCCTATCTCAAGGAGGGTAATTTATACCCCATTAATGATGGTCAAGCTATCATTTGTAACTACTTAACCAATGACTCTGCCGGGCCTTTTTGAGTATAGGTGTGAGCCATTGAATGCTCTACTGTGACCCCAATTGATTAACAATAATCATAAAAATGTTGGGATATAAATTCCCCTTCATTGTCTAATCTGACTTTCCTAATTTGATAATTGGGGAAATGAGCCCTCAATTTTATTAGTTGGGAAAAAACCTTGCAAATGCAACATTCCTTATTGACATCAAGCTTACATGTGACAATCAAGTCGACGCGTCGACTAATACTATTAAATATCTGAATGGTCCACATGACAGCATTATGGGCCCACATATGTCTCCTTGAATGTGTTTAAGAAATATAGGAGATTCTGTGGTTATTATTATTACAGACGACCTTGTTATGAGTTTTCCAAGGGAACAAGACGTGCATGTAGGGTCACCAGTTGGAAGAATTTTCATATTCTTTAGTGGGCGTCCATGTGAATTTGCAATGAATCTACGGATCATTATTTAACTTGGGTGACCAAGTCTATCATGCCACAAAGTAAATGCCCTTTGTTAGCTACTTTCTCAATAGTGACATTGTGCAACTCAATGGGGTTTATAAGGATGCCATATAAGCCAAACGTACATACTGGCATTTTTTGTAAGACTTCCTTTTGGCCAGACTTATAAGATGTCAAGTAAAGATATTTGGCACCGTCTTTATATATGGTTTATACATGGTAACCATTTTTTTAATATCTTTAAAACTAAGTAAGTTCCTTTGTGACTTGCTTAAAAATAATGCACTTTTTTATGTCTAACCTTGTTCCTTCAAGGAGCAATATAGAGGCTCTTCCCGAGCCCTCTATCAGATTAGCAATGCTAGATATGGTGGTAATATTGTTTTATCCTATTTATAGGGTAATAAAGAATTTATTATCTTTAATAATCGTATGCGTAGTGGCACTATCCATAAGACATATATCTTTGCCATTGAACTTGACAGTTTCACGATCCATTCTAGAGCAATTTCATGCTAATAACGTGTTATAATAGTAGAAGTCGAGAAGAGAAAAGGAGTAGAAGAAAGAAGTAATTAGAGAGACTTCAACTTATATTTTATTATTTATGACTAATAGACATATATATTGGCCTTTACGTGGACTTGTATAGGCCGGGTACATCTACATTTATAACAACAGAATCATTATTTACTAAAATCTAAATTTAGGGAAAATAATTTAAGATATTAGCATTTGTATTTGAAACTTACCCAGATTGTTTGAAACTTACCTAGATTGTTTGTCATTTCAACGATTTACACCATGCCTTCAGCTAAATTTTCTGGTGCAACCTCCTCTTCTTGTGATACATTATTCCCTCGTAAGATAGAGGACACCTTTGTAACAATGGCGTTAATTATGTATCCATGAGCAAGGTGATGCCCTTCGGCCACAATATCATAGTTTACCGCCACACTAGTTATTACAGACATAGCAACAGGAAACAAAAGCCCAGATTTTAAAGGAAGGAAAATATGGACGTGAAATATACATGACAGAAATCCCAATATCAATTGTAGGCGTCTGATCCATTGATTTTGGATCTGCACATTCACCGCTCTAATAACAAAGTAGTTGCATAGGGTAAGATAGAAAGTCCACATCTTTACGGGGTCCTTCTCGAACAACTCCTTTTGTCCAAGTAAGTTGATGATTATCGCAAGAAATTGGGTCATCATTTTGCTGCATAGAGAGGAAAAAAGAACGTTACCCAAAAAAAAATAAAAAAAAAATTGATACCATTGAACTAGCACCCAAACCTACGTCTTAGCCAAAACACCATAATTCCTACACCATAACCCAAAGGGAGGGGAATTTCATACACAAATAACAAGACAAGTTAGGTAATCTTCAAATCTGATATAATCACAAGCATAAAACCATATTGATGCTTCCTTCTCAAAACATGTGTTACTACTATCGCCGTAAGTGAACTCACAAAACATGTATTACTATCCTATCACCATAGGTGAAGAAATACCTCTCAACTCTTGCTGTCAGCCATGGATATAATTTCAGAAGGATAATTGAATTACCAAAGCTAAATCCACTAATTGACAGCACTGATGATTCAACAACCATTAATTACGTTCAATGTTTATGGAATATACCCCCTCACTTGTGTGCCGACCTTTAAAGAAAAAAATTCTATGCAGTATATGTATTAAAAATGAAAAGAGGCCAAGAATGCCGTCAGCTTGAATTAACTAACCTTTAATCGTTGATATCGCTCATTAATTCCTCAGGCTCAGGTTGTTATTGACTTATTTGTATGCTTTCTGTAAAATTATCGCCCAAGGGTCGGTGCTTGGGCTCACCCACGTTTCTATATATATATAAACACGGCCAGAATTAGGTGGCGTTGGTGTCTCACATGGTGAGTGGTGGAACTGGTGTCCATTTTTTTCCTGGGGGTCAATGAGACATTCTTAGATATGTAACAGTAATATTTTAGATATGAATTGCTTCTGGATTGTGACACTGCCTTTGTTTTTCCTAAAAAAAATATAAGGAAAAAAAGAAGTATTTAAAAGGTAATGTGAAGGCATAGTTTAAAAGGAAAAAAAGAAGTATTTAAAAGGTAATGTGAAGGCATAGTTTAAAGGATACGCCGCTGAAATGGTTGATGGTGCGTGATGCTGCTCATATTCTCCTACTATTTTCCCGTTCTGTTACTTTTGTGGACCCGGGGATCGGGGATGGCGGCAGGAGCATGTGGGAAGGAGAGCCCCGACCAAAATGAGCCGAACCTTTTATTATTATTTGAGTTTGATTTTCTTCATTAATCTAGTCAAGTTAATTTATTATTTTTGGAGTTTATAAATATTAGTCTTTAAATTTATTTATTTTTAAAAACGAAATGAGTAGAACTAGCTCATAAATTAATTTTAATAATAGAAATAAATTAAAGTATTTTAATTTATTTTATCAGGAATTTATTTATTGACTCGTTTCATATAAAAAAATAATTTTTTTTATTGAACATAAGATTTTAATAAAATATATCATATTTTTACCTTTTTGGTACTTGACTAATTTATGTATAACACAATCCGTAGTTCGAAACTATTTATTATAAAAGAATGAATAAGCACTACATATATATAATGTGCTACTTATAAATGAGTAACTACTGGCCATCTAATTAAGTCTCAAATAATATTTTAAACGATCATTAATTAATCTTTGAAATGAGTCTATAAACAAGTCGGCTAATGGACAAACAATCCGAACCTACCCCATATTAAATTTTATTCGTTTATTAAATTAGCCTAAAAATAAATTATAAATTTAACTTATTTAATGAAATAAACGAACCGAATAAAGCTTTTATCAAACCAAATCAAATAGGTCTACAAATAAGCTCGGCTCGACAACAGCCTCCATCTGAAATAACCAGAGGTGAGATTCCAGGCATCCGAAGGAAGATCAATGTGAGCTGGGATTCCTACGATGTCTCACCACTAACGCCGGCCAAATTACATCTCCATTGAAATTCTAACTTTGATCACCAGCAGAGAGCAAATGCCCTCCAACGCTGGGCCAAGGTAACACCCGACTCCCATTCTGTTAATGGCTTCCTCTTATTATATGAAAATGAAGTTTCCTAACCTAGCATCATTGACGTGTTTTTTTTTTTTAAATTTTCAACAGACGAAAATTCCACAAATGTGATTTAATAATTACCCACTTTGATGAGCGTTTGGATTCTGACATTAGGAAAAAATCAATCCTGCATAAACAGAGGCAGTATATTATAACTAAGTGTCGACACGCGTACTCCATTACTAGCATTTGCATTGAAGGTTCTATAAAATTGATTTAAACCTAAAAGAATCAACAAATAATAAATATTAAGGTTTCATGATTTATAAAATTATAGAATGATTCAATGATAGAACCAAGTTTAGAGGGAGAGAATTCATAGGGAAACGGAGGTTAATAAAATGTGGAGAAGGATAATAAAAATTATGTTTAAATAAAAATATCTTTTATTTGGTTTATCAACAAAAAAAAATAATATTTTTCTTTATGTATAGACATTTATATTAATATGCTTCTGACGTAAAAAAAAAAGTTATTATTAAAACATTTTTTAAGTAAAATTATGTGATGTATAGATTGAAAGTTTATAGAATTAGGATGTACTTTTGGATGTGTTTTTAAATTGGTTCCATAGCATATGTTTTTAATCAAAAAGTGTTTATAGAACCAATTTTGTAGTTATCCATTGTAAAATGCAAAATTGGTTCAACGAACACTTTTGATACAAAAAGGTGTTATAGAACAAACTAAAAAAAATAAATCCAATTTCACATCCTAGTCAATAATTCTATAAAGTTTTAATCTATACCTCATATATTTTATTTTAAAATGATAATAGTTTATGTAATAATTTTTTATCTTAAAAATATATCAATATATGTATCCATTCATAAAGAAAAATCTCAAAATTTTATTATAATTATATTTTTTAAATAACTTAAAATTTAAAAAATCTAATCTAAAAAAATTAATAACAAAATTTGCGTATGCCATTAGTATGGCCAATAACCTTTAGCTCCTAAATTTCTAAAATATTAAACCCCAGTATTTATAGTTTATTAGTTGTTTAGATTTTTTTAGAAACCATGGCTCTTTAGAGATTAAGAAAGATATAATATGTGTTTGATGTGATCCAAAATAGTTTATAAATTAATTTTTAATTTATTGATACTAACTTATTATATATATATATATATATATTGAGTAAGTAGCTTTTACTAATATATAAATTAATTTTTAAATAATTATATCAAATAGCTTATCTATATATATATAAAAACGTAGTTGTCTAGCAGACAATATACGGACAAATTTTCCCGCCTAAACTATATCATTTATTACTAATCATAAATTACTACTGCCATATATTATTGCTAATTAATAAGATAGAATAATTAATATAACTATTTATTAATATAATGTGGCTATTCATCTCTTATGTGCATTTAATGTATATAACTATTCATTTGCTGCACAACAATTAATTTTAATAAAGTATTAACTATATATTTTCTAATCACATATTTTTTAATTAATTATCCGAACATTAGTAGAAAACTATTCATTTCCTCCGTACTAATTGTATTGTCGGACTATTCATCTCTTGCATATTAATATATAAATAATTAATACACCAAAATTATTCATTTGTTGTACATATATCGAATAACTAATTTTAATAAAGTATTAATCAAATATTTTCTAATCAAATATTTTTTTAATTAATTACCTGAACATATACGGTCAACTATTAATTTCTTGTGTATTAATAAAATTGTCAAACTATTCATATCCTACATAAAAATATATAAATAATTGAAAAATAATTAATATACCAAATAAAGTACATAAACCATTCAACCAACACATCTACTGCCATTAATACAATGTAACTAGCAAATACATATAACTAATTTTAATGAAGTATTTTTTTTAAGGTTAGATCAACACCAATCAAATAGGATGATGATGATGATAATAATAATAATAATAATAATAATAATAATAATAATAATAATAATAATAATAATTTTATTATTTATGATTAATAATATGACTATTAATACTGCTGCCATATATTATTGCTAATTAATAAAATAGAATAATTAATATAACTATTTATTAATATAATGTGGCTATTCATCTCCTATGTGTATTGAATGTATATAACTATTCATTTGCTGCACAACAATTAATTTTAATAAAGTATTAACTATATATTTTCTATTCACATATTTTTTTAATTAATTATCCGAACATTAGTAGAAAAATATTCATTTATTACTAATCATAAATTACTGCTGCCATATATTATTGCTAATTAATAAGATAGAATAATTAATATAACTATTTATTAATATAATGTGGCTATTCATCTCTTATGTGCATTTAATGTATATAACTATTCATTTGCTGCACAACAATTAATTTTAATAAAGTATTAACTATATATTTTCTAATCACATATTTTTTAATTAATTATCCGAACATTAGTAGAAAACTATTCATTTCCTCCGTACTAATTGTATTGTCGGACTATTCATCTCTTGCATATTAATATATAAATAATTAATACACCAAAATTATTCATTTGTTGTACATATATCGAATAACTAATTTTAATAAAGTATTAATCAAATATTTTCTAATCAAATATTTTTTTAATTAATTACCTGAACATATATGGTCAACTATTAATTTCTTGTGTATTAATAAAATTGTCAAACTATTCATATCCTACATAAAAATATATAAATAATTGAAAAATAATTAATATACCAAATAAAGTACATAAACCATTCAACCAACACATCTACTGCCATTAATACAATGCAACTAGCAAATACATATAACTAATTTTAATGAAGTATTTTTTTTAAGGTTAGATCAACACCAATCAAATAGGATGATGATGATGATAATAATAATAATAATAATAATAATAATAATAATAATAATAATAATAATAATAATAATAATAATAATAATAATAATAATAATAATAATTTTATTATTTATGATTAATAATATGACTATTAATACTGCTGCCATATATTATTGCTAATTAATAAAATAGAATAATTAATATAACTATTTATTAATATAATGTGGCTATTCATCTCCTATGTGTATTGAATGTATATAACTATTCATTTGCTGCACAACAATTAATTTTAATAAAGTATTAACTATATATTTTCTAATCACATATTTTTTTAATTAATTATCCGAACATTAGTAGAAAAATATTCATTTCTTCTGTATTAATTGTATTGTCGGACTATTCATCTCTTGCATATTAATATATAAATAATTAATACACCAAAACTATTCATTTGTTGTACATATATCGAATAACTAATTTTAATAAAGTATTAATCAAATATTTTCTAATCAAATATTTTTTTTGATTAATTACCTGAACATATGCGGTCAACTATTAATTTCTTGTGTATTAATAAAATTGTCAAACTATTCATATCCTATATATTAATATATAAATAATTAAAAAATAATTAATATACCAAATAAAGTACATAAACCAGTCAACCAACACATATACATCTGCTGCCATTAATACAATGCAACTAGCAAATACATATAACTAATTTTAATGAAGTAATTTTTTTAAGGTTAGATCAAAATCCATCAAAGAGGATGATGATGATGATGATAATAATTGTTTATAATAATAATTTTATTATTTATGATTAATAATATGACTATTATTATTAATATAACTATAATAATTATAACTATTAATATAATTAATACTAATATAATTATTTATATAATTTTGATAATTACTATTATCATAATTTATAATATAATAATGAATATTAATATAATTGATTATTACTATTATGAATATTATCATGATTAATAATATAATTATTATTAAAAAAACTAATAACATAATAACAACATTGGTTATTATATAAAAATAGAGTTGTTTGGCAGATAATATATAGACAAATTTTTTCGCCTAAATTATACCTATTATTACTAATCATATATTATCACCGTCATATATTATTACTAATTAATAAGGTCAAATAAATGATGAAATACTCCTATGTATTAATTGATTTGTCAAACTATTCATCTCCTATGCTGCATAACAACAAAATTATATTAATCTCCTACGTATTAATTGATATATTCATCTATTGCACATATGTCGAACAACACATATTAATCAAGAATTTTTTAATTAATTATCTAAAAATATGCAGCCAACTATTCATCTCCTTCGTATTAATTGAGTTGTAAAACTACTAAATATATGAATGTAATTATTCATCGATTGCACATATATCGAACAACACATATTAATCAAGTATTTTCTTAATTAATTACTTGAACATATGCAACCAACTATTCATCTCCTGCATATTAATTGAATTGTCAAACTAATGAACATATAAATGTAACTATTTATCTCATGTGAACAACAAATTTATATAACTATTCATCTTCTGTCATTAATACAACACAATTATTCATCTCCTACAAGCAACAAATGCATATAACTATTTATCTGCTGCACATATGTCGAACAATACATATTAATTAAGTATTTTATTAATTAATTACTTGAACATATACAACCAACTATTCATCTCCTACATATTAATTAAATTGTTAAACTATTAATCTCTTATATAATAATATTTTGGGATAAAATATATAAATTATCACTGCCATATACTATTACTAATTAATAAGGTTAAATAAATGATGAAATACTCCCGCGTATTAATTGATTTGTCAAATTATTCATCTCTTACGCTGCATAACAATAAAATGATATTCATCTCCTACGTATTAATTGAGATATTCATCTATTATACATATGTCAAACAACGTACATATATTAATCAAGAATTTTCTTAATTAATTATTTAAAAATATGCAGCCAACTATCCATCTCCTACGTATTAATTAAGTTGTAAAACTACTAAATATATAAATGTAATTATTCATCTGATATACGTATGTCGAACAACACATATTAATCAAGAATTTTCTTAATTAATGACTTGAACATATGCAGCCAACTATTAATCTCTTCCATATTAATTGAATTGTCAAACTAATAAACATATGAATGCAACTATTCATCTCATACGAACATCAAATTCATATAAATATTCATCTTCTGTCATTAATACAGCATAACTATTCATATCCTACATGTAACACATACATATAACTACTCATCTGTGCCGAACAATAAATATTAATCAAGTATTAATTAAGTATTTAATTAATTAATTATTTGAACATATACAACCAACTATACATCTCATGTATATTAATTAAATTGTTAAACTATTTATTTCTTATATAATAATATATAAATAATTAATACACCACCCGTGCATTGCACGGGAAAATGTAACTAGTAGGTTTTTTATTACTATTTTTTCGAACTAATTTTATCGAAAATATTAGCAGTCTATTAGAGTGCACTTGTCAGACGAAGAATGTCCAACGCTTCCTTTGGAAAGATTAGCATATGCTGTCATCAATAGTAAGCCTATTCTCTTCATGCATTGGGAAGTTTATTTAATTAATTGAGCAGATAAGTGTCACATTTACACGTAAGTTGATCAGTTATTTTACCTGAGCAAAAATATTTAATGTTGCATCGTTACGGAAATTAAGATAAATAAAAAAATTAAATTATAAAATATATCTGTATATATATTTCAAAAAATAGAGATACAAAAATAGGAATGAAAAAATTATATTAGGAACACAAACCAAGACAAATGAAATTTTCGAATATTGAAAGAATTATTGTCCCCGGCTAAAATCCCTTTCACTTTCCGATACAGTGATGTTGCATCGCATCCGGACGCCATCATGGAAGTCATTACCAGACACCCCTAGTGGAGCAAATTAAAGTGCACGTCGATGTGACTCCGTTGGATTTAATACGACAAATCCAAGTCATTTTTTCAAACGTTGGATTGAATTTAAGTGCATTTAGACTTTAATTTTTTTTTATCTATTATATATTTTTAGATTATTATTATTTCACTCTCTATAACGTATTAATACTTTTTAAATAAACCTCACAAATTTTAATTAAATATCCAAAAATCTAATAATATTCACTTTTATTAAGAAATAATATTTATTAATTAAAATCCACTAATCCATCTTACCTACACACTTCCATTCAATACAAAGATAATATATAATTAATGTATAATATCAACTATAATCATAAGTAAATAATATCAGCAGTAATAATTATAATAATCTAAAAATAATTAATTAGACTAATAATAATTATAATCAAAATAAATATTTAAATAAAATAATAATAATAATAATAATTCAAGAGTAATCAAAAATAAAATATTAGTGTAAGTTTTAAATAATTAATTATTAGGAATAAATCAGTATATAATTTGGGAATATTAATTATAATTATACATAAATAATCACTAATCATCATATTAATTAAAAATAATCAGGGAGCAATTTTTAGATTTAATTCTAATTCAAGAATGATTACACTTATAAATAAATAATCAATAAAAATAACATTAATAATAATATATTAGTATTAACAATTAATATATTTATTTCTTATTATTATGCATATATTATTGATAAAAAAATTTATTGATGTTGATAAAAAATAAAAATGTTTGATTATAATATATGTGAATTAGTATTTATTGTAATAATTATTCATGATCAAAAATAATGTTAATAAAAAAGAAAAATATGTATTATACCTCAATTAGTAATAGTTGATAATAGTTTAATAATATTAAATATAATAATTTTGTATCAAATATTAGTAAGTAGTGATAATTAATGACAGAATAACTATTTTTGATTAATGTATACTACTAATAATCTTTGATTTGAGTAATAATCATTATTGATAATATTCATTAATGCATGCCACTAATAATGATAAGAATAATGCTAATAAAATAATATATATCATAATTATAAATAATTAACTAATGATGTAATCAATCATGATATTAATTAATAATATTGATGTTAATTTATAATATGGTGGTGTTGTTTTTGTTATTAGTGATAGTTAATAGCTATCTTGATATAAATAATTTTTTGTAATGCTTAATAATGATAAAAATTAAATAATATTAATAAAATAATTTAATCATAACTACAAATAAATAAATAGGTATTATGATAAATATTAATCATAATTATTCATTATCAAGTAATTAGAATATTATTAACCACACTATTATTATTATTAGTTATAATAATATATTATTATTAGTTATCAATAATAATATTTTATTATTATATTTATTATTACCATATTTTTATTATGATAATCTATTAGCAATAATAATTTATATAATTATAAATAATATTATTGAGTAATGGCTTTGGGTTTAGGGGTATAGGGGGTTAAGGATAAAATGGTAAAAGTACTTATATCAAAATATTTAAAATAAAAATAATTATTATTAAAATACTATATATCTAAAGTTATTACTATACATAAATTTATTTCTACTAAGATAAGCTACCAACTTATATTATTACTTTAACGACATTTATCTACAAATAATTTTTGTTTACTAAACACTCTACCATATTATCATTTAGGATTTATATTAGATATTAAATTACCCAAAAAAGCTCTATGTGATTCTATCTTATAATCTTTTCTCCTCTCCTTCTCTTAAAAATGGTAAATTATCCAACCATCTATTTGGCTAGATGCTTGAAAGTGTCACTATTGCCTTTTCAAAGTTTGCTAAACCATCTTAAGGAGTTACCTTTTAGGGTGGCAGGAGAGGCCTTATACATGGTCCATTCCAATGCCCCAACAAGCATCATGATAGTTTAGAATATGTTAATGTGATCGTTGACAGTCAAAGGTTTCAAATTGGGGCACTCACAATCGATTATGGGGTGGTGCGTCCTTGATTTTTTCTAAAAGGTTTTGTTCTTCTAGGGCTTCAACTAGCTTCTAACTTATCATTTTTTGGATAGTCCTATGTTAGTTAGAATCGTTGTTACCCATATCATAATCCTAGTCATAGTGGTGGCCTCGATCATGTCCTATTTCTACCTTTCAACTTGGGTCTTATCTATGTCTTTAGTCCTAACCATATTCCCTCCCACCCCTTTTATGGTCCTTCACACTCTTATGACTTTTCGCCCTTTAGACCTTCTCTTTTTATCTACACTTGACCACATATTCCATAGCTTGTACTAAGGCTTAGGGGTGATAGGATCCTTTGACACCTATACTTGCTAGGGGCATCTTTCAATTATCTCATAATTATTGATGCTAGATACCTTCATATATCTTTGGGTCAATCTCCACACTAACTTTAGGCATGTTTATATGCTATGGATGAGGTATCATGGTGGCTAGCATGCTGCTAAATAACTCCTTAATAAATGTAACACTCTTATTTTTAGAACTTAAAATTTTCATTTAAAGAGTTAATAATGGAAGCTAAAATACTAAAAATGCAGGGTGCTACTGCCATACTTGATATAAGTTCGGTTTTTTCTACCATTCTCATACCAAGTGCTAAGGCTAAAAATATTACTTCGGTTAAATTAATAAGACAATCATAAGAAACAATATAGAGATTTCAAAGCCTATTAACATCATAATTCTAATAATACAAACAATCAACGATTACAAAATTCAAGTAAAAGGAAGTACAAGAGGACATAAAAGTCTAAAAATACTTGGATCAAAGATACTAGATAAGACACTAGACAATCCTAACTCTTAACCCAAAAATAATAGCCTTAAACTAATTTCACAAGCTAACCTACAAAGTCGCCATTATCCATTAAATATGCAAAGACTCACAAAACAGAACTCATCAGTACTGGTACTGAGTAACCTAATATAAAAAACTAACATGAAAATCTTGCATGAAACACATAGAAGGCATCATAGTAGGAAATTGTATAAAATATTAAAATATTCATGCGATGACCAAAATATGATAATCATATCAGATAAATGATTATCACCAAAGCCACATACTACTCATGCATGCTTATTGAGAACATAATGAAACTTACCAACCGAACATCTAAGGGATGCTATCTGAATTAATGATTAGAACCAACCCTAACTCAATAACCATAAAACATTCCATGCCAGTAAATACCATAAAACTATAGGTAGGACACAAAGGAAACTACCAACCATGGGTAAGCCCAAAAGCTACGACTGAAATACAGGTAGGCACGAAGGCTACTACCAAACTACATGTAGGCATGACAGATACTACTAAGCTATAGGTAGGCATAAAGGCTATTACCAAACCAATCCAATAATCATTTCAAACTAACTATAATAAATTTTATTTTTTTACTCAAGGGGAGATCGTATCAAGCCAAAGATACTAAAATACTCTAGTTATGTTGGCATACAAAGGGAACACAATATTCTACTAACTATCAACCTAATAACACTAAGGTACCTTAGTCGCACTAGCACATAAAAGATAACACAATAATCTACCAATAATGACACCTAATCCATAAGTATGCATATCCTCTATAAGTCTGGAATGCTAAATAGAAGAAGATATAGAGCTTGGCTAAGGCACTAAGGCATACTAACAAAAATCTATAACTAACAGTGGGATAAACCATGTATTTAGGGTATAAACCTCTAAAGTACCACCATTTCCAACCTTGAAGTCTTTTATTTTAATGATTAATATTTTATTGAGGTGACCAAAAAATCACATAATCTACAAATAGATCAAATTTCCATATTTAACAACTTTTAATTATAACCAATTATTTGAGACAACTATAAACAAGGTTAACAACAAAGTCAACATTAAAAATCTATGCTGGTCATCCTAGGTTCAATTATTCACATAAAGTACATTAAGTAAAAAATGACCAACATGCGCCTAGGACCATAAGTACTACGTTATCATCCATTTTAAACACTACTTTATTTTCTTTAATAATTTATCATAAAAATGCTAAAATATAGTAATTCAATTATTTAGCATGTAAATAAATTATCAGACATGTCAAATCTTAACATTTGCTTCTAAAACATCAAGCCACATACTTTCAGAAGAAATATCATGATATGCTTAAAAAGACTAAAATACCTCTAGGGCATACAATAATAAGAAGCATGCTAAAAATACTCCCAGGCATGTTTAAACAATATTACAAGTACATATCATACATAATTTATTCACGACATTAAATTCATTTTAATATGCTTTTGTACACATAATACTTTATACGAACAACATGCTCTATTTTACCAAATTTTATGCTAACATTATTAACAAAATAATTACAATATAACATACATTCTTTACATGATTTATAAATCAAAATCCTAATGTTCTATCATGTGTTATCTAGCATTTTAGTAGAGTATATGGATTGCCTAATTTTCAACAAAAGCATAAAATGTAAGTAACTTACTAAAATTTATTAGGCTCCACTAATCAACATATTTTACCCAAAAATAAAATAAAAATTAATTATATGAATATGTAAATCATAAAATAGCAATCTATATTAAAATATTTTTTAAGGTAATATTACCAAAATAACCTCAAGTTTGCAAGAGAAGAACATAAAAGAAAGAATAAACTCACGTTGTATGGATTAACAATATGAGTCATGCACATAGGAGAAGGTGGTTGGCAGAGGATATGGATGGATTTGTCTTCAACGTAGCTAGGTGAGGGTGACGCAAGGAAAGTGCTGGTTCTTGGATAGGGTGTGTTGGGAAGATGAGAGTGGCAAGGATGGTGATGGTGTTGGTGGCTGAATGAGGGGCAGGGTTGGAATGGAGAGTTGTCAATAGGGTTGGGTAATGTTGGAGTTAACGTAGCTGAGGGTAGGATACGTGGATGGGTGACACTAGGGGGAGATAGTAGTGTGAGGAGGTGATGTTGCTAGGTAGGGGCTACGATGGGGGTTGATGTAATAAGGGAGGTGAGGGTCATGGTTTCTGGCTTGATGGAGATGGCGGTGAAGGATGAAAATGGAGAAGAGTGGTGAGGGTAGGGGAGATAGTGGTTAGTGATGGTATTGGTGCGATAAGGCATATGGAAATGGATAGGGCTTGGATCGAGGTGGTTGGGTAAAAATTAGGGCATGGTTATGCGAGGGTCAGCATGGTTAAGCTAGTATTGGTGCATGGATGATGCACATAACCAAAAAAAATAAGATGAGAGGAAAAAGAGGGGGAAAAGAAAGAAGAAGGAGAAGAAAAGGAGTGGTGGATAGGGCTAGTGATGGTGAATGGTGAACAATGAGGGTGACGTGCGAGCGACACAACTAGGGGTTGAAGAAACCAAAATAAGAGTTACATGAGAGGGAGTTAGGGATGTAAGGAAAATTATGATGACTTAAGGTGTTGATGGTTTGATAATGGTGAGGGCGATAGATTGAATGGAATGGAAGGAAATAGTTGAGTATATAGCTGGTTTAGGGGTGGATGGATCAACTAAGACGGGAAGAAGTGGTATTATAGGGATGGGGGAGTTTAGTTGAGCATGAGGAAAGGAGGGAGACAAGGGGAGTTTTTTGGGAAGGAAAAGTTAGCACACCATAGGGTCTAGATTAGGCTAGGAGTAGAATAGTAATTTAGGATTATTTTATTTTTGCTTTTGGTTTAGCTTAGTTAGGTTAGGATACCTAGTTAAGAAAATAAAATAAGGAAAAATGAACTAGTTTAGGGTAGTTTTGGTAATAATAAAAGATGATAAAAATAATTAGGATAACTATTTAATAATTTATCTAGGTTATGGGTTAAAGGCTAATAATAAAATAATTAAGTCATTATTTTAGGATTAAGTTTTGAATAAAGACAAAAACACCCGAAAATAAAGGGTTATGAAATTTTGAGGTGTTATAATAAATACCTTCAGTTCCTCATTATTACCTTAGAGGTTGACCATAGTGAACCAATTGATCATGTTTCTCGTAGGAAGATGAAGGTGGTGTTGACCAGGAGATTGCAACATGGTTTTTATTTTGATTCCCCATATACGGTGCCAGATGTTGATGTGAGATTATCAATTAAAGGGTAGTAATTCTAGAAAGAAGTGAGAAATACTTTTAGAGAGAGAAGTTTAACGGTTAAAAAAGAGAATCATCCCCTTAATGTTGAAGAAGATCTTCTATTTATAGTAGTGTGGAGGGAAAGATACAGAGAAACATAGGAGCCCCTTATTATTGGTGGGTTGGGTTGGACTCTTGGATTACTAAATGGGCTTATATAATGAGAGAAAGAATGATTCAATCTAGTGATTGGGCCTAAACTCCCACCAAGTGGAATTCTTAAGATGGTAAGAAACTAAGAAATCTTAAGGAATTTTTGATCATAATGTCATCATTAACTTAAATATATGCACTTCCATTATTCTATATATGATACTTAACATTTCCATAATTCCTATCCACATTCCTCCTCCTCCTCCTCCTCCTCTCTCTCTCTCTCTCTCTATCTATCTATCTATATATATATATCATTTTGTTTCCATGTTATTAAATCTTTATATTCTCAAAGAAACCAAGAAGATATCTTATGAGTGGGACACAAAGATCATTAGCCTAACATCCTTCACCATAAAGAGAAAGGATCTCATAGTTCTTAACATTCTCTGTATGCAACTATTTTATGTCATTTTAGATAGAAAATTTGTAACAATCATACATAATTTTGATCTTCTACTACTTTCATATGAGGCTTTTGACATGATTATTTTAGCCTCCAATTTTCCATTACCTAAATTCGATAGTAGTTATATAAAATACTAAAATTGATATCGTTGTAACTATGTAAAATTTTAAACTAATTGTCCCTTTCATTGTTATCTAGTAAACAATAATTCAAATAATCTTGATGTTTATATGGTTATCATACTATTGTTAAAATTGATTTATACATCCAATCTTGCATTTCAAAAAACATATACTAGTAATAAATTGAAAACTAAAATTTTCTTTTAAATGTTATATGAATGTATGTTTTATTGCTATTAGTAATGCATGTATAATGTTCTTTTAATGTCTATTATATATATAATACAAATGCTACAAACAAAGCTCAAATGCTAAAATAGAGTTTATAGTTAAAATCCCAAATATAAATCAACTTCCACCTATGTAGCTTGAAAAATATTCCATACCGAAGCCCATTCAAGTTCTAATCCTTCAAACAATTGAATATAATAGAGAATAAATAAGATTATTCTAACATAAGGGGACCATTATTTTCTCAAATCCAAACTAAAAGAAGTTAGATTAAGATATCAGGGTTTGTATCAAAAACTAGCCCAAATAATTTTTTTATGATTGCAACCAATCACACTATGCTTGCTACTACATTTGTTGGTGAAGCCTCCACTTGTGACACATTTCCTTTCAAAACATAGGATACTTTAGGGATGATGACATTAGTAATGTATTCATTGACCTAGTTTACCACAATATCATAGTTTACCATCATGCTAGTTATTGTGATCACAACAACAAGAAACTAAAGCCCAAATTTTAAAGGAAGGAGAGACATGTAAAATAGCCTAATATCAATTGTAGACATTAGATTTAGTGATTTTATATTTGCAAATTCACCACTCTAATAAAAAAGGTAAAGGTAATATGGTATAAGAAAATGGCCACATCTTTATTGGCTCCTTATGAAACAACTCTTTTGCTTTAAGTAAGTTGATGGTTGTTGCAAGAAATTAGACCATCATTTTGTTGTGTAATAAACACAATTTACCAAAAACAATTGCAATAAACTATCCCAAACCTACCCAAAACACTATTGTTGTACTATATACCTAAGGGAAGGAAATTCATGCACAAATCAATGAGACGCTTGAAGTAAACTTTAGATTTGAAGTAATCACACAAAACTATATATTTTAATTAGAATAGTCAATATTAACCATCCATCTATTCTCTTGAAATGCAATACCATATTAATACTTTATTTGCTGAACATGAGTTATTATTGTCATCACCAGGGAAGAAATTACACATAATTATTGCCACTAGCCATTGATAAGAAATACATATAGGGTTGTTCTTGAGATAATAGTGACCTTGTGTGAACAATTAAAATGTAGCCCTATTATTATAATAATAATCTAATAATAATAAATTTAATATAATAATAATAATAATAATAATAATAATAATAATAATAATAATAACTACTACTAAAATAATAGTAAGAATATTGATTTTTGTGAAACAAGTGTTCATAGATATTCTTATTAAGGTTACTATGGATAAAAAGTAAATTAATATTTTTTTCACCAATAAATATGTATTTTATATAATTTATTAATTAGTTATATTATTTTAATAAAAAAAATTTAGTGTAGTAACAATTGTATGGATTCCAATCAAACATATCAATAACAATATATATATATATATATATATATATATATATATATATATATATATATGAATAATTACTAATCATAATTAATATTAATGATAATAATATTAGTAATAGTGTTACTTATTACTTATTATTATTGTCAAAAATTATAATAGGCATTTGCCATTAGTTAAAATGGAGACAAAGCAATCTGTATAGATGAAAGAGCTATACCAATTCATCCACTTCATAATTCATTGCATTGATTTATGCACACACGCACGCACACACATATCAAAATTTTCTCTATTGGTGAGAGTCCACTAGTGAATTGACATCACCATTACATGGAAATGATTTTCATGTGTCATTTTCCATCCCGAAAATGTCCTAAGGATGGGAATGAACCCCCAAACATCGAATTTAAAAACTACTTTTCACACTCATAAACTTTCCTTTTATGACCATGACCACAATCTACTCAATCTCTGTATGTGATCTTCCTCATTGGTTGTTGCAAAACTAAGCCTCTTTGTTGCTCATCAACACCCTTTTAGGTTTCCTTCATCGATTGATGTCCACCATTACATATATTAGGGTTTTGCCTTTGGTGTTTAAAAAAAGATAGAGCATATCACATCTCCTAACCTATACTTGATGTGTGCTCATCGTCCATGGGTGTTTAGAGGTGCTTTTTTCCCATTGTGGTAAGGGCTGAGAGAGGAAGTACCAGGATCTATAATGTGGAGAGTGTGCAGAGGTGAAGCAAAGGGAATGACAACTGGTAGAGAAATTGGACATTAGGCTTTGAGTCCATTTTTTATGGATTTGGACTTGGCTAAAATTATAAAGATTAAATTTGGTTTGTGTATGCTTTAATGCACCATAGTACACATGATTTTTTATTCATAAACCAAAATGTTTTAAATGTATATTATAATGATAATTTAAGTATATATATTTTTAATATAATGCATATATATGAATTTTTTTTGTCATTTATTAATGACTACCATTTCTATATTTTAAAGATTGACATTTACATTTTTTTTATTTTCGTTTCCACGTCCTCATTTATGTACCCTTATAACCATGCATAACACCCAATATGCATCAGACGCTACCGATTTGTCTAACTTATCGTGCTTTAAACAAGTTGGTATTTATTTTTATTATTAGTAGTTGATGGGGTGTTTATAACTGAATATTTGTATCCATTAAATCAGATATTCACTTCGCTTCTCTTAAATATAATATTTGAAAATTCAAATATACAAAATTATGAATCAAATACGAATCGAATATTGGATATATCTGATATCAATATAAAAACATTAATTTAACAATCTTAACAACTTGTGCAAGAAAATTTTGAAAGCAAAGATAGTATATTAGTAAATATTTATATCTATATTCTTATGATTATGTTATTTTATTTTAAATGTATTAAAATATTATTATTTAATTTATAAAAATAAATTTAAAAAAATTACACTATAAAATGATAATATAATAATATATTATTGAAATAATTAATATAATATCAAATATGTTTTTTTTTTCAATCGGACAAACTGATAAAAATCAAATATTCTAAATATTATATATGTCCGAAGTTTTTAAATATCAAAATAAAAATTTAAATTTCGAAGTTTTTGTCCAGCGTTCAAAAACTCGAGACCCCTCGAAAATTGGAGGTGTTGTGCGGCGGCGGTGGTCCTTTATTCTAGAAAGGTGACAATCTATCATTCCAACACCTTGCCAGATGTCAACACCAAGGCGAGCGTTGGCCCCGATTCTTGCAACATCATTGCCAGATCCCAGACATCTATTGATAAATTTATATTTTGACACATTTTATACTCTTATAATCTTAGGTTTTAATATTTTATTTAAATCATATAGGTGAATAATTATATTTTTATACTTAAGTGGTAAAAATTATATAAATATTATTATTTGAGCTAAAATGATAATAATTAAGTAAATTTAGAATATAATATTCATTATTAATTTTTATTAATTTTATTTTGCAGGTTTTGTTTTTCAAATAAAAAAAAAGAAAAAAAAGAAATTGGACCTTTGGACCAACGGCCCAAGGGTCGAAGGCCCAAAGGCCTGGGAACAAGCCGAACGATGCAAAACGAGTCGGTGAGCGCACAGGTCGAAGGTGGAAGTCGGCCAAGGGCTGACGTGGGACGCGCAAGAGGAGCCAAAGAAAAGTCAAAGAAGAAAAAGAAAAAGGAGGGCTGGAGGCTCGAGAAACAGAGGGCCGCGAGATGAAAGAAAGAGTCAGCAGGGCTGACGTGGAAAGAAAAAAGAAAAACGGAAGGAGGACGCAGAAATTAAAGCGCCGCACGACAATAAATAGAGGAGAAGGGAGAGCCTTCAGAGGCTCGGACGCTGGAGGGCGGCAGAGCCGCAGAAAAAACAAAGAAAGAGAGCCGCCAGGGGCTCAAAACAGAGCAGCTGCTAGGCTCGGACGCTACACGCTGAGGGATAGCCGCCAGGCACGAGGAGCAACGCAGAGAGAACAGCGGCCACACGAAAATCGAGGTGGAGTACGGAAGACGGAGAACAGATGAACAGCCGTCGTCACTCGTCAGCCGGAAAGAAAGAAAAAGAAAAAAAAAAATAGTTGCACAGAATTCAGCGCCGAAAATGAAGAAAAATAGGGAAAAAATTTATCCAATAAAATTTATTTCAGATAAAATTAATTTTTATCTGAATAAATTCTTGATCTTTTATTTATAATTAATTCTGTTTATTTCTTTCTTTATTTTTAATTTATATTTTAGATATATATTTCTGTATAATTAATTCTATAATTATGGTTGGCTGAATATTTGTTGCTTGGGAATAAATTGAAACCCTAGATTAGGATTTGAATTATAATTTTATTTTCTTTATTTCATAAGATTGTTTCTTAACTCTATTTTAATTGCTATCGTTTATATATGTAATTCTGTCAAGTATAATTTATTTGGTGTATGCTTTATTCTGATTTCCTCATAAGTGACAGTATGTAGGATTATTTACCTGCTAGGTGACCATATGAATATACTAGAATTTATATGTATAAATTGCAGCTAGGTTAGATAACAATTCACCTAATAGTTTTGTGATTTTAACCGAAGTAGTAAAACGTTTAGATACATATGGGTCAAGGAAAGGAAATACAGTTAGACATGCTTTGTATACTAGTTTGGGTACTTAGATTGACAGTCTTCCAATTATACTTAATGCATTAAATTTAGTTAAATATAGGAGCCACTTGTTGCTACTATACTGCTAGTATTTAATAGGGTTACTATTGGCGCTTTGTCGTATTAATTAATTAAGGGAAGTAATATAAGGTGTATGAACATGCTTTTGGTGTACAACTTGGTCGATCTGTTTCTTATGATTAAAAGATGACTTAGAAATAAATATTATATTTTGACCTAATATAGTGGTAGATTTCGATTTCTCTAGCATCTTTATCATATCTGTGGGTTTCATATTATTTTTATTTATTCCTTTTATTATTTTTATTTTTATAACCCCCATTAGTTTTTTTCTTATTTATTTATTTTGTGTTATTTAGGGTTTTTATTTTTATTTTTATTTTTAGCTAGTTAAATAGAGGTGAGTCATCTCAATCCCCGGCCTAGAACGATATCCTTATTTACCAGTGCTACAATTGATAATAAGAGGGTTTAAATTGTGTGCCGGCTATGGCCAACACCATCTATATCACTTCAGACACCCTAAGACAAGTGCCCTAACATGTGTAGAATCTTTGTCCTGACCTTTGATGTATATTTAATTGTGTAATTATTGATAACATGATGCTGATAGGGGAACAAGATCAGGGAGGTCCAAGAGAGAGAGAGAAAGAAAAAACAAAAGAAAGAGAGACGGAGACTCGTGGAAAATAGTATATAGCAATTGTGTCGGACTAGACGCACCGGTGGATCTAGAGTTTTGAATCTATGGTTTGTTTATTATATTCGTTTGCTAAATAATATATTAAAATAAAATAATATTTTTAGATATTTAAATAAATATTTATTTATTTTAAAAGAATTTTATTTTAAATGGTGATTAAAGAATTAATAATTGTAAATCTTTAAAAATAATTATGAAATAAGTGTAAAATCTATTAGAAAAATTATGGAACAAATAACTAACTAAAATACTAAATCCAATAGTCTCAGACTAATATAACAAACATAAATTTATTCTCACACAAATAAAAAATGAACAAAGTTAAATGTGGTACAAAAAAATACTATCAGTAAAAGAGAATAAAGGTAAAAAAAAAAGGTATTTCAAACCCTAGTTTTTTGCAATATATCAATGGGGTGCACTAACCAATAGGCTAGTAGAGATTAATGCTATGAGAATGTATTTGTTTGTATTATTGTGGACTTCAATGGTGTCCTAGGACACCATTAAAATGCCCTGGCTCCGCCACTGACCGGACGGGTTATAAATCGAATTATTTTCATGTTAGATTATAGTAGATCTGATTACTATCAGGTCGGATTGTATGGAATTATTTTTTTCGGGTCAATTGTGGGTTGGATCGGGTCATTTCAAGTCTCCTTATTATTCAAGTAGGGTCAGGTTTGGGTTTGGGTCGTCATAGATCTGAATTTTATCGATTTAATTTATTGGGTTGGATCAGGTTTGGGTTCAAGTTAGATAGGGTTCAGATTATTTCGAATTAACTTATCGGGTCAGGTCAAATTTATGGATTTAAACGGGAAGGATTTTACCTGAAATAAGATAGATTTTATTTATTGGATACTTAAGTGGATATAGAGAAAGGGAAAAATACTCGTCGGATATAGGTATGAAATATTCATATTTGTACCTATATCTATGTCCGTATCTATATCTATATCGATTTATCTGATATATAATTACCCTTAATTTTAAAATAAATATAGTATAAATTAAGGTTAAAATTATTATTTGGATTAACTCTAAATGGGTTTATCTGTTGGGTAATTAATTTATTTTCTAGATAATATCCTTTAATGAGTAAACGAATTATTCGTTGGGTTACAGATATCCAACATATATAGATATGAATGCGTAAGTAGATACCCATTCGGGTATGGGTACGAATTCGAATACGGATATGGATATGGGTATGGGCATACCCCTCCTAAACTCGCCCCCTTTTACATTTCTATCAGGTCAAGATTGGGCCAAGTAAGTTCGTATTCGAGTGATTTCGTATTCGAGTTAATTTGATGGGTCAGGCTTAGGTTAACTTGACGAATCAGATCTTTTTAAGTTTTGATGGGTCAGGTTAGGTTTGGGCCGAACTAATCCTAAACTTAATCACTTTATATTTTGGTTAAATCGGACGTTGACTACCCAAATTAATGTAAATTATTAACCTTGTAAGCAAGCATTAAGTTTAACTTTATGTAAGCATGTGATTAATAACGTGTTATTAATTTTTATTTGTATATTATTATGGCTTTATAATGTTGCATTTTTACTCAAAAAATAGGTAAAATTAGAATATCATTGTTGAATAAATATGTTCACAATAGAAGTAAGAAAAATAAATAAAATTTAAATAATAATATATTTTTAAAAGCTTTAAATAAATAATAAGACATGCATATTTTTTTTTATTTTAATAATTGATTAATATCAAATTTGGTTTAGTCAAGGTAGGTTGGGTCGGATAAATAGCGAGTTGGGTTGATGTTGGGTTACAAGTTGAGGTTGGGTTGGGTCGAGTCACTTATATCTGGGTGAATATTGGGTTGGGTTAGTTTCGGATCGGGTTTGGTTCAGGTCGGATTGATGAATTTATCAGGTTATGTCGGGTCGGTTTGACTTTTGTCAGCTCTAAAAAATAAATCATCATCGATCTACGGGGCATATATATATACATAATATCTAGGAAAAACATCTTTTATAATCACAGTCTTTTTTTTTTATGCTCAAATAGTATAGTTTTTTGAACTATTTATAATAATTTTTTTGACGTATTAATAGTAGTTTTTACCACCTACTATAAGTAGTTTCTTTAAATAATTTTTCAATTAATATAAATAATCTAAAATTTTATTTACACCATTTATTGATAAATAATAAAATATTTTGTGCATAGATAACGAAAAAAATTAAAAGTAAAAAAAAAAACAAATAGATTTGAACTTTTTTTTTTTGTAAAATGACATTATATTTAATATAAATATTCACATTTAAAATAACATGCTTGTTTTTAATAAGGATGGAATAAATTTTAGAGATTAGAGGAATGAACAAGTTGATTGAGTCTCCACAATGGTTAGCCTAAATGAGAAGAGATGGTCTAACTTCTAGGTTGGGTTTAGACCCTCGAATAATACTAATTAATATAATAACATAAATAATATCTTTGTAGTTCAAACTTAGTATGTGTTTGGTTAACTATATTATTCATTAACTTTAGATGATGTGACACTTTACTTACTATACTTATTCAAATCTATATATATTTATCATCACAAATTATTATAAAGTAAATTTTAATAAATTAATATTAAAGTATGCATCTAAAAATATCAATATCCATTAGTTCATATAAGATATTAACGTACCAAAAGGTACTATAATCAATTATGTTGGCATAAAATAAAAATATCTTAAGGATGTCATGTAGATGATCAATCTAAAATTGAGGTCCACTTAATAATGTTCCTAAAATTATGCAGAAGATACAAATTAAAATAAATATTTGACTGTATTAATTTGCCAATATATTGGGTTAAAATAATTGATTGTAATTTAATTTAATATAGTCTAACATAATTCTAGGACAAATAATGTACCCAAAAGTAAGCTACATGAAGTTCAACTTCTAAGTCTGTAAGATAACCCTAGAGGCCTAAAACCAATAGCTAATAGTCATATCTATGGCATCGCATTTGATACCACTATCGGTGGTAGTGTTACTCTGACATCTATAATACCCCATTCTTAACTAACTTTAAATATAACCTTAAGCATAAATATGGCATTTTTTTGTAAATTTTTATAAAAATTATTATAAGATATGTGGTGCTAACTATATTATTATGTGTAATAATATTAGGTATTGGTCTGGTAGTCAATCGACCAGTCATCTATTTAGCGTGTTCACCTAGGGGGTTTGGTGGTGAACAAAAAGAGTTGATTAATCTATTAGGTTATGCAATTATATTTATTTTTTATTTTTAATTTTTTTACCCCAAATTGATTCTTTTACCCAATATTTTTATATATTTGTGTTTCTAAATTCATTTTACACATTACCATAAATTTTGGTAATTTTTGGGATTCATTTCATATTTTTTCTTAATTAGTTTCCATTTGTTGATCTTTCTTATTACAAATAACCCACAAGTACTAAAAAAGCTATTGGGCCACAAAAATTTCCTTTTAGCTTCCCTTTATAAGATTTTATGCCTTATTTCCTTTTTCTCATTCATTCAACCATTAATTCTTCCATTAATACATTTACAATGCCCATATCTACCCTTACCTACCATCTTACCTTCCTCTTACACACTCTACCTTTATGCTTTCTTTCAAGTGCACTACAAGTTAACCTCGGTCTCTCTTCCCTTGTAGATTTCAATCCCCCTTCCCTCCATATGCTACTCTTTCACTTTGCATTTTCTTCATCAAACCCTCATGTGCAAAGTGTTATTTTCTTTCTCCTCTTTGTGTTCTTCTTAGTGTTTGAAGGTTCTTCCTTATTCTTCATGCTAGCACATGCCCCTCCCTCTTTTCTTCTTCGCTCTACTTTTTTTTTTTCAATCTTCTCTTAATCCCATGTATAGCTCTATTATATTTATTTAAGTATAGGGGTGTTATATTTAGAAGAATAAATTGAACATCATCCCTTCCTTTCTTCATCCTCTTGGTGCGCTGCCTATTGTTGGGTATGCCTTCCTTATTCTTGATTATCATATTGTGGTTGTATTGTTATTTTATGTGCTATAATTTCTAATTTTGGGTTATGTGTTTTGAGGAGAAGTTGAAGGTAGTATTGGAGGCTAGGTCTTTCACTACAAAAAAACATTTTTAGTAATAATATTTTTTGTTGCTAGATATAGAAAGTCATTGCAATATATATATATATATATATATATATATATATATATATATATATATATATATATATATTGTAACAACATTTTTTGTTGTAGGGTCATTGCATGTCATGGAATTGCAAAAAAAATAAATAAATCAACAATAGTGGTTGGTGTAAAAAAGTAATTAAATGTAAAAAAAATTGTTGGTGTCAAATAAACGCCATTGCAATGCCTTACTTCATCTAATTACATGTGTTTATATATTGCAACGACTTTTTGTCGTTGCAAAATATTGCTCCTACTTTAGCAAAATTTTATGTCATTACAAAAACTTGTAATTAGCATTGACTTTTGTTGCTAAAAAAATTGGTCATACTTTGGAAAGAATTTATGTCATTACAAAAACCTATAATTAACCATGACTTATATTGTTGCAGACTTCATCATCAACCCCTTTTCAGCAACAATTGATGGCAAAGCTTGTCATTAGCAATAAGAAAAGTTGTTGCCAAAAAAATAGAATATTAGAGCAACAATATTTGTCTTTGTAAAAATATATTAATTAATTACAATGGCTTATGTTGCGAAAAATTTAATATACTGTAGTAACAATCTTTATTTTTGCTAAGAATATATAATTGCAAAAATAATGTCATTGCTGGACTTTGAACTTCAAACTTCAACAACCATATTTGTCATTGAGAAACATAAAATTGCAATGACATAATAGCTTGTTTAAACACCTTTGCAATAAATGACTTGAGAAAGCTGTAATGGATGTCCATAAATCATACCATTTACACATGTCCTGCTTAAATCAATATAATCATAATATATAAAAATGATTCTTAATATATATATCTTAAAATAATGTCAACATGGAACCAATTGCCAATTTATATTTGGTAAATACACATAAATTAATTCAGAATAAAAATTACACTATTTGTGACTAACCATTTTGCATACTAATCCCCAAACCAAGAACTATAAATATTCTTCCAAATGTTAACCACAGGTTTGATCTTCTATACTGAATAGCAATCATGCATCCTATATTGAAAAATATATATATAAGTAATTAAAAACATAAAAAAATCAATAAAAAAGATATTTAACTACTTAATACCTTCTCTTTTTTCTAACGTTACCTAATAGTTAAGAAAGAGATAGAGTAAATTACTATTTTTGTCTCTATAGGTTATTAATTTTTTCTATTTTGGTCCTCGAATTAATAGAATTTTCATTTCAATTACTCTATTTTTATAAAATGTTATTTTTGATCCTTTTAGATTCATTTCTATCTAAATTGGTCACTAATCTCTCATTAACTTACAATATTCGGTTAAAAGTTATTCATTTAATTAATCAGTTAGTATTATTTATCTCCTAACTATTTATTATAACCTAATCTATCTATCTTAACCATTTAATTATTTCTTAAGTCCAAAGATAATTCTTTATCGACAACATCATCTCCTTCCTCCTCCTCCTTTGATTCTTCCTTCACCACGTATTCAATAGTTTAAGTCAAAAAGTCTAATCAAACTAAAATCTACTAGCTAATTTATCTTCTTCTTTTTTTTAAATAACTTTATAAATATGAAGGCAGAAACGCCATCAAAATAAAAGCTCAGGCATATTCATTTATAGATTTGCAAGGAGCAACCTAAGGTCAATAGTGTGAGTAGAAGCTAAGCCAAAATTGATGAATAAAAGCACAAAAACCTACTTCTGATTGAAAAGTCTGGATCATCTTTGATTATTGAGAGATTCTTTTGTAGTTAATTGGTGGTTTGGCTCCAAAATTTTATGTCGGTTATTCACTGGAAAAAAATTGCTAAAACATTTACTAATCGTGGGGAAGAACCACCAATCTGGCCATGTACTTCATCATTTTTGTCTCTTCATTGGGGTACTTAAAGGAATTATGATTTTCCACTAAGATACATTCTAAATTGAGGCTGGATTCTGGATGAGTTTCAGTTAATATTCTAGTTTAAAGAGTAATCAAAGTTTAGGAAAATAGATGGGATAAGACAGAGGATAAGGAAAAGGACTTCCCGACTTCAGAAACTTAAGGAAGAATGAGGAGGATGAAGTTGGGGTCATCAAATGAAGATCGAGACTTTTAGTTTTTTTTAATTAAACTTGAGATTAAGAATTAATTAAATAATTAGGATAAATATATTAGATAGTAATTAGCTTATTAGTAGAGATAACATTTTTTAACTTGATATCAATTTTTTATGATGAAATTTGAAACCCCTTTTGCTTGTCCTTCTAATGGTTTAGTTAGAGTATATTCTAAACGCCTTTTAATTGGGTTAGTTTACATTGTTACTTTAATGGGTTTCTCTTTTTTTATTATTAGATTAATGGAATTTATTTGAATGATTATACCTCAAATTATATATAGAAAATAAGAAAATAAAGAGAATAATTTGCTTATTATTAGTTTTTTTTAGGTTTGTGATTCTGAATGTGGAGTTTACTAATGGGAGTTACCAATCCTATAAAAAAAATAGTATAAACTTTACTAATTCCTCAAGAACTTCTCATTCTAAGCTTCCTGATATTGAGTTTATCTCTAACAATGATGATTTTGATGACTATCAAGGTAAATCTTCTTTCCAAGTTCAATAATTGAATCCTACCTTTTTACTACCAAATTAACTACAGTCAATCCAACTTGTTTAAATTCAAATTTTCCCCATAGAATGGGGCTCTGCCTTTAGGATCCTTTTCATGATCGCCGTGTATCCACCAATCATAGTCCTTTAATATACCAACATAATTATTCTATATTCTTTCTATTGTATAATAATCCCTTGCTCTTCCTGCTGTAGTAAAGAAACCAGCAGTAACAACTAGTGTTAAAATAAAGTATTAGCTACACCTATTGGAGAATCATTAGCATACCAACCAGCAACACACACACTAGATGGGAGCTAAATGAAAAATTGACCAAATATCATTTTAGTGGAAATTGGTTATACATGGCTAGCCAACTGGTATGGAACACTGCTTAATAAGGAGACATAATAGAGATGGTTTTCAACAAACCATATAGCAAGCACTCAGGGAGGATGCTCTTGATCTCATTTTCACATGTTAAACTACAACATAGAACACATAATTTTCAAGGTAAAATAACTACCTCAACTGTGAACATACTCCATTCTAATCACCACTTCTAGTATAAATAACACATGCTTTTCAACAAGACTCATAACAAAACCAAACTCCGTAATGGTATTCACATTTCATTGAACATCGTATCCAACTTCCATATTGAAGGCACAAGAAGACATATTTTTGTAAGAAAAATTTACCTCCATTAAAGATAAGGGACATTTCTAAAAGTGGCAAATTAGTCCAACATTTGTTATTTGAAAGCCTCTATTTCACATTGTAGCTACTCTTTATAGCTTTCAAATTGCCTCTATTAGTTTTCTTGGCTTTCCTCAATTGCTTTCTCCAACTCTCTGATTCTTTGATCTTGTTATTAAATTTTCTCTTATTGCTTCTCCATTATTTGTTTTCTTCCTTTGTTGAAGGGATTTATTATACTCCCTTTTCCATAGAAATATACAGATCTAGTAGATAACATCTTTAAGAGTATTTTTCTCTTGTGACTTAATGTGACCCGATGTAGCAACTACACCTATAAAAAAAGCATGAAAATAAATCAAACATTTTACACTAACTAGATAAATATAAGAATATATGACAATATTATTTTGTACCATACATGTATATCCTTTGATTGGTTGTCTACCCACTCAAGCACCCCATCTTGATTTTTGTGTGTGTGTTGGGCAAGCTAAATTATATCAGCCGAATGATTCACATTATTGTTTTCTTTTTCCAAAATAATAAAAAAATATTGTTATTAATATGCCATTCACAATACTAGCTAATAAGAACTTGATATGACAACCATTACCAATATATCTTAATATATCTTCTGATTCTATAAATGATAAGTACTAGTTGTGTGTGTAGACCTCTTATTAGATTTGTAATTTTTTGAATTTATTTTTCTCATTGCTCGCATTTTAAATCTTTTAATTTTAATATATTTAATCAAGCTAAAACTCAATTATTTACCTTCAATAAAAATACTACCTTAAATTCATCCATAAAAAAATGTTTTACACAATACTCCTATTGATTTGGTGGTAAATCTTGAGGTGGATTCTTTAAGCATTCTTCATCATTTTGGCCACATTTATTACTCTTGTAATAGTAGTACAAATGATCTTTCCATAGTATATATATATATATAAACGGTGCATAGTATTGACAACAAAAGCTTGCAACTTCAAATAACTCCCGCCTCCCTAGATGTCAAATTTATCCTAATACAACATAATTCATTTATCATAATAGTTGGACTTGGAATTTTTTTTTACAAAACTTGAAATATATATCTTCTTACTTACATTGATTTCAACGTGCTATTGCCAACAATTATGAATGCTGCCCGACAATTTTGACATTTAACAAAGCCTTTGTTCTCACTATATGACCACGGCCATGTACTAAATATTAGTCATTCTCTCCAATTGATCAATCAATTTCATTAGGAATGTAAATTTTCAACTTCGATAATTTTCCTTTTGATTTTCATGTCAACCACTTAGGATTTATATTTTCCTCTTTGACCTCTAGTTTCATTACTTGTAGCTAATGCCAAATGAAGATAGAACACAAACGGTTACTTAGATATTTGAAATATAATTATATAACTTACTAATAATCTCACATCTACTACATTAATACAAGAAAGTAATTTGTGTAGGAATATATTATTAAACGGAAAAAATATGATACATACCTTCACCATTCACAATAGTTCCATTAATTGCTGAGTGTGCTGAAATATACCCCTTCCCCTTCTTTGTTGCTTATTATTTTCCATTTTGGCATTCATAATGTTGTTTTGAGGTATTTCACCAATCTCACATCGATCAATAACTTCATTGACATTTAACACCATAACAACTCTTATAATAAACTTGTTCACTCCCTTTCTCTTACCAAGTTGGAGTTCCATATCATATAAGTAAATGATGCATATGAAGGTCAATGATGAGATTTTAGTATCAAACTATAGCTTACCCTAACCCCTTGGTAGATTATGTCTCTTAGATTCATTGTCGCTAAAATCTCAGTGATCCAATTGCATATTTGGAGAACTAATACCAATCAAATTTGATACTTTTATGTTACATATATTTGACAACTCTCCTTGTCCAACTATATGCTTGTATTATAACTAGAAGATATATTAAAAAAGTAAACAATAGAGTACAAGACATATTCTAATATGAAACACATTCCTTATTATCATTGTAATAGAGTGCTCGATTATATGTTTGTATTAAGAAAGGTGAGGATTAATGCATGCACTGGATGCTACTAATGCTAATGAGTTCTTTGAAAATAGATGGAATAAGGTCATTCATGATATTGATTAAACACAAAAATGAGCCTAAAATCAATAACCAAATAAGCAACCATATATTATAGATATATCGCTACAAAATGGGCCTAAAATTATATATCTATTTATCTATTTCATTTGTATGATGACTTCTTCCACTATTTTGTCCTCTTATTGTTCCCAACTCTTCTAGTACTTTTTATTTTATTTTATCATAATCATTAAACATATTCATAAATAAACAATGAATAATATTATATTGTATAATCAATTTAATTACCTTTATCACCCATCATATTAGCATCTTCTACATGTTGAGAATGAAATGTAGTAGATTGGGGAACCTGTTGAGCAAAATCTGAATTTCACCACCAATTAATCTCTATATTGTAACTACTTTTAGTTGCATTTAACAAAAAGTCATGAAAATAAATTAAGAATATTAAATAACATGATATTTGAAAATCTATTTACCTCTTTTATTTGTACAACAACGACTACTTCTACCACTCTATCCTCCCTTATTCTAACTAAAGTTTTTTATTTATCATAATTAATAAACATAAATAATACATATATAATGAATAATAAAGGATAGTTGAATCAATTCAATTACCTTCATTACTCATCATATTATCAGCTTCTACATGTTAGAATAACTTCACCACCCTGTTATTTTCTCCTCTACACCTCACCATCCTTTGTTTGTCCAATAGTTATGTCTTCCCCTGCTTTAAAAAATACAGACTTGTAGGTTGAAAAATATGAGCTATTTTTTTTTAACAATTTCTAAATGATGTGATAAAATGTGCAATATACAAAATTAGTTTAGGAAATATACAACAAAAATATCCAACTCACTAAAAAAAATTCCAAATTTTCTAATACATGAAATATTTTATTTCTAACAAATAACAAAAAATATTAACAAGAAATAAAAATAAAAACAACTTAAGATTAAATAATATAAGCGATTCATCATTCTAAAGCATTAGAATATAACCCTTCTTCTTCACTCGGACACTCAGAAACTTCAATTTTACCATAATCAATAGAGCCATCATATAAGTCACTTTGTCTCTTCTCCTTTGAAACCATAACCAACTTCACCGCACTTGCTTCCCTTTCCACTACAAAAGCATTTGTAGCAAACAAATTGACAAAGAAATTGTTAACTTCACCTTCACCTTCACCTACTATATGAGATTCAACATTCACCTCCTTTTGCATATATGCATCCACATCCATATTTTCTCCATTACTCTCTTGGTTTGGAATATCATAAATATCTCTAGGTTGCATCTTTATAACATATTTCTATTCAATATATTTGGGATCTTGTATGTAGAACACTTGCTCCACTTATGACTCTAAAATAAATTCATCTGTTTTTAGTGATCTTATTTTATTTAAGCTAGTCATCCCATATGCATTTATGTTGTAGCCTCTACCATGATGCACATCATACCAATCACATTAAAAAATGTACACATGATTTCCACCAGATAGTGCAACAAAAATACTTCTTCAACATGGCATAACATTCCTTACATGAACTATGATCATCTCCCTTCACCATAACTCTACTATTTTGAGTTTTCCTATTATCACATCGATCATCTATATGAAATCAAAATCCATTTACTATATGCCTGGAATAACACCTTGCAAGTCTAGATGGGTATCAAACTAAATTATACACATCATAATTAATGTGTCCTTCTTTATGAAGTTTGCACACCTATAAAGGTAAACATGGAAGTTGCAATGTTCTATGTACATGAGAATTTCTTAGACATACAATACTATATAATGTAGGAATGAATGTAGTAATGCTCCGATCATGAATTAATATTTCAACACAATTTTCAATTGCTAGCTTTAACCAATATTATACATCTTCAACTAGAAACAAAACAAAAAACAAGACATCACACACAGACCCACAGCCCCACACCTAGGGGTGTGCATTATCGGATATCCATATCCGAACAGATATTTTTTCGGATATCCGATCCGAACGGATATTCGATATCCTATATCTGAATCCGCATCCGAATACTCCGGATATCCGAAATATCAGATTGAATTTCGGATACATCCGATTATTGAAAAAAAAATATCCGATTATTAAATTTACATACATAATCTATAACTATTTTTTTTTCCTACAGAAACACTTGTTTAATTATTCAACCTGCATACAAAAAGATATAATACATGATTAATCATATCCACAAAAATTAGCGATCAAGATTTATGAACAATGACGCTCTACAACCGTGGAACAACCTAAGTTAAGAGGCTCGACAAATTTAGGAGTTTTTTTCCAGGTTTAAGTGTTTGTGTGTGTGTGGACCGTGACCTATTTAGCTATTTGTAGAGTGTGGATGTTTATTTTAGACTTTAGTTTAGTAAATTATTTTTGGACTTATGTACTATAGTAAAAAAAATGATCCAAACTTGAAGATTGAAAGAAAAAAATCAGATTATAAATTAAATTATACCTAAATATAACCGGCTTATTCTTAAAACCGGATATTTTTTGTGGATCGGATTATCTACTAAAAAATTGGATCAAATATCCGCTCCGATCAAACTTATATTTGACCAGATCGGATATCCGCTCCGATTTTCAAAAACCTGATTGGATATCCAAAATTTAGGATCGGTTTTTCAGATCCCGATTTTTTTGCATAGTCCTACCCACACCCCACATGAAAAAAACCAAAAAAATAATGTGTTTTAAAATCTAGCTCCCCAAAATAAATAGTTGACCAAACTCATATATTTAAAAATAGAGCATCCATTACCACACTATCTCATCCCTCCTCTAATCCAATACTATGGGTTGGAAACAATCATAATAAAAAAGGTCACCTTCACTATCTTCTTCATCCTCTCCATTTCCTATCCCTTTCCTTTTCATATTAAAATAGAAAAATGGGCATCATTCTAAATGACATTGATTCCTTTCATAATTCCACCAGTAATGGCTACCATTACATTTTTTAGGGTATATTTAAAGTAATATTGGTAACAAATGGAAACTTTGATGACCATTTCAGTATCTTGTGGAACAAATACCATTTTACCACTTCAAATAAAGGGAAAATCAAGTATCTCTTATTGAATGAAGAAACAAGTATATACATATTACATATATATATGTATACCAATGATGCCATCAGGATCTTAGGGAGCACTTTTGATAAAGAGGTGTATGTAGGAGAAAATAATCAAATTACTAGTGGTAATAAAAAAAAACTTTTGTTAAAGGATAAATGATTTGAATAAAGAAACAAGTATGTACATATTACATATATATATGTATACCAATGATGCCATCAGGATCTTAGGGAGCACTTTTGATAAAGAGGTATATGTTGGAGAAAATAATCAGATTACCAACGGTAATAAAAATAAAACTTTTGTTAAAGAATAAAGGATTTTACAAGATCTTTTGCATTTGTGTCATAGATAATATTCAACATATGAGCTCTATAATTACAGAATATTACAATATTTGAGAGAGAAGAGAATACAGTGTTTTCAAAAAAAAAATGCCCAACAATGATCATTTAGTCTTCTATTTATAGGAAGGAGACTTGGGGATGGGACAACATCATCAAAATGACTTTTGAATTTTGTGGTAGAATAAAATCTAATGAAATCCTCTGAAAGGTTTTTATCTTTGAGAATCATTCGGAAACCTACTCTTTTGCATAAAAAGAGTAAAAGATGCTTTGTACTTTTGTTGGTAGCTTGTCCTTTTGCATAAAAGATGCTTCATTCTTTTGTCTTATTTATTTTTAGTTTCTATCGTGATTGTTGTATAATCAAATCTAAGAGAATCTACCTAAAGATATTTTATCTACAAAAATCTTCTAGCATCCCATCCTATTGCATAAATGACTAAAATATGTGTCTTACTTTTGTCTTTTTTACTTTTGGATGCTATAGTGATTACTATAGTGACCATTTCTATACTAACTACTTTATGCATTTTTATTTGGTGCACCCTATAGGGATGCTTTTTGAGAAACTATTTTATCTTCTCACAAAATCCGTCTATACTCAAGAAAGTATCTTGTAACAACCATCTTCATTTTCATCATCATAGTCAATGAGTGGTTTAGATGATGAGGTTTTATTTTGAGACAGAGTTTGGCCAATGATGAAGAGATATTTATCACGAGTTTTGGAAACAGTAAGATGTGTAGCTATATCATATTTTTATGCAAGATAAGAAGCTTGAGAAGAGTCAAGAGGAATTTGGGAAACCAGTTTGATAGGGCTTTGTGTATTTACCCAAGCCTAATTATGTTGTTTTGATATTTTATTGAAGGCTTGAAACTTATTCTAACATTTGACATTAAAATGTTTAGCAATGGTAGGAATTATTTCAATGGTTAGGTGTTCTAATTCCCAAGATAAAACCCATGGACATAAGAACTTTGAACATATTTAGAAAAGGGAAGGAAGCTGTTTGTCTTTTGCACTAGGCTAGAAAAGGGTTTTGAAGGAGTTAATGACATCCTTTACTTGTGGTGGTAGGATTTTTGACATGGAGCCAAAGTCCTTCTACCATTTTATGAATAAGATAGGAGGATTTGTTTCGGCAAAGCTTTAGAAGAAGATAGGCCAGGAGTGACTTTTTCAGGTATTTGTAAAAAGAAGGTTTTGTATCAAGCTTGTTGGTAATCTCTGTAGTTGAAGGAAAATGAGAAGTTTAATGAGGATTTGTAGGAATTAAGAATCTATCTTAGGATTTCAAGGGTCCTACCCTAATTAGAAGGATGGAGGATTTTGCTAGTAAAGTAAGCCATTTTATTTGGAGAATCATTATAATAGAAATGTTTGAAGGTGGCATAATTGATAAAATCAAGGATTGCCATATAATATGGCTAAGGTTTATATAAGTGCCATGGTTTGTAGAACCAACTAGAAAAGAGTTTTTGTAATGAAATAAAATGGTTAGGATAGGAAAACACATCCTCACGATTTGTAATAATTTAGAAATGAGTTTTTTTTAATAATTAGAGGATTTTTTGAAAATATTTCTATTTTAGAACAATTTATTTTGAAGATTAGGTTGGTATAATAGAAATATTTGAAGAGGAGGATTTTGAAATCAAACTTTTAGAAGGGGTTTTTAAGAATAAGATCCCTCCTCTATTTTTAAAATAAGGAAAGAGATTATATCTGTCAATGGAGGAGGCATGATTTACAAGAGTTGATGCAGTGCCATGAGACCTTTAAGGGATTTTGTAAGGACAGCAACCCAGTTTTTCATATCTTGGTGTTTGTCCAGAAGAGGCATTTGTGATGAAGAGACCTTTTCTTCGTCTTCAATATTGGCCTCATACCATGATTTAATAGAGTTTTTTGAGAGGGTTTTAGAGGCAGATTGTTTGCCTTTCTTTTTTGGAGCCATATCAAGGTTTTACTTGAATAAATTATCTGGTTAGGAAATTAAGGATAGAATTTAGATCACCTTTGATAAATTTTATGTCATATTCAAAGATTGAGAGGGTGGTCTACCATCTAGCAAATGTCTATTTAAAGGTAATGTTTTGGATGCCTTTTGTAGTACTTCCTTTGTTGATTTGCAATCATTTATAAGTAAGAATTTTTGGTTTAAAATGTCATATTGGAGTTGTTGGATGTAGAGTATGATGTATAGGATTTCTTTTTTAATGGTAGAGTAGTTTTTCTAGGTGTTATTCTAGTGGGTAGAAGAAGACTGAACTATTTGTTCTTACTAGTTTTGAACTTGTTTGTGGATACCAACATAACCGATGTCAAAAGCATCTATTTCAACCACTTTAGGAAGTTTTGGATTAGTGAGATAGAGATAGAGGATTCTTTTGACTTGTGTTTGACAATTTCTATATGTTCTCGAGTCTAAGGTGTAGGGTTTTTCTTTAACCTATTATAGAGAGGTTTTGCTAAGTTATTTGACATTAGGATAAATATCTAAGACATAATTAACACTGCCTAGGAATCTCTGTAATTGGTTTTTTTATCTAGATTTCTATTTGGGAATTTGGAAGCAAAATCAAGAGATCTCTCAATTGGGGTAATAGTTCCTTGTAAGAGATAATGACCTAGGAACCTAGTATGGATTTGAAAAAAGAGAGATTTTAAATTTTGAGACAGCGAGACCATATCCTTTGATTATTGAAATGAATGCCCTACTATGTTGGAAATGTTGATCAACATAATGGGTGAAGATGAGGACATTGCCAATATATACAATACAAAAATCTAAGAAAGGATAAAAGATGTCATTCATAATCCTTTGAAATTTAGAGAGAGCATTCTTAAGTCCAAAATGCATTACATTTCATTGATATTGTTTAAAAGGGACATTATCCTTTAGTGTGATATGGAAGTGCCCAAATCTTAATTTTAGATCAAATTTTGAAAAGATGAGAGCATAATAAAGTTTTTGAAGGAGATCATTTTTAATAATAGGATAAGAGGTCTATTATTAATGACAAGTTGAGGAGATCCTCGTTTAATTTCATATTGTTTGTTTACATAAAATGCTACCCAAGAATAAGGGGCGAGAGATTTTGTGATTAGGTGTTTATTTTATAGGTTTCTAATCTTGGCTTGACATTGGTTTTCTCATTTGGCGTTTATCTCTATTTGCTTAGCTTTTGTAGGTATATTCTTTTCAAAGAATAAATATTCATAAGGCAAGTTGATAGTGTGTTGTGTTCTTGACCAGAAAGCATTTTGGAAGGTTTGAGCAGATTTATTTCTTGATTTAATTTTGAAGATTGATAACTTTGGTTTTGAAATTGTTAAATTCTAACTAATTTTAGATTTTTGTAAGATAAATTCCTTATTTTAGAAAATGAAGGTAAGTCTGTTTACTTTGAACAAGAAGGTTGAGTTGGTTATGATAAATAGATTTGGCTTTAAGGAGGCTAAGATTTCTCATTTTAGGAATTTCCAGGAAAAAAGTGAATTCTTTATCCTTTTTATTTTGAATATAATACCAATATTATTTACGTGGTAAGGAGTGATAAGGTTAATAAAAGGCATGCCTAAGATTATACTATGACTGATATTAGGTGTTATGAGGTAAGTTGATTTTATTTTGAGGTTTTCATAGATAATGTATGCTTCCCATTTGTTTTTGATTTTAAGTTTGGATTTGTTTGCTATAGAAAGTCTTTACGTAGTAGGCGAGAGGAAGCATTTTACAATAATACCATCTTTAATATAATTAAGATTAGCACCTATATCAAAAAGGGCTAGGGTATTGATTTAAAAATCATCAAAAATTTTGAGGGTGATGTTTTTAATATATTTATGAGATGTAATTTCCCTTATAAAGTTAAGGAAATTAGCTGGAGCAGGAAGGTTTTGGATGGATTAACCATCAGAATCCTTATTATCCTTTTCATTAGGAATTGGTGAAGAATCCTCCATAGATTTTGAAAGAAGGATTTGGATAATGATACTATCATTTTCCTATTTTTTCTAGAGATGTTTTAATTCATTTTTAACCCCTTTACTTTCTTATTAGAGTCAAGAGGTTGTGGGAATAGAATGCTTCAATTGTTGTTGTTGCTTGGGAAATAGAGGTTAGGTCATAAGTATTCTTTTTCTTGGCTAGAAGTTTAGATAAAGGAGGAGTGGTTTCATCATTTTCAAGAGACTAAAGAAGTCTCTCAATGTATTCTTTTTGTTTGAGAGAATCAAAAATATGTTGGACAACTTCAAGCATTAGTTTTTGTTCTTTAGTCAGGACATTTATTTTTATTTTTTTGAAAAATATTCATCCTTATGTTTGGAAGAAGAAGAAGAAGAAGAAGAAGAAGAAGAAGAAGAAGAAGAAGAAGAATAAGAAGAAGAAGAAGAAGAAGAAGAAGAAGAAGAAGAGTCAATTTCACGAATTTTTTGACTAGATCAATAAAGATCTTCTTCTTGAGACTCATTGTTAGAAGATTTAATGAGAAGATTTTAGATTTTTCCTAATTTTGAGATTGAGTTTATAGATTTGTTTATTTAAACTGTAATATTTTGATATGTAGCATTTTCTTCCACATTTATAATATGTGACATCTATTTTGGGAGGTATTTGAAAAGAAGATTATGGTTACTTTTTGTAAGGCTAGGATTTCTTATAATATGGTATTTGTTTCTTTGAATATTTCTTAATAGAATGATTTGGGTGATAGTTGGGTTTGTAAGAACGATTATATGGTTTGGATTTATTTGAAGTGCCAAGAAGTTTAAAATTTTGGCAGAAAGTATCAAGTTCTTGCTTGGTGTTTTGCATTTCTTATTTTAAATGTCTTTGAAGTTTGAGGTCTTGACAAATTTTTATACCTTCTTTTTTAGTAAGGCTAATTAGTTTACCATAGGTTAACATGTAATATGGAATTTGATTTTCATAGGCTTCTTTTATTTTATTTTGAAATCTTTCTCTAAGAAGGGTTGGAAGATCAGTAAGTAATTTTTCTTTCCAGAAAGGTTGGTTTTAATTGTCTCAAAACATGACTCAAGTAAATAACATATTTTTGTACCATTGGAAGTCACTAATATTTCTACATCGATGGTTTGAGAGTAGTTCATCATTTTTGTCTTTAAGGTGTGAAGGGTCACAAACAAAGTGAAGAGAAATAGAAAGGATAAGTAAGGCAACAACATCCGGATAGACATCATCATTTTTGAAAATGATGTTGTCTTCTTCATCCATTTTAATGGAGTCAAGAATGGAATTTTGCTCGTTAGAGGTAAGATGAAAGTCCCACCATCCTTTGAGTTGGCCAAAGAGCCCTGCAATTAAGAGTTCTACTATAGCTTTATCAAAAGTACTAGTTTGGATTAGTGGCCATGGTAATTTTTTAAGGAGGTCCAGAATGTTATATTCAGATATTTTGTTAATATTCCAATCATAAAGAGATGATGCTTTATAATTTGGTTAGCCAATTATACACACGCACACACATACACCCCCATTAAAACTATTCTCAGTTACTGATTAATGCCATTGTGCCTAGTTTGATAAATTCAATTCTTAATTATTGTAATCTAACATTATTTTTGGCTTGGAAATAGGGTGTGAGTTTAAAACAAAAGATAAGTATAGATTTGGATAGTTTAGTATGAAGATCTAGTTAGTTGGTGGCACTTTAGCTAGAGTTGTTACTGTATATTTTGTAAGCTCTTTAACTCTATATATTATATTCTCTTTCACTTTCTAATTATGCATCATCATTTCCTAGTTCTTCCCTCTTTTTTATGTTCAACCCTTGATTTAATATGAAGGGTACTGATCAAAATTACACACACACTAATCAATTGATTGTAGATGTATACGGAAGATGGAGTAGGGATAACACGGGATGAAGTAGACTTTAAGTTTTTAGCAAAAGTAATAGGAAAACCTTACCTTATTTAGACCAATATATATAACAAGCCCTAATGGAATACAACCAAAAGCAAATCCTAGGAACACGATCATAGAAATCAAGAATTAATCAACTTATCTATTAGTTGTAAGTAATTTCTTAGCATATATATTCAACCTGAGCAACCTAGGATATGAAGTTTTATCCTTAAAGGTAGACAATCTCTAGCAACTATTTGTGAATAAACTAATGAGAATACAAACCATACACTAATGAGCAATCTCTTGTAACCGAACCAAGGATAATGTTATATGGAAGATAGCAGAGAAATGGAGAATTAGGGTAAACTAAGACTTACCGATTGACAAATAGGCTTTAATTCTAAGATTCTAACATAGTTGGAGGCAAAATGCAGTGGCACAGTGGAGAGAGATTGAATTGATAGTTAACGTCGATTAAGGGATTACATGCAGAAATTGCTAATGATGCAGAACGAAGATGGAATCAAAACTAGGGGAGTGAGAAAATGCTAAAATGACTGAATTGAGATAATTTATTAGTGATTGAAACGGCAATGAAAATGGGAGGGAATGGTAATGGAAGAAAATGGCGATGGAAGATAATGGTTGGTTTCAATGGAATAAATATTGGCCTTCGTTTAATATACTTGCCTTTTTTGATTTTTAATCTTTTAAAGAAATAAAATGGCTAGAGGTGACTTTACTAAAGTAGTTGGATTTTCTTTATTGTTTTTGAGAGATAAAACCTAATGAATGGAGGGAAAATTTTAAAAATTTTATTTGATTTTTTTCAACAACTCAACATTGTATTAAATGAAGACAAATATTTGCAACAAGTATAGATGTTGGAATAACTTCAATCAACATTTTGCAATAAAAAATGTTATTTGCAAAAAAGTTTTGTATATTGCAACATATAAGTGTTGTTACAAATAAACCATCGCATATATTGCAATTACAAATGTATTTGCAAAACATTTCATTGTAGTTACCATATAAATTATTATTTTGGCAATATCATAAAATTGTCATTGGGAAAAGAGAATTTCCCACAAAAACAAAGTGTTGTCCTTGAAAAATTATTGCCGTTATAAAGTAATTTTCTAGTAGTGTTGGGTCGTCATTTGCTATTCTTTTTGATAATTTGTCCTTAGAAATGAGATAAACCTATGCTCCTAATAAATAAGTGAAAATTATGTTGTAGCATAATAGGGTTTTCTAAGTAGTATGCTTAAGTATGATATTATAATTTCTTATGATTTAATGAAACAAATGCATGTACCATGTTATGTTGTATTTTTATTCAAGTATGCTAGCCATAAAATAATATGTGAGCATGCTAATTTTATGTATTTTAACATATTAGTAATAACATGATTGAATAAGGATGAATATGGTGAAATAATTGATGCAGAAGAATCTAGAGTTTCCTCATTTATATCTTTCCTAGAGTGTTTTATGTGCAATGTTGAAGTTCTTGAAAGTGTTTGTCATGTTTTACCCACTTTCTTGAAGATATGTTGAAGATTAGATAACTTCTTGAAAGATGAAAGTTCACATCAGTTCTTGAAAGATTTATATCTTGTTGGATGTTAGACAAGTTAGTTAGGGAGTTAAATAGAATTTTATTTACAAATTTTAACTACCTTGGAGTTTGTTAGGAGTTATTTGAGGTAGTTAAGATATTTTTTATGACTTGTAATTCACTATATAAGGCATAACTCATGAATAGTGAGATACATGTAATGTGTTGAGATTAATGAAAACCTAAGTTCTCTTTATGAGTTCTTATCCTCAATCATCTATGCTAGATTGAGTTTAATCATTTAAAGATTACTATATGTGTTCTTCAAATTGATTCCCCACTAGTGAGATTTATTATGTGTTTTTCTCGTTATGATACTTTATTTTTCATTTTTGTGAGAAATTTAGAGTTTTATTCTTGTTTAATATAGCATAAGTTGATTCATTCTTCTTCATCCCTTCCTTGCTTCTTGGGTTTGTATCCTTCAAAATGCACCTTACTCCTTTCCATTCATGTTAATGCACATCAGTAATTATGTGTGCCTTAAGATAATGGTTTGTCCAAGGACATTATTATCCTTTATAAGACACCCTCTTATATTTTTGAGCTTACCATTATGTTCTTGAAAATTTTTAATTAAATTTTGATATAGTATATGTTTGTATTTGAGCATATTTAGGCATATAAATGTTAAAATAAAGTTTTGTGTGCTCGAAGGGTATTTTTATCAAATTACAAAAAATCTATAATTTTTTTTGGCATGTAAGCCTTGTATGTATTATGATATGTTGGTTATGAAAAACATGTGAGATATGGTACGCTAAAGATGCGTGTTTAGGAATTTATATGCTAAATGAGCTTAAATATGGATCAGGGGGAAATGGCAATTTTTTCTACTTCTTTAATTTTTTAGAATTGAAATGTTTTTTTTTTAAATTTTCTATTTTTATTTTATTTATCTATGTCTTAAGTTTCATTTAATATAATTTTGTTTGGTATTAAAACGTAGCTTAATGGAGTAATTAAACTTTAAAGGCATTTTGGTTATTTATGACTAATTGTGCCTAAGTGTTGGAATAATTTGACATAATATGACCTTATTGATATTTTAAGTTAACCTTAGTGATGAATCTTAACTTCTCTTGAACCATTAACCTTTGGGTTGACTTTGAATACTTGAAATTAAAGGAAAATGGTTGTGTATGGAATTGTTACTTCATGTGCACTATGTGTGGTTGGTAATCACTTCATAAGATATTAATATTCAAAATGGAGGATCTTGAGATTGGAAATTACTTCTTATCTAGAGTTAGCTACTCTCGAGACAAGGTAGTAGCCATTGATTTGGTTTGGTTGTTTTGTTGGATACCTTGACTTTCTGACTAAGGTATTTTATACTCTAATTAGTTCTCGGAACTTCTTAGAGGGTATACATACTTAAGAATTAGATAACCTAGAATGGAGGGTATTAAGTTACTTTTGTACGCTAGTATGATCGAAGCATATTATATGTATTCTTTTTGCAAAAGTGTAGGTTATTATGTTTCCTTGGTGCACAAGTACGACTGATGTACTTTATATATTTTTCAAGTTATTCTTGTATCCCCTCAAGAAATAAAAATGTAAGTAACTCTTGTATGGTGATTTTATTGTAATTAGCTTTGTTTTGTTGGTTTTTTAGTTGCCTCAATGCACTACCTATTTTTATGAAAGTGGTTTGAGTATGGTTTGATAATTACCTCAATGCACTACTCATGTTTATGAAAGTGGTTTGAGTATGGTTTGGCAATTGCCTTCATACACTCCCCTTTGGTATAATTAGATTAATGGAATGGTTATAATATGGTTAAGTGAGATGGCTTGATGAGTTTGTGATCTATTATGATGTATGATTTGTTGCATGGTTATTATATTTGGTTATCTTTATGTCATTATCATATTGTTTTTTCCTTTTATGTGCTCTATATGGCATTTGTATGTTTACCATTGTATAGTAGTTTATTCAGTACCATCATATTGATAAATTTCATTTCATGGTCTCCTAACTATTCAATAAAAATAATTACCTTGAATAATTTTTTGAGGGTCCTAATTGAGGCAACAAATGTTGTTTTAAAGAAATTAAGCCTATTTGATGTCATTTTTGGTCTCGCTTTGGAATTTGTGTTTTGTTCCTTGTCAATTGTTATCTTTTTCCCTTTCATTTTTTCTGGTTTTATATCAATCTTAGATTAAGTATTGGCCACACTTAATTCTTAAATTTGAGTGGTTTTATGCGTTAAGTATTGGTCATATGTTTCTCTATATTGGATATAGCACTAACACATATTAGTTGATGTAATTGGTTCCACTAAAAAGAAATTTTTAAGCATAAAATTTGGATGTGTTACAATGCCATCGTCTGGGGGAACCACTTCTTTCAGAACTATGGTCTGGGGACACTATGCCATTAGACTTTGTTTGGAAGACTCTTTATAATTATAAGTGTAACCATGGCAACTAAAAAAAAGGAGGAAATAAATACTACTAGGGATCATGTGGCCTATTCCAATGGAAGAAAGGAATTCAAAATCAAAGGATCGTTGAAAGCCCTCTAGATGAACATGGGTATGACTACTGCCTAAGAAAAAGGATACATATTAGTGATGAGTTAAAAAAGGACTTTATTACACAATTAAGAGGGTAATAAGTAGTAGTTAGGGGTCACCACCCTATAAAAGGGTTTTAGTAACGTTTTTGAACTGTTATTTAATCATTAGTTATTAAAGCTTTAATAATAATTCAAATTGGTCAAAGTTCATAGATCATAAATCCTAACTACCAACAACTTATAAAAACTTGCATGTATATGCATCTCCAATTGCATAGGAGAACAAAATGCATAAATGAGATAGAGACCTGAACATGCATATTGATCCCTAATACTAAGTGTATGAGTGAACAAACATGGCCTATTGATCTCTAAATTCATCAATTTCATCATGTGTATATTTCTACCTTTATGCATATCTATCACTAAAAAACTATAAATTAACACAATTTGATCATTCCATTAGTAATTAAATTAACTATCAAACATATATTACATAGATTAATAAAAAAAATATGTAAAAAGAAACATACAATTCTTGGATCTGTGTTCATAGATTTCTTTTAGAGTATTAGATCTATTACTCCACAAATATAATACCCACAATTATTGTCATTCTGCTGTTGTGGAAACTACTAAATAATTTAGTTTGCTATGTAACTATTAGATATTAATTATAATTGAAACAGACTATAAAACATTTGTCTTTTTTTGTACCATTACAAGCACATATTTAAGAATCCTTGAGTTTGGGACATTGTTTCTGCCTCTCCTTATATATAGCATTCATGGTCTCCTAATAAATAAAGTTGATACATAATATTGTAACTATATATACTTACCAAAGTTAAAGTCAAATATATGCAAAAATGAGCTAATGAAGTAAGAAGTATACTAACATGTCAATTAAATGTTTCCCTTAAGAATGATGCCAATAAAAGGAATGAAATATTCTCAAAAGGAATCAAACACATATATTTTGTTTTGATTAGGATAGGAGGCATACAATATCCAATGTTCACTTACGAGGTGATGCATAAGATAAAGCTTATTCTTGTATCTCTCGCTTGAGATGTGATCTACTGTATAGTTTATGTGTCTACCTTCACTTATTGTAGTAAATAAGATATGTAGTATGGACACACAAACATAATAGAGGTTAAGATTTCCTCTGCCGCAATACAGCTAGCTACCAACCTATGGATGACAATAATAATACATATTCATTAATATCTAATAACTCATATAAGAGGTCATAAAATTACAAATCAATAAAAAGTGCTAATATATATCATAAGACATAATACTTACTTAATATATACGACAATACTCATTGTTGACATCCATTCCTAATTATAAATGTAACTGATAATTTCCGTTGATACTATATAAGTAGCGTCGTCACTCCCTACTTACTTTAAATGGCTATCAATTATAATTAGATCACTAATGAGGTAGTTTTGGGCATATAAATATAACAATGACAAGGTTGGTGGTGGTTGGCAGGGTTCTTGTGGAGGTTGGTTCTCCTCTAAAGATAGAGTATTTTGTGGGGCAACGGATTTTTTTATTTTTTTTATCTAGCCCTGTTTCATTTCTCAACGCCCTATTTTTTCCCCTTCCACCAGTAATTCTCTTTCCCTTTGCCTTAGTAGCATTGTTTTTTTATTCCATAATTCATAGTATTAAATGAAATATCATGATCATATATATATATAATGTATGCAACAAATATGGTAAAAAAATGGATGGAGAATGTCATTATCTCTCCAATAGTGAGATGTATCTAGTCTATGGGACAATGCATGAAACTTCCAACATTGTGGTCGGCTCATCACCTTATTTATAATAAGGCGTGATTGAATCTTTGATCATTTGAATGTCAATACTTATGGGCCTTGTATTTGAGGCCAAGTTAAACCCGTGGACCATCTACATTTTGGTACCATGATTGATGCATACCCTTCCTTTCACCAAAAGAATTGAGAGGTCATTATTTAATAAGTCACATTTATGTAAACCCTAGAATAAAATATTACATATTATTAATTAATTATGACATTGATTCATTTAATAACAATTCATAGTTTGACATGCTTACCTTGGGAATAGAAGAAAAACATATATCAACTTCACAACTGTCTTTAACACATATAACATTAGGTATGTGAAGCAGATCATGTGCAGCTAAATTGGATGACTTATACCCTTGAGATTTAACAAATGATAACTCTTTCTTCATTATGTTCATCCATTCAAATGCCATTTTTCATTTTGGGGGTCAAGAGAGCTACTTCCTCATTGGTGTTACGATATCGACCACACACACTTGTTCTCATAACCCCTAATCTAAGACACTTTATGATTATTATTTTTTAGTTTCACCACCCTAGAAAGTGTTTTTAATAATGGTTTCTTAATAGACTTAATAATGGTTCCCAAATGTTATTAAATTGTGTGTTATTAAAACTCTAATAACAGTTATAAAACTGTCATCAAATAATCAAAATTAGTGCTAAAATTTGGCAAACTACACATGTTTTAATAATGGTTATAAAATAAAACCATTATTAAAACATGATGTTTTGTTAACAGTTATTCAGTATAACCATTATTAAAACTTATGGTTTTGTTAATGGTTATTCGATATAACCATTATTTTAAGAAAAGTTTTGGCAACTATTATTCATTATAACCCTTATTGAATGTTATTTTAATAACGGTTATCACTAAAACCGTTACTAAAATAATAATTATATATATAGCCTATATACACAAATGTATACTTGAATATTTATTAGATCTATAATCAGTAAAAAAACTACCAATAACTCTGTAAATTCATAGGCATACCACAAGTTTGGTAGCTCTACACACTATAACATCAAAGTTCTTGGACCTACAATTCCCAAACTCAAAGTTGGTAGGTATATACTATAATATACAAAGTCTTGCATATATATATCCAAGTGCATTTTAGTCTTGTATATATTTATATATAAGAACATAAGATATAATAGATACAAACCTAAAATACATTCACATAGATCTCTAATATTGAGTATATGAGTACATGAACTTAAACCATTCATCTCTAACTTCATCAATTTCCTCATCAACTTATTTCTGGCCTCATGCGTACTCATCATTGAAAAACTATAAATTGATACGATTTAACCATTTGGTTATATATATTAATAATAAATATGTCATAGATTAACTTTTTATGAAAAAATATGCAAAAAGAAACATACATGGACTAGATCTATGTTCACAGATTTGTTCTTATATGTGATCCGTTGATCTACAAATATAATATCCACAATCATTACCGTTTTGTTGTTGTGGGTACTATAAAAAGAATTTATTTAGCTTGTTGTTATATTAGATATTAATTGGAATTGATATAAAATACAAAATGTCAATCATCTTGCTTACCATTATAGATTCATACTGAAGATTCTTTGGGTCTAGAACACCATTACCTCCCCTCCTCTTATGTGTCATCCGTAGTGCCCTATATAATAAATTAAGTTCATACACAATATTATAACTTTATATACCTAAACATTATGAAATAGGATATATGCATTAATAAATTAATGTGAGTAAGAAGTATACTAACATGTTAATTAAATGTTTCCCTTTAAAATGAACGCTAGCAAAAAGAACGGGATAATTATAGAGGGAATAAAAAACATATACTTTATTTTTACTAGGATGAACGACATATAAAATCTAATGCGCATTAGCGAAGTGAGGAATGAGGTAAAGCTTGTTGTTGTACTCCTCATTCAAGATGTGATCCGCTATATAGTTTATGTTCCTACCCTCGCTGATTGTAGTACGTTTAGATATGTAGTATGGACACATAAACACAGTAGAGGACAATATCCCCTATCTTGCAACCTAGTTAGCTGCCAACCTATGGATGACAATAATAATGCATATTTATTAATAACTAATAACTCATAAAATTATACAAATCAACAAAAAGTGTTAAAATATATGATATGAAATAATACTTACTTAACATATACGGTTATGCTCATTGTTATCATCCACTCAAACTTATAAATTTTGCTAATAATCTCCGCTGATATCATGTACATGACATCATCCCCCCAACATACTCGGTAAGTCAATCAATTATAATTAGATTGATACCGATGTAGTTTTGGGCATAGAAATACTACATTGCCAAAGTAGGTGGTAGTCGGTTGGGTTTGTGTATACATTGGTTGTCCTCTAAAGATGGGATCTTCTGTGGGACTACTAATTTTTTTGATCAGGCTCGTTTTTTTCTTGGTTCCCTCTTTTGTTTTAATCCTTCCATTAGTATTTTGCTTTTCCTTTGACTTAGGAGCCTTCTTATTTTTCGATCCCTTAATTCATAGTAATAAACACAATACAATTTTTGTTTTACTCCTTCCACTACTATTTTACTTAGGATGTCATTACTCTTTAGTTATAAGACGAATCCTATCTGTGGGCCAATGCACTAAGCTTCAATGAGCTTCTAACACTCTTACTACCTCATCCCCTTCTTTATAACAAGGCAAGGGTGCATCTCTAATTATTTGAATGTCAATCCATTTGGGCCTGCAATTTAGGGTTGAGATAGACCTATGGATCGTTAGCTTTTTGGTACCATGGATGATGTGTACCCTTCCTTTTGCCAAAAGAATTGAGGGGTCATTATCAACCCTTTGAAGCTTAATTATTGAGTTGACACTTTAACACTTTGTATATATATTAATTCATATTTTTGTACGCTTATCTCAGGAAGAGAATAAAAATGTGTATTAGCTTCACATCCATCTCCAACTCCATTTACATTGGGTATCTGAAGTGGATCATGTGCATTAGAATCAGACGGCTTAAAACCTTGAGATTTGATGGATGCCAACTCTTTCTCCATTTGGTTCATCTATTCAAATGCCTGATTTAATTTTTGTGTTAGGAGAACTACTTAGTCAAGGGTGTTTTGGGGTCAACCACAAACTCTCATTCTCGTAATCCCTAACACAAGACCCCTGTGTGTTGCTGGGTTTTCTTTAATTCCCGTCACTTAAGACATGATACTATATTAAACTAAAAGCACAACAACATCTGATATTTCAAGTTCATTCTATAATATATAAATAGACATAATATCATGATCTGTTTTCTCTAAGAAAAATAACTACGATTAGGGATAGCTTCAAACTTACAATCCATTTGGTAGTGTTATGTACATGTTCATTAATATATCATTCTTTTGTTACTCCAGTCTTCTTCCATAATGTTCCAATATTGATGGATAAGATACATGGATCCTTATCGTGGGCTAAAAGCTATAATTCCAAGATACACAATTATATTAGTAATATGATTATAATACTCTAAACATTATAATGTCAACACATTAATCAAGAGGTCATATCAACTCTTCTTCTAGGCCTGCATAGCCTTTTCAAGCCATATTATGGTAGTAAATATAGCCCTTTACAATTTCTTTCTTCTTGGCACTTTTCTCCTATATTACAAGTTAAACATGTACGATCGGTTATTTAAATATCAATTTGTGTATTCTTAATCAAAAAGCTTAACTGTTAGTCAACAAATACCTTAAACTCCTCTGACAGACGATATGCAACGAGCTGATCCCAACTTTCTTGATAAATAAACTTATAACGCTTGAGGGCTTTGTGTATAAAGCACCATCCCTATTTCTATCCATTTTTTTATTCACAAAATATACCCTAAATGTTTTTAGATGTTCACCACAATGTCTAAGAAGCCACTTCTTCCTCTCCTGTGGGACGATGAAGACTCTATGTAAAGTAAGACATAAATATGTATGTCAATGTTATTGTATTGAAATTAATAACATGTAACAAAGTAAAATATGGCAAACAAAACATATCATTTACTCTTATTTCTTGCCAAATATTTTCCTTGTGACCTTTTGGAACCTCATTTCAATTATTATAAGAGATAGGAACACGATCATGAGTGACGAGTGAAATGTATGTCAGAAACATGTTAGCATTCTCACCAATGCAAATATTATATGTATCCCAACTCAATGGCACTTGCTATCCTTTGTTTCTCATGTCTTTGATGATTCTCATCACAGTAGGTCCTCTTTTCGCTTCTTCATCATTAGAGTCCCTATCAACAATGTGTTTCATCCTATTCTATGGACCTTGAATATATAAATTAGTATAATGTCTGTTGTGAATAAAGATATATAAAATAAAGTATCAAGCAAACATTTCATTTGTACTAATGATATGAAAAAAATAATAGTTAGATGTCGTAATGATATGAAAAACACATGTTATAATGTTATTACCCTCATTGCCTTCTTTTCCTTCTTTCGTTGTTTCCTCCTTTTTGATTGGTTTCATGATCTGATACATATATTACTTCATGATGATCATCCCCTACATAGATTTCCTCCTTAGTAATGTCATTGTCATCATCTATCAATGATTGAGTTGCTTGCACTACTTTGGCACACTATTTATTCCAATTGGCATCATTTTCATCGTCACAATCATTCATAGTTCTTTTTGTGGCTAAAACCACAGGCTATCTCATATTAGCATGATTGGTGATAAAGAAAACTAGTTTTGCTTATGATGATAAGGTGATCGGGTTTTGTTTATTCCCTACCCTATTGAGATCTACTAATGTGAACCCATCTTCATATGTAACCCCATGATATCATCAATCCATCTACACCCAAAAACATGTACTTTAAACATAGTGTAATCTAGTTTCCAAATTTGTTCGATCATACAATAATAATTTATATTTGCATATGTTGGATTCTTATCCTTCACACTAGTAATATGCATTACCTTAGCTACTAAAATCACTCCACTATTTTGCATTGTACTCTTATAATTTTTTTTTTGTGTGTAAAAACTATGTCTGTTGATAGTATAGCTAGCATATGAGAAAACTTCATATCTGGGCATTTGAGACAACTAATATAGGGTTACAGAAATAGATATTGGGGAATTTCCAATAAGCAGAATGATGTGATCTCTTAGCCAATGTATGAAGGAAAGGTTATGTTTATCAATTACTCACTTCTCAGTCTTTAATGGATTTTTAATCCTCAAAGAATTCATATTCTTCAACATATGGTTGAACATCATTACTGTTATGTAATATATAGAGATGTGATTTATGGAGCATATCAGGGTCTACTTGTCCAAATTATTTTCCTCTAATACCTTTTCCTTCAACTCTTTGAATATGTCAAGACTTAAGAATACCAATAGCTTCGACATTGGATGAGTAATTTGTGCAAAATTCAATTACCTCTTCTACTAGGTAAATCTCAATAATGAATATCGTGTAGCCGATATTGATTCTTCATGTAACCTTTTATCGACTTCATAAACTATTTAAAGGGGTACATCTAGTGCCCATGAACAAATCTTAACAGTTTTACCTCGTAAACCAAGTGAATAGTTAGAAGCACCATAATGTGAAAGAATGATGAAGGAAAATATATTTTAAGTTGGCACAAAGTGATCACAATCCTTCTTTACAAAACATCCAAACTATCAAAGTGTATGACTTTGGAGCATAACACGTTGAATAACCAACAAACCCTAGTAATATATTTCGAACACGCTTCGGCAAAATTCCATATATGGTTATTAGCATAAAATGTTGTATCAAAATATGATAACCATGAGACTTCATGTTTATTAGTTTTGACTCTTTCATCAACACTAGTCTTCTAACATTTAAAGAATACCCTTCCAAAACGTTGATACTATTAAAAAATTTACAAAATGCAGTTTTCTCCTTTTTAGAGAGAATATGGCAAGTGAGTGGTAAATAAGTTTTTCTTCCATTGTCTTGTGGTGCAAGTTCAGGCCTAATGCCCATTTCTTTCATATCCAATTGAGAATTTATGCTATCTTTTGTCTTTTGTAGAACATTATGTAATGTACCAATAAAGCTATCATAAATATTTTTCTTGATATATATCACATTGAGGACATGCCTCAGGTGTAGAGATTCCCAATAAGGAAGGTTGAAGAATATAGACATCTTCATCCACCCAACTAATGGAGGCTTATTTTTATTCTTCTTCCCAAATAGCACTTTCAAATGTTTCATCTTAACATACACTTATCTGCTCATGAACCAGATTGGGGCATGCCCTTCTTCTGGTATTCCCTTTAATGCATTCCTTTTCCTATGATAATGATGATCCCTTAGTGAAAATCTATGACGCTTGAGCAAAATAGTCTTCCAGCCATGTGTTAGTTGAAGAAATGAAGTATTATCCTCATATATGGGCATGCATAATGGCATTTCATACTATAACCTGACAAGTTACCATATGTCGAAAAATTACTTATAGTACAAAATAACATTACTTTCAAAGTAAAACTTTTCTCAACATAAGCATTAGAACACTTAACACCTGTGTCCCATAATAACTTCAAATCATCAATCAAAAGCACCAAATAAACATCAATATCATTCCTTGGTTGGTTTGGCCCTGAAATGAGTAAAGAAAACATCATATACTTGCATTTCATGTAGAGCCATTGATTTAGATTGCATATAACCAAAATTATCAGCCAAATACTATATGTTCCTTAGTTGTGTGGATTCATACCACCCATAGGGAAAGCAAGATGCAAGTTTCCTGGTTTTTTTACCAAATTCAGTAAACAAACCATCAACCATCATCAATTGTGGAGAGTCAGATGAATGCCTTAGAATCCCGTCATCTACCTTCTCATCATCGTGCCATCTCAAGTTCTTCTCATCTTAGATACCATTAAACATCCACCTAAATCTTGGTATTATAGGAAAATATCATAACACCTTTATTGGCACCTTATTCTTCTTGTATTATGGTGCTTTACATTCTTCATTAGGATAATAATCTAAACATGCATATTCTTTACAAAATAATATATAATAATTAGGGCATGCATGTATATTCTCATAACTCATGCTCATAGATAAAAGTATCTTCTTTGCTTCATAGGTACGATTGGGTAGAATGTTATCATTGGGAAGCATTTCTTTCACAAGTGATAATAATTTTGTGAAACTCTTGTCACTCCATCTGTTACATGCCTTTAAATTGTACAACCTTAAACTAGCAGATAATCTAGAAAATGTCTTGCAATCACCATATAAAGGTTTTTCTATGTCACACAATAACTAGTCGACCATTTTTGAACAATCTCGAACACTTTCCTCAACCTTCCGAGTCATCTCCTTTAACGAATCTCCCTTATTGCTGTCAAATGATACACTACTATCCCTCCTACCTTCCTCATTATTATATTCAAACTCTGTCTCAGCATGCCATATTCAACGAGTGTAACTTATATCAATTCCATAAACAAACAAATGATCTCTCAGATAATTAGTATTGACACGTTAACTATAAGCATAGTTTAAATAATAACAGACTATTATACTGGCATCCCAAGCATGTTCTACTACAAACTTAATGAAAAATTCAACTTCTTTATCATATTCTCTAGACAAACAATTTGTAATCATCTATTTTTGATTTATAGTTTTCCAATCTATATATATCCCATGAAGATTATTATAAACGAATTAACTTCTACAAATTAATTCACATATTGCTAATACTTATATAGAATTCATATTTATACAATTTATATCATGCTATTTTGAAGTGTTATATATATATATATATAAACAAGGGCATAAAATATACCAATACACAAATTGTTCTTACTTATAAAGAGTTCTTATGTATATACATATCAAATATTTATACAAGGGTTGTAAATTCAAAAGAAAATACATACTACATGTTTAAAACAATACCCAAAACTAAGAAAAAACCTAAGGCAATAATAACAGTATATATATCAAAAGGTTGCTACAACCCAAATAAGTAGCTAACTACACCCCCTAACCATCTTACGAAATCTGTCAATAGGCTTGCATTGGCCAACTAGAACCCGTCACTCTTAGCATCCACTAGTCTCGACATGTCATTTTTTCCCTAACATCATCAACAGAGAGTTCCCTAATAGATACTCTAGGGTAATTAGGGCGGATACTCGAGGGTAAACTATGAATAAACTTTCACTCGTCATCTATGACCATCAACTCTCTGGCAACTAATCATAATCCCTCGCATAAATCTCACCCTTAATAAATCGCGGATGTGGTACATTGGTATGGTTAACAAATAGATCAAAACAACTATCTAATACCCATAACCATCGCTCAATCTGAAGGCAATGTCAAAAGCAAATAATATGGTCTAAAATGGAATGGATCATACTATGATTCTCTCAAGAAAAACCGAGAAGCTCCTCATGTAACTATGTGACATAAATTTGGAAATATGAATTAGGTGTCATGTAAAAATATGCTGGAGGAAGGTACATAATAGGCAAATGCACCATCTTACTAGTCCACTACTTATAAAAGAGAACAACCACTTAATCATGTTATTAAGATTGTTGTCTAACTTTTTAAATAATAAAATATGTCTCTCTCTCTCTAACACTAGCAGAACTAATTTTTTTCATTAATATCAAAGGCATGAATATTGTCATGCATGCACAAACATATAAAGAGGTAACAACCAAAACACATAACAACACAACAATAAGCAACAATGCCCAACAAAAGAACAACAAACATGTATCATATAGATAATAATACATGTAATACCCACTAAATTGTTAACATGCATATATATATATATATATATATATATATATATTGAAATAAAGAGAAAAAAATTATACCAAGCAAGCTGGTTCTCAGGCTGCAGGGTTAATGAAATACCCCAAAAAATAATTTTAAGAATTATAGCTAATTCAAGATTTATTTATAAATTTATTAAATAAAATATTTTTATTAAAATAAAAGGAAATTAATTAGGGTTATTCTAGAAGAAAATAATAAATATTTTTATTAGAAAATTTTGGGTGTTTTAACTAATTAAGGATATTATTTGGGAAATTAATTAAATAAATTATTTTATTTAAAATAAGAAGGAGAAAATAGTTTCAAATTAATAGGAATTTTATAAATAATTTAATTGGAGAAATTTAGGGTGTTTTGCTAATTAATATGGAATTTATGGAAAATCTTTAAAAAATCCTAATTTAGCCTAAAAAGGGAATTTAAATATTATTTTATTTAAATATTATTATTTTTAAATAACCCAAATATCCTAATTAATTTAATTAACCCAACCCTCATATTTTTATTTTTTCCTTTTTCCTTTTCTTTCTTCCTTTTTCCTTTCTTTTTTTTTCTTTTCCTTTCTTTTCTTTTCTATTCTTTTTCTTCCTCTCCTCCCCGACCTAGGCTAGCCATGACCCAGTCCTTTCCCTTCTTCCTTCTTCTTTTGGCAGCCCAGCGCTGCGTTTTATCTTTTTTTCCCCCTAAACGCTGTGTTTTGTTTTAAAAGGTCTCCCATCGCCACCCAGTTGGCTCTATTTTCTTTTTCTTTTCTTTTTCCCGGACCGCCGGTCCAGCCCCCTTCTTCCTCCTTTCTTCTTCCTCCCTTCGCCTTCGACTGTAACTCCATAGCCATCTCCGAAAATCTCGCCGCCGATCTCGTCATTTGACTGGCATTTTCTCACTCTTATTTCCTGTTGATTAGTCGACCCCATCGCCCAACCCACTTTCTCCCTCTTCTCGCACAGTTCCTCCTTTTCCTACGCATTCCCCTGCCTCGAGATTTACTTCCACTGGCCAACCATCGCCACCGGCAACCGAAACCCTACCTGCATTACCCTCTCGCTGAACCACAGAACCCTACCCTCTCTTCTAAACTCTATAAATACCCCTCATTATTTGGATCTCAAAGATTTTCCCTAAATATCTGAAAACTCACCCCTTGTTGCCGCCGGCCTTTCAGACGCCAGCCCCCCACCTTCGGCCAACTTTGCCTCCCTCTTTGCCTCCCAAACTCATCCTTGTACCGCTCTCTAACTAGCTAAACCTCCCTCATCCCTCAATTCTTCCTGCACAAGCTGCCCCGATTGTGTAAAGTTCCCTCCCCGATCAACCATCTCTTCCACCTCCGCCGCCCTTCGAACCACCATTAGCCACCTCTCCTGCTGCGGTCGCCGCTCCTTTCACCTCCCAACCTGTTCTGCAGACCACCCTCTACCTTCCCCTACCTTTCTTTTCCTCTATCTCCCTCTCCTTCTATCTTTTTCTTCATCTTCCCCATTTGGCCACCGCCGCAGCCGCCGTGCGCCGCCACCTTTGGCTGCGCCACCACAGTCATTCCGTTCCTCTCCTTCTAGGCAACCATAATCACCTCAACCCCCACCTTCATTCTACCTCTCCTTTTCCCAACATTCAACTTTTCCCCTTTTCTTCTCTTTTTTCGGCCACCGCTGCCAGCGCTGTGCACCACCGCCAGTGCCGCCTGTCACCACCAGCCTATTTTTACAAGCCTTAATCTATTTTATTTCATTTTTTCAAAATATGTCATCATTATTATTATTATTATTATTAATGATTTTATTATTATTTCTATTGAGGGTTGAAGCCCGATTATATTTTTATTTCAATTTTATTATTATTATTATTCTTATTATTTCTATTATCTTTATTATTAATATTAATATGTTGTTATTATTATTATTATTATTATTATTACTATTATTTCTAAATTATTATTATTATTATTTCATTATTATTATTACAAATATTTTACTAATAGCGTTGCTATTATTATTATTATTATTATTATTATTGTTGTTGTTGTTGTTGTTGTTGTTGTTGTTGTTGTTGTTAAGCGATTATTATTATTATTATTATTATTATTATTATTATTATTATTATTATTATTTATTATTATTATTTTCATTGTTGGTATTATTATTTAATATAGGGTTGAAACCCTATTTTACCTATTTTGAATTATAGTAGTGGTATTATAAATATCAAGTCTTGTTATTATTAATATTATCATTATTTTTATCATTAGCATTTATTATTATTATTAGTGTTATTATTATTATTATTATTATTATTATTATTTAATAAGTTTATTATTATTCAATGTAGGGTCGAAACCCTACTTCATTTTATCTTCGATTATTATCATTACTATTATTACCATTATGATTATTATCATTTTTGCAATATTATTATGGTTTTTATCATTATCATTATTACTATTTCATTATTATTATTATTACTAAATTTTGTTATTTATTTTACTAATGTTATTATTAGTATTATTTTGGTAAAGGGGACAAAGCCCTTATTTCACTATGTTTTTGAGTAATGTCTTTTTTTATATTATTGTTACTATTATTATTCTTATTCTTATTAATATTATCATCGTTATTATTTTTAGTATCTTTGCTATTATTATTTTGGTATCATTATTATTATTATTAGGGTAAAGTCTTTAACCTTATATTATCAACTTTTATAATATTACTATTATTTCTTATATCTTTAGCAAGATAGTAATTAGTTAATGTCATTTTTATTAATATGTTATTATTTTATCAAAAGCCTAGTCTTAGAATAAGTTAATATTTAATAGTATTTTTGGTAGGAGGGAATCTAATTTTAACTTTTTCCTCATATAGGTGAGATCAATTAAAGCCCTAAGGAGGCGTAGGAGCGTGCTCAAAGACCGGTGTCATTTTAGGTAAGGGTGTTACTAAGGCCTTATGTGTGTTTATGTGCATTATATGTTTCGTATGCTATGTATTCTATATTTGTCATTATAATTATTTCGTATGTGGTATGATGTGGAGTTGAAGTATGTTTTTGTGTATTTACATGGCATGTGTACTATGTGTATGTGATGAAATGTTGTGGTATGTGATGATTGGTTTGTGACTCTTTAGACATGCATATGAGGATGTATAAAAGTGGTATTGTGTGGGAAAAAGGTTGAAAATGGAAAATGGGAAGTGTGTTGACCAAAGGGGAGTAAGTTGACTAAAAGGGAAATGAGTTGACCTAAATATTTTAATGATCCATGAGTGGAAGAATAAAATGGAAAATTTAGGGTTTTGTGTGGGAGAATCTAATCTATGGTTTTATATGGGAGAATCTAATTTATGGTTTTGTATGGGAGAATCTAATTTATGGTTTTATATGGAATTATATAATTTATAGTTTTTATATGGGAGAATTTAATGTATGGTGTAACATGGGATAATCTAATCTATAGTGTAATATAGGAGAATCTAATTTATAGTTTGTATGAATTGAATTTAGGGTTTTGTATGGAAAAACCTTGGGTTTTGTGTGGATTGAATTTAGGGTTTTGTATAAAGGAATCTTGGGTTTTGCATGAAAGAATGTAGGGTTTTGTATGGATGGACTTAGGATTTTGCATGGTAGATTTTATGGTGTTGCATGGGAGAATCTAAACTAGGGTTTGGTATGGATGAATCTTGGGTTATTAATGGAGGAATCTAGGGTTTTACGTGGAGGAATCTAGGGTTTTGCATAGAGGAATCTAGGATTTTGTATGGATGAATCTAGGGTTTGCATGGGTAATTCTAAGGTTTTTATGTGGGAGTTTTAGGGTTTGCATGAAAAAGTTCGAAGGTTTGCATGGGGAGGTTAGCATCTGTATGGGAGTAAAGTTTACGTATGAAAAGTTGATTTGGGGTGTGAGGAAGGTAACATAAGTGTTGTTTGGGTGTTTGAACACTTTGGATGAAAAATAGTATGTTGAGCAATATAAGGGTACATAGGAGACCATGCTAGAGTTTGTGTGGACAATTAGGGTTTGGTGTGGTTGCTTAGGGTTTTGTGGTATCGTGTGTATTTGGTGATTAAAGTGTAATTATGAGAGTGGAATTTATGAGTTGTGATGTGTGGAGTGTCAAAATGATTTGGGTTGTGTGAAGTGGAGTAAGATGGGCCACTAAGGCCTAAATTAGGGTTTCTGGGGAAAAACCCCAAAGTGAGGAAATAAGTGGACTTGGAGGTGTGTAGTAGTGGGCCTTGACCCATATATTTTGGTGTTGGAGTTCTAGTGTGAATTTGAGTATAGAGGAAAGGTTGTTGGGCAAATTGGGATGCGCATAAGTCTGATGATATGGAACGAGTCCGTTGGAGGATAGGTGTAGGGAGAGTGATTCATGCATGTCTAGGGTTAAATTTTTCGAATAAGATACTGTAATACATTAATCATTTAAAGTGAAAGATTGTTAAGCCAGGCTCAGACCGATCCACCGACGAATAATAGTGGTTAGGGCATGATGTCCTATATGTGATCGATCCACCGGTAATAATAGTGGTCAGGCTTTGTACCTGTGCATTTTCGGTCCACCAGCTATAATAGTGGGAGATTCCATGCTCAACAAAACCGAACATATTTGTGCCAAGACATGGGAAAGACACTAAGTACTTACAGTGAAACACCGTGCAAGAAGGGGCCAGACCGGTCCACCGGCGAATAATAGTGGTCAGGAGCTTTATGCCTTGTGTGTTTCTAGTCCACTGGCTATAATAGTAGTCAGGAGCTTTGTACCCTATGTGTTTCCGGTCCACTAGCTATAATAGTGGGGTTCCCGTACTCGTATGGATTTGATAAAAAGTATGATGTGAAATGAGTTCTAATCAGAGATTAATTAAATAATTAATCTGGACTATAAATGGGCCTTTATGTATCTACCCGAATGATTGTATGATATTATGTTATCATGATGGATTATGCTCTTTTATTTCTTTTGCATTATTTATGTGATGTTATGTGTTGGCCTTAGTGTACGGTTACCTTACTCAGTACGTAGCGTACTGATCACCCTTTTTATGGGTGCTACTCATTCCCACGAGTAGTTGGCCTTTCTGACTTTATGCAGGTGGGCAAGACATCCAGTGGGGTTGAGTGTTGAGCTTGTGGTTGGCTTCAAGTTCGAGAGTAGTGTGGTTTGATTCCCTCTTCTTGTTATTTTACCTCCTTCTGTTGTTTCCTTTGTATCGAATTTACCCCTTTTATGATTCATTACTTGTATTGCGTATTTTAAATGAACATTTTATCGGTTGTAAGCTTATTTCTCTTTTGGAAATGAATTACAATTCTTTATGCGTACTCTGATCTTTGGTGTTATGATCTTTCTAGTTCTTTCATAAACTTTTAGTTTAAGTTTAATGTTAATCTTTTCTTAGCCTTAGCACTTTGTACTGAAACGGTCGGAGAGAACCGGTTTGGTACTAAGTGTGGCGGTAATATCCCTAAAATTTACCGATTTTTAAATTTTAAATTCTTTCGCTTTAAAAAAAAGGAGTGAATTTTGGGGTGATACAGTTAACTCGGGCTATTGTGGTTACATGAGCCACGAACGGTGGGGAAGGGGCTTTGGAAGAGAGGTAGGAGGCTAGGTAGGGTGGACAAAGGGTTTGAAGGGCTGTGGGAGGGTGGGCAGATAAGATGCATGACCAGAGCAAGATATAGAAAACAAAGACGACGACGATGAGGAGAGACTAAAAACAATCATTGACTAGCAAGAGGAAGGCATGGCAGACTGAGAGCAAGAGATAGCAAGTCAAGAAAAACAAAGACGAGAATTGAGAGCAATAGTGAGCAAGTCAAATTTTAAGTTTCTATAATAGATGAAAATGAGCGAGAGGGAAGGGAGGGGTGTTTAATGAGAAAGTTTTGATAATGTTTCTGGATATAACCGTTATCAAAACCTGTTTTAATAATGGTTTCAGAAATAACCGTTATTAAAACATGGCAACATTTCAATTTTGGTAACGATTAATTTAAAAGCATTATCAAAACAAGCGCTAATGTATTTTTAATAACGGTTAATATTTAGAACTGTTATTGAAACTTACACCGCATTTCTGTGCACAAATTTTCACGTTTTTATCAACAGTTTCGATCAAACCGTTTTTTATGTGGCGTCATTAATGTCCGATTCCATAGTAGTGTTTTGATAATGGTTATAAGAAAACTATTATTAAACCATGTTTTAATAATGGTTTTCTATATAACCATTAGTTAAACTTGTGTATAAAATGTGTGTGTGTGTGTGTCTCTCTCTCTCTCTCTCTATATATATATATATATATATATGACATTTTAATAACGGTTTTGGTATAAAACTATTGTTAAAACCTGCTTTGTATTCTTACACATAATTTTTCAAGCATTTATCAATGGTTTTAAAAAAAGTACCATTTATGTGTCATTATTAAATAACTATTCATAGTAATGGGTGTTTATAAACGGATAACGACATCTATCAGATTGAATATCCACTTTGCATCCTTTAGTTCGGATATATAAATTTTTAGATATCCTTAGGATAAGATATTAGATATATTCAATATTCGATGAAAATTATTATTCTAACAATTTTGATAACTTCTATAAGATTAAAAAATAATAATAAAGACTGTGTATTCAATAATAGTCAAATAAGTATTTTATTTTATCTAAAAATAATATTAAAATATTATGATTAATGTTTAAATCGTAAAGTAAATAAATTTCAAAAACTTATCACTTGAAAATTATAATATTATGATATATTTTTAAAATAATCAATACAATATTAAATAGTTTTTTGGATTGAATAATTCAATCAAAAATTAAATATTTTAAAAATTAGACATACTTTGTGATAAATAAAATTGAATATTTTAAGTATCGGACAAAATTTTTAATTTCTGTGTTTTACACAACTTTAATAGTAGCATATCATAGTCTTAGCCTCTTAGGTAAGAAGAAATGATCGCTTTATCTGTTGACCCAAAAAGAAAAAGACAAAAAAAAGCGCGCGGTTCGAGTTGAAAGGCACATACGAAGACAAACATACTACTTTGTTAATAAAGATATAAAAGGAGGAAGCCATGCGCCATCTAGATACATAGAGATTGCTGCATTATGACTTCGTAATTGTCCATCTAGAAGCTACAGCTTGACGAGGAAAAGAAGTTGCAGATCCGAATATCCCCCGTCACTACATACAACCCACACCACATCCGCATAAAGGCAAGACCAATGAAAAGACTAAAGGAACAAAAAGAAAGATATGCATTCATCGTCCAGTACACCGGTGGACCGTGCGAGGGGGGGGGGGGGTGTTCAACATTGGCACCGCCTTCAACTTCATGTGTGTGTATGTACATGTTCATACACATGGTCAGAAAAAAAAAGTAAAAAATTGCAACGTCATCACGTGGATGTAGTGGAAGGATAAACGGCATGTCTGCGCGCGCATATATATATATATATATAATTATATTTTATGGTGAAAATTAAAAATTATTTTAATTTAAGAGATATTTATAGTAGTTTTTTCTATCTATTAAAAGTACTTTATAATATTTAATATGAGTAGTTTTCTAACATAAAGTATAAGTATCGAGTATTTACTAAAATATCACCGTCTTTTTTCTCCTAATATTCAACTATTATAATTTTCTAATAGATTTACAGTAATTTCTTTTATTAATTGAAATTAGTTTACGTCACTTATTGATACATGGGGATACAAATTGAGTAAAACTTGGTGCAAAAATTATGGTTGGGTAATAGGCCACAAAAATGAGAAAATTAGGGAGGAGAAGAAGTGTTGAAGATATGAATTAAGTGACCCTTAATTCATACACTTGAATCTGCCACTTAAGCTATGCAACACTTAAGATAAAAGACATATGATTTTGGGAGATAATTCAACCATGGTATGCACTAACCAATGAGGTAATTTTCACTCATCATGAAGGAAGTAAGGCTGACCAAAGACCCTTACAATCAACCCCTTCTTGCTCTTATTTAGTGTTACAATTATTTAGTTACAATAGAACCAAACTAGGGCTGATTATAAACCAAACTAGATAGTTACTACTTAGTTACCTTTTCTATTTTAATTCTAACCAAACACAGCCAAGTTTTCGCCACCCCAAAGAGGTCGTGCACCCCTCTTCAATCAACCCATATTTTGGCTAATTTTGTTTGAGTGTAAGTTATCCCCTATAAGTATAAGCTATTATATGATTTAAATAAAAAATGGTTAACCCCTAAAGTCAACTAATAAAAAGGAGCTGCCATAAGTACAAGTGGGGATTACAAGGCATCAAAAGTGGTCATGATTCTGCATATTAGAAGGCTACCAACTTCCATTTTCCCTTTTTTCCCTTGTAGGTCTTCGAATGGTTGTGTTGACCTTGTAGATTGCAAAAAGGGGTGGTAATGATGGTGGATTGTGTAGGCTAGAAAAGGTGGTAGGGGGAGGTGAATTTTTTTGTAGGCTGGACATGGCAGTGTGAACTTGTATTTTAGCCTGCAGAAGTCTCGAAGGTAGGGGCTAGGGGAAGGGAAAAAGTGTCTGGATATTTGGCTGCAAAGTGGCTTGGGTGATGACATCAATAAGTGGCTTGAAAGCAGCTTGAGAATTGGCTAAAATATGGATGCACGTTTAGGATGGCTTGGGGGGAAATTTGCACGGCTCATGCATAGTTGTTTTCTTACAAAAAAGGGTGGCAAATTTGGTTTGTGTTTGGTTGCCCGTAAAGCACACAAAAAAGAATGGGGTTAGGAAGGGAAGTTATTGAGAGGATAATTAAGTGGACCCCTTCCCAAATTAGAAGAATTTTTAGGTTGTCTAATTTGGGGAGAAGGTGGTTAATGTGTGATTAGATGAATGGCATGCTCTTGCATCATTCTCCCTCTCTTGAAAAGGTTCCCGGGTTAGGTAAAAAGGCTTGTCATGGATGTAGGGGAGTAAATCTTCTTCATTGAAGGTGTTGGAGATATTCCTGTTGTATTTTGGTAGCTCAAGCTTATAGGTATTATCTCCTATATTCTCCAAAACTCTATATGGACCATCACTTCTTGACATCAGCTTGTTCTTTCTTCTTATGGGAAGTCATTCCTTGCATAGGTGAAGCCAAACCAAATCTCCAGACTTGTATAAATGTTGTTTATGACGTTTGTTGGCTCTTGCTTTGTTTAGCTCATTTACCATTTTAATTTGTTTCCGTACTTGCTCATTGTGTTTTTTCATGTGTTTGACTCAGTCTTTGGCTTTAAAACTTATTACTTCACCTGTGGGGAGAGGTAGGAGGTCTATGGGAGAAATAGGGTTTAAATCATAATCAACCTCAAAAGGTGAATGCCCCATGTCATAGGTGGGAGACCGGTTATACGCAGATTCAACAAAACTAAGTTTGGTATCCCAATCCCGTAAGGATTTATGAACCAAACTTTCGAGGAGCATGGTGATGGTTCGGTTTGTTACTTTTGTTTGACCATCAGTTTGTTGATGGTAGGTGGTACTAAAGAGAAGTTTTGTACCGACTAACCTCCACAAGGTATTCTAGAAATAGTTGAGGAAATTGGTATCCTACAAGTGTGGCACATATTGCTACTATACCTTATACATCTCCTACCATTCTAAGCCAAAAGAAATGTTCTTGCAATATATCACCAATTTTGTTGATTCCAAAATAACCTAAAAGCCCTCCTCCATGTACCTCTTGAATGAGTAGCTCTCGAATGGGACTCTTAGGAATGCAAAGCTTGTTGTCTTTAAAGAGGAACCCATCTTGAAGTGTGAACGAACCCTTGATCTTGTCTTATTATTTGAAGTAGGTCCTGAAGTCTTCATCTTCTTGGTAAAGCTCCTTGATGCAGCTAAATCCTAGGATTCTTTGTTCTAATAAATAAAGTATATAATATCTCCTAGAGAGGACATAGACTATAATATTGATCTTGCCACTCTTATGTTTAGATGCAAATGAAAAGGATTATAGGAACTCCACCCATCTAGCATGCCTAGGGTTGAGTTTGTGCTGGACATTAATGTACTTGAGGGACTTCTAATCGATGTGTAATACAAACTTGTTGGGCCTTAGGTAGTGTGAGTAGTGATCTAAGGCTCTTACAAATGCATCAAACTCCTTATCATATTGGCTATAGTTCATTTGAGACCCATCGAGCTTTTCACTACAATATGCCACGGGCTTCCCTTCTTGGATAAGGAGTGCTCCAATACTAACTCCACTAGCACCACCCTCTACTTCTATGGTTTCTAGATATTGGGTAAGACCAAGATGGGTGCTTCTCTTAAACTGGTCTTGATCACTTCAAAAGCATCCTAAGTAGCTCTTGTCCACTTGAATCTTTGGTAGAAGAAGGCAAGTTCATGGAAGGATCTTACTTGAGTCAAGATGCCTGGGGTTAGCGAGGTCTTGATGGCTTCAATCTTGGCCTTGTCCATGGCTATCCCATCCTTAAAAACCATAAATTCTAGAAAAGTAACCCTAGTTACAAATAACTCACATTTTTCTAACTTAGCATGCAAGTTGTTTCTAAAGGCAAGGAAAACAAGCTTAAAATGTTTTACATGTTCTCTTTCATTTGGACTATACACAAGTATGTCATCAAAATAAACTACACCAAAATTGGTAATGAATGGTCTAAGTACCTCATTCATAAGCCTTATGAAGGTACTAGGAGCATTTGATAATTCAAAAGGCATCACCATCCATTTATACAATCCCCTTTTTGTTTTGAACTCCGTTTTCCACTAATCACCTTCTTTCATTCAGATTTTGTAGTAACCAGTATGAAGATCAATTTTGGAAAAGAGAGAAGCGTTATGCAAACAATCAAGCAAGTCATCAAGTCTAGATATTGGATACCTATACTTGATAGTGATTTTGTTGATATCTCTACTATCAACACACATCCTCATAGATCCATCCTTTTTTGGTACTAGCAAGGCTGGTATCGCGCAAGGGCTAAGGAATTCTCAAATCAATCCCTTAGTGAGCAATTCTTCCACTTGTTTGTGAAGCTCTGTGGCTTCTTTGGGATTAAAATTATAGGCCTCCTTGTTAGGTAAGGCAGCATCGGGTATAAGATCAACTTGGTGCTCTATGCCTCGTATAGGGGGTAGTACAAGGGGTAAATCATTTGGGAACACATCTCCAAACTTTTCTAATAAAACCCTAACCAGAGGGTCTACAGGTGCTCCCCCCATTCTCTCCTACCAATAACAATAAATACAACATTTTTCCTTTGTCTAAAGCTCTAGATACACATTTCTCATCTATAAACACAAACTTTGGACACTTGGTGGCACCTCTATCCATGGCTAATGGCAACTTCAACAGTGTGACGATGATGTTCTTCTTAGTATACTTCAAGTTGTAGGTGCTCTTCCTTCCATCATAGGTCACGTGCCTATCATATTGCCAAAGGCGACCCAAAAGAAAGTGGCATGAGTCTAGTGGGACTACATCACACAACACTTAGTCATGGTAGGTTTTTCCAATGGAAAAAAACCACGGGCACTTGTTTAGTCACCTCTAAAAAACTACCATTATTCAACCATTACAACTTTTATGGTTTGGCGTGGGGTGTTATGACCAACCCTAACTTCTCCACCAATGTGCATTAGGCTACATTTGCACAACTCCCACTATCCACTATGAGGGTGCAAACCTTGCCACTAATGGTGCATTTGGTTTGAAATATGCACTCCCTGGCTTTCTTTGGTATGCAAAATCTGCCTCACCATAGTGATTCTCCCACATCGGATGATTCTTCTTCCTCTATGTGGGCTGAGGCACACTCTTCCACTTCTTCCTCGGGTATGGCTTCATTAAGCTACATAAGTGTCATGACACTTTAGTTAGGGCATTCATTTTGGTAATGCCTTGCTCCTTGGCACTTGAAGCATCTCATATTCCTTATTCTACATGGTTCACTTACTCCTCTTCCTTTCCCCTTCAACTCAAACTTAAGGGGGTGGAGGGTGGCTTGGACGTGTTGGCATGTATTTGGGAGGAAGAACACTTGGTTTGTTGATGCTAAACCAAGTGGTCCTCTTTTCCTTCTTTTTCTTTTCAACTCTACTAGCCAAGTCCTTTGCATCTCCACTTTTCTAGCAAGGTTTTACCTAAGACCTCCTATGAATCATGACATAGTGTGTTCTTCACTTTCCTCGATGCCAAGTCTTAGCATCAACTTTTCAAACTCTCTTATATATTCTTCTACACTCTTAGGCCTTTACATTAGTGAGGATAGCTTGTTGAACAAGTCTTGAGTGTAGGAGGATGACACAAATCTCTCCTGCATGAGCTTCTTCATCTTTTGCCATGATTTTTCTTTCCTCCTTCTTTAGCTGGTAAGATTTTCCCACTAAAGAGAGGTGTGTCCCTTAATCTTAAAGGTGGATACTTTGAAGCTTTTGTCATCTTTGTACCCTTTGGCCTCAAAAATCCTAGAGCACCTTAATTCCCATTCTAGGAATTATTCTGGAATATGTTGACCTTCAAACTATGTGATTTCAATTTTGATATCCCCAAAGTATTTTCCTTTTTCTTTTCCCATTCTTCTTGGTTCATGGGATGACTCATTTGTTGAAGAGTCATCTCCACTTGAGAGGTTGTCAACACCATGGGGTTCCTCTACTTCATGGGGGGCTTGCTTTGGACAGTTTGTTGGAGGGTTCTTGTTAGGGATAAGTTGTTGCAAAATTGCTCGAATGTGTCCCATTTCCTCTTATAAGGCTACCAATGTGTGATCTATTTTTTGAGTGTCACATTGTAATGCATCAATGACACAATCCCTTCTTTCATTATGCGCCTTATTGAGATTTAAACCCCTAGGTATGGGATGATCATACATAGGGTTAAAGTTTTCTATGTTGGTGCAATAGGGTTCAAAAAGGGCTAAGAAGGTGAAGGAAATTTTTTTTTTCCTTGCAGGTTGAAGGCTCCAATGTTCTGGAAGGCACATAATTTTTTTTAATTTGTAGATTGAGGGCTCGAATGGATTGCAAAATGAAGAACAAAATTTCTTCTCACAGGGAAAGGTTTCAAAGGGTTGCTAGGTTAGAATTTTCTTTTTGTGAGTGTTTGGCTTGGAAAATGGTGTAGGATGATGGTAGGATGAAAATAAAACCTAATTTATAACAACCTAAGCTTTGATACCAATTTGATGCATGGTGGATACAAATTGGGTAAAACTTGGTGGAAAAATATGGCTAGGTAATAGGCCATGAAAATGAGAAAATTAGAGAGGATAAGAAGTGTTGAAGATATGAATTAAGTGACCCTTAATTCATACACTTGAATATGCCACTTAAGCTATGCAACACTTAAGATAAAAGACATAATATTTTGGGAGATAATTCAACCATGGTATGCACTAACCAATGAGGTAATTTTCACTCATCATGAGGGAAGTACGGTTGACCAAAGACCCTTACAATCAACCCCTTCTTGCTCTTATATAGTGTTACAATTATTTAGTTACAATAGAACCAAACTAGGGCTTGTTATAAACCAAACTAGATAGTTACTACTTAGTTACCTTTTCTAGTTTAATTCACACCAAACATAGCTTATTTTTCCCCATCCCAAAGGGGTCGTATAGCCCTCTTCAATTAGCCAATATTTTGGTTGATTTTGTTTGAGTGCAAATCGTATAATTATAAGCTATTACATGATCTTTTTTAAAAAAATGGTTAACCTCTAAAGTCAACTTGTAAAAAGGGGTTGCCATAAGTACAAGTGGGGATTAAAAGGCATCAAAAGTGATCATGATTCTCCATATTGTCAGGCTACCAAATTCCCTTTTCCTTTTTGTCTCGTGGAGATCTTCAAATGGTTGTGATGGCACTGTACGCTAGAAAAAAGTGTGGAAGTGATGGTGGGTGTGCAGGCTGGAAAAGGTGGTAGGGAAGGTCATTTTTTTTAGGATCGATGTGGTAATGTGGATGTGTATTTTAGCCTACAGAAGTTTCATAAGTGGGGTCTGGGGGAAGGAAAAAATTGGGTAGATATTTAGCTACCTAGTGGCTTGGATGATGACATAAAAAAGTGGCTCGAAAGTGGCTTGAGAATTGGCTAAAATATGGCTGCATGTTTAGGGTGGCTTGGGGGGAAGTATTTATGGCTCATGCATGGTTTTTTTCTAAATAAAAAGGTGGCAGATTTGGGTTGTGTTTGGTTGCCCATAAAGCACACAAAAAAGAATGGGGTTGGGAAGGGAAGTTGATGAGAGGATAATTTAGTGGAACACTTCCCAAATTAGAAGAATTTTTGGGTTGTCTAATTTGGGAAGAAGGGTGGTTAATGTGCGATTATATGAATGGGATGCTCCTGCATCACTTATTATGAGTAATTTCCTAACCTAAAATACAAATACATGATATTTATATTAATGCCGTTATTTTTTCTTTCTAGCACTCAAATACCATAGCTAACAAGAGAAGTTTTCATCATCTACTAAGGGCCGTTTTCAAACATGAAACATAAAAACACAATATCTACAAAAATACTATTATTTTTTTTTCTAATATTAAAATACTATAGCTTCTTGAACTACTTATAATAGTTTTCTTCATCAACTAAGAGTAGTTTTCACCATTTATTGTGAGTAATTTATTCAACTGAGAGTGTTAGTTTTTAATTATCATTGGATATTCCCTCCCCCTCACACACACATGGGGGAATGTCCAATGAGAATCATCTTTTTTTTATAAGAACTTTCAATCTGAACCTTAAGATAAAAAAAATTAATGCTACAATTGAGGAAACTATTCATAGTAGGTCATAGAAACTACTATTCGTATTTGGAGAAAACTACTGTAAGTGCTAAGAAAACTATAGTATTTTAGTGTTAGAAAAAAAATATGCTAACATATTTGTAAATATTGTATATGTATATTTTAAGTTAGAAAACTATTTTTCATGGATGGTAAAAATTAACCTCAATGAGTGGAGGAAACTACTACATATAGCTGAGAAAACTATAATATTTATGTATTCAAAAAATGGTGCCATTTTTTATAAATAGTGTATTTTTTTAGGTTAGGAAACTACCTCGATAAGGGCAACTACTCTCAGTGGGTGGAGAAAAAACGATGGTGGTAAAAATTATCCTTAATGAATAGAGGAAACTACCATTGGTAATTTGAAAAGCTATAATATTTGAATGTTATAAAAAGAAGAGTGTATTATTTATAAATATTATATAATTTTATTTTATGATAGAAAACTACCTCAATAAATGGTAGAAACTAGTCTCAATGGATTGAGGAAAGAGTTATAGGTAGCTTAGAGAACTAAGGGCAATTATTGTTTCTCGTCATAATGGTGGGTTCTTATATATATATATATATTACACTCTATTCGTATAAAAAAAAATCCATTGTAACAACTATCACACTTATTTAGTAACTACTAAAAGTAGCCTTAAAATTTTATTTACATATTTTATTGAAAAACAACAAAGCATTTAATGTAGACATAATAAAAAAAAAATTAGGTGAGGTTAAAAGTAAAAAGTAGGTTTTAAATTTTCTAAAACAACTTCCTTTTTTATAACAAAAAAAATGTAATGTTAAAATGAGTTTTTTGTAAGATATAAAAATATAAAAAGTTAGTAGTTTAAAATAGTAAATTGTAGGTATTCATTGAAGTTAATAAAACTATTAACTGATGGTAGAACATTGAATACGTACGACTGGATAATAGTTAGAGCAATAAGAAACTTCAAGTGGATAATTTTTCATTCATTTTGATTTCATTTTTCTATTTGTTGATTTATATGAACAACAAATGGTAGATTTTTTTATACACAAATTTTATAATTAAAGGCATCATATAAAAGTCATAGATAAATTTATATTTAATTAACATATCATCTAAGAATATATGTTTTGATGCATTGATTACAATAAATGAATAAGTTAAATAAAATAAAAATGTGATGGAGTAATGAAATTTAAAAATACAAATCTCTTACACTACCATGGAAACAACTTTTAATAAGGGTTATGTTAGGATTCTATAACTTTCATAAAAAAAAAACCCTAAAAAATGAGGAAAAATGAGATCAAGTAGAACTTTAAATAACCTAATTTTAATAGCACCTTCATTAGAAATTCATTCTTAACACCATGTTTTGATAATGGTTTACATATAAACTATTTTCAAAAGTCCTTTATACTGAGTTCAGTAGAGCTAAGGTTTGAGTTTTAATACTGGTTTCTAGTCAAATGTGTTATTAAAAGTGCTTTCTACCAAGTTTAGTTGGGGTAGGGTTAGTGATTTAATGACTATTTCTATATAAAAACATTATTAAAAAACCATTATTAAAGTTACTTTTAATAATGGTTTTGTATATAAATCATTATTAAAGCTCATTTTTTTCGATTTGTTTGTATTTCTTCCATCACACATACACATTTGTGCGACCCAATTACCAAATATGCAGTATTCACCTAATCACGTATCCATTTTCATATATATTAAAGTATCAACTTGTTCCGATTATATTTTATATGGACCTCTACATAAAAGAGTACCCTTGAACATATATATGATATCAAAAATAGTAGGTCTACCATAGATTGGTAGCTCTACACTTACAAGATTGACATGAAGTTTGATACCATACACCAAAAAAAATGCACAAGTTGGTTGATCTTTTATCAAAGATTCCATTTAAACTAGGCTTATTTAACACACAAACAATGATGGGCACGCATATAATATACAAAAGTAAGGAATGAAAACCTGAGGCCAACCATATATCAAGCTCCAGTCATTTGTAGGGCTGAGATGTGTGCATGTACAATCTTACCCCATTCATTGCTTACTTCAATACTTTACTCAAGTGGTATTTCCAATGTGTTGTACCTCCAATTTTATAAAAAACTATAAATTATAATTATTTAGTTAGCAAGTAAATGAATTATCATATATGCCATCATTCATTATTCAATCATATGTAAAAATTATAAAAACACACAATTCTTAGATCTATGCCTAGAGATCTAATATCTAATATCTATCCATGAATTTACAAATGCAGTAGCCATAATCAATCAATTTGTTTGTTGTTGTGGACATTGTTAAATAAATGATATCATTCAACTTGCAATTTCATATTATCTCTAACTACTACAAATTAATTTAAATTGAAACCAAATATTGGATGCTTTACCATATAACCTTGATATACTCATATATAAGATGCTTAGGGTTTGGGACACCCTTTACACCTTTCAAATTTTATGCCACATGCCATTCTCTAATAGAGTTATACACAAAATTATAACTATATCACCAAAAAACATAAGTATAATATTTGCATTAAAAAAAAGTTTACTAACATGTCAATTAATTTTTTCCCTTTGAAAGGAGCTTCTACAAAAGAAATGCCATACTTACATAAGGAATCAAACATATAGACTTTGTTTCTTGAATGATGAGCAATGTATAAACCCAATGCACACTTGTAAGATGAGGAACAAGAAAGAGCTTGTTTGATCTTCCTTTATGAAGCAATCCACTAGATACGACACATGTCCTCCCTATGTTATTGCAAAACAATCTTATAGAAAAAATGAAAATACATTCAAAAGAAGGTTGACATTCCCCTACTTTTAGCATGTCTAGCTACCAGCCTATAGACCATAAGAATATCACATATTTATTAATAATTTATAACTAATATAAGAGGTCATAAAATTCCAAAACAACGTAAATTGATAAGATATAACATATTAAATTACACTTAATCCACATATATGGTCACGATTTTGCTTGACATTTGATCCTAATTATAAATTTCATTAATCATTTATTGTGGAATAAGATAATGCATGTCCATCCCAATGTAGGTGAAGGTATTTCAATCACTACTTGGTCTTTTGTGCCAAGGTGGTTTTGGGCAAAGCAATAGAAAATTGATAAATAGTATAGTTGTTTTAGTGGTTTTGATACCTCCAAATTTTCCTTGTTGAGGGTGGACTTGCATTTTGGGCAACCAAAACCACCAATTTGGCTTTCTTTCCTTTACCGACAATATTTCTCTATCCCTTTGCCTTAGGAACATTCTTATCATTTGATTCCTTAATTCATGATAATAAATAAAGTATAATAACCATATTAATACTTAATTGGTTTAATGTAATGAACAAATAAGGTATCATCATTGATGGAGAGTATCATTACGTCTCTAATGGTCAGACGTATCTGTTTTGCAAGTGAAGCCACAAAGCTTCCATGATCTTCCCTCACTATAGATAACTTATCCTCTTATTTATAACATAGTAAAGGGGCTTCCCATATCATTAGAGTGACAATGCTTACAACCTTGAGTTTTGAGGCTAAAGGAGTCCTATGGATCGTGTCCATGGTGGTAACATGACAATTTCTAAAGGGTTATTTTGCTAATAAGTCACATTTATGCAAACCCTGATATAAAAAAAATCAATATTATACATTATCAATCATTTTATGCAACTTGATATATTTAATAGCAAATATAATTCATAGTTTAGAATGCTCACCTTAAAAAGAGAAGAAAAGGGTGTATCCGCTTCAAAATTGTCTCAAATTCTTTCTACAATGGGTAATTGAAGGACATCAGGTGACATTGAGTAATATACCCTATACCCTTGAGATTTGATCACGGTCAAGTCCTATTGTATATTAGACAATGCTTGGTCTAATTTTTGAGTTAGGCGTGCCGCTTGCTCGTTGGACTTACAAGATTAAGGCGCTTAACCACACAAACTCATTCCTGTAACCCCTAATCCAAGACCCTTATACATTTTGGGGTATTCTTAAATTCCTTTTGATTGAATAAATATGGTATATTGATTGATTTCCTCATCAAGTCTAATCATTCATGCTCATCCTAAAATGTACCAAACATATTTGAATTTAGGATGCATATGAAAACATAATAGCTTGTTTATAAAACTAACTAGGGTTAAGGAAAATGCTTCAAAATTATAATTTTCTCAACAACTTCATCCACATATTTATTAATATATGATCTACTTGGTGTTTCTCTAGCCTTATTCCATGATGTACTAATATTAATAGATAAGGTGTAGGATCCAAGCCTTGTACTCTAAGTTATAAGTGAAACATATATACATCTTAAAATTAGAATATTATTGTAATTTTAGACTTAGAAATACAAAGACATAAATACTAATCTCATACCAACTCTTCTATACGTTCACCATAGTCTTTGTGAACTATATTTTACTGGTAATTTTTCTTCTTAGACCTTTGTGCATTTATGGTACTTCTACCCTAATTTATAAGCCAAAATAAGTACCATATTCCATAAAATAGAAATGAAATTTTTTAGCTAAAAATATTAATTGTTAAGTAACAAATACATGATACTCAGATGTAGCTCGAAGTGCCACAAGTGCATCCAAATATTGTTGATGAATGTAAGGAAACACTTAGGTCAGATCATCCATAAAGTTCCATCCCTCTTTCTATATAGTTTTTTTTTCTTTGAGAAGTACACCCTAAAAGTCTTCACATGTTCACTATAATGCCTAAGGAGCCATTTCTTCCTCTCCTTTGAGATGATGATCACTTTCTACAAAATAATGCATATATATATATAACCATATTAAAATTAACTTGTTGAATTTAAAAAAAATCAACATATAAAATGTGGAGTGAAGAAACCATTATATTTATCACGAATTCTTGACCAATGTGCTCCTTACTACTTTTGTTGACCTACTTCTAGATTGAGATATATATTGGAGCACGGTTATAGTATCCAATGCCATGTTTGTTAGAAATATGTTGACATACTTGATAATAATAAGATTTTTAGTGTTCCACTACAACTTCATCCACTCTCCCTTATTTCTCATCTTTGTCACTATCCTTAGAACCATGGGTCCTCTATTTCCTACTTCAACAATAACATCCACATCAATAATCTTATAGTTTGTCACGCCATTGCAAAATATTAGTAAATGATTAGGTATATAATCAATATAAATAGAATAAAATGATGTTTCAATAGGTCGCATGTTTACTACATATACACAAAATATGTAGTTAAAATAATAAACACCCACATCATATATTAGAATGCCATGTAATTACCATCATTATCTTCTTTTCCTTCTTTTTTTCTTCATTGACTTTGGATTGGTTTTATGATCTGATACATATATCACTTCATAATGATCTTTTCTTACATAGATTTCCTCATTAAAATTCTCATTGTTGAATTGTTGAGTTGTTTACATAGTTGTGGCTCACATTCTCTCTCCCAATTTGCATCATTTTTATCATCACATTAATTAGCATTCTTTTTTTTTCATAGATAGTACTACTGACCATCTTTTATTGATAGGATTAGTGACAAAAACTTAAATTACCTATGATACCAAGATGAATGGTTCTTATTTATGGCCCACCCTATTAAGATCAATGAATGTGAACCCATTATTATATTTAAAATCATGAATACTATCAACCCACCTATACTAAAAAACAAGGACTCTAAATACAATGTAATTTAACTCCCGTATTTGCTCAATCACACCATTACTCATATATGAATAAATTATATTCTTATATTTAGCAATATGCATTGCCTCAACCACTACATTCACCCCACTATTATGTATTTTAATCATCTTATCTTGTTGTTGTTTTTTTATATATATAGAAAGTGTAATTATTGATGGCATAGCTAGTATTTGAGAAAACATCATAATAGATCTTTTGAGATTAACAATGCAATGTATCATAATTTGGAGATGGTGAATGTCCAATGAGTGGAATGATGTGATATCTAGGCTAATCTATAAAGGAAAGATTATGCTTATTGATTATCCATTTCTCACACTTTGATGTATTTTCAATTCTCATTGAATGCATATGTTCATGAACATATGACCAAACATCATCACTGTTATGTAATATATAAAAATGTGCTTTTGCGAAACATGTCATAACCTATATGCCCAAATTTTTTTCCCATAATCCCATGCCATTCAATTTTCTCTCTATATCAAGATAGTGGAATACCAATAGCTTTACCATTTGACAAGTAATCTGTACAAAATTCAACTCTCTTCTACTCTCAACATTACATCCTTCTAGCTAGTATTGGTTCTTCACATAACCTATTACCAACTTCCTAAACTGCACAGAGGTATACATCTAATGCCCATTCGTTGGTCTTAATAATTTTACCTTATGAACTAAGTAAACTATTAGATGTCCCATCATGTCAAAGAATGAATGTGAGAAATACATCTCTAGCCAACATAAAATATTCACAACCCCTCTTTGAAAGGAGTCCAAACTATCAGGATTTATGAAATTGAAGCAAAGTGTGTTGAAGAATCAATAAAGTCTAGTGATAAAAAATTGAACAAGCTTCAGTAAAATCCCATGTATGGCTATTAGCAACAAATGTTACATCAACATATGGTATTAATGAGACTTAATGCCAATTAATTTCAACTCTTTCATCAACCCAAGCCTTCTAATATTTGAATAATACTTTTATGGAACCTTAACCTGGGAGAATATTAAAAAAAATACATTTTTTCTCTTTTTTAAAGAGCATGACAAGCTAGTAGTTAATAGGTTATTCTTCCATTATTTTATGGTGCCAATTCTTGCCTAATGCCCATTTCCTCCATGTCTATTTGAGAATTTATGTAATCATCAATTATTTGTGGAACATTTAGTAATATACCAACTAGACCATCACATATATATACTTTATGATATACATCAAATTGAGAGAATATAAGACATACAAATATTCCTAATAATAAAGTTCAAAGAATATAACCATATTCTTCCAACCTAACCGTGGAACCCTAGCTTTGTTATTCTTCCTAAACTTGACTTTTAGACATTTCATCTTCAAATGCACTTGTAAACCCATCAACAAAATTGACGCTTCCTTTTTTACCATCAAACAAATGAAAGCTTTCCTTTGCTTACAATAATGATGATTCTTTGGCAAAAATCTATGGCATCTAAGAAAAATAGTCTTTTAGCCAAGCTTTAACAAAAAAAAAAGAAGGTATTCTACTCATATATTGGGTATGCATAATGACCATTGACACTGTAACTTATCGGTTTTCCAAATGCTGAAAAATAATTGATAATGCATAATAACATTACTCTTAAAATAAAGTTCTCTACATCAAATACCCCAACACTTGTGTCCCACAATAACTTCAAATCATCAATCAAAGGAGTTAAATAAACAATAATATCATTTTCCAATTAGTTTTGCCCCAAATTGAGTAAACACAATATCATATATTTGCATTTCAAGTAGAGCCATGGTGATAGATTGTATATGACTAAAATTGTCAACCATATAGAGTAGGTTCCTTAATTGTAAGCATTTATTCCACCTGCAAAATGTGCAAGACACAGGTTTCTTACTTCTTCACAAAATTCATGGAATACACCATCTATCATTATCCATTATAGAGATTTAGATGGATGTCTAATAAACCCATCATCTCTATTCTAATTAATATTTCATGTCATGCTCTTAGCAACTTGGCCATTATTAAACATCTGCATGAATCTTGGTATTATAGGAAAATACCATAACACCTTGGCTGAAACTATAAAACCTCCATTTTTAGGACTTTTTTTTTTAAAAGTGCTAAGTGCGGAAGCTAAAATAATAAAAACAAAGGATGTTACCGCTACACTTGGTATAAGTTTGGTTTCCTCTACTATTCATATACCAAGTGTTAATCTAATATCATTACTCCACTTAAATTAATAACACGATTATAAGATTCAGATTAGAGAGAACAAATATATTTATATAGTTTTAAAAATAACAACATTACAGATATAACTCTCAAGTGTGAGAAAAGGTACATGAGGACATATGAGTCAAAGAACAACCAAAATCAAGATAACAAAAAAGGACATTGGATAGCCCTAAGCACTCAACCCAAACTACTAGCTTTGACTGAACTCGCAAGCTAACTTACAAAGACTACTTTCCATTGAATAAGAAGGAGCCCATAAAGGAATCCTTTATTACAATAGTATTAAGTGACCCATTATACCAAATCAAAAAAAAAAAAAAACTAGCATGGATCACATATAAGGCATTACGACAATATATGGTATAAAAAATAAAATTTTACATGGGCTGATTGAAATACAATAATCATATACGATAGCCGAATACTAACAAGGTCACATACTACTCATGCTCCTTCATCTAAAACATAATGATACTTACCAATCGAATATCCAAGGGATGCTCTTCGAAGTGTATTGAGAATCAACATCAATCTAAAACCATAAAAAGACCAACAATCACATATCTCATTGTCAATACCAATAATTCCCATAACATCATAGATATGCTCATGACACAAGACTAATAAAAATTCACAACATCACACGTAGGCAAGAAAGCTGCTACCGAACCACAGATAAAAACAAAGGTTACTACCAACCAAATGAATAATCTAATAAAAATTATTTTTATTTTTATTTATTTACTCAAGGGGGTATCATATCAATTAGGAGATACTAAGGTACATCGGTCATACCAACACCCAACGTAACATAGTATCCTACTGACTATCAAACCAAAGATACTAAGGTTTCCTAGTCACACTGGCACACAAAGGTAGCATAGTACCCTACCAATAAGGACACTTAATATATAAATATGCATATCCTCTATAACTTCACAAAGTTCAATAAAGATATAGGGCTTGGCTGGGGCATTTAGGCATACTGGTTAAAATTCATAATCAACTACAAGCTAAACTATGCCTTTAGGGTGACAACCCCTAAAGAGCTACCATTTCTAATCCAGAAGTCTTTCACTTTAAGGTCTCGCATGGGATGAGGAAAATGGATTAGGGGGTAATGATTAAGGGGGGAATGATTAAGGGAGGACACTTATCCACCTTTCATGTTTGGTATATAAGGGTAAATTATTCAAGAGAATATTTTTCTTATATTTGGTTTGAGAGGAATAACTTATGTTAGAATATTGTTTTATTTTATTTCATTCGCATGAAAAATTAGTAATATTTTTTATTAGATATAAACAATTATTTATCACATAAATCAAAATTTAATATATTATATTTTTTAATTTAATTTTTATAAATGAAAATAACATATTACAATAACTAAAAAATCTATGAAAGAAACTAATCAAAATATATCACAACAATATTTGAAACACGATATTTAAAATAAATTCACATACTTAATATTCAATAGCTAAAAAGATAATAATTATCCATTAAAACATAATAAACTTCTACAAACTTCGTCTAATAAAAAAATTACTTCAATCCATTTAATACATAATAAAGGTATTTTCATAATACGTAGATCTGTTAAAATAAAAATGATCCAAGCCAATCATGTGACGCAACCAAACCCAGCACAATTATGATTATGACCTCTCGTGATTTTTTCTGTAACTAAATACAGTAGCAGTAATGAAACAATGGTAGAAGAATAAGTGGAGCTATAGTCCCAGTAAATATATATATATATATATATATATATATATATATATTACAACTACATGGAAATCTATATAAATAAATGAAGACTGCATTGAAAGAAAGGCCGACTGGCTGAGATAATTTGAAAGGGGGGATAAATGGACGGGAAGTGAATAAGAAAGTACCATTTCATATTCCTTTCTTACTTTGGCTTTGAAAGGCAGGTAGAGAGCAGGGGCAGGCAATAGTGCTGGTTGAGGATTCGTGGCTGAGGGAGAGGAGTCGGAAGGCATAGCAAGAGGGAAGAAAATTACCTACCAATGCAATCAGGAAATAATTTTCCCTAATCCAATAGTATAATTTTACCCCAAAGTAAAAATTTTCCCATGCCAAACATAAAAGAGAAGGGAAATAATTTTCCTTGTATTTTTTACACCTACTTTACTCCCATACCAAACATAACCTAAGTATTAGTATTTTATTAAGGTGACCACAAAATTGCATATTAATAATATAGATCTAATTTTTCTTACTTAGCCATTTTTACTCATTTTCCATTTATTCAAGAGAGTCATAAACAAGTTCAATACTAAGGTTAACATAAAAAAATATATACAAAGGCCATCTTAGGTTCAATTATTCACATTTTGGCGTATTAGGCTAAAAATAACCAAAATGCCCTTGAGGCCAAAATTACCCAATTATCATCCATTTTAATCACTAAATCTGTTTTGGTTTCTTCAAATGTCATGAAAAGGCTAAATATCATAATAAATAAATTATCATGTAAATAAATTATCAAATATATCAATTGACTATTTTGCCCCTATACATGATTGTGCACACAAAAACCCTAGTGTGCGTATCTAATCCAGTCAAAATCACATAATCTCATGCTCAATGATATAATATACTTTAGATATGCTTGCCAATATATATATCATAATACACTTAAAATGACCAAATTACCTCTAGGACACACAACAATCATAATTTACACCACAAATTTGTCTAAGCATGCCCAACTTATTATTTTATACATGCATGTCATATGTAATCATAAAAAATTATTTTTTTTCCATACTTTCATTCTTGGAATATTTTACATCAAATAACATGCTCATTTTTTCAATTTTCATGCAAAAAATACTAAGCACATAATTATAAGGTAATAAATCATGCCAAACATATTTCATATACAAAAATCTTAATATGCTTTCATACAATATTTAGCATTTTAGTAAACTATAAGAGTTACCTGCTTTTCATCAAAGAACAAACTGCTAGTATCCTACTAAAATTATTTAAGCCCTACTAATCAAACTTTATACCTAAAAGTAATACGAAATTAATCATATTAATATTTAACCAATATAACAATAATAATAATAATAATATATTAAAATATTTATTAACCACAATTACCAAAATACCCTTACTATTAAAATTGGGTGCCAAATCTACAAAGACCTCATGCTACCCATGTAGCTTGAGTCATGTGCAGGAAAGGGTTGGATGATTGCAAGGTGGTGGAGATGGTGGGACGATAAGGCTGATGAGATGGAGGTGATGGACACGGGTGGTATGGTGGTTATGGTGAGGTCAAGCTAGTTGGAAGGGAGGTGTTGAGTGGCTCAGTTGGCTGGGATGGTGATAACAGAGTTAGTTGTGGTAAAATTAGCAGATGTAATGGTTAGATGTGATGGATTTGGTCAATCGTTAGGGTTGGGGAATGGTAAAAATGGCTGAAAGGAAGATAGGGAAGTGACTCTGTTGGCTAGTCTAGGAGAGGTGGAAGGATGAGGTGGTGGTGTGCTTGTTTGGGTTGGCGAATGTGAGGTGGTTGGGTGATGGTGGAGGCTATAGTGGTGCATGGTGTTGACCAATGGGCAGGCAAGAGAGAGCACATGTATGGTCATGATAATGGTGAGGAGAGGGTGGTGGTGCTTTATAAATAAGATTAAGGGTGCACGCATTGAGCTAGGGTGTCACAGGTAGAAAGACACTAGGATAAGGAGGTCATGAATGGTGGTTGTTGGCATACAAACATAAGGGTGGTAAGTGGTGGAGGTGTTGGCTGGGAAATGGTTGTGCCTTTTTATGGTCTAGAAAGAAAAATGAGAGGAGGTGAGCACTTGTTTCATGGGACTAGCTTTTTTCATATGGAGTTTTAGAATAATTGTGCATTTGGGTAACTTCTTTAGAGTATCTATGCTAATAAGAATTTGGTATTTATGAAATGGATACATGATATTTACTTGAAGCATGTGGATGTCTAGGTATATACATCAATTGCATTTACATCTTGATTAATGCCATAGGTGTTATCTGTTTGAGCCAAATTGTAGTCACTTATATAGCATTGATTAGATCTTAAATGACATATGTATGTCATTAGAGAAGTTTACGATACCTTAGAACCAAAGCACACAAAGAAATGGTGGGTATGTTTGGTCTAGTAGTCTGTGGCTCTTCCATGACATCATATTCTTGTGTTGCTAGCCATGCAGAATAAGCTTCCCACGAGAGACAAATTGGTTGAGCAGGGGGTTTAACATCAACATGGGGTGTTTTTTTTCTTCATTGGAACAATTGATCATGTGTTAATGGAATTCCCTTTTCTACTTGGTATTTGGAAGCCAATCCATGCAGCAATAGGACGCAGAGGTTCAATCGTGAATTATACTAGGAAGATTTGAGCCTTGATGACTAGATCGAGGTTAACAAGATGTAAGGAGTAGGTTCAATGTGCACCTTTTGTTGTTTATGTCACAATTGTTTGGCATGGACACCACTTCAGAAATTTCCAATATAGTCAACATGATGAAAGGTCTATTTTGTATTCTATTATAATAATGTTAGTGAGACATATATCATGTTTCCATTATAAGGGCAAGTATGAAAGGTAGTGTAACACTACCATTTTTAAAACCAAAAACTCATTGAAAAATATGCGCGGAAGCTAAATATAATAAGGGTATCACCACCACATCTCGTGTAAATAGACACCATAGTCCCACTCATACTAGATGCTAAGGCTATGTAAAAAGAAAACAAACAAAACATATTTATTAATTCAAACCAACTGAACTGAAAATGTTACTACAACTGAAACCATGAAAAAAGTGTACTAAAATTAATACGATAAATAAAATTCTGAAAGTCACCACCACTCTCAATATTTCTCTTCATGCTTGCCATCAACGCCTTGAGTAGATTCATGCACAACCTATACTAGATCATCTACTCACCAAATACATTAGGGATCATCACTACCCTATTTAAAACATGTAACAAGTTAGCTAAGGGAAAATGTAAGTAACACGTAAGTACAAAGGAATAATATCATATGTACATATTTATATATGTATATAAATCACAATTATACACCCAAATCACATAAGGAAACCACTAGATTATTAATCTTTAATTAGGTGAGCATGACATCCAAATATATATTTTTTTTAGCGGGTAAACCAATCAGGTGATCACTTGAAAAATCAAAGTCTGAATATCTACCACCAACTACAGGAGAATTACAAATCACACCTAGGTCATACCAATAGACATAGTCTAAAGGGGATAACAAAAGTCTAAAGATCTACCATCTCGGTTATCCTGTCCTTAAGTGTACACATGCCGTAATAGGATCTACATAAGCCTAGAGAGTAGACGAGGAACCTTAACTAAACACAGCTGACAAGTAAATGAATATCCATAAGAGAAAAGAGGAAAGCTATTGCCAATCCCCAACTTTAGGAAGCTAAACCTGAAGGATACAAAACCCACTGTATGTTTCACTTTAAGTTATGGTATTTTAATTAAGTGTAGTCACACAATCCACCATATTAAATTCACTTTATCCACTTTTCATAATGGGTAACTTTTCCAAATTAAATCAGAATATACCCACTTAGGGTCACCACTCCATTCACTAGTTGGAATAAAACATAATAAAATAATTATCCAGCCACTACTCCACATAAATAAATAAAGTCAAAGTTTTTAGGGTCCAATTATATGCTAATATAAACAAAAAAACTTAATTCAATCATGTAAAATACGAGCCTTATAATATATTTACAATAAAGGAACATTTTTATAAAATCAACTCTGTATAACCATATTATATTTATATAAAAAAATATATTTATAACACACCTATAAAATTATGATATTTACTTGAAATCAATGAGGTTCCCACATTTATATAAAATTCATAATAAAAATAAAATATCATCGATAGGGCCTGAATATACAAATTTATAGATTTCCACGTAAGGTTATATAGCTAGATAAGACCATTTATATCAAATAAGTGCATAACTAAGGTATACATAAACGCACATATACATACATATCTATATATATAGGTTGAAAGTAATATTACCTGAAAAACAATCAACGCAACACCAGCTTATTAGTTCAATGCTCCCATAATAAAATTAATCAAATATTAATATTAACTAAATTCAATACATATATTTTATGTATAAAAATTAATTTAATAACGTGGGGTGTTCCACTTAACAATTATCCAATCCACTAAAATAGTAATTGGCATTAAGGCTGATCTATAAATTGATAAGTATGTTAACGAATCACTAAATTAGATTTACCAAATCCCTTAAGCTATATCTCAATAATGGTGGTTAAACATGGCTTGGATCTTAATTAAACTAAAATAAATAAGGCCATGAACAATATAGCCTGACTCGACACCTAGATATAAAATTACAACCCACTAGGTAATCTATTAGCTAACTATCTCTATATTACGTCAAGTGCCATACTAGATTCCAAGAGATTTGATTTTATAGTCTTATACACTAATACAATAATGTAGGATTACAAGTGTTTAGTGTGTGTGTGTGTGTGTGTATATATATATATATAGAAACAGTATGCGGCCTGCTAATTCTTTATAATATCATAGACCACTAGCCTAGTAAGTTACCCCACTAACGAATTTTTTTCTGTCACCATTGGTGCTAGCGGTATATAACTAATACTAATCAAATAATAAATTAATGTATTAAGGCCAATCAGTAAAAAGGAAGAGCAAGTACTTCCTATTCATCAAGAATAATGAGTCATATGTTAGCGTTTATGCACACACACTTTAATGTAATATACCCTACAATGTATAGCTCACCTATATTATTTTAATTAACTATAAATTGAAGGTCATACTACTTGATCAGGTAGTAATAGTGCCCCACCCCTTAGTTGTAGTTTTTTTTTTTAAATTTTTTTATGGCCATAGTACTAATTCAATTAGAAAAAAAAAACATAACAAGTAGATGGAGACATAACTATGGCAGTAGAATGATATGGAGGAGACCAAAATAGAAAGTATTATTAATAATAATGATGACAAACAAGAAATTTAGTAATGGATGTCAGACATTATCACACAACAGTTTTCGAGATAAATTGTTACTTGTATAGTTTACGTCAACAAAACCAGATGAATAATAGAGACTCCATCTTTCTCTTCCGTCACTCCTCGGATTGCTCTACTAGTTTTCTTTCTTTTTCTCTTTTGTGGTGGCTACTATACAAAGTACGATGGCTACCAAGCTATTTATACAGTCATGTAAGGAAGTCATAGGGTAAGCAAAAGATATGGTAGAAAATTGATAACCTCTAAATTCCTGAGTTAACTAGAATAAGTGGTTAAAATAAAGAATTTAATTTAGTTAGCAACCTATTTACTATTAATTACGTTGACAAGGTAATTATCTTAAGCTACTATTATTTATTTAAAAGTTTACTATCTAACCCATTACTTGCATATATATATTTAGTAATAACAATCTAAATTTAAACCCTCATTATCATTTTTTACTATATATACATAGTAATAATAATAATAATAATAATAATAATAATAATAATAATAATAATAATTAATATATGAACCCATTATTATTATTGTTTTTAATTAATTAATTAGTTAATTTTTTTTGGAATATTATAGGTAGTTAAGTGTTCTCTATGGTATATGGTGATAATGTGTTGGGCTGCAATATTCATTTTTAATAGTAATAAAATCTCTTACTTTTTGAAAAATCACATTTTTCATATACATATATAAAAATTTGTTGAAGTCCTTATTTACAAGTTCCTCTTTTCGACAATTAGATGTAACAAATAAACAAAGTATTTCAAACATGAGATGAACACATATGCGCACTGAGATAATTAATTTGAACACAAAAGTTAATATAAATTCTATGCAATGTTTTAAAATAATGGCCCAGTAAAGTATCATAATCATAGCAATAAGTGGTGTACATGTATTAATCATGTAATCCTGGAGTGCAGAGAGATGGTAGCATCTAATTGTCACTTTTATGTATGCTGGGTTCCCAGTCAGGCCAATAGAGTAGATTATAGCCTTTGTCGGTTTGACAAACCAATCCTTTGTAAAAGGACTAAGAATTGACTCTTATCCAGAAGTGATTTCCGATTGGCTGGTTTTTGATTGCAGTAATGAATAAGCTTATCTTTTCCTGTCAGAAAATAATAATCAAAGCATTAAACACGGCAAACCCATGTCATAATACATTACTGGCCCATTGAAGGAAATAACATTAAACTTTAGTGGTCTGAAAGGAACAAAAGCATGGAAAGTGTCCATGTACCTTTGAACCTGCCTTTATGTTGTAAAACTTTCATAATTTTTGTTCGTGAAACATCTACAGCCACCGGCATCATTTTCCATAGCCAAATCAGCCTTTTTTCATAGCCGGTCTGTCCCATCAGAGAGTATCGCTGCAGCACGTTTATTTTTGTCGCTACTAATATATACCGGCGCTTCGCAGGAAAGAAGAAAATGACGTAGAAACAGAAAGGAAAAGAATTTAGAAAAAAAAAACGAAATAAAACGATAAAAAATATATCAAATTTAATAAAATTAAAATAGAAAAATTAAAAAATTAAAATTACTATCTAACTTAGCTAACATAAATAATTAATAAAATAAAACAAAACTAATTAAACTTTTTTAATATTAATTTTGTAACTAAAAAATTTTTAGAAGAGAAAACTAAAAAAATATTTTTGGAATAAAAAATAATAAATACTTCACAGCCATATACTAATTCAACAATATTTTTTCTCTCCCTTTCAATAATAATAATAATAATAATAATAATAATAATAATAATAATAATTTTTTCTTAAGAAAAGACAGAAGGGAACCACCCTAAAAATAAAAAATATTCGGTCCACACGTGATTTCGTTCTTAAAAATGCTAGGTATTTATTTTCTTTTAGAGCTCAAACCGAACTTGGCTCGTCCTGCTCCTCCATTGCATATCTCCCCCAGTGTCCATTCCTAGCTTGGACTGGGAGGAAAGAGGTATTCAGTTTCCTACTCGTGCCTTTAGTTACTCCCTTCTTCTTTGACATTATTACTATCTAAAGAATATGTTGTAAAACTTTAGGGAGGAAAAGATGAAGAAGAAGAACGTGCCTTTATTAATTGGAGTTAACACTTGTCTACCTTAATAGCCCACCGTAACAAAAGATTGCGCAGGCCATTTTTCCTCGTAAAATCTATCCTGCAATGCAAATGGTCACATGGGTGGGCACCGGTGAGTTTTAATACTTAAATTAATTTTTAGTTTGTTAGATTGGTATAAGTTTGTACGTGTGGCAAGTTTGGTAAATGAAAGTATGAAACCAATATATATATATTTTTTTTGTTTAGATTTTTTAAAAGTAGATTATCTTTTTAAATTTAGGCTATTAAAATATAAAATAATTATGTCATAATACTTTTAATTTTTTTGTTTGTAAATATATATCAATATTAATTTACATTCAATGTAAAAAAATGATATGTTTTTGTTTTACCATTCTTATGTTAATTTTTTTTTATCATTATTGAATTAATATTCAACATGCATGTGATTCATCATTTTTTTATTGTACTTTACCATTATTATATTATATTCTACTATTATTAGACAAATGGTTTCCTATTATTGTATTCATACTTCATCATACTCGCACTGATGTTTCACTGTTTTTGTTTGTGATGTTCATCGTTATTGTATTATATTTTACCATTATTGTATTTATTTATATTTCACCGGTATTATCCTTATATTTACATCACTAAAAAAAGTGAAACTTTATAACAAAAATAGTTAAACATAAGTATAATCATAGTAAAATATAAAAATATAAAAAAAAATCACGATGAAAATCAGTCGTAAAAATACTAAAACACAAACATGGATAACATTACTTCTATGATGATGAACTTTCAATATATAAAATAGTAAAACATAAATACATAATTTTTTAAAGCCGAAAGCATAGCAACATAGGTATCTATTTGTTAAGAAAAGTATCAAAATTTTAATGATTTTTTTTCTTGGATGATCCTTATTTAAGATAAATTAATTTAGACATGATGATGATGATGATGATAGTGCTTATAGGTTACCGAGTATTCACCGTACATGAGGTTACACCATAGACGTATTTATTTCTCATGGCTACGGAAGCAAGAAATTGTGACCAAATATTTTAAGTATAATGTAACATTATAACTTATATAAAAATGGTCATGGGAATTTTTTTAGTAGTTATATTAGTTTTTTTTTATAGAAAAATGAATTTGTGGCTCATTCGCCACAAGAAAATATATTCATGAGTAATTCATCGCAATTTTTTTTTGTGGTAAACTAGTACGAATATTGTACAGAAAAAGTAAAATTATTTTTATAGTCAAATCGGCACAAATAGCCGCATAGAAGTATTTTTGTGGTAGACTATGTACGAATTTTCCAAAATAATAATAATAACAACAACAACAACAATACATTATTGGTATGCACTACATAAATACATTTTAAATCTGGGGTAATGTAATAGTCGGATCGGCTGCCCTAGGGGTTTGAGAAAGGAAGTAATGCCGAGGGTTTGGATCCAACAGTTTCGGCCCACCGGTCCGAATGACTATAAATAGAAGGTTGCATAATGTTCCGGGGGGCGGGGGCGGGGGCGGGGCGGCTGAAACTTTAATTTATTTTAATTTTTTCCCAGCACAGCACTCTAATTCTATCTTCCGCTTCTCTCTCTGCCGGTCCCCATTTTACGTCCTGCCCTTATGATTCTTTCATGCTTCCTTTTTGTCTGGAAAGCATGCACCGCTTGTCCCACGAGATGATGGCTTGGCCCGATCGAGTAAATCCATCAAATCATGATGGCGAGAAAACTTTGCGCAGGAGAGCGAATCAATCAATAAATACCATACGAAAACAAAGATATTTAACTCGATCAATTGATTTACCACTTTATTTTAAGGCCGTTCAACTGATTTAGTAAACTTCAATTGACCCTCGTTTGGAACTGTATTACTCCGTCTATTTAATTATTTTTGGGGTTAGGGACCTGATTTATATACCCTAAGTGCTCGTTTGATTAGAGAATAATAGGGGTTAAGTGCTCGTTTGGTTAGGAGATAATAAGGATGAAAAAGTTACCCCTATATTTTATATATTTTATATAATTTAGTTAAAATTAAATATTCTTATTTTAATAAATATCTATTTTAGATCTTAATTTAATCTAAAATAGATATTTTATTAAAAATATATTTATTATTATTAAATACTTAATATAAAATATATAAAATAGGGAAGAATTTTTTCCACCCCTATTACTCCTATACCAAACAAGCCCAGTGTTCGTTTGGTTAGGAAATAATAGGGGTAATAAAATTACCACTATTATTTTATATATCTTATATAATTTAGTTAAAATTAAATTTTATTATTTTAATAAATATTCATTTTACATCTTAATTTGATCTAAAATGAATATTTTATTAAAAATATATTTATTATTATTAAATACTTAATATAAAAAATATAAAATAGAGGAAATTTTTTTTCACCCCTATTATACCCATACCAACCAAGTCCTTAAGTAGTAAACTAAGGATTGATAAATTTAAGGTTTTGATAAGTTGGACCTAATGTGTCTATAATATCTTTACTCAAAATATTTTTCTCCAAGCATTAATAATATATTAGTGATTACTATAGGACAAGCCGCTAAATGAGCATTTGTCGATAGAATTGCATTCTAGGTAATTGTACTTTGAAACTACATAAATATATAATTATACCTTAGTTTCATGCTTGTTTTGATATAAAGTTTTAGTCTTGTATGATTACCTGATCTCACCTAAATGTCTATTACTCTATTATACCTAAGCATTGAATATGGTATCTTTATTATGAATTCCATAGAAATGTTGGTTCTTAATTATGGAGTTTGATGACCTTATTAATTATATATACTTTGATATTATGCACCTAGGTATACCTTACAAGGTTCTCCTAGTGTGCAAAATAGTAAAAAATATATACCAACAATACTTGTCTATTACGATAATATTATTTACGATGGCCACGGTCATCGCAATAAACATGATTATTACGATGATAGATCATCAATGAAGGACCAATTTGACGCCCAAGGGGAGGGGGAATGAGGCTATAACGACAACAGGAATCATCGTTGTATATTTATTGTAACCGTCAGCATTTAAATTTATTTTTCCCTTTAATATTTTAAATTAATTTTTGGAAAAAAAAAGATACAGTGACGATAAGGTCTTCGTAGTATCCTAAAAATATTTCCCCAACCAGTATCCTAGATTTAAAAAAAAAAGCTCTCTTTAGTAGTGGCTCGTCATCGTTGTTTAGGAGGAGTCGTTGTGGGGTGGGGCGAGAATTTTTTTCCCTCCTAAAGATTGTTGCAGGAAAATTTTTTATTAGGGTATATTACAATAACGAGTTGACGTTATGGGGTGTAGTGTCACTACGATATTAACTACCAAGACAGTGTCATTTGTTTAAATGGGGCCACAACAATGACTCCATTGTTGCAATAGAGGGGAATAGGGGTGTGCATTGTCGGATATCCGTATCCGACCGGATATTTTTTTTGGATATCCGATCTGACCGGATATTCGATATCCCATATCCGAATTCGTATCTGAATACACCGGATATCCGAAACATCGGATATCCGATCGGATATCCGAAACATCGGATATCCGATCGGATATCGGATATATCGAATTATTGAAAAAAAATCTAATTATTAAATTTACATATATAATTTATAACTAAAAAAAATTTTCAGCATAAACACTTGTTTAATTATTCAGCTTGCAAACAAAAAGATGAAATACATGATTAATCATATCAAAAAAAAATTAGCGATCAAGATTTGTAAACAATGGCGCTCTAGAACTATGGAACGACCTAAGCTAAGAGGTTCAAAAAATTTAGGAGTTTTTTTTTTCTGGTTTGGGTGCTTGCGTGTGTGTAGGTCGTGACCTATTTGACTATTTGTAGAGTGTGGATGTTTATTTTAGACTTTAGTTTTATAAATTATATTTGGACTCATGTACTATAGTAAAAAAAATGATCCAAACTTGAAGATTGAAAGAAAAAAAATCAGATTATAAATTAAATTATGCCTAAATATAACTCACTTATTCTTAAAACCGGATATTTTTTATGGATCAGATTATCCACTAAAAAATCGGATCGGATATCCGCTCCGCTTTTCAAAAATCGGATCGGATATCCAAAATTTTGGATCGATTTTTTCGAATACCGAATCGGTTTTTCGGATCCCAATTTTTCTGCACAGCCTTAGAGGGGAATGTGTCATTGCATGAGAGATGAGTTATATAAAAAAAGAAAACCTGGCTGTCATCTCAATATGTTTGTCTCTCTCACTTTCTCATCGTTGTGTCTCCCTCGGCCCTTTGGTGTGTTATCCATTTAATTCTTTTTTTTTGTTAATTTTTTGTCAAAATCTTGAGTGTTATTGCTAGTTTTTACTTTTAATTTCATTTTTTATTTGTGTTTTTATAGCCTTCCATAGAAGCCACTATCACTACCGCCTTGCACCACCTTGCATCGCATTCTCCTCGTCCTTATTTCAGTTTAATCTTTTTTTTACTCTTTATGTTATTTTACATAGTTTTAATTATTAATTTATTAAAGCTAATATTTTTTTTGCGTAATTTTTGGTTTAATTGTTTGTCGTCAAAGAAATTTCCTCTGCCCCCACAACTGTTGTAGCCCATCACCACCACTGCTGTCACAACTTGACATCTTCTAGTGCTGATGTATGCTTTTTTTTTATTGTTATATATATATATATATAACTGTTATTGTTAAATATATGATTATTGTTAAATTTTTTATTATGATATGTAATTATTGATAAATATTATATGGATGTTGGTGGTGGTAATTATATGTTGATATATTTGGTGTGATATGCGATTGAGATACACACACATTAGTGGTGGTAGTTGAAAGATATATATATAAATACACACATATACACATACATATTATGATTGATATATATGATGATAATTGATATGCATATATTGTGAATGATAAAGTATTACCTATTAAAAAAGTAGAATAATAAGATGATAATAATAATGAGACTTAATAAATTATTATTGTACTTGAAGAATTTATGATTAAATAATTAAATGGAATAATAAGATAATAAAACTTTAAAATATTAATATATTGTTGGCCATAAATAATTGAATATTAAAATTTAAAACAATAAGAATATTAAATTATTAGATAATAACTTATTTTTAATCTAAGATAAAGTGTTATCAATAGAGTGGAATAATCACTACTAGGAAAACGGGAAATAATAACGGGACATTAATAACGGTAGTTCGACAACCGTTGTCAAACGCGTAAAAATTAATGGGCGGGAGAGTTTTGATAATGGTTCTAGTTAAAAACCGTTATTAAAAGGGCAACGTTAAAATTTGGACGGATGTTTTAATAACGGTTTCAGGTAAACCGTTATTAAAAGAGGATTTAATAACGGTTCATATTAGAACCATTGTCAAAAGTCAGAAGCTTTTAATAACGGTTCCTGGAAGAACCGTTATTAAAAGATGTTTTAATAACGGCTCTCTCAGGAACCGTTATTAAATCCTCTTTTTAATAACAGTCTCTCAGGAACCGTTATTAAAACTCCAAAATCAAACTTATATTTCGCTCAGTTCTGTTTCGTGCTAAAATTTTCAGACTCTCTGCACCTTTGTTCTCTTGCTCTCCTTCTCCTTGCAAACCCTCGCACCACCACACCGTGCACCACCACACCGGCTCCTCTCAAGTAAAGGAAACCCTCGCACCGCCAACTCTCCACCACGCCTCTGCTATTGTCGGCTCTGCATGTGCGTGCTGTCATTGTTCCGAAGCTAGCTAGCACTTGCACCTTCATCCTCCGTCGTGTTTGAAGCCCTTGCCTCTCTCAATATTCTCACCGTCGTGTTTGTAGCTAGCTCACTTTATGTATGTGTTTGTTCTTCCTCTCGTAACTTTTTATCTACTTATATATGTATATATATATAAATGCATGCATGTTGCTACAGGGTTTCGTTTGTTTGTTATTGAAAGATTGTGGTTTGTCGTTCGAAAATGTGTTGTTGAATGTGTTGGCTGAAAATTTTGCTGTTTGTTGTTGAATTTGTTGCGTTATTGTTATATATTAACAAATGCATGTGTTAGCCAAGACCTTTACATATATATATATAATATGAATGTGAGTGTAGAATTATATACATTTTCACTCATAAAAAATTATATATATATATATATATACACACACACACACACACACACACACATTTTTATTAATAAGTATAGGAGACTAGCAATAAGATATAGGAAATGTCATATAATGAAATGCAAATATATTTTACATATGCATATGTTAATGATTGCTATTTGATGAGGATTAAATAGATATAGAGAATAAGGAATATATAAAAGTGAATAATTAAATATAGAGAAATAATTGTGTATGATAATAATAATAATAATAATAATAATAATAATAATAATAATAATAATAATTAATAATATGATTTATATATTATTCTTTAATTACATTTAGCTTGGTTTAGGGATTAGGTTTTTTTTGTGGTTTAGGGTTAGGTTTTATTATAATAAATTATGGTTAATTAGGTAGGGTTAGGGTTAGGGTTTATCGTTTATTATGGTTAATTAGGGTTAGGGTTAGGGTTAGTATTAATATCTTTTTGGAAACGTGTTAGCATGATTCATATATATATATATATATATAGAATAGCATGATACATTTGAGATTAATTCTTTCTAAGCATGATTCGTATCGATAATATAATAGTACATTATTATGCTCAATACATAACATTCTAACATAATGTATTTATTTATTTTTTGTAGAGATATGGCCAACAAAAATATTGATAGGGATAGCAGTGATGAAGAAGGGAAGAAAGGACCTACGATTATGAGAATTATCATAGACATGAGGATAGAGGAGAAGTAGTCGAGTTGGGATGGAATACTTACAATCTTTCCATCGGCCCTTACGTAGATATGTTCTTGACCTACATTTCACTTGTGACCCGTAACCGTGTTCCTATCTCCTATAATAATTGGAAGCAGGTTCCACAAGGTCATAAGGAGCATATTTGGCAGGAAATCACGGTAAATATGCTATTTTATGTAATCATTTTTGTATGTCAAATGTTATTAATTTTATTACATTAACATCGGTATACATCTACATGTCTTATTTTGCAGAGAGTGTTCAATGTCCCAGAGAGTGGGAAGAAATGGCTTCTTAGACATTGTGGGGAGCGTCTAAGAACCTTTAGGTCATATTTAGCTCGTAGAAAAATGTATAGAAAGAAGGATGGTTCTGTACGACAGAACCCACCCAAACAATACGGTTTCATCGATCAAGAAAGTTGGAACCAATTCATTGCTTATCGTCTTACGGTGGATTTTAAGGTACTTGTTAGATAACAATTAAACTTTTTGTATCAATCCCAGTATTATGCTTAATATTGAAATAACCATGTCATTATGTTTTGGCTTGTCACATAGGAAAAAAGTACCCAAAATAAAGAGATTGCCAAGCAAAATAAATACTGGCATAATATGGCTCGCAAAGGCTATGCGGGCCTTGAAGAGGAGTTGGTATGCATTTTGTGATTATCTATTTACATGCAAATGTTGAATTTTATAATAATATTCTTAATTAAGAATATTTTTTGATTTGTAGCTCCTAGCCCAAGACTTGGACCCATGTACCTCGTCCATTAATATTGGTACATTATGGAAGAAGGCTAGAGCAACAAGAGATGGATATATTAATGAATATGTTGATGTTGCAGCCAAAAAAATTGTAAGTTTGTAGATATCTAGAACCCTACTTAGTTTTCTTTTAGAAAACTATTATATTATGCTTATTCCTATAAGTTAAATTTACAGGACGAACTTGAAACGTCAGAAGGTGAGGAGGTGGACCAATATAGCATTGTGGCCCAAGCTACAGGAATTGTAGAACACCCTGGAAGACACAGGGGCATTGGATTGGGTGTTACGAGAACGAGCATATGTGGTCGATCTCGTGGTTCTCGTAGCACTAATGAGCAAGTCGCCATCCTCACCCAAAAATTGAATTTGGCATTTGAACGGATGGCAACAATGGAGCAAGAGTTGTCATTTATTAAATCTCAAGGGTATAAGCCATCCGATTCAGTAGACCATGATCAGCTTCACATACCTAATGTAAATAGCGTCAGAGATAGTTGTGAAGCTGATGCATTTCTTTCTACTCTTCCCGAGGTAAGCATTACAAACTATGAAATGTTATTAAATGTATTCGGTGTAATAAATATTAATAATGTGTAATATTTTTGTTTAGGGTTTGCGTAAATGTGACTTATTAGCGAATGACCTTTCAACAATTTTGGCGAAAGGAAGGGTCCGCATCAGTCACAGTACCGAAACGCAGACAATCCATGGGTACAATTTAGCCCTAAATACAAGGCCGGTGAGTATTGACACTCCAATCATTGGCAGTGCACACTTGCCTTATTATAAAGAGGGCGATGAGGCAACCACAGTACTAGAAGCTCATGGAAGCTTCGTGGCTTGGCCTGCGGATCAAATACGTCTCACTACTGAAGAGGTATTGACATTTGACATCTTCATTAGACCTTGTTTAGTAGTTACACTATATATACCTTTTTCATATATATATTTATATGCTCAATATATATTTTGTTTAATATTATCAATTAAGGAATCAAAAAAGAAGACTTCTTCTGCTAGTAAAACCAAGAGAGGTACTAGCAGAACGAGCAACACAAAATAGGGCGCTGCTAAAGGAAAGAGAGCTAAATCTGAAAAATCAGTTGCCCCACAAAAGATTCCTTCTTCAGATCAGCAAAGCCAACCTCCACCAGCATTAGCTATATTATATTTTTATGCCCAAAACTACCTCAGGGACAATTATATTTTCATTGATTATCGTCCTAAGTATGTTGGGAGGGACGATGCTACTTACATGGTATCGACGGCTGACATAAGCGACATTTATAATCAAGAATGGATGTCAACCATAAGTGTCGCCGTCTATGTCACGTAAGTATTATTTCATTTTGAGATTTTAGTACTCTTAACTTATACAATTGGAATTTTTATGACCTCTTATATGAGTTATTATTTATTAACAAATATGCATTATTTTTGTTGTCCATAGGTTGGTAGCTACTCGAGGTGCGATGGAGGGAATGCTGTCCTCTATTGTGTTTGTGTGCCCATACTACATAGCTGACGGTAGTACAATAAGAGAGGGTAGGCACATAAACTATTTAGCGGATCGCATTTTGATTGAGGGACACAACAAGCTCTATCTCATTCCTCACCTCGCAACTGAACATTGGGTTTTGTACGCCGTCTGACCTGATCTTAATAAAGTCTATGTGTTTGATTCCCTTCAAACCTATGACGTGCTTTTTGAAGTCGCTCGTCATGGTGGGAAGGAATTTATCGACATGTTAGTATACTTTTCACTTCTTACTTCATTAGCTTATTTATACATATATTCGCCTAGCTTTCATTATTTGAGGTATATATGCGTACTTACAATATTATGTATCCAACTCTATTTATTAGGGCACTACGGACAGCGTATCAAAGGAGAGGTGGGAATGGTGTCCCATACCCAAAGAATGTTCAATACGAGCCTGTCATAGTAAGTAGGAAGGCAACTATTTCGTATTTTATTTTAATTAAAATTAATATCTAATAGTTAGAGAGCTAACTGAATTTATTTGACAGTGTCCACAACAGCAAAACGACAAAGATTGTGGATACTATGTATGTAGAGCAATGGATCTGATAGTCCAAAATAGATCGGTCAACTTAGATCCAAGCCATGTATGTTTTCTTTTCGATATTTTTCCATTAATGAATCATGACATATATGTTTGATACTTGATGTAAGTGCTAACTGTATATTAATCAAAACTTGGGATTTGTAGTTTTTCACCGATGATTATGCACAAGGCCAACAATACAATGGTGAAGAAATTGATGAAGTGAGAGAGCAATGGGCCAAGCATGTGCACTCATTCATTCGGTATTAGGTAGATATCTATATATTCTACATGCATGTTCAGGTTTGTATTTTGTCTATGTCTTTAAGTCTTCTAAGCTAGATTTATAAACATTTTGCTTTGGCGTGTAGAGCTACCAAGTTGTGGTATGCCTACTAATTTTGATTCTTGAGTATATATGTCCGGTGTATTAACAAGGGATTGATTGAAATTATGGTGTGATTGCAGATTTGTTATCAATTGATGTTGTTTTACAATGCAGATTTGGTAATTATTTGAACATACAACTGTGTATGTGGGCAGGAACAAAACTGCAAAAACAAACCAAAAAACCGGAGTTTTAATAACGGTTCTGATGAAAACCGTTATTAAAACGTAGGTTTTAATAACGGTTTTCATCAGATCCGTTATTAAAACCGTCTTGTTTAACAACGGTTTTTCTGAAAAACAGTTATTAAACATGCATTTTATGCTCATATTGGCGGGTTTTTTTTATATTTTTGATAACGGTTATGAACCGTTATTAAAGATTTAATAACGGGCGTTTTAATAACGGTTGAAAAGCGTTATTAAAACTGTAAAATAACCGTTATTAAAACTACTTTTTGGGGTAGTGAATAAGATAATGAAAATAAGAATTAATAAAATATTATTACTTTGAAACTTTATGATTAAATAATTAAGTGGAATATTAAGGTATTGTTAGCCATAAATAATTGATTATTAAAATTTAAAAAGAATATAAAATTATTAGATAATAAATTATTTCTAAATTTAGATAAAGCATTATTAATAGAGTTGAATAGTTAGATAATAAAAATGTAACTTAATAAAATATTCAACTATTATATTACTTTTAAACAAAATTTGATTGTTATATTTTAAGTATATACCTATTATATATAATTTTGTTACCGGATGATAAACTAATTTATGAATAAAATATTACTAAAAAGACTTATATTTAAATAATTTTATCATTTTTCAAGAGATCTTCAAATTTTTTCAAATTGCATTTTGAAACCCAAACCAAAGCACGATGCCATTTAGGCATCGTATGGAAATGATGTTGCCCAAGTATATCATTAGCAAATAAATCAAACACTAAATGAAAATATAAACACCCATAGCAAGTTAATAATTTGCATGTGGTTAAAGTTTTAAATAATTATAAAATAAAATCATATTTTCTTTATTGGGTTGTTAATAAACAATGAAGCTAATCATATAAATGAGAGTTCTTTTTCCTTTCTTTGTTAAGTTAACACTTTAATATAACCATGGAATTTTAATTGTGGTTTGGAGCTTTAATTGATGTTTGAGTATATCATTAATTTATCCTACTATAGACATATACTTTTCTTTCTAATCTTTTAGTTTATACCATTTTACCCTAGAAAATTGCTCAAATAACTAAATATATTCCTTTGATAATATATTTAAAATTATGCAAACATGAGAACGTGCACAAATAAAACCTATATATTATATGTATTATCAAGTTAATTTCCACTACAACCGCTAAGTATTATGATTTGTTTCATTATAATTGTTTCTATAGATCTTCTCTAAACATCATTTGTACAAGTAAATTTTACCTCATTAAATTTTCTATTGCAATTGGAATTTTATAATTCTAGCTGTTCGTTTACATATTTACATAAATTCATATTTCAATAACTAAGTATTTGGGTGATTATTAAGGATTTAATTTTACCTTATTAATAGAGTGGAATAATAAGATAATAAAAATGTAACTTGATAAAATATTATTAAATATTAAAAAGATATGATTAAATATTAAAGTGGAATAACAAGATAATAAAACTTTAAAATATTAAGATATTACTGGCTATAAATCAATGATTATTGGATAATAAATTATTTTTAACCTTAGATAAAATATTATTAATATAAAAGAATAATAAGATAATGATAATGGTAATTAATAAAATATTATTGGACTTTGAAAATTTATGATTAAGTAATTTAGTGGAATAATAAGTTATTATTGGCCATAAATAATTGATTATTAAAATTTTAAAAAAATAAGAATATAAATTTATTAGTTAATAAATTATTTTTATTCTTAGATAAATTTTTATTAATAGAGTGAAATAATAATATAATAAATTATTTTTAACCTTAAACAAAGTATTATTAAAAGAGTGGAATAATAAGATGATAAAAATGATAATTAGTAAAATATTATTGGAATTTGAAAATTTATGATTAAATAATTAGAGATTACCCTAATTCAGTGGATATTTTCCCCTTTTGTAGATGATAAGATGCCTCTCTTACCTGACATATATTTTTTAACCTACTTTTTTATGTCTCTCGACACAAATATTAGGTATCATGTGAGATGGATAAGTGACGAGCTAGGACATATGTTAGAGAGGGGTTTATATGTAGGAACATATATTTTTAGGTTGTATTATATTTTGTGTATCTTGCCAAAGATTCAACCATGGTTAAAGGGGGGGGGGGTAGATATATAAATAAGTTTAACTATAGTAATTTTCTATACCCTAGGTTTATTGAGGGTGGATATTTTATGATAGATCATAATCACATTTCAAGGGAGTAAATAGTGAGTGATGATGAGTGGAGGTCTTGGCAAAAGATACCGCCAAGTATATATCATGATTTTCCAAATCATAGTTACGAGTCTATTGAAGATGTGAGATAACAAATGCTTCTACGAGAAGTATGGACTTAGTGGGTGATCGATCGCATCTGAGGTGGAACTAGGATTTGATTTTACTAAGGCATTTTTGGTTGCAGTAGCTCCATTTCAATATGTACTAGCCTACTTTTATGTATTAAGGTCCATAATATAGCTATTATGTTGATCCATGTTTCATCTTGTTAAGCTATAAAAATAATAAGATATTGTTGGCCTTAAATAATTTTATAAAACTTTTACAATACAGTTATGTATTACTCACTAAGGCAACTGATCCAACTAAGCTAATGAAATAATTTTATAAAATTGATCCATCTTGTAATTTTTTTTCATAGATATACAATGCCAATTGATAAAAGGTGGACAAGGTTGTGTAATAAAAAATCCGATGATTTTTGGGATGGTATTCAAATATTTATAGGATTAGAAAAAGATAACTTAAGATGGAATGGATTGACACGTTATCCTTGTAGAAGATGTGTTAAATTTGAATGGGATATGATAGATAGAGTTGAAGCCCACATTTTGTGGTTTGGGTTCATGGACGATTATGATACATAGAAATTTCATGATGAACTTGAAAGAGAACATGCAGAGGAAGAGATCAGAGATGAGATGACATACGTATTGGTTTATTTAATTGGTGGTGATCCACGTATTGAGGACAGTGAAAGAGTCGAGCCTATTAGGGATGACATGAATGCTACAAAAATAGTATTAATTGTGAAGCATTTTGAGGTGATTTTGAAATGCCCCAAAAATTTCTAATTTTGAATATTATATTTAAATGAGGTTTTATTATAAAAAGTAATTAAATAAATTATTTTATTAAAATAAAAGGAAATTAATTAGGACAAGTTAAGAAGAAATTTATTACTATTTTAATTAGGAGAAATTTGGGTATTTTAGCTAATTAAGGATTTTATTTTAGAAATTAACTAAATAAATTATTTTATTTAAAATAAGAAGGAGGAAATAGTTCCAAATTAATATTAATTTTATAAATAATTTAATGGAAGAAAATTAGGGTGTGTTGCTAATTAAAATAGAATTTATGGAAAATCTTGTAAAAATTCTAATTTAGCCTAAAAAGGGATTTAAATATTATTTTATTTAAATATTATTATTTTTAAATAACCCAAATATCCTAATTAATTTAATTAAGCCAAAACACTATTTTTTTCTTTTTCCCTTTTCTTTTTTCTTCTTCCTTTTTCTTTCTTTTTCTTTCTTCTTTTCTTTTTTTCTTTTTTCTTCTTCTCCCCGAACTGGGCCAACTCGTGGCCCAATTTCCCTTTCCTCTTCCTTTTCTTCGGCACGGCCCAGCCCGCGCCCGTCGCCCTTCTTTCGCCCGCCGACACGCGGCGTTTCGTCCGTGTTACGCCCGAAACTCGTCATTCCATTTAATGACCCCCTCACCGCGCCGACCAACTCGGTTCTCCCCCTTTTTCTTTTCTTTCCCCGGCCGACCAGTCCACCTCCTTTTCTTCTTCCTTCTTCCTCCTTTATCCTCCGTCGACGCGGCTGTAGCTCCCGACCCCATCAATGGCGTCGTCGGCTACAGAGACTTTGACCGGCCGTTTCTTATCTCATTAAATTCACCTTGACTCGAGGAATAAATTGGCATAACTCTCGTCCGTTATCTCTCTCCTGTTTCCTCTCCCCAGCCTCGCGAAACATGGATGCAACCCAAACGTTTGCCGACCAATTACTACCGCCGGCCACCCAAATCCTTGCACCTAATACCTTCCTGTCGACCCCCAAAACCCTATTATCCCATCTACCATCTACAAATAGCCTAATTGTAGGAGTTTTGGAATTTTTTTCTCACCCGAAACCCTAAGCGAGGGCTGCCATCACCATGAATTTAGATGCATCTTCCGCCACCGATAGCCAACCTCAGCGACACCGAAGCATCCCAATTTCTTCCCTGAAATTTCCTCTAATTAACTAAACTATTTTCAACCTTCGATTCTTCTTGCACGAGCCTCCATAACCGTGCAAAGTTTGCTGCTCATCTCGCCAGAATTTTCACCCCGCAACCTTTAAGCTGCCGTCCGCCGCCGTTTCCGCCACTTCTACTGCCCTTTGAACCACCCAAAAACTCCCTCTAATCCTCCTCCACCGAACCATAGCCTTATTTTAATTTTTCCCCTGCTCCTTCTCTCTTTTTCTTCATCTTTTTCCCTCTTAGATTGTTTTTTCGGCCACCGCCATGAACCACTGCCGGTGCCACCCATTCCCACCGACCCAAGGTGAAACCCTAGACCTTCTTAGTCACTATTTACTATTTATTGTAAATTATTTTATTTTTATTTTATTTATTAGTAATTATTTGAATATAATAATTATTTCCTTGCTATTAATATTATTATTATTTGATGTAAAATTTATGCTGAATTTTACTTGCAGGGTAGAGAGTAGTAATAAAATAATTTTATTGTTAGTTTTGAATTTTAAGTTATTAATTGAATTATTATATGATTATTATCATTCTTCTTCTATTATTAATATTATAATTATTAGAATAGTTATTATATTCATTTTATTAATTATTCTGGAAAATCATAGGCCCTAATTTTGTATTAACATTCGCACTTATGTATTTTAGTATTATTATTTCTATTGTTTTTATAACCATTAATAATATTATTATTATCTTTATTATTTTAATATTATTATATATGTTATTAATTTTATTATTAATATTTGTAAATAGTAGGTCATTAGTTATAAGTAGGGTCGAATCCCCACTTTAAATTTAAAGCTTATATTATTATTATTATTATTATTATTATTATTATTATTATTATTATTATTATTTTATCTTTACTAATATTATTTTGGTGAAGGGTAGAGACCCTTATATCACCCTTTTGTTTTGAAGTTCATTGGTGTTAATATTAGTTTTTTTTTTCTACTAGTATTTTTGTGTAGTTAATTTTAGTATAATAATATTTTAATTAAACATAAGGTCTTGGGATAAGTTAGAAATAATAGCATTCTTAAGAGAAAACATAATCATAGTATTTTTCCCATAGTAGGTGAGCCCAACCAAAGCCCTCAAGTGATATAGGAGTGTGCTCCAAGACCGGTGACGTTTTAGGTAAGGGGTGCTAAGGCCATACTTGTATTATGTGATTTTATGCTATACACGCCATGTGATGTTAATTATAGTGTATTTCGTGTGAATGTTGTATAATTGTTATTAATACAGCATGATTATGGGATTGAAGTATATTGGTGTGGATAAATGGTGGCATGAGAATCATGTGTACATTTATGTTATTATTGTTGTTTAATGTGGCCTTAAGACATGCATGATGGGGTTGTAAAATAATGATGGAGTTATAAAATATTGATGGGGAGTTGCATGTGTTAGGGTTTTGCATGGGTTAGGGTTTCGCGTGAAGTTGCCTGGTGATTAGGGTTTTGCATGAGGATTAGGGTTTTGCATGAGGATTAGGGTTTGCATAAAAGTAGGGTCCATGGAAAATGGGTTGCATGGGAGATAGGGTTTGCATGGAAATATGTTATACGTGGAGTTAGGGTTTGCATGGGAGATAGGGTTTGCATGGAAATAAGTTTTACGTGGAGTTAGGGTTCGCATGGGAGTATGGTTTGCGTGGGGATTAAGGTTTGATTGGAAGCGTAATTTACATGGAGCTAGGGTTGCATAGTTTTGGTCATGCATATCTAGGGTATTATCTAGGATGAAATTTGTTGAATAAGATACTTAAGATACTAATCACTTAAAGTGAAAGATCATTGAGATGGGACCAACCGATCCACCGGTTCGGAATAGTGGTTAGGGTGTTTACCCTATGCGTGACCGATCCACCAGCTATAATAGTGGTTAGGGCATGATGTCCTATGCGTAACCAATCCACCGATTATAATAATAGGGGTTCCCGAGGTCAATAAAAATAAACCATAGTTTGCAAGGTACCTAAAAGATACTAATTACTTACAGTGGAACACCATGCGAGCTGGGGCCAACCGATCCACCGGTTAGGAATAGTGGTTAGGACGCGTAGTCCTATGTTTATCCGATCCACCGGCTATAATAGTGGTTAGGGTATGATACCCTATGTGCCTCCGATCCACCAGCTATAATAGTGGGGGCTCCCGTATTCGCATGGATTTGAAAAAAAGGCATGATGTGTATCGATTTCCAATAAAAGATCAATTAAGTAATTAATCTGGACTTTAATTGGGCCTTTATATATCTACCCGATTGATTGTACGATATTATGTTATCGTGATTATGCCTCCGTTATGTCCTCTGTATGAATCTCTATGCTTATGTGTTGGCCTTAGTGCTTGGTTACCTTACTCAGTACGTAGCGTACTAATCACCCTTTTCATGGGTGCTGCTCATTCCCACGAGTAGCATACCCTTCTAACTTGTGCAGGTGGGCGAGACATCAGTCGGGACTGAGTGTTGAGCATGTTTGGCTCGAAGTTCGAGAGTGTTGTGGCCGTATTCATTCTTTACGCCATTTCATTTCTTTTTTTATTTCTTTGGTATAGTATTTACCATTTTCTGATTCATTACTCGATTGCGTCTTTTAATGAACCTTTTATCAATTGTAAGTTTAATTCTCTTTTGGAAATGAATTACATTTCTTGATGTGTACTCTGATTTTTTTTACAACCGTTTAATGATTATTTGAAGTTTAGGTTGTAATAATTTTGTAATTGATTGTTAATCTTTTCTTTAGCCTTAGCACTTGGTACTGGAACGGTCGGAGAGAACTGGTCTGGGACTAAGTGTGGCAGTAACATCCCCAGAATTCACGGGTTTTAAGTATTACTATTTTAATTACTTCCGCTTTAAAAAAAAGTAGTGAATTTTGGGGTGTTACAAGTTGGTATCAGAGCGGTTGATCCTTTCGGACACGCTCTTTCGGTTTTTTAAAAATGATTTAAGCTGATACCACAATTTGGTATTAGAGCAGTTGATTATTTTGATTACGCTCTTCCGATTTTTAAATTTTTAAGTTGGTACCACAAGTTGGTATTGAATCTAGTTTCGACCAAGCTCTTTCGTTTTTAATCTTTTTAAGTTGATACCACAAGTTGGTACTAGAGAGTTTGATCATTTTTGTGGCTACGCTTGTTCTCGAAATTAAATTTGGTTTACAAAATTTTTATCGGATTTTAAAGTGTGTTCAATCGTTCTTTTGTTTTTAACCTTTTTAAGCTGATACTACAAGTAGTATCATTTTCAAAATTAATTTGGAATAAAAATTTTTTCTTAATTTGAAATCGTTTTTGAACAAAAAAGGATTTATTTATTTTCAAGCATTTTTATTCCGGCCACAGTGAGAAGCGAATGTTAGAATTTTTAATTAAGTTTATTCTTAAGGGGGTAGTTTTTAAAAGTATTATTTTTGTATGGTGTCTCTATTTCCATTGATTTAAGTTTTATTTAGTAAGTTTATTCCTAAGGGGGTAGTTTATATAGGTATTAGTATTAGTTTGGTTTTCTAGCCACTTAGAGCATTTTCGACCCTAACCCTAGGCGCTCCCGGAGACTTCGGGGGCGAAGTCTGTTTTTTAGGGGGTAGTAATGAAATGCCCCAAAAAATTTTAATTTTAAATATTATATTTAAATGAGATTTTATTATAAAAAGTAACTACATAAATTATTTTATTAAAATAAAAGAAAATTATTTAGGACAAATTAAGAAGAAATTTATTACTATTTTAATTAGGAGAATTTTGGGTATTTTAGCTAATTAAGGATTTTATTTTAGAAATTAACTAAATAAATTATTTTATTTAAAATAAGAAGGAGGAAATAGTTCCAAATTAATATTAATTTTATAAATAATTTAATGGAAGAAAATTAGGGTGTTTTGCTAATTAAAATGGAATTTATGGAAAATCTTGTAAAAATCCTAATTTAGCCTAAAAAGGGATTTAAATTTTATTTTATTTAAATATTATTATTTTTAAATAACCCAAATATCCTAATTAATTTAATTAAGCCAAACCACTATTTTTTTCTTTTTCCCTTTTCCTTTTTCCTTCTTCCTTTTTCTTTCTTTTTCTTTCTTCTTTTCTTTTTTTCTTTTTTCTTCTTCTCCCCGAACTGGGCCAACTCGAGGCCCAGTTTCCCTTTCCTCTTCCTTTTCTTCGGCACAGCCCAGCCCGCGCCCGTCGCCCTTCTTTCGCCCGCTGACACGCGGCGTTTCATCCGTGTTACGCCCGAAACTCGTCATTCCATTTAATGACCCCCTCACCGCGCCGACCAACCCGGTTCTCCCCCTTTTTCTTTTCTTTCCCCGGCCGACCAGTCCACCTCCTTTTCTTCTTCCTTCTTCCTCCTTTCTCCTCCGTCGACGTGACTGCAGCTCCCGACCCCATCAATGGCGTCGCCGGCTACAGAGACTTTGACCAGCCGTTTCTTGTCTCATTGTATTCCCCTTGACTCGAGGAATAAATTGGCATAACTCTCGTCCGTTATCTCTCGCCCGTTTCCTCTCCCTAGCCTCGCGAAACTTCGATGCAACCCAAACTTTTGCCGACCAATTACTGCCGTCGGCCACCCAAATCCTCGCACCTAATACCTTCCTACCGACCCCCAAAACCCTATTATCCCATCTACCATCTATAAATAGCCTAATTGTAGGAGTTTTGGAATTTTTTTCTCACCCGAAACCCTAAGCGAGGGCTGCCATCACTGTGACTTCAGATGCATCTTCCGCCGCCAATAGCCAACCTCAGCGCCACCGAAGCATCCCAATATCTTCCCTGAAATTTCTCTAATTAACTAAACCATTTTCAACCTTCGATTCTTCTTGCACGAGCCTCCATAACCGTGTAAAGTTTGCTGCTCATCTCGCCACAATTTTCACCCCGCAACCTTTAAGTCGTCGTCCGCCGCCGTTTCCGCCACTTCTGCTGCCCTTTGAACCACCCAAAAACTCCCTCTAATCCTCCTCCACCGAACCATAGCCTTATTTTAATTTTTCCCCTGCTCCTTCTCTCTTTTTCTTCATCTTTTTCCCTCTTAGATTGTTTTTCCGGCCACCGCCGTGAACCACTTCCGGTGCCGCCCATTCCCGCTGACCTAAGGTGAAACCCTAGACCTTCTTAGTCACTATTTACTATTTATTGTAAATTATTCTATTTTTATTTTATTTATTAGTAATTATTCAAATATAATAATTATTTCCTTGCTATTAATATTATTATTATTTGATGTAAAATTTATGCTGAATTTTACTTGCAGGGTAGACAGTAGTAATAAAATAATTTTGTTGTTAGTTTCGAATTTTAAGTAATTAATTGAATTATTATATGATTATTATCATTCTTCTTCTTATTATTAATATTATAATTATTAGAATAATTATTATATTCATTTTATTCATTATTCTGGAAAATCTTAGGCCCTAATTTTGTATTAACATTTGCACTTATGTATTTTAGTATAATTATTTCTATTGTTTTTATAACCATTAATAATAATATTATTATTATCTTTATTATTTTATATTATTATATATGTTATTAATTTTATTCTTAATATTTGTAAATAGTAGGTCATTAGTTATAAGTAGGGTCGAAACCCCACTTTAAATTTAAAGCTTATATTATTATTATTATTATTATTATTATTATTATTATTATTATTATTATTATTCTTAATATTATCTTCATTTATAATATTTAGTTGTTATTATTGTTATTATTATTATTATTATTATTATTATTATTATTATTATTTTATCTTTACTAATATTATTTTGGTGAAGGGTAGAGACCCTTATATCACCCTTTTGTTTTGAAGTTCATTGGTGTTATTATTAGTTTTTTTTCTACTAGTATTTTGTGTAGTTAATTTTAGTATAATAATATTTTAATTAAACATAAGGTCTTGGGATAAGTTAGAAATAATAGCATTCTTAAGAGAAAACCAAATCCTAGTATTTTTCCCATAGTAGGTGAGCCCAACCAAAGCCCTCAAGTGATATAGGAGTGTGCTCCAAGACCAGTGACGTTTTAGGTAAGGGGTGCTAAGGCCATACTTGTATTATGTGATTTTATGCTATGCACGCCATGTGATGTTAATTATAGTGTATTTCGTGTGAATATTGTATAATTGTTATTAATACAGCATGATTATGGGATTGAAGTATGTCGGTGTGGATAAATGGTGGCATGAGAATCATGTGTACATTTATGTTATTATTGTTGTTTAATGTGGCCTTAAGACATGCATGATGGGGTTGTAAAATAATGATGGAGTTATAAAATATTGATGGGGAGTTGCATGTGTTAGGGTTTTGCATGGGTTAGGGTTTCACATGAAGTTGCCTGGTGATTAGGGTTTTGCATGAGGATTAGGGTTTGCATAAAAGTAGGGTCCACGAAAAATGGGTTGCATGGGAGTTAGGGTTTGCATGGAAATATGTTTTACGTGGAGTTAGGGTTTGCATGGGAGATAGGGTTTGCATGGAAATATGTTTTATGTGGAGTTAGGGTTCGCATGGGAGTATGGTTTGCGTGGGGATTAGGGTTTGATTGGAAGTGTAATTTACGTGGAGCTAGGATTGCATAGTGTTGGTCATGCATATCTAGGGTATTATCTAGGATGAAAGTTGTTGAATAAGATACTTAAGATACTAATCACTTAAAGTGAAAGATCATTGAGACGGGACCAACCGATCCACCAGTTCGGAATAGTGGTTAGGGTGTTTACCCTATGTGTGACCGATCCACCGGCTATAATAGTGGTTAGGGTATGATGTCCTATGCGTAACCGATCCACCGTTTATAATAGTGGGGGTTCCAGAGGTCAATAAAAATAAACCATAGTTTGCAAGGTACCTAAAAGATACTAATTACTTACAGTGGAACACCATGTGAGCCGGGGCCAACCGATCCACCGGTTAGGAATAGTGGTTAGGACGCGTAGTCCTATGTGTATCCGATCCACCGGCTATAATAGTGGTTAGGGTATGATACCCTATGTGCCTTCGATCCACCGGCTATAATAGTCGGGGCTCCCGTATTCGCATGGATTTGAAAAAAAGGCATGATGTGTATCGATTTCCTATAAAAGATCAATTAAGTAATTAATCTGGACTTTAATTGGGCCTTTATGTATCTACCCGATTGATTGTACGATATTATGTTATCGTGATTATGCCTCCGTTATGTCCTCTGTATGAATCTCTATGCTTATGTGTTGGCCTTAGTGCTTGGTTACCTTACTCAGTACGTAGCGTACTAATCACCCTTTTCATGGGTGCTGCTCATTCCCACGAGTAGCATGCCCTTCTAACTTATGCAGGTGGGCGAGACATCAGTCGGGGCTGAGTGTTGAGCATGTTTGGGTCGAAGTTCGAGAGTGTTGTGGCCGTATTCATTCTTTATGCCATTTCATTTCTTTTATTATTTCTTTGGTATAGTATTTACCATTTTCTGATTCATTACTCGATTGAGTATTTTAATGAACCTTTTATCGATTGTAAGTTTAATTCTCTTTTGGAAATGAATTACATTTCTTGATGTGTACTTTGATTTTGTTTTACAACTCTTTATTGATTATTTGAAGTTTAGGTTGTATTAATTTTGTAATTGATTGTTAATCTTTTCTTTAGCCTTAGCACTTGGTACTGGAACGGTCGGAGAGAACTGGTCTGGTACTAAGTGTGGCGGTAACATCCCCAGAATTCACGAGTTTTAAGTATTACTATTTTAATTACTTCCGCTTTAAAAAAAAGTAGTGAATTTTGGGGTGTTACAGATTTGCATGAAAAATATTTTCCCCTATGCTATTTGGAAGAAAATCAATCAACTGTTTATGTCAAACCGATCGAATGGTCCTAAAAACAATCAGCCGATTGACTAGTGTTTTTGTCATGATCTTGGTTGCTCTCTGCTTAAACCCATCAATATTTTTTTAGCACATTTAATCAACTAGCCTCAGAATAATTGATTGGTTTGGCCCAACCAATTGATAGGTTATGTAAAACCCTAGGTTTGATTGATCCAAACCAATCTACTTATTGGCCCAAATTAATAGATTGGTTAGTAAAATAGATCGACTGGTTAGGTTAAACCAATCGACTAATTTGGCAAGATTGTGTGGTTTTGATCTCTTGGCTTGGATATGCTTTGAGACTATACTTAATGCTGCTATATGATTTTTTTTAATGAGCGAAATATATCTTTTGATATGGATTGACAACCTAATGGATGGATTAAATAGATCATAATTCATGGCATACTCAATAGGTATTTATGAAGGCCTTAGTGGGAATGCCCAAAAAAGTATTTTAGGACTTTAAATGGGTCATGTAATTTAGATTATTATCCTAAAATGAATTATTTGATGGCATGAGTAATATTGATTAAGCATTAATAGAAATCCCACCACATGATTGGGGGAATGATAATGGTCAAGATGGAATAAGTATGTGGGTGCTTTGCTTTCTTGTTGTACAGGTCTTGTATGATCATGTAATCTTGATAAATAACGTACTAACCACTTAAAGTGAAAGATGATTTAGTTGTGTATGGGTTTTGGTTACCTAATCCTTGAATAGCTACTAAGGGTTAGTTTATTTTAAGGCGATATTCTAGTATATCCTAGTGCCTTACCTACTCTAAACACTGATGATGTAATAGGGGGTATTGACACTAAAGGGTTTGGTTACTTAGGTAATTTTTGGATTCGACCTAAACTTATGTCCATTGGTGGTTACTTAGTTTCTATCGGACTTTATCTCCTTTGGTTTGGATAAAATTCCATGATATGTGAGACCATGGGGTATGCACAATCCATCGGTTAAAAAGAATTTTGAATAAAAGTGTGGTTAAAGTGAAAAATAAAATAAAAAGGAAAAGAATGGTAAAAGAAATAATAGCTTATAAATAAATGACCTAATGGATTTTATAAGTTGGTAAAATGAACTTATTGTGAAACTATATGCATGGGTGATAAAAGCCTTAATAACAGTTGGACAATCTACCTAGTAGATTGCATGTTGTCATCTATGATGTTGTGATATGGTGATAAGTATGATGAGTCGTTTATGATATGAGTTTCTGATGCATCATATGACCATGATAGATCATATATATCTATTTATATGGAATAGGCATGGAATATATTATTATGATCTCCGTATTATGTTAGAATTTTTTGTGCTTGTGACTCCCATTGAGGAGGTCACTCACTCAGTATGCAGCGTACTGGTGTTTCCATTTTCTCCATCACCTGCTCATTTTCATGAGTAGAGGACTATGTGTAGATTTTCTAGGATGGTTAGTAGTAGGCTTACCTCATGTTAGATGTAGGTTCGGAGAGCATGGATATTTATAGGCTTTTGTGCGGTCTTTGATGGACCAGAGTTTAGGATTACCCCCTAATTTTTATTCTGTAATTGGAATTTTTTACTTTAGCTTAATTTTTCCTAATGTATTTGAATATTTACGGACCGTTGAGGTTCTGTACTTGAAAACCTTTCCCTCAATATTTATATAACGTGTATAAAATATGTTTTTGGCACACTCTAATTTGGTTTTGTTTGGTTTGATTCTCAACCTTGTATCTAACATGTGATGGGTGGCTGACACCTATCCTATGTTAAGTATGACAATAACACTCGATTTTTCCTAAGTTCTTAGAAGTTTTTCGCTTCTGTAAGGTTTTCAAAATAAAATTTTTTAGTAGTGAAAAATAGAAGTGTTACACCATATATTTTTATGCAAGGGTATGTTAAATTTATGTATGATAGAATGATAAATTAGGGTTGTTTGTGGTAAAATAATTATGCATGATTACGGTTTTATTTGCTAAACGAGCTTAATTTATTTTAGTGGAGAATTGGTAATTTTGTCACATCTAAAAATTCCTAGAATTATAATTTTATATTAATGTATCTATATTAATGTTATTTATTCATACCATGAATTTTGCTTAATTTTAATAACAATTGGTGTTAAAGTGGAAAATTATTAAGTAATTGATATATAAAGGCATTATGGTCATTTATAGCTAATTATGTCTAAAAGTGTGAAGAATTGGACTAGGATGGCCTTAATGGATTCTAGGTTAAGCTAGTGTTGACTTTTATTGTGGCTTAGATCATTAACCTTATGTTTAGGTTAAATTATTAGAAATAAAGGAAAATGGTTAAGTATGGAATTAGAATAAGTGTGTATTATGTGATATTTTATAATTACCTTATTAAGATATTAATAGTTAAAGTGAAAAACCTTGAGATTTGGGAATGGTTGTTATTTAAGGTTAGCTACACTAAAGAAGAAGTAAGAGCCCACGTTTTAGTTTAGTGGTTTCGTGGGATGCCTCGGCATTTTGGTTAAGGCCCTCGTATACTCCATAGATGACCTACGAACCCTATAGAGGATATTGATACTTAAGGATTAGGTGCCCTAAGATGGGAGGATATTATGTTGACCTATTAAACCAATATGATAGGATTACTTGTATGTCTATGCGTTACAAGTTGGGAGGATACTGTATTGCTTTAGTGCACTGGTATAACAGGTGTACTTCATATATCTCCATGTTATTATTGTATCCTTTGAGTAATTAAAGTAAAAATAATTGTTCTATAAGGATTTAAATAGATTGTTGTGATTTGTTAATTTGGTAGTTACCTCCATGCACTACTTAGTTTTGGTACTTTAGTTTGATAGTTACACCCATACACTGTTTATATTTGGTATATTGGTTGGTAATTATCTTAGTGCTTTCCTTATCATGTCATAAGTGATATGGGGGTGGTGTTTGTAAAAAGACTTAATTATGGTTTGGTTTTTTCCTTTTATGGGACATCCTTGGTGTAATTAGATTAATGAAATAGTCATAATATGGTTAAGTTTGATGTGATGAACATGTGATATAAAATATGATATGAGTTATGTTATGAATGCGACACTTAGCTTTGGTATGTACTATTTATTGTATTCTGTCATGATACTTTGTGTTACATGTGATATTTGCGTGATTAGTATTGTATAGTGATTTACTTAGTACCGTTGTATTGATGGGTTCCATTTTATGGTTCCCTACCTATTCAATGGGTAGTCTTAACCTTACTTGAGTACTTTAAGGGTACAACTTGATGGATTTTGGTAGGGGTTGAGGGTCATAACTATTCGTTGTCCATTCCGACATCGTTTGATCTAAATATTCCTTAGACTCTTATGTCACATTATGTATTTCTTTTCCTTGTCAATTATAACTCTTTTGTTTAATCTTTTGTTATCTGAACACTTTAATATTGTAATAAAATATTTATCCGATTCTTATCAATTTTTGTTCTTAATCGATGTGGATAAAAAATTTAGCCTTAATACTTAGTGTAAAAATGTAAAGGAACTGGACTTATACTAAGTGTGGTGGTAACACACTACGCTTTTAATGGTTTAGCTTATGTAATCAAATCTTTTCAAAGAAATTTTCAATTGCTAAAAATGAGGTGTTAAATACTATATATTTAATGCACCTACACAGTCTCATTTTATATTGCTTTTACTTAGCAAATTTACAACTAGCATACTATATATTTAATGCAGCTACACAGTCTCATTTTATATTGCTTTTACTTAGCAAATTTACAACTAGCATACATAATGAGGGTGCCTTTTGATGTATAAAGAATCATCTAAGAACTTGGAAAATTCTGAAAAATCAAAATAGCTTCCACGTTGAAACTTTAAACGTCGTGCATATACCATGCAGTCTTCTTGCACCACTCTTGAGTCACTTAGAATCTTCATGGCTTGATCTCCACATGTCTTTAATTTACTTGTTATACCTTCAAATTCATCATCACATGTCTTCGAATTCTTCAAAGGTACTATATACACAACATCACCATATGTACACAAAGTCACCATAGGCGAATATTGCACTTCTTTTGCTTACATCAATTTGAACCTTTTCAACATGTAACACACTTCATCTTCTTCACCACACACACTTTCACACATTCACATTTTTCTTTTTGTCACTTTCCTTACATTACCGTTACTACGATCCATGGTCTCAATTTCCTTTAATGAAAAAGTTCTTCTATTTGCACACTCATTAGAAAAATGACCATATCCCCTACACTTATAGCATTGCTTATTCTTAAGAACATCTTCAACCATATTATCTTTTCCTTTCTCTTCATGTGTAATCAATCTTCTTTCATCTATCTTTGAACTTCATGAAACATCAATATGAGAAGAAGAAATGGAAGTTTTTTAAATCATCTTGGATGTCTTATTTTGCTTTTCACACTTTAATGCTAACTTGATCACATCATCTAACAAATCATAAGAAGAAACTTCAACTTTGTCTCTCAAATTTACATTTAACCTCTTAAAAAGCTTGCATATGTTCACTCCCTTCTTTCGGTTACATCGCATATGTGGAAAAGTCTTTAAAACTCTCTTACATATTCTCCTATGCTTAAATTATCTTTCTTGAGAGTAATCATCTTAATGAAATTATTTTTCTCGAACTCCTTAGGAATGAATGTCCTCTTCATGTGCTTCTTTAAAATTTCCCAAGTCTTTATCTTTGATTTTGCTTCTTTCTCTCTTGATTTCTTCACATTTTCAAACCAAGTATGTGCAAACTTTCTTAACTTCAATATTTCTACTTTGCATCTCATTTGATCATCATAATCTTTGAAGTAAAAAATTGCATCGAGAGTTTGCATCCAATGTATAAAAATTTTAGCATCTAAATCACCATATAAATTTGGAATATCAATCTTCATGTACCTTTCTTCGTGGTCTTCAAATATTCGTATAGAACCTCCCTCATGTTGATTTGAATGTGCTGAATTAGAATGCTCCTCAACATACTCCATCCTTTCATTAACTCGTCCACCGTTACTTTGCAAAGCCCTTCGTAGTATTCCTTCATACCTATCACAATCAAAATTGTGTGTGATCTTCCATGTGATGAAGTTGTAATTGCATCTTGGTTATAGTATCTAGAAGAGATCTCATAATATCATCATTTTCCATCTTTGATTTCGAACCCAAAATACAATTCCAAAATGCTTTCTTGATGGTATTCAACAAGATCTTGATAAGTTTTGGATGAATATCAACTAATACTCATGAATATCTTCAACTACAATGCTTTAAAGATATACTAAACTTCCTAACAATGAATCTTGATAGGTTCTTTATAATAAAATAAAAAAACAAGATTGGAGGAAAAAGAAACAAAAATGGGTAAAAAAAAAACTTTCAAACCATCCACTCACAATAAACAAAACTCCACAAGAAAATAGCCCAAAATAGGATCGAGGATGAAGAAGGATTCAAGATCAGCTTTGATACCAGTTTTGATGCGAATGTGGGTCGAAAGATATTCAAGTAAACAAATGGATCTTCTTTATTCTTCAACAATGATTCTCAAATGGATGTATGAAGTACTCATGCATTCGAATGTCATCGAAGTACTAATAAGACAGAAAATTTGATACTTCACAAAGATAGTAATCGAAGGATTTTTAATAAGAACTCAAAAAGAACCACTCACCAAAGACAATCAACAAAAACCACACATAGGAATTTTTTCATAATCAAGCAATCTCATAAAGAGAAATGAAAAAACTCACAAAGAGATTTTTATTACTCAACTCAACTTCATTTAATGTCCCATCTATTCTCTCCTCTAGTGTTGACATTATTCCATATATATATTGGCATAACCCACAAAAATACCCACCCAATCAACCACATGACACGTTGGGGTTAGGTTTAAGTTACAAAAGTGACACATTAAATCATAACTATCAATAAAACTCTAACTTATTACAATTGAATCCTTACTTGTCATTATCTACTTTTGATGGTTGTAGTTCACTTATTCTAGCTGCCAATTTTTCATCGTTGACTAGTCAACTAATCAACCAACTCATTAAGGCTTCGTTTGGTTGTGCAAAAATCTCCTACTTGAAAGATTCTTCAATTTAGAACCATATCTTCAAGAAAATGGTTTTTATCTTTGAAAACACTTCCAAGAACCTCAAGAAACATCCTAAACATATCCAAGAATCATGTTTAGATGTATTAACATATTTGCACCTGCATCAATCTTGGTGGAATATGCATAGAAAAGATTAAAGATCAACAAATGCTTGAGATAATACAATGTTGCTAGATTCTTAAAGGAGAAAGAAAAGATAAAGAAACCAAAAAGGATAAATAAATCAAGATTTTGATGAGTTTATTGATAAGAGATGTACTGTTAAGATGAAGATATGCTAATAAATGGTTTTTTGGTAGAATTCAAGAAAAACAAGAAGACAAAATGAAGAGAAAAATGGTGTAGAAAAATCCAAAGGAAATTAGCAAAATGAATGGAACAAAAGACCTAGAAAAGTGATTACCTTTAAGAAGGATAAACATAGGCTTTGATACCACTTTTGATGTGGGTTTACATGCCCACTCCAACATGCAACCACCATCATATATCAACTCCAATTCGAATGATGAAATTTGAACTCAAAGGGTAGGAAATAGATATGAATGAAAGTGATTTTACAAAGTAAACACTCCCAAACTACCAACTAATGATTCATCAAGATTTCCTCACTTGGGGTCCCTCAAGAAGAAGACGCGAAGTAAACTTCCAAAGGTAAGAATAACTTTGAAGAGATTCGCAAAGTATATATTCAAAGACATAAATCCAAACTCACTAAGATAAATGGACATACACAACTTTAATAAACAAAGTATATGAAATCGAATAAAACTCACAAAGAGAATTCCATTACTCAACATTACACTCTATTATATAAAGTCATATGTATGCCATATATATATGCATAACCCACGAAATATCTAGTCATTAAGCTAGATTACATGTTGGGATAAGGAGGAAATTAATTAAGAACAAACCATAACTAATTGAAAAACCTTAACTAATTAGTGTCGAACCAAACTAATTATAAATACCACGTTGCATGTATGTTTCTCCATGTCCAAGATGTCACCTTGTCATCTTTGACTTTCAACACATTTTCCAACTCAGCAAGGCTTCGTTTGGTTGCACAAAATTGCTGATTTTTTTAATTTATGCCCAAATCTTCAAGAAAGTATTTGCAACTTGAAAAACACCTCCAATAACTTTAAGAAATATCTAAAATATATTCAAAACGCATGTTTAGATGTATGAATGAGGATTCATCCGCATCACATATGTTAGTAATAAATTAAAAACTAAGCCCTTTCTTTGTAATATATATGCGTATGCATATGTGTGTATGTATTATTGTTATTAGTAATACACATATGCTTTTAAGATCTAGTGTATATATATAATACAAAGGATACAAAGAAAGCCCAAATGCTAAAATATATTTTTTAGTAAAAATCTCAAATAGTGTTATTAGTAATACACATATGCTTTTAAGATCTAGTGTATATATATAATACAAAGGATACAAAGAAAGCCCAAATGCTAAAATATAATTTTTAGTAAAAATCTCAAATAGCTTAGAACATAAATCAATTTCCCATTTGCGTAACCCGATATATAATCCATATTAAAGCTTGTTCAAATCCTAATCCTTCAAAAAAAAAAAACAAAATACAACAGATAATAGATAAGATTATTCTAAAAATAAAAGAATCATTATTTACTAAAATTCAAACAAAAAAAAATTAAATTAAGATATGAAGGTTTGTATTAGTAACTAACCCAAATAATATGCTCGCCATCGCAACCAATCACACTATTTCTACCACTATATCTGGAAGTGAAACCTCCACTTGTGATACACTCCCTTCCAAAGCAAAGGATACTTAAGGAATGATGAAGTTAGTAATGTATTCATGGACTCGGCGGTACCCCTTCATCACAATATCATAGTTTACTACCAAGCTAGTTATTGCAATTGCAGTAATAGAAAACCAAGGCTCAAATTTTAAAGGAAGGAAGATATAGACTTGAAATAGACATGACAAAGAGCCTAATATCAATTGCAGACGTCGGATCCAGTGGTTTTGGTACTTGAAATTCACCGTTCTAATTAAAAAGTAAAGACACATGGTAAAAAAGAATGTCCACATCTTTGTCGGCTCCTCATCAAACAACTCCTTTGCTCCAAGTAAGTTGTTGAATATCGCCAGAAATTGGATAATCATTTTGCTGTGTAAAACAGAAAAAGAAAAATATTTTAACAGAAGTGGCAAAAATAAAAATAAAAATTAATGCCAATGAGCTATCCCAAACCTACATCATAGCTAAAGCATTGTTGCTATACTATCTACCAAAGGGAAGGAAATTCATGCACAAATTAGCAAAAGAATTCCAGTAATCTTCAAATAGGATGTCATCACACGATATGTATATTTTATTCATAATAGTCAATAGTAACTATCCATCTATTCTATTGAAGTACAACAACATATCGATGCTTTCTTCGCAAAACGATAGTTATGACTATCATCATAAGTGAAGAATCACCACTCAGTTCCTATCACCAGCCTTAAACAAGAAATACATGCTATCAAATTTCATCAGGATAATAGTGCCCTTGTGTGAACATTTAATCATATTAATGCCAGGTAATTCTACGGTCTAAGAAGATTCTGTATAAATTTATAAGTCTCCGTCGAGCTTTCCCTTGGTCGTGTAATCTGATCGAGAGAGGAAAGGAGCCTCAGTCGCATGGGAACATTTAGGTGATCCAAAAGTTGGGAGTGGGTTTGGGTCTCCTACATCTTGAATTTTGTGCGCTAGGGAAGTTAATTTGGAATATATCTGTACGAGGAAAGATCCCTTGTAGGTCAAATAGATTCATGCAGTTTATTTGAGATGGGTGGGTGATCTGACATAGATACCTTACGTGATGGATTTTTCAACATGTGTCTCGATCGAAGCAGATTTCAACCCATGGTCAGTGGACGTAAATTTTAGCGCACGCTGTGTTTTCTAGGGTGCTGAGCCTGCGTCAATGGACCATTGGTCCATGTGCTGCTGATTTCCCCTTAGCGCTTGGAGGCGCATTCGGGCAGCATTTGCTTCAAACCACGTGTGTGTATTTATTTATATATATTATTATTTATTAGTAGCTGGTATTCAAAAATCGGAGACACTACCAGAAATGGAGGCGTTATGCGACACTGCAGCGGTGCCGGTTCTGCATTTCAGTAAGGTGATGATTTTTATTTGCCATAAATCTAACTCGAAGAAAACTACCAAACAGCATCAGCTAATAGCTTGAAAATTGGCATATTTTCTAGGATGAAATCCACTAATCTTTCTTTCTTTCTTTCCATGCATGCCATCTTTACCAGAGAAAGAAAAATACTGTATCTATCGAAACTACGCTACGCAGCTAAAAACTGAAGCTACTAATCTCAATATCAAAGCAAAAAAAGAAACGTATAAATTTGAGTGGAAAAAAAAATACTCAGCTTTTGTGTTCATCTATGGATGGTGCTAAGCAATAAACAACATGAAAGAAGACCCTAACAATGATATTAGCCTAATTGAACTACCAAATTAAGCTAAACTCACTACTTACCGAAAACAAAACCATCGCACCAACAGTTAATTACATCCAACGCTGTGCAATATATATATATATATATAAAATAAAACTAACCTTTGATTGTTTTGTTGCTATCCCTTTTTCTTCAGGTTCAAGTTGTCTTTCTTGAGTAATCACTGATTTAGTCCTCTCTGTTTGATTTTGAAGAACTCTGATGGTTTTATTTCATACAACACTCTGTGGGGTATATATACAGTGAAGTCTGTTGACAAACTATTACGGGTTTGTCGAAGCCTATATCTTATTATTATTATTATTGTTATTATTTATTAATAACATATGTCAACAGTCTGACAATTCAAAAACATCGCCAGATGCCGACAGGGCAATTCTCACAGACCGCTCCTCCATATCCCCAGGGAGAATGCAGACCGCTTTTTATGGCACTTCAGTCGGCCTATCAACAATATTTGTCTTGCCCTCCGATTTATATATATGTATAGTTGTGCCGTCAATAACTTTGGTGGGGAAAACAAGACCAGACACAGGGAGTTCGAGGAGAGAGATAGAAAGAAAACAAAAGAGAGTGCGACGGAGATTTATGCAAATAAAATCAGCACAGATTTATTATTATTTTTTAAATTATTTTAGAAAAATTGAAATTCATTTTTAGTATAAATATTTACATCTATAATAACCTTTTATTAAAAAATAACTTTTATGTTGTGTCTAGACCACGGCCGATACTAATAAACGCAATGGCATAAACAATACTACCTTTCTAGTACAAATTTATAGTCGGTTTAGGTAATCATATATATATATATATATACACTTCTTCCATATAAAAAATAAGTTATTTTATAATTGTATATATTGTTTTAGAAATTAATAAAAATAATCTTAAAATTACACTAACATCCTTTATTAAAAAATAACAAAGTAATAATTTAACGCATATATAATTAAAAAAGAAGTAAAGGTAAAAATTAAAATTAAACTTTTGCTTTTCTAAAATAACTTTCTTTTTAATATAAAAATTTGATAATAAACTGATTTACTTTTCGATATAAAAGGACCATATGTTAGCTTACATATTATTAGCTTATATACTACCTTCTAATTTTTTTTTCTCAAAAATATCTATTTTTATTATCATAAATTGCTATAAAAATAAATTAATTAATATCAAAGTCCATATCCTAAACTATTAATATTTATATATTCCTTCAAATCACATGCCGATTAAATATTAACTTATCAAAATATACTTTACTTAATTATATAAACTTCCACCAAACAATTGAACGCACTTCTGATGGGATGCCTACCAAAGAAAATTAAGGCAACTAATCATTAGTAGTATTTTAAATGGAAACTAACAAAATGTAAAAATAAAAATAAAAATTAGTTGGCTAGAACAGTACATTGTAAGTATTCATCCAAATTAATAAGACTATTACTTGATGGTAGAACATCGATTCCTTAAGACTATGTTTAATAATTAGAGCGACAATAACTGTTGGCTGACTTATGTCAATAACTGTTGGTTGATTGTTTTATATACAAATTTCAGAACTGAAGGTATTATTAAATATCATTAGTATATTTATACTTTAATTAACATTATCAATTAAGAATATAAGTACTTATGTACTGATTAAGGTGCTGTTTGGTATTACTTATTCTTAATAATCACTTTTAGATAAAAATTACTTTTATAAATCTACTTTTTTAAAAGTACTTTTGTAATTAAAATATATGTTTGTTTTTACTTTTATTGTATAAGTAATTAATATTAAAAAACTATTTATTGTACCTCATTGTTATTTGGTTTTTATTTTTCTATAAATTTACTTTTTATTTTACATCTTCAATTTTTAACTTTCTATATATATTTTTTGGTAATAATTATTATGTAAATTATGTAATATTAAAAATTAAAAATCATACGAGACATAAAATATATATATATATATATATATATATATATATATATATATATATATATATATGTATATATATTAAAGTACTAAAAATTATAAATTTATTTAAAAAATTATGAAGAGTGCTTTATTATTCTGTTCAAATGCTTTGCTAATAATGACTAATGAGGACCTTGTTTGGGGAAAAAATCGTGCTTCTTTCCGCTCCTCTCCTCCTTCTTCTTCTTCTTCTTCTTCTTCTTCTTCTTCTTCTTCTTCTTCTTCTTCTTCTTCTCTCTCTCTCTCTCTCTCTCTCTCTCTCTCTGTCTCTGAATCAGGGCGGATTTTTCCTCCATTTTTATCCGCAGCATTTGTCCCGGCGGTTCTCTGATGCGGTGGGGCCGGCATGCATGGGATAGAAGTAAGCCATAAGGGCTGTTTGTTTCGTTTCATCGAGCGGCCGTACAAAACAACGGGGCGTTGACTGCTTCCTCTGCTCCGAGCTCATGGCATACGACGGAGAGGAGGGTTCACTGAGGCTTGAGGGAGTGGGAAGCCCGTTCTGAGGAAGAGCAAATGGGGCATGCTGTATACTAGGAGTGGGCATACGCAAATTGATGAGGAAAACGGAGGTGCAGCCACGGAGATTCCAAATTTTGGGAAGACGTGACATGCAGAGACCTCCCTCTCTTTTGAGAATTAATGCGCGATGGTGGGTGGCGTCAGTATAAATACTATAGTTTTGATTTCATTTTACATGGAACCGAATGACCGCCCTATTCGGTCGGTGCCGAGGGCAGATTGGTGGGTGGTCCATGAAATTTGCTGAAATTATTGTGAGGTTGCTTTCCGATTGTTGAAAACAATTAAAGATGGTTTCGATTACGAGGGGCATTTTTCTTTGGAAACTTAAAAGTTGGGTTTCGGGAGGAGATATTTGGCTGACGGTAATCTGCGGGCGTATTTTCGTCGGATTTGGGGTAGGAATGGCGTCTATGATGTCTCCTCTCTATATATCCGAAGCTTCTCCGGCTAAAATCCGCGGCGCGCTTGTCAGCACCAATGGATTCCTCGGCGGCGCCATTCTCATCGCCGGTGGCTAGTTTCTGTCCTACTGTATAAACTTTGTGATTGTTTTCTCTTCCTGGGTGGCTAGATCAGCCAACGCCGCCATTGTTTCTATGGTGATTGTTGAAGAGGAGGTGGTGGGGGTAGCGCCGTAGCGGGGAAGCCGGTGGTGTGGAGCATACAAGTTGGTAAGCATACCAGAAGTAGCCGGTGGTGTGAAATGAACGTTTTTTTTTTAAAAACACCGTGCCGCATATTTTAGAAAAGTAGTTTTAAAAGTAGATAAAACTTACTTACAGATTATTACTTTTAGAAAGTAATTTTTCCTAATCACTTTTTTATAATTACTTCTTAAAAGTAAAATCAAACACTTATAAAAATTTATAATTACTTTTTATAATTAATTATCTAAAAAACTACTTTTTTTAAGTAAAAACAAACAAACTCTAAAATAAATGAATAAGTTAAGTATAATAAAAATGTGACGGTGTAATAAAATTTGAATGCAAAAACCTTCTTCAAGTAGGAAACTACTAAAAACTGTGTGATGCAGCCGTGTAACTTTGCATGGAAGGTTCGTATAATATAGCTGACCTCATAAAAGGTTCCTTCTTATATTTCCTCCTACAACATATATTTTCTCCATTCCCGAAAGAAAATCTCTCTAACTTTGAATAAAAATTTAAAATAATATTTAAAAAAAATTAATTCTTACTTTTTTATTTTTATTTTTCTCTTTTCTTCTATGAATTAATTATTATATTATTTTATAATAAAAAAATATAGTAATTATATTTATTATGATATAAAATAATATATAAATTATTAAAAAAATATTTTTTATAAATAGACGGAGTATTATTATTATTATGTACTCGTTGCTTGGGAATACATGTGAGAAGTCAGCCAGCCGGATATCATGGTCTATCTCGCCACTTTCGCATAATCCTGACTTAGCGCCCACGCCCAACTGAATTTATAACGACTAAACAAATGGTAGACTTGGTACTAGTTGGTGTCCTCATCGCTCCTCGATCTCCCCAAAGGACAAAGTATGACATGTATTGCTAGGAATATTCATAAAATTCAACAACACAAACAAAACAAAAATTGAGGATCTGCCATGAAATATGTAGGTATCTGCGGAAAGGTTATGAATATCAGAATATATATCAGAATATCAGAATATTTGGTTCTTTATTATGTCACTTAAGAACCAAATATAATAGTCGAATAAAATTACTGTAACAGTTTTATGAATCTACTAAATTACTATAATAATTTTATGAAACTACTAAACTACTATCACTACAAAATAAATGATTTGTGCCAACAGGGCCTTATCTGTGGGTAAAAGCTATTTTTCTGTTGGTAAAAGTTTTTACCAACAGATATTTTTTTGTGACAAAACTGTGGGTAAAAACTCTGTGCTTAAAAGTTTTACCTGTATCATCTGTTGGGAATAATTGATAATGCCCACAGATATTTATCTGTTAGTAAAACTTATGCCCACACTTATATCTGTGAGTAAAAGTATTAACCACAAAATAATATCTGTGACTAAAAGTATTACCCACAAAACAATATCTGTAACTAAAACTATTACCCACAAAATAATATCTGTGACTAGCAGTATTAGGCACAAAATTATATCTGTGATAAAAAGAAATAACCACACAATTATATCTGTGTGTAAAAGTATTAAACACAATATTATATCTGTTACTAAAACTTATTACCAACATATATATATTTTTGGATATACATATTAACCCTGTATGTGTGTGTTTGTGTGTGTGTGTGTGTGTATATATATATATATATAGTTAAAACCTGTATCGGCCAAAACGTACAAAATATCAAATATCCAATATCCACCTGTAGTAACAATTTATGCTTATATATATATATATATATATATATATATATATATATATATATATATATATAATTAACTACACCATATATAATTATCATTGTGTAGTACAAAATAATTAGTTGTTTAGCTCCCAAAGGCATAACAGTCCTTTAAGTACAATACTATATAAACGACTTATAGCATAAGCTATTATACAAAAACATCTTCATACATTGATATACAAAATCATCGGCTATTATACAAAAACATCTTCATATGCTAATATACAAAATCATCGACCATCTTCGTAAGCTTACGAGCAAAAGCACCGATATACAAAATCATCGACCATCTTCGTAAGCTTACAAGAAAAAGCACCGGGCATCTTCATTAGCTAACATATATACAAAAACATTGGGCATCTTCATAATTTGATATATAAAAATATCGATCATATTCGTAAGCTAACAAACAAAAGCATCAACCGTCTTCATAAGCCGACTCACAAAAGCGTTTTTATAAAAACGCATCAAACATCATCTTCTTCATTTTCCTCTTCAGTGTCATCCTTTTCATTCTCGTCATCCTCCATTTGATAATAATCGTCAACATGTTTTCCCTAAAAAAATATATACAATTAACTTAATCATATTAATCTAAATTCATATCAAAAAGCTAGATGATGAGAGTTTGTACTCTTTAATTGAGTATATACATATCCAAAGTTTTTTTTTTGTTTGGGTTTTTGCATAAGATTGGTACGGAAACTATCTTCTAGGTTTGGATTGTATAATTTATTTAATATTTAACTATTTATAATAATTTACTAGGATTCCTCGTCTAATAAATATTTTGAGAACCTAATTTATGTAGGAGGAGTTGCAACTTGTGAAGAAGGGTTTTTGGGTCTAAAAACACCCTACGGTGGATCTCATGAGAGAACCAAATCAAATTTCATTTCAATGGGTTCAAATGCCCAAGCCAAATCTATTTGACCATGCCAATCTTTACTATCAAACCACAGGTTAGTATTAAAATATTTGAAAATGCCGAACTTATCCTTATAAATTTTTTGATTCTTTACCATCTACTAATAAAATACGGGTTTTATATGCAATTTAAAATTTTTGCTTGTGGAACTCATACTTTATTAGTAGGGTTATAAACAAGTTGTAATATTGTAGTTATAGCGCTAATTTTTTCAGTGTAGTATGACTGAAATCGAATGGTATTAGTCATGAGTCGCCTCGTTGTATACTAGAGTTCGAGTCTTGTGGAAGCTTGAGACCTTGGATCTGTTCTTATTGGAAAAAATAATGAAAACCTTTTACTTGTCCACTGTATTATATTGATAGTATGATTTACTTTTTGATAAGTTGTTTTATTAGGCAATAAAGATTTGTCGTACCAGCCTTATTGTATTGCATTTCTGGCTTTAGAATTGGTAATCTAATGGCCATGTCCACTCATTTATAGATTACCCAGTCCGCATAATCACCTAATTCAGGTGCAAAATCAAAGGCAGGCAATAAGAAGACGTGGAGCAGCAACTAAGATTCCTACCCCATGCATAGATGTATAATATCAGGAGAATCTCAACTCTTTACTGCTGTGGACTTATGTTTTCCGATTCTGCATCATTTCTCAACCTCCAACCATCCCTTTAGTAAAGTTATTTTCTTTTTAAAAATAAACATTAGGACTAAGCACCAGCATACTTTGCCGACACTACCCCATTCTTGTTAAGGGCATTATCCTCTTTTGACGACGAACCAGAAATCTTTTAGGCATGCATCAACAAAGTAACACACCCTCGGTGTTTTAGATGCCTTCCTACTCTCCCATCTCCTCAAGAATTTCTGAGATCCATTCTCTTATCTCATCATCCTCCAAATTTGAAATCACTTGTATTGTATTCATGTTTTACAACTCAATTTAATTAATTTCAGAATCTATTCCCAAAAATTAGGGTTTTAAAGTCCAAAATACAAATCCGAATCATTCAAACCAATTAATCCAAATTGAACGTGTTAAAATACAATTAAGGTCATTTTAAATAATTCTATAAAATAAATTTTAGAATAAACTATACAAATGATAATTTACATAATATTATTTGAAAGTTAGGGTTTTAGGACAAAAAATACAACTCAGACAAATTTTATTAACGTATTTAAATTAAATGTTTTGAAATGTAATATAACCTATTTTATAACATATTATATACTCAATAGATTAAAAAAATAAAAAGAATACCCAATTTAACATAATAAGCGTTTTTGAGCCCGTACTATAAATTCGGTCAAATCTTGCCAAAATATTTAAATTGACGGTTCCGAAATGAAATTAAACATATTCTATTACAAAATGTATAATCAATTTAATAAAATAACTCAATTATACAATTCAATTTAAATCCGCAAGGATTTGACCTAAAAATCAAATTCTGAATAATTTCACACAATTTTCTTAAATTGACAATTCCAATACGAAATTAAGTATATTTTAAAGTATAATGCGTAATTAAATTATCCCAAATAGCTTAATTGACCGAATCCAACATATCCGAACATAACCGGGTCAATAATCACAAATTCCAGAAATCAACATATATCACATAATTAGCATATCCAATTCAATCATACAATACATATATACTTAATTAAATAACTAATTTAGCTTAATTAAAGCACATTCTTTCATAATTAATCAAAACAAAAAATTAGGGTTTCGGGAAATTATACCAAATGAAATAAGCCAAATCAATGCAGGTAAAGGGCGGCGGAGCTTCGTCGGTGGGAGAGGAGCAGTCGCCGGTGGCCTACAGACGATGGAGATGTCCGGCCGGTGGCGCACCGTTGCAGCCTTCTTGCCCTGTTGCTGCGCCGCTGCTGCCCTTCCACTACTGCTGTTCCGCTGCTGCTGCTCCCCTGATGCAGACGTGTGCGACGACCGGGAGATGTGGCGGCACGGTCAAGCGGCGGCAAGCCGGTGTGGACGGTCGCTCGATAACGAACCACAGGAACCAAGTTGGGACTTGGGAGGCAGAGGCGTCATGACTCGAGACAGAAGAATGAGGTAATGTTGTCGAGAAACAAACGGGAAAGGGAATATAGGGCGGGGCGGGGAGCAGAGGTTTTTTTTTTTCTTTCTTTTTCAATTATTTAAAAGAATTTATGTCAAAACTATAATTTTAAATATATTAAATTTAATCGAAATTAATATTTTATAATGTATTATTAAGATAATATTAATCATAATTTATAATAAAATAATAATTATTATTAAAAAATAATTAATAATGGGAAATAAATACAAATATGAATAATATAAATACTAATCATAATTTCCAAAAATTAGTAATAATATTTTTTTATATTAAAATACTAATAATAATAATAATAATAATGTCCTAAAATAATTATTCTTAGTACTTATTAATAAAGAATTATATTAATAAGAATAATATGAATCATAATTAAATAAATTAATAATAGTATCTAATATGAATAATTATTAATAATGTGAATGATTATTGATAATATTTATTATTGTTAAGATAATATAGATTTGAATGATAATTGGTAGTATTTAATAATAAATTAATTTAATAGTAAATGGTAGTAGATATAATATATATTATTTCATTATAATTGTTAAAAGACACCATTATCAACACTATTAATATTAAAAATTAGAAATAAAAATAATAATTAATAATAATATATGTAAACTATATTATTTCTAATAATGAATAATGGATTAATTATTATTATTATTATTATTATTATTATTATTAAAAAGAATAGAATTAATCATTATTAAAATTATATAAAAATAAATATTATTGTTGAATATCATAAATACTAATACCAACAGATGTAAAAGTGGGTATTAGTTATGTTGGTATAATACTACTAATAACCACAGATATAAGTGATGGTAAAAGATCTGTTGGTATAACATATTAATACCAACAGATAAAAAATTTCTGTGGGAAAAACTACATTATTGCCTACAGAAAATTATTTGTTGGTATTACTTACTTTTACCAACAGAAAAAGTATCTGTGCTTAAGTTTCTATTGGCAAAAGTCAATTATTTTGTAGTGTATAATAGTTTTACGAAACTATTGAAATATTCTGATAGCTTCATGAAGTTAGTAAAATTATTGTATTACTTTTATGAAATCACACTACTACGGAAAGGGGTTTTAATAACAATTATTTTATAGTTTTAATAACGGTTTTCAACCGTTATTGAATCGCCCGTTATTATATCTTTAATAACGGTTCATAACCATCATGAAAAATACACAAAAACCCGCGAATATGTGCGTAAACTTCATATTTAATAACGGTTTTTACTTAAAAACCGTTGTTAAAAATAAGGTTTTAATAACGGTTTATAAGAAAAAACCATTGTTGAAAACCATGTATTAATAACGGTTAATACAAAAACCGTTGTTAAAACATGATCGAAGTACCGTTTCGGTCATTGATTATGCGTTTATTAAACCCTCTAATACGTATTAAATGCGCATAAATATCAGATTATAAGGAGTTTTAATAACGGTTCTTAAACAAAACCGTTATTAAAAACTAAGGTTTTAATAACGGTTTCCCATAGAACCGTTATTAAAGCATAGTTTTTAATAATGGTTCTATAAGAAACCGTTATTAAAACCTCAGTTTTTAATAACGGTTTTATTTAAAACCGTTATTAAAGCATAGGTTTTAATAACGGTTTTCATAGAACCATTATTAAAAGTATATGTTTTTTTTTTAGCATTTTTCTATTTTGTTCCTGCCCACATACACAGTTGTATGTTCAAACAATTACCAAATCTGCAATGTAAAACAACATCAATTCATACCAGCAGGGTATCACACCATAATTTCAATCAATCTATAATTGGTATGCATGTCTCAATACACGAACTATACTTAGGAATAAAAATTAGTGGGCATACCACAACTTGGTAGCTCTACACCCCAAAGTAAAGAGTTCACAGATCTAGGCTGGAAGATCGAAAGATGTAAACGAAATATAAACCTGAAAATGCATGTAGAATATATAGATCGCTACCTAATACCAAATGAATGAGTGCACGTGCTTGGCCCATTGGTCTCTAACTTCATCAATTTCATCAACATTATATTGCTGGCCTCGTGCATAGTCATCGGTGAAAAACTACAACACCCATGTTTCAATTAATATACAGTTAGCCATTAGGTCAAAAATATATATGTCATGATTCATTAATAGAAAAATATGGAAAAGCAAACATACATGGCTTGGATCTATGTTGACCGATCTATTTTGGACTATAAGATCCATTGCTCTACATACATAGTATCCACAATCATCGTCGTTTTGCTGTTGTGGACACTGTCAAATGAATTCAGTTAGATCTCTAACTATTATATATTAATTTGAATTAAAACAAAATACAAAATAGTTGTCTTCCTATTTACCATGATAGGCTCATATTGAAGATTCTTTGGGTCTGGGACACCATTCCCACCTCTCCTTTGATATGCCGTCCGTAGTGCCCTAATAAATAGAGTTGGATACATAATATTGTAAGTATATATACCTCAAATAATGAAAGTAGAATATATATATGTATAAATAAGCTAATGAAGTAAGAAGTGAAAAGTATACTAACATGTCTATAAATTCCTTCCCACCACGACGAGCAACCTCAAAAGGCACGTCATAGGTTCGAAGGGAATTAAACACATAAACTTTATTAAGATCAGGTCGGACTGCGTACAAAACCTAATGTTCAGTTGCGAGGTGAGGAATGAGATAGAGCTTGTTGTGTCCCTCAATCAAAATGCGATCCGCTAAATAGTTTATGTGCCTACCCTCTGTTATTGTACTACTGTCAGCTATGTAGTATGGGCACACAAAAACAATAGAGGACAACATTCCCTCCAACGCAGCGCGACTAGCTACCAACCTATATATGGACGACAATAATAATGGATATTTGTTAAAAACTAATAACTCATATAAGCTTAAGAGGTCGTAAAAATTCTATTTCTCCAAGAGTACTAAAATCTGAAATATGAAATAATGCTTACGTGACATAAATGGCGACACTCGTGGTTGACATCCATTCCTGATTATAAATGTCGCTTATGTCAACTGTCGATACCATGTAAGTAGCATCGTCCCTTCCAACATACTCAGGACGACAATCAATGGAAATATAATTATTCCCGAGGTAGTTTTGGGCATAGAAATACAATAAAGCTAATGCTGGTGGAGGTTGGCGTATTTCCGAAGAAGGAATCTTTTGTGGGGCAACTGATTTTTCAGATTTAGCTCTCTTTCCTTTGGCAGCGCCCTCTTTTGTGTTGCTCGTTCTACTAGTACCTCTCTTGGTTTTACTAGCAGGAGCAGTCTTCTTCTTTGATTCCTTAAATAATAATAATAAACAAAATATGTATTGAGCATATATATATGAAAAAGGTATAAACAATGTAACTACTAAACTAGGTCTAATGAAGATATTGAATGTCAATACCTCTTCAGTAGTGAGACGTATCTGATCCACAGGCCAAGGCACGAAGCTTCCATGAGCTTCTAGCACTGTGGCTGCCTCATCGCCCTCTTTATAACAAGGCAAGGGCGTACTACCAATGATTGGAGTGTCAATACTCACCGGCCTTGTAAGTAGGGCTAAGTTGTACCCATAGATAGTTTGCGTTTGGGTACTGTGACTGATGCGGACCCTTCCTTTAGCCAAAAGAGTTGAAAGATCATTCGCTAACAAGTCACATTTATGCAAACCCTAAACGAAAATATTACACATTATTAATTATTTATGACACCGAATACATTTAATAACAATTCAAAGTTATGTAATGCTTTTCTCAGAAAGAGAAGAAAGACGTGCATCAACTTCACAACTGTCTATGACACTATTTACATTAGGTATGTGAAGCTGATCATGGTCGACTGAATCGAATGGCTTATACCCTTGAGATTTAATAAATGACAACCCTTGCTCCATTGTTGCCATCCGTTCAAATGCCATGTTCAATTTCTGTGTAAGGATGGCGACTTGCTCATCAGTGTTACGAGAACCACGAGATCGACCACGTACGCTCGTTTTCGTAACACCTAATCCAAGACCCCTGTGTCTTCCAGGGTGTTCTACAATTCCTATAGCCTGTGATACAATGTTATATTGGTCTACCCCCTCCTCACCATCTGACGCTTGAAGTTTGTCCTGTAATGTATATAATATATGTAAAATTAGCTTACATGAATAAGCATAATATAATAGTTTTCTAAAAGAAAAGTAAGCAAGGTTCCAAATATCTACAAACTTACAATTTTTGTCGCTGCAACATCTACATCTTCATTAATATATCCATCTTTTGTTGCTCTAGCCTTCTTCCATAATGTACCAATATTAATGGACGAGGTACATGGGTCTAAGTCTTGGGCTATGAGCTATAAATCAAAAAATATTCTTATAATGTACCAATATTATAAAATTCGTCAGTACGCTGTAAATAGATAAATCACAAAATACATACCAACTCCTCTTCAAGGCCTGCATACCCTTTGCGAGCCATATTATGCCGGTATTTATTCTGCTTCGCAATCTCTTTATTTTTGGCACTTTTTTTATGTGACAAGCCAAAACATAGTGACATAGTTATTTCAATATTATGCACAATACTAGGATCGATAAAAAAAAATTTAATTGTTATCTAACAAATACCTTAAAATCACCCGTAAGACGATATGCAATAAATTGGTTCCAACTTTCTTGATCGATGAAACCGTATCGTTTGGGTGGATTCTGCCATAGAGAACCATCACTCTTTCTATACATTTTCCTATGAGCTAAAAATGACCTAAATGTTCTTAGACGCTCCCCACAATGTCTAAGAAGTCATTTCTTCGTACTCTCTGGCACATTAAATACTCTCTGCATTGTAAGTCATACAAATGTATACCGATATTAATGTATTAAAATTAATAACATTTTACATACATAAATGATTACATAAAATAAGACATGTAGATGTATACCGATGTTAATGTAATAAAATTAATAACATTTGACATACAAAAAAGATTACATAAAATAGCATATTTACCGTGATTTCCTGCCAAATATGCTCCTTATGACCCGTTGGAACCTGCTTCCAATTATTATAGGAGATAGGAACACGGTTACGTGTCATAAGTGAAATGTAAGTCAAGAACATGTCTGCATAAGGGCCAATGGGAAGATTGTAAGTATTCCATCCCAACTCGACCAGTTCTCCTTTATTCCTCATATCTATGATGATTCTCATAATTGTCGGCCCTCTTTTCCCTTCTTCATCACTGCTGTCCCTATCAATATTCTTATTGGCAATATCTCTAAAAGAAATCAATAATTAAATTATGTTAGAATGTTATGTATTGAGCATAATTGAGTTGAAAAAAACCAACATAGATATTATATGTTACAATATTATTACCCTCATTGCCTTCTTTTCCTTCTTTTTTTCCCCCTTGTTTTTGGATTCGATTCAGGATCTGATACATATATTACTTCACGATGATCATCCCTGACATATATTTCCTCCTCATTAATTGTATTGTTATCATCGTTCAATAATTGAGTTGCTTGCACAACTGAGACACACTCGTTATTCCAATTGGCATCATTTTCATCATCACATTCATTGGCATTTCTTTTTTTTTCGTAGATAGTACTACAGACCATCTGTTATCAGTAGGGTCAGTGACATAGAATACTTGTGTTGCTTGTGATATTAAGATGAATGGGTCTTGTTTATGCCTTGCCCTATTAAGATCTACTAATGTGAATCCATCTTCATATCTAACCCCACTGCCGTTATCAACCCATCTGCAGCCGAATACAGGAATTTTAAATACAGTGTAATCTAAATCCCATATATGTTCAATCACACCATAATAATTCATATCTGCATAAGTTGGATTCTTGTCTTTCTCACTAGCAACATGCATTGCCTCAGCCACTAAAGTCACCCCACTGTTCTGCATTGTACTCTTCCCATCTTGTTCTTTTGTATAAAAAGTGCAACCGTTGATCACATAACTGGTATATTGAAAAACTTCATAACGAGGTTTCTGAGACAACCAATGCAGGGTTTCGGAAATTAAAGTTGGGGAATGTTCGATGAGTGGAATGATGCGATCTCTTATCCAATCAATAAAGGAAAGATTATGTTTATCGATAATCCATTTCTCAGTCTTTGATGGATTTTCAATCCGTAAAGAAGTCATATGCTCTTCAATGTACGGCTGAACATCATCACTGTTGTGTAATACATATAGATGTGCTGCACGGAACATGTTAGGGTCTACACGCCCAAACTGTTTGCCTCTAATACCCTGTCCTTCAAATTTGCCCGCATGTCGAGACTTAGGAATACCAAGAGCTTCAGCATTTGACAAGTACTTTGTGCAAAACTCAATTGCCTCTTCCACCAGGTAACTCTCAACAATACATCCTTCTGGCCGATATCGATTCTTCACATAACCTTTTATCAACTTCATAAACCGTTCAAAGGGGTACATCCAATGCCCATGAGCAGGTCCTAACATCTTTATCTCATAAACTAAATGAACAGTTAGATGTACCATAATGTCAAAGAATGACGGTGGAAAATACATTTCAAGTTGGCACAAAATAATCACAATCCCATTTTGCAAGGCGTCCAAACTATCAGGATGTATAACTTTAGAGCAGACGACTTTAAAAAACCAACAAAGCCTTATGATAGTAATTCGAACACGTTCTCGAAATTAAAACTATAACCCGACTAAAAACTATAACTCTAAAAGTCCACTCATCATGATATATCATTTGATCCCTGACATCATCGCAAGAGAGTCTACTCACTAATACTCTAGGGTAACTGAGGTGGATACTCCGAGGCAAGCTATGATGATACCTCCACTCATCATCGATGACCATCAGTTCTCTCGATATCCTATCATACTCTCTAGCAAACAGTTCACCCTCAATGAATCTCGGGTGTGGTGCATCAGTGTGGTAGACAAACCACTGTAAAAAAGTAGACGTAGCCGATGCCCATGGCTCTATCTGAGGCAGGGTCAACAGACACTACTATGAAAACGGGTTATAATAACGGGACATTAATAACGGTAGTTCGAAAACCATTGTCAAACGCGTGAAAATTAATCGGCGGGAAGTTTTGATAACGGTTATATTTAAAAACCGTTATTAAAAGGGCAACGTTAAAATTTGGACGGATGTTTTAATAACGGTTTCAGGTAAACCGTTATTAAAAGTGTATTTAATAACGGTTCATATTAGAACCGTTGTCAAAAGTCAGAAGCTTTTAATAACGGTTACTGGAAGAACCGTTATTAAATCCTCTTTTTAATAACGGTTCTCTCAGGAACCGTTATTAAAACCCCAAAATCAAACTTATATTTCGTTCAGTTCTGTTTTGTGCCAAAATTTTCAGACTCTCTGCACCTTCGTTCTCTTGCTCTCCTTCTCCTTGCAAACCCTCGCACGACCACACCGGCTCCTCTCAAGTAAAGGAAAAACTCGCACCGCCAACTCTCCACCACGCCTCCGCCATTGCCGGCTCTGCATGTGCGTGCTGTCATTGTTCCGAAGCTAGCTAGCACTTGCACCTTCATCCTCTGTCGTGTTTGAAGCCCTTGCCTCTCTCAACATTCTCACCGTCGTGTTTGTAGCTAGCTCACTTTATGTATGTGTTTGTTCTTCTTCTCGTAACATTTTATCTACTTATATATGTATATATATATAAATGCATGCATGTTGGTACAGGGTTTCGTTTGTTTGTTATTGAAAGATTGTGGTTTGTCGTTCGAAAATGGGTTGTTTAATGTATTGGCTGAAAATTTTGCTGTTTTTTGTTGAATTTATTGCGTTATTGTTATATATTAACAAATGCATGTGTTGGCCGAGACCTTTACATATATATATATAATATGAATGTGAGTGTAGAATTATATACATTTTCACTCATAAAAACTATATATATATATATACACACACACATTTTCATTAATAAGTATAGGAGACTAGCAATAAAATATAGAAAATGTCATATAATGAAATGCAAATATATTTTACATATGCATATGTTAATGATTGCTATTTGATGAGGATTAAATAGATATAGAGAATAAGGAATATATAAAAATGAATAATTAAATAGAGAGAAATAATTGTGTATGATAATAATAATAATAATAATAATAATAATAATAATAATAATAATAATAATAATAATAATAATAATAATAATTAATAATATGATTTATATATTATGCTTTAATTACATTTAGCTAGGTTTAGGGATTAGTTTTTTTTTTTGTGGTTTAGGGTTAGGTTTTATTATAATAAATTATGGTTAATTAGCTACGGTTAGGGTTAGGGTTTATCGTTTATTATGGTTAATTATGGTTAATTAGGGTTAGGGTTAGGGTTAGTATTAATATCTTTTTGGAAACGTGTTAACATGATTCGTATATATATATATATATATATAGAATAGCATGATACATTTGAGATTAATTCTTTCTAAGCATGATTCGTATCGATAATATAATGGTACATTATTATGCTCAATACATAACATTCTAACATAATTTTTTTTTATTTTTTGTAGAGATATGGCCAACAAAAACATTGATAGGGATAGCAGTGATGAAGAAGGGAAGAGGGGACCTACGATTATGAGAATTATCATAGACATGAGGAATAGAGGAGAAGTAGTCGATTTGGGATGGAATACTTACAATCTTCCCATCGGCCCTTACGCAGATATGTTCTTGACCTACATTTCACTTGTGACCCGTAACCGTGTTCCTATCTCCTATAATAATTGGAAGTAGGTTCCACAGGGTCATAAGAAGCATATTTGGCAGGAAATCACGGTAAATATGCTATTTTATGTAATCTTTTTTGTATGTCAAATGTTATTAATTTTATTACATTAACATCGGTATACATCTACATGTCTTATTTTGCAGAAAGTGTTCAATGTCCCAGAGAGTAGGAAGAAATGGCTTCTTAGACATTGTGGGGAGCATCTAAGAACCTTTAGGTCATATTTAGCTCATAGAAAAATGTATAGAAAGAAGGATGGTTCTGTACGACAGAACCCACCCAAACGATACGGTTTCATCGATCAAGAAAGTTGGAACCAATTCATTGCTTATCGTCTTACGGTGGATTTTAAGGTACTTCTTAGATAACAATTAAACTTTTTGTATCAATCCCAGTATTATGCTTAATATTGAAATAACCATGTCATTATGTTTTGGCTTGTCACATAGGAAAAAAGTACCCAAAATAAAGAGATTTCCAAGCAAAATAAATACCGGCATAATATGGCTCGCAAAGGCTATGCGGGCCTTGAAGAGGAGTTGGTATGCATTTTGTCATTATCTATTTACGTGTATGTTGAATTTTATAATAATATTCTTAATTAAGAATATTTTTTGATTTTTAGCTCCTAGCCCAAGACTTGGACCCATGTACCTCGTCCATCAATATTGGTACATTATGGAAGAAGGCTAGAGCAACAAGAGATGGATATATTAATGAATATGTTGATGTTGCAGCCAAAAAAATTGTAAGTTTGTAGATATCTAGAACCCTACTTAGTTTTCTTTTAGAAAACTATTATATTATGCTTATTCCTATAAGTTAAATTTACAGGACGAACTTGAAACGTCAGAAGGTGAGGAGGTGGACCAATATAGCATTGTGGCCCAGGCTACAGGAATTGTAGAACACCCTGGAAGACACAGGGGCATTGGATTGGGTGTTACGAGAACGAGTATGTGTGGTCGATCTCGTTGTTCTCGTAGCACTAATGAGCAAGTCGCCATCCTCACCCAAAAATTGAATTTGGCATTTGAACGGATGGCAACAATGGAGCAAGAGTTGTCATTTATTAAATCTCAAGGGTATAAGCCATCCGATTCAGTAGACCATGATCAACTTCACATACCTAATGTAAATAGCGTCAGAGATAGTTGTGAAGCTGATGCATTTCTTTCTACTCTTCCCGAGGTAAGCATTACAAACTATGAATTGTTATTAAATGTATTCGGTGTAATAAATTATTAATAATGTGTAATATTTTTGTAATACCCCAAAATTGAGGGGAGTGTTATAAGGATTGATTTGGCTACTTATATCAACATGGTATACCATCCTTTTGGCGATTCCATCCTAAGAACTCCACAGTTAAGCGTGCTGGCCGTGGAGCAATTTTAGGATGGGTGACCTCCTGGGAAGTTTCGGAAATTTTCTGAAAGTTTCTCGGGAAGCACGTGAGTGAGGACAAAGCGTGCTAAAAGGACTCGTGTTGATCTGTGGGGCCAGCCGATCAATCCGAAAGCACTTCAAGGTAGCCCCCGTGTGGTCGTGTCGACTCGGGGTGTTACAAATGGTATCAGAGCCAAACCGCGACCGTGAGCTGAACTTGGATAAGTCAGTCAGTCACCTAGCGGGACGATTCTTGGGATGAACTGTATTGAGACAGTCATTGGTTGAGTCGCAACGAGGACGTTGCGTTCTTTGAGTGGGGGTGAATGTAATACCCCAAAATTGAGGGGAGTGTTATAAGGATTGATTTGGCTACTTATATCAATATGGTATACCATCCTTTTGGCGATTCCATCCTAAGAACTCCACAGTTAAGCGTGCTGGCCGTGGAGCAATTTTAGGATGGATGACCTCCTGGGAAGTTTCGGAAATTTTCTGAAAGTTTCTCGGGAAGCACGTGAGTGAGGACAAAGCGTGCTAAAAGGACTCGTGTTGATCTGTGGGGCCAGCCGATCAATCTGAAAGCACTTCAAGGTAGCCCCCGTGTGGTCGTGTCGACTCGGGGTGTTACAATTTTTGTTTAGGGTTTGCATAAATGTGACTTATTAGCGAATGACCTTTCAACAATTTTGGCGAAAGGAAGAGTCCGCATTAGTCACAGTATTGAAACGCAGACAATCCACGGGTACAATTTAGCCCTAAATACAAGGCCGGTGAGTATTGACACTCCAATCATTGGCAGTGCACACTTGCCTTGTTATAAAGAGGGCGATGAGGCAACCACAGTACTAGAAGCTCATGGAAGCTTTGTGGCTTGGCCTGCAGATCAAATACGTCTCACTACTGAAGAGGTATTGACATTTGACATGTTCATTAGACCTTGTTTAGTAGTTACACTATATATACCTTTTTCATATATATATATTTATATGCTCAATATATATTTTGTTTAATATTATCAATTAAGGAATCAAAAAAGAAGACTGCTTCTGCTAGTAAAACCAAGAGACGTACTAGCAGAACAAGCAACACAAAACAGGGCGCTGCTAAAGGAAAGAGAGCTAAATCTTAAAAATCAGTTGCCCCACAAAAGATTCCTTCTTCAGATCAGCAAAGCCAACCTCCACCAGCATTAGCTATATTATATTTTTATTCCCAAAACTACCTCAGGGACAATTATATTTTCATTGATTGTCGTCCTGAGTATGTTGGGAGGGACGATGCTACTTACATGGTATCGACGGCTGACATAAGCGACATTTATAATCAAGAATGGATGTCAACCATAAGTGTCGCCGTCTATGTCACGTAAGTATTATTTCATTTTGAGATTTTAGTACTCTTAACTTATACAATTGGAATTTTTATGACCTCTTATATGAGTTATTATTTATTAACAAATATGCATTGTTTTTGTTGTCCATAGGTTGGTAGCTACTCGAGCTACGATGGAGGGAATGCTGTCCTCTATTGTGTTTGTGTGCCCATACTACATAGCTGATGGTAGTACAATAAGAGAGGGTAGGCACATAAACTATTTAGCGGATCGCATTTTGATTGAGGGACACAACAAGCTCTATCTCATTCCTCACCTTGCAACTGAACATTGGGTTTTGTACGCCGTCCGACCTGATCTTAATAAAGTCTATGTGTTTGATTCCCTTCGAACCTATGATGTGCCTTTTGAAGTCGTTCGTCGTGGTGGGAAGGATTTTATCGACATGTTAGTATACTTTTCACTTCTTACTTCATTAGCTTATTTATACATATATTCGCCTAGCTAGCTTTCATTATTTGAGGTATATATTCGTACTTACAATATTGTGTATCCAACTCTATTTATTAGGGCACTACGGACAGCGTATCAAAGGAGAGGTGGGAATGGTGTCCCAGACCCAAAGAATGTTCAATACGAGCTTGTCATAGTAAGTAGGAAGGCAACTATTTCGTATTTTATTTTCATTAAAATTAATATCTAATAGTTAGAGAGCTAACTGAATTTATATGACAGTGTCCACAATAGCAAAACGACAAAGATTGTGGATACTATGTATGTAGATCAATGGATCTGATAGTCCAAAATAGATCGGTCAACATAGATCCAAGCCATGTATGTTTTCTTTTCGATATTTTTCCATTAATGAATCATGACATATATGTTTGATACTTGACGTAAGTGCTAACTGTATATTAATCAATACTTGGGATTTGTAGTTTTTCACCGATGATTATGCACAAGGCCAGCAATACAATGTTGAAGAAATTGATGAAGTGAGAGAGCAATGGGCCAAGCATGTGCACTCATTCATTCGGTATTAGGTAGAGATCTATATATTCTACATGCATGTTCAGGCTTGTATTTTGTCTATGTCTTTAAGTCTTGTAATTAAGCTAGATTTATAAACATTTTGCTTTGGTATGTAGAGCTACCAAGTTGTGGTATGCCTACTAATTTTGATTCTTGAGTATATATGTCCGGTGTAGTAACAAGGGATTGATTGAAATTATGGTGTGATTGCAGATATGTTATCAATTGATGTTGTTTTACAATGCAGATTTGGTAATTATTTGAACATACAACTGTGTATGTGGGCAGGAACAAAACTGCAAAAACTATAAAAAAAAACTGGAGTTTTAATAACGGTTCTGATGAAAACCGTTATTAAAAGGTAGGTTTTAATAACGGTTCTGATGAAAACCGTTATTAAAAGATGTTTTAATAACGGTTCTGATGAAAACCGTTATTAAAACTCTGGTATTTTAATAACGGTTTTCATAAGAACCGTTATTAAAACTCTAGTATTTTAATAACGGTTTTCATAAGAACCGTTATTAAAACCTACCTTTTAATAACGGTTTTCATCAGAACCATTATTAAAACCCTCTTTTTTAACAACGGTTTTTCTCAAAAACCGTTATTAAAAATGCATTTTATGCTCATATTGGCGGGTTTTTTTATATTTTTGATAACGGTTATGAAACGTTATTAAAGATTTAATAACGGGTGTTTTAATAACGGTTGAAAACCGTTATTAAAACTGTAAAATAACTGTTATTAAAACTACTTTTTGGGGTAGTGAGAAGGTGATAAGATCTGAAATGGAAGGAGTGATAGGATGAGCCACTCGCGTACAAATGACATAGCTCGTCATATAACCATATCACATGAGTCCGTACATCTCTATGTGGCGCCATAAGAAAATACAGTGGAGGGTATGTCATCTCACTACATACAAATGAGAACCACTAAATCTTATCATCAAGGTTGTTCTCGAAATTAAAAGGATCTAAATTACAGAATATGTAAACTGATCTTCAACTAGCTAGTCCAATCATAAATATATTCTACCAGATCATAACCAACTATGTAAACCTAACAACATCAAACTATTTAAAATAAGGACATAATCTTTAGTTATATATTTAACAAACTGGCTAAACATCAAACTATCATCAAATCATTCAAGCTACGCATAGTAAAATCAAGTAGATATTAATAAGATAATATATATATATATATATATATATATATAGTACAACCTAATAAATCCTATATTATTATTATTATTATTATTATTATTATTATTATTATTATTATTATTATTATTATACACAATTATTCATCTCTATTTAATTTTTATCGATCACAACACCGATGCCCAACCAACCTCCTCAACTTTTTCCCATGCACAATACCCTTATCCTTAGGATTTTTCCTTATAGCTCTAGTTTATATTTAGTATAATAAACGATAAACCCTAACCCTAACCCTAACCCTAACCCTCCCCCTCCCCCCTCCCCCTCCCCCTAACCCTACCCCTCCCCCTAACCCTAACAATAATTAACCCTAATAAATTATAATAAAAAATAACACTAAAACTCATAAGATAATGATCCTAGACCTATATCTAACCCTAACCCTAACCCTAACACTAACCCTCCCCTTAACCCCAACCCTAACCCTAACCACAATTATTAATGATTATATATACACATCTTATATATAAATATATTATAAATATATATACATATAATAGAACACATATAAACACACATTTTAGGGAATATAAATATACGTCTTACAAAATATATATTAAAAAAAGCATATAAATACATATGATCATCTGCATAATAATGTGAGTGCTAAAAAAATATATACACCTTAATTTTATACTTAGAACGTACATATCTTATGATAATAATATATATTTTAGGCTTGTGGATTCTCTTAAAATAATAATACATATTTTTATAAAATAGATTATAAACACATATATATATATATATATATATATATACATATATATTAAGGTCTCGGCCGGCCACAATCATAAAAGGTCACAGCAAAATTTTTCACCAACACATCAAACAATAGATTTTCGAACAACACATCAAACACAACCTCTTCGGTGCAACATGCATGCATTTATATATATATATATATATATACATATCAGTAGAGATAAATTAAGCAATGAAGGAAGAACAACACATACGTAAAGGGAGCGACGGAGAACAAGTTGAGAACGGCAACGACAAAGGTACAAATGCTGGCTATGTTCGCAAGAATGGCAGAGGGGTGGTGGAGAGATGGCGGTGCGACAGTTTCCCTTAATTCAGAGGAGCCGGAGAGGTGGTGCAAGGGTTCGCAAGAGAAAGAGAGTACGAGAGGGAAGCGGCAGAGTCTGAAATTTTTGGCACGAAACAAAAGAGAACGAAATAAAAGGAGATTTTAATAACGGTTTTTAGAGGAACCGTTATTAAAACCTTGGCAATTTTGACAACGGTTCTTGTTTGAACCGTTATTAAATCATGTTTTAATAATGGTTTTACGTCAACCGTTATTAAAATTCCCGTGCAAAATTTTACCTTGCACTTGTAATAACGGTTATTACGTAAAACCATTATTAAAATTTCCCGCGCATTAATTTTCATAGATTTGACGACGGTTTTTGAACCACCGTTATTAATGTCCCGTTATTATTTCCTGTTTCCGTAGTAGTGTCACATTAATAATATTATGAAACTGCTGTATTAGTTTTATGAATCTACTGTAATAGTTTTATAAAACTACCATTAGATTAAATTTGGGCCATTATTTTAGAATCAACAACAAAATTACATGGTTCTTAGTTCTCAATAGATACCTAAAATTCTCATTAAATATATCACACACGTGCACACGCATACATGCGTGCGCTAGCGCACGTACACACACATATATATTTGGAGCTATATCCAATAAGAACTTCCCTTTTAGATGAGAACCAAGAAGTTAAACCATGAGCCATTAGAAAAATGAAGATTAAATAAGTGGGTAAGGTTAAATGAACAACAAATAGTATGAAAATAAGAAAAACATAGCAAACTATCACTTAGTGACAACTTTGGGTTGCATGGGATAGATCAAGGTTGGGATAAATCGAGTTTGAGATGCTTAATTTGGCAAAAAAAATAATAGAGATGACTGGTACACTTTAGGATCTCATGCTATGTCCTAGAGTGTTTTAGAGACTCTTAGATATTTATGCAATATTCTAGGATATTGTGAAATATTTTAGAATAAAAAAGAAGATATTAAAATGTTCTAGAGCACTCTTGTACATGGGAGATATGTCAAGTGAAGGTCCTAGACTCCTAAGTGTGGGAAGGTAGTGGAATAATTTAGAAGATAAATATCTACACTACCTTATATTTTGCAAAAATTCTAGAACATTCTCTTGTACAAAAGGGACTAAGGGGGCCTCAATTATAAGTAGAGGTGCATCCCATTAGTTCCCATCATCCAAGAGGTCCCAAGTGTTATAAGCTCTCTACCTTCATACACATTATCTTGTAATACAAAACTTCTTTCTTTATAATTCTCTTATATTTTATACCACTCACACTCTTATCTTGCCATTAATTCTAGTTAGGCTGACTTGACTTAAGCTCACACAATGATTATGACTAAGCGAGTACCGCACGTGACTTTGTGGAAAGATTCAGGCCATGATAATTGGTATAAGAGTCTGTTCTAAGGGAATCACATGCTAGGAAAGTCAATTACAAGGGTAATATTTTAAGAGAAGTAGTATGGAAAGTGAACAAAGATCACTGCTATGGTAGATTTGCAATCAAAGAACGGAATTCATTGGAAGTCTAAGAATGTCCTCACTAGGTTTGATTCTATGTTGGTAAAGGTAGAGGAGCACATAGGAGACACAAGAAATAAGAACAACTCATCTTTTAGCTGCATATTTTTCTCTCAAGAAACCAAGAGCCCTCATTCATTGTATAAATGTAAGAACTTGAAGTTCTTACAAAAATATTACAAGATTTATCCTAAGAGTATACCTTATGTGATTCCTGCAAGTATTGATTCAAGGGGTTACCAAAAATCAATGTTAATCATCTCAAAACATCCCCCATTTATTTCCTATATTTTTTTTGGTCTATGGTTTTAGAACACCAATACCTATAAAGACCCAAGTTAGATCTCATATGTATCAACTTGGTATCAACGCTTAGGTTTTTATCAAATTGGGTCTTATCTTTGTTTTCTCATCAAAGTTGTCTAAACCAAACACACACACATACACAATTTTCTAGCCTACCCCCTACTCAAAACCTATCCTATTTTTTCCCATAATTAATTATTATTCTCTTATTAAATTTTTTATCCTTCATTGGGAGACTTTCCTTTACCAAAAGGGTTGAAACTTAAAGAAAAAAATAATATAAGAAGGGATAGAGCCATTGAGTCTCTTTAAAATGATATAAGGAGATTACTTGATATCTTGGAATCATTAGTTCCTAATGTGACCTATGAACATCGTAGAAAAACACCCCCATTTTGTGATTCACATAAATATTTCTAGCATGTTGGTAGTGAGGGTGAAGAAGAATCATCCTCAAGTGAGTCCTATATGGAACAAAGGAGGAGGAGTAATAAAGAAAATTTTCTTGATTTTAGGGCCAAGGTCCCAAATTGTGAAGGAAATCACAATCCTAACCAATTGTTAGGATGGGAGTTGAGGTATAATACGTTGTTTGAGGCCAAGGGATATTTTAACACCAAAGGCTTTAAGGCGGTGTCTCTTAAGCTCAAAGGATTTATCTCCTTATGGTTAAAGAATGTAATTCATAATAGGAGGAAAAAAGAAAAATCAAAAGTTATGTCTTGGATGAAAATGCAGAAGTTGATGAAGGAGAGATTCCTTCCTCCTTATTCACTAAGACTTGTACAACAAAATTTTCTATTTGAAACAAGGGTCATTGAGTGTAGAGGAATACATTAGAGAGTTCAAAAACTATCTATAAGCCTTGATTTGGATGAGCTAGAAGAATAGACTATGTCTCATTTCCTTGGTGGTCTTACGCAAGACATATATAGGATGATGGAAAAACATAGGTATTATACCTTAGATGAGCTTCATCATCTAGCTATTAATATAGAAAGACAAAAAAAGTATAAAAAGTTCATGAGATATGGAGTTCCAGACAAGGATGCTAGCACATCAAGGAAGATTCCTCTACCACGTAAAGCCCCTTCCACACCTTTGAAAAAATTTGTGAGCAGTAAAGGAGTGGAAATTGAGAATAAGGTTAAGAGTGTTAAGTGTTTAAGTGTCAAGGTTTAAGAATCTATCAAAATGAGTGCCCTAATATAAGGGTGATGACCATGATATATTTGGAGGAAGCTAACCAAGAGGACGATAATGAAGAGGAAGAACAAGTATTGGCCATAAATGGAGAGGAGGAGTTTGCACCACCAAATGTAGGAGAATCATTGATAATTAAAAGGGTATTGCATACTAAAAAGTTTGAAGTAGATGATTCACAAAGAGAGAATATTTTTCAAACCAAGTGCTTTATAATTGGGAAAATATGCTCCCTTATTATGGATGGAGGAAGTTGTGCTAATGTAGCTTCTTGAACCTTAGTAGAGAAGCTTGGTCTTCCTACTATAAAATGTAACAAACCATATAAGCTAAAATGGCTTAATGATGGTAACATGGTGGAGGTGACAAAGCAAGTGAAGGTGCAATTCTTCATTGGGAAGACCTATCAAGATGAGGTGGTGTGTGATGTAGTTCCAATGGATGCTTGTTATTTGCTTTTAGGGAGGCCATGAAAATTTCATAGAAGTGTCTTGCATGATAGAATAGGGAACACATATTGCTTGAAGTTTGAAAAGAAGAAGAGTGTTCTCATCCCTTTAGCTACTCTATCTAGTCACGTTGATATGAGTTGTAAATTATCTAGATAAAGTCTTAGTAAAAGGGAAAGTAATCTACTTTTTTTTGTTGCTAGAGGATAATGAAGGAGAGGGCTTGTAATGAGCCATGGGTTAGGTAATTGCTAGAGGATTTTGATGATGTATTATTTAATGATCTACCTTATGTGTTACTCTGCATTAGAGGTATAGAGCACCAAATAAACTTTATACTCGGTGCTATAATCCCTAATAAGGTGGCCTATAGGTATAACCCTAAGGAATCCTTGGATTTGCAAAGGTAAATAGATGAATTGTTTTCTAAGGTTTTAATAAGGGAGTCCCTTATCCCTTATGGCATGCCTGCCTTACTTGTGCCAAAGAAAGATGGAACCATCATAATGTGTGTTGATAGTAGAGTTATCAATAGCATTACTATCATGTATAGGTATCATGTACCTAGAATTGATGATATTCTTGATTGTTGAATGGTGCATGGTTGTTTTCCAACATTGATCTTAGGAGTGATCGTTACCAAATAAGAATGAAAGATACCGATGAATGGAAAATTACATTTAAAACCAACGAAGGATTGTATGAGTGGATGATTATGCCCTTTGGTTTATCAAATGTCGCTAGTAACTTTATGTGACTTATGAATGAGGTAATTAAGCCATTCATTGGCAAATTTGTAGTAGTTTAATTTGATGATAAACTTGTGTATAGCTCTAGTGATTAAGAACATGTTAAACATCTCAAACTTGTATTTCTATCACTTATTGATAACAAGTTGTATGCTAAACTAGAGAAGTGTGAATTATTTATACCCATGGTTACATTTATAGGTGTTTTGGTATTTAAAAATGGAATAGCCATGGATGATTCCAAGGTAGAAGCAATCGAGACATGGCCCACTCCTACAACCCTAACATAAGTGAGATCTTTTCATGGTCTAGCTTCATTTTATATGAGGTTCATTAGGGAATTTAGTACCTTATTAGCACCTATAACCAAATGCATGAAGAAAGGTGAATTCAAGTGGACCAAGGTGACCTAAGACGCCTTTGTGATGATCAAACAAAAACTAAGTAGAGAACCCATCCTAACATTACCTAACTTAAAAAAATTGTTTGAGGTTGGTTGTGATGCTAGTGAAGTGGGCATTAGAGCTATTTTACTATAAGAAGGGAAGCCAATGACCTTATTTAGTGAAAAGCTCAATGGATATAGGGTGTATTATAGAACATATGATTAGGATTTTTACTCTTAAGAAAGAGAGACCTTGATCATTGGTCACACTACTTGAGGCCACAAATTTTTTTGTGCTACACACAGATCATGAGTCGTTGAAGTATATCAATGGCCAACACAAGCTTAATCCCAAGCATGTCATATGGGTAGAATTTTTAAAATATTTTTCCTTTGTATCCAAACATAAAAGTGGAAAAACAAATGTAGTATTAGATTCACTCTCTAAGAGATATTGTACGCTCTCTTTATTAGAGGCGAGAGTATTGGAGTTTGGGTGCATTAGAAAGCTCTACAAGAATGATGAAGACTTTAGATGCTACTTAAAGGATCAAAACTAGAAGGAGTAATTTTTCATTCAAGATGGGTTCCTTTTTAATAAAAACAAGCTCTACATACCTAAATATTTAGTTATAGAAATACTTGTGAGGAAAGTGCATGGAAGAGGACTAGTAGGACACTTCGGCATCAACAAGACCGCAGATGTACTCAGTGGGCATTTTTATTGACCAAAACTTGTAGGAGATATACAAAGTGTAATAGCTATATGTGTCACTTGTCAAAAGTCTAAGAGTCACTTCCACTAAATACTCTACACTCCCTTTCCTATCCCACATCAACCATGGGATCATGTGAGTATGGACTTCATTGTAGCATTGCTTAAGACACAAAGGCAAAATGATGATATAATGGTGGTGGTGTGTTAGTTCTCTAAGTTAGCTCATTTCATTTCATTTATTAAAAAGGATGTTGCCTCTTATATAGTCGATCTATTCTTCAAGGAGATAGTGAAGTTATATGGTATTCCTAAGTCCATTATCTTAGATAAGGATACCAAGTTTCGTAGCTACTTTTGGAAGACCTTGTGGAGGTTAGTTGGTACCAAGCTTCTATTTAGTACCATCTACTATCCATAAACTGATGGGAAAACCAAGGTCACCAATAGAACCCTCACAATGCTCCTTAGAAGATTGGTTCCTAAATCCTTGAAGGATTGGGACACCAAATTTTCACATGTTGAGTTTGCCTACAACCAATCACCAACCTATGCTATAGGAAGATCACCCTTTGAAGAAGTATATGGGGTGAAACCTACTACTCCCATTAATCTATTACCTCTTTCGATTGAAGCTCGCACCAAATTTTAAGCATGAGGAAGGGCTAAGGAAATAAAGAAACTTCATGAATAAGTGAGGTAAAAAATTAAGAGGTTGAATGAAATGAAAAATAATAAGGCTAAAAAACACAGAAAATAAGACTTGTATAAATCAGGATATCTAGTTTGGCTTCACTTTAGGAAGGAACGATTTCCTTCTAAAAGGAAGAACAAACTTATGCCTAGAAGTGATGGCTCATAAAAGTTATTGAGGATATCGGTGACAATGTTTATAAGTTAGATCTACCAGAGGATATGAAAGATATGTCTAACACATTTAATGTGGGAGATCTACTCACTTACATTCATGATGAACCTTTTAAAAATAAGGAGGCAACATTTCAAGAGGGAGAGAATAATGTAGGAGCATTCCCATTTGACGATCATAATCTTGCCATTAATTTGCCCAAGTTTGAGAGCCAAAAAACTATCGTTACTTGGAAAAATTAATTATCTATCAAAACCTAGTCATTCAAGCCATACAACCCTTGCAAACCTTTTCCTTTGTCATCCATCCACAAACCAAACTAAAAGAAGGCACATAAGGTGACCTTTTTTCACAAGTTTTCCTCCCATATTTTTACTGTTATTTTCTTAGTATTTTAACCCTAGTTAGCCCTAAAAAATGCATCCCTATCAATACCTCTTAGAAGCCACAAAAATCAGCCACAAGTCCCTCTCAAGCTGGATGTGAAGTCACTTTCAACACTTGGGAAGAATAATATAGATTTGGGGAAGAACAAGAATAGCTAGAAGACATTCTTATTTTTTTGTTACTGATAAGATTAAATGGATTATTTGTCTCTTCCCTTTTGTGTATTATGGATGTTTTGAGAATTAGAACATCTAATAATAGGGGTTGAGCTACATAACTATCCACCTCCATAACCAAAACTCATAGGTTGGAACTTGGGTAGAATTTCTTATATATTTAGGCTTCAATCATACATATTTGTTGATTAAGTTGTAAAATTTAATCCTAAACTTCTTTTATCAGTGTCAAGGATATAATGAAATGAGAACAACTCATCTTTTAGCTGCATATTTTTATCTCCAGAAATTGGGTGCCCTCCTTCATTGTCTAGGTGTAAGAGTATAAGTTCTTCCAAAAATCTTTCAGGATTCATCTTAAGAGTTTATACCTTAGGTGTCTCTTACAAGTATTGATCCAAGAGGTTACCAAGACTTAATTTTTTTCCTCTCAAAATATCCCCTATTTCTTTTTTGTATTTTGGTTATTTTAAGGTTTTAGAACACCAATACCTAGCAAGACCCAAGTTCAATCTCATATGCATCACGTCCTAGCTATTAGCTTCCCCACCCCTAGCTGCCAACAGCTCTATCAACACACCAACCACTATCCACCCTCATACAATGTGAGATCCTTTTTAAAACTTTATACCCATTTTAACATAAAGGAAATTTTGGTAATTGACTATTTAATAAATTTTTTTAATAAAAATTATTATTTTATTGATTAAATATTAATGTGTGATGTGGTAATTGTGGAATTATTTTTAGGTATAAAGTTTTATTTGTGGATCCTAATAATTTTAGTAGGTCACCGAATAAAATATGCTTTGTTTGAAAATTAGGTAAGTTTTATACTCTACTAAAATAATAGATATTGCATGATATCATGTTAGGGTTTTGATTTGTAAACTATCTTAAGCATGCTAGTTACATTGTATTTCTTATATTCTAGTAAAATGTGAGATGGCATGATAGCACATTAGGTTTTTTGAAATATAAATTGTATTAATTATATTCTTTACGTTTAGTTATTTGCCTAAAAGTGTTAGCATTAAATTTGGTGAAATGGAGTATGTTAACCTGGATAAATTATTATTTTCTACGAAGTATGTTAATATGGGTTTAATGTTGGAAATAAATATATATGTTATGTATGTCCAAATGTGACAGGTTGAGCATGCCCAAGTGTATTTTGGAAATATTATTATTGTGTTCCATAAGGGAAATGCGGTCATTTTTATCATATCATGATATTTACTCTAGTAATAATGTCTAGTATGCCTTAATTATTGTTATGTATGGGAGTATGTGGTTTGGAGTTTTAGGAACACATGTTAAGGTTTTACATGCTAAATAATGCGTAAAGATATATGTTGTAGTTAAGTATATATATATTTATGGCTATGTATTTTTATGATCATAGAATATATTGGAGGTTAAAAAATTATTCGTATCGGGTATCATAAAATTTTGGTGAAAAATGAGTATTGTAGTTGCCTTGGGTGTATTTTAGTTAACATTGGTTAATAATAAAATTTTGGGTATTTTAATGTGATAAGTGGTCCAAAATAAGTTAAGTATATCATTTTAGAAAGTTTGGAGTAAATATGAATGACCTACATCTAATACATGAGGAAAGCAGTCATAAGTGTGAACAGTAGCCATAGAAGAAAACTTGTAATCACATAATGGAATTGTTTGAGTTTGACCTTGATTTCTAGATATTTTGGTTATATTGGTATTTTAGGAGTCTCATAAGCCTCATAGGAAAAACTATGATTGATTTGTGTAATTTGGATTGTTGTAGGACAGGTAAATAGTAACCCTAAGGGTAAACTGTTACCGCATATGTAAAATATGGGAGTTGGATCTTGATTTTTATATATGATGTCAATAATAATATTTTGTTCTATAAATTTTTATTTTATGGTTATATGGATTTTATGGGAAGAGCTATTATCGCATGTTCAAAATGTTGAATTTAAACATTGATTTTTTTTTGGTATGTTGTTAATATTAAAATTTTAAGCATGGGTACTGAATTTGGTGATGAAATGATCATCGGGGGAGAATTTATGCTATACTTATAAAATTAGGGTTCCTTAGGAGGGTGTGGTCTTTTCCTTAGAGAAGTGTATTGGTATTCATGTTGGTTGTGCTATATGTGTCTCAAATTTTTATGTTAAGATATGTTATGTTTCTTGCATGTATATATATGCATATGTATTAGGACCTTGAGAAATACCACATTGAATAAGATATTAATCACTTAAAGATAAAGATTACATAAGCTGAGGCTGAAGTGCTGGGTCTGCTCCACCAGACAATAATAGTAGCTCAGGTATTTTGTCTATAAAAGGTGCTTCAGACCATTCTACTAGTATAAGAATAGCAGGGCTTCTAGGCTTAACATAAACTAGAATATGATCTTGATATAAAAAATGATGAATAAGATGTTAATCACTTAAAGTGAAAAACCACACGAGTCAGGATTAAGGTGTTGTGTCAATTCCAATGGATGATAATAGTGGCTTAGGTGTGTTTTTCGCTAATAGGTGTTTCAGACCTTACTACTGGTTTAAGAATAGTGTCTTCGGAGCATATTACCATGAGAGGTGTTATGTTCGTTCCATTAGACAATAGTAATAGCTCAGGTGCGGTTTTTCCCGAGAGGTGCTTTAGTCCATTCCACTGGATTAAGAATAGTGGAGTCACTAAACTCGGCATGAATAAAAAGAAATAATGATCATAATGATTAGTTTTGATTACGGTTAAGATTAATGATATAGATGTAGAGTATGAGATATATTGTGAAGGTTATGGTTGTTTTGTTGAGTTTGATTCTAATCATTATTTCATATTATAACACCCCCAAAATTCACTCCTAAAAAATTTTGTTTAAAAGAATAAGGTGGAAGCTAAAACAGAATTTGGGGAATGTTACCGCCACACCTAACACAAGATAAATGTCTACCATCTATCTCATGCTAGATGCAAGGCTAAAACCTGTTCAACAAAAATTCAAACAACATCTATACCGTGAGGATAAACTCCCACAAGGAGATATCTACAGGCAGATGACAAGTGAAAATTTTCTTTAAATAAAATCATCGCTGAATAAGTTAGTGAAACTTGTGAAATAAACTTAGATTTTAAAATCTTATCAAAGTAATGGGAAATTAAAATTTAATTACAACACCCTTGGTCTTTTAATACAACATTGAAAAACTTCTAAAAATAAATACAATTAAACAAAGATAAATCCTGATGGATCAAACTTCAGATTGCCTACTCTCTCAAACTAAGCCTTCAACCCAAAAATAATATCCGATCTTAAACCTGTACAAGAAGTCTGCTCCCCACCATTAGTGGATCATCCCAGGACCTATTCAACCAAGTTAGTATTAGTACGGATCCAGTAATGAGTAAATCATGACTACCTAACTCATAGAAGGAAACATGACACACATGAGATATGGTAATCTCTAGGTTACAATACTAATGATCAATTATACATATGATAAATGCACCATTCCACTCATACAATAATTCATGCTCAATTATACATGCAATACATACGCCATTCTACTCATATAGTAACTTGAGCTCAATTATACAAATATTACATACAATAAAACATGGGTTCACAGATTCATGCTTGTGAGTATATGACTAGACATAACGACACATAAGGTATAAGTGTACAAGAAATCATGATTGCATGTTAAGTAACACCAATCCAATAATAATCATTATTATATCCAATTTTATTTATTTACTATGAGTTCAGTGATGTAACACCCCCAAATTTCACTCATGAAAAAAAAAATTTGAAAGAATAAAGCGGAAGCTAGAAGAGAATTTGGGGAATGTTACCGCCACATCTAACACAAGATAGATGTCCACCATCTATCTCATGCTAGATGCAAGGCTAAAACCTGTCAAACAAAATTTCAAACATCTATGCCGTAAGGATAAACTCCCACAAGGATATATCCATAGGCATATGGCAAGTGAATAAATTCACTAAATAAAATCATCGCTGAATTGATCAACGGAACCTGTGAAATAAATCCGAATTTTAAAAGCTTATCAGAGTACGAGAAAATGAGAGTTAATTACGATACCTTTGATATTTTAAATACAACACTTGAAACTTCCAAATACAAATACAGTTAAACAAGACAAATCCCGATAGATCAAATTTCGGATTGCCTACTCTCTCAAGCCAAGTCTTCCACCCAAATACAATATCTGAACTCAAACCTGCACAAGAAGTCTGCTCCCCACCATCAGTGGATCATCACAGGACCCATTCAACCAAGGTAGCATCAGTACGGGTCCGGTACTGAGTAAATCAAGACCACCCAACTCATGGAAGGAAATATGAAACACATAAGATATGAAAGACTTTATCTTACAATTCTCATGCTCAATTATACATTTATTTCATACAATAAAACATAGGATCACAGATTCATACTTATGAGTATATTACTAGACATGACAGCAGATAAGATACAAGCATACCAAAAATCACAATCGCATGCTACATAACACCAATCCAACAATCTGATAATAATCATTATTACATCCGATTTTATTTATTTATGATGAGTTCAAGGACCCCACTATTCTTAAACCGGTGGAATGGTCTGAAGCACCTCTCGGGGACAACACACCCGAGCCACTATTATCATCCGGTGGAACGGATCCTACACCTCTCAGGGCAAAACGCCCCTAAGCCACTATTCTGAACCGGTGGAACGGCTTGAAGCACCTGTCAGGGACAGGACACCTGAGCCACTATTATCGTCCGGTGGAACGGACCCTACACGTGGTCCTGACTCACGTAATCTTTCACTTTAAATAATTAGTGTCTTATCCATTACTTACTCATATCATGTTCTTATTCACGTTGAGTATAGGGCCCCACTATTCTTAATCCGGTCGAACAGACTGAAGCACCTCTCAGGGACAAGTCGCCTGAGCCACTATTATTGTCCGATGGAACAGACTCTACACCTCTCAGGGCAAAACGCTCCTGATCCACTATTCTGAACCGGTGGAACGGCTTGAATCACCTCTCAGGGACAGGACACCTGAGCCACTATTATCGTCCGGTGGAACGGACCCTACACCTCGGCCCAACTCACATGATCTTCCACTTTAAATAATTAGTATCTTATTCAATGATTTTAGCCAACCATAAATCAGGCCCACATGAATAATTCCATGACATAAGAATACAGCATAAGGTATCAAATAGTTTCAAATCCATACTCAACCCTTCATATACTCAAATACGTACCATATTCAAACATCATACGAACACACATATGCATTAAAGCTATAAGTTCATACATATGTACAATTACCACACTAAGCACAGCATAAGCTGGACACAATTAAATGATCAATAAGCATAATCATCACCTTCCACTCAGAATAGAGATACATCCAGATTCCATCATAAGTAAAGGTAAGTAATAACTTACCTCAATCCGAAGCTAGCTAAGCAAATTGAGAAAGAGGGAGAGCTATCGAAGGCTCAACAATCCACGAGAAAGTTTTCCTAGATCGCCGATAGAAATCGAAACTAGGTTAGAAACTCTCTTATCAATTAATAATTCACATATTATAACAAAATCAAGACAAACGACCTTTCTTAGAAAACATGTCCAAAACTTAGGACTCAAGAGCATAGCTCTATTAAGATTTAAGATTAAAATATAAATCAAATGATTTAAAACCCAAACACAGAATTCGATTAGATAAAAGACACACATCACAATCAATTTTATAAAACCATCCCCAAAGATTAGGGTTTTTAATGGCTAAACTACAAATCGACCAAATCACTTCGATTACCTCAAATTGATAGTTTTAAAACCAAATTACACTAATTTTAGATAAATCTAGATATTCAATTTCAACAAAACCATCTTCCGATTAACCAATTCAAGACGACCGTTTTCAAAATTAGGGTTTTAAAGCCCACGACACAAACTCAGATAATTCAAATCAATTAATTCCAATTAAAGGTATCAAAATGCAATTAGGATCATTTCAACTACTTCTATAAATTTAATTTTAGAAAAACAACTATACAAATAACCAATTTCATAATCTCACCTGAAATCTAGGGTTTTAGGCCCGAAAATGTAATTCGGGTAAATTTTATTAATTTAATTAAATTGAATGTTTAGAAATGCAATTAAACACATTTTATAACATATCAAATAATCAATTGATCAAAACCGCTAAAAGAAATACCCAATTTAGCACAATTAGGGTTTTTGAGCCCGGAACGCAAATCCGATCAATTCTTGCTAAAATATATAAATTAATGGTTCGGAAATGTAATTAAATATATTCTAATATAAATTGTATAGTCAATTGAATAAAACGACCCGATTACATAATCCAATTTGGACCCACAAGAGTTTTGACCTAAAAATCCAATTCCGATTAATTACGCACAATTTTCCCAAATCAACACTTCCGATATGAAATTAAATACATTTCAAATGATATTGTAAAATCAATTAAGCGAAACGACTCAATTACGAGACCCAATTTCGTTACACAAGAATTTTGACCTAGGAATCGAATTCCGATTGATTCCGCATAAATTTCTCAAATTGACGGTTCCAACATGAAATTAGATACATTTTAAAATGTATTGTATAATCAATTTATCTAAAATCGCCAAATCGGACGGATCCGAAAAAAATTGGGTATAACCCGGCCTAAAATTCAATTTTCCAAATTCTCAACACAAACCATACAATTAACATATCCAAATCAATCTCACAACACATATATACATAATCAAACAATTAATTTAGCTTATCACAAGCTAAATCATACCCAATCAATCAAATCCATATTAGGGTTTTTTCAGAAATTTATACCAATGAAAATCAACGAATCGGGACAAGGGAAGGCCGGAGGAGCTTCGTCGGGGGATGGGGGTGGCTCGCCGGTGGTCGGGAGATGTCGACGGTGGCCGGGCGGTGGCGCGAGCTGCGTGGCTCGTTGCTGTTGCGGTTTGCTGCCGCTGCTGCTCTTGCGCGCTTCGGTGGGCTGCTATGGCTGTTGCGTCACTGGTGGCGTGTGGCAGCAGGTTGGAGGCCGGCAGCCTACAAAGGAGGAGCAAGGAGGAGGAGGTCGGGGCTAGGGTTTCTAGGTGCAGAGAACAAGGTCGGGAGCAGGGGAGACGGGAAAAGGAAAGAGAAGAGAAGGGAGAAGAGAGAAAAGGAAAGATTTGTTGGGCCAGCCGATCAATCCCAAAGTGCTCTAAAGTAGCCCCCGTGTGGTCGTATCTACTCGAGGTGTTACAAATGGTATTAGAGCAAAACCGTGACCATGAGCTGAACTTAGATGAGCTAATCAGCCACTAAGCGGAACGATTCTTGGGATAAACTGTATTAAGATAGTTAGTGGTTGAGGCATAACGAGGATGCTGCATTCTTTGAGTAGGGGTGAATATAATACCCTAGATTATGCGGAGTGTTATAAGAATTGATTTAGCTACTTATATCAATATGATATACCATCCTTTTAGTGATTCCATCCTAAGAACTATACAGTTAAGCATGCTGAACTTGGAGCAATTTTAGGATGGGTGACCCTCCTGGGAAGTTTCAGAAATTTTCTAAAAATTTCTAGGGAAGTGTGTGAGTGAGGACAAAGCGCACTGAAAGGGCTCGTGTTGATTTGTAGGGCCAGCGGATCAATCTGAAAGCACTCTAAGGTAGCCCCCGTATGGTTGTATCTACTCGAGGTGTTACAAATGGTATCAGAGCAAAACCGCGACCGTGAGCTGAACTTGGATGAGCCAGTCAGCCACCAAGTGGGATAATTCTTGTGATAAACTGTATTAAGACAATTAGTGGTTGAGGCGCAACGAGGACGTTGAGTTCTTTATATGGGGGTGAATATAATACCCCAAATTATGCAGAGTGTTATAAGAACTGATTTGGCTACTTATATCAACATGGTATATTATCATTTTGGTGATTCCATCCTAAGAACTCTATAGTTAAGCGTGCTGGCCATGGAGCAATTATAGGATGGGTGACCCTCCTGGGAAGTTTCAAAAATTTTTTAAAAATTTCTCGGGAAGTGCGTGAGTGAGGACAAAGCGCGCTGAAAGGATTCGTGTTGATTTGTAGGGTCATTCGATCAATCCAAAAGCGCTCCAAGGTAGCCCCCTTGTGGTCGTATTGACTTGGGGTGTTACAAGGGACCCTACTATTGAAATACCCCAAAAACCCTAATTTAGGAAATCATGGCCAAATAAGGGATTATTAGGAAATTAATTAAATAAATTACTTTGTTTACATTAAGAAGGATAAAATAATTTCAAATTAATATAAAATTTATAAATAATTTAAATGGAGAAAATTAAAGGGTTTTGCTAATTAAAATGGAATTCAAGAAAATTTCTTCAAAAAATCCCTAAATTAACCTAAGAAGAGAATTTAATTATTATTTTAATATATTTATTTTATTAAAAACCCAAAATTTACTTCAAATCATGCTAATTAATCCAACCACTAATTTTCTTCCTTTTTCTTTTTCTTTTCTCTTTTCTTTTCCCTCTTTTTCCTTTTCTTTCCTTTCTTTCTCTTCTTCTTCCCCGGCCTGGGCCGGCCTGCTAGGCCCAATTCCCTCCCCTCTCTCTCTCGCGCGGCCCAGCCCCACGCCTCTTTCCTTTTTCTCCTGGGCGGTTTGGCCCCTTCTCTTCCTTTCTTTTCTTTTCTCCTGGACCGCCGGTCCAACTCCCTTCTTCTTCCCTGCATCGTCTTCCTCCCTCCGCCGCCTGCAACCCAAATTTTCGCCGAAAACAGAAGCTTCAACGCCACACCATTAGCACCGGTCATTTTGCCCCTCTTCTCCCCGTTGACTTCCCGGTGGATGTGACCAAACGACTCAGCCCCTCTCTCTCACGCAAGCTCCCCCATTTCCCAGGCGAATCATCGTTTGTAAATTTCAGACCATGCGTCGGCCAATTCCATCGGACAACCTACCCTAACCCTAACCCCCCTACCCTCCCTCGAAGCTTGTTGTTTCCCGTCCCATTTGACCTATAAATAGCCCTCACCACCGCCTGAATCGGGTTCAAAAAACCTAGACCCCAGAGGAGCAACCGTGCGCCACCCCCACCTTCAGCCTCCCTTTCCTCCGCCGACAGCCACCTCTATTGCCTGCCCTTACCACCAAAATCCTCCCCACACGCCCCTCTACACAACCGACCCCCTAGACCTCCCTGCCTCGCCCCGCTCGTGCCGCCCCGGCCGTGCGAAACTACCACCCTGAAACGACCCTTCCAGCCCTACGCCACCTTCGCGCCACCACCGCCAGCCATACCGCCGCTTGCAGCACCACCACCACCCCCCAAAACGACCAGGGGATCCTGCCCTACCACCCTACACCTCCCATTCCCTCTAGTATCCCCTTCCCTAGCCCCCACATCCATTTTCCTCTTTCCTCCCTTCCTCCACCGCCGCCGCGCCGCCGCCAGCGCCACCCCCCCAGCCAGGTTGCCCAACTCCCTAAACCCTAAATCTTGACTAATAGAAGTGGTTAATGATTTTAATACTATCAACTATTATTATTAATGTTATTATAATTATTATTAACATTATTATTATTAATACTATTACTATAAGTACTATTATTATTACCCTTATTATTATTATTATTATTATTATTATTATTATTATTATTATTATTAGGTCCTAACATTACCCCTAAGAACTTCTAATTAATGGTATTAAGAAATACAAAAACCTTATTAAGTTATTATTATTAATATTGCTAGTATTACTATTATTATTCTTATTATTATTATCACTACTATCACTATTACTATTATTATTATTATTGTTATTATTATTATTATTATTACTATTATTATTATTATTATTGTTATTATCATTATTATTATCATTATTACTATTATTATTATTATTATTATTATTATTATTATTATTATTATTATTATTATTACCGTGTTATTACTCTAACTATGACTAATGTCGTCATTACCTCTATTATTATGATTATTATAGTATTCCTACTACTATTAGTACTATTGTTACTATTATTATTATTATTATTATTATTAACATCATCATCATCATCATTATTATTATTATTATTATTATTATTATTATTATTATTATTATTATTATTATTATTATTATTATTATTATTATTATTATTATTATTATTACTACTACTACTACTATCGTTATATTCACCATATCTAATACCCTAACCGTATTTACCATCGTATTATCCTTATTGTTATCATTATTATTATTATTATTATCATTATTATTATTATTATTATTATTATCCTTTAATATTATCATTTTAGTATCCTTATAATGATTTGTATTGTCACTAATGTTATCATTACGATTACCATTACTATCCCTATCATTATTATTATCATTCTTATTATTATTAATACTTTTAATAACATTATTGGAACCCTTACCATAATACAGCGAAAATGATAAGGCCTACTTCGAGTAGTGGAAAAATTTAATTAATTATCTTAGGAATAATAATAACCCTACCTTTTTATTTATAAACTACTAGTTATTAATATTAGCCTTAGTATTAGGCCATGATAAGGGTAAGATAGGGGTTTTGGTATTTCCGATAGAGGGAGATTAACTCATAGTATTTCCCTCTTATAGGTGAATCGAGTGAGAACTTTCGGGAGGCGTAGGAGCGTGCTCCAAGCCCGGCGCCGATCTAGGTAAGGGTCTAACTAAGGCTGCTTGTGTGATATGTGAACTATTTGCCTTGGATGCCTCGCATGATTATGTGTCGTGTTTTAAATGTCATTGTCTTACCTGTTTTACGTGTAGCGCAGCTTGGATTCAAGGTACGTCTATGTGATCGCCTTTGTTCTGTATTAATGTGGATGTGCTACAATTTGTGATATGTTGTGGCCTTAGGACATGCATGCTAGGGTATTTGGTGTGGTGACATAGTTCGGGGGCATGGAAGAAAAGATTTGGAAAGAAATAACAAAAGGGGGAAATAAGTCGGTCAGAGAAGGAATAGGAGAACTAGGGTTTGCATGGGGTGGTTAAGGTCCGCATGGGGGCGAACCTTACGTACAGAAAGATGCCTCGGGGTGTGTGAAAGATAAGAAAAGTGTCGTTTGGGCGTTTGGGGGCTTCGCACGAAAAATAGTACGTAGACCAAAATAAGGGTGTGCAGGAGACTAGGCTAGAGGTTAGAGGGTGACAAGAAGAAAAAGGGGAGAATTAAAAATAATAAGTGAGGATGAGGGTGACATGAAGTGAGGGGGGTGAACCAAAGGGTCGAAAGGTGTAAGGGTGCTAGGAGGGTTCTGGACTCACGAGGCAGGAAAGGGTGGGCCACATAGGCCCAAGTTGGGTTTTTTGGAGAAAACCCTAAGGGAAGGTAGTGAGTGGACTTTGGGGTAAAAGGTGGTGGGCCCAGACCCACACACTTAGGAGACGGGTTTCGGAGTGAGTAAGCTAATTAAGGGGAGGATGTCGGGCGAGTTAGGAGGCACAAAGGTCTCAAGATATGAGACGGGCCCTCTTGGGAGGATGAGTATAGCTGAATTTAGCCATGCATGTCTAGGGTGGGAACTCGTTGAAAAGGATACCATAAAATACTAATCACTTAAAGAGGAAGATGTTGAGCCGGGCCCAGACCGGTCCACCGACAAATAATAGTGGCCAGGAGCCGGGGTGCCCTGGAGACCGATCCACCGGCGAATAATAGTGGCCAGGAGCGTTTTGCCTTGTATATATTTCCGGTCCACCGGCTATAATAGTGGGGGTTTCCGTGCTCAGCAAACCAAATATAAAATCGATAAGACATGGGAAAGATACTAAATACTTACAGTGGAACACCATGTGAGTCGGGGCCAGACCGGTCCACTAGCAAATAATAGTGGCCAGAAGCGTTTTGCCCTGGAGACCGAACCACCGGCAAATAATAGTGGTCAAGAGCGTTCTGCCCTCTACATATCTCCGGTCCACCGGCTATAATAGTGGGGCACCCGCACTTACATGGATTAATAAAGAGTATGTGGAATTGAGTATGGTATTAAGAGATTTAAAGGATAAGTCTAATTGGAACATAATCGGCCTCACTATTTGTATTGTCTTATGTGCCTATATGATCATGCTTGTATTGTGTACTTTGTCTGTTCGGCCTTAGTTATTCGATTACCTTACTCAGTACAAAGCGTACTGACCACCCGTTTCATGGGTGTTGCTCATTCCCACGAGCAGAAGGCCCCATTGATCTAGTGCAGGTAGGTGACTCTATATTTGATGCCTACGATGCTTATGAGGCGTTGGGCGGGACCGAGAGCTGAGTTCGGACCTAGCTTGGGTATCGAGAGTGGCGTGGCCGGAGTCTGTTGTCACTTCACCTTTCTTATGTATTTAAGTTTATTTGTTTTAAGTGTACGACGTTTCAACTTTCAAAAACCTTAAAACCGTATCTTGATTTGTACTTTGAACTTTCGCACTCTAATTCTGTATTACTTAGGTTTTACCCATGAATGTGTTATGCTAACAACTCGTATTTGTTGGTTAATCTGTTTTAGCCTTAGCACTTAGTACCGGGACGGTAGGAGTGAACCGTTCTGGTTTTAAGTGTGGCGGTGACGCCCCCGAATTTACAAGTGTTATCTCTTATTTCCGATAAACTTTTTGAAATTAAACGAATTTTTTCAGTAGTAAATTTGGGGGTGTTACAACTATTCTCAACCAGTGGAACGATTATTCCACCTCAAGGCAAAATGCTCTTGACCACTATTCTTACAGGTTAAACTATTATAACATACAATCCAAGAAAATACATCCAACCACTATTATTACTGGTGGAACGGTTAATAATATACATCCCTAGGGCAGAACGCTCCCAACCAAAATTCTCATCTGATGGAATGGACATATACAACCGGTCCTAACTCACGTGATCTTTCACTTTAGATGATCAATATCTTATTCAAGGATTTAACCAATCATAAATAAGGTCCACATAACAACACTTAGCTCACTTCCATCAACACAATGAATTTCCATTATTATATCAATTTCAAGTGATATTAAAGTTGATAGATTTTAGGTGGTATTAAAGACGAACCAATCTAAGTGGCATTAAAGCCAAACTAACCCAAGTAGCATTAAAGCCGATCGATTCCAGGGACATTAAAGCCAAACCAATTCAAGTGGCACTAAGGGTGAATAATTTCAGGTAGCTTTAGAGACGAATAATTCCATGACATAAAAATATAGCATAAGGTATCATATAATTTTAATCCATACTCAATCCTTCACAAACTCACACACATACAATATTCAAGAGTCATACTAACACGCGTTCGCATTAAAGCTATAACTCATACATACATACAATCACCACACAAGAACACAATATACACTTGACATAATTAAGTAATCAATAAGTATACTCATCACCTTCTACTTCAAGCAGACATATATCTAGATTTCGCCATAAGTAAACGTAATTAATGACTAACCTAAATCCGAAGCTAGCTAAGCAAATTAAGAAAGAGAGAGATCTATCGAGAGCTCAACAAAGCACGAGAAAATTTTCCTAGATTGTAGATAGAGTTAGAAACTATCTTATCGATCAATAATTCAAATATTATATTTAAATCAACACAAGAGGACACAAATGATCTTTCTTGAAAAATGTGTCCAAAACTTAGGACTCGCAGCATAACTATATTAATATTTAAGATTAAATATTAATCAAATTGATTTTAACACATATCACTTGGGGCATTTTAAATTGATTTGGAAAACCATCAAAATGACAATAGAAGATAAGTTAATTTTATCAAAAATTACTTACTCATTAAGTTTTACAACTAAAGAGGCAAACCAACCACTTTTAGAACAAATCTAAGCTGGTAACATATGAATACAATTCATATGATTTTAAATCAAAATTAGAAATCTACTCTGTGCAAGAAGCATAAGCAAGTCATTTTTATAAAACCATCTCCGAAAATTAGGGTTTTTAATACCCGAACTATGAACAGACCAATTCACTTTGATTACCTCAAATTGATAGTTTTATATTACAATTAACCTAATTTTAAATAAATATAGATAGTCAATTTCAACAAAAACAATCTTATGAATCACCAATTTAAGATAATCGATTTCCAAAATTAGGGTTTTGAAGCCCAAGACACAAACTCCGGTAATTTAAATCAATTAATTCCAATTGAATGTGTTAGAATGCAATTAAGACCATTTCAACTATTTCTATAAATTCAATTTTAGAAAAATAACTATACCAATGACCAATTTTATAATTTCATTTTGAATCTAGGGTTTTAGGCCCAAAAAATGCAATTCGATTGAATTTTATTAATTTAATTAAATTGAATGTTTAGAAATTCAATTAGATATATTTTATAACATATTATATAATCAATTGATCAAAACAAATTAAAGAAATACATATTTAAGCATAATTAAGGTTTTTCAAGCCAGAATGTAAATATGATCAAATATTACTAAAATATTTAAATTGACGGTTTGGAATTGCAATTAAATGTATTCTAATGTAAATTATATAACCAATTGAATAAAACAATCCGATACACAATCCAATTTAGACCAGCAAAAGTTTTGACCAAAAAATCTAATTTTGATGAATTTCACTCAATTTTCCCAAATCAATACTTCAAATATAAAATTAAATATATTTCAAAGGATATTATAAAATCAATTGAGTGAAACAACTCAATGAAATCCAATTTCATCACACACGGATTTCGACCTAGAAATCCAATTCCGATTAATTCTGCATTAATTTCTCAAATTAATGATTTTGATACGAAATTAGATAAATTTTAAAACATATGGTAAAATCAATTTTCCCAAAATAGTTAGATCCGGCAAATCCAAAAAATTCAGGCATAACCGGGTAAAATTTCTAATTTTAACAAATCAACCAAATACACTACAATTAACCACTCTAAATCAATCATACAACATATATATACATAATTAAATAATCAATTTAGCTTATCATAAGCTAATTCATACTCAATTAATCAAAAAAGGGTTAGAATTTTTGGAAATTATATACTAAATAAGGAGTTGTAAATCGGGACAGGTGAAGACATGGGGAGCTCTGCTGGAGGTTGAAGACCACTCCCCGGCAGCTAGCGAAACTCGCAGTGGCCGGACGTGGCAGCGTGACTCTCGGCTTCCCATCACAATTGCTCATGGATGCTGCTACGCTACTTCAGCTATTGTTGCGCTACTTCGGCTACTATTGCAGCGTCGTAGGTTGTGGCTTTTGTGACCGGTGGTCAACGAAGGAGGAGTAGGTAGAAGGAGGTGAGGTTGGAGTTTTCGGTGCTAAGGACAGGGAAGGTGACGAGAAGAAGGTGATGAGTTCATATTTTGACACATTTTATACCCTTATAATCTTAGTTTTTGGTAGTTTATTTGGCTAATATAGGGGAATAATTATTGTTTTATGCTTAAGTGGTAAAAATTGCATAAAAATTATTATTTGAGCTAAAATGATATAAATTAAGTATATTTAGAATAAAATATTATTTATTAATATTTATTGAATTTTATTTTGCAGGTATTATTGTTTTTAAATAAAAGAAAAAAAAAGAAGTCGACGTTTAGACCAACGGCCAAAGGCCCAAACGCCACACAAACGAAAGCCAAACGACCTGCAAGTCAGCGCAGAACGGCCGACGTGGCGTGAGGCTACAAACGCAGAGGCACGAAACACAATAAATAGAACAATGCGGTAGTCAGTATGGAGAGAGGTGCGCGGCAGAGCCGCAGAGAAAGAAAGAGAAGGCAGAGCCTTCATAGGCTCGGCCGAAGGTAGGAGAGGTCGAGAGCCTCAACAGGCTAGGCAGGGCGCGTCACAGACGCACGGACGACGCGTAAAGGACAGCCGACGCACGGAAATCGAGGCAGCACAGCCTCTGTCAGCCCTGTCAGCGAAAAAAAAAAAGAAAAAGAATTGTTGCGCAGAAATCAAAGCCGAGAAGGAAGAAAAATTAGAGGAGGAATTTAATACCCGGTAGAATTTATTCCAGATAAAATTAATTTTTATCTGAATAAATTCTTGATCTTTTATTTAAAATTAATTCCGGTTATTTCTTTCTCTTATTTTTAGTTTATATTTTAGATATATATTTCTGTGTAATTAATTCTTTAATTATGGTTGGCTGATTATTTATTGTTAGGGAATGAATTGAAACCCTAGACTATGGTTTGAATTATAATTTTATTTTCTTTGTTTTGTGAGATTGTTTCTTGACTCTATGTTAATTGCTATCGTTTATATGTATAATTCTATCAAGTATAGTTTATTTGGTGCATGCCTTGTTCTAGTTTCCTCATAAGTGACAGTATGTAGGATTATTTGCCTGCTAGGTGGCCATCTAAATATACTAGAATTTATATGTATAAATTGCAGCTAGGTTAGATAACAATTCACCTAATCGTTTTGTGATTCTAACCGAAGTGGTAAAATGTTTCGATACGTGTGGGTCAAGGAAAGGAAATACAGCTAGACATGTTTTTTGTACTAGTATGGGTACTTAGATTGACAGCCTTCCACTTACACTTAATGCATTAAATCTAGTTAAATATAGGAGCCGCTTGTTGCTGCTATACTGCTAGTATTTAATAGGGTTAATATTGGCGCTTTGTCGTATTAATTAATTAAGGGAAGTAATATAAGGTGTATAGACCTGCTTTTGGTGTGCAACTTGGTCGATCTCTTTCTCATGATTAAAGGATGACTTAGAAATAAATATTATATTACGACCTAATCTAGTGGTGGATTTTTATTTCCCTAACATATTTCTCATATCTGCGGTTTCCCATTATTTTCATTATTAGTTTATTTATTCCTTTTATTTATTATTTTTATGTTTATAAACCCCCATCAGTATTTCTATTTATTTATTTATTTAGTGTTATTTAGGATTTTTTTTATTTTTATTTTTAGTTTTGATTATTTTTAAGCTAGTTAGATAGAGGTGAGCCCTCTCAATCCCCAGCCTAGAACGATACCCTTATTTACCAGTGCTACAATTGACAACAAGAGGGTTTAAATTGCGTGCCGGCTACGGTCACACCAATTTTTGGCACCGTTGCCGAGGATTGGTAACTGCACTTTTATTTTGCTAGTATTTTTAGTGTTTTTGTATTTTTTTTAGTTTTGTTTTAATTTTTCTTAGGATTTTTGGTGTGTTTTGTTTTGCTCTTAACCTTTTCCTTTGAAGTGTTAGTATTTTCAGGTGGCTATGAGAGGATCCTTGGGATATGGACAACTTGGCATGAATCTTAATTCAAGAGTAAATGAGGTAAGTTTAAGCAATTTTGATGATAGACTTCACCAATTCTCCACTCTTGTTTTACAGGCAGCTGAAGCTACTGGAATTATGAATACAAGTGGAGTGTGTCATACACAAGGAAATCCATATGCTTACCATGAACAAGCTATGAGAGGAGGAAGATGGACACAACCTAATGCTCAGTCTTTCAATGGTTTTGAAGGACATGATCCCTATACAAGCACATACTATTCTGGAATGAGGCATCAACCTAACTTTGGATGGGAGATGAATGATCATTATTCTGTGCCATATCAAGACCCTTACACACGTGATTATGAAGCGTCAAAACATTATCAATATCCTCAACAAGAATCTTCTCCAGTTTCAGAACCCTCAAGTTCAGAAAAAATGGATAAGCTTCTTGAAGCATTGACAAATGGTCAAAAACAGTTGGCAAATAGCCTAAATCAACTGATGCAAAGTTAGATTAGACAAAATGAAAGGGTGTCAGTGCTAGAGGAGAAAATGGGTTATATGGTCAACCTGATGAATCAATTACAAGCACAAGAAGAGCTCTCTAGTACTTCAATTCCAAATTCAAGTGAGAGTTATGAGTATGATGATGCCATATCTGAATGTAAGGATGAGCTAGTTGAGGAGGTTCCCATGGAGAACATTGAAAAGCAAGATCAAGTGGAATAAGAGCTTGTAAAAGTAGAAGAAGAATCTCATCAAAACGAGGATCAAGTAAACAAAGAGAAGTATATGGATGAAAAGACTATCACTTTCACCTACCATATACCATCTTTGAACATTTATTCCCCACTTTTGCTTGGAGATGACCATGAGACACAAGGTAAGCCTTTGAACCACTTTGATTTTATTTATGCTAACCACACTCCTTGTTTTCCCTCTTTTAGCAGGTTATATGGATCCAAGAGTGAAGAGAGTAATCAAATCACTTTGAATACATTTAATAAGAAGTGTGATGCTCCAAAGGAGAGGTTATGTTGGAAGGATGTGTTTAAAGATTTTAATATGGGAAAATATGTTCCTTTGATAGAGAGATTACCATATATGGACATTGGGCAAAACATCATCTCTTTACACACGAGCTTAAATTCCATGCTAGGTAAGTTACGTTCTTGCTGGATCAAATCTTTCATTAAATCTAAATTTTTGTCTTCTTCTTCCTTGCAGGATAAAGATGATCATCACAAGGAAGGATTTGGTGAAGCAGCTCTGAAGTGGATGTATCCACCTTGAACGAGTAAACCGAGATCATGTCAGGCTGAAGACATAAAAACAAGCGCTGCTTGGGAGGCAACCCAATGTCATAAGGGAGTTTTCTATCCTTTATTTATTTATTTAGTTTTTATCTCCATACTTTAAATTTCATGTTTCCTTAATTGTTTACACATTGAGGACAATGTGTGATTTAAGTGTGGGGGTGCGTGTGTTTTATGTAGGTGTATGTGTCAAAAAAAATTAAAAAAAATTGTTTCGATTTTTTTTAGAGTGTTTAGTTTTTTTTTAGAGTGTTAAAGTGTTTAGTATTTTTAGAGTCATAGGAGCCTTAACTAGTTAATGAGGAATATATCTTTGAAATCTAACAAAAAGAGGATCATGAAATCGAGATAAAGTAAGTGGAGATTTTTTGTGTTGATTTCGATATAGGGAACACATATCTACATTTCTAAATTTGAATGGAGAAAGAATACGTACGATTGTCTAATCACCGACATGGCATGTTGAGATTCATCACATTCCTTAGTGAGTTTTTGAACCATACATACCTTCTTTTTCTGAGCGAATTTACACAAAATCATCTACTTTTCTTGGCTTCAAAATTTTTCTTTGTAAACCTCATATATGTTTAATTGCTTTGATCAAATTATTTGCCATAGATCTTGTAATGGACTATAGAGATTACTAGAACTTACTCTTGTGCTAGTCGAAGCTTATAGTCAAAACATGCTCTGATTGAGAAAATGATAAAGGCAGCTTAGGAATTTTCCATCACATGACCAAATAGCTTAACCTGATTTGTGTATACATGATGTACACCTTATAAAAACCCTTTTGAGCCTATACATGGAGCATACATTTTTTTTACCCACATTCAATAACCTTCGGGCCTTAATGTCCTTACCTTTGCTTAAAGCTAGTGGAAGGAAATCATATCGTCATGGATATAAAGAGTGGTTGTGTATGTGTGTATGTGAAAGAAATATATGTATTTATGCTAAGAAAGGGGATTGGTTATGTTTGGTGGAAAAAAAAAAGAAAATTTTCAAAAAAAATTGAAAAAAAAGGATGAGAAAAAAAAATGTTAGGATATAAGGAAGAGAGGGAGCTATGAAGACAATATTGAGAAAGTTCTATTGATGTTACATTTTATTGTGAAGGTGGAGAGGTGTATCATTAATCATTGATGTGGAATTAAGCTTATATTTCATCTACATATTAGATTCCACTAGCTCTTGATTATTTTTTTTTTAGCACCACACACCTAAAATACTCCATACCCTTCTTTACCTTAAACCCCGCTACAACCAATAAGTAAGTCCTATTTGATTCTTGAGATGAGCAGCCTTTGATCTGTTGGAGATTAGTTACAAGAGTTAAGCATATGGTTCGGTCCATTTGGCAAGTATTTGATATCTTTCATGAGGTTTTATCCACAAGAACATGAGCCTTCTTTGTTTATATATGTGAGTCGTTTGTTATCTTTATCATCTTAGCTCACATACATGAGTGTTTTTATACATTTGAAGCCATTAATCTAAGAAAAAAAAATAATAGAGGGTATCCATAGCGAGGATGGATCTTGATGTGACTAAGGCGTGGTAGATTTTCATCCATAATATTGATCTGTTCATACCTGTCATGTTTATGTGTGAACCATATGTTGAAATTGATTCTTTAAATCTCCCAATGCTGAATCTTGATTGATTGCTAATCTTGACATTTGAAAGTAAAAGATTCTGAGACAAAAATAGTTAAGGGTGTTAGGTATGTTTTTATTTTATTTTATTTGTGTTTTATTTTTTGGGTATATCATCTGCGAAACCCTCACGAGACCTTACTCGTCCTCAATGGGTGACCTAGGGGTTTAAAGGGCTTGTTACACATGCTAAGTGTAATCGTGAGACCTACGAAAGTGGCTAGTTAATTTAATTTTATTTGTTTAGAGTAATAACTTGCTTGAGGATAAGCAAGAAGCTAAGTGTGGGGGTGTGATGAGTTCATATTTTGACACATTTTATACCCTTATAATCTTAGTTTTTGGTAGTTTATTTGGCTAATATAGGGGAATAATTATTGTTTTATGCTTAAGTGGTAAAAATTGCATAAAAGTTATTATTTGAGCTAAAATGATATAAATTAAGTATATTTAGATTAAAATATTATTTATTAATATTTATTGAATTTTATTTTGCAGGTATTATTATTTTTAAATAAAAGAAAAAAAAAGAAGTCGACGTTTAGACCAACGGCCAAAGGCCCAAACGCCACACAAACGAAAGCCAAACGAGCTGCAAGTCAGCGCAGAAGGGCCGACGTGGCGTGAGGCTACAAACGCAGAGGCATGAAACGCAATAAATAGAACAGTGCGGTAGTCAGTATGGAGAGAGGCGCGCGGCAGAGCCGCAGAGAAAGAAAGAGAAGGCAGAGCCTTCACAAGCTCAGCCGAAGGCGGGAGAGGTCGAGAGCCTCAACAGGCTTGGTAGGGCGCGTCACAGACGCACGGACGACGCGCAAAGGACAGGCGACGCACGGAAATAGAGGCAGCACAAGTCGTCCGCAGCACAGCCTCCATCAGCCCTGTCAGTGAAAAAGAAAAAAAAAAGAAAAAGAATTGTTGCGCAAAAATCAAAGCTGAGAAGGAAGAAAAATTAGAGGAAGAATTTAATTTTTATCTGAATAAATTCTTGATCTTTTATTTAAAATTAATTCTGGTTATTTCTTTCTCTTATTTTTAGTTTATATTTTAGATATATATTTCTGTGTAATTAATTTTTTAATTATGGTTGGCTGATTATTTATTGTTAGGGAATGAATTGAAACCCTAGACTATGGTTTGAATTATAATATTATTTTCTTTGTTTTGTGAGATTGTTTCTTGACTCTATGTTAATTGCTATCGTTTATATGTATAATTCTATCAAGTATAGTTTATTTGGTGCATGCGTTGTTCTGGTTTCCTCATAAGTGACAGTATGTAGGATTATTTGCCTGGTAGGTGGCCATCTAAATATACTAGAATTTATATGTATAAATTACAGCTAGGTCAGATAACAATTCACCTAATCGTTTTGTGATTCTAACCGAAGTGGTAAAACGTTTCGATACGTGAGGGTCAAGGAAAGGAAATACAGCTAGACATGCTTTTTGTACTAGTATGGGTACTTAGATTGACAGCCTTCCACTTACACTTAATGCATTAAATCTAGTTAAATATAGGAGCCGCTTGTTGCTGCTATACTGCTAGTATTTAATAGGGTTAATATTGGTGCTTTGTCGTATTAATTAATTAAGGGAAGTAATATAAGGTGTATAGACCTGCTTTTGGTGTGCAACTTGGTCGATCTCTTTCTCATGATTAAAGGATGACTTAGAAATAAATATTATATTACGACCTAATCTAGTGGTGGATTTTTATTTCCCTAACATATTTCTCATATCTGCGGTTTCCCATTATTTTCATTATTAGTTTATTTATTCCTTTTATTTATTATTTTTATTTTTATAAACCCCCATCAGTATTTCTATTTATTTATTTATTTAGTGTTATTGAGGATTTTTCTATTTTTAGTTTTAGTTTTAATTATTTTTAAGCTAGTTAGATAGAGGTGAGCCCTCTCAATCCCCGGCCTAGAACGATACCCTTATTTACCAGTGCTACAATTGACAACAAGAGGGTTTAAATTGCGTGCCAGCTACGGTCACACAAGAAGGAGAAAAGAAAAGAGGGAGAGAAGAAGAGAGAAAAGGATAAAAAAAGGGGGGGTCGGGGAATGGTAGGGCATTTTTTTTCCAAATACAAGTATATTAAATACTAAATATCTAAAACTGTTATTGGATGATTTTATCTGAAATTTGTTTAACGAAAATCATTTCATAAGATTTGAAGGCCTAAAATCGATATAAGAGCTATATAAAGAATTTCGGAAGTATTTTCAAAATAATTTACCAACGAACGTAAAAATATATTATAAGATCTTAAAAAAAATATTTAAAAGCATATAAGAAAATATTTAAGTAAAATTATAATAAACCAAGACAAATTTAAATAATTTCTGAAACTGGTCGTCCACAAACCAAAAAGGATAAAACAGAAGAAAATTAATTTCGGAAAGAAATTCATAAATAAGCTCCAAAGATCTTTTTAATTTAAAAATTTTTGAAGATCTTAACGACCTCAAAAACTGATAAATTCAAAATTAAAAATATTTTCTAGGGATAAAATCAGTAAAATAAACTTGACTATTTTAAACGAAAATATATAATTTAAATAATATATTTCATTAATGAAATATAAATCCAAAATAAAGTCATAATCATACAATGAAGTTATAATAAAAAACGAATCTAAATTATTAAAAATCAAAATAAGAAAAAGAATGAAAAAACACATTTTTAACCAAAAATTGAAATCAAATGAATATAACAAAATCATGGTCGTGAATGAATTTATCTAGAATGATACACAAAGATAACAATTAATTAAATTTAATTTTTAAGTCAAAATAGTTGATAAATCCATAAAATGAATTGAAATTAAAAAAATTTCTTATCCCTCTTCTCGATTCTCAAATGAACACTAAATGTCTCAAATTCCTTTATGGTTAGGGTAATCATGACATCATCCAAGTTTAAGCCTTCATCTTAACAGTACATTATTATATCAATAATATTTTCATACCTATCCACGGGAAAGAAGTTGAGTAGAATGATCGCCCGATCTTCATCTTCTACTTTTACATCAATAGTCTCTAAGTGAATTAATATTTGACTGAAATCATCTAGGTGATCCGTGAGTGTCTTGTGACTTGTCATCTTGAAGGAATAAAGGTTTTCCTAAATATGGCTCTTTTTGTGAGTGATTTGGTCATATAGAGAGACTTGAGTTTGCTCCATATACTAGCAGCTAATGTTTTCTTTGTTATTTCCGTCAGTACCTTGTTGCCAAGATAGAGTATTAGAGTGTTGTGAGCCCTTTCCAAAAGTTCCTCCCATTTCTCCTTTTCCATAGTAGCCGAAGGCTTTGATTCTCCCATCAACGCCTATTGTAAACCTTGTTGAATGAGCAAAGTCCTCATTTTCATCCTCAAAATTCCAAAATCCCCCTTTCCATTGAACTTTTCCACATCAAATCATGTGGATGCCATTTCCTTGAAGGCAATAGATGCTCTAACACCAATTTTTAACCTTCAAGGTTGATTCTTGGTTTAAAAAACTCAACTTGCACATGAAATTTAACATCAATATGTACCACTAAAGATTGAGGCAAAAGAAATTGAATGCAAACACTACAAGAAAAGTAATTTTTGGCAACGTGTTTCAGCCACGACTTTAAATTTTCGTTGGCAATAAATTTTTTTTGCAACAATTTTTAACTTTTATGGCAAAAGCTTGTTGCCATAAATGTCACATGTTTTTACAACAATAATATGCCATTGCTATAAAAAATATTTTTACTGCCACAATAATTGGTCGTTGCTAAAAAATACATAACTTTTGCAATGAAAATTTTGTTGTGAAAAATTTTATTTTGTAACAACCTGTCAAGTCGTGACTAAAATTTTTATGAGACTAGAGGGTGTTTCATATACCTTATTTATTTTCACAAGACATTGTTGTTGGTAAAAAAAAAACATTGCTTTTTTTGCTACAACAATTTTGTTGCGAATGCATATTTTTGCAACAAATTTTTTTCATGGCTAAAATATTTTATAGTTATTTTTATTTTTAGAACTTATAAAATTATTAAGCTAAAAAAAATTTAAATAATAAATTATGCAACTTTTTATTTCACAAAAATAATCTAAGCAAAAAAAATCAATTTTAGAAGAGTCATAAAAAATATTACACTATTTTTTTATTTGATTAAAGTGAATAAGGAAACAAATAAAATTCTTTCAAAATATTATAAGAAAACTAAATCTCTTATGTAGCAACAAATTTTACTAATTTTTTGGAAAAAATATTTTCACAAATTTCAATATAACTTTAGCAATGGATCTGTTAAATTATGGCTAAAAATAATTTCACAATTTTCTAACTCTACTAACTTTCGCAACGAATCTGATTAACTGTGACAAAAAATAATTTTCTAAATTTCAATTTAACTTGTGAAATGGATAAAATCGTTATGAAAAAGTGTGGAATAAAATATTTTCTAGGATGGTTAGTAGTAGGCTTACCTCATATTAGATGTAGGTTCAGAGAGCATGGATATTTATTGGCTTTTGTGCGGTCCTTGAAGGATCAGAGTTTAAGATTACCCCCTAATTTTTGTTCTGTAATCGGAATTTTGTACTTTAGCTTAATTTTTCCTCATGTATTTGAATATTCACGGACCGTTGAGGTCCTATACTTGAAAACCTTTCCCTCAATATTTATATAACTTGTATAAAATATGTTTTTGGCACACTCTAATTTGGTTTTGTTTGGTTTGATTCTCAGCCTTGTATCTAACATGTGACGGGTGGCTGACACCTATCCTATGTTAAGTATGACAATAAACACTCTATTTTTCCTAAGTTCTTAGAAGTTTTTCGCTTCTGTAAGGTTTTCAAAACAAAATTTTTTAGTAGTGAAAAATAGAAGTATTACACCGTATATATTTATGCAAGGGTATGTTAAATTTATGTATAATAGCATGATAAATTAGGGTTGTTTGTGGTAAAATAACTATGCATGATTACGGTTTTATTTGCTAAACGAGCTTAATTTATTTTAGTGGAGAATTGGTAATTTTTTCATATATAAAAATTCCTAGAATTATAATTTTATATTAATGTATCTATATTAATGTTATTTATTCATACCATGAACTTTGCTTAATTCTAATAACAATTGGTGTTAAAGTGGAAAATTATTAAGTAAATGATATATAAAGGCATTGCGGTCATTTATAGCTAATTATGTCCAAAAGTGTGAAGAATTGGACTAGGATGGCCTTAATGGATTCTAGGTTAAGCTAGTGTTGACTTTTACTGTGGCTTAGATCATTAACCTTACGTTTAGGTTAAATTATTAGAAATAAAGGAAAATGGTTAAGTATGGAATTAGAATAAGTGTGTATTATGTGATATTTTATAATTACCTTATTAAGATATTAATAGTTAAAGTGAAAAACCTTGAGATTTGGGAATGGTTGTTATTTAAGGTTAGCTACACTAAAGAAGAAGTAAGAGCCCGCGTTTTAGTTTAGTGGTTTCGTGGGATGCCTCGGCATTTTGGTTAAGGCCCTAGTATACTCCATAGATGACCTACGAACCCTATAGAGGATATTGATACTTAAGGATTAGGTGCCCTAAGATGGGAGGATATTATAATGACTTATTGAACCAATATGATAGGAATACTTGTATGTCTATGTGTTACAAGTTGGGAGGATACTGTAATGCTTTAGTGCACTGGTATAACTTGTGTACTTCATATATCTCCATGTTATTATTATATCCCTTTGAGTAATTAAAATAAAAATAATTGTTCTATAAGGATTTAAATAGATTGTTGTGATTTGTTAATTTGGTAGTTACCCCCATGCACTACTTAGTTTTGGTACTTTGGCTTGATAGTTACACCCATACACTGTTTATATTTGGTATATTGGTTGGTAATTGTCTTAGTGCTTTCCTTATCATGTCATAAGTGATATGGGGATGGTGTCTGTAAAAGGACTTAATTATGGTTTGGTTTTTCCTTTTATGGGACATCCTTGGTGTAATTAGATTAATGAAATAGTCATAATATGGTTAAGTTTGATGTGGTGAACATATGATATAAAATATGATATGAGTTATGTTATGAATGCGACACTTAGCTTTGGTATGTACTATTTATTGTATTCTATCATGATACTTTGTGTTACATGTGATATTTGCATGATTAGTATTGTATAGTGATTTACTCAGTACCGTTGTATTGATGGGTTCCATTTTATGGTTACCTACCTATTCAATGGGTAGTCTTAACCTTACTTGAGTACTTTAAGGGTACAACTTGATGGATTTTGGCAGAGGTTGAGGGTCATGACTATTCGTTGTCCATTTCGACATCGTTTGATCTAGATATTCCTTAGACTCTTATATCACATTATGTATTTCTTTTCCTTGTCAATTATAACTCTTTTGTTTAATCTTTTGTTATCTGAACACTTTAATATTGTAATAAAATCTTTATCCGATTCTTATCACTTTTTGTTCTTAATCTATGTGGATAAAATTTTTAGCCTTAATACTTAGTGTAAAAATGTAAAGGAACCGGACTTATACTAAGTATGGTGGTAACACACTACGCTTTTAATTGTTTAGCTTATGTAATCAAATCTTTTCAAAGAAATTTTCAATTGCTAAAAATAAGGGTTTTACATACTATATATTTAATGTAGCTACACGGTCTCAATTTATATTGCTTTTACTTAGCAAATTTACAACTAGCATACATAATGAGGGTGCCTTTTGATGTTTAAAGAATCATCTAAGAACTTGGAAAATTCTGAAAAATCGAAATAGCTTCCAAGATGAAACTTCAAATGTCGTGCATATACCATGCAATCTTCCTGCACCACTCTTGAGTCACTTAGAATCTTCATGGCTTGAGCTCCACATGTCTTTAATTTACCAATTATACCTTCAAATTCATCATCACATGTTTTCGAATTCTTCAAAGGTACTATATACACAACATCACCATATGTACACAAAGTCATCATAGGCGGATATTGCACTTCTTTTGCATACAACAATTTGAACCCTTTCAACATGTAATACACTTCATCTTCTTCACCACACACACTTTCACACATCCACATTTTTCTTTTTGTCGCTTTCCTTACATTACCATTACTACGATCCATGGTCTCAATTTCCTTTAATGACAAAGTTCTTCTATTTGCATACTCATTAGAAAAATGACCATATCCCCTACACTTATAGCATTGCTTATTCTTAAGAACATCTTCAACCATATTATCTTTTCCTTTCTCTTCACGTGTAATCAATGTTCTTTCATCTATCTTTGAACTTCATGAAACATCAATATGAGAAGAAGAAATGGAAGTTTTTTAAATCATCTTGGATGTCTTATCTTGCTTTTCAAACTTTAATGCTAACTTGATCACATCATCTAACAAATCATAAGAAGAAACTTCAACTTTGTCTCTCAAATTTACATTTAACCTCTTAAAAAGCTTACATGTGTTCGCTCCCTTCTTTTGGTTACATCACATATGAGGAAAAGTCTTTAAAACCCTCTTACATATTCTTCTAGACTTAAATTATCTTTCTTGAGAGTAATCATCTTAATGAAATTATTTTTCTCGAACTCCTTAGGAATGAATGTCCTCTTCATATGCTTCTTTAAATTTTTCCAAGTCTTTATCTTCGATTTTGCTTCTTTCTCTTTTGATTTCTTCACATTTTCAAACCAAGTATGTGCAAACTTTGTAACACCCCCAAATTTACTATTGAAAAATTTCATTTAATTTAAAAGAGTTTAACCGAAATGAATAGATAAAATGGTAAACTCGGGGGCATTACCGCCATACTTAGTACCAGATCGGTTTACTCCTACCATCCCGGTACTAAGTGCTAAGGCTAAACAAGATTAATCCTCAAATACGAGACATTAATAAAACACTAGTCATTAGTAAAACACAAGTCAGACAGAATCAGAGTGCGGAAGTCAAAAGTTACAAACCAAAAGTACAGTTTTAAAGTTCCAAATGTCCGAAACATCGTACACCAGAAATAAATTAGATATAAAGACATAGGAAAGATAAGATGGGAGATAGATTCCGGCCACTTCACTCACGACCCCAAGCTAGGTCCGGGCTCAACTCTTGGTCCCGCCAAATGCCTCGTAAGCATCGTAGGCATCGAAGATAGAATCACCAACCTGCACTAAATCAAAGGGGCCTTCTGCTCGTAGGAATGAGCACCACCCATGAAACAGATGGTCAGTATGCTACATACTAAGCAAGGTAACCGTATAACTAAGGCCAACACATAGGAACACATATTATAATCACAATCACATGATAGCACACAATTTCTTAGGTAAATAAAGGCCCACATTGTTTATTTATTCTCTGGATAATACTTGTTTCATACCATAATTCTTATCAATCCATGCAAGTACGGAGACCCCACTATTATAGTCGGTGGATCGGTCACTTACAGGGCAAAACGCACCTGACCACTATTATACGCTGGTGGATTGGTCTCCTGGGAAAAACGCTCCTGGCCACTATTATGCCAGTGGATCGATCTGGCCCCAACTCTCATGGTGTTCCACTGCAAGTACTTAGTATCCTTTACGTGAATTATCACATTAGGGTTTGGTTTATTAAGCTCAGGATCCCTCACTATTATAGCCGGTGGGCCGGTCACTTGCGGGACGAAGTCCACACCACTATTATTCGCAGGTGGATCGGCCACTTATAGGGTAAAAACCCTAACCACTATTACTAACCGGTGGATCGGCTGGACCCGGCTCAATACTCTTCCACTTTACATGATTAGTATTTTATCGTATCTTATTCAACAGATTCCGCCCTAGACATGCATGGCTAACTCCTACTATACTTATCCTTATAAGAGGGCCTGTCTCATATCTTGAGACCTCTGCGCCTCCTGTCTCACCCCAACATCCTTCCCTTAATCCGCTTGCTCACACCGGTAACCCGTCTCCTACGTGTGTGGGTCTAAGCCTACCACCTTATACCCCAAAGTCCACTCACCGCCTTCCCTTAGGTTTTTCTCCAGAAACCCTAACTTGGGCCTATGTGGCCCATCCTTTTCTGCCTCATACAACCCAAACTTATTCTAGTACCCCTACACATCACGACCCTTCGGTTCAACCCTCACTTTATGTCCCACTCATTCTCACTTATTTTTATTATTCTCTTTTTCTTCTCTCTCCTACTCAAATCAGGGTTCCCTCTAAACTCTAGCCTAGTCTTATGCGCACCCTTATTCTGGTCCATGTACTATTTTTCGCCCAAAGCCCCCAAGCACCCAAACAATACTTCTCTTACCTTCCACACGCCCCAAGGCATCTTTCCGTACGCAAGGTTCGCCCCCATGCGGACCTTAACCACCCCATGCAAACCCTAGTTCCTCCTATTCCCCCCACTAGCCAACTTACTTCCCCTTGGTTATATTTCTTTCCCAATTTTCTTTTTCATGCTCCCAAAACACATCACCACATCAAATACCCTAGCATGCATGTCCTAAGGCCACATCATATCACAACTAGTAGCACATCCACATTAATACATAACAAAAACAATCCCATGGGCGTACCTCGGATTCCAAGTTGTGTTACACATAAAACAGGTAAGATAATAACATGTAAAACACGACGTATAATCATACGAGACATCCAAGGCAAGTAGGTCACACATCACACAAGCGGCCTTAGCTATACCCTTACCTAAATTGGCGCCAGGCTTGGAGCACGCTCCTACGCCTCCTGAAAGTTTTGACTCGATTCACCTATAAGAGAGAAATACTATAGGTAAATCTCCTTCTATCGGAATTACCAAAATTCCTATCTTACCCCTATCATGGGCTAGTACTAAGGCTAATATTAATAATAGTAGTTTATAATCAAAAGGTAGGGTTGTTATTATTCTCAAGATAGTTAATCGAATAACTACTAATCAAGTGAGTTTTAGTAATACTCATAGTATTAAAGTAAGAGTTTCAGTTTTACTAATAACAATATTATTAATAATACTAATAATAATAATAATAATAATAATAATAATAATACTAATAATAATAATAATAATGGTAGTAATACTAATAATTATAAGAATACTAAAAAAAATAATAATAATAGAGATAATAACAAAGATAATAATAGTTAGAGTAGTAAACATAGTAATGATAATACTAATAATTATAATAATAACAATAGTAATAATAATAATGGTAATGATAATAATAATGATAATGATAGTAATAATAATAATGATAATAATAATAATAATAATAACAATAATAATAATAACAATAATAATAATAATAACAATAGAGACAATAGTAGTAGTAATAATAATAGTAATAATAATAACGATAACAATAACAATAATAATAGAAATAATAATAATAATAATATTAATAATAATAATAACAATGATAATAATGATGATAATAGTAGTGGAAATAATAATAATGTAATAATAATATCGATAAGGATAATAATAATAATAATAATAATAATAAGAGTAAGACAATAATAATAATAATAATAATAATAATAACACCCATACTCATGATAGTAATACTAATAATAATGATAATGATAATAACGGCAGTAATAACACCCTTAGTAATAAGAATACTAAAATTAATAATAATAGTAGAGGTAATGACAATGATAATAATGGTTAAAATAATAAACATAATAATAATAATAATAGTAGTAGTAGTAGTAGTAGTAGTAATAATAATAATAATGATAATGATGATAATAATTAGGATGATAATAATAATAATAATAATAATAATAATAATAATAATAAGATAACCAGGTTTTAGTCTTAATTAATAACATTAATTAGAAACTCTCCGGAATTAAGGTTAGGACATAATAGTAATAATAGTAGTAGTAGTAATAATAATAATAATAGTAGTAGAAATAATCATAATAATGATAATAATAATCATAATACTACTAATAATAATAGTTAATAATATTAAAATCATTAAAACTTTTTTTATTCAGGGTTTAGGGTTCAAGGAGGTGGGAGGCAACCTGGTTGGGTGGTGGTGCTAGCAGCGGTGGAAGGAGGAAGAAGTGGAGAGGTGGATGTGGAGGCTAGGGGAGAAGGAAGTAGGGTGAAATGGAGGTGTTGGGTGGTAGGGCAGGATTCCCTGGTTGTTTTGGGGGGTCGAGGTGGTGCTGTAGGCGGCGGAACTAGCGGCGCGAAGGGCGGCATGGGTCGAATGGGGCTGTTCGGGGAGGCAATTTTACATGGCTGGGGCAGCTCGTGCAGGGCAAGGCAAGGAAGGCTGGTGGTTGGGTTGTTTAGAGGGCGGTGCAGGGAGAATTTTGGTCGCTGGATCGGGCGGCAAAGGTGGTCGACGACGGCGGAACAGGTGGCTAAATAGGCGATGGTCGCTGGATTAGTTTTCTGGGCTGCCAAAATCCAAACTCAATTATGGCAGCCTTTGGGGCTATTTGTAAGCCAATCGAGGGGTAAAACGACAAAGGAGGGTGGGAGAGTAGGGGGGGCAAGGGGTATGGCGCTCCGGCGGGCAAGGATGGGCCGGCGCATGTCTACGGGTGTAGGCCATGCTTGTCGGGAAAGGGGAATGGCGCAAGGAGGGGAGGGAATGGCCAACCGAGACGAAATGACAGGGAAGACAACGGGAAAGAGAGGAGGAGAACGGCAGGTCAAACGGCATGATCGGAGGTAGAAAATCCTGCGCAAATTTGGGAGTTGCAGGCGTGTTGGGGGGAAGAAGACAACACAAGGGGAAGAAGAAGGCTGGACCGGCGGTCTAGGGAGAAAGAAGGAAGAAAGAAAAAAAATAGGCTGAACCAGCCGAGAGAGGGGAGGAGAGGCTCGGGGAAGCTGGGCCGCGTAGGGGGAGGGGAACTGGGCCAGCGGGCCGGCCGAAGTCGGGGGAAAAGAAAAAAAAAGAGAAGGAAATGAAAGAAAAGGAAAAGTGGGGGGAAAAGGAGAAAAAGAAAAAGGAAAAAGAAGGAAAAATGGTGGTTGGCTTAATTAGTATAATTTGGGTAATTTGGGGTGTTTAATAAAATATAAATATTAAAATAATAATTAAATTCTCTTTTTAGGTTAATTTAGGGATTTTTGAAAGAATTTTCTTAAATTCCATTTTAATTAGAAAAATACTCGAATTTTCCTATTTAAGATTATTTATAAATTTCTCCTAGATTTACCTTAATTAATTCCCTCTTATTTTAATAAAATTAGTTTATTTAATTAATTTCCTAATAATTCCCTATTTGGCCATAATTTCCTAAATTAGGGTTTGGGGATATTTCAAACTTTCCTAACTTCAAGATTTCTACTTTGCATCTCATTTGATCATCATAATCTTTGAAGTAAAAAATTGCATCTAGAGTTTGCATCCAATGTATAAACATTTTAGCATCTAAATCACCATATAAATATGGAATATCAATCTTCATGTACCTTTCTTCGTGGTCTTCAAATATTCGTATAGAACCTCCCTCATGTTTATTTGAATGTGTTGAATTAGAATGCTCCTCAACATACTCCATCCTTTCATTAACTCATCCACCGTTACTTTGCAAAGCCCTTCGTAGTATTCCTTCATACCTATCACAATCAAATTGTGTGTGATTTTCCATGTGATGAAGTTGTAATTACATCTTGGTTATAGTATCTAGAAGAGATCTCATAATATCATCATTTGCCATCTTTGATTTTTAACCCAAAATACAATTCCAAAATGCTTTCTTGATGGCATTCAACAAGATCTTGATAAGTTCTTAGATGAATATCAACTAATACTCATGAATATCTTCAACTACAATGCTTTAAAGATATACTAAACTTCCTAACAATGAATCTTGATAGGTTCTTTGTAATAAAAAAAATAAGATTGGAGGAAAAAGAAACAAAAATGGGTAAAAAAACTTTCAAACCATCCACTCACAATAAACGAAACTCAACAAGAAAATAGCCCAAAATAGGATCGAGGATAAAGAAGGATTCAAGATTAGCTTTGATACCAGTTTTGATGCAAATGTGGGTCGAAAGATATTCAAGTAAACAAATGGATCTTCTTTACTCTTCAACAATGATTCTCGAATGGATGTATGAAGTACTCATGCATTCGAATGTCTTCTAAGTACTAATAAGATAGAAACTTTGATACTTCACAAAGATAGTAATTAAAGGATTTTTAATAAGAACACAGAAAGAACCACTCACCAAAGACAATCAAGAGAAACCACACATAGTAATTTTTTCATAATCAAGCAATCTCATAAAGAGAAATGAAAAAAACTCACAAAGAGATTTTTATTACTCAACTCAACTTCATTTAACGTCCCATCTATTCTCTCCTCTAGTGTTGACATTATTCCATATATATATAGACATAACCCACAAAAATACCCACCCAATCAACCGCATGACACGTTGGGGTTAGGTTTAAGTTACAAAAGTGACACATTAAATCATAACTATCAATAAAACTCTAGCTTATTACAACTGACTCCTTACTTGTCATTATCTACTTTTGATGGTTGTAGTTTACTTATTCTAGCTGCCAATTTTTCATCCTTGACTAGTCAACTAATCAACCAACTCATTAAGGCTTTGTTTGGTTGTGCAAAAATCTCCTACTTGAAAGATTCTTCAATTTAGCACCATATCTTCAAGAAAGTGGTTTTATCTTTAAAAACACTTCCAAGAACCTCAAGAAACATCCTAAACATATCTAGGAATCATGTTTAGATGTATGAACATATTTGCACCTGCATCTGTAATACCCCGTTTTTGTAAATTCAGTTTTATTAAGTTTAATTATTTTATTAGCGTAACTTGTTGTAAACATTTAATTATTTTAATTTTGATTCATTTTATGGATTTATCGATGATTTTGAATTTATATTTCGAATTTAATTAATTATTGTCGTTGCAGATCATTTTAGATAAATTCGTTCACAATTATGATTTTATTATATGATTTCGATTTTCGGTTAAAAATATGTATTTCCGTTCGTGTAAAGTTTTAGACATTTCGTCGATTATTTCTCTCGTGTGCATAAAGTACATTTATTGCAATTCTTCCGATTTCTCTGTTTTTATTCTTTTTGATCTCTTAAACATTTTTGAATCAATCTAAAAATATTTTTGAGTTCATCCATTCATCCTATTCATTCATGTTTCACCCTTTCCTTCCGAATCACCAAATTGCAGAAAAATACGTTTACGCGATTAGATAATTTTAGCCGTTTTTACTATGTTTATCCGTTGGTCATCAAATGAGTTCCGAGACCAAATATTTTTATATATTTGATTTTTATAAAAATATTCCGCATCAATACGTGACAATTTAAACCCCTATTATTCATTTTGTGAATTTGCGGAAAAATGTGTTTCCGCAACTTACCCGTTTTTGCCATTTTTGATCATTTTCCATCCGTCAAGGATCAAACCTACTCCGATACTTAATATTTTTATATATTTGAGTTTCTAAGATTATTCCGAACATTTTCATAAATTTTTATAATTTTTGAAATTCAAGTGATATTTTTCCCAATGAGTGCCCATTATTAAGCTTTCTTGCAATTTAATTAATAAAAATAAATTGTAACCAATCCTCTAACTAATATTCCAATCCTAACTAGTCTCCTAACCAAACCAAACCAGATTTGTAACTTGGTTACATGTCTCCCAACCAAAAAGTGCAACTTGTACCATAATCATGATTTTATGACATTTCTCTTACGCACTCAACCATAGCCTATCATCTCTCTTACACCCCTAATCCTAGCACTCAAGTGAGGCCAAGGTCAAACCAAAAGCTCAATTCACACTCCACCATATCAGATCCTACTCTATCTTTGCCAAATGGTGCGTTCCTATCCCAAAACGCACATAAATCATAGATTGTAGCAGAGTGCAAAGTTGATTACTTTCCAACTTTGAGCAACTCGTTCTCTCTCTCTGGTTATCCTTTTCCTTTGGTTTTTGTTTCTTTCGAAATTATGCATTTCATACTATGAATCCATATAATTTAAATCCCTGAAGTCGAAATCCCTCATGCTTATTCATAGCCAAACTTTTGCTTCCCGACCAGCTTTACAAAATCAGCAAAGCTGATTTTTGTGGTGACTTCGAGCATCTTTTATGCATCGACCTTAATTCCTATACCCTATATTCTTGTTTGGTATTTTTACTTGCATGTAATGCCTCCTCTAAAGACCTTTATTACCAATGAAATCGTTCCCTTACCCTCTCCTTTTTCCTCTCCTATCTGCCTTGCCGAGCAACATTGAAGTTTTTTGCTGCAGTGGTTAAGTGGCTTGTAGCAAAGATTTCGTGCCTTTGATGCCTTCTTTTCTCCTTGTTTTCCTCCCCTTTAACCCACCAAAACCTTAATCCATAATTCCTTTATGGTTATTGGTTGTTTTGTGGTGGTTTTTAAGCCTCCCTATTCAAGAGTAATATTTTATATTTCACTTCTTCCATTCCAATTCCTTTCTTTCCCATTTTTTTTATTTATTGAACTTGGTTTATCTAACTCATTTACCTTATATTCTTGAAGGTGACAAAGTGGTTTAGAGAAGGAATTGCTAGATTCCTTATTTTAGCTTTGCTAAGGAGCTTAGGAGTTTTGGTAACAAAACTAACCTTTAGAAATAGGATTTTGTGCTAGGTGTATTATATGTTCTCTTATGTGTGGATAGCTTTATTTTAATTATAAGCATGAAATAATATCTTGAAAAATATTGTATGACATGTGTATGTTTCTACCTTATGTGTTTAAGCATGAATATCTAATGAGAAGATGGTTTGTGTGATTCTTTTTATATGTTTATACCTGCTCGAAAAGTGATGAATATTTAGTGAAGAGGTGATAAATTTTCAGTAGAGTCGTGATGAATTCACAGCATAGTCGTGATGAATATGCCTGGATCCGAGTAGTTTAGCTCTCTCCCTTGCTATTTTATGTGTGCTTTGGTTGTTTTAAAATTATCTAAGTATTTCCCTATATGTATAATAGTGTATAGAAGCTAGATTATGAGTTTTGGATCATTTAGAGTTGAAATGAAATTTTTATAAGGCTTTCACATATTCAACCATGGGTACATTGGGCAATAAAGATTGTTTTTGAAAGTTTTAAGTGCACCATTGTCTTCATTGGGTCTTTTACCTAAAATTTGGTATATGATATGTTAGGATTTGATGTTGTCTAGAGTAAGTGATGAATTTTAGAAGCTTAAGGTAATTTTTGGTTAATAAAGACATTTTCGTCATTTCATGTAAATTTCTAGAAATTTGGAGACCTAATTGAATATTGTGCTAATACAAGAATTTAGAATTTATAATTCTAATACTTGGGTAACATTGATGAGTAGACTTAGAGACCTTAATTAAAATGATTCATTAAGTAAGAAAAAGCAAAAGAGAAAGAGACATTGTGGGTGTATTGAGGAATCTTAATATTTTATCCTATTTTCCTATTGATATTTCATCCTAAGAAAATAATTGGCCAAGTGTAATATATTTTAGCATAAATTACACCTCTCTTTCTCAATTTGCTTAGCTAGCTTCGGATTTAAATAAGTTATTCCTTACCTTTACTTACGACGGATTCTCGATGTATGTCTGCTTGAAGTGGAAGGTGATGAGTATGCTTATTGATTATTTAATCATGTCAAGCATATGTTGTATTCTTTTGTGTTAATTGTGTGTATGTATGAGTTATAGATTTAATGCAAACACATGTTCGTATGCCTCTTGAATATTGTATGTGTGTAAGTGTGCGAAGGGTTGAATATTGATTGAAGTTACATGATATAATGCCTCATGAATTGGATCGGCTTTAATGCCTCATAAATTGGATCGGCTTTAATGCCTTTGGAATCGATCGGCTTTAATGCCACTTAAATTGGTTCGGCTTTAATGCCACTAGAATTGATCAGCTTTAATGTCATTTGGATTGGTTCGGCTTTAACGCCGCTTGGATTGGTTCAGCTTTAATGCCACTTGGCTTTAATGTCATTTAAAATTGATATAATAATGGATATTCATTATATTGATAGATATGAGTTAAGTGCTGTTATGTGGGCCTAATTTATGATTGGCTAAATCCTTGAATAAAATATTAATCACTTAAAGTGAAAGATCTTGAGTTGGACTTGTATCACTCGGGGTAGCTATCCGAGTTAGGTTTGGTATTCACTTGGTACCATTCCGGTGTTTTCTATTCTGTGATCCCGGGTGCCTTACAAGGTCCGAAGAGGCCCTCTTCTACTCTATAGGTGTCTCGATCTATTTCGGCCCTATAGGGGGTATGCATACTCAAGTGATTAGGTGTCCTATTTATTGGTGGTCTGGTTACGTTTCTGGGCAGGCCAGCTAGGGCTAGTACCGTTCGAGTACTAGATTAGTTGTTACAATCTCTTCGAGTCTCCATCCTCAAGTTAATAAAATAAATTGATTGTGATCACGATGATAAAATATAATAACCAATGGAGCCCATCTACCCATATATCCATATTACATTATTTTATGCTTGAAGGTTGAGTTTCGTGTTCTCAATTAACATATATATGTACGCATGATATTATCTTGTTATTATATGCTCTATTACTTTCTTCGCATGGACCTCGCACTCAATGCTATCTCTTTAGGATAGTTGTGTTGCTCAGTACATAATGCGTACTGATACTACACATTTGTAGATGTTGTGTTGTAGATATATGATGATGATCCTGTGGACTTTGAGGAGGTTCCTTGGGCAGAGTGATGCGGGTTTATACCCCTGGGGTTAGGGCATAGAGTTAGTTCTATCCGGGGTTGCACATGTTATGTGACCTAGATTTTGGATATCACTTTTGGACTCTTCATCTCTTTTAACCCCCTTATCTCTTTTTATATATTGTATTATCTGGAGCATGTACTCCGTACTCTATTATTATGACTAAATTATTCAAGTCTTTTGTTATTTATATCTATTTCCATCAGTTTTGATTTATTTGATGTAAGTTTTTAGCCTTGCACGTAGTACGAGAAAGGTATGGACTAGACTCGTACTATGTGTGGCGGTAACACCTGCTATATTATGTTATTGCTTCTGCTTAAAAACGAAAATTTTTAGTAGTAAATTTCGGGGTATTACAGCATCAATCTTGGTGGAATATGCATAGAAAAGATTAAAGATCAACAAATGCTTGAGATAATACAATGTCGCTAGATTCTTGAAGGAGAAAGAAAGGATAAAGAAACCAAAAAGGATGAATAAATCAAGATTTTGATGAGTTTATTGATAAGAGATGTACTGTTAAGATGAAGATATACTAATAAATGGTTTTTTGGTAGAATTCAAGAAAAACAAGAAGACAAAATGAAGAGAAAAATGGTGTAGAAAAAATCAAAAGAAAATTAGCAAAATGAATGGAACAAAAGACCTAGAAAAGTGATTACCTTTAAGAAGGATAAACATAGGCTTTGATACAACTTTTAATGTGGTCTACATACCCACACCAACATGCAACCACCATCATATATCAACTCCAATTCGAATGATGAAATTTGAACTCAAAGGGTAGAAAATAGATATGAATGAAAGTGATTTCACAAAGTAAACACTCCCAAACTACCAACTAATGATTCATCAAGATTTCCTCACTTGGGGTCTGTAACACCCCGAATTTTACTACTAAAAATTTTTCGTTTTTAAGCGGAAGCAATAACATAATATAGGAGGTGTTACCGCCACACATAGTACGAGTCTAGTCCATACCTTTCTCGTACTACGTGCAAGGCTAAGACTTTACATCAAGTAAATCAAAAATTACGGAAATAGATATAAATAGCAAAAGACTTGAATAATTTAGATATAATAACCAAGTATGGAGTACATGCTCCAAATAATACAATATATAAAAAAGCGATAAGGGGGTTAAAAGAGATGAAGAGTCCAAAAGCGATATCCAAAATTTAGGGCACATAACCCCGAGGGTATAAATGACTCTACGCCCTAACCCCGAGGGTATAAACCCGCATCACTCTGCCCAAGGAACCTCCTCAAAGTCCACAGGATCATCATCATATATCTACAACACAACATCTACAAATGTGTAGTATCAGTACGCATTATGTACTGAGCAACACAACTATCCTAAAGAGATAGCATTGAGTGCGAGGTCCATGCGAAGAAAGTAATAGAGCATATAATAACAAGATAATATCATGCTTACATATATATGTTAATTGAGAACACGAAACTCAACCTTCAAGCATAAAATAATGTAATATGGATATATGGGTAGATGGGCTCCATTGGTTATTATATTTTATCATCGTGATCACAATCAATTTATTTTATTAACTTGAGGATGGAGACTCGAAGAGATCGTAACAACTAATCTAGTACTCGAACGGTACTAGCCCTAGCTGGCCCGCCCAGAAACGTAACCAGACCACCAATAAATAGGACACCTAATCACTTAAGTATGCATACCCCCTATAGGGCCGAAATATATCGAGACACCTATAGAGTAGAAGAGGGCCTCTCCGGACCTCGTAAGGCACCCGGGATCACAGAATAGAAAAACACCAGAATGATACCAAGTGAATACCAAACCTAACTCGGATAGCTACCCCGAGTGATACAAGTCCCAACTCAAGATCTTTCACTTTAAGTGATTAATATTTTATTCAAGGATTTAGCCAATCATAAATTAGGCCCACATAACAGCACTTAGCTTACATCCATCAATACAATGAATATCCATTATTATATCAATTTTAAATGGCATTAAAGCCAAGCGGCATTAAAGCCGAACCAATCCAAGCGGCGTTAAAGCCGAACCAATCCAAATGGCATTAAAGCCGATCAATTCTAGTGGCATTAAAGCCAAACCAATTTAAGTGGCATTAAAGCCGATCGATTCCAAAGGCATTAAAGCTGATCCAATTCATGAGGCATTAAAGACGAATAACTTTAGGAGCATTAAATCCGAATGAGTCCATGGCATAAAATACAGCATAAGGTATCATGTAACTTCAATCAATATTCAACCCTTCGCACACTTACACACATACAATATTCAAGAGGCATACGAACATGCATTTGCATTAAATCTATAACTCATACATACATACAATTACCATAAAAGAATACAACATATGCTTGACATGATTAAATAATCAATAAGCATACTCATCACCTTCCACTTCAAGTAGACATACATCGAGAATCCGTCGTAAGTAAAGGTAAGTAATGGCTTATCTAAATCCGAAGCTAGCTAAGCAAATTGAGAAAGAGAGGTGTAATTTATGCTAAAATATATTACACTTAGCCAATTATTTTCTTAGGGTGAAATATCAATAGGAAAATAGGATAAAATATTAAGATTCCTCAATACACCCACAATATCTCTTTCTCTTTTTCTTTTTCTTACTTAATGAATCATTTTATGTAAGGTCTCTAAGTCTACTCATCAATGTTACCCAAGTATTAGAATTATAAATTCTAAATTCTTGTATTAGCAAAATATTCAATTAGGTCTCCAAATCTCTAGAAATTTACATGAAATGACGAAAATGTCTTTATTAACCAAAAATTACCTTAAGCTTCTAAAATTCATCACTTACTCTAGACAACATCAAATCCTAACATATCATATACCAAATTTTTAGGTAAAAGACCCAATGAAGACAATGGTGCACTTAAAACTTTCAAAAACAATCTTTATTTCCCAATGTAACCAAGGTTGAATATGTGAAAGCCTTATAAAAATTTCATTTCAACTCTAAATGATCCAAAACTCATAATCTAGCTTCTATACACTATTATACATATAGGGAAATACTAAGATAATTTTATACAACCAAAGCACACATAAAATAGCAAGGGAGAGAGATAAACTACTCGGATCCAGGCATATTCATTACGAATATGCTGTAAATTCATCACGACTCTACTGAAAATTCATCACCTCTTCACTAAATATTCATCACTTTTCCAGCAGGTATAAACATATAAAAAGAACCACAAAAACCATCTTCTCATTAGATATTCATGCTTAAGCACATAAGATAGAAATATAAACATGTCATACAATATTTTTCAAGATATTATTTCATGCTTATAATTAAAATAAAGCTATCCACACATAAGAGAACATATAATACACCTAGCACAAAATCCTATTTCTAAAGATTAGTTTTGTTACCAAAACTCCTAAGCTCCTTAGCAAACCTAAAATAAGGAATCTAGCAATTCCTTCTCTAACCACTTTGTCACCTTCAAGAATATAAGGTAAATGAGTTAGATAAACCAAGTTCAATAAATAACAAAAATGGGAAAGAAAGGAATTGTAATGGAAGAAGTGAAATATAAAAGTATTGCTCTTGAATAGGGAGGCTTGAAAACCACCACAAAACAACCAATAACCACAAAGGAATGATGGATTAAGGTTTTGGAGGGTTAAAGGGGAGAAAAACAAGGAGAAAAGAAGGCATCAAAGGCACGAAATCTTTGCTGCAACCCACTTAACCACTGCAGCAAAAACTTCAATGTTGCTCAGCAAGGCAGATAGGAGAGGAAAAAGGAGAGGGTAGGGGAACAATTTCCTTGGTAAGAAGGGTCTTTAGATGAGGCATAACATGCAAGGAAAAATACCAAACAAGAATATAGGGTAGAGGAATCAAGGTCGATGCATAAAAGATGCTCGAAGTCACCAAAAAAATCAGCTTTGCTGATTTTGTAAGGCTGGTCGGGAAGCAAAAGTTTGGCTATGAATAAGCATGAGGGATTTCGACTTTAGGGATTTAAATTATATGGATTCATAGTATGAAATGCATAATTTCGAAGGAAACAAAAACAAAGGGAAAAAGATAACCAGAGAGAGAGAACGAGTTGCTCAAAGTTGGAAAGTAATCCGCTTTGCACTCTGCTACAATCTATGATTTTATGTGTGTTTTTGGGTAGGAACGCACGATTTGGCAAAGATAGAGCAGGATCTGATATGGTGGAGTGTGGATTGAGTTTTTGGTTTGACCTTGGCCTCACTTGAGTGCTAGGATTAGGGGTGTAAGAGAGATGATAGGCTATGGTTGAGTGTGTTAGAGAAATGTCATAAAATTATGATTATGGTACTAGTTGCACTTTTTGGTTGGGATACATGTAACCAAGTTACAAATCTGGTTTTGTTTGGTTAGGAGACTAGTTAGGATTGGAATATTAGTTAGAGGATTGGTTACAATTTATTTTGACTAATTAAATTGCAAGAAAGCCTAATAATGGGCACTCATTGGGAAAAATATAACTTGAATTCCAAAAATTATAAAAATTTATGAAAATGTTTGGAATAATCTTAGAAACTCAAATATATAAAAGTATTAGTTATCGGAGTAGGTTTGATCCTTGACGGATGGAAAATGATCAAAAACGGCAAAAACGGGTAAGTTGCGGAAACGCGTTTTTCCGCAAATTCATAAAATGAATAATAGGGGTTCAAGTTATCACATATTGATGCGGAATGTTTTTATAAAATCAAATATATGAAAATATTTGGTCTCGGAACTTGTTTGATGACCAACGGATTAAAAATAGCAAAAAGGGCTAAAATTGTCTAATCGCGTAAATAAATTTTTCAGCAATTTGGTGATTCGAAAGGAAATGGTGAAACATAAATGAATAGAATGAATGGATGAACTCAAAAATATTTTTAGATTGATTCACAAATTTTTAAGGGATCAAAAAAGAGTAAAAACAGAGAAATCGGAAGAATTGTAATAAATGTATTTTATGCACACGAGAGAAATAATCAACGAAATGTCTAAAACTTTCCATGAACGGAAATACATATTTTTAACCGAAAATCGAAATCATATAATAAAATCATAATTGTGAACGAATTTATCTAAAATGATCCGCAACGACAATAATTAATTAAATTTAAATTATAAACTCAAAATCGTCGATACATCCATAAAACGAATCAAAATTAAAATAATTAAATGTTTACAACAAATTACGCAAATAAAATAATTAAACTTAATAAAACTGAATTTACAAAAATGGTGTATTACAGGGTCCCTCAAGAAGAAGACATGAATTAGACTTCCAAAGGTAAGAATAACTTTGAAGAGATTCACAAAGTATATATTCAAAGACATAAATCCAAACTCACTAAGATAAATGGACATACACAACTTCAATAAACAAAGTATATAAAATCGAATAAAACTCACAAAGAGAATTCTATTACTCAACATTACACTCTATTATATCATACAAAGTCATATGTATGCCATATATATAGGCATAACCCACGAAATATCTAGTCATTAAGCTAGATTACATGTTGGGATAAGGAGGATATTAATTAAGAACAAACCATAACTAATTGAAAAACCTTAGCTAATTAGTGTCAAACCAAACTAATTATAAATACCACGTTGCATGTATATTTCTCCATGTCCAAGATGTCATCTTGTCATCTTTGACTTTCAACACATTTTCCAACTCAGCAAGGCATCGTTTGGTTGCACAAAATTGCTGATTTTTTTTTTTAATTTATGCCCAAATCTTCAAGAAAGTATTTGCAACTTGAAAAACACCTCCAATAACTTTAAGAAATATCTAAAACATATTCAAAACACATGTTTAGATGTATGAATGAGGATTCATCCGCATCACATATGTTAGTAATAAATTAAAAACTAAGCCCTTTCTTTGTAATATATATATATATATATATATATATATATATATATATATGTGCATATGCATATGTGTGTATGTATTATTCACTACAAAAAAGTCCATTTTTAGCAACGACAGTTTTTGTTGCAAAAGATAGAAAGTCGTTGCAAAAAATATATATCGCAACGACATTTTTTGTTGCAGGGTCATTGCGCGTCATGGCGTTGCAAAAAAATAAAGCAATGACAATGGTCATTGTTAAAAAGTAATTAACTGCAACATAAATTATCATTGCCAAATAAATGTCGTTGCAATACATCACTTTATCTAACTACATGTGTTTATATATTGCAACGACTTTTGTCGTTGCAAAATATGGATCCTACTTCGGCAACAATTTATGTCATTGCAAAAACCTATAATTAGCAACGACCTTTGTTGTTGACAAAAAATGGTTTTAGTTTGGCAACAAATTATGTCGTTGTGAAAGCTTGTTATTTGCAACAACAAAAGTTGAATAAACTTTAGAAACAAAAAAATTACAAAATATCACGAGTCAATACGAGCACATAGGCGCCACCTGATAGCACCCGAGACCTACAAATTTCTGACATCCCGAGTCGACGCTTTTGGATTGATCGACTAGCCCCACAGATCAACACAAGTCTTTTTTGAAACTTCCCAGGAGGGTCACCCATCCTGAAAATTACTCCAGAGCAAGCACGCTTAACTGTTGAGTTCTTCGGACAGAATCACCGTAAGGATTGTATACTATATTGATATAAGTAAGCATATCAATCCTTATAACATTCCACTCAATTTGAGGGCATTACACTTTATCATTGCAAAAAATATATAATTGGAATAATAAATTTATTGTAAAAAATTATCGATAATTTCTTTTGCAATAACTTGTTATTGCATTAAAATAATATAAATATCTGCGTTGCAATAAATTTAATCAATATTTTACAACATAAAAAAGGTCGTTGCAAAAATATTATATATATTGCAACAAATGAATGTCGTTGCAAATAAACTATCACATATATTGCAACGACAAATTTCGTTGTAAATATATATATATATATATCATTACGTTAAAATAATCTAAACATTCGCAACAAGTATAATCGTTGCGATAAATTCAATCAACATTTTGTAACAAAAAAAAGTTGTTGCAAAAACATTTTGTATATTGCAACATATAAATGTCGTTGCGAATATACTATTACTTAAATTGCAACGACAAATGTCGTTGCAAAAAATATATATATATATATCATTATGTTAAAATAATCTAAACATTCGCAACAAGTATAGTCGTTACGATAAATTCAATCAATATTTTGCAACAAAAAAAGTCGTTGCAAAATCATTTTGTATATTGCAACATATAAATGTCGTTGCGAATAAACTATCACTTATATTGCAACGACAAATGTCATTGCAAAAAATATATATATATATCATTATGTTAAAATAATCTAAACATTCGCAACAAGTATAGTCGTTGCGATAAATTCAATCAACATTTTGTAACAATAAAAAGTCGTTGCAAAAATATTTTGTATATTGCAACATATAAATGTCGTTGCAAATAAACTATCACATATATTGCAACGACACATGTCGTTGCAAAAAATTTCCTAATAATTATTATATAAATGAATTATTTTTGGCAACAACTTTTTGTAATGTCATAAAATTGTCGTTGCCAAATGACATTTTTCGCAACAACAAAGTGTTGTCGTTGCAAAAGTTTTGTTGCTATAAAAGAGTTTTCTTGTAGTGATTGTTATTAGTAATACACATGCTCTTAAAATCTAGTGTATATATATAATACAAAGGATACAAAGAATGCCCAAATGCTAAAATATAACTTTTAGTAAAAATCTCAAATAGCTTAGAACATAAATCAATTTCCCATTTGCGTAACCCGATATATAATCCATATTAAAGCTTGTTCAAATCCTAATCCTTCAACAAAAAAAAAACAAAATACAACAGATAATAGATAAGATTATTCTAAAAATAAAAGAATCATTATTTACTAAAATTCAAACAAAAAAAATTAAATTAAGATATGAAGGTTTGTATTAGTAACTAACCCAAATAATATGCTCGCCATCGCAACCAATCACACTATTTCTACCACTATATCTGGAAGTGAAACCTCCACTTGTGATACACTTCCTCCAAAGCAAAGGATACTTAAGGAATGATGAAGTTAGTAATGTATTCATGGACTCGGCGGTACCCCTTCATCACAATATCATAGTTTACAACCAAGCTATTTATTGCAATTGCAGTAATAGAAAACCAAGGCTCAAATTTTAAAGGAAGGAAGATATAGACTTGAAATAGACATGACAAAGAGCCTAATATCAATTGCAGACGTCGGATCCAGTGGTTTTGGTACTTGAAATTCACCGTTCTAATTAAAAAGTAAAGACAGATGGTAAAAAAGAACGTCCACATCTTTGTCGGCTCCTCATCAAACAACTCCTTTGCTCCAAGTTAGTTGTTGAATATCGCCAGAAATTGGATAATCATTTTGCTGTGTAAAACAGAATAAGAAAAATATTTTAACAGAAGTGGCAAAAATAAAAATAAAAATTAATGCCAATGAGCTAGCCCAAACCTACATCATAGCTAAAGCATTGTTGCTATACTATCTACCAAAGGGAAGGAAATTCATGCACAAATTAGCAAAAGAATTCCAGTAATCTTCAAATAGGATGTCATCACACGATATGTATATTTTATTCATAATAGTCAATAGTAACTATCCATCTATTCTATTGAAGTATAACGACATATCGATGCTTTCTTCGCAAAACGAGAGTTATGACTATCATCATAAGTGAAGAATCACCATTCAGTTGCTATCACCAGCCTTAAACAAGAAATACATGCTATCAAATTTCATCAGGATAATAGTGCCCTTGTGTGAACATTTAATCATATTAATGCCAGGTAATTCTACGGTCTAAGAAGATTCTGTATAAATTTATAAGTCTCCGTCGAGCTTTCCCTTGGTCGTGTAATCTGATCGAGAGAGGAAAGGAGCCTCAGTCGCATGGGAACATTTAGGTGATCCAAAAGTTGGGAGTGGGTTTGGGTCTCCTACATCTTGAATTTTGTGCGCTAGGGAAGTTAATTTGGAATATATCTGTACGAGGAAAGATCCCTTGTAGGTCAAATAGATTCATGCAGTTTATTTGAGATGGGTGGGTGATCTGACATAGATACCTTACGTGATGGATTTTTCAACATGTGTCTCGATCGAAGCAGATTTCAACCCATGGTCAGTGGACGTAAATTTTAGCGCACGCTGTGTTTTCTAGGGTGCTGAGCCTGCGTCAATGGACCATTGGTCCATGTGCTGCTGATTTCCCCTTAGCGTTTGGAGGCGCATTCGGGCAGCATTTGCTTCAAACCACGTGTGTGTATTTATTTATATATATTATTATTTATTAGTAGCTGGTATTCAAAAATCGGAGACACTACCAGAAATGGAGGCATTATGCGACACTGCAGCGGTGCCGGTTCTGCATTTCAGCAAGGTGATGATTTTTATTTGCCATAAATCTAACTCGAAGAAAACTACCAAACAGCATCAGCTAATAGCTTGAAAATTGGCATATTTTCTAGGATGAAATCACATCAAAGATGGTGCAGGATAGAGAACAGCGGTGATTTCCACTAATCTTTTTTTTTTCTTTCTTTCCATGCATACCATCTTTACCAGAGAAAGAAAAAGACTGCATCTATCAAAACTACGCTACGCAGCTAAGAATTGAAGCTACTAATCTCAATATCAAAGCAAAAAAAGAAACATATAAATTTGAGTGGAAAAAAAATACTCAGCTTTTGAGTTCATCTATGGATGGTGCTAAGCAATAAACAACATGAAAGAAGACCATAACAATGATATTAGCCTAATCGAACTACCAAATTAAGCTAAACTCACTACTTACCGAGAACAAAACCATCGCACCAACAGTAATTACATCCAACGCTGTGCAATATATATATATATATATAAAAAACTAACCTTTGATTGTTTTGTTGCTATCCCTTTTTCTTCAGGTTCAAGTTGTCTTTCTTGAGTAATCGCTGATTCAGTACTCTCTGTTTGATTTTGAAGAACTCTGATGATTTTATTTCGTACAACACTCTGTGGGGTATATATACAGTGAAGTCTGTTGACTAACTATTACAGGTTTGGCGAAGCCTATATCTTATTATTATTATTATTGTTATTATTTATTAATAACATATGTCAACAGTCTGACAATTCAAAAACATCGCCAGATGCCGACAGGGCAATTCTCACAGACCGCTCCTCCATATCCCCAGGGAGAATGCAGACCGCTTTTTGTGGCACTTCAGTCGGCCTATCAACAATATTTGTCTTGCCCTCCGATTTATATATATGTATAGTTGTGCCGTCAATAACTTTGGTGGGGAAAACAAGACCAGACACAGGGAGTTCGAGGAGAGAGATAGAAAGAAAACAAAAGAGAGTGCGACGGAGATTTATGCAAATAAAATCAGCATAGATTTATTATTATTTTTTAAATTATTTTAGAAAAATTGAAATTTATTTTTAGTATAAATATTTACGTCTATAATAACCTTTTATTAAAAAATAACTTTTATGTTGTGTCTAGACCACAGCGGATACTAATAAACACAATGGCATAAACAATACTACCTTTCTAGTACAAATTTATAGTCGGTTTAGGTAATCATATATATATATATATATACACTTCTTCCATATAAAAAATAAGTTATTTTATAATTTTATATATTGTTTAAGAAATTAATAAAAATAGTCTTAAAATTACACTAACATCCTTTATTAAAAAAATAATAAAGTAATAATTTAATGCATATATAATTAAAAAAGAAGTAAAGGTAAAAATTAAAATTAAACTTTTGCTTTTCTAAAATAACTTTCCTTTTAATATAAAAATTTGATAATAAAATAATTTACTTTTTGATATAAAAGGACCATATGTTAGCTTACATATTATTAGCTTATATACTACCTTCTAATTTTTTTCTCAAAAATATCTATTTTTATTATCATAAATTGCTATAAAAATAAATTAATTAATATCAAAGTCCATATCCAAAACTAGTAATATTTATGTATTCCTTCAAATCACATGCCGATTAAATATTAACTTATCAAAATATACTTTACTTAATTATATAAACTTCCACCAAACAAATGAACGCACTTCTGATGGTATGCCTACCAAAGAAAATTAAGGCAACTAATCATTAGTAGTATTTTAAATGGAAACTAAAAAATGTAAAAATAAAAATAAAAATTAGTTGGCTAGAACAGTACATTGTAAGAATTCATCCAAATTAATAAGACTATTACTTGATGGTAGAACATCGATTCCTTAAGACTATGTTTAATAATTAGAGCGACAATAACTGTTGGCTGATATATGTAAATAACTGTTGGTTGATTGTTTTATATACAAATTTCAGAACTAAAGGTATTATTAAAAGTCATTGGTATATTTATACTTTAATTAACATTATCAATTAAGAATATAAGTACTTATATATGTACTGATTAAAATAAATGAATAAGTTAAGTATAATAAAAATGTGACGGTGTAATAAAATTTGAATGCAAAAACCTTCAAGTAGGAAACTACTAAAAACTGTGTGATGCAGCCGTGTAACTTTGCATGGAAGGTTCGTATAATATAGCTGACCTCATAAAAGGTTCCTTCTTATATTTCCTCATACAACATATATTTTCTCCATTCCCGAAAGAAAATCTCTCTAATTTGAATAAAAATTTAAAATAATATTTTTTTAAAAAAATTAATTCTTACTTTTTTTTATTTTTCTCTTTTTTTTATGAATTAATTATTATATTATTTTATAATAAAAAAAGATAGTAAATATATTTATTATGATATAAATTATTAAAAAAATAGTTTTTATAAATAGACGGAGTATTATTATTATTATTGTGTACTCGTTGCTTGGGAATACATGTGAGAAGTCAACCAGCCGGATATCATGGTCTATCTCACCACTTTCGCATAATCCTGACTTAGCGCCCATGAAACTATTGAAATATTCTGATAGCTTCATGAAGTTAGTAAAATTATTGTATTACTTTTATGAAATCACATTAATAATATTATGAAACTGATGTATTAGTTTTATGAATCTACTGTAATAGTTTTGTAAAACTACCATTAGATTAAATTTGGGCCATTATTTTAGAATCAACAACAAAAATACTTGGTTCTTAGTTCTCAATAGACACCTAAAATTCTCATTAAATATATCACACACGCGCGTGCGCATACATGCGTGCGCGCGCACACACACATATATATTTGGGAGCTATATCCAATAAGAACTTCCCTTTTAGATGAGAACCAAGAAGTTAAACCATGAGCCATTAGAAAAATGAAGATTAAATAAGTGGGTAAGGTTAAATGAACAACAAATAGTCTGAAAATAAGAAAAACATAGCAAACTATCACTTAGTGACAACTTTGGGTTGCATGGGATAGATCAAGGTTGGGATAAATCAAGTTTGAGATGCTTAATTTGGCAAAAAAAAAATAAAGATGTCTGGTACACTTTAGGATCTCATGCTATGTCCTAGAAAGTTTTAGAGACTCTTAGATATTTATGCAATAATCTAGGATATTGTGAAATATTTTAGAATAATGAAGAAGATATTAAAATGTTCTAGAGCACTCTTGTACTTGGGAGATATGTCAAGTGAAGGTCCTAGACTCCTAAGTGTGGGAAGGTAGTGGAATAATTTAGAAGATAAATATCTACACTACCTTGTATTTTGCAAAAATTCTAGAACATTCTCTTGTACAAGAGGGACTAAGGGGGCCTCAATTATAAGTAGAGGTGCATCCCATTAGTTCCCATCATCCAAGAGGTCCCAAGTGTTATAAGCTCTCTACCTTCATACACATTATCTTGTAATACAAAACTTCTTTCTTTATAATTCTCTTATATTTTATACCACTCACACTCTTATCTTGCCATTAATTCTAGTTAGGCTGACTTGACTTAAGCTCACACAATGATTATGACTAAGCGAGTACCGCACGGGACTTTGTGGAAAGATTCAAGCCATGATAATTAGTATAAGATTCAAGCCATGGCAAATTACTCCATAGTTTAGACATCTCTCCAAATATAACAATTGAAAAAGTATAAGAAAGCAATATGCCACCTACCTTTTTATATGTATATACATAAAATAGCACTTGGTTGATGATGACATTGATTCAACTATAGTCATTTCTTTCTTCTTCTTTTTTTATTTTCTTTCATTTTCTATTACCCCCCTCTCCCTCCCTCTCTCATAGAAATGTTACTCTGATATATATTAATCAATGAATGCATACTATTTGTACATCAATACCAGAGACTGAATTTGCAGGTAGGAATTATGATAGATCATAGGTAGAAAAATCATCAAAATTGCACTTTGAAATGATAGTAATAATAATTACAATAGTAACAACAATTCTAAAGGTTGAAAAATTAGTACCTTTTGTAGTCATAATAGAGCCGATAAGCTCTTCAAGTTATTTCTCCAATCCTAGGGGTCACAAATATTTACATTTAACCATCTCAAGAAACAAATTGCATTCAAATATAAGTAAAGGAAATGATAAGAGTGAACGTATAGAATAATAGAAACATACATGAAGTCAAGCAAGATCAAGTCAATTCTATATGACCATTAGAACAAGTTTTCTTATTTTATATATAGTAAGATTAATTTAAGTGTGATGAATATTGATATTGTAGTATATAATAATTTTGGCATTATAATACTGATGTTTTTTTTTTAATTTTTAGTATTCTTATAGGCTTCTCTTATTAAAGAAGGCAAACTAGATATATCTATTTTAACAACTACAGGTATTTTTCTTTTATTCCTTCTTTTTTTTCATTCATATGATTACTCTATAGTTATTTATTTTGTTTTGTACTAGTTGAAGAGTTGTAATTGATGCTATTGTTGAATATATAATCTCATTAAATATTATAGTTTCTATATGAGTATTAGTGATGCTTAAAATTATACTGAAACTTACTATTTAATTGTGTAGCTAAAAATGACAAATATAATATAAGTATTAGATTAATAGTAGTAGGCAATGAAGCTTGGATAAAGAATAGAAAATAAAGTTAGTGGTTAGATATTTTATATATTTTTGTATAGTTTACATGAAGAAAGTAAGAGAGGAAATTATTTAAATTATGACAATTTTTCTATTAATTTCCATTCTATATATCATCCAAATTGTTTAACTTTCTATGGAAATACAAATTAGGTTATGCCAATGGATAAAGAATGGATGAAATTGAATCAAGCATTACCTCAATATTTAGAAAGGATGTATCGTTTTCTAGATTTTGCTTTTAGCATGTCACATTCAGATGAACAGTTGGAATCTGAAAGAATGATTAGTTGTCCATGTAATAAGTGTGCAAATGTGCATTTCAAAAATAGAACTAAAGTTCGCTTTCATTTGTTGAAGAATTAAATTCTACAAAGTTATGTTGTGTGGGATAACCATAATGAGGTGTTGAATGTCTCTCCATCTGACCATGAGACATCTATTGATCATGATGACATGCTAGATATGTTAGAAGTTTGTTGTGGTGTGACTGGGATGGATTTTTTAGAGAATGATGGTAGAAATGAACATAACTTCACCTTAGAAGAACCTACTAGCGAAGCAGCTTGATTCTATAGTCTCTTGAAGGAGTATAAAGAGCATTTGACTTTGGATGGCTCTAGAGTTTCAAAGTTAAGGTATCTTATGAAGTTACTACATCTTAAGTGTATGAACCATTGGAGCGATACCTTCTTTAGTGAAATGTTGAAGCTTTAAAATGGGACACTAGGTTGTAATCATCTAAATTCCTATGATGAGTGTCATAGGATCATCCGTGATTTAGGCCTAGATGGTATAAAAATTCATGTATGTCCAAATTATTGAGTCATCTATTGGCATGAACATGTCGATGCACAAGAATGTCCACAATGCCATACCTCAAGGTGGAAGATAGATGGAAAAAGGGTTCCCCATAAAATTTTATGATATTTTCCTATAAAGCGTAGATTACAAAGGTCATTTATGGCAGCTATGATAGCAAAGGATATGTGTTGGCATAAAGAAGATAGGGTTGATGATGGGATAGTGAGACATCCAGCGGACTCTCAAGCATGGAAGTATTTTGATGAGGAGTTTCCATCATCTGCAAAAGATCCTCATAGTGTGACACTTGGCTTAGCTACAAATGGTTTCCAACCATGTAATAATTTTGGGGGATTATCTCATAGCATTTGGCCGATCATTTTAGTTCCATATAATTTACCTTTATATATGTGTATGAAATCTCTTTATCTTATGTTATCTTTGTTGATTGATGGTCCTAATTCACCAAGAATGGGTTGATTGATGGTCCTAATTCACCAAGAATGAATCTTAATGTCCATTTGCAAACCTTGGTAGAAGAGTTGAAAGAATTATGGGATGTTGGGGCTGATACATATGATGCCTATGGTAAATAAAACTTTGTTATGAGTGCATTGGTGCTATAGACTATTAGTGATTATCCAGATTATGTAGACTTGTCTGGTTGGAGCACCAATAGATTTTTTGCTTGTCCATGTTGTCATAGGGAAGCTGGATCGCATTCAATAATAGATAAGATCTGTTATATGAGGCATAGACATTAGTTGTCGATGGATCACAGATGGAGACAATTGCCTAATGGCTTTGACAAAACAAATGAAAAGGGTACTGCTCCTATCCCATTATCAGCTGATGATGTTTTAAGGCAGTGTATTCGGTTTACCTAGGTACCATTTGGAAAGACTGTTACAAAGAGGAAGTGGGATGACACAAATAGCATATATGGTTGGAGGAAGAAGAGCATATTTTTTGAGTTACCTTATTGGCACAAGCTGAAATTATGTCATAACTTAGATGTGATGCACATTGAAAAAAATATTTCTGAGAATATTATAGGTACATTGTGGATATCAAAGATAAGACTAAGGATAACTTGAAGGCTCGATTATTTTTAGTGTCCATGGGCATAAGGGAAGATCTTCATCCAATTGTTGAAGAGGATAGAATAAGAGTGCCTATAGCATGTTATACATTGAGGGGTGATTAAAAGAACTGCATTTTGTGAGATGTTTCAAAAGTTGAAGACTCCTGATGGCTATTGTTCAAATATCTCCCATTGTGTGAAAGATAATGGCCAGAAGATCTCATGTATGAAGAGTCATGATCATCACATATTTATTGAGCAACTTCTTCCTATTGCTATTCGTGGGCTCCTTCCCAAACATGTTTATGAACCATTAATAGAATTGTGTTCCTTCTTTAGGAAATTGTGCTCAAAGAACTTGAGTATGAAGGATTTGGATGCTCTTGAAAGTCAAACCCCTTACACATTGTGTAAGTTAGAAATGGTACTTCCGCCATCCTTCTTAACTTGTATGGTGCACTTAATCATTCATTTGATAGAAGAGGCAAAGATTGTTGGGCCAATGAGATATCGTTGGATGTATCCAATAGAGAGGTACTTTTTAAATTACAAGTTTTACATTCATTTACTTTATACTTAGATAACCTACATCAACATTTAACTTTGTACCAAAATTTATGTTATTAGGTATATACGTACCTTGAAATCTGATGTTCGAAACAAGGTACACCCTAAAGGATCAATTGCAATGGGTTATTTGGAAAATTAATGCCTTACCTTTTGTTTTAGGTACATAGATGACATAGCTACTAAGTTTAATCATAGAATTTGAAATGATGAAGTTGGTAATGATGACAAAAGAAATCAAATAGACATTTTTAAAAGTATTTAGCGTCCACTGGAGAAGCCTATCCTTCAAGATCTTGGGTTTGAGGAGTTTGATTTGGCTCACTTATATGTCCTCCATAACTATGATGAGCTTAAATAATTTGTAAAGTAAGTTAATTGTGAGTAGTTGTCATATATCTAGTTTAAGGTCATATATGCAATTTCCTAAAACTTTGAATTTCATTTTTATATTAGGATACACAAAGAAGAACTAGCGATTGAAAATCCAAATCCTAGAAATGTAGAGAGGAGATATAAGACTCAATTTGCAGATTAGGTTTATGATCTTGCATGTCATCTCTCCTTAATTTCTATGATGTGATAAAATGTTACCTATGATGTGTAAATATATTTATATTTCCTTCATTGATTAATAGGTGGATAAATTATATAAAGAAGGATCATTTGATGAAATTTTGTATCACTTGGTGTGTCATCAGTTATGCCGCACAAGGAATTATAGTGGGCTTATTGCTAATGGGTTTAGATTTCATACACTTGATCGAGAATTAGATAAGAAATGCCAAAATAGCGGTGTTATGGTGCAAGAAGATGGTCATTTAAATGACTTATATTATGGTGTAATAAGCGATGTTTATGAGTTTTAATATGCCGGTGAAAATCGTGTTGTTGTTTTAAAATATAATTGGTATGATGTGCAACATGAAGGTAGAGGATATAAAGTAGATTAATATGGAATAACTAGCATACATAGAGGTTTTTCATTAAAAATAGATGAGCCTTTTGTATTGGAATCACAAGTGGAGCAGGTCTTTTTTGTTCAAGATTCAAGACATGATGATTGGAATGTTGTGATTAACATAGAGCCTTGAGACTTGTATAGCATGCCAAAAGGGGAAGAAGAGCAAGTACTAGATCAAACTAATGATGAATTTGTGCAGCAAGGAGAGATTCAGGGTTATAATTATGTTTTCCATTCCATAAGATATATGGTAAATGTTTCTTTAGCGACTAATCATTTCAAAGTATAACGAGGAGAAAAAGTCATCAAATGGGTAACAAGTAAAATGAAGAGCATAAATTAACAAAGAGGAGGAAGTCAGGGGAAGCAAAAGAAGAGAAAGAAGCAAAACTAATATTTGGATGATTTTATTATTGCTAATGATTTTGAAGACTAAGATGTGACTATTTTGTGACATTTTTCTAAGTATTTATTTGTGTATTGACATCAACTATGTAAATTTTTTTTTCCTTTTTTAGTTATTATAAAAAGTTTTAATTACTTTTTTGATAGATTCATGATTCTAGCATATTATAAATTTTTATTTATTTCAAATTTTATGTAGTGTTCTTTATAATATAAAATCTAATTACCTTGTTTTAGTTTGCAGATATGTCAGGGCAAGATCGACTAAAGACTATGTGTAAACACATTGTAAACAGAAGTGTGGGTGGTCATAGAGGGCAAGGTATTATGCTTTTACCTAGTTTGGATCTTATTATAATGTATTTTTATTAATTAATAATACTGCCTACTTGCTTCTATGATGAAACTCAACCGATATACAAACACCCGCCATCACTAGGAGTGTCTCTAAACTAACTCATCAGCATAATGGCAAACACTTGTCACCACCAGGTAATTAAAATGCTGCCCAAGTTTGAGTTGTATTTAGATTTAGAATATGGGATCCTATTATTCTCACAAATGTATATGTTAGCACATTTTTTTGTTAACCTTTTTGTCTTGGTGACTTATCCTAGATAATAAGGTGGTTGTAAGAGATGCAAATATATATATATTATTGCCCAAATGATCCAAGTGAAAATTATTTTAGCTTTGTAATCATTTTATAATATGGAAATCATCTAAATTTCATATCTGAAATCAAATATGTACATTTTTGGCAAAATCATAACATGTATGTTAAGATAACGCCTCTATGGTGCATAAAAACCTATATAAACTTAGCTAACTTTATTCTTCATTAGATATACAATCATTTTCCTTATATTTCAATAATAAATCATTCCATCATTCTACTCGTCATTAATAAATCATTAATGTTAGAAGCATGAAGAGGCACGCATATTTCAATTGAGGCCATTATTCTCTATAACAATGCTTGATTGATTGTTGTTTTTTGAGTCTGTCATATATGAAGAGAGGAAGTCATATACTTTTTTCAAACTCATCCTGAATTTCCAGATTGCTAGAGTAAATAACTTTTTTTTCTTGTTCAAGTTATTAAAATACACAGACTGACCTATCTAGTAACCATCCACTCATTCACTTATTTTTATTTTCCACATTTGAACAAAAAGCCATGAAAGTTTGTTTCTAGTGTACTGAGTGCCATCAAAGAGGAATTTTTAGTTACTTCATTATGATGAATGTAACGATACATTGATTTTTAGTTTCTATTATCCAGCTTGTTGAGGATTTTATGGGAGACAGTGCATGTGCTATGTTGTGATTAATTCTGACTCTTGTAATGTGTCACTGATTGAGTTCAATTTTCTGATGCAAGATAATTCCCTTATTTATTAAAAGCACACTTAAGAATCCCTATGAAATAATATTCTATACCATAGAAGTAGTAGTTCTACTTACCTCAATATATAATATGCTTCTTTCTCCATTTTTAGCCAAGTCCAAAACTTAGTTTTGTGGTGAATTTGGACAATGAGGTTTCTACCATGTCTAAATTCAAACTTACAGTTTCAGGCCACATAGCTACTTAATTTTATTCTGTGACCAAGTCATGATTACAGGAATTGTGTTGAAGATTGTTAAAAGTTATTATGTATCCTGTCCGGCCAATAATGTTCTCTTCTCATAATCAATTTTCATATCTTGAAAACTTATTTACTGATTTTATTAATTTTATTATTATTATATTTAGTAAGTTCCTTTAATGGTTTATTGTTTCCTTCATTGACAAGTTCATAGGTTAGTGTTGTTGATGTTGGGTTGATTTTAAAATACTATTTTCCTAATTTCTTGATCAAAAAAATATATTTGTTATATTATTAGATGTGTGATAGCTACAAAAAATTGCTTCCAAGAGTCCATGAAAGACAAAAAGGAGAATATCCTTTTTGACTAGGATAGTTTCGTGCTTCTGGAAAGGACCATGTCCATGAAAGAGTCCGCACATTATATCCTTGAGATAAAGTCCTCATTTTTGTTCCTTTCAGAATATGTCAAAAGAGAGTTTTTGTATGATAGTAGTGAAGTGAAATTTGTACATGTTTTCCCCTTTTTTCATTTCTGGACAGCAAAGGATCCTGTCCTTCTAGCAAGTATAACCAACTACTATGATATCCAAGCAGTAGAGCGGATTCTTTGTCTATACTTCTAAATTTTATTATAACATTTACATAGTGTGGAAGCACACATTCTCCAGTTTATTAAACAAATATTTGAAAGTTTTTAAGCACTCGTTCTCATTATTGTTTATTATATATTAATGTAGTGTTGTAGTATGGAGTATGGACTAGCAGGTCGTAAGCCCACTTATCAGAGTCAGTCAACATTAGACATTTCATTATTGTTTATTATATATTTAGATATTATATAGGTGATATCATTTCATGCTAGGATATATTATTAGATAATATATTTTTGGGTGTTGTTATATGAACACTAGTAAGAACACTTATCCTTTTTGAAAAGTTGTATCTAACATTAACATACAATGAGGCACCATATAAAAAATAGTACAAGTTACCCATGATCATACGTTGTTACATTTCATGCATCGAAATAGCCATTTGTATGTTTCCTTGGCTAAAAGAAATAAAAATAAAATTATATAGTGGTACACACCATCTTTGCTAAATACCCTTGAATTTTCCAAAAATAAGATTGACCCAATTTGTGGAGGGTTTCCTGATTATTTCCTCTTTCACATGCATATTTGTAAATGGAAAAGAATCAACATAATAGACATTTTATATGTAAAAAAAATAATGAACTATATCGATCACCATTCTTGAGACAGAAATACATCAAGTCATATACAAAAATGATAATTAATATTTGTGTTTTGTTTTGATATGTAGAAAGTATTATATGAAGATTAATTTTAGATAAGTTAGTTATAAAAAATTATTCTATCATATAATTTAGGCAACTCATATAAATAGTGTATAATTTCCAATAGGTTGTAAACATAATCAAGTTCTGAAGACAAGTCTTCATATTATAATCTTAGATCTAATCTAATACTTTATGCATGAATGAGTTGAAACAATAAAACCAAAATCACAATTAAATAAATTGAGTCAGTTTACCGTAACTTGTTTGAATTAATTGAGTTGACTTACAAGCTGAAGTTAATAATCGACTTGACTGGCCGTAACACATATGATTATGGCCCGACTGAAAATAAATTAAACATGTAGTGTTATTTTAAGGTGCAAGTAATAGAAACATGAACGTACAATAAATACAATAGACACGATAATCTTTTTCCATCACAAGCTTATGTTGCATAAAATTTATCTGAAATAATAACACTAAAATGCTACATCAACAACATATACCCTGGAAGGATTTGATGAGGTCCAAATGTACGCAGTTAGGTGAATTATAAATACATGTCAAATTATTCGAAAATTAACATTATGACCTTCAATATTCCTCCTCTTTCAAGTTCTACAATGCAAAAAAATGGCATAGCAATCACAAAAATATGACATGACAGTTTTTATAAAGCAGAATAATTTGATTTCATCATCTAATTCACCTGATGGATCTCTAAAAGTGTTTATTAGGCGAAAAAAACTTGATTTTATGCTTCAGAATCAAACTTGTATAATTGATTCAGAAATCAACCCCAAACCTAATGTATAGATTGGCTTTAAAAGTGCTAAAAAACTTAACCAAACTATTCTAACTCGATTCAATAATTTGTACACCACATCCTTAATTATATTATAGTTTTGTAATCATTTTATAATATGGAAATCATCTAAATTTCATATATGAAATCAAGTAAGGGAACATGTAATTAGTTGGCATATAATGGCCAAAAATTATATTCAGCTATACAATAATTTTACTTTTTATATAAGCTCTAGGAACATGTAATTAGGTAGCACATAATGGAAAAAATTATACTTGAAATCTAAACTCATTTAATTAAATTTCTTGATTTTAAATGTACCTTTTTTATCAATGAATTTGCTTATAATGAAGGTAAAGGCATAAGAGCTAGAAAAAATGGCAATGCGAGAAATAAGCAGAAGTTAAACTTTGTTTCCAATGGATTCCAACACAATATACCTCAATGCAATCAGGTTAAAGAAGATAATTGTATTGAAGTTGAACTTAATATGGATGTTGTGGATGTTGTTGGTTCTAATAATCATAGTCCTAGTCAAGAAGAAAATCAAAATCTTGATTTATCTATTGTGCCTTCAAATGATCTAAGTAAATGCTCAATAGATACTTAAATTCACAAATGTATGTGTTTATGTGTACATATTTGAGATTTAAAAATCACTCCCATTATGCCCTATCAATGGACTCAATTTTCTTTTCTTGATGTTATTATATGTTTATATGACTAATAGGGTGGAAGCAAAAGGAACGCAACATGGAAGTTTATTGATAGAGTTGAGATGATGTTAAACTTGCATGAGGCTGCTAATCCAATGCCAAGAGAAAGAAATGAACCTAATAATACTCTACCTTGAATAAGAACTCAATATATGCATGAAAATAGGTCTATAAGCAATGTGAACCCAGAAAATGATGGCAATAGTAGTCAAGGTACCATAATTTTTGCTGATCATGTTTGTATATACATTTTTAATTCTTTTAAACTCATATGATGTATAGATTGGCGAAGCCTTGATTTTATTATCTTATTTTTGGAATAGCATCAACTACTAGTGCTAAAAGGAAAAGGGGACAGATAGGCAAATACAAATCTTATGTAATTGAGAAGAAGACATTAGGTGGTACTGTGAAGCTAATGGTTGACATACCTGACTATGTTCTCTAAGCTATTGGAGAAAATGCTAGAAATTTGGTAAATTTTTGTGGCCATATTGTTCAGACCAAAGCCCTCATGGATGCATCACCTTGGATTCAAGTAGCAGCTAAACAAGGTGATGCAATGTGGTTGTTAGTGAAGGTATATATATATATATATATGCATTCTTTTATTATTTTGTTAGTTAACCATATAGTTTATGTTTTATTTTATTATTTTGTTGTGACACTATAGAACAATTTCAGCATAATGGATAGTAATCAATTGCTGAGATTAAATGTGTTTGTGTTGTTTGCGATGCAACGCTATATTTTTATTGGAAAGCTCACTTGAATTCTTACTACAAAGAATGTAGGAATACACACAAGGAACATTTGGAAAATCCACCTACTAATTTTTACCCAGAAAATTGGAAAAAATGTTGTGAAAATTTTTATTTTGATAAATTCAAGGTAATTCTTTCCATTACTGATAAGTTGTTTGCCTGACTTGTTTCTTTATTAGGTATATATTATTTAACTTGATTTCTTTTATTCTTAAATTGTAGAAAATCAGTCAACAAAACAGTAAGAATCAAAAGTCAGATAAATGGTGCCAACATACCACAGGAAACTTATATTTCCTAGAGGTGGAAACTATATTGGTAAGAATATGAGATAGTTATATTTAATATATTTATTCATCTTGATGGATAAAATGACTAAGTAATGTGTCTTCACAGATGAAGAAGAATGGTGATGTCAAGCCGAGTGCTCATGTGATTTAGCTTGCTGAACACACACGAACAAATGATCAAGGAGTATTCGAGTAGGTTAATGATGGACGCTGTAATAAAATTCATATAAATTATTCCTATATTTGTATTAGTATATTTATTTTCTTCTCCACATTGTGTTGTGATGTGTATTGAGTTTGTTCAATATTTATCATCAAAGGAGTTGTCGTTGAATATGTTAGTTCGTACAAACAATTGATTATAATAAATACGAATCTATATGTATGTAAAATGTTGTGATATGTATTGTAGGGAGACCTCCACCGGCTTGTGAAAGATAAGGATAAAGAAGGAGCCCCTCAAACACAGGAAGAGATGTTACTTCATGTTTTGGGCCCAATGTCTGGATACACAAAAGGGAAAGGTAGTGGGTATGGTGGCTCGATCAAATCAAGGATTCAAGAAGAACAACAACAAAAAAATCATACATCAACAAATTAAGATAGATGAGTAGCAAAATAAAATATGTAGTCTACAAAGTCAAATGGATGAGCTTAAAGAAAAACAAGATCAATCTATGGCTGCTTTTGAGAAGAGAATATTAGAAATGAGTTAAATGATGGCTACCAATATTTTGAAGTAAATTTTAATTTCTAAACTAATCCAACATTATATTTATTCTATGATATGAGCTACTTTGCATTGTGTAGTATTGTTAAGCCTTGTATAGGATCACAATGTCACTCATCACCCAAAGCCACACATGATGTTGTTTAGGATGCCACATATGATGCTCAAGTAGCCCATTTGAAGTAATTTTTTTAAATGAAATAGATTGTGAGGATCTTAAGATTTACGTGTATTTAATTATTTTTTACTTCATATGAAATACTTGTGTTAATTTTTTTATGAGATCTACGACAATAGAAGAATTACAACAGATAACTCGACCCGTGTCTTATTTCCCTACAGGCTTGGTTTGTCTCTTGCAGCCTTTGTTTCTTAGTGCTACCACAAGGCGTATGTTGTTTAGGGTGTTTTGAAGCACATGATAACTTTTGAGCTCATAGGTAGCAATGTTTCCAGGGATTTGTTTAATATAACAAAAAAAATTGTATTTATGTTCAAGCGAATTTAGATAGGATTAATTGATAGCAATGTTTCTTTACTTGTTCTTTTACCACTTTTATCTTTTTTTTACTACCATATAAAGTTGATGTTTTTTGTTCTATTTTGGAAGCTGCAAATTGGTGTATTAATGCAATTAATGTGGGGACTCTTAAAAGAAAATATAGGGTGAGGATTGGTAGTTTGCACAAGGGAGAGTGGAAAGAAATGTGGGGAAATATTAGTTGGGAGAGTATAATATAGGGAGAGAGTAATACCCGACTATACTAATGGAAGGTGGCTAATTGATAGGATTAACTCTCATTTTTATTAATAATAATTTCCTTAATATATATTTATACATAGTATAGAATATAAAATACATATTTTCGATTATTAACTTTGAATATTGCACTCAGTCACTTAGTCACTTAGTTAAACTTAGACATATACATAAGCAATATTGCCGACTATGAATCAGATATAAATATAACTAAACATGATCCAGTTAGACATAAAAATAAATTACCTTGAACCCAATTGACTAAGTTAAATGTGAATTCATGATGTAAAACATGTAAAGATGTCATGCATGACATAACATTATAGGATAGTCCATAGTGCACTAATGTTTGTTGGTAGAAATGAATATCAAACATGACTATATATATATATATATATATATCTCTCTTTTAATGATATCTAATTTTTGATTACTCAACTACCTATACATATATACGTGTATATATATATTGTATATATGTATGTACGTACGAGACATATACTAATGTTGTTATTTGTTCAGGTCCAAGTGTAATACCCCGTATTTTTAAAACCCAGATTTATTGAGCTTAATGATTTTATTAGCGTAATTTGATGTAAATAATTAATTATTCTAATTTTGTTTCGTTTTACAGATTTATCGATGATTTCGAATTCATAATTGAATGTAATTAATCATTGTCGTTGCGAACCATTCTAGACAAATTCGTTCACGACAGTGATTTTATTATATTCTTATGATTTCGATCTTCGGTTAAAAATATATATTCCCATTCTTTCTCGTATTTTGGGTTTTAATATTTTTAATTCGTCTGCGATTATATCTTCGTCAGGTGATTACGACCTTGTTTTGGAGTTATATTTCGTTAACGAAGTATATTAATTAAATTATAGAATTTCTATTTAAATAGTTAAATTTATTTTAATGATTTTATCCGTAGAAAATATTTCCAACTTTAAATTTATTCGTTTTCGAAAATTGTTAATATCTTCGAGAAGTTTTAAATTAAAAAAATTTCGGAGTTTATTGATGAATTTCTTTCTGGAATTAATTTTCTTCCATTTTATGCTTTTTGGTTCGTCGAAATCCGATTTCGGAAATTATTTAAATTAATCTCGATTTATTAGAATTTGACTTAAATATTTAATTATATGTTTTTAAATATTATTTTGGGGTCTTCTAATGTATTTCCGTAAATAATATAAATTTTTACGTCCGTTGTTAAATCTTTCCGAAAATATTTTCAAAATTCTTTATATAGCCTTTTTACTAATTTTAAGCCTTCGGATCCGTTCGAAATAAATTTTTGATTTAATAAATTTTAGATAAAATCTTCCAATATTAATTTTTAAGCTTTTAATATTTTATCTGATACATGTTTTTGTAATAAAAAAAAAGAGAGAGCTAGCGCCCCGGTCGAGCCTCCTCTCCCTTTTCCTTTTTCCCTCTTCTTCTTCCCGTTCTTTTCTTCCTTGCTGCTCCCGGCCCCCTGCCCTCTGCGTAGCCCCAAACCCCAGCCAGCCGCCACCTCTACCCAGCACCTCCTCGCTCCAGCCAACTTCGCCAGCAACCGTCGACCACCGCCACAACAGCTACTAGCAACAGCAGCAGCCGCAGCAGCAGCGGGCGACAGCAACAGCAGTGACGCAAGCTATGCCGCCACCGTCCGGCCACGGCAGGCCACGCTGACCACCGGCGAGCACTGTTTGGCCTCCGACGAAGCTTCCCGGCCTTCCCTTGCTCCGATTTTTGTTGAGTTTCGTTTGGTATAATTTCCGAAAACCCTAACCCTTGTTTTGGTTGATTGGGTATGAATTAGCTTATAAAAAGCTAAATTAGTTGTTTGATTATGTATGTATATGCTATAAGAATGATTTGGAAGAGTTAATTGTGTGGTTGTGTTGAAATTTTGGGAAAATCGGATTTTTGGCCGGGTTATGCCCGAATTTTTCGGATCCGCCCGTTTTTGTGATTTCGGACAAATTGATTATACAATATGTTTTAAAATGTATCCAATTTCATTTTGGAACTATCAATTTGAGAAATTTATGCAGGTTTTATCGGAATTTGATTCCTAGGTCAAATTTTGGATATAATAAAATTGGGTCGTATAATTGAGTCGTTTCGCTCAATTGATTTTATAATATTGTTTAAAATGTATTTAATTTTATGTTAGAAGTGTTAATTTGGGAAAATTGTACGTAATCGACCGGAATTGGATTTTTAGGTCAAAAATCCCGCGGGTTTAAATTGGATTTTGTAATTGGGTTATTTTATTCAATTGACTATATAAATTATATTAGAATATGTTTAATTACATTTCTGAACCGTCAATTGGTATGTTTTGGCAATAATTGATCGGGTTTGCGTTTCGGGCTTAAAAACCCTAATTGTGCTGAATTGGGTATTTCCTTTATTGATTTTGATCAATTGATTATTTGATATGTTATAAAATGTGTTTAATTGCATTTCTAAACATTCAATTTGATTAAATTTATAGAATTTTACCGAATTGCATTTTTGGGCCTAAAACCCTAGATTTTAAGTAAGATTACGAGATTTGGTATTTGTATAATTATGTTTCTAAAGTTAGATTTATAGAAGTAGTTGAAATGATCCTAATTACTTTCTAATACCTTTAATTGTAATTAATTGATTTGAAGTACTTGAGTTGTGTCATGGGCTTTAAAACCCTAATTTTAAAAATGGATTGTTTGGAATTGGTTGATCGGAAGATTGTTTTGTTGAAATTTAATTATCTGGATTTATCTAAAATTAGTTTAATTGTATTTTAAAACTATCAATTTGAGGTAATCAAAGTAATTTGGTCGATTCGTAGTTAGGCATTTAAAACCCTAATCTTCGGGGATGATTCTGTAGAACTTATTTTGCTATGTGTAGTTTATCTAATCGATTTCTATCTTGGGTTTTACATCATTTAAATTATGTTTTAACCTAATCGGTTGGGATTTGATTCCATGTAAATTGGTTGGATTACTTATTTAGTTGTAAAACCTAATAAATAAGTTATTTCCGATAAATTAACCTATGATCGATTATTCTTCTCGGGTTTCCAAACTAATTTGAAATGTCCTAAGTGTGTTTGTATTAATCTGTTTTGAATTATATTTAATCTTAAATCTTAATAGAGCTATGCTTTTAAGTCCTAAGTTTTGGACACATTTTCCAAGAAAAATAGTTTGTGTCTCTTTGTATCGATTAAATTATAATAATTGAAATTATTGATTGATAGGATAGTTTCTAATTTAGTTTTCGATTTCTATCGGGTCTAGGAAAGCTTTCTCGTGGACCCACGAACTAGGGATCTCTTTCCCTCTTATAGGTAACCGGGTCAAACCCCAGGAGGTGTAGGAGCGTGCTCCAAGCCCGGCGCCGATTTAGGTAAGGACGTAACTAAGGCCACTTGTGTGCACTGCTTGTTTTAAGTGTCTTATATGCTTTGTACAATTGTATGCTATAACCTGTGTATTATGTGTATATTTGTGAAGCGCAGCATGGATCCGAGGTACGTCCCCGTATCCTAGTCTTCGTGTACTAATCTGTTGTGGTACAAGTGTGATGTGTTGTGATGTGGTGTGATGTGACGTGACCCCTACGTCATGTAGGTTGGGTTATGTGAGGGAGTGTGGTGAAGTGGGAGACTTGAAAAAGAAAAAAAAATAGAGGTTAGAATGACCAAAGGGGAGTATGCTGGCTAAACAAGGTATGGACGACCTAAGGAGTTCACCATTTGGGAAATAATGAGGAGAAAGTGGAATTAAGTAAACAAAAAGGTGGGTATAAATTAAGGTTGCATGGGGAAGTCTGTTGCTTGGTGATATGATGGGTAGTATTGGAGTTTATATAGTGGTTTTAATGATTACTTGGTGGTATTAGTGACTTATGGTGGTATTAGGGTTTATATGGTTGTATTTATAATTACTTGGTGGTATTAAATACTTATGGTGGTATTAGGGTTTGTAAGGTGGCATTAGGGTTGTATAGTTGTTTTAATAATTACTTGGTGGTATTAAATGTTTATGGTGGTATCAGGGTTTGCAAGGTGTTATTAGGGTTTATATGGTTGTATTATGATTACTTGGTGTTATTGAATGCTTATGGTGGCATTAGGGTTTGCAAGGTGGTATTAGGGTTTATATGGTTGTATTAATGATTACTTGGTGGTAATAATGGCTTATGGTGGTATTAAGGTTTGTAAGGTGATATTAGGGTTTATATAGTTGTATTAATGATTACTTGGTGGTAATAATGGCTTATGGTGGTATTAGGGTTTGCAAGGTGGTATTAGGGTTTATATAGTGGTATTTATGATTTCTTGGAGGTATTAATGACTTATGGTGGTATTAGGGTTTTCGCGATGGTATTATGGTTGTTACGGTTAAAGAAGGTTAAGAGTGGTTAACCATGGCTTGGTGTGGACAATCATGGTTCGTATGCCTATTTAGAGTTGTTTGGTGTTATCATGTGTATTATTGAGCAAAGTATAGTTATGAATGTGGAATTTTACCGTATGTGATGTGTAATGAATGTAGTGAATGACTTATGCATGTCAAGGACCTGATGTGATTCAATAATATACGATTAAGACATTAATTACGTAAAGAGAAAGACTGATGAGCCCGACCCAGTCCGTTCCACCGGTTATTAATAGTGGTCAGAGGCGTTTTGCCCTGTGATTATATTTCCGGACCACCGGCTATAATAGTGGAGGGATTCGGGCTCGACAGACCCAAACGAATAAGTTAAACCACGGGAAAGATACTAATCACTTACAGTGGAACACCATGTAAGTGCGGGGCCCGTCCGTTCCACCGGTTATGAATAGTGGTCAGAGGCGTTCTGCCTTGTATTTTATTTCCAGGCCACCGGCTATAATAGTGGTGGTCACCGTGCTTACAGGTTAAATAAAGAATGTGTGAAAAGAGATTATTATAACACCATGTAAGTGCGGGGCCAGTCCGTTCCACCGGTTATGAATAGTGGTCAGAGGCGTTCTGCCCTGTGTTTTATTTCCGGGCCACCGGCTATAATAGTGGTGGTCACCGTGCTTACAGGTTAAATAAAGAATGTGTGAAAAGAGATTATTATAACACCATGTAAGTGCGGGGCCAGTCCGTTCCACCGGTTATGAATAGTGGTCAGAGGCGTTCTGCCTTGTGTTTTATTTCCGGGCCACCGGCTATAATAGTGGTGGTCACCGTGCTTACAGGTTAAATGAAGAATGTGTGAAAAGAGATTATTATCATAATAAGAAATAACGGACATTGTATGAGCATGATTCAGCTTTCCGTTTACTCATCCTGATGTATGGCTGACGTATTGATCATGTATCTTGTGTATATATGCATGTTGCTTTTATGATTGTGTGTGATTGTATGCTTAGCGTCTACACCTTACTCAGTACTGGACCCGTACTGATACTGCCTTGATTAACCGGATCCTGTGATGATCCACCGATGGTGGGGAGTAGACCTTTGATGCAGGTCTTGATCAGTTACTAAATTGGGGTGGAAAGCTGGATATGAGTGAGTAAGTGGTCCGGGTAATTACCTTCGAAAATCGTGTGGTTTAATCGTATTTGTCTTTAGATGATACAAATGTCGTATTTACTTTTCAAGGGTTTTATCGTATCTTGCTATTCCGTTATTTTAAGTATTCTGATATATAGACCTTTTAAATTGTATTTCGGAATGTAACTTCTTACCTTCGCACTCTGACTTGTAGAATTCGTGTTTTATGAATGATTCGTTTCTAGTTTTATTCTTTATAGCCTTAGCACTTAGTATCGGGTCGGTAGTTATGGGTCGATCTGGTACTAAGTGTGGCGGTAATGCCCCCGAATTTACGGTTTTAAGTTTCTTGCTTCCGCTAAAACTTTGATTTAAACGAAATTTTTCAGTAGTAAATTTGGGGGTGTTACACCAGGAATACACTTGACGATGATAGTGATGTTGTCCATGGTGGTGTTGATGATGATTATTGATTTATTTTTGGATAGATGATTTTTGTTATTAGTTGATGTGTTGATATGAAGATTGTGTTCTTGGTTTTAGAAGTATTTTTTTATGTCCTTTTGAACAAAAACACTTGACAAGAGTGTTTTGCTAAGAACACATTCTATTATTTTGATGTCTTATTGGATGTTTAGTTTCTCTTTTTGATAATTGTATTAGATAATTATATAATTGATGAATTATGCATTTTATATTGATGATCAAATAAATTTACTATTGATATTTATATTTGATTAATATATGTATGTGATGAGTGTTTGAACAAGTTATCATGAATGTGACAGGTTATAAAGTGATAGTTTATCTAATAGTATTACAGGAATTCTCATTATTTGGAAACAAAGAAATTATTACCAAAAATAACATTGGATAAAAATATTTCATTAAAATCTGTTGCAAAATATAGCAAATTATTAGTAACATGAAAGTTGTTGCAAAAAATATAGTACATTATTGGCAACAAAAAAAATGTTGCAAAAATATAGCACATTAGTGGCAACAGAAACGTTGTGCAAAAAATATCGTACATTATTAGCAATAAAAGCACATTATTGGCAATAGAAATGTTGTTGCAAAAAATATCGTACAATATTAGCAACAAAAAAAAAAACATTGCAAAAATATAGCAAATTATTAAAAACATGAAAGTTGTTGCAAAAAATATCGTACATTATCGGTAACGATAAAAAATGTTGCAAAAATATAGCACATTATTGGCAACAGAAACATTAAAATATCGTATATTATTGGCAACAAAAAAAAACGTTACAAAAATATAGCACATTATTGCCAACAGAAACATTGTTGCAAAATATATCGTACATTATTAGCAACAAACAAACCATTGAAAAATATAACATATTATCGGCAATAACAATCTCGTTGCAAAAAAAAATATATCTTATTGGCACCAGAGAAATGGTTGCGAAATATAATTATGCTCCATCATCTATGCCAATCATTTATGACAACAAAAAACTATTTTTAGCCACAAGTTTATCGTTGTGAAAATACCTATTTTTGGCAACGGCAAAAAGTCATAGAAAAACCTTTAGTTACACTATGATATACGATAACGATTTGTCTTTACTAAAAATATAATGTTGTTGGCAAAGATATATTTGGCAACGACATATTCCGTTGCCAGAAATTACTTTTCTTGTAATGAAAGAATTGAAAGAACAATCAAAAACACTTTATTTCCACTCCAGAAGATCAAATTATTATTTATAGGTTTATTTAATTGTTCTACCCTCTAGCTCTCCTATACACCTTAGGCCCTCTCTATCGTTGCTTTTGAATACCTTGGACTATGATCACATACCTCCTTATATAGATATAGGCAGCAACCGGCTAATTAGTTAGACCTAACTATCTTAGGAAAATTAGTTGTTGCCATTCTATACATACAAGATATGTTACAATAGGTTTAACTAAACTAAACACAGCTCATAAAACTTAAACGTAACATTTAAACTTAACGATATTATCAAACACACATAACAACTTATACTTCATGAGGAATTTAGAAAGAGAGAAATATTGGTAATTTTTAATGAAAAGGACAAATCTAATTAGTAAGAATGAATAGGGTATAAGTGTACCGATAAGAACAATCACGAGTGTGATTGGAGAGCACATTTAAAGTTGATTATAGCGTTGCGTCGTTTAGAATTATATCTTCAGCATTGACTCTTGTAATATCCTAAAATAAAGTAGACTTGAAAGAGTGATAACACTAGTTGTAGATGTGGATTCAAATTGATTGAATAGCGTAAAAATCATGTGTGTTATTTTTTATTTACTTGCTCCACTAACATACAACATATATGATCCGAAAACAATTAAATAGGAATTAAGTAACGAGTTAGATCCTATGGTGAAAGTAAAATTGATTTATTAATTTTGTGAAAAAGTTTTAAATGATCCTACCTACTAAATTGAGCCCCTCTTGAGAGTATTGAAAACTAACGTAAGCCCCTAAGACTCGGAGGGAGATGTATTCTTCTCTATAGAAGACCCAAATACCACCTTGAAAGCCTCTAGCGTCAACATGAACATTGTCACTAAACTTTCACTTTCCAAATCATATAATTGGCCTTGAAGACACTATATTTTCATCTCTACTAAAACCATTATGCTGGAGTTGAAATTCTTCATAGTTTCAAACAAAGATATCAAAAAGTAAGGCATAAATATTTTGAAATTTAAGATACTTTTAGTCATTTAATTATATGAGTATCACAAAACCATTTATCTAAAAATTACCTTAAAATATTTATAGCTTAATGTTGGGAAATATCCGCGATTACCTCAATTTTGAGATCTAAAATAAAATCTTTAAAACTAAAAACACAAGCACTATACAGAATAATAACAAATCAAAAAAGAATTTACCAAACTTGAATCTTTATTGTTATCATTTCAAACGATACAAGAATCAAGAACACTCTCCTCGTGTTTTTATCCTTACCAATTAACCAAGAACAACCCTCTTGATTAATTCACTCAATTCCGGAACCTTGTTTCCAATTGAGAATTTCCTAGATCTACTCTCTAGATCTATCGCACACCCCCCGGGTTGTATTGTGCATATGCCTCACTTTTCATATCTCTCGACTCTATACAAAAGAGCCTTTAAATAGGCTTTAGAAAAAAACCTAGAACTAAATGTGAAGCGTTACAAACCTAAGGATGAAAAACAACCATAAAGTTTGGTAAAAATAACGGACGAAAACAATCAATACCTTTGGTAAAAGGCCTTAAATGTCAATTAATACTCTAATTAACTATACCATCCATTTCCTAATGACCAATCAAACATTTGTCATAAATGTATTAATTGATCATACACCCTCCCTAGGTTACGCACACCATCTTCCACTCTAGGTCCTTTCTAACCTCCATCACATTGGCTTGAACCCCGGTTTGAAAACTAACACTTAATAAGAATAAAATTTAAATATTAATGCGTTTACAAAAATTTAAAAATATTTATATCTTTATAAAAATAAACTCAAAATGTATATATCTTAAAACATACTTTTGTCGGTATGAGATATCTTTTTATTCCATCAAACGCGCCCCTAATGTGTTTTAGTTTGGCTCTTCTCTGCTTTTAAATGATCATCACAAGCCTTAGCTGCCGGAGCTCTAAGGTCGATTCCTTGTGGCCGCCGACGCTGCAGGAGTCAACACGTCAACATAAACGTAGCCCGTAGAGCTTATTAAACCCAGAATGTATCGCGGATCCGTTTGCGCTCCTTCTTTTTAGGTCAATCACGTGCTCCATCTTTTGTCTAGTCACCTATCCCATTATCTTGTATCCACAACTTTTCTGCTATCTAGGTTATCTAATGAGTGTAGCAGCTTATTGAGTGCTTTGACCATCGGTAAACCGTGGCAACTAGGTGAAATTTATTCTAGGTTTGTATTCTAACGTAACTTGGATGAGGGATTCAAAGGAAGGGGGCAAGGTGCACTTCTTATATAGTTTCTGTGCGTGTTATTGGGGAGTTTTTCTGGTTTTTAAGGATGCATTCTTTAGACAACAATTCTTGAGAATCCATTTTCATCAGAAGTTGACTAATTGCAAATACTTTTTGCTCTTTATAAAAACCTGGAATTTAGACGTACAAGATTCATCTGTCCACTTATACGCAGAGTTAGCATGAGATATATAGTTTTCATCTGCGTACATGTTCTTTTACAATTAAGTAGTTTCATGAACATGACTTTCTTTGGTCAGTCTTCCTTCCATCATTTAATGAGATTTATATATAATAATAAAAAAACTAGTTTTATGTTTTCTTCTGAATTAATGTTAGTGATATCATTCTTGTATAGATGCAATTGTTGTCGTGCAATTGAGATGCTTGTGAACTGTGCGGTTATCCAATCATGAGTCAGTTGAACTAACCAGTTCCATGTTTTATGTGGTTAAAGAATTTGTGTTGACCAACTTAACCATAAAGAGCAGTTGGCCAACATGCTTGTTTAATTTGTGAGACATGTCCATCCATGCAGTTGAAAGGATATATCTAAGTAAGGTCAGGTACATTATAAATGAACACATATTTCTGTCTCATGACTCATAGCTTTGTTTATGATAGTTGCCAAGCGCTTGGACAATATGAGCTTTGGAATCTTACATAGGGATATAGAGGAAGAGTTGGAGAAAATTAGGGTGGGGATCATCTATACACCTGCAAAAACTTGGAGAGCAACGGGGGATCATTAATATATCAAATTTGTTATAACTTTGGAGCACTTTGGATCATATGAACATCGGAGCTTTCGAAGCACAGCACACCTCAAGGATTGCTCTTGGTTTGCTGCATATATACACATATATAAGGCACAAGACTTCAAAATTTTAGGTTACTGGTTTATTACTAGTTATATATAACTAGTAAATCACATTTTGGGTTATTGATGGTCTGCAGTTATAATTCTTTTGTTTGCAGGGAGGCACAATTAGTTAATCACAGTTACCTGGATAAATTTCTCACATACTAAAATATGTTGATAACTTGCATGCGGACATCAAAGAACGGGGTGTAGAGGATCTATTGTACAAGGTTTGGTTTCATATGTTATCTCCATCCATCGCTATTTCTAACTCACTTCTTCATGGCTCTATGCCTTGTGGTGCTTAATTTGTGAAACTGACGGTATATAAAGTTCAGTTTTTGTTGCAGCTTATTGTGCAAAGTTGTAATAAGAATTGATAAAATCTTCTCGTGTGTTTATCTACAGTATGGGTCATATATTTTTTTTCCTGGGCTTTTACCTGATTTTTTATTAATTTCTTCTAGAAATTGACAATTCTTTTTGTCCATCCCCATGAATTGATGGTTTAAGAACACTTGGAATTTTTTCCTTTCCTGCCGGCTGCTCCATTGGACAATATTTGATGTTGAAACTTTATGTCTGCTATTTCTATTTTGATCGGTATCATTACTTTTGTCGGACAAGTTGGCAACTTGGTATCCAGGCACTAGGAGTGTGCGATTTCTATTTGATGTGTAAAAGTTGCCCTCTCTCTCCCTTCTTCTCCGTCATGTTTTTTGTTTTTCTTACCTTTCTCTCTCGCTCTACCAGCTAGTTAGCCTGGTCATGAAAGATTGCTCCATGGATTATCGAAGTTATTGCATCACCTAGGCGTAATTTGATGTTCAATTATTCGTGACTGTGCCTCCTATTTATGCCCCCGTATTTTGGCTTTGAATGTCAGTAACCTATATAACTTGAGACTATTGCACCTTGTCCGTCTTTTATGAATTACTAACAGCGCACTTGTTTGTGGCGGATCTTATGTCGTATTTAACCTTTTACTGGTTGCTCCGTCAGATCTTGTTGTACATTCATCTACCTCTTCTTGTGCAGTATATATGGGAGTATCATGGAAATTGAGTTGAAGATTCCACCTAGACCTCCCTCCTTGTTATTGTTTTGTAGAGGTAAGCCTTAGCTACACGTTCTTTGACTTCATAAAGCTCTTTAATTTTTCCTGTATCTTGATCATAGGTTCCAATTTGGTAGTTTGAAAGTCCTCGAGGTGCTGAAGATGCAATCAGAGGGCGGGGATGGCTACTACTTTGATGGCTATCGCTAAAGGTAATGCATTTTAATTTCTATGCCTTTACCTGCACGCAGCATGATTCTTTTCGTTTCTTATACTCTCGTTTAATCTATTCAGGCTGTGCTTGCTAAGGGTGGTAGTAGATCAGGAAGTAATCGTTGCGGAGGTTCTGCTGGTGGAGGTCATTATGGTGCTTCACGCCTTTCTGACTCTCGAGGTCTGAATTAAGATTGTATATTGTAAAGCATCATGTTAAACTGGTTCTCACTACTATTTTGCTTCCGGTAGAAATGCTAAACTGGTTCCAATTGAACATCTGAATTTGCCATGCGGTCATTGTTCATGGGGTAACTAGGCTTCCTTCTTCTGCTTCGTGGCAAGACTTGAAGACCAACCTAAATTTCAACCCAGACATAATAGATGCTCTCCTAGGTAATTTGCTCATGCTATTGATTATCTATTTCAGGATCATATGCAAAAAGCTGGTGACATTTGCTTTGCTCAAGTCACGAGGGACAGAGATCGTGCTCCTTCTGTGAGCCTTCAACTTCTATCTCATATTTTTAAATACGCTGAGTGTAGAGATTTGTGAGCGTTGCCCATACCCCTCTGAAATTTTTCCATCTGCATGTAGGAACCTTTGGCTTTGTTGATTATACCAATAAGGAAGAAATGAAATATGTTGCCAGTCCTGCAGTAAAGCTGTTTTCCATATGTTTTGGTTTGCTCACATGCATAATTTTGACACCTTACTGTCGTCTCTCTTTCTGCTAATATAATAGGGAGTGATTCTTTCTGACTTTTGTTTCCTAGATCCGGAAACTGAATGAAACTGAATTCAAGAACCCTGCAGAAAGCAGTGTTAAAATTCAGTTGAGCGGCCTTCCTTCCAGCTGGTTTGTTGGAATCGAAATAATGTAATTTACCGTGTCCATTTCCCTGTTCTACCAGTATATCAATCAGGCTGCTCATTATAAAATAATCCCCCACAAGATTTGGTTCAAGGTCTCACGCACCCTATTTAAATATCTGATACGCTCAAAAGAAGGTTGTGTATAATTGACAAAACGATAAACAATGAAAGCGGCCCACTATTTATTTTTTTAGAATCCTTCCAAAAATTATATCCAACAACATGCAATGCATATAATGCAATTGAAAAGGCCATGAATATAGCTTAGATTGACCAACCTTTGATTTTTGCGGTGTTCTAAGAATTAGACCGGAAATCAACCCAGGGCAGGGGTCGTATGCCGTCCATATCCGGTTCAATCAAGAGTTGACTTAATAATTTTTATAGTTTTGACACAGGATAACTCTGGTCCAAGCTGTTCAACCTCCGGTTCAACTAGGAGTGAATTTTTATACTAAGGGCTAAACAACAATGTTTTAGTATGTACCAACGTTCAACTGGTTTTTCAGCCTGTATGTAAATTCAAATATGGAGTACTTGTATAACGGGTCAAACCGGTTGAACCAACTGATTTGATCCCCTTTTTGATTCCATGTATTTTTGGGGCTCAAGTCAATATTGAATGATTCTTACATAATCAATGTTCAGAAATTGTGTTTAATTTTGATGAATGAATTGATAAGTTTATTCGTCCAAATATGCCAAGAGTAGATATAGGATTATAAATATTTGATTTTCCTTTTTTCTTGAGTGAATAGTGATGCATATTATCTTTATTTTTCCATGGGAAAAATATTCAGGCCCAAAGTAGCTCTCCAATATAATCAATACAAATATAATATCTAAGAACTATAATTCCTTAGGAATATTGAGTGCAAAGATTTTTAACCAAAAACAACGTATGAACACATATATGCTAGTGATTTTGAAAATTAGAATGTCACTATATAGCAATTCCTATACTATATAACATGTTGGATAATGCAAAACGGCATGATATATGTCATAATAACATTTTAACAAAAAAAAAAGACTAAGAAATTGCCCAATTTCTATTCTTCCTTGCTTTCAAATGAATGTTTGTTAGTGTTTAAATAATATTTCACCAACATTCACCATATATATTTCATCATATATCTAAGTAGTTTTTACCACTGTTAAACATATTTTTTATCATTACTTAATTGATTTTTTTTACTACTATTATATTGTTGATAAAATTATAACACCCTAGAATTTACTACTTGAAAGTTTTATTTTGATGAAGCTTTAATTATAGAAAATAACGAGTATTACCGCCACACTTAATATAAGTCTGACCTCATCTACCATTTTTATACTAAGTACTAAGGCTAAAACGTGACAGTACAAGAATAACATTTACAACATAAGAATAAAAAAGAGATTTCATTATAAATTATATTGTCCTAATAAATAAAAAGGAATCAGGCATATCCATTTTAAGATGAAAAAAGGATAAACAGCAAGGGACTTAAGAGTCTGAGGAATATCCGAATCAAAAATGTCAGGTGAACACTAAATGGTTCTAACTCTCAACCCTCTACTAGAAGTCATGAAGTCAAACCCTTAAAATGTTCCTACAAGCCCATTAAATAGGCAGGCAACTGTGAACGGGACGCATCAATACTACGGTTATGAGTAAACCATTACATAGCACTAATATACAAGGCCACATAGGACACAATATGAGAAAATAGCATAGATAAATCAAAGAAATCATGCGATCATAAAATGGCCACAACCAATTTAATCAAACAAAACCCAAATATCAAGGTATAGAACTAATGCAACTACCAAAACAACCATCCATATCAACTCCAAATACCAAGATAGGGCGTGAAAGCAACTACCAAATCTCATATCAAAACATATAGCACGTAATGGAAACTACCAAAATAGTAAATCTAGAGCAACCAAATTATATTTTTACAAAATAATTATTTCTAATTTTAATTACTCGAAGGGGATACAATAATAACCCAAAGACATAAAAGTGCATCAGTCATACCAACACACAAGGTAACACGGTACCCTCTAACCTTTCAATCCAAAGACATAACAATACTCTAGTTATACTAGTACATGAGGCAACACAGTACCCTCCTCACCAAGGATACCTAATCCTTAAGTATCGATACCTCTTATAGGGCTCATAGGTCACCTATAGAGTAGGTCAGGGCCTTATTAGGGTATAATGGCACACTAGTGAACCAAACAAACCAAGGCCTCTTACCTTGTCTCTAAGGTAGCTACCCCTAGAGAGAAATCATTCCTAAACTTAAGCTCTTCTATTTTAAGTATTAGTATTTTATAAGGTGACCCTAGAATGAACATATTGCATAATTATTTCCATTTCCATGATTATCCACCTTCCCTTTGTTTCTAATTATTAACATAAACCCTAAGGTCATCGATCAATATCAGAGTTAAGTCAACACTAAAGTCAATATATCAAAATTCTAAGGTCATCCTACATCCAATTGTTCACCAACGATAAATTAGGTCAAAATTTACCAAAATACCCTTAAAACCCTAATTTTACCATTTTATCCAGTTTCGTACCACACATCATCATTACGAGATATAAAAGAAAATAATTTATAACGATTTAGCACATAGGTAATCATTACATTTTAGTGATTAACTATGTTTTCCACTTCTAATGCATTTAGTAGGATGAACGCACAAACCAAAAATCATGTGTTCTTCACGTATTACAATTTTCATGCAATACATACATATATATTTATGGCATTTAACAAGGCAATTAATATCTCGGTGCAAGTGAGGAGGAATTCCTAACCCTAGATCATGCGAATAGCAATTATCGTATTCTAACCATAATCATGTGTGTATGATTTTATAATATCAATCGTAGCCATCATGCAATGATATTCATGGAACACTTATCATGGAAAGTATATCATAGCTTAACAAGGTTACTAATCCTATCAAAACCATAGACATGCATATGTTAAACATTCAACAAATTGCACATATGTATATGATACGTTACACATGCTAATTAGTTAATATCATACTTTCATGTTTCACACCTATTCATCACACTTGCATATATAATGTAAAACTTCAACATATGACACATACATATAATCTTTCAAAACTCATGCATAAATTGTATCCTAACACATAACGACTTTTATGTATCGCCACATGATTTCACATCTTAGTAGAAGGGTACAATTTACCTCTTATTCAATAAAGAATTAAAGCATGATTCACCCAATCTTAGTCTTCACTTGACTTCTTTAAAACTTTTACATGAACACACACATATAGTAGCATTTAATACTATGCCGCATTCACAAAAATTAATTAAACCAAAATGGATGTGAGGGTTTAGAAAATAACCGGAAGGAAAATCTAGCAAGGTAACAATGCAACAAGTAACATGACACAAGATATAGCAAGGAACAATGTACATGACAAGAGGTGAGAAAAGGTAGAGGATATAAGGAAACAAGTAATAAATGCCAGCTAAAAGGGTCAAAGACTGAAGGGGAACAATAACAATATGTGTCATTGGGAAGGGGTGAAATGTGGTCAAGAAGGCGGAAGCTAAGGCAAGGGGATCAATGGTTGTAGGTGCATCAATACAAATGGCCAAGGGATGAGGAAGGTGCTTTGGCAAAAACTGATGGGGCATGGGTGATATGCGACACTTTTGGATGAAGCTAAAAGAGAATGGAATAGAAAATGTAAAGCAAAACGAAAAATGTAATGCAGCACTTCACCATGATCCACTAATATTCAACCTCGTGTTGCTTTGATTTGTAAAGCAAAACAAAATATGTAATTTAAATGTAATTTTGCTAGTTAAATTTAACTTCTTAAGTTGTTAACTGTTTCTATATATAATTATTTCATGTAATTTTTAAATCAAATATAAAATTATTAATATTTTATAATATAAGAATTTAAGTATTATTTAATAATAGGGAAATTTTAATAGATTTTTTATGAGAATATCTTACAAATTATTTATCCCAAGTATATCTACCCAAAAATACCCATTGGAACCAACCTAAAATTGCTAGTTACACTCAATTATTTAAGTTGTTGACATATTTTAAAATTACTCCACATAATTTTAAATCTGATGAAATTTTTATTAAACATTTTTAAAAAAATTATTCAAAAATTATTTCGGGTAGATGTGAAATTGTATGAATAAAAATTAATGGTAAATGAATATGTAACAATACAATAAGTATTTCTCATGTGTCATTTCATCCATTATCATGTATCAAGTTAAAGTTAAGTATTTTTTTTAATTACTAAATAAGTAATTAGTATATAATAGGTATTTTGATGCATCAATATTAACATTAATGAATGTAAATTCTTTCTAAATCATTGAATAAGTATCATATAATTATTTCTATGTATCTATATTATTCTTAACTTCGTTTGAAATGTTGGAAGTCAATAATTTTCAAAAGAATATAATTCCTAAAAATCAAGAAAGTCTATATTTTAAAAAGAATATATTTCATATGTATCAATATATTTAGAATAATTAACTATAGTTATTTAATAGAAACTTTAATTCCAATTTAAATTTTTTTAAAATGTAAGAACTTGAGAATTATTTGAAAAGTTTTTTTTATGTATCAATAATGTAATTTAAATTGCAAAGTGGTCTTTTTACCATGATCTACTAATATTCAACCTTATGTTATTTTAATTATATTAGATGATATCACAATTATTTTTGGTTGAATAATATTTTTCTAAAATCTCCATCAAAACCTGGCCAAAATGTCAGCCCTAAAAAATTGGTGATATATTTATATTACAAAAGAACTCTAGCTTTATTGCCAAATAACTTGATACATTCATCTTCGTTAACATAATCATTGTTTCTTTTCACTTAATAATAATAATAAGAACATATTTTCATGTTAAACTTAACAAAAAATGATTGAAAGGGAAAATAATACGTGACAAAAAAAATTAATAAAATTGAATAATTATATAGTTATAAGCAATAGAACTATGATAATGAAATAAAGTTATTAAAGTCAATATCATCTACATATACATAAATATTAGAATAAATCCTTAAATGAAACATAAAGTAGTGAAAATATAACAATGACTACTGTTGTATATTAAAAGTTTCAATTCACACCATTGATGGATAGTTAAATTATTAACGACACTTATCACCTATATCTAATGCATATTAGTTGCACCAGACTTTAATAAAAAAAAAAACATATTGTTTGCATACTAGATAAATAGATTAGTGGAAATAGAATTTCTATAGTTAAAATGTCATACCCAAAATAAAAATTTAGCCAAAGTGGAAATTTAAGTTTTCTCGCATATAAAAATTGTATAAATTCAATAAAAAGTTATAAAATTAATTAATAAATTATTCGAATTTTACCGGAGGTAACAAAAAATAATCAACAAATATGTCGTGCTAGGATCTTTATATCATCATCATCATCATCCAAATTAATTCCTTCTCCTCTGTAATATCGGCTGCCTTCTTGCGAGTTGATGCAAAGTTGAGTCCACCAATAAGACGTTTCTTTACATTTCCATCATAATTTTGCGATAGTCATTTTGGGGGGGGGGTGTAATGGATGGAAAGGGAGAGCCGGAAAGTCAGGTGAGGAAAATTCCGGTGTATGATGAGGTGGGATTCGATCCCAAACATTCGATATGACAATAGAAAATGGGACTACGGGTCCCATCCGAGAGCCCCACATCAAGGAAAAACAATTCTTGAGAGTAAATGGATGTCCTTGAAAATTTTCACGTATCGGCTTCTGCCAGGCTGCCAGGGAAACGACGATAAGTTCACGTGAGTGAGTTTCACGTCTGCATCAGGAGCCATGAATGCCAATCTGTCGAGGAAATATAATACGTCCGCGTCAATTTGCTTTCCGCGTTCGACACATAATTAATGGCTGGCAAAACGTAACCTACGTATACGGCCACGAACCAATCAAAACCAAATACTCCACTGACTCCACACATGCACCCTACAAAGCGGCCAGACCACCCTGACGTCCCATGTATATTAATTTTAAATTTTTTTAAAAAATAGGTATATTAATGTATGAATTTTATTTTTGATTAATAATTAGGTAATATAAATTAATAATACTATACTATAAAAGAAAATTATAACATAAAAATATAATTAATTTATTATTAGTATTATTTCTATTATAATTATCATTATTATTGATATTATAATAAAAAAAAAATAATTTACATTTTTTATAGTATATTTTGTTTATTTTATATTATTATTAATTTTTATTAATTCATTATTAATAAAAAACTAAAATTAGTAAACTAATATATATATATATATATATTTTAAAAATTTAGATTTAGATTTGAATTTAAAATCTGAATAGATAGTATTTTCCGACTTTAGGTGTTGGTTTATTTATTGGTTCAGGAAAAAAAATTCAAACCTTTTTTATGAAATGTTTTGGTCCAAATTACACTATTTTTTTAATGTATATTTTAAATATAAAATAATATATAAATTTTTTGAAATAAAATAACTAACGTAATTTAAATATCTGTTATATAAAAGCTAGTTTAATTTCTGTTTATAATTAAAATTTATTGGTAGAATAATCGATCTTTTATAAATATTTATAATTATCCGTCGTATTTGTCCGGACATGATTGGAAAGACGGTTGTTGGGTAAACTTCGACTTCGGGACAATTTCGACTGCTTAACTGTGGGTCCCTACATGGTATGTCGGCACACCTCTAGCAGGGCGTCCTTACTCAACTGTGATTCCGTCACAGCACTGAAGCTGCTGACCGCCCGGTCCTTCCTCCTATTTTAATCGATTTGCGGCTGCCTTTTTATGCTTCCACGATAGCCTCATCGACCGATTTAATTCATGTCCGGTCTTGAGAGACCAATAAATAGCGGATGGCATGGCCCGCGTGGGTCGTAATCATCGTTACGGCGATCACTTTTTGGAGCTTTCCCAAATGATGTTCGGGACTCTTTTTCTTTAACTCTGTTCGTGGGGTCCGACATATTTGTACCTGGGAGTTTTTGCCCCATCTGTCACTTCGGATATTATCTGACGTGTAATAAATTATACTAATAAATAAATAAAATAAAATAAATCCTATAGCACAAAGCAAAGTAGGAAGCAAGATAGTGTCATTTTAGGCAATAGCTTACGTCTTATTATATAATCGATGATGGAGAGAGATTTATAGCATAATGCTGCCATTTACAATCTCGTTCCTAATATTTTAAAATATGAATATTTCCTGATCACATGGTTTAAAAAAAATATTTAACCGATTGAATATCAGGAAAAAAAATAGATATATAGTACTTTGAATATCTAAAGTTTTAGGTCGGATAATAAATAATTTATCTAATATTCAAAACTTTTTAATATACCATAAATAAATAAATAAAATCAGACTAAAAAATTATTCAATTAAAAAATAATAAATTGATCCAATTTAAACTGATATGATCTAACGATTTGATTTGAGTCTTAAATAACATTATATTTAATTAGAAATTCTAAAGTTTAGATAATATTTAATCAAAACAATAATTAAAAATATAAAATATAATTACAATAAGCATTCTCATTTCAAACTACACACACATACATGTTTATATACAATACAATTTTATGCAAAATAAATAGTATTTATAGTATATATGTATACAATTTATCAAATTAAATATTATTTATTTTTGTCAGATAAGGTATCCAATTTATTTTATTTTTTATTGATTGGATCAGTTATTTGATTTAAAAATATATATAGGATCGGTTATTTACTTTTTCAAATATGATCGATTCGGATGTTGAATCGAATCTTCAGATATTTGATAATATAAACAACTCTATCTTAAAATTGGCGGTCCCCCTCTCCCACTTGTTTCCATCACCCAAAAGAAAAGAAAAGAAAAAGAAAAAGAAAAATAACCCACAGCGACATGATAAAAGCAAGATAACGAAACCAAAGAGCTAAAATAAGTAATCAAGTGATATAAGCTTAAATATGTTGATTTTCTTTCGTGGATATGATCAAAAGTGTTTGATCAAAAAATAAAAATAGAAAACACACCCTAGGAAATTGGAGCAATAAATTTACATGATGTAGGACAATTGAGATTACCGAAAACCTGTTCGAACTGGGATAACCAAAAGAGGATAAGCAGAAGATAATAGGGGAAGGGTAAACTAGGAGATGGGAAGGGGAAATAGTTTGATGAAATAAGATGAGTATCTAGTAGTAACGCTAATTGAAGAAGAACAAGAAGCATCAACACCTTACAATTATTATTGTTAGCATGGTCATAGCCGGCACTCAATTTAAATATTATTATTATTAATTGTAGTATTGGTAAGAAGTATATCATTCTAGATTAGAAATTGAAATAAAATACTCTCAATCACACAAAAAAAAAAAAGAAACAAAAAATAAGAAAAATTCAGTTATGGGGTTCTAAATAGAAAATAATAAAAGACAAATAAAATCAAATAAGAAAACAAATATGGATTAATGCAAACATAATGAATGTGCTAGGGAATCGATTCTCATCTCTAATAGTAATGCATTTTTTAATTTTATGCCTTTCTCTTCATATAGCACGATTATTTTGGTTTCTTATACTCTAGTTTAATCAAATTAGGTTGTGCTTACCGACTGCTAAGGGTGGTAGTAGATCAAGAAATGATTGTTACAAAGGTTTTGTTGGAGGAGGTTGTTATGGTACTTTACGTTATTCGAATTAGATAGTATGATGTAAAACACCATGTTAAAAGTTAACTTAATAGTATTTTGCTTGCGGTAGAAATGCTAAAATGGTTCTAATTGACCATCTGAATTTTCCATGCTGTTGTTGGTCATGGGAAAACCGGGTTTCCTTCTTATACTTCAGGGAAAGACTTAAATACTAATCTAAGCTTCAACCCAGACATAATAGATTCACTCCTCAATAATTTACTCATGTTAATGATTATCTATTTCAAGATAAAATATGCAAAAAGCTAATGACATTTGCTTTGCTAAAGTCATGAGGGACAGAGAACGTACTCCTTCTGTGAGCCTTTAACTTCTATCTCATATTTTCAAGCTTACTTGAGTGTAACATTAGTGCATGAATTGGATTAAATGGTAGCCACTGTAATTTGGTTTTTAACTAAGCCTCCATCTAATCCATTACCCATTAAGAAACAACATGGAAGGAGTATTTTGGTAATTTAAGCAAAAACTATACATGACGGTTATAAGTTAAAATTGTTGTGTATACCCTTAATGAAGAGGTAAATAATAGGTACGGGTATACACGATAGTTATAAGTTAAGACTGACGTGTATGTCCTAATAGTACAAAAAGGAATATGTGGCAGTTATAAAGTAAAAGTGTCTTGTATTCCCACAACGAGATAGGTAAATATTATTGAGGGAATATACAACGGTTTTATGCTATAACCACCATGTATTCCCCTCTGTACTATTAGGTATACTCACTGGTTTTAACTTATAAAGGTCATGTATACCCTCCTATTTCCCACCTTTTTTTTCCTTCATCATTTTTGAAACTAGAACTGCTTGCACTTTTTCACATTGCCTCTCCACATCCATATGATGTTGTTTGAAGCGATGAAGCTCTAAAACCTCCGTTGGAGATTTCTCTCTTCTCTTCACTAGAGTTCTTCCTTATTTTCTTTCTACTACACTTGGATGTTGTCGTATTTGTCTCTCTTTGCTCACAGTATGTTCATTATTCTTTGTTTTCCCTTCTTTTGAAGTTTAAGCATTGCATATAGGTTTCTCTTGATTTCTAAAATTTTCTTGTGTTATTTCTTTGTTGTTTATTATATGTTGTATATTTTATTATTCTTTATTCAGTATACCATATATGATGTTCTAGTATATATCTGTATACTCTATGTCGTTAGTTTTTATATTGATATGTTTTGTGAATATATATTATCAAACTATATATTTCAAAAATCTAAGTATATAAATGAAACAAATAATAATCTATAGAAATATATTGTTATTAGTGAAAATGTTGTTGTGGTGTATATATATTTTAGGAATGTTACTGTTTTTTTTTTTTGCTTGATTGATATATGTTTCCCAAGTATATTGCTAATATTGGTCAATCTATACTTATTTCTCCTTATGGATCATAAGTGGATATATGTGACCAGGTTGTCTAGATAATATATAGACAATGTTCAAGACTTTATTAAGTTAGCCATTGAAAATTCAAATGATCCTTTGCGGATATATTTCCCATGCGTATATTGTGGAAATATAATAATGAGAGGGGTAAATGAGATATGAGATCATCTCATTTATTCGTAGAATTGATAAGAGTTACACAAGGTGGATATGGTATAGAGAGTCACTTTCTAATGAACCTAGTGTGGTTGACCACAATGATGTTGAAGTAGCTGATGATTTTTCATACATGGAGGATCTGACCAACAATATTGAAGAAATTTAGATATCATCCAGAATTGTTTGAAAATTTGGTTAATGATTTGGAGATGCCTTTGTACAATAGTTGTACTAAATTTACCAAATTATCCACCACATTATGATTGTACAGTTTGAAGGTGGGTAATGGATAGAGCGACAAAATCTTCACTTCTCTTCTTAAACTCTTGAAAGAGATGCTTCTATAGGACAATATGCTTCATCCCCATACTTATGAAACTAAGAATATTCTATTCTCTATAGGTTTGAATTATGAAAAGATTTATGTTTTTCCTAACGATTGCATTTTTCATCGTAATGCATATACATCATTAGATAGTTGTCCTTTAGGGTCGAATGGCACGGTACAAGAGGGCGAAGGTTTCTAATAAGGTATTGTGGTACTTTCTAATTATACCACGATTTAGATACATGCTTTATAATATGGAAAATATAGAGAATCTTATAAGGCATGTGAAGGAATAATTTTTGATGATAAGCTTAGATATTCTGTAGATTCTCTTCAATAGAAAGTGATTAATTCTATATAGCCTAATTTTAGTAGTGAAGCTAGAAACATGTGGGTTACACTATTTTTTAGATGGAATGAACCTTCTTAATAGAAATACCGGCTATAGTTTATGGTTTTTTTATTCTAGTGATCTATAATCTTCCCCATCATTATATATAAAGAGAAAATGGATGATGCTATCCTTACTTATATCTAGTCCAAATCAGTCAGGTAATGATATTGATGTTTATTTGGCTCCCCTTATTAAGGATTTAAAATACATGTGGGATCATATAAATGAAGTATTTGATGCATGGAGTCAAAAGTATTTTAACTTAAGAGCGATGTTATTTTGTATAATAAATGATTCTCCTACTTATGGTAATATTTCTAGTTATAGTGTACATGGACACTATGCATGTCCTATTTGTGAAGATAACACAAAATTTCTCCAATTACCAAAGAGTATGAAGGACTTATCTTGGACATCATAGATTCTTTCCTACGAATTATCATTATCATAGGCAAAGAAAAGCTTTTAATGGAAAAGTTGAAAAAGCAAAATCTATGAATCCTCTCATGGGATTTCAATTATTTTATAATGTAATAGACTTGAAAGTATCTTTTGAAAAGAAAAAAAAAAGTCCCTTCAAGAAGGTGGAAGAAGAGGTCAATCTTCTTTGACCATCCATATTAGAATAAGTCGCACATACAACATTGTCTTCATGTGATGAATATCAAGAAAAATGTATCTAATTATCTAATTGGTTCACTTCTGAATGTGCCAAAAAAGACAAAGGATGGTATCAATGCTTGATTGGACTTGTTTGACATAAGTATAAGAACATAATTACATCTTTAGAATGTGTGAGATAGAAATTTTTTTTTTACCTCTTTCATGTTTTATTCTTTCCAAAAATGAGATAACATATTTCTATAAGTGTTTGCACCAAGTGAAGGTTCCTAAAGGATATTCATCAAATATCAAGAAGTTTGTTTTGATGAAATATTTGAAGTTAGTGGGTACAAAATCACATAATCATCATATTCTCATTTAAGAATTGCTACCAATTACTATATACTCTATCTTAACAAATCAGGTTCAAAGTATTGTCACCAGATTTTATTTCTTTTCCAAGGAATTATATAGTAATGTTATTGACCCTACAAGGTTGGAAAAATCGTAAAGTGATATTCTGACTGATTTTAATCTTAGAAAAGACACTCATTATGCTTTTGATCAATTAATAGTGACTAACATGGTTGATATATATATATTTGACACTCGATTACTTACAATCATAGAAACTAGTGGTAATATGGTAGCCTTGTGCATTAACATTTTAGGCTAATAATGATAATTCCAATGGTCAAAAATCTACATTAAATACACAAAATGATATAAAAAAGAATAATACCTTCATGTGTATATGACTATGGTCGCATATGTTCTTCTTACTTGATGATGTGGCAATTAGATGACACCATTGATGAAGTCGTAATGATTTTCTTCATTCCTCTGTATCTTCCTATTCCCAACATGTTTTCCATATCTATGATAAAATAATCTTATATTAATAGTGCATTTAATATAAAACAATCACATTTTACAAAGTATAAAATGGAAATAGACATAGAAAAATTACTTTTATCTGCATGCAGTTGAGATTGCATATGTCCTTCCTGCACGGTGTTGTGGCCATCATATGGCACATCTTTTTGCATCGTTTCCAACAATTTTTTCTAGAACAATAGCATTCCTTTATAATGGAGAGACTTGATCAACTTCATTGTTTAAAGTCCTAAATGCACGAAAAAAATAAATCCATTTTTTCTTGCATGTGTTTAGATTTTTGTTCAAAAGTTTGATTGTCATCAACAATTAGCATGTTATAAACATCTCAAGGAGTGGTTTTAATAACCATCAACCAATCTTCATACTTTGGATCTTGAACATAACAATTCATCTAATGCAATCCAAAAATTATTGTTCACACTAATTATACCATAACTATCCACCTGAATTCCTCTACCTTTTAGGGAGAATATCCCACTAATAACACTTGAATATAACAATTCTTTTTTCACCCATATAGTATAACTCATAAACCTCTTGTAACAATCCATACTACTCTTTATTTATAGAGTTGTCACCATTGACCATGGCACCATAATTTTGAGAAGGGTTATTTTCACCGAATAACCCAATGATTTAAACCTAAATATATCAACATTATATCCAATATAACGACTCACTAATCCATATAGGTAAGGTTGTGCAAGTCTTCATTAATCAATTCTCACACATGGAAATTTTACACCTATGCAATAACCAAACTAATAAATATATTTAAAAAATAAAAATATTAAAATAAATAACAAAATTGGAGTTATTAGCATACGCGGTCATATAGCCACTTGGAAAATTCTTTCGTATGATTTGATTAGAGGAAATAGTTTTATAAAAATATATTGCTTTGTAACTCAACAATATAAATCTAATCAGTAAAAAAAAAGTGACTTGACTTACCTGGAAAAATTTTAAATTTCCTTGCAATTAGTAAGAATATAAAGATGGACTTGTTGAAGTTCCTATAAGCTAAGATACTGCAATGTGGATGCCTCTAAAGTACTACCAAGAAATTTATATATTTCAAACTTGTCTTCATTATTTTGGGCTGCTTGATCAACATTTATGTCATGCTAATACATTCATTAGCCACATATGCACTTGATATTAGTCCTTTTGGGTGTGTTTTGTTATGAACATACAATTTAAGGGCTTTTAAGAACCTATATATTGAAAAATAGGAAAAAAAACTAGTATAAATATAACAATAATAAGGAGTTATTTCAAGGTATTTGCATGTGGTATAAATTTATACCTCTATCTTGGGTACATCCACCAAAATGACACTAGACCAACAAGCTTTTCTTCCTCGGCTAGGTGACTTGTCATGTGTACCATGACATAAAAAATAAATCCTCATGAAATACCATATCTAAATTACACAATGTGTAGGGGATTTTTTTGTTACAAGACATCTAATTCTTTCAATGTCAAATTTCAAAAACATAAATCACAAAAAAAACTCCGCTCAATTAATGGATTAGTAAAAATTTTAGGTAAGAACCCAAAGATAACGATGGGAATAAGATGCTAGAGGAACACATGACAATCATAGCTCTTCATCTCCAAAATCTTCTGTTCTTTATTATTCACACATTGAGATATGTGTGACATGAAGGATTCTAGGGATTTCAAATTATCAAAAATCTCATGTATCTTAGATTTCTCTTGACGAGATAAGGTATAGAAATCAACTTGCTTTTTGACAAATTCACCCTCTCTAGCAGGATGAAGCTCATGCCTGATTTCCAAGTCCACCAAATCATATTAACTCTATATCATATCTTTAGTATTATCATTGACATCCATCAATGTACTAGATGTTCTCTAAGATATTATTTTCAATGTGCATAACATCAAGATTATGCCTCAATTTACATTTTTTTCCATTAATGTAACTCAAAAAAGATAATGTCGAGAGTCATATTTTCTATTATTTCTCATACTCTATCCAAAATGGATCTTACTTAAACCCAACTAATTAGTTGAGAACGTCTTCAATAGATAGGGGATGGGGCACTTCCTTTTTCCCTCGTTTCATCAAAAGGAGAGGATTTTCTTACCATAGATTTTAGGTGGCAACCAATGATGATGTCATATATAACATTGTTTTTGAACCCTTTAGTGTAAGAGAATGGACATTTCCATGGAAAGATGGACAGGAGAGGTATCTTTTTTTACTCCAAACAAAAATGAATCCATATGCGGGAAAATCATTTACTGTCTATAAAACAGATGCGCGCAATGTGAAATTTTGTTCACTGTGAGCATCATAAGCTTCAACGCCTACTTCCCATAACTCCTTAAGGCCATCAATAAGTGGTTGCAAGTATAAATCAATATTCATGCCAAGTTTTTTAGGGATACGTAATGTCAACATGAGGAAATGAGGTTTCACACACATCCAAGAAGGTAAATTATATGGCATAAACTTAATTAGACAACAACTGTGTGGATCTATAGAAAAAGACTTAGGGCTCATTTGGTATAGGAGTAATTGTAATACTCCAAGTCGATATGACCACGCGGGGTCACTTGCTAGCCACTGGGCCCACAAGGGTTGTAGTGTTATTCTAGAACACTTTTGGATTAATTGGCTGGTGTTACAAATCAACACGAGCCCTTTCAACGTGTAAATCCCTTAGAGGGTCATCTATTTTAAAAATTACTCCACATAAAGTATGCTTATCTATAAAGTTCTTAGGATGAATCACCAAAAGGATGGTATACCATTTTGATATAAGTAATAATATCAATTCTTATAATACTCCTATCAATTTGGGGGTGTTATATTCACTCCCACTCAAAGAATGCAATGTCCTCGTTGTGCCTCAACCATAGAAAAATTTTAAAACTTTTTAGGAGGATCAATCATTCTAAAAATTGCTCCATGAAAAGCACGTTTAACTATAGAGTTCTTAGGATGGAATTACCAAAAGAATGGTATACCATGTTAATATAAGTAGGCGTATCAATTCTTATAATATTCTGCTTACTTTGGGGGTATTACAATAATAGGGGCGGAAAATTTTCCTCTATTTTGTACATTTTATATCAACTATTTAACAATAACAGTAATAATAATAATAATAATAATAATAATAATAATAATAATAATAATAATAATAATAATAATTTTAATGAAATACCTATTTTATATCAAATTAATATCTAAAATAAACATTCATCTAAAAAAGTATTTATTAATTTTAAATAGACTATACAAGATGGAATCCGCAAAATATCTCATGATACCATCACTTAGCTTGTCCTTTTTTTGTCATCAAATGTATTGAGATATGCTCTTAAATATATATAACCTTTGTAATCTAGGAATCAATGGAAAATAGCAAAGAACTTTGTACGGAATATTTTTTGATTTGCATATCCCTTTACTATTTTCCATCGAGATAGGCCATAGTGGAGGCATGACTCTGATCTTGTATGTTTGACCTAATAAATAATTCAAACATTATCACAAGCATCAATCTTAACATGATCAAACCCCAAGTTAGTAAATAGCTTCGTGGCTTGATAATATTACTCTAGAACTAACACACCATCGGGGAGACTTTCCTTTTGAAATTTGAGGTAAGAATGAAAGGAAACATCTGTCCAATTATGTTCAAATTTCAATTAAAGTGCTTTGACACTAAATGACAACTTAGATACCTTTGGACTTGGGTACAATAGTTTTTAAGAATCTTTTAAGACCCAGATTTTTTTTTGCTTCCATCAAAGGTTCTTCATCTACTATGCATTCAAATATGTCATCACCTAGCTCAAATTCTATTTCAAGAACCACACATGCATCCTTCAACATATTTATTATTACTTCATCCCTAATTTCACAATTTACATCATCATCTCCTCCTGATATAGCTACCTCATCATCATCATCCATAACATCCATCACTTCACCATGATGATGGCATGTTGTATAATTAGGCATTGTTCCATCTATAAGCAAATAAAGCGTAACTTCCCTTCTTGTATGGAATTCAAAATTTTTACATTTTTTTTTACAAGGATCCTTTATAGTGTTTTCCATAACCAGAAAACTAAAAGCTAAATCAAGAAAACAATCTAAGCCTTCTATATAATCAGGATCACTTTGACATTTGATTTTCACTAAACATACATAGTAATATAAAAAGGTGACTTGCAAGGATAAATGAATAAATAAAAAAGAATAGAATGATAAAAAGGGAAAAAATTAACCTTACAGTAGCAAATTAACCTTTAGTGGCTGATAAAATGGGAAAAAATGGTTAAATTAAGCTGGATTGCAAGGAATTTAGGTTTTTTATGACACCAATATCCAAAAACATTAACATAAGATCTTCTCATCTTATTATATAAAGTATTAGCATACTGTGGAGTGATTCAATCTTCACTCATAATAATTTTCTTTTTACTACTATTTTTTGTAACAAAAAAAACAATTTTATCATATTTCTTTTTTATTCATTTTATTAATAAAAAAGGAAGAAGGAGAAAACTCCTATGTTAATCCCTACGCTTCTTGATTCTTCTACTTAACATTATTTGATGCTTACTCCCTTCAACCACAACAATTTGAAGGTTCCTTGAGTCTAAAGAGGCCTTGGTTCAATCCAAACCAGGAAGATAATGGAAGTTGATAGATTAATATAATATATATATATAGATCCGACACGATCAAATGTTAATCTATTAAGATTAATATAACATATATTATAGAAGCGTATCTGAATCCATAACAGAACAATTATCGATGGATTCAAAACTAGGGTGCTACTGTGGTTTTCTGAGTCGGGCACACTCTCGTCGGTTTATATTGACTGATGGAAATCGAATAGGACGAAGTATGTGTGACCCAGGGACCACGACCCTTTATATAAACAACTTATATATTGTCTATCGGGTTATTATAGTTCAGTTCATCAACAAACTAAAATACTCAGTGTCTATACACATACAAGCCCACATCTAATTAGACACATTAAGGCTAATAATTTATACATAAATATGATCACTTATATACAGACTTAATATATACAACAACCCACAATTCTTATAGTTCACATATAAGCCCAATATGTTATATAAAAACCCAACAGAAGCTTGTAACAACTTTAATACCACCCCATTCATTTGGAAGGACTTCACAAATTAAGGGTATCTATGTCTTTCTTAAAGGGCCTAATTGTTAAAATACTAATCTATGAATAAGATAATTTATATATTCCGGTATAATTAAATTTATACCAAGTTCCATAGGTGCTTAAAAACTGGACAAAACAAGAACTAAACTCAAAATAATTTTCTCCATGAGTGCATAATTGAACTAGGAAGTTGAGAAACAAAGTGAAGTATATAAGAAAAAAACTCACCGGTTGTTGCTTTCTCCAATTGGAATGATCAAACTTACCACCTGATTACAATAACTTCCCTCACATGCGAGCGGACACACACAAATCTATTTGCATATCATGTAACAGAAGAGAGTGGTGATACACAGATGGGGGGAGGCGTATGGTGATACATCATAGATGAGGGAAGGCGTATCTGGCCAGGAGAGACCAATAAGAACAGCGAAAATAGAAGCAAATTAACATAACAGCACCTTGTCTTGCTCTCATCGTTTCAAGAAACCTCTACAGTCCATTAATAAACAGAGAGATTGCACAATATATATATTATAGTAATGGAAATTCATAAACTGTTTACTAGCTGATGCAAGGAAATTAGTTTCTTTTGGGAATTTACGGAGGCTATTCTCTTGATCGAAATGGACCTCATGGGGATCGACGATGTTGCTGAACTTGTGAGAGAAGATGATAGTGATAGCAGGAATAACGAAAGCATAAGAACCTCCGATGACAACGGGGAGACGACATCCGACCGACGTTTGTAATAGTCTTCATTCCGGTGACAAATAGTAATGTCTGAATCACTCGAGCTAGCTGGTGAACGGGGGTGGCCGAGATAAGACCAAGCTTCTCCAGTCAAAACCATATGACTCCTACGCGCTCCACGGTGAATCGGAAGAACTGACGGGTGAGGAGCGCGGCGCCACTGAGATATCTTTATAGATCAGTTATTACTTCGGTTTTTTTTAATGAGTATTCTTATGCATTTGTTAATATAATTATTAAAAAAATATATTTTAAAAATTTACATATATTTTTAGAAATCAATAAATTAAGTTTTAAATTTTAACTTATATCATTTATTAAAATATAGTAAAAAAATTCAAGCATGAATAATAAAAGAAAAAAATAAAAAATATTAAAATAATTTTAAGTTTTATAAAGTAGCTTTTTTTATTTTATATCACGATTGGCTGCTTGTTTTAGTGTATAACGTTGGAGTCGATGGCCAGGTCATTGATATGAAGGCAAAGGGGTCTGAGCATTTCACTATTCCACCTTTCTCTATACACCTTACACGTACACAAAATAAAAATAATAATAATAATAATAACATGCACGAAAAGCCCACACACGTATTTACATATAAACTAAAAATAAGCAGCCTGAAAATTAGTTACCTACGGGATCTGGTTCAAGTTGTTGGCATCGACGATTTTAGATTAACAATATGTAGCTTCCCCTCTACATATTCTTTCCCTTTACATACTCTGCCAATAATTTATCTGTGGTCACACATATCATGTTCCGAAGGCACATAAACCGTGAAAATTTCTTTGAGGACAAAGGAATCACAAGGTTTAATGTGGCATGAGAGTGCTTAACGTACGATTGAGATACTCATCAACAAGACAACAAATGTCAAACGAATATGTTGTCCTCTTGCTTTCTAACTATATTCCAACAAAAAAAAAGGAAAAAAACTCCAAACCAAATCAATCCTAATTGATAAGGCCCTATAGTTTTATGACAATTCGGGAAAGAATAAATGAAATTTCTAATACAAGAAAGTACCAAATAATATCATCGCATCCTTAAAGATTTTAAAAAAATAATAAATAAAAATAAGCTAACCTCGTTGAATAGAATAGGTAATCTAAGTTGAAGATACTCAATTCTGGCAAAGCAATATCCACTATACTCTAAGACCAATTCAAAAAACTATTTCAATGAAAGAAATATATATTTCAACAAACAATAATGTTTATCCATTGACAGATTCTCCTCATTTGAGCTAAATAATCTACATGCCTTAAAAATATGCGAGGAAGGCCGCAAATTCCTAGTAAGAGAGAATATATGTAGGTAGTAGCTGTTGAAGGAAGCCTACAAATATTTCCACACAATCCATAGGCAATAACACACCATATTAGCAACAAAAACTGATGGATTGCAGCATTCTATATCTGAAATTGGTTTAAGCAAATCAAAGACAACTTCATAGTCAATAAACTCAACTCTCAAAATCATTGAAGGTAATGGTGTCAGGAACTATCTCATTGAACCTAGATATGGCATCTAGTTTAGTACTCATACCTTAAAAAACTATAATTAGAGAACCACAACAACTGAAATTGATCGCTATGAGATAATGAAAACAAGAAATTTGGATTGAGAGGGAGAGAGAAAGAGTGATAGTTAGCCACTAATGTCGAAAGAAGAAGAAAAATTAGTTGAAGCATAAGCTTGAGAGGATAATTTGTGGACATTGAAATTGAAGTTAAAAGAAACTGTAACATCCCAATTTTTAGGACTTGAAATTTTTTTTATAGAATTAAGCGCGGAAGCTAACACAATAAAAATAAAGGGTGTTACCACCACATTTGGTATAAGTACAATTATCTTTACTATTCTTATATTAAGTGATAAGGCTAAAATCATTACTACACTTAAATTTCTAACATGATTACAAGAATTAGAAAAGAGAGAACAATAGATAAAAATCATTCTAGATGAAAGCAACATCGACAGTTTACAAAGCACAAAGAGAGAAAATATAGGACATAAAGTTTGAAATACAACCAAAAATAAAGATTGTCAAATGGATACTAGATAGTCCTAAGCTCTCAAACCAAACTATCAGCTTTTGACTAAACTCAAAAGCTGACCTACAAAGACTATCTCTCATTTAATAGGTAGAGGCCTACGAAAGAAACCCTTCAATACAACAGTACTAAGCAACCTTTAATACTAAACCAAATAAAAATCCAGCATGGAACACATATAAGGCATCACAATAATACATGGTGTAGAACGTCAAAATGTACATGCATTAATTGGAATACGATAGTCATTCATATTACCAATGTCATATACTATTCATACTTGTTCATCTTAAACAAACTGAAACTTATCAATGGAATATCGGAAATATTTCCTTTGAAGTATAATTAGAAACAACATATCACATACCTCATTATCAATACCAATAAATCTTATAACATATGTAGGCTCACAAGCATATATCAATAACAATTCATTGCATCAAAAGTAGGCACAAAAGGCTGCTATCAGACCAAAGTAGAAACAAAAGCTGATACCGGACCATAGATAGGCACAAAGGCTGCTATCGAATCTCAGGAAGCATAAAATCTACTACCGACCAATCCAATTATCCATTAATTTTTTTATTTTTTATTCACTCAAGGGAGATCAATCAATCTAGAGATACTTAGGTACTCCAGTCATACCAGCCTACCAAGAAAGCAAAGTATCCTACCGACTGTCAACCTAAGGAGCCACCATACCCTATTTTGAGGTATTTCACTTTACATATTAGTATTTTATCATGTGACTATAAAATCGCATATAAATCACATAGATCTAATTTTCATATTTAATTCATTGTACTCATTTTCAATTATTCCGAGAAAACCATAATCAAGATCATTACCAAGGTCAATCATAAAAATATACTAAGGCTATCTTAGGTTCAATTATTTATGTTTGGGTGCATTAGGTCAAAAATGACCAAAATGCCCCTAAGGTTAAAATTACTATATTAACATCCTCTTTAATTACTAAATCCATTTGATTTATAGGTTTGTCATGAAAAAGCTAAAAAATAATAATGAAATCAATTTATCAGCAGATAAATTATAATCTGATAATCCAAATGACCAGTTTGCCCTTATTTAATATTTTGCATATACATCCCTAGCATGTGAATCTAATTCATCAATAATTATGTAATACATATTAGACATTCTTTTCATAGTAAAAATCTTAATACACATAAAATGATCGAATTACCCCTAGGGTACACATCCATGATTATTATTCCATAAATTTATATAGCATGTTCTTCATAACATTTTCCATATACATGTCATACATAATCATAAGAGGTAATTCTTACCCTACTTTTGTTTCCAAATATTTAACATATGATAATATGTTCTTTTTATCAATTTCCATAATAGTAATAATAAGCACATAATTATAATATAACAAATCATGTTTAACATATTTTAGGCAAAAATCCTAATGTACAATCATACAACATATATCATTTTAGGCGAGTATAAAAGTTATAATATGGCAAACATACCTAACACAATTTATACATAAAAACCTTAAAGTTCAAACATGTGATGTCTGATATTTTAGTAGAGTATAAAAGTTACTTAATTTTTAGTAAAAACATAATTTATTGGTATCATACTAAATATTTCAAGATCCCACTAATCAACTTTAATACTTACAAATAATATCATAATTAACAAAATAATAATTATAATAATAAAATATTTATTTTTTAAAATTACTAAAATACCCTTACATTAGAAATAGGTAACAAAAATTATTAGAGGAAAAACTTCCCCGTGTTGTGCATGTAGCATGAGCTCATGCATAAAGATAGGGGTCGAGCTAGGAAAGGTGGAGATGGTGCTAGTTAGCTAAGGAGGAAGGGTGAGGCAAGGGTGGTGCAGATGGTTGTGATGGTTGGTGATTTGAATGGTTGAGGGTAGGTGGTTGAAAAGGTGTTGATGATATGGGTTGGCTAGGCTGGGATGGTAGTTGTGAGGGAGGTGGTGCAAGAGAGTAAGGGTGCTACAGGAAAGGGTGGTGGAGGCTAGAGGTTGCAAAAGAGGTAGTGTAGGGGCTAGATTTGGCTGCAAAAAAGAGTATCAAAGTGAAGAGGAAAGCAATGACAATGTCTATTGTTGCTTAGGAGAGTGTTACGAATGGGGAAGCCAGTGCTAGAGGAGGTGAAACAGTGGTTCTGGCCACACGAGAGGAGGAGAAGAATCAAGGCACGACAAAGGAGAATGGAGAAGAAGAAGAAAAGGAGAAGAGGAAGGTCAGCGGTGTAGGCTATGGTGGTTCTTCTGGGATGGTGGTTGGCGAGGATCTGAGAAAGGAGGAGGCTCGTAGTGGTGTTTTTGGCACTTGAAAAATGAAGAGATGGTGGTGAAGGATGGTGACGGGTGGTGATGGTGCATAGAGGGAAGATGGCAAAGAGTCCAGGGAGGCTACGGTGGTGGAGGTTGTGGTGGTCGATGTGGCAAGGGCTAGTGTAGGGTTGGAGTTGGGTATATATGCAAGGATTGGAGATGAAATTGCATGGATAGTGTTGGAGATGAAACCAAACAAGAGAAAGAGGGGGTCTAGTGGAAAGGTAATGTTTGGTTGAGGAAAATGTAGAGGGGAAAGGAGAGTTGTGTGGTCAGTTGAGGAAAAGGCAAAGGAGAAAGTAGGGTTGGACGATCAAGGGAGTTGGGTTGAGTAGGAGTGATTTTGTGTCTCTATGTATATGTACATGAAGAAAAGGAGTGATGTGATGGAGTATAGCTCGGCAAGGGGTATGGTTGTGTTGCGTAAAGTATGGAGAAGATAGGGAGATTGTTTGGGGGAGTTGAAATAGACACAACAGAGTGGTTATGTGAGGAAGAGGGGATTGGTTGGGATATGACATAAATATATATTATTTTACTTTTAGGTTTAGTTTGGTAAGATAAGTGTACCAAGTAGAAAAATAAACTCGGAAAAAATAATCTGGTTTAGGATATGTTTAATAGGAAGGAAGAAGGTAAAATAATCAAGGAAAATATTTAAGAATTTATTCGGACTATAGGTTAGAGGTTATTAATAAAATAATTAGGATAAGGTTTAATTGTTAGTTCTGAATAAAAAGGCTAAACACCTAGAAGTAAAAGGTTACGGAATCTCAGGGTGTTACAGGAAATGTTTGTAATACCCCCAAAATTTTGAAATCCAAAAATTTAATTATCAACAGATGAATTTAACCTAATTCCAAGAATTTTATTTTATTTAATGAACATAAAATAGTTATGGGTAATTTATATTAATTATTATTATGATTGGTACTAAACTAAAATTTTACTCTAAAATCTAACCTAAATCCTACAAATTTCCCCTTTTCCACTTTTTTTCCTTCTTTTTCTTCTTTTCCTTGTCTCTTCCTTTCTTTTCTTCTCTTCTTTATTTCTACTAGGTTGCGTTGTTCCCCCGGCCTAGACCCCCTTTTATCTTTCCTTTCTCCCCCTCAAGTGGCCTAAGCCCCATTCCTTTTTTCCTTTCCTTCTCCCAAGCGCCCAAGCTCATTCCCCCTTATTTTTCTTTTATTTTTCTTTTTTTCTCTTTTTCTTCTTTCCTTTTTTCACCCTTTAGTCTTCCTTACGCCCTTCCCCTTCCTTGCACCTCCATCCTCCTTCCATTTTTTCCCTTACACTTACACCATTGCATGCCGCCTATCCTTCCCACCTTTCCCTTCTCAGCCATGTAGGGCCATGCATGTTGGCATGTGCACTTGCTCCCCTACACCCCTACCCTATGCACATGCTCCCCTACACCCACCCCTACCATGCCGCCTGCGACCACCTTCTCACCCTCCCTACAGCTACGCACGCCGAGCTCCTATCATCATCCCCATTCCCTTAGCTCTCCCTTTCCTCTCCTCTCCACCTATTTCCTCCCCTATTTTTACTTTCCCCCATATCCCTACAAGCTCTAGTGTTGTACTGCCATCGTTGATGTCCAACCACCCTCTCGTACCACCTCTCTTCCCTGCCCACCCTCTACCCACGCCTATAGAGACACCCCTTCCCCCTCCTTCTTCCTTTTCTCCTCTTCTCCTGCACTTGCAGTAGTTGGAGGTTCCATTTTTCCAACCATCACTACAGCCACTATCCTCCCTCCTTGCCACCATCATGCCACAACCACCCTACACAGGTGCCCCACCATGTGCAGCTACCCTGACAACCCCCTTTCTCTCCTCCTCTTTTTCCTTCTCCCTCTAGGTCATGTGCCACCCTACACCACCCACTATCCTAGTGCCACTACCACCCCTCAACCCTATGCCGCCAAACCTCACCCCTCTCCACTAAAATCAACCACTGCTACCCATCGCTTGCACCATATTTATCCCCTATTTTGGTCACCTCCACTTCCTTTCTTCTCCTTAATCTTTCTTTAGGCTACGTTCCCCTTTTTTTCTTTAAGGAATGAAAGAAAGAAAATAAAAAGAATATCTAAATTTTTTATATTCCCATTTTCTAGGTATTTTTTTGGTGATAGTGGAAGAGGAGGTGTAGGTCGTATGTATTTAAAAATCAAAGCTGCTTCGGTAAGGATACAATTATATCTAGGATTTTATTGCGTTAATATATGTCCTTGTTGTGTGATTACATGCATAAAATAATAAATGACTCTAGTGTTGTATGTGTAGTTGGTTTGATAATAGCTAAAGGTAAGAAGTTATGTGGTTATGATTGTATTGATTTCTAGTGTTGATGTATATCCATATTATATAATATCGTATATGTGTAAAGTTTGGAGATTCATTGTGTTGGATGACTTGTGACTTAGGTAGGGTTTTGAGACCTATGGGCATTTTGATCAATATTGTGAAAAGTAACATGTAGGTTACCTTAGGGTGTAAAATGACCTATATTAGGCTGGAGATACTATACAAAATAACTTTGACAAAAGTAAGGAGATTTAGGGTAAATATAGTATGGGGTGAATAACCATGCATGGGGAGAGTAAAACATAAGGGGAGTTATTATCACATGTGAGTAGATCGGGGATTTGTTACAAAAAATGGATATGGGGTTAAAGATGGAATTTGGGGGAAGTAATTTAAGCACTAGGGGAAGAGATATGACCAAAAGGTGAAACTAGGGTTTTGGGAAGCTAAGGCACAAAAACCTAAGGGTCGGCTATTATCACGTGTACAAAATGGGAGATTAGGACTATAACCTTGGAATATGATGCTAACCATGTCATTTTGGGAATATGTACCAAATTTAGTAGCTATGCAGAATCGAGGGAAGTAGTTATAACCAAAACGAGGAATTAGGATTTTGGAGGGAGCTTAAATAGGAAGGATATTATCACATGTGCAAAATAAGGGATTTAGGCTATGATGTTTGAGATGATGGTTAACCATAGCATTATATGCTTGGGTATGGAAATTTAGGGCTAGATAAACAGTAGAGGAGGGACTAGGCCAACTAGGAGAAATTAGGGTTTTTGAGAAGTAATCCTAAAGGTTAGTTATTATCACATGTAAGAAACGGGGGTTACAGGTCGTGACCTTTGACCAGGAGATTCCAATGATATGTTAGAGTTTGTTAGATAGACTGGGGACTCCAAAGGTACACTAGAGGTGAGGATGTACTAGAGTTGTGAAATTAGGGTTTCTAAGGGAACATGGTTATCTTAGGGTAGTAATGGGGAATGTGTTATGCATGGGGTAGGTGTGCATATTTGTGTGATGAATTTGGAATAAATAAGACATAAATAATACATTAATCAGTTAAAGTGGAAGATCAATTAAGTCGGGCCTAGTTGTACCTATCGATCCTCCGGTAAGAATAGTAGTTAGGAGCTTCTTGCCATAGAAGTTGTACCATATACTGTTACACCGGTGATAATAGTAGGGTCATGAACAAAATTAAATTGAATCATTGGATGATAACAACCCTTGATAAGACATTAATTACTTATAGCAGAATACCACATGGGTTAGGACCGGTCATACCTTGATTACTGATCCACCGATAAAAATAGTAGTGAGGAGCGTCTTGCCATGAAATTTGTACTTATTTATCGTTCCACCAATTAAGAATAGGGGTTCTTGAACCTAACATGGATAAAATCATGGGTTGATTATTTATTACATTAATACCTTGTGTTCAAATAATTTTGGGAGTAAATTTTGGGAGTGTTACATTGTTGATTGAGCAGAGAGATTTATTGTTGCAACAAAATAAATCATCCAAACTCATAAAACACCTACTTCGTTATTAACCAATTTATCTCCCTTACCCTTTTTTTGTGCTATTGTGTCCGCGCAACTATTTGTTGAACCTAAAATAAACACACATTAGCCTGTATATTAGTGATGATCGATCAAAGGGATTAAACAAATCTGCAAAAGATAAGGACCAATTTTTCAATATAGTGAGGGTTTCATACCAAAAAAGATAAACGAGGAAGGAGAAGAGGGGCAACAAATGTAATTGGAGAGAAAAATGATCGAGTTTAGCTTTGCTCAATTGGGATGAACTCTTATATAGTTATAGGTAATAAAACTATGCTAATGAAATAAAATTATTAAAATCCATATCATCTCTCTCTCTCTCTATATATATATATATATAAAAATATAATAGAATAACTCCTTAAATAAAACATAAGTAGTGAAACTATGATGAGAACAATTGTTGTATATTAAAAGTTTCAATTCACACCATTAGCACCAAAATTACAATCACCATTGATGGATAGTTAAATTATTAATGACACTTTCCACCTATATAGGATGCATATTAGTTGCATTAGACTTAAAAAAAACATATTGTTTTGCATACCAAATAAATAGATTAGTAGAAATACAATTTCCATAGTTAAAATGCATATAATAAGAAAAAAAATAATGGGTAGAAAAAAAAAGTAGGCTTTTGCTTTTTTAAAATAATATTTTATACAAAAATCTAATGATACAATTATTATTTTTTAATACAGAGAGAATATTATTTATATTTTAATATTAGTTCGATTGTTGTTAGGAGTAATTTTTTCCCCTTTTATGTAATTTTACATCAAGGAAAATCATTTTGTTTTTCGAGGTACAATGGTGGGAAGGAAGGAGCCTGAAAATTGGGAGAGGAAAAATTCAGCGTACGGAGCAGGATTCGATCCCTATCAATCGAAAAGCGGACGGTTGGTCCAGTCCGAGGGCCCCGCGTCAAGGAAAATTATTGCTTGAAACTTGTTGGTAAATAGAAGTCAATGGAATTTCCAGGTAATGGCTTGATGGCTTGACAGTAAATGGAAGTTCAGATGGCTTGACAGTAAATGGAAGTTCACACGTGACACGACACGACAATGATTTACGGGACAAACATTTTTCGTCCACGAGCTAAATAACACCGTGTCAGTGTTGCAGACCAGCGCTAAATAGCACTCGTGGTAGTGTTCCAGACCACCAATTTTAACATATTGTTTTTAAAATACCCTTTTATTGCTGAAAGGAACATGAAGAGAAGTGTACCTTTTAAGTAAAAATAAATAAATAACTTTAAAATACTCTCTGTATAATACTATCATTCTGTCAATATACTTATGCGTACCTGAAGGTAGGATAGTATATGATAATGTATTAGTAAACTATACTTTTCGAGAAATAAAAAAACTATATATATTCAATAAAGGTGGCATTGGGATTTGGGAGATTGTGCACATACCCCCTCTTTTTTTTTTAACATATATATTTTTCTTTTTCACCTTTCATTTCTTTCTCTAGTTTTCATAAACGTTTTCTTTTTCTTTTATTATATATATACTTACATATGTAATAGTGCAACATATAGACATTTTTTTTAAAAAAATAACATTTTAATATGTGCTGTTTAATTTTTTTATAAATAATTTATAAAACAATAAATAAATAAATAAATAGGAAAAACATATTCGATAAAAATAAATAATAGAGATATATATCATTATTTATATATTAATAATTAACCCACAAACTAAAGAGACAAAATGAAAAAAAATAATTTATTATTCATATAAGATCTATACAAATATAAATAAATTTATTATAAAAATATATTAAATATATCTATAAAATAAATAATGATTATCTATCAACTTTTTCACAAGCTCTAGCTTTTTATATGATGTGATTCTAAATTGAATACTGGGAAAAAAATCTTCAAATAATTTATACATAGTTAATGAAAGAATAAAAATAATAGTGTATATGTATATTAATGAAATACCTCATAATATAGGTTGGTGTGTCATTTTATTTTGCTAATTTTGCTACTATACTTTAGTTGTCGAAAATATATTTTTTAATATTTATTAAATGTCAATATATAAATATGTAAATTGAATAGAGATGTGAAGAGAAAAAATATTTAAATTACATCGATGAATGTAATAGTAGAATAATGTTTGATGTCATCATAACTTATTTAAGCTAAATTTTTTTATATAAATTATAGTATTAATTTGATATCATAGAACACAAATTTTTTTCGTATATGTTTGATTTTGATGATAATTATTGCTTCAAAATATATATCAAAGATACTTAGATATTATTATAAAAAAATGTGAATACAAAAGTATAGATGGCTTTTTAATTTTATGTAAATATATGATAGAATCAGCTCAACTTATTTCAATCATATATTTGAGTTTACTATTTCTTCTCTTCAAAATTAAAATATCAATAGAATATATATGATACTAATTATCTTATTTTATTAATTATATATGCCCCTTTTTTCAAGAATAAAAATTAGGAAATATCATATAACGTATTCATGAAATATCACAAACTAGTTATAATAATAAAGATATGTTGTAGTTAGATATTATGATGTTTGGTCTAAATTCTCTCTAGTACTATGTGTTTTAAATAATTCTACTTATTAGTACTATATATTGCAATATTAGTTTCACTTTATCACCATTCTATTTATATGTTTAGTTTAAGACCACTAAAATGATAAAAATTTGTAACATTACATAATTTTTTTAAGGTAGATTGTTTTTGGTGGCTTGAATACTTTTTTTTAATTACTTTTTGTTTAGTACAAAAATAAAACTAAAAAACCTAATTATTTTGATATAAAAATTATTTACAAATTTTTTTAATTTTTTTATATAAGTTTTACTATGAGTAAACAAAATATTTACAAAAGAAAGCATAATTATTTGAGAAATAAAAAATAAAAATTAGTTAAATAAATTAACAATGTTAGAGTTATAGGCAACAAAGTACAGAAATGACACTTCGCTGCCGTTTTCCTTCCCCGAAAAATTCCAAAAACATTTTCGATCATAAAAATTTTTTGTTATCAAAATCGATATCGGAAGTATTTAATTATTTTATTTTTTTAAAAAGATTATTAATAATTTATATCAACTAATATAGATAATAATTTTGAGAATTTGTATTTTAATTTTTCTCTTAATTTAAATAAATTTGATCTATTATATATATATATATATATATATATATATACCGTTTTCTTTTGTTTTTAATTTTAAAATTAATGAAAAATAATATATATATATATTAATTTTTTTTTCGTTTCTATCTCCATGCTATCCTAACTATATAACAAGTTTAACGTTCTTGAAAAATTAAAAATTCCTCCATCAAAGTACACGTACAGCAAGCTACGAGCCAATCAGCCTATATGTGCTTTTGGTCGAACAAAAGTCTTAACTACTTCACTTGTTAAATAAGGATATTTTGAAAGGTTCAAAGTCGAACGTGGTGGTCTGCAAAAGAGACCGCTAAATATCTGTACTAAAAAACCCCGTCCGCGCAGCCTCCAAGGATAGGGGTACATCTGCATGGGGCCCCGTCATTTAGTGGGAAAGATGGTTATTGGTTCGAATGCTTAACTTTGGGTCCCTACATGGTACGTCGGCAGCCTTCCAGCAGGGTTTCAGACGGGGATTGCAAAAAATTCGGAATCCAAAAATTCGATTCAATATTTAAAAATTTGATCCGACATTTCGGATATCCGAACCGATTTTATTCTAAAAGGATATCCGACATTCGGATATCCGATTTTTTTTTTTGGATTATTCGATCCGAAAAAATATCCGATATTTTGTTGATTATTTCAATAATACACCATATTATTATATTTTTATAGTTTTAAGTTTTAAAATTTTATTTATTTTTATATTTTAAATATTTATAATAATATTTTAATACTTCTTTTAGATAAAATAAGATATTTATATGAATATATATATGAATATTAATTGATATACGATCCTTATTTTTAAAAATATTATAGCAAAAGTTATTAAAATTGATAAAATAGTATTTTCATACGGATATTGGATATATCCGAATCCGGTCTATATCCGGTCTATATTTTTCGGATATCCGCATCCCGGATATCCGGTCTAAAAAAATGCGGAGCAGATATCCGAAAACAATATTCGAATGGATACGGATATCGGGTTTTGTACACCCCTAGTTTCAGGCACGTCCTTTGTCAATTGTGATTCCTTCACACTTTCACAGCATTGAAGCTGCAGACCGGTCTTTCCTCCAATTTTCATCAATTTGCGGCTGCTTCCCATTTTTTTTATAACAATTATTGTTTTATTATTTTTTTTTAACATAGCTCTTACTTAGATTTTTTTTACTATAAAAAAATTTTAGTTTTCTTTTTCCTATATTAATCCTATCCATAACAAGGTATCTTTCTTACTCTTTCGTATTCTCTCATATCTCTCTCACTCTCTTGTTTCCTCTTGTGCGAAGGTATATGTATTGTTTAGGGTTTGAGTTGTAGTTGTAGTGAATGAGAGGGATGCTTTAGGTTAGACTGAGCAAGCTACATCAATTTTTGTCATTGAGAGGCTAGCAAATTGACAAAAATTATTAGTGATTGACAAAGAGAAAGTAAAATGCAATGGGTGAGGGAGGAAGAGGAATGGCAAACTATGTCATTGGAGGTCAAGATTTGTAGACTTGGTATGGCAAGAGAAAAATTTTAAATCAGAGAAAGAAACGGCGAATGTTGTTGTCAACGAAGGAGAAGAAATGACAAATGTTGCCATTTAGGAGAGGAAGAAGTTGGCAAAAGTTGTCCATGGGTGAAATAAGAGTTCAACAATATTTGCTGTTAGGAGGTAAAGGGGTTTGGCAAAGCAAGCTGATGATTGGGGTATGGTGTGTGGCAAATGTTGCCATTAGGGAGGGGATGAAATTGACAAAAGGTTTCGGTGGGTAAAGCCGGCAAAAGTTGACCCAACTCGACCCGATAAGACCCAAAAATTTTACCAACCTGACCCGATATTTATCTTGACCGGTTACTGACCCGATAAAAATCAACCCAACCTGACCCGATGCCAACCCATGATCCGATAGCGACCCGACCCACCTTTGACTCGATCCGCTTCAACCCGACCGACATTCACCCAACGAGACATCAAAATCAATAATAATAATAATAATAATAATAATAATAATAATAATAAATTACACATATTTTATTATTCATTTAAAGCTTTTAAAAATATATTATTTTATAAATTATACTTATTTTTCATACTTTTACCCTAGACATTCTATACAATATCATTTAGAATAAAAAAAATCTCATAGCTCCAATGATTGATGCATATTTTTAAAACAAAAAATATTATATTAATTTACACATAGTACACGGATTATAAATTTATAACAAATAGAAAATCAAACTCAAACTCTGAAAATGTAATTATAGTGGTTACCTGTTACTTAATGAAATAGTGATTACAATTGTTTATAACTGAAAATTACTAACTCTTAACACCATGTGCTATAAATCCAGTCTATTTTATAATATATTATATACTCAATTGATTAAAAAGTATTAAGGAATTACCCAATTTAACATAATTAGGGTTTTTGAGCCTGAATAACAAATTGAATCAAACATTATTCAAATATTTAAATTGACGGTTCGAAATTGAAATTAGACATATTCTAAAATATATTGCATACTCAATTGATTAAAAACTATTAACAAATTATTCAATACAACATAATTAAGGTTTTTAAGCTCGAACTGCAAATCCGGTCAAATCTTATTCAAATATTTAAATTGACATTTCAAAATTTAAATTAGACATATTCTAAAACATATTGTATACTCAATTGATTAAAAACTATTAAGAAATTACCCAATTTAACATAATTAAGGTTTTTGAGCTCGAACTGTAAATTCGGTCAAATCTTATTCAAAATTTTAAATTGACATTTAGGGATGTAAACGGGGCGGGTATTACCCGAAACCCGACGGATTATATCCGGCGGATACTTAAACGGATATGGATAAACGGATATGGATACGGATATGGAGGATAGAAAAAAATACCCGTCGGGTTCGGGTTCGGGTACGGATACGGGTATGGGATATCCATACCTGTACCCGTAACCATACCCGTATCCATATCCGTACTCGTTTACCTGATATATAATTACCCTTTTACCCTTAATTTTAAAATAAATATAGTATAAATTAAGGTTAAAATTGTCATTTGGCTTAACTATAAATGGGTTTATCCGTCGGGTAATGGATTTATCCGTTGGACAATATCCATTAACGGGTAAACGGATAATCCGTCGGGTAATGGATATCCGACGGATACGGATACGGATATGTCAACGGATATCCATTCGGGTACGGGTACGGATTCGGGTACGGATTTTCTTATCGGGTACGGATACGGATATGATATACCCGACCCGAACCCGCCCCGTTTACATCCCTATTGACATTTCAAAATTCAAATTAGACATATTGTAAAACATATTGTATGCTCAATTGATTAAAAACTATTAAGGAATTACCCAATTTAACATAATTAGGATTTTTGAGCTCGAACTGCATATCCGGTCAAATCTTATTCAAATATTTAAAATTGACGGTTCAAAATTGAAATTAGACATATTCTAAAATACATTGCATAATCAATTTAATAAAATAACTCAATTATACTATCCAATTTAAATCCACAAGAGTTTTAACCTAAAAGTCTAATTCCGATATATTTCAATATTATTTTTCCAATTTAATAATACCAACATGAAATTAAGTACATTTCCAAGTACATTGCATAATCAATTTATCTAAAATAGTTTAGTCGGACAAATCCAAAAAATTCGAACATAACTAGGTGAAAATTCTTTATTATTTACTTGTAAAAATAAAGCACATATAATATTTTTATTTTATTTATCTTTATTGGTAATATTATGATTGTCTCTAATATTTACAATGTATAAATGATAATTATACATTATATAGTCATGCTTATGCTCACTAGTATTTTATAAAATTATCTTTCTTTTAATTAATCAAATAAATATAATCTATGATAAATATCTAATATTTTTTACTTGTAAAATTTATAAATATTTTAAGTAATCAAATATAATATTGTTAAAACTTATAAATATCTTTATTATTTACTTGTAAAAATAAAGCACATATAATATTCTTATTTCATTTACCTTTACTAGTAACATTTTGATTGTTTCTAATATTTACAATGTAATAAATGATAATTATACACTATATAGTCATATTTATAATCACATTTATTTTATAAATTTATCTTTTCTCAAGTAATCAAATTTAAGTACTCAAATAAATATAATATATGATAAATATCTAATATTTTTACTTGTAAAATTTATAAATATGTTAAGTATTCAAATATAATATTGTTAAAACTTATAAATATCTTCTTTATTTACTTGTGAAAATAAAACACATATAATATTCTTATTTTATTTATCTTTAGTAGTAATCTTATGACTATCTCTAATATTTACAATGTAATAAATGATAATTATACATTGTATAGTCATGTTTATAATCACCTTTATTTTATAAAATTATCTTTTTTAAGTAATCAAATAAATATAATATATGATAAATATATACTATTTTTACTTATAAAATTTATAAATATTTTAAGTAATCAAATATAATATTATTAAAATTTATGAATATCTTTATTATTTACTAGTAAAAATAAAGCACATATAATATTATTATTTCATTTATCTTTACTAGTAAACTTATTATTGTCTGTAATATTTATAATATAATAAATGATAATTATACATTGTATAGTCATGTTATGATCACCTTTATTTTGTAAAATTATCTTTTTTAAGTAATTAAATATTTTAAGTAATCAAATAAATTAGAACAAATGATAAATATCTTTGTTAGATTCAATCATATAATGTTTTTTATTATTAAAATTTATAAATATCTTTACTATTTACTCGTAAAAATAAAGCGTATCTAATATTCTTAATTCATTTATATACAATAGTAATTTTATGATTGTCTCTAATATTTATAATATAATAAATGATAATTACATGGATCCAAATTTGACTCAATCCGTCAAAATTCGTAACTACTCAAATACAACCCGTCAAATTATATGAAATGATCCGACCTATTAAGTTAACTCGAAACAACTTAGACCCAACTTGACCGACCCATCATATTGCACGAAACGACCCGAATAGGCCGAAATCACCTATCCATGTGAACCAGAAAGTGAATCGAAACCAACTTGACCCTACCAATCAAGTTAACCCAAAATGACTCGAACCCAAGTTTGTTTAACCCGAACCTAATCCGACCAGATAAATTAACCCAAATGACTTGGAACTGAAATGATTCGACCCGGAACCGACCCGAATCAAATAAAGCAATGACTCGAAATGACCCGAACCTGAAATGATCCGACCCGACCTATAACCGACCCACAAAAGTCAAATGACCCGACCCGATAATGACCCGGCCTAAACCCGACTCGCCCAACTTGATTGCCACCTCTATCAATGGGTGAGAAAAGGGATTTGCAATATTTGCCATTGGGGGGCTAAGGGGTTCGAAAGATCAGGTTGATGGTTGGTGTAGGATTTACGGTAAATGTTGCTGATGGGGAGGGGATTAAATTGGCAAAAGTTGCTAGTGGATGAGGAAAGAGATCAAAAATATTTGTCGTTGGGGGCCAACAAGTTCAGATGGTTGGGGTGGATTTTTGTGTTAATTATACTTACAATTTTATTAAATCAAATGGTTAAATTTATTAATTATATTTTTTTATAATTATACTTATTTGTTATATTTATTTAAATTTGTTTAAATCGATGGGAAGAATAGGCTAAAATTGCCTTATTCTATTAATTATATATGATTTGATATTTATTAGATTTGTTCATATTTTTATTAAATATGTTAAATATTGTTATGTATTTATTATATTCATAATTTTGGGAATCAACATAGAAAATGATAATCTTCATTAGGGGAAGAATCAATAAATAATGATGTTAGGTGGGGGTTACTAATGAATATTTTTAATTATATTGATTAGATAATAGATTACATTTGTTTATTTATTTTTATTAAATCTATTTATAATAGATTAAATATGTTTATATTTTTACTATATTTATTTAGTTTGTTAACTTTTATGCAATATATTTGGATGAATTTTGGTGGGATTATAATTTTAGGAGTTAGTCTTGGATTAAAGATTTCTAAAAAAATATACTGAGAGATGGATATGGGATTACTGGTAGGATTGGTTTTGTAAGATACTATAATTGAGTGTATTTAGTTTTTATATTATTCTAAACTACTACTAGCAGTTAATAAAATTATTATTTATGTTTTTCTATTAATAAAATAGAGGATTAGTTTAAGATATAGCATTTTAGTTATAAGGTTGGGTATATATATCTCTTTAGCTATTATAATATAGGTTGATATTATAATATCTAATTATATTACTCTGACCAATGTATATACTTTTTATCTCTATGATGACATATTACCTATAATTCATATACTTAATTTTAATTCACTTAAGTTTATTATTGAAATTTGGATGAGTCGCATATAAGATAGAGTAATAGATAGGATAGAAAGTTATTATATTACTGTGTCTTTGCGAATTGACATAAATGCTACAGAACAACGTACTTTGATTTGTCATCTAAGAAGTCTAAGAAAAACTCTTGCTAGAGAATTACAATAAGAAAAAAAAGCTAGCTAATAAGAACCGGAAGAAGCTCCCTAACAACCAAGATCTAGTCATCAAGCTCCTATTATTCCACCATTTGTAGATTATGCAGGTTGTCTATCATTTATGGCTGATGTTGACATTTTGAGATATAGAGGTTCAGCATACGAAGGTTTAGGGTTTGGAAGTTTGGGGTATGGATGTCCGAGGTATGAAGTTTTTCTATTATCTATAGAATATGTAGATTTTCTTACATTACTGACACAAACTGACATGGGAACACCATCATCCTTAGTTCACCCAACTAGTATGGGTGTTCTAGATCATAATTAGATTTGCCAACATTATTAACCCACATGAACAATCAACCATCCTCATTAGCACATGTACAAGGTATATAACTAAAGTTAGGGATACTAGTGATGCCAGTGGAGATGAACGAGGTATAAAATTAAAGGATGAATGATACTCACTTACGCCATGTCCTATATTTTTATCTTATATAACCATACCCTATATTTTTGATTGATAAAATTTTGTCATTATTTATAATAATTGTCCAAATAAACAAGAAAGAGGGAGGAAAGTGGTTGTATACACCCATTCTTCTATAATATTATATATATATATATATGGGGAATGATAAAATTTGTCATTCATTGGGGAGGGAGAATGACAACATTTGTCCATGACGGGGGTACAAAATGGCAAAAATTGGTGGTGCTAGGTCAAAAATGAGAGAAAGTGGTGGGGTATAGTAACAAAAAAAAAACTAGTGGTGGGGTTAGGGTAATAGCAAAAATCACCGATGGCTAGGGGGAGGGAACGACAATAATTATCGGTAGTTGGGGTAGCTGATTGACTAAAATTTCTTGTGGTGGGGGTAGGTGAGGGTATATTCAAACATCATTATCCACGAGTAACAATTTTCTTTCCGAATAGAAATACCCTTTTTTATCTCATAAAGGAAAGATGCTTGCCTTAATCAACACTGCTAATCTTTCCTAGACCAACAAGATAGAGATAAATCATGTCATGTGTCTTAGGAGTGCAAGGAACACGTGCTTGGGACAATGAGGGCCACAAGGAGCTGACTCTCCAACCAGTTACTTTTAATCACCAGTAGGAATATAACTTCCACATTCTAACTGTTTGAATTACTGTAACTATTTTATCTCAACAGGCCCACATATTCTTTCACACTTAAGATATGTATGGTATGATTCAAACTTGAGACCTCATGGAAAAGAGCCAAAGCCATTTCCACTAGACCAAGGAAGGAATCACAACAATACCCTTTTCATAATCATCCTTAGGACGATCATATTTTTTAGCTTTTCCTAAATGAAGTTTATGACTCAGACATATTTGTGCCTGAGGTTTTGGTTTTATTTTTCACCCATCACTTTGGATATTATCTTCCTTGTAATAAATAAAATCATAATAGTTATAATAAAAAAAATTTAAAATCTAATAGCACAAAGCAAAGTAGCAAGCACAAATACTACCTAAATAGTGTTATTTTAGATGGTAGTTTAAATCTTATTATATAACTGACGTTGGAAGATATTTATTACATAATGCTACCATTTTAAAAATCATTCCTAACATTGTAGAGTGGATACTCATCGATGGTGCCCCCTCGCATACTTATGTCTTGCACCCAAAATAAAAGAAAAGAAAAATAAAAACTACCCACAATGGCATGAGAAAAGCTAGATAGCAAAACCAAAGAGCTAAAATAAATACTAAGGTGATATAAACTTAAATGTGCCTATTTTCTTTCATCATAAATCCAAAATAGAAAACAACCTTGGGAAATCGGAGTAATAAATTTACCTCATAGAGGACTAATGAGATCATCAGAGGGGATAGGGCGGGGATAAGCAAAAGAAAATAGGGTACAAGAAAATTGGGAGATAAGGAGGGAAAATAGTTTGATGAAATAAGATGATTATCTAGTAATGACACCAATTAGAGAAGAAGAGGGAGGAGGAGGAGGAGGAACAAATTAAAATTATCATCATCATCATCACCATCATCTTTTCTGCTTGGATTGATTTTCTGCATACATGAACAACAACAATCTCATCCAATAAATAAATTATTTAATGAGGAACACCTAATTAGTTATTAGGTAAAGTTTTATCAATCATTTCCATGGCAAAGTTATATCTGTATTTATAAACATGGTTGGTGTTTCCATGACTATAGTAGGCAATACTTGAGTTCTAACTATCGAATCTCATTAAAAAACAAGCTATGTATTTCATCTAACTCATGGGAAAAATTAAAGGAAACAAGAGGGGAATGGCAAAACAAGAGGAAAAAAATATTGATCCAGAATAAATATGTACATGTCACGATGCGTAAAGATCTATTTAAAAAAAAACAAAGAGAATATATACATGAGGAACTAAGTAACTAGTGTCTTACTGGTTCCTACAAGATAAGAGAACTATAAGGTTGAAGCTTGGCTCACTTTGGATGTATTAGGATATAAATTGGGGCCTAACATGCATCATCTTAACTAAACATAGCACGACATTAGGAACATAATGCATTATGTATTCTAACTTGCTACAAAAATGAATATTCAAGTCTTAACATGATAAATAATGGGAAAAGCAAAATACAGTTTGCAACAAGCTTCACTCTCCATATAAAATATAAATATGAAGAAGCAAGTACGTGTATGGTAGAGTCTATTCCGTGGTCAGGTTGTTCAGTTTCAACTCTAGTAAAGAAGCCATTAAGATATTGCTCTGCTAGTGGAAGTGTCACAATAACTTACACCTTATATTAGCTGTAAGGAAGCATGTTGTACATTTTGTAATTATTCAACTTTATAGAATAAACCAAACATTTTTCTTCCTTATTTCTAAAGCAACTTTAGAAGCATTCACCTATAGCAGCGTAGCAAGAATTCAGGTTAGAGTTCAATCTTTAATCTAGTAGAGCCCAATATGAGTGTTCTTATTCAAACCAAATATCATATATATGGTTAAAAAAATGGTTGTTAAAACTGATGCATGAACAAAACTTGATCTATTTAAGTTAATAGGTATATAAAGGGTTGGGTTAGCCAAGGGCATCTGCTAAAGCATGTCAGCCAGGGGCATTAGTCAAGGGTGTCTGTTAGGGGAATAATCCAAGGTGTTAGTCAAGGGTAGCAGTGTACACTAGGTGAAACCCAAACCATCTCGAAGACTTGGTTTTTACTAAACTACAACCAAAATCCAAAGAAGTTTAAAAAAAGTCTACACTTTGTTTTAAACCTTATACTGGTAGCCATTTAATCTAATTCATGTAATAGTGTTTTGTAGGTCATAGTTTCAACCACAAGTCCAAGCATTTCACCCCAAAATTGTTGCGAAATAGAATTATAGTAGTAGACACAATAGTTGAATAATCAAAATAGAATAAAAAAAGAGAATTATCAAATTTGTCATTGCTATGTAGTAAAATACATTCATTGCCTTAAAATTTTAATATATCCACACTTCACTATGAATCCATTCTTGGTTGTTTTACTCCCAATATTAGCACAAAACCTCCATCCCCTTGCACTCTTGATGGAAGGAATTGAATTGCATATTCAAGACCCAACTATTTTGTGAAAAATCAAAGAGAGAAAGAATAAGGTAAATCTTAGTATAATTTTCATGTGTTACAAAAAAAAAGAAATATGAAGGAAAGTTATTATAGAGAAAAATCATGGAGGATGGAACATATTTCACTCCTTACACAAAGGAGAAAAAATAGGAAGTAGTCAAAAGAGATAGAAAATCATAAGTGAAAGGACCAAGAAAAAATCATTTAAACTAGATCAAAAAATTCAACAACAAGAAAGTTTAACTTGTACGGATATGTGGTGCAGGCAGCCCATCCCAGATGAGGAACGACATACACACATGTTTGGTATATAATCTAACCCATTACCTTGGAATAAAAAGCCTAAGGTTTTAACTCAAATAACCCAATGGGTGATATGATATATAAAATGGTAAAAAACCAACTCATCCATTAATGTGAGATAACAAAAAGTAATTACAATGGCTAAAAATAAGTTTATGAGTTTCAATTACACCAAAAATCCCTCACCAATAACAAAACATAAATAAAATTGTAAAAGATCTAGGTAAAGAAGGAATAATACTTGAGCATAAATGTTAAAATGATTGAATAGATATGTGGTGAATTGAGGTAACAATTGTATCTAGGAAGTAAAATAATCTTAAACTATCCATACTTCAATTGAGACCCCCACATCATATGTCTTACCTTAAAATATTAAATTTCTATGGTAATAACAAAATCACTTTGAATGGTTATGCATGCTTATTTGGTACTCGTAAGTACATTAGAAAGACAACCTTAGTCTTTCATAAAAGGTAACCCAACTTCACACTCATCTAGGTGAATCCATCAAGTGTGTCTCACTAGCAACACCAAACCTGGCTATAGATTCATTAGAGAACATGAATGCTCAACCTCATATATGTTAAGCAGTGAGTTCATCAAGTCCACCTCACTAAGACTAGCCAATAAATAAGGTTATGAACAATGAAGACTTTAAATCTCAACCTATTTCAACACATTACCTCAAGCTATATGGATAGGGATGTAGTGCAAAAGAATAATCATATGGCTTTGTTTGACTACTTATGGTGTCCACTATAATTTTGCCAACTCAAATTCTTAAAGCCTATCCCTCTTGATGACTCAAGAATGAATCTCCTTGTTAGATAGTTTGTGAGATGATCTTCAAATTTCCTATGTGATCTAACAAACTCCATATACATCACATTGTTCCTCAACAATTGTCTCACAAAACTAGGTCTAACATGGATGTTCCTCCTCTTTCTATTATATATAGTTTTCTTGGCAACTTATATAGCTTCATATGAATCCCAATGTAAGTAATATGATACGTAAGGTGTTCACCATCGAGTCACATCGGCTAAAAAATCTTTCAACCATTATGCCTATTGTTTAGCTAACTTAAGGGCAATGAACTTTGAATCCATAATGGAGCCAACTATATAAGTTTACTTAGAAAACTTCCACGACACAACTCCTCCTCCTAGTGTAAACATAAAACTACCAGTGGAATTGACCTCATCATTATCTAAAATCTAGTTAGCATTTGTAAATTCCTCTAATTGAGTAGGAAATTTACTAAAATATAAATGTTAATAATACCCTTAAGGTATCTAGAAAACGATGAAGTGCAACCTAATGGTCACTACTTGGGTTGTGAGTATACTTACCTAATCTACTCACAATATAGGTTATTTTAGGTTTATTATAGTTTATGAGAAACATCACACTACTTATGGTTTTAGCATATTCAACCTAAGAAACACTAGAACCTTGTACTTTTTCAAATTAAAGCTTAGGTCATAGTGAGTCTTCACTAACATTTCATCATTATAATCAAAATTCTATAATATTATCAATATAGTGTGGCTGACTCAAGGAAAGACCATTCTCCTTAATATTTCATATCAAATTGAGAAAATAAAATTATTTTGGTTTGATTGACTATAGTCATATTAGTGCCAAAAAGCATCTCAACCACATATAAACATGTAATCAAACATCCTTGTCCAATCATTTTTAATTAATCACAAGACTCAAACACATTAACCAAAAAACCATCATTCACTAAAGTATAGTTAAATTTTTAATAACATTGTTTAGGAGCTTATTTAAAGTCATACAATGATGTTCTCAATCTACAAACTTTATTTTCTTGACTGTGGACTACAAACCCCTTTATGTTGTTTTACATATATTTGGCTTTTGAAGTCACCATACAAAAAATGTTTTTTTTTTACATCCATTTGATGCAAAACAAACCATGAATTGCAACTAGGGTAACAAAAGTATATATAGTAGCTATCTTTATCATATAGCCATAGGTACCAAAAAATTCAATGTCTTAGTTTTTCTTGTAGCTAACAACTACTAGCCTAGCCTTAAACGTATCAATGGTTCCATTTACTCATTTATATCTAATCAGTTTACTCCCTCTCAACAACTCAATTAAATCCCTTGTGTGATTATACATTATGGAATCTAATTCATTTTTAATTGCTTATTTCTTGAAACTAGAATATATAAAAAATCACCGCTTCACTCTATGGTTTAAGATATTCTTCAATAAAAAAGGTAGGCACAAAGTCCTCATTGATACTATATATATCTTCATTCTCAACAAGAAAAATAGAAAAAAAAAAGTTCACAACTAGTTTATATCTAACATCTTTTAGTTCTCCTGGGCTTAATAAAGTCATCATTTATAACATCAAAGGAAGAAGGCAAACATGAAGGCACAAGATCAGCATTAGAAGAACTAGCTATATCACATGCATTTCTTTCATAGGAAACATGTTTTCAAAGAACTTTATATTCCTTGATTTATGGATAGAATCATCACCTAGGAATAGGAATCTATAAGTAGTAGCATTTTGGGACATAAAAAATAAATATATAATCAAACATTTTAATTCCCATATTATTCCTTCTAAAATTTTGTAATCCTACCTTAGTTAGACAGCCCCATGGTTCATATGGTGTTTAATCTAGATTTTTACAAGGGAAATAGTTAAAAATGAAACAAGTATAAAAAACATCTTCTTCCTACATATTGTCAAACATATTATAGCTCAATAGCATAACATTCATCATTTCCTTTCAACTATGTCATTTTGTTGTGGGGTATAAGAAGCATTGGTTTCATGTATAATACCATGACCACAACAAAATTCTTTTAGGAAGATAGTTCTATATTCACTACCCATATTAGACCCAAGCCTCTCAATCTTTTGGTATGATTAATTTTCAACTTCTACTTTTAGGAACATCTACTTAGTCTCATCATCATACCTAACAAGGATAACTTTATTATATCTAAATTAGTGATCAATAATTGTCAAATAATATCATTTTTACCTACTCTTATTACAGTATTCTTAAAATCATCCAAGCTTGTATGGACCAATTCAAGTAGCTCACTATTCTATTAGTGACAAGTTTAAAAGGCTTTCTAGAAAACTTAGTTTCCACACAAACATTCCACTTCTCATAATGATTAGTTCCCATCACATTAATTAATTTCAACAATTCTAAGTTTGATTAAGGAAAATATGTTCGCATGCCCTAATCTACTATGCTAAATATTAACAAGATCACATAAATAAATATAACTATAAGAAGTTATTTCATTTAAATTAAAAGGAATAGTGTTCAGTATAAAAATTCCATCATCTAATTATGCTTTATCCATGAAGATTCCATTTATGGTTATTATAACCTTATCAACATCATACACAAATTTTATATCAACAAGCAACCAGTAACTAAGTTTCTACTTAGGGAAAATATTAAATGAGCATCACTCAAATACAATTTCTTGGTAGAAGAAAGTTTAAGGAGGACCTTTATAATACTAAGAACTCCAGTTGTAGCTTGGTTTCCCATATAGGTAAGCTCATCATCATCATCATCCTAAAACTGGCTTAGCATATCATTTTTAGTCACAAATGCTTATAATTGTTGGTGTCTAGAAAATAGTTTGCCTTGTTATTCACCATGTTCACCTCTACCATTGGTGCAAATGTGTCATCCTTCTCTACCAAATTAGCTTAGGCAGTAGGAGCAACAGTTTGCTAACTCTATTTCTACTGACCTTATCTCTTATAGCACTGATATACTTTGTGACCTATTTTTCAAAAGATATAGTAGGTTTACTTCTTATTTTGAATTTTCCCATCTTTCTTCTTTTTATCTAGATGAATCTTATACTAGCCATTATTCTATTTCTTCTTTTCTTATCTTTTGAGCTTTTCTTTATTAGCACGAGACACAACCTATTTAGCATTAACAAAATCGATAAGATAAGAAACTCGTATATCTTTCAAGCAATTGGTCTCTTCTATACTTATATGGCTTATCAGTTCTAGTAAAGTCAGGTCACTCTTCTTATGTTTTAGCTAGTGCTTATAATCATTATAAGAAGCTGGAAACTTCTCTAGAAAAATATTCTCTTAGAATGTCTCAAAAAACTTCATCCCTTTAACTAACTCATTGGTAACCAAGTTTTTGAACTCATGGACCTGTTCTATGATGGGCTTATTATCAACTATCTAAAATCTCTTCAAGTTAACAACAACATATCTCTTTATACTAGCTTCATTAGATCCATAGAAATTATTTAGAGAATCCTAAATCTCCTAAGTATAACCCTCTTTGAAGTATGTATTGAATAATGTGTTCATCATATGACACTAAAAGTGACTTTGTAACATCTTGTTATCTTTGTCATAATTCTCCATATTATCCTTATCCAATTTCTTCATTACAAGAGGGGTCAAATTAGTAGTGCGAATTTTTGTTACAACTTCTTTAGCCAATAGATCAATCAACAAAAAACAAATCAACCTTGAGAACCTAGAGTAAAATCATCAACCCTTGAGACCATCTACGGTAATTAGTATTATCTAGTGGCTCCACCTTAAGCATATTAGAAATAAAATTTGGAATCACAAAAGCCATATATACTTAACTAAAATAAAAATAGTATAGTTGATGATAATTTTCCAATAACATCAACCAACAAGTAGACAATGTGGTAAGCCAACTTAATTAATCCAAATTGAGCACTTGATGATATTAATTCAATCAACCTTAAGAAATAATATCAAACTCAAAATTTACGAGAGCAATAACACTATCAACAAAATTTGAACTTAACCAGTCAGAAAATTTAGCACAAAATAGAATAGTACAGTAACTAATAATTTCAAGAGTAGACCACAAGAATATCAATTAGCTAATCCCAATTCCAGCAATATCTAATGAAATATCTGATTATAATCAAAAAACACCAAACTAGTGAATTCAAATAGAGCATAGCTTATTAAAAATTAAACCATGACAAACCCATTTTGTTTTCTAAAATCAATGACAATATACTCCCAAAAACAATATGAAAAATTTGTGAAACACAAAATAGCCATTTATATGATAGAATTGAATATTTCACTTCAAAATATTGAGAAAAAAAACTACAGTAGTAGACATAGAAATTAAATATCCAAAATAGAATAAAAAAGAAACTTATCAATTTTATCAATGTTGTGTAGTGAAATACATCATCATCTTGAAGTGAAATATGACCAAAATTTGATATAAATCCTTTCTTAGCCAATTCACCCCAAGGTTAACACAATGCTTTCAATCTCGTCCACTTATGATGGAAGGAATGGAATTACAAATACAATGCCTAGCTATTTTGTGAAAAATCAAACAGAGAAATCATAAAGTAAAGCTCGGTATTTTTCATGTATTACTAGAAAAACAACATTTGAAGGAAAGTTAAAATAGAGAAAAATCATGGAGGATGGAAAATATTCCACTCTTTACACAATAGAGAAAACATAGGAAGTGCCAAATGAGCTAGAAAATTGCAAATAAAAGTAGTAGTAGTAGTAGTAGTAGTAGTAGTAATAAAATCAAACTCTTCTACATATATAACTGACCTGGCCTAGCCCAAATGGATTACATGCACTTATATGGTATATAATCCAACCCATTAGCCTAACAGAGAAACCCAAGTTTTTAACTCAATTATGCCAATGGGTAAGGGGATATATAAAATAGTACGAACCTAACTCACTCCCAAATTTAGGATAGAAAAAAGCAATTCCAGCAACTAAAACTAGGTTTTTGAGCTGTCATTACACCAATGAAAACAAATAGACTTCGGTGAGACTCCATCCCTACCTACCATACCTTCCATGACACCTAATGTCATTGATCAGCATTATCTTCATTTGATCAACGATTGTCCAAGATTGATTCCAATGTCACCAATCTTTCCTTCCTAGAGGAGAGCCTCTAGGTCCATAGAAAAAACAAGTAGTTAACAATCACCATCCCTTACTTCGTACAAGTAGCCTTCTTTAAATCATTACAACATTTGTGTTCCAAAGGGTTTTCTTGGCTGGATCGTCTCTGAAATTTGTTGTTAGTTATTGTGGTGTATCCCAAGTGGCAGGGCAGTGGAATAGAGAAAGCAAAATAAGGTTGATGAGGGATGAAGATATGATATGCTACAACAAAGTTGGATAGGGATGCACCATTGTCAAAGATAAAATGCCTATCAATAGTAAATAAATAATTTATGACCAAACCATAATAATAATATACTAGTAAATAAACTGATTAATGGGCCAGTACATCATTAATAGATAATAATAATAATAATAATAATAATAATAATAATAAAATTAAATTCTTGTTAATAATTTATATATAATTTAGGAACTAGTAAATATAGTCTTAAAAATCCACTTATACCTTTTATTAAAATATACACTACTATAGAATCATTAAACTAATAACGATAGACAAATAGCATTTTGTTGGAAATCGTTGATAAAAACGTAAAAACTTGGGTGTAAGAACGTAGAGCATCTTTTAATAACAGTTCTATAAAAAATTGTCAATAAAATGAAGAGAAAAAAATTTCCCCCTTATTTTAATAGTGGTTATATTTATAACCATAATGTAATCAAATCATAAAAAAAAAATTTCTATGTTTTAATAACTATTATAAATATAATCATTATTAAAATATTGAAAATTAAATTCACCATTCCTTCCATCTTCTCTCATTAATTTTGCTTCATATTTTCAATTTTCTCTCTTGCACTTTCATACTTTCTCTTGCTCTCATTCCTCCTCATCCATTTGCTTACCTGTGGTTTTCTCCTTTTGCCAGTAGACAACCGTCGTACCTCACTCTTGTTTTTTTATGACCACCTTCCTCCTCCCTCTATCATCATCATTTTAACTCTCTTTCTCTTAGCCAAGGTTGAGCACCATAGTTAGATTGTGCTCCCTTTATCCTACCTATCCATCTATTGTCATTTGTTGCTCTGTTAGTGTCAGCAGTGCCTTATGCGTGGATTTGGTTCTTGCTTTTGGACTAACTATTGTTCTTATTTTTTCCACCATGGGAAATTTTCAAATTTAGCTAGGCAATCATTTTTTCATTCGTCTTTGATTATAAACATATGCATACATGGTATTTAGTTAGTATTATATGTGTTTTTGTTTGTATGATATATGTTTGTCTTTGATGCTATATTATTATGCTTTTTGGCAGCAGGTTGGGTATTTCCCTCTATAAATATATTCATGCATGTATATAGGTTGATGACTTTGATATGAAAAAAATACTATAAATATATGCATATAAGTTGGTATAATAAGTTATTGAAAAATACTGCACAATTGATTTAATTTTGTAATACTCCATCTTTTTTTGAATTTTATTGAATAAGAAATTATGGCATTTATTGATGTTTAATCTTGATTTGGAACTATACTTGAATTTGAGGAAAATTTAGATTTAAATAATTTTTGGACATTGAATAACATGAGTTTTCTAGTAGACCAATCAACTAGTTCCATAAACTAAACAACTGGTTCATCTTTTCAGCCAAAGGGATTTAATTGAGTGAATAAATTGACTAGTTTAGAGAAATGATTGAGTGGTCTATAGAACCATCAACTGCTAGGCCAAATTAGTCGACTGGTTTGTCATGTTAAGTACATAAAACTCAATTTTTTGTGGAAAACTTCTTATACCAAAATAAAACCTTGATAATCCTATTACAATTTTTTCTTTAAAGATACTTAGTCTTTCTTATCATGTATTTGGCCCAAAATTCTTCCTCAATCTTCTTTGATGGTTCAATTTGGATAATTGAGGGGGAAGGTGACCTCAAATTTTTCTTCTTCCACCTCTCTCCTCCACACACGTTTAGAATTGTTGCATCAATTTCCAAATCTACCTCAGCTTAGCTGGGAGATTCCTTCCACATTGATTGTTCATTTTATCTCTTGTTTTTGGAATTTCTAGGCTAATTCAACACACACCTCTCTATAAATTACCATTTTAGATTTGGAAGGGAGGTCAACCTATGTATGATGAAATCTGCCCATTCAACTCTAATTCGAATAGTAGGAATTAGGGTTTTTTGATATATCCCTAACTACACTCATGATTATTTTAATTTATTGGCTATAAATATCTCTAATTTTTCCTTCTATTCACCTTTATTTTAGCCACCAAAATTGTCCAACTCTCTCTAATAGTGTATTCTTTCTTTTAAATTTATAGCTTAGTTTTGGTTCTCTTCCACTCTCTTAATGATTTCTCTAGCTTCTTCTTGTTTATCTTTAAGCAATGGAGAGTTAGATTTAGGAGGAACTTGAATCACCTTTTCACCATAAATTATATCTATTTTCTCTTAGGTTGGTAAGTCCATTTTTCTCCTAATTCAAACTCTAATATAAGGAAGTATTTATTAGAATTCTAAAGTTTTAACTTCTATTTTTAATGTTTGGAAGTTGTAGATTTTTCTAGGTTGAGTTTCTTAGTTGAGGAAAAGTTTTGGTTGAATCAAGTAAGTCATTCTTACTTTTGATATATGTCTTGGTTAAGCATGTGTGTGATGAAATCTTTAAAGTCCTTATTCTATAAGGTGGCTAGAGAATTTGGTTTTAGATTTGGTGTAGATTAATTTGCGAATTCTAAGATAAATGAATGTTTTTATGGAAAAAAGTTCGGTTCGATTAATTATGAAACATGCAACTATTATAAGCTGGAAAGTGTTAATATGATGTCAATCCATGATTCAGTAGAGTGTGGTAAGAAATTTAAGAATGAATTACATAAAAATTACCTATTTTGTGTTGAATGAGGGCAATCGATTGACTAGTTTAGTCGAACCTATCAATTAATCCTTAGAACAGTTGACTGATCAAACCAACCCATCAACTAACAAGTCTTTGGTGACCTTGGTATTACTCTCTACTTAAACCTATCTATTGGTATGGCAGAACCAATCAATTGGTCTTTGAATTATAGACTAGTTTATCCAAGTCGATTGATCGATTCAAGGGAACCCTAGGTTTAGCCAAGCCAAACCAACCGACTAGTTGACCCAAACTGATCAATTGGTTATCCCAACCAATAGTCCTATTGGTACAATCAGTCGATTGGTTAGGTTAAATATATTGATTAAATCAACCAAATTGTGTGGTTTTAATTTCTAGGCTTGGATATGCGTTGAAAATATGCCTAACATTGTTATATAATTATTTGATAAGTAAAATATATCTGTCTAATAGATGGATTAAATTGATCATGACTTATGGCATACTCAATATCTGTCAACAAGGATTAATAACCTAATAGATGGATTAAATTGATCATGACTTATGACATACTCAATGGGTGTTGTAAAGGGCTTATTGGGTAAATCCGAATAATTATTTGATAGCTTTGAAAAGGGTAATGGAATCTAAGCATTATTCTAAATGGAATAATCTAATGGACTTGTCTAATATTTAGTAAGCATTTATGGAATAAATGTATGTATGTCTTGCTTTCATGTTTTATGGGTCATGTGTAATCATGTAACTTTGAGAATAATGTACTAATCACTTAAATTAATAGATAATAGAGTTATGTATAAGTCTAGGTTACACAATCCTCGATTGCCTAATGAGAGTTAGTCTGCCTTCAGGCGGGATCCTTATAGATTCAGGTACCTTACTTACTCTATACACTAATGATGTGTTAGGAGAAATCTATCCTAAAGGGTCTGGTTACCTAGGTGGTTTTAGCTTTATCTTAGACTCTTATGTCCATTGGTAGTTTCTTGGCTTCATCCCAAACTTATGCCCATTAGTAGTTACTTAGCTTCATCTTGGATTTTATGCTCTTTGTTTTAGATAGAATTCCATATTATATAACACCATGAGATTGTGCATAGTTTATCGTTCGATGATATAGATGATAATGATGATAATTGGGATGAGTATTGGGTAATAATATGAAAAAGTATTTTAAACAAGAATTTGGGATTAATAACATGGTTAAATAGGCAAGTAGAGGAAAAGAAAAAGAACGGTAATAGGGATAATGGATTATACATATTAGTAACCTAATAAATGTTGGGATGTAGAAGATGTCCAATAGAGAAATTGCATGCTTGTAGCCTTACTATTAGCTGAAACATTCTACTTGCAGCTTGTATGCTGTCATCTATGATACAGTCTTGCATGCTATCATCTATGATATAATATTATGGTGTTAAGTGTGATGAGTCACATATGGTATGAACCTTCTATCTCTGATACAATCTTAATATAACATGTATCTTGTTTATATGAAGTGTGCATCAAAATTTTGGTATGGATTATATATATTTGAATATTATGTCTTGGTAGGTCATAAAGGAGATTACTTGGCTTACTCAATATAAAACATACTAATGTGCTCATTTGCTTGGTCACTTTCTTATTTCCACGAGTAGAGGGCTATGTGTAGGTTTTTGGAGATAGTCAGTGGTTGGCTAACCTTGTGCGAGTCATGGGTTTGAGAGCGTGGAAATTCGAAGACTTTGAGAGGTCCTTGATGGACCAGTGTTTAGATTTTCACTGTACTTTGGTTTTCTATAATTTAAAACCTATACTTTATTTTCATTTTTTTTCTTGCATACTTGAATATTACAGACCGTTAAGATCTTATACTGAAAGCCTTTCCTTTCGATATTATATAATATGTTTTTTGCACACTTTACATTGGGTTTGCTTGATTTTGGTTTCTTAGCCTTGTATCTAGCATGTGATGGATAGTTGATGCCTATCCTATGTTAGGAGCAATGGCAACTTTCTATTTTTTCTAAGTATTTATTATCTTTCCACTTCCGTAAAGGTTTTTAAAATAAAATTTTTTAGTAGTAAAAAATAGGGGTATTATAAATTTTTTTGTGATAAAATACTACTTCTTGTATGGTGTGGATGCAACTTTGATAAAATATTGCCGATAAAATTTAATTTTATAGCTGATATTTTATTTAGGCTTGTGGGTATGTTGTTATCTTAACATAATTTTTTAAGATATGATATTATATATTTGCAATTAATTCGGCTTTAGAATTTACATATTTTTTTTTTAATTTAGAAATGTTAGACAACAAACTTAATGGCATGACTTTGTGGTTATTCTCTTTTCTGGGAAGTGAGATGTCATACTTACCTACTATTTATATATCTCAACTATATTTGTTCATGACACCTGATGCAGATTTTTGAGGTCATTTGATATGGTTATACCAGGAACTATGTCACTTGTTCATGAGCACATCGTACTTTGATATGTTCTAGTTTAGGTCAAACCAGTTGTTGTTGACCATGCCTCTGATTGAGTCAAGGTTTGGGGCTTTAGCTAGTTATTTGCATTTACTTGTCTACCATACCGATATACCACACCCAAGTTTATAACAATTTCCATTCTTGGGGAGAATATAGGCATGAATTGGTGTTATTTTATAGATTACAGATTTGGTAAATATTCGAATATACAATTGTGTATATGGGCTAGAACAAAAATGCACAATTTATAATAAATAAAATAATTATGTTTTAATAACAATGCTTTTCTAAACTATTATTAAAACCCTAATCTATTATCTGTTTCGAGCACTTATAATAACAATTATATAAAAAAAACCACCGTTAACAAAGGGTGAGTTTAATGCTCATTAAAATACTAATTATCTTTTAATTACTATATAATCGCATATTTTATGTTAACATGTATATTTTAATAATGATTTTTGGTCAAAAATCGTTATTAAAGCATGTAGTTAATTCTAATTATTAATTATTTGGGGTTTTAATTAATATTTTTTTTAATTTGTTAGGATTTCATAGAGTATTATGGTTATTAAACCGTTGGTTTTAATAATGATTTATGGGTGAATTGTTATTAAAACAAAATATTGACCTAAATTTCAAGGATCTAAATTTTTTTTATGGTGGTATTTGAACGGTCATTGAAAATTTAATAATGCTCCATTCAATAACGATTCATAAGTGTTATTAAAATCCTTTCAAAGCTTTTATCACAAAAAGAAAAAAAAAATTCTGGAGTGATGATAACAAAATATTTAATGTATAGAAAAAGAAAAAGAAATGTGAGGATAAAAATGAAAGAGTAGATTTTAATTTTTCTAAAGTAATTTTTTTATACAAAAATTTAATAACAGAATTAATTAAGTTTTAATAGAGAAAAAGTAGTATTAAAAAAAGTATGGCCACGCGAGCAGTCCCCTCGTCACTATGACAAAGCTCTCCCCTTACCGACTACTACTAAATATGTGGGAAAACAGTTTGATGAATTATGAAGAGTATCCAGCAGTAACACCATTTGAAGAAGAATTAGATCACGTTGAAATCATAATTTTCATCACTATATGCACTTCGAAACAAAATAATGATCTTACATAGCACGTACTGCAGATAGTACGCACTGCAACAAATGATCTCGGTCACTTCCCTTTTGACTCTTTATTCTATCTCTGCCCCCCTTCCTTTCTACACACAGGATAGGGAGGATATCTGAGTGGCTCGATTGATCATGCATTTTGTAAAGGTAATGACAGTAATGAACCTTTCATAGGCCGCGTGATACGCTCGAACCACCATATCAACGTTTACCACCATGCTGGCCACTAAAGTTGCAGCCACAAGAAACCACCATGCAAATTCCAATGGAAGGAGAATATAGACCAGCATTATGCACGACAGATAGCCCGATATCGATTGTAATCTCATCCAGCAATTCTGTATCTGCATGTTCACCGTTGCAATCAAGAAATAAGTGGACAAGGTACCAATGAAACTCCACAGCTTTGCTGACTCTTTATCAATCAACGGCTTCACTTGAACCAAGGTGACGACTGTTGCGAGAAATCTAAATATTAAATCGTCGATTGAAATGGTGATTCCGCTGCATGAAGGGAAATTAGAAGAAAACAACAAGTTAAGAAAGATTATGATTTCAATATAAACATATGGCAGCTAAGAAGGCTGCTTGGGTTGACTGACCTCTGACGATTGTTAACGTTGGCCATTTTGTTTAGTCTGACAGTATCAAGACAGGCTTATAGTTGTGGTGCTGCTTTGTGCTCTCATTCGTAGATGAGTGACAGAAGTAGAACTAGCTACCCGGCTTCTATTTTATATGAACCGCATGGGACCTCAGGGTGTACCCTCTTTGAACGTGTATCCTTGAGCGGTAGTAGATGTCATTCAATTTCATCGTAATGAGTTACGTATAGCTTCCGAACAGGTGCTGTGATTTCAGCGCGATTGCGACTCCATCTGAATGAAAAACAAATTGGCAACCATAAAGCGACTTTTCCATCCTCCAATTTTTTTTTATTATCTTTTTTTTTTACCAATGATAATTTAAAACTCTTAGCAATATTTTATTATCTATGACCTATTTTTTTTTCCTACCGTAATTAATAGATTATCAAATCTAATTAAATAAAAATAAGTACTTTAGTGTGTTCCCCGATAATAGGATCATGGTGTGCGGTAAACACATATTTTTATATATTTTATATCTTTTTAAATTTAATTGCTGATTAATTATTTAATTAATGTATGAGATTATTTATATTATTTATAATTATAAGCTTAAATTTTAATATTCTCAATCATTTATTTAAAAATAAGCTCGTATTTTGACTATAAATTTTACATATGTGATTCATAATTTTCATTTTTAGATATTTTTAAGTGATATAAATTTTAACATAAAGATTAGATAAAAAAAAAAGAACTACCATTTTTCTTTCTAAATATTTTTGCTAAATCTAAAAGTATCATGGTATATATTAAGTTTAAAATAACACCTAGATTTATGTGAGACATGTTTGAACAATCCGATAACTTCATATATTACTCTATCCATTTTATAATAAAAAAGTCTATATTTTTTTAATACATACATTAAAAAGTATTAAAGTTCAAATTAAATGAAATATAAGTTAAATAAATTTTTATATTAAAATTTAAAAAATTAAATTATAATGACATATTTTAATAAAATAATAAATACTAAATTTAAAAAATATGTAAATATTTATTAAACTTTAAAATAGAACTTATATTATAATATATAAAAAGTTACGGAAGAGCCGTATACTGCCGGCCAAACCAAGAAGTCACGGCAACCGTATTTGAATTTATCTTTCAGGCGGCTGCAAAGGAACACACACGTATACCACACAGCCGCAATCACCACAGGAATTAGATCATCTCATCTACAAGGGGTAAACACTACAGGAATTAGATCGTGAGGGGAAAAAGGGGAGAATATACGAGAGTCATATACTTCACACCAAACGCAGTAAATGCATCTACAATGGGTAAACAGTATTATGAATAGGGTTAATTTAGATCGGATTAAAATTAGATATATTATATAATTAGATAGGACTTGAGTCGTGTATTTTTTCGAACTCGGATCTAATTTAGATAACTCTGATCCACATTGGTTCGGATCGAGTTTCGGTTTAGAAAAATATTAGATCTTTTTTTATTTATGTTTGATTTAGGTCTAGATTCTCTAGGTAGGATTGAGTTTTGGTTGGCCTGATTCAAATCTATAGATTTCGAATTATACAACGATTGTTATTAGTTTAATATAATAGATAAATTAAATTTTATAATTTATTATTATTGTTTTACGTGTTATAGTATTTATTATTATAATATATGTACTGATATAATAAATTATTATCATAAAATATGTAATAATAACAAATAATAATAATTATTATTAGTATAATTATAGTTATTGTAATGAATAAATTTATAAGTATTATTATATACATAATTATAATGATTATTATGAATATTATAATAATTATAATTATCATATTAATTATAATTATTTTTATTTTTATTATAATTAATTATTATTATTGTTGTTATGATTATCATATTTAGAAATATAATAATCATCATTATTATTATAAATATAAATATAAATTTTATTATTGTCATTATAATAATAAATATTATAATTATTATATTTATAATTATATTTTTTATTTTTATAATAATAATAATAATAAGAAGAAGAATAGTAATAGTAATAGACTTTTATATGCAAGTATTATGAGCTTAGTTGTACTACCTCCATTCATTAATGAAATGATATATCTTTTAAAAAAAAATAGAATTTTATATGATCTAATTTGATCAATACTAATATGATATTAAAATAAAGCAATGAAAACAAAGTGTTATTATTTTTGTTTTATCTATTGTTAAATGGGTTGCATATACTTATTTTTATATAAAATTTTATTAATAAGATAGTTTATTGATGTTTGTATAGCAATTTATATAAGATAAAATATTACGTTTGTTGATTGAATTTGATTTTAATTTTAGAATTTTATTTAGATGTGAGTCGGGTCATATCGGGTTGTATAAGTTCGGGTTGTTACATTAGGTCTTTTTTTTCCTGGATATAAATTAGGTTCAAGTCAAATTCTTTTTTAGTTGAATTATTTCAGTTTAGATCATTGAAGTGTGAGTCATAATCGGGTTGACTAAATTTGGAATAGTTTCGAATTGGTTCAAGTTAATTTAAATTTTCAAGCTAAGATCAAATTTAAATTTTTAGGTCCAAATTAAATTTTGGATCAAATTAGTTTTATTAGGTCTAATTGTATCATTCCTTTTCTACTTTAAAAAAGATGGGCCCAAGTATGGTAATGGGTCATAGACTTTACCCAAACCTGTTATACTTGCCTTATGTTTAGTGAGTCTAGGTCTATGATTTTTTAACCCAATGAATATGAGTCAGATATGAGTTTATATATATAAATGATTCTAGTTCTAGATCCGGTAGTCTCATACTCAAACCCAACCCGATCCATTTAGTGTGTGTGGGTCCATATGTGTGTGTGTGTGTATTATGTTTGTCATATTTGTTTTAATCGTGTTTGATATCCGTATATTATGTTTGTCTATGATCATATTTGTTGTCATATTTATATCTATATAGATCATTACGAAAAATAAAAAATAGCTTAGCCCATTTAAGATTTGTTTATCCACTAGACCTAATAGTTCTGAGTTTAAATTTAAACTTTTAAAAACCGATAGATTTGAATCGAAAAGCTAGATGTAAATCTGGTTTGACCCGACTCATATCCAACCTATTCCCTAGATCGACCTAGGATGGTACACTATAAACATTACACAATACCAAGGAAGCAAGGCCGAGTAGCATAGAAAAATTTTAGAAGCTCAGCACATGAAAAACAAATAATTATTACTGTTCCTTCCCGCCAGTAAACTAGGTTCAATTTAATTTTAGGACCGATGATAGAGAAAATAGTCATTAAAATCCGAGGGAACTTGTTATTAAGCGGGAAGCAACTTATTAGTTGAAAAAGCCCTCGTTTGGTATTACTTATTTTTAATAAATACTTTTAGATCAAAATTACTTTTATAAATCTACTTTTTAAAAAGTACTTTTATAAGTAAAATATATGTTTGTTTTTACTTTTATTGAATAAGTGAATAATACCAAAAAACTACTTATTGTACCTCATTAGTGTTTGGTTTTCATTTTTCTATAAATTTACTTTTTATTTTTCATCTTTAATTTTTATCTTCCTATATATATCTTTTGATAATAATTATTATATAAATTATGTAATATTAAATATTAAAAAGCATACCAAAGTATAAAAAATATAAAGATATTACAAAGTACTAAAATTTGTAAAATAAAAATTTTAAACTTATTAAAAAAATTTATGAACAATCACTAAACAAACTTTATAAAATTTACAAACATCTAAAACTCAAATAGTGACAATGATCAAAGCTGATATTATGCAATAAACAAACCATGTATATGATCTCTCAAGGTCCCGTTGTGCATATACTCATAAATCAACATTCGTTGGTTTGCTTCTTCACAATATCCAATCGAACGGACCAAATTCCTATGATGGATCCTTAACAACAAGGCAACCCATGGTCTGCTATTTGGTTAATGAAGTAAAATTGACTCTTGCTCATCACCTTCTCTCAACAAAATCAAGTACAAAGTAGAGGGGCATGCCCCCAGCTATATGAGTCAGGTTACACCTCAGTAACGAATTGCTTGGTCCCCTGACTTGTTGGATATGTCATGAGTTTAATGGCTACTTCTTTCCCATCCTTCATTTTACCATAATACATGCGGCCAAAGCTACCTTTTCCTACAATCCTTGAGAAGTTTGTAGTGGTTGCTTCTATGTCAGAGAGTTTGTAATAGCAAGCTATGCCGCCTTCATCCTTGAAATGCCCCTTTACCAAGGAGGAATAGGAAGTTGAAGGCTTGGTTTGTGTTTACAAGAGATGAATCATCATCGTTATTCTAGATGTACCTTCCATGGTAGTTTCCAAGGTCATCAACATATGCTAAAGCCGCATAGGAAATTTTTTGATTGCTTGAGCTAGGGATGCTATAGCGGATCAAACTGTCTTTCTCTAGATGTTAAGAGAGTTGCACTATATATCCCCATAATCTAAAACACAGTAGTCTGATAATGGAGAGCCAAAGTAGTAATCTTTACTTATAGTTCCTTTAGACTTGTCAAAGTACCCAAGTAACGAGGTAACGTCTCGGTCAATCTATTGTTCTCTAAATGCTTGTAGATACAAGCAGTAAGAGGTTAGAATATTCTAGAGGAAGCAGACAAATAAAAAGGTCATCTGAATAGAAGGGAGTAAAAAAAAGCTTACAAAATTTTCAAGTTGTTCAGGTTACCGACAGTAGGAATAGATCCAATGAGGGAATTTCCACCCAACCACCTATTAGCTCGAAGAAGAGAGAGATGATGGACTCAATTCAGACGCACGAAGGGATTGATCAACAACTATACAGAAGAGAAAGCAACGGAGCAAAATTCTTACAGTTCGGTAAGTTCTGTCATGTTTTGAAGATGAAGCACAATCGAAGCCCAACAATTATAGATCTACAACCTACGTCAAAGATTGAGCGAAAATTTGGAGATGCCGACCGGGAGCTAAAGCATGGAGAAATTGAGCAACAAAAATGGTGACAGAACCGAGCGAGCAGTAGAAATGGAGAGTGAGGAGAGGGTGGGAAGAGATGCTCGGTTTACTAGAATGGAGAAAGAGACACAGGGGTGGGGGAAATGAACAATTTTTTTTTAAAATACTGTACCGCAAGGTTGTAGAAGTAGTTTGAAAAAGTAGGTAAAAATTACTTATAGATTATTACTTTTAGAAAGTAATTTTTCCTAATCACTTTTTTATAATTACTTATTAGAAGTAAAACCAAACACTTATTTTTATCTATAATTACTTTTTATAATTGATTATCTAAAAAACTACTTTTCCTAAGTAAAACCAAACAAGCATGAAATCGTCACAATATTTTTTAATTGAAAAGTTTTTGTATCTATTTTAAATTTTTATCATTTTATTTAATTCTTTATTTAAGTTTAATTTATTTCTACTTGAATTTGTGATCTATATTAAAATCAATTAGCCATGTTTTATTAAGTTTTAATTTTTATAGTGTCTTAATGATATGGATTATGAATAATTGAGTTTTTGATATATAGATTGTATTTACAACTAATGATTAAATTCTTATTTTTTATATAAAACCTAATCAATTTTATATTTAGAGTTAATAGTTATAGTTATTTAGATAATTCTAGTGGATTGGTAATTAATTGAATCGAGTAATAATTAAGTTGGTTCAAGATCCTCACAAATAACTTAATTGAATTAACATATAACTTATTCTAATCAATTTAAGAATATTGGATTTTTAATTTAGATAGGGCTAATGAGTTTCCTTAAATATTAATATAATTAATGTTTCTCTAAGTTATTTGAACAACAAAGATTAATTTAGAGAACTGGTATTCAGAAAAACATTGGAGTTAGCCTAACTAGCCAGAGTTATGAGCCATGAGAGTTAGATGGTTAATTCTTTTAGTTAATCTATCAAATTTAATTATTTATATATTTGTTCCTTAATAGAAATTAGTTGTGTGAAATTAATTTAGAAGTTGGGATGAAGAGTAAAATATGTATATATTACTAGTTTAGCTATTGATTCTTTAATTTAGTATTTTTATTTGAATTATTTATCTTATAGACTAGTCTCATTATAATATTAGTTTAGTTATTAATTTACCTCTTTGTTTGGTATTACTTATAAAAAAAAGGTTTTATCTTATATACTTTATACCCTAAAAAGTTTCCAAAAATATAATTATGTCTGATAATTACTTTTTATATATAATATCAAACAAGCTATTAGCTATTTGTTTAATTAATTATTAATTTATATTATAAACCCACACTCCCCCAAAATCCTTGTAAATTTTGTAAATAATATATGTAAATATGTTTGTAGTTTTATTTTCTTATTTTGGTTTTAAATATATTATTTATTTATTCTACATACTTTATTTCTTTTATAATATTTTTGCTTCATAATTTAAAGTTTATAATTATAGTTTCCCCTTGAGATCGATCATTTTTTACCTTATTTGTGTATAGGGGATAGGAATATCAAATTTTGGCTCCATTATTAGTGAGGCTTTTGTTATTTTTAGTTTGAACTTTAAGCTATTAAGTTGAAAAAATATATTCATCATTACATTATATGTATTGGATTTATCTGTTTAAGTTTATTTAATTTTTTTCTCTCTTCTATTTTATAGGAGTGTATGACAAAAAAAGAACTCTATGTGCTAAGCATTAGAACATATATAGAATCTATCAAATTCCTATTAGACAAGAACAACTAACATAAAATATCAAAGAGGTGTTTGTCATAAAAAAAGAGGAGGCATTGACATATTTAAGAGCAATTTTTGAGTTAAAAGAAGATCAACTAATAGACAAAGCTAGGAATTCAAGAAAATTAATTAGGATAAATGGCTATAATCAAACATCATTCCTGGGCGAATGTGGGAAAAAAAATTCTCTATATTTTTTTCCTTACTTGGTAAGACCCCTTAAATTAATTATGTTTTTCTTAATATACTTCCTAAGTTCTATGGCCGTGAAGGAGAAGATCCTCATAGGCATTTTAAGAAACTTTTAATAGTTTGTTCCAACATAAGGCATGAGGTTATAGAGGAATAAAAAGTTAAACTATGTGTTTTTCCTTTCTATTTAAACGACTTAGCAAAAGATTAGTTATACTTTCTTCTTGTAAGGTGCATTAATACCTAGGCTTAACTACAACAAGATTTTCTTGAAAAAATCCCTCTTGTAAGTATAATTAGATCAATAAGAAAAGAAATATGTAGAATTAGATAAAACTTTAATAAGCCAATATATAAGTATTGGGAGTGATTTAAAAGATTATGTGTTAGTTGTTATCAACATCAAATTATTGACCAACCACTGATTCAATATTTTTATAAAGGCCTAATACCTCATAATAGGAGTATTGTAGATGTAATAACTAAAGGTGCATTAGTAGATAAAACTCTAGATTAAGTTAAACAATTGATCTCTAATATAGTTGAGAGTTTATAATAGTTTGTAAATAGGATTAATGTATGCCAAATTAATAGAGTTATTGAAGTTGATGTGTGAGTTATTCAAGATCAACTTAAGGAAAAAGCCTAAAAGGTTGCTCATTTAACAACTCTTATATCTAACTTTATCATAAGTGGAGCTCCACAAGCTTGAGCTAATGGTATTTTTACTGACTTAACCCATGCTACTAATGGTATTGGTGGTTTCACTAGACAACCCTTTAGAAATATACACCTTTTAAAATATGTACACTAAGTGTTTGAGGGATTATCCAAATCTTAGATATAGATATATGGTGAATCCATTTAATTTTAATGTTAATTAGAATAATGTTAGGACTCCATTTGTATCAACTATACTTCAAAACCAAAATTATATTCATACAGTTGAGTCGATGGAAAAATAATTGGCTAATCAAATCAATCAAGTTAATTATAAAGGTCTGAATACCTAAGGAACCTAGATGCACATCTTTAGCAATTAGACACTCAAATAGGACATATTTGCACTAGTTTAAGTAATATAGAAACTCAATTAATAAGAAAGTTTCCATATCAACATATTTATAACCCTAAGGAGAATGCTAAACCTATAACACTTAAGAGTGGAAAGGAATTAGAGGGACTTATGGGTAAAGAGAGTAAAATTGAGAAAGAACTAAAGGTGAGATCAAATAGTGATGAAGAGGCAGATAGAGTGAACTATAAGAAAGAGGAACTAACCCAAATGCCTTCCCCACTTTTAAAGAACCCTTACCTTTTCCCTCTAGACTTGATAAATTAAATAAAGAGGTTGCTCACCAAGAAAATTTAGAAACTTTTAGAAAAGTGGAAATAAGTATACTTGTAATACCCTAAATTTTAATCTACCATAAACATAGGAGAATAATTTCCTAACCTTATTCCTAATCATTTTATTCTAATTTTTTTAAATTCTAACTCTAAACCTTGGCACTATTTTCCTTTTCCTTCCTTTTTCCTTTTCATGTTTCCTTTTCCTTTCTTTCTACGCATCCATGCCTCCAGCAACCGAGACATGATTGGTTTGCTTAATCAAACAAGATTTTCCAACTAATACTAATTCTTCACTCCACCGCCATCACCCTATCTCAATCAAGTAATTTTCACACCACATCAAGGCTATATACTATGTTGAATTGCACCAAACCACCACACCTCACCTATTAGCGCTCACACCATCTTCAACCACAAAACCCTTTCTCCCTCCCTTTTTTCATCATTAGATGCTTGACCAAACTCAACATAACCCTCTTCTCTCTATTTCCAACTCTTTTTGCATTATCTTTAATGAATTTCCACCATTTTTTATAGTTAACTCAGCCTAACTCGACGCACATGATGTTATACCACCCTCTTTTGCCTAAACACCTCACGTTACTTCTCCTTGATAGTGTGAAGAGGCTTCACAACTCACCTAGCCAAGCACCATCAAACCTCTACCATCTCCACTTTGTTGTTTCCTATTCATTCGCTGTAGCCACTACAACCAATTTTGACTCAGCCACCTCAAGCTTTGTGTATTTTCTCCCCCTCGGCCAATGTGCTAATTCTTTTTTTTTTCTTCTCAATCAACCCTCTCGGTCTCTCTCTTCCCTATTCTCTTTCCTCTTACCTTTCCTTGCTCAACTTTCCTAAGTTCTAAACTTGGCCTTAGGTGGTTCCTTAGCGGCCTTAGAAGAAGAGTCTTAGAGATTTTTTCCTTGTGTAGCAATATAAGGTACTAGGGTAATGATACATGTCATAGAACAGGGATTTGATGCTATGAGTAAATTATATGTGATCTCATACTAGTATTGTTATATTTTGTAACATATGATTTTTAATGCCATATTATGATATTGTTGTATTGTGTTATGGAAAAGTGAGCATTTTAGAAAATCATGTGTTTATGTGCTTTAGTCGGAAAAGCTTTGTCTTATAACCCTAACATGTTAGCATAATCCACTATCTTAATTATATTACAAAGAACTACTTATAAATAAGGTTAGGTATTATCATGATGGTATATGTTGGAGGTTGGAAGTTGATAATATTGGGACTCGTGGGGTTTTTATGAATGTTTGGGTGTTTTGGATATATTAAGGATATTTAGAACATATTGTGATATTGTGGGAAACAAATATGGCATGGTAATTGAGGAGGGTCTATAATCAATTTTGTGAGTAATATTATAATATTCCAAAATTTTTCTTAGCCTAATACCGTATAATTAACAATCTAAATTGATTCTAATCTCAAAAAAATCTTATTTTAACCTTAACCTAATTTCTTAATCCCAAAACCTTAACTGAATCCAAATCTTTGGCCCAGATAAACCATATTTTGTAAACCAAACTTAAACTTGCTAAAATTACCACTAATCCTAACTATTTTAGCTAATCTAAAATCACCTTAACTAATCCCCAACATTTTTCTCTTTTTCCTTTTTCATTCTCCTTTTCTTTTCTTTCTTCTCCTTCCTTCCATCAAACTAGCCATAATATTTGATTTTGTTGCAACTTGCATCCCTTGCCACTTGCACCATCTCCCATCATCTTTTTGGCAGTCATCCATCATCCATCACACAATCTTCTTCTTCTTCTTCTTCTTCTTCTTCTTCTTCTTCTTCTTCTTCTTCTTCTTCTTCTTCTTCTTCTTCTTCTTCTCCTCCTCCTCCTCCTCCTCCTCCTCCTCCTCCTCTTATCACTGGCCGACCTACACACACACACACACACACACGTATACCCTACCTTCTTTCTTTATCTTCCTCATCCTTACACAACATACACACTAACCATCACCATCACCTGTGATTTTCACCACAATACATAATCATCATCTTCATTGCCACTGTCATGACCTACACCACCCCCTAAACCCTTTGCTCACACACCTCCCCATTTATCTTTTTTTTTTCATTCACGCCACACACAAAATGTGTGTGTATATATATACAGACACACACACACGCACCCAATCTCCTTTCTTCCTCTTTATTTTGCCTCCACTCTACCATTTTGTGTCCAAAAACCTCCACTCGAGATTCTCCTCTTCTTCTTCTTCTTCTTCTTCTTCTTCTTCTTCTTCTTCTTCTTCTTCTTCTTCTTCTTCTTCTTCTTCTTCTTCTTCTTCTTCTTCTTCTTCTTCTTCTTCTTCTTCTTCTTCTTCTTCTTCTTCTTCTTCTTCTTCTTCTTCTTCTTCTTCTTCTTCTTCTTCTTCTTCTTCTTCTTCTTCTTCTTCTTCTTCTTCTTCTTCTTCTTCTTCTTCTTCTTCTTCTTCTTCTTCTTCTTTTCTTCCTTTTCCTAACCTATTTTTCTGCCAATCCACCTTTTCCACCACCAACACCATTGTGCACCACCACATACAGCCTAAAGACGGTGGGCCAACTATCCAAAGTCACTCCAACCTTCCACATCACTATCGTTGGCCATCGTCACCGACCACAACTTCTTTTTTCCTTCTTATTTCTTTTCCTTGTAGCATTTTTGAGAAACACATGGCCTGCACACGACCTCAAGCATAGTCGTACAACACTAAAATTTCCTATTGCATGCCCATGCAAACTAACACAGCTTGTCCTTGCACCCTCATACGCCTGCGCATGGCCCAAATGTATGCTCGTGTGTAATTGTTCAACTTGCTACTTGTTTGCTTAGTGATCGAGCATGGTCATGCCATTATACATCACTTAGTTGTGCACAATCCTAACTATCAACTAGGGTATGCACTGCCTGTAGCATGCCCGTATAACCCCCATTTTTAGTTGTGTAACCCTAATGTCACCCCCAAACATTATCCAAACACTACCAAATTTTTATCATAGATCCACCACACATCTTACTACACATCCACACATCTCAAGCTTCTATTTGACTACAGTTATTTTCATTTCTATATTCTTTACCTTAATTTCTCCCTCGGTTATACTATTCAAGCATAGCTATGGTTATTATTATTATTTTTAGATGGTATTCTAGTAATCTTGGAGGAGGAAGTATAGAATTTATATGCTTAGAGCTCGGTGTCCTAGTTCTTAAGGATACTAATTGATGTTTAGGGTTTATTGTTATTTTCTTGTATGGTTATGTGTGTTTTTTATGATATTGCTGCAATATGATTTAATATCTATTGATCATGATATTTTGTGATGATATGGATATTATGTTTGAAAGAAAATAAGAATGGGTAAGAGGTATGGCTGTGATTTTGTTATGATAATGAAATAATTGTAGGAATATATTTTATGGTATGAAATATGGGCGAAATAAGCTATGATAATGGACATAAGCATATTTATGATGTATGATGATGATTGGTGGATTTGGAAGATATTGTGTGTGGAAGGTATAAGATTTTATAAAATAAAGGCTATTACTTATTCTTAAGGTATTTTGGTTATTATGAGATAATAAGAAAATTATGGTATTTTATGTGTTAGGAAGATTAAAATATGATAATGATATCCTAAGAAATATTGGAGGTATTATTGTTTGTTTTTGGGTCCTTCAATGACATAATGGTTTAATAGGGCATAATATCATAAAACGATAATGTTGCCATTCTATGTGTAAAAATATAGAGGTTATTTGAATTTTGAATATGTTGCTAATGAGTGACCTCATGAGGATGTTTATTGAACTTAGTAATCATATGATTCTCATGAGGTAAATTATGGCTAATATGTGAGATTAAGTTTTTTGGTAATTCTGTGAGTAATACCTTAGAATAAGATTTTTATTATATGTGTATGATGTGAGAGTTAGACTGTGAATTATGGGTATAATAATGATGATGATATTTGATAATGATATATTATAATTTGTGGTCAAATAATAATTATAGGAGTATGAATGCTAAAGAGTGTGTAATTAGGGTTTTGATTAGATTAAGGACTTTAGCCAGCGTGGTGTGTTTACCTACTTCAATGTGTTCGATGCCTCTAAATCAATCATGAATAAGATACTAATGATTTAAAGTGAAAGAGAACATGAGTAGAGCTAAGTTATAATTTTTATATCCGTTCCACCATAGATAATAGTGTCTCGGGAGCATTTTGCCTTGAGAAGATGATGTTTGTAATATCCATTCCATCGAAAAGAATAGTGTCTCAGGAGCTGTTTTCCTCAACAAGATGTTTCATTCTATTCCATTGGATTAAGAATAGTGGCCCCCCTACTCATCGTGAATGAAAATATAACAGTATAACCTATGCAAAAGACACTAATGATTTAAAGTGGAAGGGTATGTGATTCAGGACTACGGTGTTATTTTTTTGTATATTCCATTCTACCAGAGAGAATAGTGGCTTAGAAGTATTCTACCTCAAGAAGATGATGTTTTTAGACCCATTCTACAGGATGATAATAGTAGCTCAGGTGTGTTTTCTTTGAGAAGGTACTTCAAACCATTCTATAGGTTTAAGAATAATAGGGTTCCTACACTCAACGTATATAAAAGAATGAAAATAGATTATATCTAATAAAAGGAATTGGTTCATTATTTGTTTTATGAGGTGTTTTATTTATTTACTTGTATACTTATCATTTGTTATGAAAGAATGTGCTAATTGTATCCCTATTTCAATAGTATTATTTCCTTTCTCAATGCATAGCATATTAACGACCCGTTTTATATGGGTGCTGCTCATTCCTATGAGCAGGAGACTCTCATTCTTATGTGCAGGTCTCAAAAAATCATCTAGATGACTATGTTGCCTATGATGCACTATGTGGGGATGAGTGACTTTATCTATACTGGGTGTTTGGGTGAAGAGTGATATTATCCAGTAGTTGTATTTAACCAAATACCTTCTTAGGCTCTTGATCCATGGTATCCTTTATTTTGTATATTGTTTATTATAACTCAGAGTTAAACTCCAAACTCATTATTATATGATAAATGTTTCCTTCGTTTCTAATTTCTTTATGTTGTTATAAATATTTTAGCCTTGTAATTGATGTAAGGATGGTTAAATAAATCATACTTATGTCAATTATGGTAGTAACCCCCAATATTTTAATTATATTATGTCTACTATAAAAAAACATTGGGGTTTTACAAATATAGTCAAGTGGAGGTTGAATAGAGCAGAAGTTACCTTAGAAAAGGCAATGAGGCATTTATGTAAAATAAGGGTATTAATATCAATATGGGTTAAATATATAATTTTGGTATTTCTAAAGTGATGTTGATTTATAATATTCTAATTATGTTATGTTAATTACTTAGCATATATCTAAGCAACATAGGTCTAATAAAATGAAAAAAATTGCTTAATTTAGGAATAGTAACCCTATAGGTAGACTCTTCATTACATGTGCAAGACATTAGAGTTAGATCTTGACCTTTGGGTATGTTGTTAATAATGATATTTTAGGATGATATATTAAATTCAGTGGTTTGGTGAGCCTTATGGAGAGAGTTACACTTGTTTGGTAAAGTTACGGTTTCATAGGGGCATTGTGGTCCTTCTCCCTTAGGGAATAACGTAAATATATTTTGATTTTGTTTTATGTTCCTTGAATATTTATGATAAGCATGCATGATAATATTAAGATAACTAAAAGTCTAATAAGACAATAATATTTATTATGAAAGATGATGTGAGTCAGGAATGAGTTTTACCAATTCATTCCACTAGATGAGAATATTGGCTAGGAGTGTTATGCCTTAGGAGTTTTACTACTCCATTCTACTGGATGAGAATAGTGGCTAAGAGTACTATGATCTGAGAGTGTTACCAATCTATTCCACCGAGGGAGACTAGTGACTAGGAGTGTTATGCCCTAAGAGTTTTACCAATCTATTCCACTAGATGAGAATAGTGGTCAGGAGTGTTATGCCTTGGGAGTTTTTTCAGTTCATAATAGGGTCCCTAAACATAATATAATAAGATAAATGGATTCTAAATATAGCTAATACAAAACTCTAGTTCAAATCTTCTCTTGAGCCACCTAATGTTATCATTATGCATGTTTAATCCTTCTTTATGACCTTATGTGTGTTGTTTACCTTTTCTTTTAACTATATCATTACCTTACTCAATACGTAATTTTTAACTATCTTTATTATGGGTGTTGCTCATTCCCAAGACCTGATGACCCAAGTTTTGTCTTGCAGGTCACTTAGAACTATCTTGATGATTACACTACCTATGGAGGATTGATTTTATTTATTGAGGTTTAGGTGTAGAGTTAAAGTTATCCGTTAGCTATTTTTTATTCATATACCATTTAGAGTCTCAATTTTATTATATCCCTTTTTTTTGTCATATCTTGTTATTTTGTACTCTGTGTTTAATCTCCAAAATTTTATTTAAGTTTATGAAAATTTCTCTTATTCGCTACTTATTTTAAATTATCAATGTTTTGCCTTGTATTTGATGTACAGACTTATGTTGAGTATGCTGGTAACTCCCAACTATCTTGATATTACCCTTCCACTAATTTTTTTTTTGTAGTAATGTTTGGGGTGTTACAATACCTCTCTTGGATGTTATTAAGCAGATATCTAGATATGCAATTTTGTTTAAGGAGATTTGCATCAACAAGAGGCAATAAAATTAATGATCCCTACAAGCAAGAACACAAGTATGTTTATTATCTCTTGCAAGATTGATAATTTGATTTTAAGAAGAGGTGTGCTAGACTAGGGTGCCTCCACTCATGGAATGCTTAAATCAATCTATGATTCTTTGAATCTAGGACCTTTGAGAAAGATTATGTTAATATTCAATTAACAAATATATTGAATGCATATCCATTGGGAATACTTTATGATGTCTTAGTATAATTAAATGAATATGTTTTTCCTACTTATTTTTTATATTCTAGACATAGGTGAGAATTCATGTGATGATAGACCACTACTTTTAGGAATACCTTTTCTCAAAACTTCTAAGATTAAGATTGATATGTGTAAGGAAAAATTCATTATGGAATTTGATGGTGAAATTATTAAGTTTAACATTTTTGATGTCATGAGATACCTTACTGATTTTAGCTCTATGTGCTCCATTGATACTATGAACGTTGTTGATTTGATTGCTCAAGAGATTTTTTTTTCTTATGAATCTCAGTTAGATGAATTGCTGCATGAATTAAATTTATTGAATCAATGGTGTTGGATTTGAAAATCTCATAAAACAAATCTTCATGGCTAGGGTCTAAGGTTCTTTCTCCTTTCTTGGAGTTAGCCCTTACTTATTTAAAACCATTATCTTCTATTAAGTTAGCACCTAAAGTAGAACTCAAGCCCCTACCTTCTAATCTTAAGTATGTTTTTTTAGGGATTATGAGACTTTTCCTATAAATATTTCTATTTCTCAAACTCTATATCAAGACGAAAAATTCTTAAGTGTGTTAAGAGAGTAGAAAGATATCATAGGATAGACCATTATTGATGCTAAAGGAATAAGCCCAACTTTGTGCATGCATAAGATTGTCGCTGAAGATAATGTTCAAATTCTTAGAGAGGCACAACTTAGGTTCAACATTCCTATAATTGATGTTGTAAAGAAGGACATTCTAAATTGATTAGATACAAGAGTAATTTATATGAATGTAGTACCAAAGAAAATTGGCATTATTGTGATAGAAAATGCTAAAAGATAGTTTTTCCTGACTAAAGTCTCTAATAAGTGGAGAGTATATATAGACTATAGGATGTTGAATTAAGATACTAGAAAAGATATATTTCCATTACCCTTGATAGATCAAATGTTGGAAAGACTAGAAGAATTGCCATTACTTCTTAAATATCTTTCTTTTGTTTCTTAGATCGACACTTTAGATATACCAATGTTGGCATTACTCTTAAGGAACAAGAAAATACCACTTTTACTTGAAGAGCAAGAAAATACTACTTTTACTTGCCTTTTTTTTTTGCACATTTGCAATTAGGATAATATCTTTTGGACTTTATAATACCCTTAGTACATTTTAAAGATGCATGGTGAGCATATTTTCATATATTATTGAGCATATTATGGAGGTTTTTATAGATGATTGTACTATTTTAACACCCCTATTTATTACTACCTAAATTTTTTTTGTCTTTTTAAAAATATTTGTAGAATAAAAAAAATAAAAATAACTAACAAAAGATAGGGTGTTACCACTATATCTAACATAAGATAAACGTCTATCATCCTTCTTATTCTAGACACTAGATTAAGTATCCAAACCACAACACACCATGAGATATAGAGCGTGCAAGATAAATCACATAAAAAGTGAGAAGGTTGAGGATTTATAATCCAAGGTTGTATTAATCCCAAAAATCAATATTGGAAAATATATAAAAAGTGTAGGGAAAAAAGTCACAATAGATATGATGCTCATGATTTGACCTCACAAGTAATGACGAAATTACAAGATCTAGTTGAGAGAAGGAAACAATGATGATCTTTATTACGTACATTACCAGTTATTACAAGGAGAATCAAAAAATCCTCACAATATCACTCAGTATAAAATTCTCTCAAAACCATAAGCAAATTCAAGAGGAGAAGGTTTGGACAGGTTTTGTACACACCTATTTATAGAATTACGTAACCGACACAAGCGAATGGAATAAAAGAAGTAAAATATAGTCCATGTTAACAAACACGGGACCCTAGTGTTTTTTCTAGAACTCTCGGCTTTGGACAAACATTTGTAAGACCAAGTGTACCCATAAACACATGTCATGTTTCACAAACATAAAGCCACCGTGTTATATGTCTTGATCTCCTTTTCAAAACTTCTCCAAACACCTTTATGAAACAATCCATGCTAGACTACTAATATGAATGGATTTAATCTGATTAAAGAACCCTACGAGTATCATTATATCTATAACTTTTCTGCATGAGTGATTCATAAGGTATGTTTCTTAACAAATTTTCCACCTTGGTTGCATACGCAAGTAGGGGCTGTTAGGGTGGTGTGTGGTTGGTGGTCGAAGGTTGGGGATCTTGGCGATGGGCTACATAGGCTAAAGTGGTGTTGGTGCTAGTTGTTGGGTGTATGTGTGCAGTGGCTGGAGTGCCGTGGTTGATGGTTGGTGTTGTGTGATGGAAGCATATAGAGGGCTGTGTGGCTAGTAGATGGACAAAAATGAAGGGGAGTAAGGGGTTTGGACCTTGGTTCGAATGGCAGAGAGGAGGAGAATGACAAGGGTAGATGGTCGAGGCTGTGATGAGGGGTTTGGTGCTGGATGGTGGTTTGCGGGCTATACGAAAATGGTTGGGGGAGTTGTGGGTGCTGCAGGGAAAGGATGGGTTGGAGGAGCTGGGCAACAGTGATGATGGTGATGGTTGTGGATCATTGGGTTGATCAGGGCTGGAGGCCAATGGTTGCCGGGTTGGGTTGTTGGGAAGTGTAGAGGGAAATGGAGAAGGTGGCTGGGGCTCAGTGGTAATGCAAGAAGGGAGTTGGGAGGGGATTGTAGGCAAATACTGCGATGGAGAGTGGCAGGAGCTAAAAGAAGATGAAGGGAGCTGTTATGTGGGGAGCTAGGATACATTGGTGATGGTAAAGTTTGGGGGCATGCACTAGCAGGGTAGTGCAAGGGCCGGTGATGTGGATAGAGCTAAGGCTGATAGAAGAGAGGGAGTAGGGGGCTGGGGAAGGTTGAAAAAAATAGAGAGAGAGGGAAGGGTTGTGTGCATGGGAAACAAACAAGGTAGGAAAGGGATAGCTAAGGTCGGGTTTGGCTCAAGGATGGGTGTGCCGAAAGGACAATGGGTTGTTTGGGTGATGGGTTCTGAGTGAGTGTATGTAGCATGTATATATATAAAATGAAAACAGTGTTGGGTTGAGAATCAACATGGAATAGGGGGGAAACGAGCTGTTTGGTTGGGATGGGAGTACCGTGTACGTGTACATGTGTATATAAAAAATATAAAGCATAGATTGTGTAAGGTAAGAGCTAAGGGAGATAGGGAGAGTGACTGGGGGAGGGGATTGAGGTAAGCAATAGGTAAGTGATAAAAATGGTAGGATGAAATAGGTAAATTTTTATTCTATTTTTAGGTTTAGATTGGATAGATTAGGATGTTGGGTGGAAAATAATTTAAAAAAATAATCCAAATTAGGATAGGTTTAAAAAGTGTCGAAAAAAGTAAAACAATTGAAAATAAATTTTAAGAAATTATTTTTGGGTTATGGATCAAAAGATTATTAGTAAAATAATTAATGATAAGATTTACATGTATAAACTAGGATTAAATTAAATAACATAATTTCTATCAAATTTTAACTTAATCAAATTTATATCTAAACCATTGTAATACTATAAATAATAATAACACTTTTAATATTAAACCTACTAAAATAATAATTATAACTAATTATATGATTATTAATTATAATTAAGGTTTTTTTAAAAATGGGGTATTACAAAAGTTGTTGCACAAATGTTGTACTAAATGTAATTATTGTTGTACTTATCTTTTTGTCATAATTTTTAATGTTAGAAATATAGCAATATGGGTGTTTATCAATAGGAAAGAATAACTTCAAAATTTTATATGTAGTTTTTTTTTTTAATTTTCTAATAAACAAGTTAAAGATAATTTAATTTAAAAATGTAAACAGATTAATGTTAATATTTTTTTTATAAAATTTTTTCCACAGACCATGAATGAACACCAATCTTTTTTTTAATAAAAAAATTATATATTCATGAAAATGTTATTCGTTGGACTGTCACCAAGTATATAGCACAATAATATTTATTATCTATATTTATCGAATAGGATATTTAATTTAATTAACTTTTTATAATCTAAAAATTATTTAATTATTTTTAATCAACTCTACTTAAATATAGAATCAATTTATCAAACAAGGGTTCCCATAAAGCAACTTACTGCTCTATTTCTATTTTCCTAGTGCCGTTTTACAAAAGATCGACCATGTTCACGAAATATCGTGCTGTACTGCTGTTGGACATGCCATGGCTACGGAAAATGACGACAGTGTCACTTGCCGCAAGCCTCCAACTTTGAATGTTTGGTTTCTCGCAGAATTGTTGATGGTAAAGTGATTAATGGAACAAAAATCACATCCAGATATTAACAAACTTCGGATTGTCCTCGGCAGATTCCATCTCTTCGCCTAATTGCCAACTTTGGGTTTATGCATTAAAGAATCATCAGGAGGCAGAAGGTTCGTGGATGCTGCTGCCATCCAGGCCCAATGTCAAGGTATTGTAGTGATACTAGTCGTGGAGAACGATGTGCGTCACCTGAGGGAGTGAGGGTTAGCGACGCACAGGACACGTAATAACTCAAATAATAACCGAAAACTCTAAGAAAACAGAGATATATCGTACAGAACATAGAAGAATTTTGGTGAAGGCAGACGTTTATTTCCCAGAAATGAAGTGATGGGCTGCGAGGAATAACGGAAGAACTTCATACTCTTAATTTAATAACTCAAAAATGCTAACCAACTCCTAATTTTACTCAGTCAACCATGACTAAGTAATTTGAACCGACTGCTGAATAAAAAAATTCACTAAGGACTCCACTAACTAAGCATAACAAATACAAAAAATAAAATAGACATAAAAATAGGAAGATCAATTGACTAACAACGAATATGATAATACTTCCCCTTAATGCATGACTTCTATTAACAAGACCAAGTCTTCCTTGAAAATCCTCAAACTTAGTCTTAGAAATGCCTTGGTAAGGCCAGCTGCAACCTACTCCTTTGCTCGAATTGAAAACAACTCAATTTCCACATTCAACACCTTTTCTCGATCAATAGTGATAGTAGATATCAAGAGTGTGGGCATGAAGTATAGGGTTTTCAGCAAGTCTGATGGTACTTTGATTGTCACAGAAAATTAGAACAAGAAAATTGCAATCCTTATTCACATCTTCAACAAGTCTTGTAAGCCGGATACACTCCTAAGTGGCTAAAGTTGCTGCTACATATTGAGCTTATGCATGTGATAATGCCATTGTTCTCTGCTTCTTTTTGCACCAGGATATGGCTGCAGAATAAATACTGAAGCAATAAGTAGAGGTAGAGCACTTATCATTTTCATCCCCAACCCAATTGGCATACCTTATTAGGCTGATACTGTAACCCATAATGTAAGGTTCCTTTCATATATCGTAAGACCTATTTTGCAGCAGCCAAATGACCAACACATGGTTGGTTCAGAAATTAAGATAGTATGCCCACTGTGAATGTAATATTAGGGCCGGTAATCGTTAGATACAATAGACTCCCCACCAATTTGTGATACTGTGACGCATATTCTAGGCTTCCCTTCATATTTCCTTAACTTGAGAATTGGACCCATGGGAGTGATTGTGGAGTTCGATTTCTAAATGGAAAAATGTTGTAATACCCTTGCAGCCTCTTTGTGAAAGAAAATAGCCATATATGTTCATTCCAACTCTAAAACCAAGAAAACAGTGGGCTTCACACAAGCTTTTCATTTCAACAGGAAAAGATAAATCATCTTGGAGGTTCATGATTTTTACTACATCGATCATTTCTCGTAATTATCATATCGTCCATATAAAAAAGAATCATATTGGCTAGTGATCCCTTTATCTTTACAAAGAGACTGGGATCTAATATAATGGATGAAGACTATAGAATATGAAATATTCAACTATCTTCCCATACCAAGCATGAGACACTTGTTTAAGGCCATAAATAGCCTTCTAAAGTTAGCACACATAATGAGAAAACTTCTCAGAAATGAACCCTTGTGGTTTCTCCACACACACACACACACATATATATATCACCATCTAACTCCCAATGAAGGAAAGCATTTTTTATGTTAAATTGACAAAAAGTCCAACTTTTTCTTGCAAATAATAAACATTTTTGTAAAAGGGCTAAACTTCTTATCATAATCAGAGTCGTACTGCTGAGAAAAATCACAAACAACTAAGTGAGTTTTGTATCTTGTAATGGTTCTATCTACTGATTTCTTTAGCGTATAAACCCACTTACATGTAGTAAGATTAGCCCCTTTTGGCTTAGGTACAAGATCCCAAGTAGCATACTTCTTCAAGGCTAGAATTTCATCTCCCATTATAGCTCCCTAATCAAGCTTCCTATGACTTTCAAAATAGGATGTAGGCTCATTTTCAAAAATATCTTCCATCATAAAGCAAGAAAGGAAAGTAAATTGATTTAACTACACTTCATACTCATTTAAATGACCAGGCAACTTCCTTTGCTTTCTCATCTTTCATGGTGTGGCTTCACCTTGTGAGACACTAATTTGAGGGGGCTCCAATATCCCCCTTAGGTTGGAATCAACATGAGTAAGAGTAGACCCAATATCAGAGTCAGTTAGAGGAACAATTTATGAGTTTTCTCCATGTGTAGAAGTAGAATATAAGGTAGAAACCTCATCAAATACCACATCAAGAGAAGTAACAATCTTCTTCGTGATAGGATCTATACACTTACAATCTTTCTTAAGTCAAGCTTAGTATGATGATGCTTAGGAATATGAACAAAGAAAAGTGAAATACAAATTTTAAAATAACTCAAATCAGGTTTAATATCATAAAGCATCTCAAAATGAGATTTTGAGGTACTTGGCCATGGAGATAACTAATTTATCACATGACAAGCTTATTGCATATCCATTACCCACAACTATTGAGGAAGATTTTTATCATGCAACTAAGACAAGGTCACTATTGTAAGGTGTTCCAACTAATGCTCAGCAACCCCATTTTGTTGTGGGGTAACTGAACATAGTATTTGATGGCAAATACCATTCTCCTCATAGTATTTTGAAAATTCATGAGAAAGAAACCCCCATTATTGGTCCACAAACACTTTATAACCAACCTAAACTCCCTTTATACCATCATCTATAAGTTCATAAAGTGGGCTTTTGGTTTCCAGAAAATACACCCAACTGTAATGGGAATAATCATTCACAATAACCATCATATAGCAAAAGCCATCATAACTTGGAGTTCTAGTTGGTCCCATAAGATCAAAGTGCACAAGTTGAAAGATCATAGAAGCACCATTCATATACTTCTAGAAAGGGAGACAATGTGATTTACCATATTAACGACTAGCATACACTACGCCTGAATATACTACTTTGAAGAAAGAAATGCCTTCAAGTAGTCTATTTGTTTATATCTGTTGTAGTAGTTGATAGCCAATGTGCCCAAGTCAAGTTTGCCAAAGTGAAGCCTTGGTTTTGTTGCTAGCATTTTCAACATAATAAACACTTATAAGTAAGATGTATAATTAATTATTCTATCTTCTAGTAAAAAGAAAATCAATATCAATAATATTTAGATTAATAATTACTTATAAATTATTAGAACTAAACAAAATATACTTTCCCAAATAAGTGATTTAGGAAATTGAGGCATGATTTTTTTAAAGCCTAGTGCTTGATAGACATCTTTAAGAGTAAGGCCACCAACATCTACATTTGTAGCCGTAACATTGTAATTCCCTTCTTTCATCACAAGATGCAATGAATTATTTACAGTAACAATCACTTGCCTACTCAAATGGGGATGAAAATGTGAGACTATTGTGGCATCACCAATAGCATGATGTGAGTAACCCGACTCAACTTTCCAATCATTCTTGTAATCAATATAAATAGTAGCATATGTATCTGTGTCATTGTAATGCATAACAAAAGCCATGTTGTTTGGTTGATTAATTTCTTTAATAGACATTTATCCCCCTTTGATTCCTCAACATCTTTGGTTTCATGTACTACATTTACATCTAATTCTACAATTTTAACATAATAATCTGGCATAATATTCCCTGATTTGTGCACCTCTTGCATATAATATTTGCATGAAAATTTACCTTTCTATGTCCCACTTATTTGCATCTATAACATGATTTAGAGGAGTTTGTCAACTCTCGCAGATTTTTTTTTTTTTACTTTCCACACTTTGTGAGTGTTTGTAAGAAGACTTGTTATTCCCCTTGTCTTTCATATACAATGCATCCTCAACATTAAGAGACCTTCCAGATATTTGTGTAACTAGGGCTTCCTACTTAGATATTAGATTCTCTAACTTAATAATATATGGATGCTTTGTACAACTTTGAATAGATGAGATGTATGGCACCAAAACTTTCCCTAAGCCACGAATCAAATATTACTTTAACCTAGCATCACTTATAAGTTCTTTGTTCTCCACTTCTAAAATTTCTACACACACATTCTTAACCTTCATGAATAATTAGATATGGACATATTACCTTGAGTTAAAGAATCAATCTCATTCTCAAGGTATTGAAGCCACATGTTTTTCCTCTAAGTAAATAAGCTCTCAAAAGTGTCCCAAGTTTCCTTCAATAAATCTAACTCATGAACATGATAAATAAGCTCCTTACTAATCAACGTTTTGAGTGCACACAAAGCTTTCATACACTTAATCTTCCATTTTCACGTAACATCGGCTTGCTGTGAAGTATCATCCTGCTACTTATCAACATCGGAGACAAGTTCCCATAAATCTTGGCATAAGTTAGGCCTCCATACACAATCACCAATATTAATAACTAGTGTTGACAAAATTCTCAATAGTCATATGAAAAATACTATTACTTGCATTCATCTTGATTGGACAGGTAATAGAACTCACAAAAACCTCCTCTCACTAAGAAATAGAACAAACACTTAGTGGTCAACCAAGCTCTAATATCATATAAGAAAATAGAGATAGTATAGAATAAAGAAGAATTTTGTTGAAGGCATATATTTATTTCTCAAAAATAAACTGATGGGCTACAAGGAATAATAGAGGAACTCTAGACTCTTAATATAATAAATCAAAATGCTAACTGACTTCTAATTTTACTCTATCGACCAGAATAAGTAATTTGGATTGACTACTAGATAAAAAATTTCACTAATGACTCCGCTAATTAAGCATAACAAATATATACAATAAAATTGCCATAAAAATAGGAACAAAATTTAAGTGACACCAAATATGAGGGAATGCAATAAATTGTAACTAACTTGTCACAAAAACCATTTATGGATTTTTACAGTAATTTAAATCTTACATCTTTTTTTTGGTTGAACTAAATCCTGGTTGTTAGCTTTCATTAATGGAAAAACAAAGGAGGCATATTCCTTCCATCATTAAAAGGAAGAAATGGAAGGGACAACAACTATTGATTAGGCCTCTCAATTGCATTTCATATTTAGAAACCAAATTTTGGATGTGTTTTGCCATTAATTAATAGTACTAAGTAGAGAAAGAAACCTATCATGCACAATTCCTATTGAAATAAGTATATCAGTTAGATATTAAATATGACATACACTGACTTTCAAGAGGCCCCATGCATGAGTGTGAGCTAGAGTGATTAAAATTAAAAATAAATAGTAATCCTCCCTATTGAAAAGACTATTGCCACATTTTTTGAGAATAAAATTTAATCACTAATATTTTTAATATATGTCAATAAAAATTAAAAAAAATAATATTACAAGAATATTTTTCAATATTAATATAATAATTATATTTTTATATCACAATATAATAATATTTTTCATTTGAGATAAAAATTTCATTTTATTATTATACTTCCATCAAATGAAATTTTTAGTAATAAATTTTAGGATGTTATAAATTTTTATGTTTTTATATCAAAGGCTGAAAAATACTCTCAATGTATAAGAAAACTATCTCTAAATGGCTAAAAAAAACTACGCTAAGTAGCTAAGAATACTATAATATTTGAAAATTAGGGAAAAAAATGTCGGTGATAATTTTGTAAATATGTATGTTTTATATAACTAGTCAAAAACTACTTTCATTATATAAGATAACTACCCTTTAGTGGTCAAAGAATCTATTATAAGTAGCTAAGAAAGCTATAATATTAAAGATATGATGATATTTTTGTAAATATTTATATTTATATTTTATATCATAGGCCACAAATTACTTTCAATATATGAGAAAACTATCCCAAAGTGAGGAGCTAAGAAATTAATGAAACTAGAAATAGTTCTTAGTGTTTACTCTAAGGTGTGATTTTCAATAGATATGCCCCTTATAATACAGAGAGAAACCAAGAAATGTGTCATATATTTAAGAAGAAACATGGTTGATCTCTCTCTCTCTCTCTCTCTCTCTCTCTCTCTATATATATATATATATATATATATATATATATATATATATAAAATACCCAAAGATATTACTAACCTTATGTTGATGATGCAACCATAAATCTTATGAGCAGAGGACTTCGTAAGTTAGTTTCTTCTCCTTGACCCTTCTCTAATAATATCTCAGAATATGATATTTTTTTTATGAGCATGATGATGATGTAGGGAGGTGACCAAACTTATAGTTACTTTTTTATCCAATACATCATCAAGAAATTGGTAACTACCATAATAAAAGGTTTTGATGATTTTGAAATTAATTAATGAAATAAGTATTATATGATAATTATCCACATCCTACTAACCAAGGCCCTTAGGCTCAAATGGTTATTTTTGGCAAGAGGTTTATGTCTACCATATGATTGATCATATTGTGAGCAGTGTGTGACCGATACCTCATGGTGACAATGTGAATAAGTTAAATTTATTAATTTGCTTACATTCTTCAAATAATATTATCTTTAATTTTGACCATTAAAAAAATTCTCATAATATTTTTGAGATTTTTTTTATAGATAAATACCCATATTCTTATATTTCCACTATAAAAACTTAGTTGATGAAGTTTCATCATTTTTGTGCTAAAGTTTCACCATTATGAAACTAATATTTTCCGTATTTTTTTACACCATTGTTATGCTTATGTTTTATCATTATTGTATTTATATTTCACCATTACTATATTTATATTATGTTGATGCTCGCCATATTTGTTTTTCACCACTATCTTGTTTATGTTGTACCGTTATTATAATTATGTTTCATCTCTGTTGCAAGTATATTCATGGGTATAGAAATAGCCTTAGGATATGCTAGAAAACTGAAAAAGACAGCAGTAAACAACCGTCGTGTTTATGTTTTATCATTACTATGCTTATGTTTAATCTTTGTTGCATTTATATTCACTGGTACAAACATAGCCTTAGGATATGATGGAAAAAGGAAAATTTGACAGTAAATAACTGTTGTGTAGGCTACAACCATCTATACTATAGATGGTGGTTCAAAACACACTTGTCTATAATGAAATAGAAAAAAAAGGCACTCTAAATAAATTGTGGGAAGAATTAGATGATGATTGTAGGCTTAAAATAACTACCTATTGTCAACTATAAACAATGATTTTAGGCCAAAACAATCATTTAATATTCCTCCATTTTTTTTGTAAGTATTAAACGATATTTGTAGGATTAAAATAACACTCTATTTGTAGAATTTAGTTCCTATGCGAATTTTTCTCCAATTTTTTTTCTTAGGAAGGATTAAACGATAGTTTTTGTCTAAAACCACCGTTTATTATCTATAAGAGATGGCGGTATTATCCTACAACCATCGTCTAATTCTTCCTCCATTTTTTTTTGTTTAGATAATTGTTTTGACTTAGAAATTCCATCTCTAGCCTTTAAAAAGAATGTGACTTTGGCCATCGACACTATACACAATTCCCTACATATATAAGCCTGTCTGTATGCAATTGATACACATGCATCAATAGAATGTGTCCCAACTTAGAATATTAATTTTGCACTATAGAATTAATAAAATTATATGAAAATTAAGTCACAAGGAATTTTAACAAGGTATTGATCACATATAAGAAAGAAAAGTAACTGAATCGATTAAGTCATAGCATTAGGCCTCCAAATGAATTCAATTGACTACTTTGCTTCTTTATTATCTATCTTGATATCTTCATTTCTTATGGGCTTAAAAAGCCTCTACCATGCACACATACACACACATAAGAAATGAAATGCCAATTTAGATAACAAAGGCATCTCTTTAATAATAATAAAAAATACACATTGGCCCTTTCAATAAATACAAAAGAATCTTCATCATTATTGTTCTATATTTTATTTCCTCTAACTACAACAAGGTTGTTACAACATTTGTTCTCTAAGTTTTGTATTCCAAATCCTTGCATCAGTATATGAATTAATTTCTTACAAATTCTTTTATCTGAACTTTTCATATCTTTTCTTTACTTTTCTTCCTAAATCTTCATCATGATCATCAAATATCATACCTACATGACATTATTAAAGAAATAAATAGACATACATTTTAACAAAATATTAATCACAAATATATGTCAATCACCAATAATATAAAATTTCAACAACCATGGCATATATAATTTATCTATATTACTTTAAGGATCCTATAAATATATTTTACTACTATAACATTCTATCCAACTATAATAAAATTATCCTATAAATACATTCCACTATTATGGTATTATGTCCATCTATAATACAAGGCTATCATAAATATGTCTAACTCCTAAGATCTTATTTTCTTATAAGAGAATATGCCACTGCTATAAAATTGTACATACACACATGTCTTACTATTAGATTATTCTAAAGTAGATTTTTGAAGCTAAAAATATAAAAACCTTATTTTAAAGGTCAAAATTGTATTTTTGTGGCTCCAGATGTCACTACTACAGAATGGAATATTAATGACGCCACATAAATGATGGCTTGATCGTAACTGTTGATAAAATCACAAAAATTTTGAGGTGGGAATGTGGTGCTTATTTTAACAATGGTTATGGATATCAACCGTTATTAAAAGTAAAGTAGTTATACCTTTGATAAAAATTTTAATTTAACATTAATTAAATAAAAATGCTACCTCAATTTTGATAATGGTTTTAATTTAACCGTTAACAAAACTGAAAAGGTTCCTTAATTTAACTGTTAATAAAATGAAAAAGCTACCTCAATTTTAATAACGGTTATTACAAAAATTAAAATATGTCTTTGCTATCTTGCTCTCTTCATTCAATTTTGTTTTTCCTTACTGCTTGCTCTTAGTACTCCCTTATTTATGTCTGTCGTGCCTTCCTTTTGCTCATCGATGGTCGTTTTTCTATCCTATCCTTGTCATAGTCTGTTTTCTATTTGCTGTTGTGGTTCACACATCCTGTGTGTCCTCCCACATCCCTTCAAACCTTTGTTTGCCTTGTATTACACCTAGCCTCTTATCTCTCTTCCACGGTCATTCCCATTCATTCATGACTCCTATAGTCACAACATGCGTCTTCACCCCTACATCCTATTACCTACCTGGTGAGAACCTTGCTTAGTATAATTTTTTTCTTTTTGTTTCTGTCATTATATATATATATATATATATATATATATATATATATATATATATATATGCATGCATGTTAGCTATTCAGTGGGTATTACATGTATTATTATTTGTTTTGTTGCTATTTGTTACTATCTTGTTATGGGTTTAGGTTTGTCTTTCTATATATTTATGCATGTATGATAATATTGATGGGTTTGATGTTAATGAAAAAAACTAGTTTTTCTTGTGTTAAAGACCCATATTTTAAAATTTAAAAAGTTAGACAATAATCCTAGTAACATGATTTAGTAGTTTTTTTTCTTTTATAGGCAGTGGACTAGTGAGATGGCACGTTTTCCTATTATATACATTCTTCCGGCATATTTGTGCATGACACCCAATTCATATTTTTAGAATCAGGTCACAAGTTCTATGAGGAGCTTCATTATTTGTTCTTGAGCGGGTCGTACTATGATCCATTCCATTTCAAATCGTATCATTTGCTGCTGAAATTACCTCTTGTTGAGCCATGGTTATAGGCATTAGCTAGTTATTTTGATATGTTTTTTTGACCTTACTAAAACACTACACCTAAAATTTTTTAAGGGTGAGATTTTTGCGAGGGATTATATTCGGATTGCTACAGAGTTGATGGTCATAAATGACGAGTGGAAGTTTTGTCATACCTTACTCCCAAGTATCCTTCCTAGTTACATGAGAGTATCTATCAGTGAACTATTTATTGATGAGCAGATGACATATCGAGATGAGTGGACACTGAGAGTGATAGGTTCTAGTCAATGTAGGCTAATCTATTAACGGATTGTATAAGATGGTTATGCGATAGAAGAACCCTATCAACCACCACCTGCATTAGAACTATTGTATTTCTACACCCAAAACTACCTCGGTAGCAATTTAATTATAATTGATTGTCTTAACGAGTATGTTGGGAGGGACAATGCCATATACTTGGTATCGACGGAGGTTATTAGCAAAATTTCTAAGTCTGAATGGATGTTAACAACGAGTGTAGCCATATTTATTAACTATTATTTCATATCATATATTTTAATACTTTTTATCTATTTGTATAATTTTATGAGTTATTGCTTAGTAATAAATATGCATTATTATTATCATCCTTATGTTGGTAGCTAGTCATGTTGCGGCAGAGGGGATGTTGTCCTCTACTGTAATTGTGTGTCCACACTACATATCTAATCGTACTACAATCAGTAAGGGTAGGCACATAAACTATGTAGCGGATTGCATATTAAGTGAGGGGTATAACAAAAAGCTTTATGTCATCCCTCACCTCACAAATGAGTATTGGGTTTTGTATCATATCTGTCCCGATCAAAATAAAGTATGTGTTTATGATTCCATCTGAAATTATCTTGTTCCTTTTATTGTCATTCATTCTAAAGGGAAAAATTTAATTGATATGTCAGTATACTTTTTACTCACATTAATTTATTAATGCATATATCCTCTTATATAATTTTTAGGTATTTAAAGTTACAATATTATGTATGAACTTATTTATTATATAGGGCACTATGAATGACACATATGAGGAGGGGCAGAAATGGTGTTTCGAACCCAAAGAATATTGAGTATGAGTCCATAATGGTAAGTGGGAAGATTGACATTTTGTATTTTATTTAAATTTCAATTATTATCAAATACAACAACAAGCTAACTAAATTCATTTTAGAGTATGCACAATAGCAAAACGGTAATAATTGTGGATACTATGTTTGTAGACCAATGGATCACATACTTAAGAAAAAATCTATGAATATAGATTCAATCTATGTATGTTTTTTTTCATAATTTTTTATTATATAGTTAATCTATGACTTATTTATTGTTAAAATATATAACCAAATGTTTGAATCGTATCAATTTGTAGTTTTTCAATAATGAGTACATATGAGGCCAAAAATACGATGATGAGGAAATTGATGAAGTTAGAGAGGAATGGGATAAGCTCATGCACTCACATACTTAGTATTAGATATCTATGTGTGTATTTTAGGTTTGTATATGTTATATATTATGTTCTTTTATACAAATATATGTAAAGACTGAGTTGCACCGGCATATACATATGCAAGATTTTGTATATTATAGAGTTTGGGAATGTAGATTCATGAACTTTGTGTTTTGAAGTGTATAAAGCTACCAAACTTTGTGGTATGCCTATGAAATTTTAGAGTTATTGGTAGTATTTTACAGAATATAACTTTTGGTATATATTCGAGCATACATTTGTGTATGTGGGCTATAACAAACTACACAATATACATATAAAATGTATAGTTTTAATAACAGTTTTAATGAAAACTGTTATTAAAATAAAATTCAACAATGGTTATAATAAATAACCAATGCCAAAACCTTCTTAAAAATAATGGTTATATTAAATAACCGTTGACAAAACGTTGTATTTTAATAATAGTTCTATCTTAGAACCATTATTAAAACATGTTGAGTTAGCCAAATTTTGGCATAATTTTTGATTTTTTTATGCCAGTTTGATAACCATTATTAAATATTTAATAATGTGCTATTCGATACTGGTTGGGAACCATTATTAAATTTATTAAAAAACTATTATTAAAAATCCTTTCTAGGTCGGTGTGTGTTAAAACTTTTTTCATGAGGTATTGGCGTGTTGATATTGATGGACAACTGAGTCAAAAGTTGTACCCAATAGAATAATGTTGATAAGTTAAAATAATAATATCTACAATAATGATATTGAAGAATTTCTAATGATCTATAATAAAACATAAAACATAAAAAAAAAATTAAGGAAACACATTCAAGGTCTGTGTGTTTATGTGAATATGAGGAGAAAAATTGATAATATTAGGAAAATATTTATGAAGAAAAACGATGAAAAATGTACACATGTTAGGGAAACAAAGGAGAAAAGATAAGAGTAAGAAAGATGGTTGGTGGTGCGATAGAGATGACTAGTGGAGAAGAAGGAAGATGTAGAGGAAACAATAGTGATGGAAGGGGTTGGGGAAGAAACTATTTATGTGATAGGTTTATGTGTATGTTTGTGCGAATGTGATGAATGAAAAATGTCCATTAGATTCAAAGTGAAGAATACTAAAAGATAAAAAAATTTCTAAGGTATAGAGTCTAAAAAAATATTAAAAAAAAGTATCGTGCTACAGTATAGATAATAATTGCATCCTGAAACCTCTTTTTTTAACTTAAGAATATTAGAATGGAAAAAAATAGCCTCTCGCTAAGGTATAGTATGTGGTTTTGAATTTCAACTGTCATCTATATCCTTTTTCATTACGTTTGCACGATAGATATTGGTTATATGTGTGTGTGGATGTGGGTGCGGGCGTCGGCGTATGTGTGTATGTACCCATTTATGTATGTATAAAAGTAGATATGTATATATGTATATAATTTTTTAGAGTGATATTATTTGTATTTATAGATCTGATACCGAATTTAATTAACTATTTATTAATTTACTTATTTGACCCGAAAAAAATTGATCTCATTATTGAATATTTTTAATCTAGTCTACTCAAATATCGAATCAGGAACATATCTCATAAATAACTTACTGCTCTATTTCTTTTTACTTAATGTCATTTTATAAAAGATCGAACATGTTCATGAAATATCGTGCTGCTGGACAGAAAATATCGTGCTGTTAGTGGAACAAAGTTTTCATCCAGATAAAAACAGACTTCGGATTGTTCTCGGCAGATTCCATCTCTTCGGCGAATTGCCAACTTAACTACTTCGGGTTTGTGATTTGAATGTTGAATTTGGGTATTAAAGAAACCCCAGGAGGCAGGAAGGTTCGTGGATGCTGCTGCCATCCAGGCTCCATCGCTACTCGTGGAGAACGATAAGGGTCAGCGACGGACAGGACACGTAAAAACTCAAATAATAACCCAAATACGTTAATGGAGTTGAAGTGTACTAAACCCTGGGCGTTGGATTTCTACGTTGTAAAAACAGAGGAGGCATTCATATTGCTGCCGTCATTAATAGGAAGAAACAGAAATCGCGATTCATCGTAGTAACTAAAGTCAGCAAGTCGGCCGCCATTAATTACTATTACAAACAGAGAAATCAATCATACCATGCATAAGTACTACTATTAATTACAAATAATTAATATACATATTAATATTAACTATAAAAATAATAATAAAAATGATTAATTATATTAACTCAAAATAATATATTATAATAAGAAAAATATTATAAATAATTAATAATAATAATAATAATTAATATGATTAATTATTCATATTATAACAATAATTAATAGTATTATTAATAAGCAATAATAATGGCTATATTTCAATAGTCATTAATATACATATTAATATTAATTTTAACTAATTATATTAATTTTTAATAATATATCATGTTAAGAATAATAACATTTTATATTAATATATAATGAATATTCATGTAATAATAATAATAATAATCATAATAATAATATTGGTTAATATTCATTCTATCAATTATTCATTACTATAATTTATTGATGTTAATTATTATTATTTTTATAGCAATTATTAATTATTTATAAGAATTATTTATGTACATATTAATATTAACTCTAATTAACTACTATTATTATTATTCTTAATTATCTTAATGATATTAATTCATAACAAAAATATTATTATGAACAACATCAATAATAATAATTTATAATAACTATTCTTAAATATCAACTTTATAATAATTAATATTCATTATAAAAATGATAAAATATTATAACTTATAAAAAATCATTATAAACATTTATCAACATTTATTAATATTAATACAATTATAAATATAATTCATTAATATTATTAATTATATAAATTGTGAATAATATATTATATTATGAAAATCAACAACAACAATAATAATTACGAATATTATATTCATTGATATTCATAATATTAATTATTAATTAATATAAATTATTAATAGACACATTAATATCAACAAAATTATATATTATTATCAATTTTTTATAATATATAATATAATGAATAACATTAATAACAATAAAAAGAGTTAATATTAATAATGTTATTAATTATTCATATAACAATAAAAAATAAAATTTATTCACAATTATAGTTTATTAAAATTAAATATTATTATATATTAATTATCATATGCTTATTAATATTAACTATCAATTATTATTATGATTAATTATAGTAGCACTTAATAATATAAAATATTATGAAAAATATTCATTCAAATAATTAGTAATCATAATAATAATTTTTATCACTAATAATATTCATTAGATTAATATTAATTATTATTTTTAATTGTTAAATATTAGTTATGAATATAAATATAAATATTAACTTCAATTAATTATTTTTATCAATTATTATTATGAATTATATATTTCTTAATATTATAACATGTTGCGAATAATAAAAATATAATAATTTTCAATTTTATTAATTAGTCATATAATTATTATTATTATTATTATTATTATTATTATTATTATTTATAGCTATTAGTGATGAATGTTTATTATTAATATGCATGTTTTTATTAACTATAATTAATTATTATTTTTAATCATATGAATTCTAAATAATATATTATATTATGAGAATAATATTAATAATTATTAGTTTCAATTATTAGTATTGATTATTTTAATTGTTAATAATATAGTACATTATTAACAATATTAATAAGACTAATTACTATTAATATAAACATTAATAATTATAATTAACTATCGGTATCCATTATTGTGAGTAATTATATTAATTATTAATAACATATTATATTTTGAAAAATGTTGATAATAATAATTAGCCTTAAGAATAATTAATCATTAATATTATTATACTACAAATTAATGTTAATATTATCGTTTATTATTAGTTATTATTAATATTTAATACTAAATCTATATCAAAAAACAAATTATTTTATCACCAAAATTTAGTATCATAGGAAAAAAGTCATTTAAAAAAGTTCAAAACGTATTTTTTTCACTTTTTTACTCTCACATTTTTTCCATTATCTATACATTAAATATTTTATTATATTTCAATGAATGGTGCAATTAAAATTTTAAGTTTACATTTATTATTATTATTATTATTATTGTTGTTGTTGGTGTTGTTGTTGTTGTTGTTGTTATTATTATTATTATTTAAATATGGAGTTTTAAAATAACTTATCTTTTAATATGCAGGGATTATATCTTATTAAAATCAAACTTATAAGCAAATAAATAACTTAATATTATAAGAATATATATTTTTAAAATAAAGAATATAATATTTCTATGAGAAAATACAATGGTTACTCCTTTAGTCAAAAGATTAACATTTTTTCTATTTCAAAAAATTAAGCTATTTTTATGCACTTGACATCCTTTATTTTTTTTTATTTTTTTTTATCATTTTGCATTAATTTATGTCACTCAAACTTTATTTGCCCTGTTAAATTATTTGCTATCTAAAAAAACTATCATTATCTCCTAACCTCCTCTTTTAACACTCAAATAAGCATCCATTGTTCTTTCTTGATGTAATAAATCATATCAACTAGCTATTTGAGTATTTATGTCTCCATAATGTATATGTTGGTCAATATTTATTTCATGGGATCTACTAATTCATTGTTAGGATCGTAAATAAGATGAGTCTATTCAGTATTCAATTCAGTTCGACTCGTTAAAAAGCTCGATTCGACTCATTTATTTAGTTAAATAAGTCAAACCCGAACCTTACTTTGAGTTTGTTTATGCTTCATTTAGTTCATGGAAAGTTTTAAATGAAAGAAAAAAAAATAAAGAGGAAAATAACTTTTTGTATTAGACTTACATAAAATAATAAAATAGAAAGAGAGTAAGATATAAAATTACTAAAAGTTAACTATATAATTTAAAAAAAAAAACAGTTTAAAGGAAAGTATTTTATTTTTTATTTTTTTATATATTTTTTGAATTAAATAGAGCTTTAATAAATGAGTCGAGCTAAAATTTAAGAATGTTAGTCTTGCCTCATACGGTATTTATCCGTGTAATAAGAAACTTGCTCCTATATGGCAGATCAAAAAGAGAATATGGGATCAGGGCCATCAGGCTTTGTGTCCCATAATGCTTTAGAGGCCAACGTAGATGTATTACTCCCTTAGAGTTTGATATTTTCTCAAAAGTCCATACTTTTCCTTAGGCGCTACAATTTGATGTTTTAATCACCAATGTCTCTCGGCGTTGCACCCAGACCGAAACAAAAAAAAAATATATATATATATATATAAAATATATAAATATTATTTTTTAAAAATTTTAAAAATAGGGATGACAGAAAATATTAAAAAAGTTTATATATATATATATATATATATATTAAAATATATTAAATCTATTAAAATTAAGAAATTTTTATTTTTAAAATTATTATTTATATTTATTAATTTTAATTATTAACAACTTTTATAATAAAAATATTAATTAAATAATTTTAATATAAATTTTAATTGAAAAATATTTTTAAAATAAAAAATATTTTCGGGACGAGGAAGGCGTCTAGGTGCATCACAGACGCCTCTAGGCTACGCCAATAACGCCACTTTCTTACACTCCTCTGTAGAAGTCTAGTCTACGGTATACTATTTCATCGGTCATTAAATCAGTAGTAATTTAGAGGGCTTGGTATTGGTCTTGTCAAATTAATTAGGCCCAGTTTTTCCGGCTTGTGTCGAAGGTTGCAAGGCCTGTCCCACGTTGGTTTCTTATTCTCTGTGTCAATTCAATGATTTGTTTCTACACACAGCAAGACTACTAAATTATACACATGGTTAACCAACGAGGTTGCCTCATCGACGACAAAAGCCAAATTCACGACCTTTGATATGGGCCTCGCGACACAAAGTAATCAAGAAGGGGTGATATGGCTATTAAGAGTGGTTGCTGACAGACTAATTCAATCAACAAGTTGTTGATTTGCTAAGGTTACTAACTAACGGTATAATATTGTAGTTTTGCTAGCGGTGGAAATAAAATAATCCCACGTGTTAAAATGAGTTCTCAAATTTGAAATTGTTTAGTTACATTGCCAAGATGATATGGTGTGCTAATATGAATTATAGTTGAAGAACCATAAAATGACTACGTAGTAGTTATAATAAAAGCGTGTTGTAGCATAATGATCAACATACTTTCTACGACACACTTTTTGCATTGTATGACTACAGCAAAACTTCAAGGGATTCCATTTGAGACAAAGAAGTGTCAATCGATTTTAGTAATTGGCATCGATTGGGTGAAGATGGAATGGTTCATTGAGGACTGGTGTGAGTAGGGTGAATCAAAGAAGATGGAATGCTAATAGCAGACTCAATCAACAACCAACAATGAGGGTGGACTTGGATGACGATGATAGATGATAAAAGGTTGGATGGGGAGGAGTGATGAAAGATCTGCTTAAAAGGTTGGGGTTAGGTGGAATGTTGGTGCGTTGGGTTAGCACAAGTACCTAAATGACAAGAGGGTATTGTGGCAATGGAGTAGTAAAGAAAGTTGGCATAGAATACTGGTTACTTCTCATCCTCTAATCCACACTGGCAAAGAGGTGAAAAATATTTGGCAAGAATTCACAAGAAAACATGCAAGATAATTTCTTCAATAACTTTCAAAGCCCCCTCCTCATCCTTATGTAAATTAGGGCTTTCATATCCTTACATGAAATCAACCAATTATTTCTAATAGCTATATTATCCTAAAAGATATCCATCAACAACTAGATATAGATAAACATACTAACAAACTCCTATGAGATATTGACTAACAAACTAAAATAATTTAATTTAAAAAACTCCATTAATTTGATCGATGCAAACATGATTAAACATCCTCCACAATAAGCAACATAGTTATTCGTTGAGGTTCCCCTTATTAAAAAGAATTTGTCCTCAAATTTCCACACTTAGTCTTGAATGCCATCATCATAGACTGTGTTGTTGGAAAGACATTCCAAAATATATTCAAAACCATGCTTAGCTTCTTCGTTATAGTTGTGGACTGCCCTTGTTGAAGCTCTTTGGCAATCAAAGTATAAGATCATCTTCCCTTATATGCCTTTTGAGATAATGGCTTTAGCTTTTACTTCTTATCATCTTTGCAAACCATATACTCATTAAGCACACCATTATGAGTAACATGTCTATTGAATTGCCATGGTCTTCCAAGTAGCATATTGTAAGCATCCATTAGTAACGCATCACAAAGAACATCATCCACATAGTTACTAATTCTGAATGGGACTAGCATTTTCTTCTTCTCCTTCACTCCTTTATCCTTTTGGTTTGGGATGATTTATAGTGTACAATTGCAACTTTTTCACTATGTCATATTTGTGCAATAGACACTTTTTCTCCCACTTTACACTCGATCTTAAAAATCTTATCTTTTTTGTGTAATATCCCAAAATTTTGTGACATTTTCTTTCAATTGTTTAACCTTATATTCGAAACCTAACCTATAAATCTTAGCTTATTTATTTGATTAGTATTCTTTGACCTGTAACCCACATAAATTCTTAAATAATTTTTCTGATTATTCATCTTTTTTATTCTTGTTAAACCTATCCTAAACCCCTCGAACGTCTTCTCTTTCTTTTTCTTTTTTTCATCCCTTAGCTCCCTTCTACTTCTTCTTCTTCTTTTTGTTCTTCTTTTTTCTCCTCCTCCTTATTCTTCTCCTTCTTCCTTCTCCTCTTTCATCACTTGACTCATCTCTTTCTTTCTCATTCTTCTTCCTCCCAGCTTTGTTTGTGGTTGTATGGGTCACACAACCCAATTGTGTGAGCCTTATGCAACCTGTACCCCAGCCATATGCCAACCCATGTATCCATTATTCTACATCATAGCATTGGTGTGGTCATAGTCAGCACGCAATTTAAACCCTCTTATTATCAATTATAGCACTGGTAAATAAGGATATTATTCTAAACCAGGGATTGAGAGGGCTCACCTCTATTTAACTAGCTAAAAATAAAAATAAAATTCCTAAATAACACAAAATAAATAAATAAGAAAAATACTAATGGGGGTTATAAAAATAAAAGGAATAAATAAAATAAAATAAAATAAAATAAAAATAATAAAAATAATGGGAAACTGCATATATGATAAATACACTAGGGAATCCGAATTTCACCACTAGATTAGGTTAAAATATAATATTTATTTCTAAGTCATATTTTAATCATGAGAAAGATATCGACTAAGTTGTACACCAAAAGTAGGTCCATACACCTTATATTATTTCCCTTAACTAATTAATACGACAAAGCGCCAATATTAACCCTATTAAATATTAGCAGTATAGCAGCAACAAGCGGCTCCTATATTTAACTACATTTAATGCATTAAGTATAATTGAAAGGTTGTCAATCTAAGTACCCAAACTAGTACATAAAGCATGTCTAGCTGTATTTCCTTTCCTTGACCCACATGTATCTAAACATTTTACTACTTTGGTTAGAATCACAAAACTATTAGGTGAATTGTTATCTAACCTAGTTGTAATTTATACATATAAATTCTAGTATATTTATATGTCCACCTAGCAGGTAGACAATCCTACATACTGTCACTTATAAGGAAACCAGAACAAGGTATGCACGAAATAAATTATACTTGACAGAATTATATATATAAACGATAGCAATTAAAATAGAGTCAAGGAACAATCTCACAAAACAAAGAAAATAAAATTATACTTCAAATCCTAATCTAGGGTTTCAATTTATTCCCTAGTAACACATATTCAACCAGCCATAATTATTAAATTAATTACACATAAATATATATCTAAAATATAAATTAAAAATAGAGAAAGAAATAGTCGAAATTAATTTTGGATAAAAGATAAAAAATTTATCCAGATAAAAATTAATTTTATCTAAAATAAATTCTATCGGGTAAATTTTTTCCCTATTTTTCTTCCTTTCTGATGCTGAATTCTGTGTAATTAATTTCTTTTTCTTTTTCTTTCTTTCCGGCTGACGGCGGTAGCCTATCTGCTATGCGTTCCGTCTCGAAGTCCGTGCGACTCTGTTTGTTTGTTTGTCGCTTACCACAACCTTCGACCGAGCCTTCTGACGGCTGCTTCCTCTTCGCGCCCTTTTCTTCTATACCCGCTGACGACTCCTCCCTCTTCTCACCTCTCTATTGCTTTTTATTCCGTGCGGCCGCCTCTTCCACGCCAGCACTCCTTTTATTTTCATTCGTCTTCCCTTCTATGTCGTGCGTCGAGGTCTGCTGCGCTCCGTTTTGCCTGTTTGGCATCGTTTGTCTTTTTTTATTCGTCGTTCCCTAACCTTGGGGCCTTCGGCTCTTGGGCCGTTGGTCCAAAGATCCAATTCTTTTTTTTATTTAAAAATAAAATTTATAAAATAAAATTTAATAAAAATTAATAAATAATATTATATTATAAATTTATTTAATTATTATCATTTTAGTTTAAATAATAATATTTATGCAATTATTATCATTTCTACATAAAATTATAATTATTCACCTATATAACTTAAATAAAAAACTAAAAACTAAGATTATAAGGGTATAAAACATGTCAAAATATGAACTTATCAAGCATCGACCCCAGCCACCGTCCTTTTCTCGTTGAGCCTGCAACCACCAGTAGTAACCATCACCTCACCGTTCCTCTTCTCCATGTAGGCCTCACAATCCTCAATCGCAGCCATCTCATCTCCCACATAGACTGCCTCCATTGCAGCCCCTTATGGCGACAACTTTCACTACTGCCTTTACCTAGAATCGGTTTCCTCATCAACTGCCCCTCCTTGCAACGTGATCTTCCCTCACCACCAACACCACCATCTTCACTCTCTACGTATTCTCATTTCCCTACACCCCATGCCTCACCCATCCTCGCACCCATTTGAGCCAGCAACCACCACCTCCTTGCCCTATCATCGCCATCCAACACCATACCCAATACCTCATGCAACCACCATCCCTTCTCTTTTCCCTATAAGCTCAGTGCCTCTTCCTCCAGTCTTGGTTTTCCTTCCTTCCCTTTATTATAATGTAAGGATATTTTGGTAATTTTATTTGATAAATATTTAAACATAAATTATTATTTTATTGGTTAAATATTAATATGGTTAATGTTTTATTATTTTTCGGTATGAAATTTTGATTGGTGTAGACTAATAAATTTAAATTGGTTGTTTATAATTTTTATTTTTGATGGAAACTAGGTAATCCTTATACTTCACTAAAATGATATATATCATCACATAATAGCACATTAGGGTTTTGATATATAAATTGTGTTAAGTATATTTTAATTATTTGTCTAATAATGTTAGCATGACAATTAGTAAATGGGAGCATGTTGATTTATATAAAATATTATCTGTATAAAAGTAAGTTACAATAGTTTTAATATTAGAAAAAGATTATGTATGATATGTACGTGTAAAATGATAGGTTGAATATGCTTAGGCATATTTCCATATGGTTATTATCGATGTGTCTGTCATAGGTACATTTCAAAAAAATTATGCCTAATGGGTATTCTATTGTTAAGGATGAGAATATGTGATTTTAGATAGATTAGATACACATGTTAGGATTTTTACGTGTTATATAATGTGTAAGGGTAAAATGGTCATTTGGTGTGTTTGATAATTTATTTGCATGATAAATAATTTAATTATGGTATTTTATCCTTTTCATGAAAAATAAATAAAAAAATAAAATTAGTATTTATAATGGAAGAATAAGCGGTAATTGAGGTCTGAAGGGAAATTTGGTCAGTTTTGGCCTAATGCATTTGAATGTGAGTAATTGAACCTATGATGGCCTTAGTAGATTATGAAATCAACCTTAATGTTAACTTGGATTATGATTGTCTTGAGTAAATTGAAATGAGTGAAAATGATTAAGTATAGATGTTAGAACAATTTGATATTATGTGATTTCATGGTCACCTTAATAAAATATTAATATTTAAGTTGAAAGACTTTGAGATAGAAAATGGTGGCTCTTTAAGGATAGCTACCCTAAATATGTGATTTAGCCCATCATTGATATTGGATTTTTTTTGGTGTGCTTAAATTCTCCAACCAGGCCCTATATATTAATATATATATCTCTACAAACTTATAAAGGGTACACATACTTATGGATTCAGTATCCTTGTCAATAGGGTATTGTGCTACCTTTGTATGCTCGAGTAACCAAGGTACCTTAATGTCATTAGTTTGATAGTCAGTAAGATATTGTGTTGCTTTAGTGCGTCGGTATGATCGTAGTACCTTAGTATCTCTAGGTTGATGTAATCTCTCCTTGAGTAAATAAAAATAGAAATGATTATCATTAGATCAAAATGATTATTAGACTTGTTTGGAGGTAGCCTTTGTGATTATATGTGGTTTGGTAGCAACCTTCATGCCCACTTGTGGTTTAGTAGTAGCCTTTATGGCTACTTGTGGTTCGGTAGTAGCCTTTGATCCCTACCTATGATGTTATGTAATTTATTGGTATTAATAATGAGATATGTGATACATTGCAATTGTTATAGTTATTGGGTTGAGGCTGGTTCTGGTAATTGCTTCAGAGAGCATTATGTTCTAGATGAATAAGTATGAGTAGTATGTGGCCTTGGTGGAATTTAGTTATCAGATATAATTATTATATTTTAATCATTACATATATATTTTGATGTTTTATACATTATATTATTGTGATTCCTTTTATTTATTCTATGTGGGCCATTTATATTAGTTTTATAAAATGGGTTACTCAATACCGTTATACTAAAGGGTTCCTTTTTTTGATCCCCTGAATATTCAATGGGTAGTCCTCTTTGCATATTATCTTACAAGATTAGTTGAAGGATAGTAGTTAGGTTGAGAGTTATGGCTATCTAATGTCCTTTTTGGTGTCTTTGGTTTGATTGTTCATGGACTCTTGCGTCCTTTTGTATCTTGTCTCATTTAAGTCTTGTAACCATTGATATTGTTTTTATTCACAGTAATATTAATCTATTTTTTCTCTCTATTCTAATTCTTGTAGTTGTGTCATTAATTTAAGTGGAGTAACCATTGATCATCTCATTTGAGTCTTGTAACCATTGATCATCTCTTGCATTCAAATGGGATGTGGAAGGCTCCACATCCCATGGTAGATTTAAATTGTATTTTGCATTAGAGGGGTTATTTGTTAGCTTGGATCTCTTTAACTATTTCTCAAACTTGATTGCATATTTTGCCAAATCTTTAAATATGTCAAAGGGGCACACCTCTGCCTTTACTCTAAGGCCCCTGATGAAATCTAGCACACATTTTTTCTTCTCCTTCTTTAACATCACAAATAAGAACTAGTTTTTGAAACTCACTAACATACTCCTCAACTCTGAGCAATCCTTACCAAAGAATAGTCATCTTAATAAAATTCTCCTGTTCATATTCTCTAGGCACATTTTCTCTTCAAATATTTTTTCATATTATCATACTACACACTAGTATTTTATTTATTTATTTACAACATCACAATTTTGCATCATTTCTCATCATCAAGATCTTTAAATTCAAAAATATCCTCAATAATTTAAAACCATTCAAGAAAAGAATCAGGATTGAGATTGCCTTCAAAATCAGTTAAATCTAATAAAAGGCCCCGTTCTCCATTATCTTGGGATCGTCTTGTTACCAAATTGGGTCTCTCATAACTTCCCACGCTTTCCTCTTCACCCTCTTCCAACGGTTCATATCTTTGTAACCTTCTTCTCTGACTATGTTCGTTATATGGATCCTCATGATCTAGAGATTGGGCATGCAACCCTTGGGCTTAGAAAATTACGACTCTATCCAAAAATTCACCCATGGCTTACACTTGTTCTGACGAGGCCTTTATCATATTTGTAGGAATAGTAGAGAAATATATGTACCATAATTAAAATTAGAGAAAGAACAATTATTAATTTTTTGTTGTGTTGTGAAAAGCTACACTGCACTAAAGCGGATTACGACTTAACATCAGTGTCAATCATATACCCGTGTTCACCCCTACAGTTAACAAAATGACCCCCAATCTTGTGCACTCAAGATTGAAGGAAATGGACTTCACATATCTATTTTCCAATCATTTCTTTGTGTGAAAACGTGGGGGAGAAGGGAAGAAGAGAAAGAAAACTTTTGATTCATATATATGAAATTGGAGCCCAAGCACCCAATAGATAAAGAAAAACTTGAATAAAAAATAGTAACTATCCTCCTTTCCCTTAGTATTATGCTTCCTTTATTACTAGAATTTTAGATAATATTCAAAGTAGGAATGAAAAACTCAGAAGAAATTTTCTAGCCAATTCAAAAATAGAAGGAAAAATAACCAAACAGTCCAGAAGAGAATAAAGGTAAGCCCACAAATGTGGGATAGGGAAAATACGGGAGTAGATCAACATATGTTGTTGTGCCATTACTTCCAAAAATCCCCCGCCAATGGAAAAATAGTAAAAAAAAAATGCATAAGAAACAAACTAGGAAAAAGAAAGAATAACAAATGTTACGAGGATTGAATTGATATGTAGTGAAGTATGGTAACAGCTGCTTCTAGGAAGCAAACAAATCTTAAACTATCTAGAATATGAATGAGAACACCACAACATATGTATTACCTTAAAATTCACAAATTCCATGAACAAGCGCTATTAATGGCCTTGTGTACACCTTGGGTACTCATGAATAATCTAGAAAGAAAGCCTTAGTCTTTCATAGAAGATGACTCCACCTTCACACTCATTACTTAAATCCATCAATTGTATCTCAGAAGCACTACCATATGAGCTTATGGATTCATTAAGAGCATAAGAATGCTCAGCCTTAGTTATGTCAAATGGTGGGTTCATCAAGTCCATATAACAAGGACCACCTAAGATTAGGGCTATGAAATCATTAAGAAACTAAGCTCACCTTATAGTTAAAGCACTATCATGAGATATAGGGATAGAAATGTAGTGTAACAAAGTAATCGTATGGCTTCATTTGACCACAAGTGGTATATACCATACTTTCCACAACTCAAGGCTTAATCCCCATCCCCTTAATTATTTAAGGATAAATCTCCTCATTAGATCATTCATAAGAGAATATGTCATGTTTATCTCTAATATAAGAATATCACACTGTTCTTGTAACACCCCCAAAATTCACTACTAAAAAAATTTCGTTTAATTAAAAGAAAATTAGTGGAAGCAAATTAATAAACCGTGAATTTTGGGAGTATTACCGCCACACTTAGTACCATACCGGTTCACTCATACCGTTCCAGTACCAAGTGCTAAGGCTAAAAAGGTAAAAGACGATTTTACAAGAAACTGAAGCATATACAAATCAGAGAAGCGCAGTAAATAATTTACGAGAGTAAAATCAACCAATGGTGGTTACAAAATAACAATTACATTGAAGTTAAAAGAGATAAATCAAAACCCTAGAATTTACCGGATAGTACCTTACGCTCTTTCCCGAAAGCCCACTTGAATAGCATAGAAAACGACCTGAAAGGGGCACTACCCATTGAATAGGCAGGGTGTAACACCCCCATTTTTACTGCTAAAAATTTTCGTTTTGCGGAAGCGATAATTACAAAACCAATGGGTGTTACCGCCACACTCAGTATAAGTCTGGCATCCACTACCATTCTTATACTAAGTGCTAAGGCTAAAATATTTCTTTACTCAAATAACATGATAACAAAAGTCCGAATACAGAGAATAATAGATGAGTACGATACTAATTAAAAGCAACGTCAGCAGTCTACCAAAACTTAGGGGAGAATTACAGGAGGACATAAAAGTCCAAAACAATTGGAAACCAGATAACAGAAGAGACACCGGATATTCCTACGCTCTCAGAACGAACTGACAGCTTTCAACTGGACTCAGGAGCTGACCTGCAAAGTCCACTGCCCATTGAATAGGCAGGGGCCCACGAAAATGAACCCTTCAGTACTACGGTACTGAGTAACCCTTTATACTAAACTAATATGATAAACAGCATGGAACACATGCAAGACATGCCATTAACATTGTATAAGACATATACATATATATACAAGGATTGAAATACAACAGTTATTCAGATAATCAAATTCCATCTTGGTCACAGACTACTCATATAATCATATTCACTCTTCTGAAACAGCTAAACTTACCAAATGAAAAATCCAGAGATACTATCTGAAGTATGATTAGAAGAAAACCCTAATACAATGACCATAAGGTATCATGACAATATAGGGTATAAACATCAAGCTATATATGAGATGATCCAACATAATAGGCATAACAGATAAGCAATAGTCACTAGCTATATACTATTCATGCATGCTTATTTAGAGTATAATAACACTTAACAACTAAGCATCCCAATATGATTTCTGAAACAATAATCAAAACCCACTCTACACACGATTATAACATTTACAGAGCAATTCATGTCTCAGCATTACCCCAACCAATTATAGAACGTCACAGATATACTTACACGTACGGTATAACAAAATTCATACATCACAGGTATACTTACGGGTATAATATCATAACCAATACATAACGTCACAGATATACTTACATATAAGGTATAATAATATCCATAACCTCACAGGTATACTTACAGATACAGGATAACAATATACATAACGTCACGGTATACTTATAGTTACATGTAATAACCAAAACCATAACCTCATAGCTATATTACAGGTGCAGTATAATAAAATCCATCACATCACGTATATTTTCACAGACATAATACCAACACAGGTAGGCACAAAGGCTGCTACCCCAAAACCACAGGTAGGCACAACGGCTACTACCAAAACCCTAGGTAGGCACAACGGCTGCTACCGAAACCATAGGTAGGCACAACGGCTACTACCCAAAACCACAGGTAGGCGCAACGGCTACTACCAAAACAATCCAATATCCAATAATAATCGTTTCAAATCAAATCATATCATTTTCATTTTTATTTACTCGAGAGGGATACAATAATAACCCGGAGACATAACAGTACACCGGTCATACCGGCGCACAAGGCAACACGATACCCTCCAACCATCCAACCCAGAGGCATAACAGCACTCTGGTCATACTGATGCACAAGGCACACAGTACCCTCCTCACCTCAGACACCTAATCCTTAAGTATCGATACCCCCTATAGGGCCCGTAGGTCACCTATAGAGTAGACTAGGGCCTTACTAGGGCACAACCGGCACACCAGAAACCCAAATAAATCGAGGACTCCTACCTCGTCTCTAGGGTAGCTACCCCTAGAGAGAAACCATTCCCAAGCTCGAGGTCTTCCACTTTACGTATTAGTATTTTTATAAAGTGATCACAGATAACACACATTACACATTTATTCTCATTTCCATACTTGTTCATTTTTCCTTTATTCCCAATTATCCAAGTCAACCCTACGGTCAACGGTATAAAACAAGGTCCAAGTCAATACTAAGGTCAACCTACCAAAAGTCTAAGGCCATCCTATATTCAATTATTCACATTTGGGCGTTAGGCCGAAAATGACTAAAATGCCCCTGAAGCTAATAATTATCAAATTAGCATCCATTTAAATACTAAGTCTATCTTATTTATTAATCTATCATGAAAAGGCTAAAATGAATAATCTAATCATTTATTATATAATTTAAATCATCAATCATGTCAAAAGACCATTTTGCCCCTACATAGATTTCGGCATCTGAAACTCTATCATAAACTTTTGAAACGTACAAAACACATGATCATAAAATCAACAACAGATAATACATGTTAGACATGATTTTCAGGATAAATATCATATTACACAAAAATGACTAAATTGCCCTTAGGGCACACATTCCTAATAATCATTCCACAATTATATCTAAACATGCTAAACTAATAATTATATACATAATTATCATACCAAACATTCTCCCGTCATTAGAATTATTTTTAAGCCATACTTTTATACCCGAAGTATTTTATATAAGATAACATGCCCGTTTTTATCCTTTTTCATAATAATAATAATTAACACATAATTATATTGAAATAAATCATGATAAGCATATTTCATACACCAAAAACCTTAATGTATTATCACGTAATTTTTATCATTGTAGTAGAGTATAACGGTTACCTGAATTCCAGCAAAAATATAAGATTAGCGGTATCCGCTAAAATTTATTAGGTCCTGCAAATTAAACTTTTGTACCTAAAAATAATATCAAAAATATCAAATTAATATCTATCAGATAAAATAATAATTATAGTATAAAAATATTTATTTTTCTAAAATTACCAAAATACCCTTACAATTAATATTGGTACCCAAAAATTTATACAAAACACATGCAACTCACGCTGCTGTGCAGTGAGCCATGCATGCGCAGGGGGCACGGCTGCGGCTGGCGATAGGGTTGGCTGGGCTGCGAGGCAGGGGGAGGGAGAGGGCGGCAGAGGTGGTGGTCGGCGGAGCTGGTGGCTGGCTGGCGGTTTCTAGGGTGGTGCTGCTGCTGGTTGGTTGCGGAGAGGTTGGGCTGCGACGTAGGGAGAGGATGAAGGACTGCAGGAGAAGGGGAAAGAAAGGAGGGAGTTGTGGAGATGGTGGGATGGCTCGGTGGTGTAGGGCTGCGACGGACGGTGGAAGCTGGTGGGCTGGCGGGAGAGTGGTGCTGCGGGGCGACGGGCTGCGACGGGCAGAGGTGGCTGCGACCGGGGGAAATGATGCAGGGCTGGTTGGTGGTGACGGGATGGGCGTTGCTTGTTGTGGCTGCAGGAAGAGTGGAGAAGGTGTCAGGGAGAAGGGGAGAAGGCTGGGTTGGTTGGGGAGCTGGGCGCTGGAACAAACGGAAAGTGGTGGTGCAGGTCGACGGGTTTCGCATGGGAGGTCGGGAAGTGCAGGAAAATGGCGGGGAAGTAAAGGAGAAGAAATGGGGGGCTGGTTTGGTTAGGAAGATGCAGAGGGAGAAGGTGGCTGGGAAGGAATGGAGATGAGTGCTACACGGGGGGGGGGGGGTGTTAGCCGAGGGAGCTTGAGCTTTGTTTGGAGAAGAATTGTGTGTGCATGTATATACCGTAGGATTTGTTTGGCTTGGTTCGGGTAAAGGCGTCGAAGGTAGCAGGAGTAGAGCTGACATGAATAGTAGGTTGGGGGTGTTTGTTTTCGGTAGAGTGTGTGTCGTGTGTGGCGTGTATATATGTATATAATGTGGCGTGTATATATGTATATAAATGCAGAGGGAGACAGGGATATTATTTACGGGGAAGAGACAGCAAGGGAAAGGGAGAGAGGAAAAAGAAAAATATATATTATAATTATATATATATATATATTATTTTAAATTTAGTCCGAATAAATTAAAATATCGAATAGAAAAACAATCCGATTTAAGATAGATTTGAATAAATATATATATATATATATATATATATATATATATATATATATATAAATAATCAAAAATAAATTTTAGAAGCTTATTTTGGATTACGGGTTGCGGTTATTAATAAAATATTTTGGATAAGATTTACGGATAAAAACTAAGATTAAAATAAATAGTCGATTTCTATTAATTTTTTTTAGCCTAATTATTTTTATATCTAAGTCGTCGTGATAATATGAATAATAGTAACACTTTTAATTATCAAAAATAAGAACACCTTTAATATTAAATCTTATAAAATAATAATTATAACTAATCATACGATTATTATTTTATTATTAACGTTTCTAAAAAAACCGGGGTATTACACAGGGGCCCCATGAAGGGAACCCTTCAGTACTACAGTACTGAGTAACCCTTTAAAAATGCACTTAAAAATAGGCACGCAATGTCACACATGATATACTAGGATATCCGTTCATAACGACATATGTAAATATAACAATCAGATCCATACATTCACGTATTCAATTGGTCAATCAGATATTAATGGTGTATACGTCACATTCATCTTTGTCCATTCGCATACTTAACAAGTTAACCAAATATTAATAGGTCATAATGAATAATCGATACTTTAGGGCCTTAAGGCCATTAATCCATCATTAATCAATCATCTCGAATTTTAAATGTCCATGTGAGTGCGGGAACCCTACTATTATAGCCGGTGGACCGGAAATATATATACAGGGCAAAACGCTCATGGCCACTATTATTCGCCGGTGGGTCGGTCTCCAGGGCAGAACGCTCCTGGCCACTATTATTCGCCGGTGGACCTGTCTGGCCCCGACTCACAAGATATTCCACTATAAGTGATTAGTATCTTTCCCATATCTTATCGATTTTACGTTTGGTTTGCTGAGCATGGAATCCCCCACTATTATAGTCGGTGGACCGGACATATATACAGGGCAAAACACTCCTGGCCACTATTATTCGCCGGTGGTTCGGTCTCCAGGGCACCCCGGCTCCTAGCCACTATTATTCGCCGGTGGACCGGTCTGGGCCTGGCTCAGCATCTTTCTCTTTAAGTAATTAGTGTTTTAAACGTATCTTATTCGAAGGTATTCCACCCTTGACATGCATGGCTAACTAGATCCACACTTATCCTCCCAGGAGGGCACGTCCCATATCTTGAGACTTCTGCACCTCCTAACTCGGTTTTCTCCAAAAAACCCTAACTCGGGCCTATGTGGCCCATCCTTTTCTGTCGTACACATCCCGACTATTTTAACACCCCACACATCACGACCTATAGATCCAACCCTCACTTTCTATCCCATTCATTCTCTTTTTCTTTTTCCACCTTCTCACGTTAGGGTTTCTTCCTAAACCCTAGGTTGGTCTCCTACGCACCCTTATACTGTCCCACGTACTATTTTTCGCCTGAAGCTCCCAGACACCCAAACGACACTTCTGTTGCCTTCCTCACATCCCGAGGTAACTTTCCCTATGTAAATTCTGCCCCCATGTGGACTCTAACCATCCCATGCGAACCCTAGTTTGTCCCATACCTACATTTTCCAACTTACTTCCCCTTGGTCATCCTTCTCTCTCATTACTCTTTTTCATGCCTCCATTTCCGATTACCACATCAATTATCCTAGCATGCATGTCCCTAAGGGCCACAATCACATCACATCATAAAATATAGCATACCCATATCAACACATACCAAAAGGGGCACATGAACACACCTTGGTTCCAAGCCATACCACACGTGAAACAATTAAAATAATAACATATAGATCTCGACATAAAACTATACAGGGCATCCAAGGCATGTAGGACATATAGCATACATTCGACTTTAGCTACACCCTTACTCGGTTTAGGCTACCGAGCTATCTTTCACATAAATTAGGCCACTAAACGCCCTTTATAATCGTTACACTTAATATATTTCCCATTTAGTTGGTTAGATTATCAATTTATCCATTTCCTTTATTCTAATCAACAAGTCACCCATTAGTTGGTCAAATTACCAAATTACCCCCGTTCATTATCCTAATTACCAAACTACCCCTCTAGTTGGTTAAATTACCAAATTACCCTTTTATATGATCATTATTACCAAAGTACCCTTCTCCTTTATTAAATTATCAAATTACCCTTTAGTTATTTAAATTATTATTTTTACCCTTCTCAATTATTATAATTACCAATTCACTCCTTTCTAATTTCCACTCTTACCCCTTTGATTTACAAATTACCATTTTACCCCTTCACCATCAAATTTACCATTTTACCCCTTAACTCCCAAAAATTACTACATGGCCCTTTTACTTATAAAATTTCCATTTATCCTTAATTATGAAATTACTATCTTACCTCTTTTAATTTTCAAATTACCATTCTGCCCGTTATCACAAAATTACTATTTTACCCTCTAATTATAAAATTACAATTTTACCCTTTTATTACAAAATTACCAAATTATCCTTTTTATTACAATTTACCAAATTGCCCTTTCATTACAAATTTACCAAATTACCCTTTTATGATAAAATTTCCATTTTGCTCCTTTATTATAAAATTACAACTTTAACCTTTTATTATAAAATTATCATTTTTCCCTCTTCTTACAAAATTACCATTTTACCATTTAATCAAAAATTACTATTTTACCCTTTATTCACAAAATTACTATTTTTCCCCTTTAATTAAAAAATTACGAAGTTGCCCTTTGTTACAAAATTACCAAATCACCATTTTATTTCAAAATTACCAAATTGCCATTTTAATTCAAAATTACCAAATTATCCTTTTAATTCAAAATTACCAATTTATCCTTTCACTTACAAATTTACCATCGTACCCCTTATCACTCCACTTGTATTAAATTATTATTATTACTACATAAAATATTAACTTTAATCCCTCATCTTCAAATCTTATAATTAATGTAACATTATTTACACCCATATATATTATAGGCCATAATCGTGTACAAGATACATTAATAAAATTCACTAAGGCTCACAAAATACTAATCATGCAATAAAGATCACAATACCATAATAAAACATGGATAATACTTAACATTTTCATTAATAACCAACTTCTACCTTAAACAATATCTCCAAACATGGAACATAATCTATCATACTTCCTTTTCATCAACCAACTCAAGAAAACATATATAATATACTAGACAACATATATCAAACATAATACACATTGAAAATGCCTAATGTGCTAACATACGTTAATCCATGCATTTAAGCGGGATTTAACGGTTACCTCGATTTCCACCAAAAACAAACCTTATCGGTTTCCCGGTTTAAGGTTCAAGATTTGATTTATCAAAACTGATACCTAAAAATAATTCAAGACTTATTAGATTAGAAAAGATAAGAACCAAATCATAAGGCTCATAACACTTAATTAATCAAATAATTAAACTAAAATATTTTTATACCTTAAAAAATATTAAACAAGTAAACCAAAGAGGGCAGAAGCTCATACTGCCCATGCAGCATGAGCTGCATGCAGAGAAGAATAAAAAAAAAAGAGGGCCTCGAAGGTGGTGGAAGTAGGGAAAATGGGTATTTTCGGGTTGGTTGTTTGGGGCTAGAAAAGTAGGTGGTTGGGGGAGGATTTTGGGCAAGGGAATGGTGCAGAAGTGGAGAGGGGGTGTAGGTGGTTGTCGGGGATGGGTTGAAGGTGGCTAAGGGCGGTGGAGGCGGCGGCAGCAAGGCTGCGAAGGCGGCGGCCGAAGTGGGGGTCGAGGTGAAAAGCTGGCGAGGAAGGAAAATGGGGAGGGCAAAAGAAGGCATTTGGGTTACGGTTTCGACCAAAGGAGGATTAGGGGTGGTAGAGGAGGTTTCAGGGATTATTATGGTGGCTTAGGTGGTGGAATTGACGGCGGAACGGCGGCATATGGGGGCTGCACAGGGTGGTTGCCGAGAAGGAGTGAAAGGGAGAGAAAAGAAGAGAGGAGGAAGGATGGGGCTGCGGGGTGGCTCGATGGGGACTGTAATGGTTCGAGGGTGAGGCAGAGGGTGGAAGGAGGTGGTGCAGGTGGTGGTTGAGGCAATGGAAGTGGTGGTTGAGGCAACGGAAGTGGTGGAGCGGCGGCGGCGAAACAGAACAGGGGGAGAGAAGGGAGGAGAATAATGGGAGAAAAGGAGAGGCTCGGGGGCATGGGGGAGGCTCGAAAAAATGCAGAAAGGGCAGGGAAGGAGGAATAAATAGAAGAGGAAGAGAAGGGAAGGGATAGGGTGGCTCGAGGGGTGTCGGTAGGGTGGTAGGGGAATGGAGTTACAGGGAGAGGGAGAGGGAGGTGTCGGTAGGGAGAGGGAGAGGGAGACAAGGATGGTGGGATCAGGATGGGCAGAGAAAGCGACGCGAGGGAGAGAGAGAGAGGGAGAGAGACAGGGGAGTCAACGGGGGAGAGGAGAGGGAGCTGTAGGTGAGATGGCGGCAAAAATCTCGCCGGTAATGGAGAACGAAGACGAAAGGAAGAAGAAAGGCAGTCCAGCTGGTGCTGGGTGCTAGCGAGACGGGTGGACCGGCCGAAGGAAAGAAAGAGCCGACCCAGTCGAAGAAGAAAGAAAAGAAAGGAGGAGGGGCGGCCAAGCTACGCGCAGGAGAAGAAAAAAAAAGAAAATGGGCCAGGCCCAAGCGCCGGGGAGGGAGAGGGCAGGCCGGCGGCCCAAGGAAGGAGAAAGAAAAAGAAAGAAAAGGGAGAAGAAGGAAAAAGGGAAAAAGGGAAAGGAAAAATTGTTTTAATTAAAATAATTTAATTTATAAATAATAAGGTAAAATATTTTTGGGTAATAAATTTATTTAACAATTTAATTGAAGTATAAGGATTTAAAAGGGATAATTTTAGTAAAATAATAATTTGGAAAATTATTTAAATATTAAGAGTATGATAAAATAAATAAATATTTATTTTAATTTATTAAAATATTTATACCAAATTTCATACACTCAAAAATCCATAAAACAATTAAATTAAAAATATTTAAAAGCTAATTCATCCAAAATAAAATTTATTTATTAAAATATAGGGTTTTAAAAAATTTGAGGGATTACAGTTCTTTAATAGTTCTCTTACATAATCGTGTCCTACATGAATATATCTCATCTTACCACTATACACATTGTTCCTGGCAACACTAATAGCTATCTACATATCACAACGTAAGGAAATCAACATTCTTGGTTTCCTCCATAATGGCACATTGAATAATAGGTTCCTCAATCATTTTTCCTCTTAACCAGCTAATTAATGGTAATAAAATCAGACTCAATTATAGACTACGCAATACAATTTTGCTAAGTCAACTTCACTGGCATAGCTCATCCTCTCAATGTGAAAACATATCTGCTGATGGAATTGACCTCATTATTATCTAAAATCTAATTATCATGATAAAATCCTTCTAACACAATAAAAAATTTATAAAAATACAAACACCAATCCTTAGTACCTTGAAGGTATCTAAGTAAATAACAAAGTGCAGTCTAGTGATCTTTATCTAGGTTCTAAGTATACCTATTCAATTGACTCAGAACATATTCAATGTCAAGTATCGTACATTTCATGAGGAACATCACACTATATATACTTTTAGCATATTCTTTTTGTGAAACACTAGAACCTTGGTTGTTTTCCAAATGAATGCTAGGATCATAGGGATTTTTAATAGGCAATTGATCATGATAATAAAAATTTTCCAATATCTTATCAACATAGCATCAATGACTCAAGAAAAATCCATTCTTAGTTTTTCTCATTTGAGTACCTAGAATTATATTATCTTCCCCTAGATTTTTTTATATCAAACTGAGAAGATAAAAATAATTTTTTCTATTTGACCACAATCACATTTGTACTAAGAACCAATATGTCATCAACATACTAATATATAATCACATACTCACATTCAAACATCTTGGAGTAAATACAAGAATCAAGTTTATTTACTGCATAACTATCATTCACTAAATTTTGGTCAAATTTTTCATACCACTATTTAGGAGCTTGTTTAAGGCTATACAATAAATTTCTCAATCAACAAACTTTATTCTCCTAACCTTCAACCACACAGCCCTCAGGCTACTCCAAAGAAATTTCTTCTTTAAGGTTACCATTCAAAAATGCAATTTTAACATGTATTTGATGAACTACAAGTCCATGGATAGAATCTAAGGTGGATGAAGAATGAATAGTGAAAATATTAGTTATAGAAGAACAAGTATTAAAAAATCCAACCTCTTTTTTTGTTTATAACCTACAACTACCAAACAAGTCTTAAACTTATCAATGGTTCCATTGGTTCTCAATTTCTTTTAAAAGACCCATTTATATTTACTTGGCTTACGCCCTCTAGACATTTCAAATAAATCCCATGTGTGATTATACATTATTGAATAAGATTTATTTCTAATTGCTTCTTTCCAAAAACTAGTATTAACTAAAGATAGTCCTTCATTATATGATTTAGGATCTTCTTCAATAATAAATGAAGACAAAAATTCTTCATCGATCTTATTTATATCAACATTCCTAATAAGAAAAGTAGTCACAAAATTAGGTCCAAAACTAGTTTCTTTCCTACGTCTTTTGCTTCACCTAGGTTCAATAACATCATCATCATTTTGAACAATAGAGTAAGAAGTCAAATTCAAAGGCATAGAAGGAGCATTAACTAGCTATATCACATGCATTCTTTTTCATGAGAAACATGTTTTCAAAGAACTTTGCATTCCTAAATTCACAATTAGAATGCTCATTTAAGCATAAGTATCTATAAGAAACATTATTTTGAGCATAGATAACAAATGCAAAATCAAACATCTTAGTTCCCGTGTTAGTCCTTCTAAAATTAAGTAAGACAACCTTAGCTAGATGCCCTTACACTTTTAAAATTTTAGGTTAGGTGCAATGCCTTTCCATAGATCATAGGGTGTTTTATCTAGCTTTTTATTAGACATATGATTCAAAATATAACAAGAAGATAAAACAGCTCCCCCCATATGGCCAGACATACTAGAACTCAAAAGCATATCAATCATCATTTATTTAAGAATCCAACTTTTCCTTTTAGCTACGCCATTTTGTTGTAGGATATAAAGAGAACCAGTCTCATGTATAATAACATGACAACAAAAAATTACTTTAAGAAGCTAGTTTCGTATTCACCACTCCTGTTAGACCTAAGCCTCTTTATCTTATTGTCTAATAGGTTTTCAACTTCTACTTTGTATTTTAAGAACATACATTCAACCTCATCTTTAAACCTATAGAGGTTATCCTTAGTATATCTCAAGTAATCATCAAGAAAAATTACATAATATCGTTTACCTCCTCTACTCTTGGTGTTCATAAAATCCATTAAGTCCGTGTGGACCAACTCAAGTAGCTCATTTGCTATATTAGTTACATGTTTAAAAGGATTTTTAGAACATTTAGCTTCCACATAAGTAGAACACTTCTCATAATCATTAGTATTTAACACATTAATTAAGGTCATACATTTTAGTTTATTAATGGAAGCCACATTCATATGCCCAAGCCCACCGAGCCATAAAGAAATAAACTTAACTAATATTTGTATCTAATGGACAAGACAAGTCTAATTAGTCTAAAAAATATCCATCCATCAATTAGGCTAAATATTATTAAATAACAACCAAATGATGGTTCAAAATTAAATCCCAATAATAAACTCATTTGCATTTAAATAACTAAATGCCAAACAATGCACATAAAATCCTATACACATATTAATTGGAAAAAAAGTTAATATCAAATTTAATTTAATATACATTATTCATATTTGTAAACAACCCACTAGTAATGGTTGGCTATTAAACCACTAAAATGTAACCATTAGTAATTAAGATGCCACCGAACTTGTTAAAACTCATTCATTATAATAGTTATAATTATAACGGTTGCACTCCTTTAATAGTCATAACAAAGGAGTAAAGTAACCATTTACTATTTTCTACATTGAACCAACACAACATATTGTAATGGATATTTAATTTCCAAAAAAAAAGTAAGTGTTTACTAACAATTTAGTAGTTTGAATAGCACATAAGATATACCTTAAAACACAAATTAATGCAAAATAAATATAATCAAACAATTTTCAAGTGGTGCAGAATTAAAGACCCCAAAAAAATGAATAATGGTAATTTATCACAATAGAGAATTGCAACAGAAAAAAATAATATTCAACGACTCCAAATGAGCAACAATCAAGCAGAAAAATAATATTGATCACCAATTGAATGCAACAGAGCAGAAGAAACCATCAAATTGATCAAGTAAAAGGTAAATTCAATCTGAGCAACAATACTAAACACAAATTAAATAGATCAAACCACACAAAAACTCAACCACAAAAATATCGAGCATGTATAGAATGCTATGTATACTACATAATAATTCACTTTTGATTGTAAGAATAGTAGAGCAATATACGTACCAGAATTGAAATTAGAGCTAAAAACGCTTATCGATTGTTTGTTGTGTCATGAAAAGTTTCACTTCTCTTAAAACAAAATACAACTTAACCTTGGTGTCAATCACATATATCGATTCGCTCCCAAAGTTAACACAATGATCTCCAATCTTGTGCACTCAAGATTGAAGGCAGTGGACTTCGAAGATCTAATGCCCGATCATTTATTTGTGTGAAAATGTAGAGGAACAAGGAAGATGAGGAAGAAAATTGTTGCTGCATATATATGAAACTGGAGCCTGAGCGCCCAATAAATAGAGAAAAACTTGAAGAAAAAACAGTAACTTTCCTCTATTCTCTTGGTCTTACATTTCCTTTATTACCGAAAGTTTTGAAAACGTTCAAAGCAGGAACGAACAACTTGGAAGGCATTTTCTGGCCAACTAAAAAATAGAAGTAAAAATAAACAAACAATGCAGGAGAAATGAATGGTAAGCCCACCGATGTGGGATAGGGAAAAGGTAGCAGTTGCTCAGCAAATGCTATTGTCACATTGCTTCCAACAATGTCCTCCAACCGGATGGTGATTGACACTAAATTGGTACGTGTACGACCATGTCCTCACTAGTTCATTGATGGTTCAACCAGCGCATGCCTGGATCAGGTAGTTGAGTCGAAGTAAAAGCGGAGGGTGGCAGAGATATGGGTCGATGCTTTGTGTCGGTCAGGTAGTTGTAACACAACGTTTGGTTGAACGGCAACAACTGCACCGATCGAGGCAGGGATGAGTTAGGTTGTTGTTGTGTGGTTGTTCCTGGTCGCAGACGAAATGAGAAGCCCATGTTTCCGGGTTCGTTAAGGGAAGTAGGAGTACTAACCAAGACGCATTATGGAAGGAGGTGAGGATGGGGCGGTGAGGGTTGGGCTGGGCAAGTTTAGACAATGTAGTTGATGGTTGGTGCCGTCCACCGGTAAACCGTTCACTGAGACTGGTGGAAGATAGGAGGGTTAGAAAGGGAGGTTGTGCGCCGTATTACTACGGCCGATGGCCAGGGTCGATGTCTCTAGTTTTTGCGGTGTTGTGTTGGTATGAAGGGACGATGATGATTAGAGTAAAGGACAATGGTTCGGTGGCTGTTGGACTAATGGAACGATCTTTCAATGATCACCGACAAGTGGGGAAGGATGGATGATCGATTGGAGCTGACTATGGGTAATTACTGGATCGGGGCGATCTAGTTTGCGTGACTCTAGGTTTGGGTGCGAAGGGGATCTCATTCCTTCCTTATGTTCCTTTCCTTATTTTTGGATTTGATATCAAATTGGACTATATGGCTAGGGAAACTTCCGGGGATTCCATTTGAGACGGGGAAGTGTCGATTGGTGTTAGTAATTGGCATCGACCGGGTGAAGACGTAATCGTTCGTTGAGGACTGGCGTGGGCAGGGCGGATCAAATGAGATGGAATGGTGATGGCAGACCCAGTTGGCAACAACCAATGATGTGTCTGGGACGTGGATGATGCTGATGATAGATGATAAAAGGTTGGACGGCGAGGAGGGATGAAAGATCTTCTTAGAAGGTCGGGGTTTGGTGGAATGTTGGTGCGTTGGGTTAGTACGAGTACCTGGACGGCGAGAGGGTATTGTGGTGATGAAGAAGTGCAGAAGGTTAGCGTGGGATAATGGATACGTCTCATCGGCTAATCCACACAAGCAAAGATGTGAGAAATATTTAGCAAGAATTCACACAGAAAACCTGCAAGATAATCGCTTTAATAACTTCAGAATTACCCTCCTCATCCTTATATAAATCAGGGCTTTTATAACCTTACATGAAATCAACCAATTATCTTTAATAGCTATATGATCCTAAAAGATATACGTTGACAACTAGATATAGATAAAAATACTAACAAACTCTTGTGTGATATTATCTAACTAACTAAAATAATATAATTAAAAAAGACTCCATGAATCTGGCCAATGCAAACCCGATGCATACATAATTAAACATCATCCACAATAAGCAACATAACCATCTGTTGAGGTTCAAAATTTCAGGGTATGATCCTGCATCCTATACTCTCATGTGAATGGTTGTGGGTTAAAGTCTAGGAGAATACACATTGTGGTTAAGAAGTATAAACATCAACTAGGCCCAGGAAAGATGAACATCCACTAAGAGGAGAATTTAAGGTGAAGAAGGATAAACATCAACTTAGATGAGAATACACATTAAGTTGTTGCTTTAGTACAAAGAAGAATAAACATCAAACTAAAGAATACCTACCTAAGGAATGATACACATCAAGTTTGAGATGGATAAAAATAAACCGAGAAAAAAAAGCATATCAAACATTACCTTATAAAACATACTCAGTTGTGCTGGACTTTCGCATTCTAATTGTCGCTTATATGTCACGGTCATTTTATTTGGATGCACCATGCAAGGTCCACATGGGTGCATAATAGAATTTGCATTAAGTTGACGAGCACTAGTAGATCTAGTAGCCTTAATAAACCAACTAAATAATATAATTTTGCCCAACTATTGGTAATTATGGTACTAAGCTATTATATAGTTTTTTGTCTAGTTAACATAAATTTTGGTCGTTACTTCTTAGCCCCATCTGTAAATTAAATATATTTTAAATTAAGTAAATCATAAAAAAAATATTGTATACGGTGGTGGGATCTTCGAATAATTTGGGACAAGATAATATTTTTTAGGTTCAGATTAATTGGTACATAATAGGTTAATTTATTTATCATGTGTATATTTATTAGTATTGATATTTAATCATTGTTAATTTATTGGATTATTATCTAGTGAGCATTTGCTAAATGAATTATTTCTAGCTAATAGAACTTTGAAACATACTCTATATATACATATGTATATGTAAATAATTATATACTTTATTTTTGATATATTTAAATTTATGAGTTTTATGAATGTAGGTTTATATAGATGTTTCTTTTGTAAAATTATTTGAATCATATGGTAATTATGTGTTTTCATGTATTGGTTACTAATCATACAAAACATGTGGAACGAACTTGCATTTATATGTACGTGGTGTCATAACAAATTGTGGTTTATGTGATTTTAGGATAATATTATTTATTCATGAGCTTTGATAGCTTATTTTGTTCCAAATTATGATGTTGGTTTAGGGGTAACTTGAGTGGCCTACCCTATTTGCTGAAAAGTTATATAGTAGAAAAATTATATTTTAAAAAAAATATATTATATATGGAAGGCACAAGTCATCAAAGCTATTACGAATTACTATTTTTATAAGGTGTTAAATATAAAAGATACCTAATATTAGAAAGGTGGATGTTTAAGTGATGTACCTAAACACATCGATTGATCCAGCTAAACCCATCAACTATTTTCTATGAACACTTGACTGATTGGACCAAGTAGTTAACTAGTTTCGTTGTGTGTTTTATTTTCCTTAGGTATAGTGCGAGTAGACCAATTGACGGGTCCCATAAACAGATCAAATGGTTTCGTCTGATTTTTTCCATATTTATTTATTACTAGTTGGTCTTTATTTAAGGCTTCTATATTAACTTGTGCATTAATTTCTGACATTACATCATGATCTTGGCAACACATAATTAGAACTAATGAAAAATAAAATGAGGAACATTGTGGTGTGGCTTGGATGCTTTGTTTGGTTGAATTTTTTGTTATCTGTAGACACCCAATTTGGTGGCTTATAAGCCTTGAGTTGAGTTTGGTGTTAACTCTAAAAATCCAATTTATTATTACTAGAATTAAGTTGTGATTTGTGATTTCACTTAATAATTTTAATAATGGAAATTACGATTTCATTCAAGCCTTTTTTTTTGAATCTCAGGGCAGCTAATCGGGATTTAGTGAGCGGGTCACAATATGTTTTTATATTTTCTCTAACTACTTATTTCCTTCTCTAATAGGTTGTGATAATTAGGAGGTATGCACGTATCTTTGAGGGTAGGATAATGTAGTGCTAACATGGCATCGATGTCCGGCATTGGTGTCTAGCTAAGGTGGGTGAGGTATCTCTATACAATCCTCCTACCACTTCTTATGTCCATCACTTAGGTGGGTGTAGTATTCTAACTTTTGTCTAACCCTCATGGCAGAAGCATTCAAAGTGTGTTGGGTGAGGTATTCTAGTACATTCCCCCTTGCTATATTCTTACCACATGTCATGGGTATGGTATCCTAATATGTGTTAGCCCTCATGATAGATACACTCAAGGTGTGATGGGTGTGGTATCCTATTATGTGTATTATACTACCATGACTTCTATCCATGGTTGAGAACTAGATGTGACCAAACCAAATATCTTAATAATTGGAAAGTATGTGGCCACTAAATATAGGATTAATAATATGGTTTCTTTTATATGAATATAATGCATGATATGTATTATTATTTCTGTCATGATTCTTATGTGAGAATGCCTTATAATATGATAATCATGAGCTAGAAGTTATGTTTACCAAGTATGTCTTACACCATGCTACTATGTGTCATCAATGTGTAGCATAAACTATTACCATGTTTTAGGTAGCTTGTTTTACCAGTACTTTACCGTATTGATACTACATTTGTGTGATCACTATGATGAAATAGATTCTATTCCAGTGAGTAAATGATGATTTTGTAGGGTTATAATTTTCAACTACAGTATGTTAAGGATGATGAAGTGGACCAGTAACTAGCCATTACCTAAGGATTGAGGTTTATATTTCTTTTAAATTAAGAGTTAGGTTAACCAACTTAGATATATTTTGTCCATTTTGTTGGGATGCTTTATTTTTTTGGTTATTTAAACTATTAGATTTGGTTCCTATATTTGAACTTTGTAAATCTCTCTCTTATCTATACTATTCTCATCCTTGTTATTAATTACTATTATATTATCAAAGCATGCATTTCTTTTTTCATCATTTTTTTCCTTATATCAAACCTAAGTTAGGTAATAATTGCACCTCTCTCATGGTTGATGTAGCGGTGACATCCCTAGATTTTATTTTTTTTAATCTTTTGTATTGTCTTCAAAACAAATTTTGTTAGTTCAAAAATTCGAGGTGTTACAATGCATGTGCCATAGTAGCATATGAGTTTACATTTAGAACCAAAGGTCGGTTTCTTGATTTGTTTTGTAGTTATTTGACCCCTAGAATGGTAGAAGCATTAGTTTGCACAAAGAATTGGATACAGACATTTTCAAATAGTCCTCAAGTAGAGGAGATGATTGAGGAGATCAAAAATATTGAAGCTAGTATTCTATTACTCTGTCTTATTAATACTTTTTTAATGTCCTATGTGCTTTGTTTACCTAATTTTTATCTATTTTCTTATATTGTAGGCCCACTGCCTATTGTACACATTGACAAGTTAAATATTTTAAAGTTTGAAAACCTAATAATATGAATATGACAACTCTTTTAGTTGAAAAATCATATAGTAATTAAAATTATTTTAGTTTTTCTCATTAGTAATTTACGAACTTTAGACTTTTATTGTATTTGTTTTATAGAATTTCAACTTTTATTGTATTTGGTTAATGGAATTCAGACTAAGACATCACACCTAGTACTTTCAAATTTTATTTTTATTTAATTAAAATACGTTAAAATATTCAAATTAATTTTTATTTTAGATATTTGGATAAATTTGTGAAGAATAACTCGTTTAGGGTTTCAAATATTCGGATATTGGGTATCAAATCTAAAGTATCAAATTTTTGAATATCCGATTAAATACATATTTTAGTTGAAAAATAGGCATTTTTTAAATATTTGAATGTACCGAATATATTCGATATCCGTATCAATTTTTTGAATATCCAGTATGACTAGATACGGATTTAGATTATCTAATATCTGACCAAATTGAATACCCTAAAAAAAATATCTAATAGGATACATATAATCATTTTTACACAACACCACTTAGGTCATAATGGTCATAATCTTCCTTAATGCAGTAGTTTTTTTAAGCTTCCTCAGTTAAAGCTTGGGAATTCTATTTGATTTTGTTTGTGGTGAGTAATATTTGTTCTCAAGTTTTTTTATCCATCGCTTGAGGTATTACCCTACTTTTATCAAATAATAATAATAATTAAATAGCACAAAGTAGAGTAGCAAGCATATTATTGCCTAGATAATAGTTTACACCGTATTATATACATGAGGATGGGAAGAGATCTATGGTATAGTGCTACCATCTAGCAAGTTGTTTTTAACACCCCCAGGGAAAAAACATAGGGGCATACGAAAAGCTAGATAGCAAAACCAGAGAGCAAAATAACTAATTAGGTGATATAAGCTTAAATGTGCTAATTTTCTTTTGTGGATATGATCATCAGGAGTTTATAATAGAAAACAACCCTAGGAAATTGTAGTAATAAATTTACCTGATAGAGGACAATTGAGATCACCGGAGGGGAAAAGGAGGGGATAAGCAAAAGAACACTAGGACGGGAAAAATGGGAGATGGGGAGCGAAAAAAGTCTGATGAAATGAGTATCCGGTAGTAACACTAATTGAAGAAGTAGCAACAGTAGCAACACATTGCAATTATTATTATCTCTTAATCTTGGATTGATATTCGCAAGCATGGAGAACAACATTGTCATCCAATAAATAAATTTAATTAATCACGAACACCCAATTAATTATTAGGTCTGATAGATTAATATAATCCATATATAGATCTGATAAGGTCAAATGCTAATCTATCAAGATTAATATAAAATATATTGCAGAAGTGTACCTAAATCCATACCAACAACTAAATTATCGGGTACCGTTGAATCTAGTATTAAATCCAAATGGGCAGAACTATGGTCTTCTAGATCACATACATGCTCGCTAGTGTTCAATGATTGATGGGACTCAATCGAAATGAAGTACGTGTGACCTAGGGACCATAACTATATATATATATATATATATATATATATAACTGACCTGTTATCTATCAGGTCATCCTAGTTCGGTTCGTCAACAACCTAGGACTCCCACGGTCTCTACATATATCGGTCCACATCTAATTAGATACATTAATCCCAATAACTTATACATAAATATGATCACTTATATATAGGCTTAATATAAACGACAACCCACAATTCTTATAGTTCACATATAAGCATAATATATTAGATAAAATTCCTACAATCTTCCACTTGGGATATATGTGTAACCTTATAACCACGAAACCGAATGAGCTCAATATTATTGTCACAACAAAATGTATCTATAACCAATCCGGTTCATTAGTCACACCAACATAGGATCAAAGCGGCTTTCGTCACATTTCTTCGCAACTATACTTGCAATGATCACATATACAAATATAACTAAATGACATGGATCAAGATATGGATGTGCAGTATGGAAATTTCATGTAATGTGATCATTAACATGCCTATTCCCAATTATTCTACCTTAAAACTTTAGTGAGATCAAATCACAAACAAAGACAGAAAAGAAATAAACCGAAACTTTATTTCTGCAGAAAACATATGGTCAAAAATGTCCATAAGCCAAAATAAAGTATCCATACATAAAGCAAACAAAGTGAGAGACTCCCACTGAAACTAAACATTATTAGTTGATATAACACTCGTATGAGCAATATGCTCAAGAAACTGTTTGGGTGGTAAAGCCTTAGTGAGTGGATCCACTATCATGGAGTCTGTATTAATATGCTCTAATTCTCCTTTTTGTACTTTCTCTTTACCAACTAAGAACTTGATATCGATACTTTTCGATTTCGTAGAACTTAGGTTATTATTAGAATATTGAATTGCGGCCTTATTGTCACATAACAACTTGAGTGGTCTTTCAATACCATCTCCTATACACTACCTTGTGACAAAATTTCATAGCCGTATACCATAATTAGAAGACTCATAGCATGCCACAAACTCTGTTGTTATAGTGGAAGAGGTTACAATTGTCTGTTTAGAACTCTTCCAAGAAACAGCTCCTCCAACCATTAGAAAAACAAAAACCTAATGTGGACTTCATACTATCCTAGCATCTAGTAAAATCGGAGTTAGTGTATCCTATAATCTCAAGCTTGTCTGACATTCGATATGTGAGCATATAATCCTTTGCTTTCTATAAGTACCGAATGACCCGTTTGGCTACTATCCAATGCTCAATTCCTAGATTACTCGTATATCTACCCAACATCCCTGTAACACCCCCAAAATTCACTACTAAAAAATTTCATTTTAAATGAAAGAATTAACGGAAGCAAAATAATAAAACTGTGAATTATGGGGATATTACCGCCACACTCAGTACTAGACAGATTCACTCCTACCGTTCTAGTACTAAGTGCTAAGGCTAAAACGGATTATCATCAAACAAAAGCTAATACTTAAAACAAGGATTCATAAGGAAGTTAAATAGTTCACAATATAAAATTCAGAGTACGCGTAAAAAGGTTTACAAGCAAAAAGGGTACATAGACAAGGTTCTCAAGGAACATAAAGTATCGTACGAGAGAACATAACTAAAATAAAATGATACAGGGTAAAACAAAGTGAAAAAGAGAGTTCGGCCATGTCGCTCTCGGTCCCCAGGCCAAGTCTAGGCTCAATTCTCAGCCCCGCCCGATGCCTCGTAAGAGTCGTAGACATCGAAGATATCATCTCTTACCTGCACAAACTTAGGTGGGTCCTCTACTCGTGGGAATGAGAAGCACCCATAAAACGGGTGGTCAGTACGTTATGTACTGAGTAAGGTAACAGATGCACTAAGGCCAGCATACGAATCACACAACATAGTACACATGGCATAATCACATAAGCAACATGTAGTAAAACAGATGATAAAGGCTAGCTATAGTCCGGACAGACTTATTCTTTAGATCTCTGGTAAATATAGAGTCAATTCACATCATAGTATTTATCAATTCATGTGAGTGCAGGAACCCCACTATTATAGCCGATGGACCGGTCATATAGGGAAAGACGCGCCTGGCCACTATTATAGCCGGTGGACCGGTCATGCAGGGCAAAACGCTCCTGGCCACTATTATTCGTTGGTGGACTGGTATGGCCCTGACTCACATGATGTTTCACTGTAATTACTTCGTATCTTTCCCATGACTTAACATCACAATTATGTTTGGTTTGTTGAGCACAAAGACCCCCATGATTATAGCCGGTAGAACGGTCATGCAGGGAAAAATGCGCCTAGCTACTATTATAGCCGGTGGACCGATCATGCAGGGCACCCCAGCTCCTAGCCACTATTATTCGCCGGTGGACCGGTCTGGGCCCGGCTCAACAACATTTCTCTTTAAATGATTAGTATTATATTCGTATCTTATTCGGTAAGCAATTGACCCTTGACATGCATGTCACCAACCCTCTACTTCGATCCTCCCGAGAAGGCCCGTCCCATATCTTGGGACTCTTGCGTCCCTTATCACACCCCGATATCCATTCCCCTTTTTCACTTACATATAATGAAAACAAACTCCTAAGGATGTGGGTTAAGGCCCAACACCTTGTGACATCAAACTTCACCCACTATCACTCTCTAGGGTTTCCTTTGAAACACTAATTGGACCTATGTGGCCCAATTTCCTCTTACCTTACTACCATTAATTCATTTATCGTCCAACACCTCATCTAATTTAAATTTAACCCCAAATCATATCATTTTAATCATTGATTTCGCAGGTGATTGAAAAACCCTAGCTGGCCACTCCAAACCCTAGCACATTTCTTCCCCCACAAGTAATATGTCTACTTTCCACCTAACATTACTTACTTCCCATGGCATCCATACTCATCCCTCATATATTAAATTTCCACTCTTAACCCACTACTCCACTCTTCCTTAATTGTTCTTACTTCCACATTTTCCCCCATATTAGGGTTTCCTCCCAAACCTTAATCAAAGTCTCCTATACACCTTACACCAACCTACGTACTATTTTTCATCCAAAGTTTCCAATCACTCAACAATTCTCCCCTTACCTTACTTACACCTTAAAACAACTTTTATCACGTAAAGATCATTCCCATGCAAACTCCATCCACCCCATGCAAACCCTAAAAATTTCCCATGCAAATTTCACATCCCTCATTTTTAATCATAATCTCTTTTTAATTTTCCCTCATGGATCATGAGATAATTAGGTCAATCTCATGTCCCCCCTTAGTCAACTCACTTTGCATTTTCCCCCTTTTATCCTTTCACCCCACATCATATTATTAACATCCTAACATGCATGTCCTAGAGGGTCACATCATATAATATCATAACACAACAGAACAATCATTATGCACATGTCATAAGGAATTCATATAAGCATACCTCAACTCCAAGCTACGCTACAAGTAATTATTCATTAAAATCATATAGTACACACCATGCATAACACATGGCACACAAGGCACATAACACATGTATAATTGATCTTAGCCACATCCTTACCTAATACGACACCGGTCTTGGAGCACGTTCCTACGCCTCCTCCGGGTTTTGACTTGATTCGCCTATAAGAGGGAAAACTATGGATTAACTTCCCTCTAACCAAAATTACTATTCCTCCTACCTTACCCTTATCACAACTTATTATTAGGGCTAAAAATAATAATATTACTTTTATAAGTAAAAGTAGGGTTATTATTCCTAAGGTAGCTAATCATGCTACTACTAATCAAAAATAGGTCTTAATAGCTACAATAATTTAAAGTAATTATAATAATATTTATATTATTAATGGTAATAGTTTCAATGTTACTAATAATGATAATAGTAGTAGTGATATTAAGGTTAGTGATATATGAAATATTAATAATAGTGACAAGGTAATAATAATAATAATAATAATAATAATAATAATAATAATAATAATAATAATAATAATAATAACAACAACAACAACAACAATAATAATAACAATAACAATAATAATAATAATAATAATAATAATAATAATAATTACAATAATAATAATGATGATGATGATAATGATGTTAAAATAATAATACTAAAGTTATAGGTCATTAATAATAATAGTAATAACAGTTATGAATATTTCAAAGTTAGGTTAAGTAATAATAATAATAATAATAATAACAACTACAACAACAACAACAACATTAAGAATAATACTAATAATACTACTAAAAATAACCAACATTTGTATAACAAGGGTTTAGGGGTTGGGGAGTTTAGAGGACCACCTAGGGGTGGTGGTGGCACAGGCGACGGCGATGGGGGAGAAGAGAGGTGGAGAAATGGTGGAGGAGGGAGGAGAAGGAAGAGGAGAGGGTGGTAGGGAAAAATGAAGGTATGGGGAGGTAGAGGGAGCTCCCCTGGTCATTTTGGAGGGCAGAGGGGGTGTTCGAAGCAACGGGACAGGCGGAGGGCGGTGGTGTGAAGGGCGGCGAGGCTCGATGAAGGGCTGATAGGGGAAGGGACTTTGCACAGCCAAGGTGGCTCGTGTAGAGTAAACCGAGGGAGGAGGGAGGCTTAGGTTGGTATAGGGTGATGCAAGGAAGGGTTTCGTGGATGGATCGAGTAGCGACGAAGCGGTTGTCTAAAGTAGGGGTGGCGCAAGGCGGGTTTTCTGGGCTGCGATTCCAAAAGGGTCCGATGCTGGATCCCTGGTTGGTATTTATTGGCCGAAAATGGGGGAGAAACAAGAGAGGGGATAGAGGAAGGTAGGGGCAGGCGTAGACGGCACGCCGGCCTACGGTGGCAGGCCGACGCAGGTCTGCCATGGCAGAATTGCATTCGGTCAGGGAGAAGAAAGGGGGTGGGAGCAGACACGCGTGAAGTGAGAGGGATGTCGATCGATCGAGGAGGGACAGACGAACGGCCAGGGAGAGATGGAGAAGGTGGGCAGGCGGCGCAGGTGGTTGGTTGGTGCAGAAGGGGTGGTTGCGAGATGCAATGGGGCGCAGGGAAGAAGGGAAAGGGAAAGAGGGTAGGACCGGTCCGATCCAGGGGAGAAAAGAAAAAAAAACGAGAGGGAGGTGTTCGACCGGTCGGTTCGGGCGAAGGAGGAGGCTGGGGCGGCCTAGCATGCATGGGACGGGGGAGGAGAGGGTGATCTGGGCTGGTGGGTTGGCCCAGTCGGGGGAAATGGGGGAAAGAAGGAAGAAATGAGAAGGAGGGAGAGAAAAAAAGAAAAGGGAAAATAAGGAAGAGGGAAAATGGAAAAATAAGGGAAAAAAATAAATAAAATAGCTTATGGGGAAATAGGTTGTAGTATTTTTGGTAGATAAACAAAATTTTAATAATTTAACTTAATATATTTTATTATATTAGTTTAAAAGGTAACTTTTAGAAAATATTGGTTTGAAACCTTATTTAAATAAAATGAGTATGATAAAATAACAATTTATTTATTTTAATTTATTAAATATTCACGTCTAATTTTCCATACTTAAAAATCCACAAGGTATTTAAGTTAAATAAATTTAAAAGGCAAAATTCTCAACATAATTAAATTAAATAATTTTAAGAGCTAAATTATCCCTAATAAAAGTGATTTATTAAATTATAGGCTTTTAAAATTTTGGGGGATTACAATCCCAGTGATGTACGCAATATCTGGACACGTACATACCTAAGGATGCGTAAGACTTTCCACTACTGAAGCATAGGGAACATTTTGCATTTTCCTTCTTTCATAGTCATTTTTAGGGCACTGACTGAGATTAAACTTGTCTCCCTTAGTGACAGGGGTATTTCCTATTTTGTAATTATGCATAGCATATTGTTTGAGAACCCTTTCAACATAAGCCTTTTGTGATAGCCTTAAGATACCTCGAGAATGATCTCGATGTATCTCTATGCCCAATACAAAAGAAGCATTATTAAGATCTTTTATCTCAAAATTCTTAGCTAGAAATCTCTTGGTCTCATGCAACAAACCTATGTCATTGCTTGTTAGCAATATGTCATCAACGTATAAAACCAGAAACATATACTTACTCCCACAAAATTGTTGGTATACACATTCATCAATCAAATTCATCTCAAAGCCAAAAGAGGTGATCACTTGATGAAATTTAAAATACCATTGTCGAGACACTTGTTTGAGCCCATAGATAGATTTCTTAAGTTTGCAAACCATATTATTTGGGTCTTCGAACACAAAGTTTTCTGGTTTCACCATATAGATCTTCTCCTCAATATCACCATTGAGAAAGGCGGTCTTTACATCCATCTGATGTAACTCAAGATTAAAATGTGCCACTAATGCCATAATTACCCTCAAGGAGTCCTTAGAAGAAACTAGAGAGAATGTCTCTTTGAAATATTCTCCTTCCTTTTGTGTAAAGCCCTTAGCAACTAGACGTACTTTATATCTTTCCACATTGCATTTTGTATTCCTCTTAGGGTTAAATATCCATTTACAACCAATAGGCTTCTTTCCTTCAGGCAATGAGACAAGATCCCATACATCATTGTCCATCATGGACTTTATTTCCTCATTTATGGCATCAGTACACCTTTGAGAATTTGAACTTTCCATGGCTTGACAGAAGTTGATCAGATCATCTTCCATCATACCAATGCCAACCTCATGTTCTAGCAAAATACAATGTAATCATATGGAATAACACTTCTCCTTTATCTAGTGGATCTCCTTAGCTCTTGAGGTTGTTGAGCTTGTCCTTCTAGAACAATCACTTCATTCTGAATGGGTGGTTATTCTACGTTGTCTTATTGAAGTTATTGATTTACCTCCTAATCAATGATAGGTGCAGAGACTTGCACATCGTCAGAGACAATAGTAGGAATAGTAACTGATTCCTCCTCAAAGACAATGTCCCTAACCTCATTTCTCTCCCCAAAGCTCAACATCCTCAAAAAATGTGGCAATTCCCATCTCGAAAATCAAATAAAGTATGGGATTATAAAACTTATAGCCCCTAGAGCGCTCAACATAATCAATAAAGTAGCTACTAACTTTTTTGGAGTCTTATGACTTTTCATGTGGCCTATAAGGCATTGCCTCAACTGGACATCCCCAAATATGAAAGAGCTTTAAACTAGGCTTTTTGCTTGTCCAAAGCTCATAAGGTGTTTTAATAGCTACTTTAGTTGGTACTTTGTTTAGAATGCAAGTTGTTGTCTTTAGTGATTCTCCTTAGAGTGATTCTAGTAAAGTAGAATGACTAATCATACTCCTTACTATATCCTTAAGAGTTTTGTTTCATCTTTTAACTACACCATTCATGCTAGGAATCTAGTGAATGATCTTGGACATTGTTCACCTGAACCGTCATATCTGCTATAGTACTAACCACCACGGTCAGATCTAATGCACTTTATCCGTTTGTTGAGTTGATTCTCAACCTCAACCTTAAATGATTTGAACACATTAAGTGACTGTGATTTTTCATGGTGGAGATACAGGTACTCATAACGTGAGCAATCGTCTATGAATGATATGAAATATTATTGACCATTCCAAAAAGATATGGGGAACGATCCATAGATATCTATGTGAATCAACTCTAAGATTGCCGAAGATCTATTTGCACCTATTCTCTTAGTTTTGGTTTGTTTTCCTTTAACGTAATTAACATAAGTGTTCAAGTCCATAAAGTCAAGAGAATCAAGAATTCCATCAGACACAAGTCTCTAAAGTCTAGCTTTTGAGATATGACCTAAGCGTTCATACCTTAATGACGCTGAATTTTTCTTATTTTATTTGTGTTTAGTACTACGTGATTCAACGTGCAAGGTTTTATGATATGAAGTGATGACGTCAAGAATATATAGGTTATCATAAGCACCTAATGAACCAGTACCAATAATATTTGAATTCAATGAAAGACTAAATTTATTATTTCCAAATGAATAAAAATAACCATACTTGTCCAATAAGGAAATGGAAACCAAATTATGTCTGAAAGACGATACAACAAAAGTGTCTTTCAAATCCAAATAAAAACCAGTTCTTAACAATAACCTAAAAGTACCAATTACTTCAACTACTACTGCCTTGCCATCTCCCTTATAGATGTATCTTTCACCATCACTTGGCTTTCGTCAATTTAGACAACCCTACATAGAAACACTTATGTGAGTAGTAACACCAGAATCTATCCACCAAGTGTTTCTAGGTACTGAAGATAAATTAAGCTCAGAACATATCAAAGTAAAAATTGTGCATTTCTTTGCATGCCAAGCATGGTATTTAGGTCAATGCTTCTTCACATGTCCAGTCTTGTTACAAAAGAAGCAGCTATTATTTTCCTTCTGCTGTTTCTTTTGTACCAGACCCTTAGGAGTAGCTTCATCTTTTCTTTTCTTGCCCTTGCCCTTAGAGGTATTGGCCAAGTGAGCACTCTTATTCTTATCATGCTTTAATCTTTCCTCCTCTTACACACAATATGAAATGAGCTCATTAAGAGTCCATTTCTCCTTCTAGCAGTTGTAACTGACCTTAAATTGACTGAATTTGTGTAGGAAGTGAAAGCAACACTAAGTGTACGAGTAAATTATCTAATAACTCGAGCTTTAGCACCTTTAGTTGCGAAGCAATGTTAGACGTATCCATGATGTACTCCCTTATATTTCCTTTACCACTGTACTTCATCGAAATTAAGCGCTGCAAGAGAGTACTTGCTTCTGCTTTATCCTTTTTTGCAAAACATTTCTCAATTTTAGCAAGGAAATTCTTAGCGTTGATGATGTCCTCAGACACCCCACCCCTAAAAGATTATAGAATTTTTTGCCTAATGATCATTAGACTCATGCGATTCGACCAATCCCACTTCTCAAAGTTCCTCTTATCATCAGAGGTACTTTCAGCCGTCAAATCAGCGGTTTTCTGAAACCTAAGTGCATGATCCAAATCCATGAAGCCAAGGATAATGGTAATATTATCCTTCTATTCCTTAAAGTTATTCCTGTTCAGCATGGGAATAGAGTTTAAGTTGGCAGATATAGTAGTAGCAGACATAGCTATATAGAAAATATAAACATAAATAAATATTCATGCTCACAAAAATTTACATAATAAATAATCGATAAATTTAAATAGTGGCAATCCCATCACAAGAAACCGATGCAACATTAATATCAACTCTTTGACCTTAATATTAACTGCAGCAGTCTTCTTGTTGCAATAATCAAATATTGACAATAAGGCCTGTCAAATAATAAGCCCATCTTTGATTTGACTTATTATTCACATGGCAACCAAATAATCGTCACGTATTTATTGCCGCAAGTGCACATCAAAATCTGCTAGATATTTGCCTTCCTTTAGGCTGACTAAATAACCGTACAAATAAATATACGCATAAGCATCCAATATGTTCAATAAACTAATTTTCATAAAAGAAGTCACTTTTGCAACATATTATGCTAATTAGTCTATCTAATAATAACCAAAATTTAAATAAATTGATCCCTCAATTTTATTCAAAATTTTTGAACCTAAATCGAGACTAAATTTATTTAGATTAATATCCACAAAAATGTATTAAATCTAACATTATTAGTATTTTAATAAAATTAATGCTAAATAACACACATACAAGGTCCACATAACAATTTATTAGATAAGAATAAATTAAATATCTAATTAAATTAATTAGGATAATTAAATTAATTTAAAATTATTATTTCAATAATATAAAATGAACAAGTAACAAATTAATAGCCCAAAGATACTAAAACTAAAAATCAAGTTAGGACAACCAATCAGTCAAAACAGTCTAATGCACTAGAATGGAGAATAGTCTATCAACAACAACCAATAAGTTGCACAATGTAGCAACAAAATCAAGTAGCATAATCAGTTTGGAACACTTAATATCTATGGTCTGGTCCCGGGTTTAATTTTTAAATTCTAAAATACCCTTAATTAAGTAATACCCTTAATTAATTAATACTCTTAAGTACTGACCCTTTATGTTCCTTATCCTAATCACCCTCTGACCCTTCGTCTCCCACGACCATTTAACCTTCGTCGTCCACAACTATTTGACCCAGGTGAGAGATAGACAGACAAAAACCAAAGAGAGATACATGTGAGAGAAAAAGCCAAACAAAATGAATAGTATTGGATGTGAATAGTACCGAGGTGAATAGTATCAAATATGAATAGTGACCGAACAAAATAAAGCCAAATCTGAATATGTGAATAGTGACCATTCGAAATAAAATATCGAACAAAAAAAATTGATATTTGTAATTAATGGACTATACCGATGAAAAAATTTTGAACAAAATCAAAATACATCAGAATAGTGAATAATACCAAAATATTATTTTCTTAATCTTGATAAATTAATATAATCCATATATAGATCTGACAGGATCGTTTGTTAATCTATCAAGATTAATATAAAATATATTACAAAAGTGTACCTGAATCCATAACAATAACAAAATTTTTGGGTACCGTCGAATCTAGTATCAAATCCGAATAGGCGGTACTATGGTCTTCTAAATCATGCACATGCTTGCTAGTTTTCAATGATTGATGGGACTCAATCAGAAAGAAGTACATGTGAACTAGGGACCATGATTATATATATAGATAACTGACATGTTATCTATCGGGACATCCTAGTTCAGTCCATCAACAACATAGGACTCCCACAGTCTCTACACATATGAGTCCATATCTAATTAGATACATTAAACCCAATAATTTATATATAAATATGATCACTTATATATGGGCTTAATATATACGACAACCCGCAATTCTTATAATTCACATATAAGCCAAATATGTTGGATAAAAATCCAACAAGGTTAAGTTGTATCAAGCATTTCCATGCCAAAGTTATATCTATATATATAAGCGTGGTTGGTCTTGCCATGACTACATTACGCAAGACTTGAGTTCCAACTACCAAATCTCACTCAAAACCAAGCTATGTAATAAACCTAACTCATGGGAAAAATTAAAGGAAACAAGAAGGAAATGGCTAACCAGGAGACCAAAAATCAATGCCATATATCTTGATCCAAAATGAACGAAAAATCTAAAATGAATATATAAATGTCATGATGTGTAAAGATCTACTTAAAAAAATGCAAAGAGAATATTGTAACACCCCAAAATCACGGCTTGAAAATTTCATTTAAATTTTGCTTTGCGGAAGCGGAAATTAAAGAATGGTGGGTGTTACCGCTACACTTGACATAAGTCTAGTCTCCTCACCATCCTTACATCAAGTGCTAAGGCTTAAAACAAATCAAACCAACCAAAGATAAGAGAAGTACAATACTAAATCAAGAGTTTTGCAAAAGAAATATTATCCATGACAAATGACTGTTTAGGAAATTAAGTAGCCAACCATTTAGAAAATAACAACAGAGTACACAAAATTCATTAATGGTCTGCCTTACACTCTTACAGTCCATCAAATTACAAGGAAAAGGGGAAAAGGGGGCAGGGTCTACTCGCTCCCTAAATCTACCTATTTGCCGGGATGACGCTTGTAATCCTTTAACCAACGCATGCCATGGACGTACTCCTCTAAAAAGTGATAGTACTATTACAACTTCCTTGTATTGAGTAAATCACAACGCCTCCGGAGAGGTAGCATACCCACGTAGCAAACATCATACAAATAGAACATATGATCACATGCAAGACCACGATTTCAAAACACACATCCACATCACATTTAACATTACGAGTTAGGTCAAAATCCCTATCAAAGGCATTTAAGGCATGCTTAGAATTTCATAACCAATTTAACTTACCAACGACCATACATTATGGCCTAATAGGAAGAACTAGTGATATTCCCAGCAATCTCACCAAGGTCAAGTCATTCCTATTCCCATTATTACATAAGTATTATGGTGGGTGTCTAATCCGGTTATATATTTTATATAAAAATTCTCAAGTGGAATACAATCCCATATCCATGATAAAGATCATCAAGGAGGGTGGTACCAAAATAAATCACTCAATTCCAGGGCAAAGCTCGCTAAGGAAGCCACACGACATAGCAGTCGCCCATACTAAACCTCAGAACTGAAGACCTTAAGTAAACGTACTCCCTATAGGGTGTATGGAATACCTATAGAGCATAAGTGAGCCCCTTGACCCGAAGGCCCAAACTATGCACTCGGTGGCCAAGTCCGAGGCACGAGATTCCTTTCCAACTCAAGTCTTTCTCTTTAAGTAATTATTGTCTTATGAAATTTCGGGTTAATATTTCCTTTTAGATTATCAAGATTCACACTGTCCAACTTAGTCAACCATCAACAAACAATGTCACATCCAAAGACAACGAGGTAGCAACCATTCCAAGCCAACACGGCCTAGGGTTAGGCATTATGCTATAGCCCGAATAATTATTCAATTCAGTGTTCAAACCAATTGTCCAATTATTCTCAACATTATTTTAAGGCCAACACTTAATTTAATTAATCCAATTATCCCCTTTGGAACACCTTTTTGCCTTAATGACCAAAATATCCCTCAACCTATAACTACCACATTTTCCTTCACTTTTATTACTGAGTTCACTTACATAAGCTATTTGTCATGAAATTCTAGCATAAAATAATTAATGATACTTTACATCTGACAATTTTTTCGGTACTACAAAGGACCATTTTATCCCTAACCATTTATCATACATAGTATACGTCAACACTATTAGCATGCATTTTTAATATTTCATAGGTTCATACAATTTCCACAAATAAATCTCAAACACAATCATAGTATATAAAATTACATTTTACCTTAAACATACCCGTCTCATTTTACCAGCATAAATCCAAGTTCGTTACTATTAGCATACACTTCTTCACATTTAAGAATATCACTTAGGCATAAAAAAAGATTGCATGATAACACATATCAATTTACACATCATTATATTCATGTAGGAATGAACTACAACATGCTCCCATATAAACTACATTTTACCTTAGACATATTCATCTCATTTTACTAGTATAAGTCAAGTTTGTTGCCTTTAACATACACTTCGTCAAATTTTTAGAATATTACTTAGGAATATGAAAAGATTGCATGATAACGCATGTTGATTTACACATCATGATATTCATGTAGAAAAGAACTACAACATTCTCCCATTTCCCACAAACATATAATAATTTGATATCATCATCCTATCATGATTTAATCCTAGAAAACTAGCCTATCATTTTCACATAAAAATTCTACCGTCTACAGATTAGTTGGGTTTACCTTGAGCTAAGAAATATTAACACCATGAGCTTCTTCCACAATAACCTAGGCGGAGTCGAGATTACCTAAAAGTGAATACACCATCCAAACTACAAGCATTAATATTTATGCAAATTAAAATAATCAAAATACAACCTACATAAGCTAATACTTGAAAAATGATTAGGAAAATAAACGAGGCAGCCGGTGCATGAATTTTAGCACCGAATCCATTGAAGATTGAGTACTTACTTCGGGAAGAAAAATGGCTGCTTGGGGGAAGTGGAACACAAGGCAAAATGCTGGATTATTTTTGGGACCAAATTCGGTGGAGGGGAAGGGAAGTTTGGGGCTGCAACTTTCTTTTTTTGTTGCTGGAATATATGGAAGGGAAAGAGGGGGCTACAAGGGGAGAATTAGAGGGATTAAAGGGAGAGGAAAGGAGGGTGATTTGTACAGATGGGGAATCAATAAAAAGGAGAGGAAGTTGGGGGAAAGGGGTGTTGCGTGGGTTAGAGTTGAGTGCTGCAACTTTCTTTTTTTGTTGCTGGAATTTATGGAAGGGAAAGAGAGGGCTGCAAGAGGAAAATTTAGAGGGCTTAAAGGGAGAGGGAAGGAGGTGTTTTCTACAGGTTAGGACTTAATAAAAAGGAGGGGAAAGAAGGGGGGAAAGAAGCTGCTGCATGGGTTAGCAGATAAGGGCTGCAAGTGGGCTGTTCCGGGGGGAATAAGGGTGTCAACAAGCTGCATGGGAAAGGAGGTCTGCAAGGGCAGGTTGAGGCATGGAGAAGGGAAGAAAATGGAGGGGTAGATGGATAGAAAGGTGGGGTAGGTGTGCAGGTTGAGAGGAGGGAAAGATAGGGGCTGCAAGTTGAGGGAAAGCTAATGTTACGTGACTTATGGCTGCTAGTTGCTGGATGATGTGATGGAGGATGGATGGGGTTATAGGCTGCAGTTTTGCAGGTGGAGAGGCATGGGAAAGGAGGGAAATAGGTGGGTAGATGATGGGAAGATAGAGTAGGGGTGAAGGTTGGGGAAAGGAAAGATGAGGCTGCAAGTTGGAGGGGGAAAGGCTGGGTGTTGAAGGGTATGGAGCTGCAGGTTGGTGTGTGACGTGAGGGAGGATGGGCTGGTTTGATGGCTGCAAAATGCAGGGATAGGGGTGGCGTGAGAGGGTGAGGTTGCAGAAAGGAGAAGGGCTACGTTTGGGGAAGAGGGAAAGCTACAAAAAGGAGGGTGGTTGTTGGACAAGAAGAGACACATGCATGGAGAGGAGAGGGAAGGGTGACGGGCTGTTATGCTTCGACAGGTTGGGGGAGTTTTTTTTTGCTGGGTTTAAGAAGGGAAAAGATGGGGGGTTTAGTTAGGGATTGATTAGCAAAAGCCTACCCAAAATATAAAGCTTGCAAGTGAGGTTATTAGGAAAATAATTCCCACCTAAGCAAGGTTTAATTTTCTCAAAAAGAAATCATGATTCTAGTATTATTATGATCAATATTATTATCATTATTTTATCACTTCCCCCATTTTATTTTATTTTATTTTTGTAATATTGCTAAAATTATTATTATTCTTACAATCCTTGTTATGGGTATTATTATTAAAAGTATTATTTATAAAAATATTATTGGTATAACCATCCCTTCTATTTTAATTACCCTCTTCTTATTATCGGTATTATTAGCTACTCTTTCTTACATTTAAACCGGGTTATTATCATAACTTAACCTTTATGGGCTTATTCAAAACAACAAGGCAATCATTAAAAAAATTCTTATGGCTTACTTCGCCTACTAATCAAACTTTAAGTCTTACATGTCTAATTTAAAGATTAATTAATACGGGGTATTACAAATATATACACACGGAACTCAGCATCTAGTGTCCTGGTTCTTGAAAGATAAGAAAACTATAGGGTTGAAGCCTGGATCATTTTGGATGTATCGGGATAGAAATTGGTGTTTGACAAGCAACATCTTAACTTAACACAGCACAACATCAATAATACAATGCATTATGTATTCTAACATGCTACAAAATGAATAGTCAAGTCTAAATAGGATAAACAATGGAAAAAAAGACTTGCAATTTACAATAGACTTCACTCTAATAGGCCATTGATCAAGAGGACCTATGTGAGATGTAGAGTCACCAAGGGGGATGAGATGGGGCGAGACCGCTTACATTTCTCAATTTATTTCTTTTAGTTATTTTCCTTAGTGTAGCTGTCATTTTCTGTTATTGGGCAGTGTGCCAATTCAATTAGGGAGTTTGTTAAAGGAGGTTAGTGCGGTAAGGGATATATAGCAGGGATTGGTACGTGGAGAGGGGGTATGTATGGTGCATGGTGATATTAGGAGGCACCAGGGTCTCTAATTCCTGGAGTATCATTAAACTAGTAATCCAAACAAATTCTTCGATCATTTTCTACTCTTCTCTACTATTAATTGCATACATAGCCCAGTTGATAGGGTCTGAACTAACAAATTGGTATGAAAGCCCTCTACAATTTTGGTATGAGGAAAGATGTTGTAGAAGAGAAATTTGAGGTTGCTCAGGCAGACATGAACAAGGAGATGGAGATGGTGAAGGCTAACATTGAGAGATTACTAGTATTAGAAAGGAGGATGGAATCTACGGATATAAGAATGGAATCAATAAACAAAACGATAAATGAGATGCTATTGTTGTTGAAGAGGGTGGTACCTGAAGGCTCAGCCACTAGCGGAGGAAGGCGAGAAACAATGGAGAAGGGAAGCCATAGGGAAGAAACTAATGCTAATGTGGTGGGAAGGGTTGAGACAAGGCCCTTTCAGCAACTGGAATTTCCGAGTTTTGATGGAGATGATTTGGATGACTGGATCTTCAGAGATGAGGGGTATTTCCAATTGAATCACACTCTCAAATCAAAGAAGTTAGAGATAGTGTGCATAGCTATGGAAGGAAGGGAACTGGCATGGTTCCTTTACACAGAAAACAGTCATCAGTTTGGCTCATGGTATGGTTTCAAAGAGGTGTTGCTCAATCGGTTCAGCTCGCGCCATGAAGGAACACTATGTGAGATGTTTTCTAGCAATTAAACAGGAGAATTCAGTAGAAGAATATGTGAAGAAACTCGAGTTGCTAGCATCACCATTAAAAGGAAGGTTATTGGCAGAAGTACTCGAGTGTATTTTTCTCAATGAGCTGAGGCTAGAGACCCAGGCTAAAATTTAAGTACTGAATCCTAGATGTTTGACTAATGGAAATGGCGTTGTCAATGGAGGACAAGATTCGAGTGACCCATGGACTTAGATTCAGGTCGGAGACTAGGTGAATTGGGTTAGCAGGCCAAAGGGTGAAATTGGTTGGATCTCAGCCTAGTACCCAACTCCCTAAAAACTAGACAGGCCCTAACTCATAATTAATAACAATTGCACCCCCTGCCAGCTCTAGACACATGATGGTAGGGGCTTTGGGTTGCCAGGCTATTGTGACACCAGGGAGGAGCTCGGAGGACACTGCTGGTCGCCGCAGATTCCAACGCTTGACAAATGAGGAGATCCAAAGGCAACGAGAAAGGGGCAGTGTTTTAAGTACGAAGAGAGGTACCATCCAGGACATATATGCAAGAATTGGGCGCTACAAGTCATGCTAGAGGAAGAAGTGAGCCAAACAATTGATGGGGAAGGGAGAAAAACTGGGTTGTTGGAAGAGGAGCGAGTGGAGGTAGAGGAACTAGATGGGGCGATCGAGTTGTCAATGAACCTTGTGGTTGGTTTATCAAATCCACATGCTCTGAAGTTATCAGGTACTATCGGTGCTCACCCGATGACTGTGCTAATTGATAGTAGGGAAACCCATAATTTTATTACAATAGATGTTTTCAAGGAGCTGAATTTACCCCTCACTACCACTGCCGCTTATGGAATTGTTATGGGTACGGAAAAATCACTAAAAACCTGAGAAATTTGTAATGGGATGCCGAAATCTTTACAGGAAGTTAAAGGCATAGAATATTTCTTACCATTGGAACTCAGTAGTGCAGATGTTATCCTGGGGATGCAATGGTTAATGAATCTGGTAATGAGCCATATCAACTGGAAGGCATTAGTGATGAAATTCAACCTAGTAAATTCTATAGTGACATTACGTGGGAAACATAGGTTGTGCTAGACCCAAGTCTCCATTAAAGGCTATGAGGAGCACCATCCAAAAGGAAGGGCAAGGGATATTGTTGGAGTGTACATTCTTAGAGATCCGCTTGAAGGTTAGTAAGGAGCCAAGAGAGAGACCTTAGGAAATACAACAGATAGTAGGTAAGTTCTAGGATGTTTTCATCCCACCCACTGGACTACCACCTCCAAGAGCAAGTGACCACCGAATTGAGCTCAAACCAGGCACTGCAACAGTCAACATTAGACCCTATCACTACCCCCAAATTCAAAAAAATGAGATTGAGGTGCTGGTTCATGAAATGCTAGCAGCAAGAATTATTTAGCCAAGTAGGAGTCCCTTCTCTAGCCTGATACTCTTGTTGAAGAAAAAGGATGAGAGTTGGAGGTTTTGTGTAGATTATCATGCACTTAATAGGGTAACAGTTCAAGATAAATTCCCTATTCTTGTTATTGATGAGTTGCTGGATGTGCTCTATAGAGCAACAATATTTTCAAAGCTGGAGCTAAAATCAGGATATCATCAAATTTGAGAAAGGCCCGAGGATGTCCCTAAGATTGCCTTTCGCATGCATGAGAACCTCTATGAATTCCTAGTAATTTTATTTGGGTTAACAAATGTACCGACTACTTTTCAGTCGTTAATGAATGAGGTGTTTAGGCCTTACTTATAAAAGTTCATCCTAGTGGTTTTTTATGATGTCTTAGTCTACAGTCCTATGAGAATAAGTGCTCATTTGGTAAGATGGAGTTGGAATATTTAGGCCACATCATTTCAGGCCAATGAGTGGCAGCAGACCCTACAAAGATTAGGGCAATGTTGGAGTGGCCCACACCACAAAACTTAAGATAACTAAGGAGTTTTTTGGGTTTGACTTACTACTACAGAAAATTTATAGCCGGATATGAGCAAATAGTGGGCCCTCTCAAAGCTCAATTGAAAAAGGACTGCTTTTGGTGGAACTCTGAAGCTCATTTCGCATTTGAAGCTCTTAAGAGAGCCATGACTGTGGTATCTATTTTGGCATTACCTGATTTTTCTCAACCCTTCATTATAGAAACTGATGCATTGGGAGCTAGGTTGGGAACTGTACTTACGTAGAGTCAGCGACCAATTGCCTATTTCATCCAAGCTCTAGGAAAGAGAGCTCGTATACAATCTATCTATTAAATAGAGCTAATGGCAATGGTACTGGCAATTTGACCTTGGTAACCCCACCTTTTAGGGAAAAAATTTACGGTGCATACCGACCATAAAAGTCTTCGACACCTACTAAACAAGTGGGTAGTGGTAGAGGAACACCAAAAATGGGTTACCAAGCTGTTGAGCTACAATTTTGACATTGAGTACAAGTCTGGATGCGAAAATAAGGTAGCAGATGCCTTATCCAGCAGGGAAGATGGAGAAACAAGTTCGCTAACTCTCACGACTGCATAGGTGCATGATTGTATGGCTTTACAAGCTAAAACAGATGCTAATTCGCACTTTAGGCAGGTTAAATGACAGTTGTAGATGAATCTAGGATTGGTGGCGAATTATTCCTTTCATTAGGGACATCTTCCCTTAAAAGGGTGGCTAGTCCTTCCTACTAATTCAGTTTACATTCCTTTATTATTGCAGGAGTATCATGGTGGTGCAGTGGGGGCATTTTGGGGTCCTACGCACCTTTCATAGACTCTCTCGAGATGTGTACTGGTCGGGAATGAGGAAATAGGTGCAAAAAATTTTAGTGGCCTGTGCCATATATCAGCAACATAAAACATAAACTTTATCACTAGCTGAATTATTGCAGCCTCTGCCAATCCTTGAGCAAGTTTAAGAAGACATAACCATGGATTTTGTAGAGGGGTTACCACGATTGGAGGGGTATAGTTGCATTTTGGTGGTGGTTGACCGGCTGTCCAAGTATACCCGCTTCACTCCTCTAAAACACCCTTTCACTACACGGTCTATGGCTGCTATTTTCCTTAAAGAAATTGTCTGATTACATGGCATTCCCCGCACAGTAGTGTCAGACATAGATAAGGTTTTTGTCAATCATTTTTAGCATGAGCTATTCAAGCTATAAGGAATAGTTTTGAGGCATAGCTTAGCTTACCATCCCCAAACCGACAATCAAACAGAGGTGGTGAACAGGAGTATAGAAACCTATTTGCATTATTTTTGATATGACAAGCCTAAGAAGTGGGTCAAATGGTTGGCATGGGCTGAATAATGATATAATACTTCCTATCACTCAATTATACACACTACACCTTTCCAAGCTCTTTTAATAGGACTCCTCCTCCGTTAATCCGTTATATAGAGGGTAATACTCCACTGGTTGTCGTGGATGAGGAGTTGAGAGACAGGGATTTCATGATAGCAAAGCTGAAGTATCACCTAAAGCATTCCCGAAAGTTGATAAAAGATATTGCTGACCGCAAAAGAAAAGACCTACAAATGTCAATAGGGAATGGGTCTATGTGAAACTTAAGCCATATCGCCATAAGTCCTTGGCTAAATAGGTGAACAAGAAGTTGGCCCCTAAGTTTTTTGGGCCTTATCGTGTAGCTACTAAGGTAGCGAAGGTAGCCTATCATCAATGCTAAAACAAGCAGTGGGAAATTATCAATAGGTGCAGCCTTTTCCCACAGCACTGAAAAAAGAGGTGGAACTACAAGTGGAGCCTGAACAGGTGCTTGAACTGCGCTAAGACAGAAGAGGACGATTAGAAGTGCTTATCAAATGGAGGAAGCTGCCAAATTTTGAGGCTTATTGGGAGGATTTTGAGTTACTAAACAAAAGGTTTCCAACTTTTCACCTTGAAGACAAAGTGAAGGTTCAAGGGGAGGGTATTGATAAGCCATTGATCAAGATGACCTATGTGAGATGCAGAGTCACCAAAGAAGTGGGATGAGCTGGGGCAGGATTGCATATATTTCTCAATTTATTTATGTTAGTTAGTTCCCATTCTGTTAGTTACTATTCTATTAGTTATTTCCCTTAATTTAGTTGTTATTTTCTGTTATTGGACAATGTACTAATCCGGTTAGGAAGTTTGTTAGCTGCTGAGTCGTGTGGTGAGAGGAGATTAGTGCAGTAGGGGATATATAGCAGGGACTTGTATGTGGAGAGGGGGTATGTATGGTGCATGGCAATATCGGGAGGCACCAGGGTCTCTAATTCCTGGAGTATCATTAAATCAGTAATCCAAACAAATTCTCCAATCATTTTCTACTTTTCTCTGCTATTAATTGCATAGATAGCCTAGTTGATAGGGTCCAAACTAACTCACTCCTTACATGAAAAATAAGCAAATACATGGACGGTAGACTATTCTGGGATCCGACTGTTCTGTTGCAAATTAGATAAAGAAGCCACTAAGATACCACTCTCCCAATGGGAGTGCCATGATAACTTACAATTAGGGTCGTACAAAAAATTGAAAATCTAAAAATCTGATCCGATATTTTGGATATCCAAACTAATTTTAGTCCAAAAGGATATCCGACATTTGAATATCCGATTTTTTATTGGATTATCCGATCTGAAAAAATATACAATATTTTATTGATTATTTTAAAAATACATCATATTATTATGTTTTAATAGTTTTAAATTTTAATTTTTATTTATTTTTAAATTTTAAATATTTATAATAACATTTTAATACTTCTTTTAGATAAAGTAAGACATTTATATGAATATTAATTGATATGTGATATTTATTTTTAAAAATATTCAAGCAAAAGTTATCAAAATAGATAAAATAGTATTTTTATATGGATATTGGATATATCCGAATCTGATCCATATTCGGTCAGTATTTTTTGGATATCCGTATCCCCAATATCCGGTCTAAAAAATACGAAGCGGATATCCGGAAAAAAAAAAATATCCAAACAGATATGGATATCCAATTTTGCACACCCCTACTTACAACCTATATCTGTAAGGAAGCACACATTGTACAGTCTAATTATTTAACTTTACAGAATAAACAGAAGCGGTTTTCTTACTTATTTCTAAGGCATGCGTTATCTAATCAGAAGTTGCTTATTTCTAAAGCAACTTTAAAAGCATACACCTATAGCAGTAGAATGGAGATCCAACTTAGAGTTCAATCTTTCATCCAACAGAGCACAACATCAGTGTTCTTATTCAAACCAGAGGCCAACATAAGAATAAAAAAAGATGGTTGTCAAAACAGATGAGTGGTAGGAGCTTGATCTATTTCGGTGAGTAGGTATACAAAGACCTACAATCAGCTATATTTACAGACACATTGACATGGGATCTTACTGGCTGAAGGTCATGTAATCCAATTGTGAGAGAACTCAATACATGATTAGTTACTCCTCAGACTGCCTCATGCTCAGCCAAACATATCTCAAAAGCCAAGGGAAGGGATGGCAAGTTGAGCCATCAGACCATCAAGTAGGAGGAAGATCAGCACAGAACATAAATTAAGAAAACTAAGTTCAAAGCAAGAACCAAGAATGGATGGCTTATAACACCATAAAAAATTAAATCCCTATGCAATGTCATCCATGTACAATGTCTATTTGATGAAAAAAATATTATTCGATTCATAAAAGATAACACGGACACAATAGTCAATTCAGAAGAAATAAGTAGCTATTACAAACAAAAAAATTTACAAAGATGTTCACACAAACACATTTCCATGAACCTAATAGCCAATACTACTGCACATCATCTCCCACCCTCATCATCAAATGTGTACCTTAATTCAGACCTTTCACCAATGAAAGGAATAAATAATAAGAAAGGCAAAGCATCGAGAGGTGAAATGACCTTTTTACATGGCAACAAGCAAATGCACTTCCATGACTCTTCAAAGTGCATTTTGAGATAGGTATCTCTGCATTTATTACCTCACTTACCACTGAAATCACAATACTCTAAGATGATGATAGAAAACACAACGTACTGAGTTAGAGGGAGGGAGAAAGAAACCTTCAAATCATGAACAACTCTCAGCTACAAATTGGAATCAATGTCAATCATAACTTCCAAGTAGTGTGCCCTGCTTTTCTGGAAAACCAAGATAGGGTTCATATGTTGCAATCTTCTTATTTCTACAGGTTTAATTAACATAGGTATCATGTGAAATCCACACGGTCATCCAAACAAAGAGACACATGTAATATCATATTACCACCAGACTGTGACAAAAAAGTAAGATCGATGCACATCTTAATTGCTTCAACATCAAAGATATACAAAGCAGGGATTCAACACTAATATCATACAGGCAAGAGAGAGAACAATAGTTGGCATACTCCAGCTGAGATTCTGAGAAGTGGGAAAAAACAAGAAACAGATGTAAAATGACACTCCTAAATGAGTCATTGATTTTTTTGTCTATACGGAAGAATGAACCAGGATGCCAAATTTTGGTTGTGGTACAGACAGAGCAGCATCTATGGTTGATAGGGGCCTCTAATGGCCAAAGACCGTCTACAGCTTCAGATCTGCAATAAAATGAATTGAACTTGGTCGATTGGCAAATATCTTTTCAAGAACTAGACTTTATAGCCATCATCAACAATCAAACAAATAGGAATGATGCCACACAATTACATAGCACGAACAAACATCAATCCAACAAACTAAAGCCCTTCCGTCAAAATTAACGACGGGATCCAGGAAGAAAGTTAAAAAAAAAAAAAAGACATTCAAAAAACAAATACCTTCAGATAATTGTGTTAACACCACGCAAAGCCTTGAGCTGTATATAGGACACACATCAAAATGACTTTACTATCCTGCAAGGTCCGAAAGGAAACTTCGGAAGACAAACATGAAAGAGAATAGGGTAGGGTGGGGTGGAGAAGGCATTTACCCTTCAACCTCTCTTTCTACCACCGTGTTTAATTCCTCGCTCCGCACAAAAACGATAGCAAAGCCGAAACAAACGACCGACTTCAGCACTGGGATGTGTTAAACAAGTGCTAATAAATTACAGGCAAAAAGTTTAATTATTTTGACAGGTCGGGATTAAATTTGCTAGACGGGCGAAGATGCAAAAATAAGAGGATGGAGGCTGGTCGAACAGGATTTACTTTCAGATTGTAGGCCGCAGTTTCAACAACTCGTTCAAGCCTTTCACCCCAAAACAACCAAAATCCGGAGAGCTCCATCTACACCCACCGTGCCTTCCGCGACGCTTGACGTCGTCGACGGGCGCTGGCTTCCTTCGGACGGGCAATGTCCTATATTTGTTGCAGCGTTGCGCACTTCGATTAGCGCAGTTTGCTTGCCGATCTCGGCCGCCTGGAGGAGAGCCGGTGCTTCCGCCGAACAAACAAGCAGTTTACAATCGCCATCCCCTGCTTCGTACAAGCGCCGTTCTTTAAATCATCTCGTCGACAGAATTCCGGCGGCTTTTCTCGACCAGATTCGTCGCTGAACTTTCCTGTTAGATGCTGCAGCGTATCTCAAGCAGGAGGGTAGTGGAACAGAGAAAACGATAGGTGCAGGAAGGACGATGATAGGGTAGGAGGCACGGTTTCCGGAGACAGAATGTTAGTCAGCAATAAATAAATAGTCTAGGACCAGACCACAATACTAAAAGTAATAAACAAACTGATCGACGGGTCGGTCCCTCTTGCTCGAGCAAAGGTTTCCCCTTACCAAATACTGTTATATATATATACATATATATATATATATATGCATAGGAAAACAGTTTGATGAATTTAAAAGAGTATCCAGCAGTAACACCATTTGAAGAAGAAGCAACAGGTTACAATTATTATTATCATTACTATATATGTTCTACGTCTGCAGATCTCGGTCACTTCCCATTTTGATCTTCACTCCATGTCTATTGTTGAAGACTCCACGCGTGATATCTCAATGTCTCGACTGATCCTGCGTCTTGAAAAGGTGATGACAGTACTGAACCATTCATAGGCCACGTGGTACCCTTGAACCACCATATCAACGTTTACCACCATGCAGGCCATTAAAGCTGCAACCACAAGAAACCACCATGCAAATTCCAATGGAAGGAGATTATAGACCAGCAATATGCATGACAGATAACCCAATATTAATTGTAATCTGATCCAGCAATTTTGCATCTGCACATTCACCGTTGCAGTCAAAAAATAAGCGCATAAGGTACCGAGGAAACTCCACATTTTTAGTGACTCTTTATCAATCAACTGCTTCACTTGAACCAAGGTGATGACTATTGCGAGAAATCTAAATATTAAATTGTCGATTGAAGTGGTATTTCTTCTGCATGAAGGGAAATTAAAAAAGGAAATAAAAGAAAAGAAGTTATATATATGTATATATATATATATAGATAGATAGATAGATAGATTATGATTTCAATATATACTATAAACATACAGCGGCTAAGAAGGCTGCTTGGGTTAACTGACCTTTGAGTTTTGCTTGCTTTGGCCATTGTTTTAGTTTGAGCGTATCAAGCTAGGCTTATAGTTATGGTGCTGCTCTCATTCATAGATTCGTGAAAAAAATAGAACTAGCTATATATATGTAAAAACAGAAACTTTACATGAGCCGCATGGTGTCCACTATTAATGAAGAAATTCTTGAACAGCTGGGATATGCAATTTCGTCGTAGTTCATGTCATGTAATTTCATGGTCATGAGTTTGACTTTCAAGTACTCACTGTAATTTGAACACGATTGCTACTCTACTTCTCTTCTCCATCGAAATGAAATGTCAAAATGACAAACTTAAAGCAGCTTTTTTACCTGCGCTATTTACCTCCCCTTGTTTTTTAAATCGATGATAATTTAAAATACATAGCAATATTTTATCATCTATGATCTATTTTAATTTTATCTACCGTAAGTAATAGATTATCAAATCTAATAAAATAAAAAATAGGTACTTTAGTGGATCATAGTGTGTGATCAACACATATTTTTATACATTTTATACCCTCTTACTTTTAATTTTTGATCACTTATTTAATTAATGTGTGAGATTATTTATATTATTTATGATTATGTTATTAAATGTTAATAATCTTCACTATTTAGCTAAAAATAAGATTAAAATGCAAACTCGTATAATTGTAATAGCTTGTCATATTTTGATTATAACTTTCTCATATTAAATCAAATTTAAGTGATTTAATTTTTTTGTATAAAGATAAAAAAGATATCTACAATTTCTGTTTTGATATATTTTTGCTAAATATGAAAGTATCATGGTATATATCAATACTATAGAATCTTCAATTAATAAAGACACATAAATGACAGTTTGTCCAAAATCGCTGATAAAAATATGAAAATTTAGGCTCAGGAATGCAGAGCATCTTTTAATAACGATTCTATACAAAAGTCGTTAATAACATTTCTCTCATTACGTCAGTTTTAGATTTTCGATTCTCTCTTACTATTACCACTACCAGAAATAAGGTTTTTAACGACCAACAAATTTCGTCGTTAATGGCCAAATTTTGGTCGCTAAAGCTATTAACGTCCAAAAAATTTGTTGGTCGTCAGTGGTCGTTATTGCTCCCTCGTTAAAGGCTTTAACGACCAACTAAAATTTTTTGGTCGCTAAAGCAATAACGACTACATATTATGTTGGTCGCTAATGTAATAACAACGGAGTATAATTTTGGTCGCTAAAGGTAATAACGACGACGCAAAGTGTTGGTCGCTAAAAGTAATAACGACAACTTATGACGTTGATCGCTAAAAGTAATAGCGACAACGTATGATGTTGGTCGCTAAAAATAATAACGACGAATAAAATACACTGTCGTAAATAATATTAACAACCAATTTTTTTATCGTAATTAAAAAGGTATCACACCAATAACGACTAATTTTTCCGTCAATACTAAAATTCATTCATTATTTGCGACATAATTTATTGGTCGCAAATGGCATAATTATATATTCAATAATATATATAATCAACATTTCAATATTCATCTATAACCCTGCACCTATATGGATATACATATATCCATTTCAATCTTTTGAAGACCTGTATATATATACGTACATATATCCATTTCAATCTTCTCAAGACCTGTACCTGTATGCATGTATTTATATATATATCCATTTTGATCTTCTCAAATCTTGTACCTGCATACATATATATTCATTCTAACATATAGATATAATTTTCTAAATATCTGTTTATAATTAAACATTCAACTAAATATTCATACAAATAATTTGTATCAAATGTCCGGTACAATTTTCGGCTATGATCAAATATAAATATATTACAAAAGAGCTACAATATGTCGTTGCATTACAAAAATATCATGATTAGCAGCTGCTTATGAATTAATCATTCTATCCATCGGATACAATAGACTTGGTAAGTTTATCAAAATAAACTGGATCTGCAACAATAGAAATATACAAATAATAATTAATATAAGTATCAAATAAACAATGAGTAATTTCCTTAACATGCAATTCATGAAATCAGATATAAAAAATGAAATCTCCAAATACAAGGAAAATAATGAAAATGGAAATAAATATGATTCAATAACATCCGAACTTATTAAATGTGTTATACTACGACAACCTAGATCATGCATCATCATGGTGTGTTTCCTTAAGTCTGTTATCAATGATTCAATACCTAATTAATATGGTGTGTTTTGGTCACAAAGTGTATCAGACAATATTTTTTCTATGATTCATGCATTAATTACACCTATACTTCTACAATATATACAAAACTATATTTACTAAAAGTATTTAACGAGGATGCAGGTTATCAATTGTCACACAGTTTTCAAATATATCAGAAGAGTACACTAATTTACTTTAAATTTTTAATTTTTTTCAACAGTTATGGGCATGCATACTAAGCTTTTATTTATTCATCTATTGTTTTCTCTTGAGACCTCAATCTTGTCTGTGCGGCGTTTTTGCTAATTTAATCTATTTAGTACACGAACATCAAAATTTCATACACTAACAGCCTAGCAGCCCTATACCCCCTTACATTCTGAAAATTGTTGCTTGTGCTTAAAGGGCTAATATAGCTAACTTAGGCTATCATTTAAATCATCTAAACTAAGTTTATGGGGTAGCTTGCTTGTTATAATCGAGTTTTGAACATTATTTTTCCCGCTAGCGAGTTTTCACAATTTTCTGTTCTAGGTAATCGAGACAGCGTTCAATTTTGTGAAATGATCTTTTGAGGGCTGATGCAATGCAGTTAGAGTTCATTTAAGCCTCCTCGCATTCCTGATTTAATGGCGTGGGAGTTGAGGCCGAAATACCTTGCTTGTTATAATTTTCGTCATTCAGTTTCATTTATGATTAAGTGGCAGTTGCAAAGCATATAGGGCTGTTCTCAACCTCTTTGCATGTTTTTATTTTGTTTATGATTGCCAGCATTGAAGCCGAAGCATTCTGTACCTAGATGATTTTTATATTCCGTTAGATGATTTTCCTATCGGGGTTATTTTGTGCGTAGATTGAATGATTGTTGTTTCAAAGAGATAGTCTCCAGGGGGAAAGCGGAAGTAACAAAGCAGGAGAAATACATAATGTTTTTCTGATAATATGTTCTATTGACCTTATCTCTGATAATGTTTAAATATGGGGAAGTAGCATATTATGCTAGCATGCTTTTCAGTCTCGCTTGTCTAATTATTATTTGGATTCTAATTATAATTCTGATAATAGTCTCCAAGGTTTGTTATCTATCATTAGGTAAGAAATTGCATAGGTAAATTGCATGCTGTTAAGACATTGCTATGCTTGGTTGTACAGTTCTGCAGCTACTAGAGTGGTATTTGATAATGTTACTGATTAATGACCATGAAACAAAATTTCACTTTAAGCTGCTGTCTTGCTTCCCTGGATTGTGCAGAAGTTATGTGGGCATGTAGTTCTGTTGAAATGCTGATTCTTAATTATTAGATTTGCTTATTACAATTGGGATCAATATTTATGAACATCTGTAGCATTATGCATTTTTCACAGCATGTGTTTTAATGGAAAAATATAAATATAGAGAAAGCAGGAGAAAACCAACCTATACAAAAATGTCCAGAGAGCTGCAATGTAATCTGTTGAAGCACATCCACATCGTCTGTAGCAACAGTAACCTAGAGCAAAATCATACTTGTTAATTTTAAAAAGTCATCCATAGGAACCATATGTAGCTTATTTGAATTTATTTAGATCTAAACTAGTTACTTAAGCTTATTAGACAACTAGTTAGAATAATACTCATAATAATTACTTTCCTTTAACAATTTTAACTAACCTCATTTTCAAGGGCACCCCGTATCCTCTGATGTAGATGGAGAAGCAAGCATGTATTCTATATCATCATGTATATTCTCTTCATTTTCCATCAAGCATCGAAATCGTGCACTTTTCAAAATCTTCTCCATGACAGGTTCCCATTTGTCCATTCTTTCTTTTAGCACTCGATTTTCTTGATTCTTTTTCTCAATCTCTTCTTCTTTTCTTTTAATAGCAGCATCCTTTGCCTTGAGATCTGCATAAAGCTTGTTCTTACCTTTGTAAGGGCCTCTAATATCTCTAGGCTTCACTCCACCACCATAGCCAGGAACATAGCCCCTGGTTCGAGTCACTCCATGCACGCGTTCAGCCACCTCAACATGAGTAAGGGAGGGTTCAGCAGCTTGGACCTCAATAATTTGAGACTTCAAGACAAAGAATGTTAGTTAGACAACAAAATATATATAGAACTAATAAAATAAATAAGAGTCAGGAAAGAGGTGTACATGGATGTCTGCAGCTTCGGCTGTAGCTATTTCTTCACCCTTTTTATGGCTTTCAAAATAAACGGTGCCATAATTTGGATGTTTTCCATCTTTTCCCCCCTAGATAATATAACATTTATTTATAAGGATTAAAAACAAGGCAAAAGTAGTGTGTTGGAAAACGCCATATCTTGCGTTTCATAGGCAAATACATATAATATATACCATATCATAGGCGATCGCTCGATAAGGCTTGCTGCCACTACGATGAAGACATTTATTGTCCATCATCAAGCGGTTGTTTGTATTTCGTTGGCTCATTTCCTGTGTAGATATATTGTATTATATGATAAATAAGAGAAGAATAATTAGCAAGGTAATCAAATATATAAATATTTCTAAATTTTTCCTTATTCATTAGTGATTTACCACAAACTTTGGACTATGATAGTAACATTTCACCAGCCACTCCCAATCGGATTGCTCTTCAATTGTAGTTGGTTTAAGCTTCAATTGTTCATGAATATCCAAGCCTTTAATAGTTCTATGATTATCTCCCCTCCAATTGTTCCACAGGTCTTTCATGTGACGAAGAGTAGAATTTTTGTAACTCTCCATGTCATCATTGGAGAACTTCTCCTACAACACAAAAGTATATATATACATTGAGGAACTAAAAATTAACAAGTCAAAAGAAACTATTATACGGAAAAATATAAACGGTTTGCAGTAGCACAGGTAAAAGTAAATGCCAATATCAAAATGAATACTTCAAATTCATTACCGTCATTGCAGCCCAGAGGTGGTCCTTATGTCTTTGTTCAACTGCGTCCCAAGATTGGATTCGAATAGGCATTATATTGCGATCACGAACTAATTTACCTATGTGCCTACTCCACTCATGGCTATTATCTCCAGCAACACGACCATTAAAAAAAGTCACAGGTAGCTTGTTTCCACTGCTAAGTCTTGCCACTTTTTGACACCTATTTCTACCTCGAGGCTTCCAAATCTTTTGAGTAGAATTATCTATTACATAAAACGGTTAAAAAAATTGACCAAGAATTAAGTAAAATAAGAATAATCAAAAGCTTATTATGTCATACCTCCACTTGTAAGATTCACATGAGAAGAATGGAAGACATTTTCAGCAATGGCATGATTGTTTCCACCTTGGGAAACAGTTGTTTCGGCTTGCGGAGCAGTATCCTCATTGAGTAAGGGAGGAGGGGGGTCCCTTTGCCCTACAAAGACATTAGAAGTGCTGGACATGCGTTTAGCGCCACCTCTTGTAGTTAATGATAATGGGGGAATGTCATTTGTCTTATCAGTGGCTTGAATGTTACCACCGCTTGTAGCGGATAGTAGAAACGTCTTCAACCCTAATCCGCGGCCGCGCCCCTTGCCAATAGCATTTAATTGCCCCGGTGATATATACTTAGGTCGATTATTCTTTAATTTAACTGGGGACACCATTTCTTTGAAACCTACAACCACACTATTAATATAAACAATTACATTCTATAAAATAACATTTAGTAGAAGATGTTATCCCCTATCTTCATGAGCATTATAACACATTACCAAAATAGAGTACATAATACACTCCATTAAACACTTGTATTACGAGTTCAAAAAATACATCTCATCTTGAGAAAATCAAGCTGTATGGAATAGCAAGTATACAAAAGTACATAAATAAGTACCATTACAAATCTCAATAATGGTTAAAGTTTATATGCATAAGTCTTCATTCGATTGTAATGTCTTCACAAGGAACTGCTGCTTGACTTTTTAACACAACATGCCAACCCTTGTTAATGTTATCTTCAACATAAAATGCTTGTGATGCTTGAGTTGCTAGAACAAAAGGTTCAGTAGTTTTCCAAATACGTATGCAATCAACACTTGTGAACCCATACTTATCTTCCTTCACTCCCTTAACTTTATCAGTAACATCAAACCAATCACATCGAAATAAGACTAAGCGTTTATTGCCCAAATACTGCAATTCAATAATCTCGGTCAATTGGCCATAGTAATCGATGGATCCACTACCATCATCACCAACCACAACCACTCCACTACATTGTGACCTTGTTCTTTCCTCATGAGATGTAGTGTGGAATCGATATCCATTTACTACATAACCATAAAAACACGTAACATATTTTGACGGACCACGTGACAATGAGAGTAAGGCTTCTATCTTCTCGCTTTTATCTGTTTCATATAAATCTGCAACCTAATAAATATAATGTCTATTATAACCTATTTTTACAAACCCAATGATCTAAATAAACTTGCATTTCTATATATATTGAATATTGAATAGCATAGAAAACTTACTGTTTTGTTAAACCACTCAATAAACATTCTATTCTGTTCATTGGATGACACTTGTGGTGGATTGTGTTCTTGGTTTTGATAATACATTCTACAATAAAAAAGATATATCAAATGTCTAATACTTGCCTTTGAAAAAAAAATAGATAGAAACGAATGAGTTTTTAGGAATGACTTACTCAAGAAATGGCTGAACTTCTTCAAAATTGTTAAGAACGTACATATGGGCTTGCTCTAATTCATTTGCATCTAAATCTCTGGTTTGACCACTTCCTAGCCCTCTTCCCTTGTAATAAAAGGAAGACAATTCCGCAGACACATTCACATCATCATCATAATTTCGATCAAGGCGGTTAAACTTAGTCTCTGTTTTATGCAAATATCTTGAACAAAAATTCATGCATTCTTCTGCTATATACCCTTCCGCAATAGAACCCTCTGGACGAGCCATGTTACGTATATAAGACTTCAAAGTATACAAATTCCTTTCCACTGGATACATCCAATGAGAATGTACAGGTCCACATAACATAGCCTCATGTGCCAAATGAACTGGCAAATGTAACATCACATCAAAGAAAGATGGTGGAAAAATCTTCTCTAACTTACAAAGGGTTATTGGAATTTGGGCTTCAAGACACCTCAACTTTTCCATATTCAAATGTTTCGAACCTAAATCCTTGAAAAATATAGACAACTCAAGAAGTGGTTCATACACATCCTCTGGAAGAAGGCCACGCAATGCAAGTGGAAGAATATGATGCAAGAGAATATGATGGTCATGACTCTTTAATCCAGAAATCTTACTCTCTTTCAAGTTTACACATTGTGAAATGTTAGAAGCAAAACCATCTGGAACCTTCAAATGCTTCAAAAACTTGCAGAATTTACGTTTTCCCTCTCGAGATAGGGTGAAATGAGCGTCAGGTAGCAATATATTATGACCATTTGTGATAGGATGTAACTCTGGCCTAATACCCATTTCTTGCAAATCAAGACGAGATTTATAGTTATCCTTCGTCTTATTTGGTACACTAAGTAGTGTTCCAAGTATGCTATCACATATATTTTTTTCAATGTGCATTACATCTAGGGTATGCCGTATCAAGTGGTGCTTCCAATATGGAAGCCTAAAAAATATACTCTTCTTGTTCCAGTTATCTTGTCTATTCTTGTGCGAGATCTTTCCTTTGAAAGCAGGATCTTTGCTTAATATGATGTCTTCAAGATCTTGCACTTGGTGAAGAATCTCTTCACCTGTTACAGGCTTCGGAGGTGTACCCTTTTCTATAGTACCATCAAATAACATTTTATCCCTTCTCCATCTATGATTACTTTCCAAGTAGCGTCGGTGACCCATGAAGCATTCTTTTCCCCCATTAACTAGTCTCAAAGAGTGAGTATCCTTATTACAAACAGGGCAAGCGAGTTTTCCCTTTGTACTCCATCCAGACAATATTCCATATGCAGGAAAATCATTGATAGTCCACATAAGAGATGCATGGAGATTGAAATTTTGACGCTTTGATGCATCATATGTTTCGACACCATTGTTCCACAAGTCCTCTAATTCATTAATTAGAGGCTGTAAATATACATCAATAGCATCTCCAGGACCATCAGGACCTAAAATCAGCATAAAAGAAACAAATTTGGATGATATGGATATCAAAGAGAAGCAAACACAAAACGTGATTTTGTTGATATCATAATTTGGAATAGTTGGTGAAAGTTTAAAGTAAATCACAAACCTGGAATGAGCATGGATAGCAACATACTTGGTTCCTTCATGTACAACGAAGGAGGCAAGTTGTATGGAATAAGAGTCACAGGCCACATACCATATGATGGTCTCGCATTATTGAACGGCTGAAAACCATCACTAGCTAGCCCAAGTCTAACATTCCGAGGTTCAGAAGCAAAATTCAGATTGAGCTCATCATGTTTTTTCCATGCCAACCCATCAGCTGGATGCCTCAGATCTCCATCATTATTTTTATCATGATGCCATCTCATTAGAGAGGTCGTCTTAATGGACATAAAAAGCATCTGAAGTCGAGGTTTTAGTGGAAAATATCGCAATATCTTAATAGGTATTTTTTTCCCATTTGCTTTTACCTTATCTTCCCCACTATGCTTGCTTTGTTGCCATCTTGAAGCTTTGCAAGTTTTACATTTCTGCAGATGACTATCTTCTTTCCAAAATAGCATACAATCGTTCACACATGCATCAATCTTCTCATATGAAAAGCCAAGATCTTTAATTGTCTTTTTTGCCTCGTAATAAGAGTCGAGCAAGGTCGAATCATTGGGCAATAACTCTTCTTTCAACAATTTGAGTAACATTGTGAAAGAACGATTACTCCATTTTCCAGTACTCTTCACATGAAGCAATTGAATTAAGGCAGACAATTTAGATCCCTTAGAACCCTCGTAAAGAGGTTGTTGGAAGTCATTTAACAACCTTTGTTTTTTTGATGCTTCAAAGTTGGGTTCTTCTTCATGGTTTAGGGATCCCATATTTTCCAAATTAGGCTCAACATTCCGATAATGAGGATACCTATCTTCTAAAAGTTCCGCTATCTCGTTATCACTATCATCATAGTCATCTTCATTCTCATTATTTTGAGGATCCATATTTATTTCAGAATGTTCCTCGTGTCCTTCTTCACCATGATGAAACCATAAAGTATAACCTCTCATAATCCCAAAGGTCATCAAGTGTGCTTTCACAGTATCACGAGTTCTAGAATCGGTGTTAACACAATTGATACACGGACATCTAATTAAATTTGTATTAATTTTTTGAAATGCATAGTTCAAGAATTCTTCAACCCCAGTCAAATATGCTGGATCATGAAAACGATCATCAACCAGGCGAATCCATTCCTTATTGGGTGCCATTTTCTAAAGGGAAAAAAAAGGCATAAATATAACAATTAGAAAATAATTGCCAATTACATAAAATATGCACACTATCATTTTGAATAATACCCGAGAAGGATTATAAAATATAATACCAAACATCATTAATAAAGTATCTAACATGAACTTAGATACATTTTAAAGGATATTGTAAATTCAATTTCTATAAAACGGATAAAGCGACAAATTCGGATATAGCCGAGTCACAAATCCAATTTTCACAAATCAACTATAACCAATACAATTAACCATTCTAAATCATTCATACAACACATATATATACAATTAAACAACTAAATTATCTTATCATAAGCTAATTCATTTAAAATTAATCAAAACAATATTTTATACCAATTATATCATATTTTATTTCTTGTTAAAAAAAATGTCAATGTTGATCATCATCATATTTTATTCAATTGATTATAGAATTCTTAAATGAATTAACATAGAAAATATTCTAAGGACATAACAAAGAGATTATATAACAATATAAAGTAATGAAGAAAAACTTCAGCACCACCATCTATCAAAACCCTTCCTAATATTTTACTTTCAAGATAGCATCTATCATGTACTCAATTGATTAAAACAATAAACGAAACATCAAATTTAACATAATTAGGGTTTTTTAGCTTGGACTGTAAATCCGGTCAAATCTTGCTAAAATATTTAAATTGACATGTCGAAAATGAAATTAAACATAATATAATGCAAATTATATAATCAATTGAATAAAATAACTCGATTACACAATCCAATTTAATTTCGCAAGAATTTTGACCTAAGAATCCAATTCCGATTAATTTCGTACAAAAATTTCAAATTGATAGTTCTAACATGAAATTAGATACATTTTAAAGGATATTGTAAATTCAATTTATCTAAAATAGCTAAATCGGATAAAACCGACAAATCCGGATATAGCCGGGTCACAAATCCAATTTTCACAAATCAACCATAACCAATACAATTAACTACTCTAAATCATTCATACAACACATATATATACAATTAAACAACTAAATTACCTTATCATAAGCTAATTCATCTAAAATTAATCAAAACATAAGCTAGGGTTTGAGTATTTATACCAAACGTATTGCAGTGAAATTGGAGGGAGTGAGGGGTGCTGGACCTTCGTCGGTGGTCAAGCACCACTCGCCGGTGACGAGCGGTGGTGGAGGAGGTCGGACAGTGGCGCGCCGCGGCTGTCGTCGTGCGTTGCTGGTGGCTGCTGCTGCTACTCCGTTGCTGCTGTATTGGACGACGACGAGGAGGTGCGGCTGTCTGCTCGACCGGCGGTTGATGGCGTGGTGGTGCAGTCCGGGAAGAGCACGCTCAAACGGCGGTTGATGGCGTGGTGCTGCTCGTTGCTGGTGTGGTCGTCGAGCAGGGTCGGGGAGGGAAGACGAAGGCTGTGCTCAAATTTGATATAATTTGGCACAGGCCCGCGGTTATGTGATGTTATTTTTTTTTAAGGGCTGAAACGGGCTGAAACGAGCATCAAAGGGCGCGGGATTTTTTTTTTTTTTTTTTTTTGCTGAAACGAGCAGCAAAGGGTGCGCGGGATTTTTTTTTTTTTTGAAGTAAGGGTAATTAAGTGTTTTATATTTTTATTTTTTTGGATTTTAGAGATTTGAAAAAAAAAATATTATAAAACATATATATAACTTAAATTTTTTTAACGACCAATAAATTAATGATTAACGACCAAAAATTATATTAGTCGCAATAGATATACCATTAACGATAACTTTTGACAATGGTCGTTAATAATATATCAATAACGATAAAAAAAAAAAAAAATTGGTCGCTAAATTGGTCGTTAATGGTCCAGTTTGTTGTAGTGTACTCCTCCTCTTCCTTTTACCTATAGGCAGTTATCCTCTATTTGTCGGTCAATGACCGTTGTGCCTCACTCCTGCCTGTCAACGACCACTTTCCTCTTGTTGTTGTCATTTTCTCTCTCTTACTCTCAGCCAAGGTTACACCCACCGTTAGCTTGTTCTCTCTCTCTCTCTCTCCCCTGCCCACCCATCCATTGTCATTAGTTGCTCAGCATCACCTTATTGTCTATCCATTTCTTGCTTTAGAGTCGACGGTTCTTATTTTGTCCACCTTACGCGATTTTTAGATTTAGTGAGGTATAAATTTTTTTCTTTTTTTTTCATTGTAAATATATGCATGCATGGTGTTTAGTTAGTATTACGTATATTCTTATTTGTATAATATATGTTCACCTCTAGTGCTATGTTGTTATGCTTTTTGGTTGTAGATTGGGTATCTCTCTCTATAAATATATGTATGCATGGTTGTAGGTTGATGCCTTTGATATTTAAAAAAAAAAACCCCTATAAATATAGCATGCATGCTGGTATAATATGTTGTTGAAAAATATTACGTACTTTATTCAATTTCTTGCTAATAAAATGTTAATGCTTGTATGGTGTGGATGCGCCTGAGATAAATTGTTGTTGACATAATTAATTAATTTCATATCCAATATCTTATTTATGCACATGGATATGTTGTTATCTCAAATTAATATTTTGGTAAAATGTTATATTATATATTTATAATTAATTAGGCAATAGAATTTACATATTTTATCATTTAACAAAGTCAGACAAGAATCTTAATGACATGATTTAAGAGTTGTTCTCTTTTTATAGGTAATGTGTTGTCGCACTTTCCTATTATTTACATGCCTCCATTATATTTGTGTACGGCACCAGATGCAGATTTTTGGGGTCGTATGATATGGTTATACGAGGAGCTAGGACACTTGTTCGTGAGCAGGTTGTATGTTGATATGTTCCATTTTAGATCATATCACTTATTGTTGACCCTGTCTTAGATTGAGCCATGGTCAGATATTTTAGCTACTTATTTGCATTTGTTTGTAAATCATACTGATGCACTACACCTGAGATTTGTTGAGGGTGAGGTGTTTGCGAGGGATTATGATCGGATAGTTGAAGAGCTGATGGTGATAGTGTAACACTCCAAAAATCACGACTTAAAATTTTCATTTTTACGAAAGCGATAATTATAAAATAGTAAGTGTTACCGCCACACTCAACATAAGTCCGGTCTCCCCACCTTCCTTATGTCAAGTGCTAAGGATTAAAACAAGTCAGATCAAACAAAAGCAAGAGAAAGACAATACATAAACAAGGGTTTTGCAAATGAAAGATTATCCATATAATAAGACCATTTAGGTAATTAAGTGACAAACAATTTTCAAAAAATAGTTAAAGGGGCACACGAAGGTGCAACAATGGTTTGCCCTTACACTTATCCACTCCATCAAATATTATAAGGAAAAGGGGAATAGGGACAGGGTTCACTCACTCCCTTGGCCTAACTAGTCTTCTGGATAATGCTCCTCAAAATCCTTCAACCATTGCATGCCACAAACGTACTCCTCTGAAAAGTGATAGTATCAGTACGACTTTCTCGTACTAAGTAAATCACTCCTTTGGAAAGGTAGCATACCCACATTGCAATTAACATACAAAAACAGGACTAAAAAAACATACGAGCACATGCAGAGCCACGATTTCATGACACAAATCCACATTACAGTTGAAAATACTAATTAGATCAAACATTCCTAGCAAGGCACTGAAAAACAGGCTTATAAATTTCACAGCCATTTCAAAATATCAACAATCATACTATATAGCATAATAGGGAGAATTATTGATATTCCAAGCAATCTAACCAAGTTCAAGTCACGTCTAATCCAATTATTACAGATATATTATGGTGGGTGTCTATTCTAGTTATATCATTTATATATCAATTCTCGAGTGGAATACAATGTCATATCCAAGACAATGATCGTCAAGGAGGTAATACCAAATCAATTCACTCAATTCCAAGCAAAGCTCGCCAAGGAAGCCACACGACATATCAGTCGCCCATACTAAACCTCAGAACTCAAGACGTGTACCCTCTATAGGATGTACGGAATACCTATAGAGCAGAAGTGAGCCCCTTGACCCCAAGGCCCAAACTATGCACTCGGGGGAAAAATTAGAGGCACGAGATTCCTTTCCAAACTCAAGTCTTCCTCTTTAAGTAGTTAATGTCTTATGAAATTCCAAGTTATTAATTCAAGAATACTAAGGTCCATAATATTACAACTTAGCCATCAATCAATCAACCCACGGACCACAAGGGTCTCCACAACAATCAATCATCCAATGCCAAATCTAAAGGTTCACAACAATTCCAAGACAACATGACCTAGGGTTAGGAATCATACCATAGCCTAAATAATTATCCAATCCAATTATTTAATCCATCCGTTTAATTATTTCCAAAATTATTCTGAGGCCAACACTTAAGTCAACTAGTTCGATTATTCGTTTATGAATCGCATTTTCCCCTATTGACCAAAATACCCTTCAACCTATAATTACCACATTTTCCTTCACTTTATTACCAGGTTTATCTATATAGGATATTTGTCATAAAAATGCTAAAATAAAAATAGCTAACAATAATTTATCATACAATAATTTCTTTGGTACAACATAAGACCATATTACCCCTAAGCATTAACCATACATAGTACACGTATACACTCCTAGCATGCACTTCTAGTATCTCATAATATTCATGCAATTTCCAAAAATAACTTTCAAATATGAATCATGGTATATAAAATTTATATTTTTACCCCTAGAACATGCAACACATAATAATCATCATTTAAGCACATTTATACTCTAAGTTAACATACTGTACATCCAAAATTATCTAGAATATCCAAGGGATGCATTTAACTCATTTGTAGGTCTACCATGAAACACGATAAAATTTCGGTTGAACTTAAACCCTAAACATGCACATTTCTCTTTAGCATAAATACATATATGTTGTCATAAGCATACACCCTAGATTTTATATTACTATCTAGGCATATAGATATTAGCATGGTAATATATTTGATTCTACACATCATAATATTTACATAAGAATGAACTACAAACATGCTTTCCTTTCCCCATAAAATATACATTATTTGATCTAGCATAATTTTTATCCTAAATAATTAACCTAACAATTTCACACAAGTTTCTACCTTCTACGGATTAGTTGGATTTACCTTTGAGCTAAGAAAATAATATCATGGAAAGCCTCTTCCAAGGACACCTTACGCAAGATTGAGATTACCTAAAAATTAATAACACCATCCACACAACTATGCATGCATTAGTTTCTATACTAGATAAAATAATAATATAACAACCTATGAGAACTAATGCCCAAAATAAGATTAGGGAATTAACCAAGGTTGTCGGTGCATGGAACTACCATGTACCACACACACCGGAGGGTAGGATACTTACACCGAAAGGAGCTACTGCTCAGTGAGGTAAGTCACGAGGGGAGAGGGAAGCTTGGTAAGGCTACAGGTTGGGTGATTCTTAGCAATAGGCTCGGTGGTGGAAGGGAGCAGGTTGGAGCCTACAAGCAAAGGCACTCGGTGCTGGAAGTAGGAGAAGAAAGGAAGGGAATTGTAGGGAGAAAATGGGAGAGAACCAAAAGGGAGAGGGAAGGATGTTGGGGATAAAGAAGGGAAGGGAAAATAGGGAAAAGATGGGGTGGCTATAGGGGCTGGATGGGTTGGATGATGCAGGTTGGTCGATGGTGCAGGTAGGTGTTGAATGCATGGGAGAAGGGGAGCAGCCTGTAGGAGGGCAGGCCATTGCGTGGGGGAGGAGAAAATAGCTGGGTAGCTGGCTAGAAGGGTCGAGCAAGTGAGCAGGTAGGGGAGAAGAAGAGGGAGGTTGCCAATTGGCTGGGGGGGCTAGGTTACTTGCATGGGAGTTGTTGCAGGTTGCTAGGGTTGGGTAGAGAGGTCGGTTGGGCTGGGGTTGCTTGGGTTGTGATGGCGTGAAGGAGGAGTGTATCAAGGAGGGTGATGGGATGTGTTTGGTGAGGAATAAAAGGCTGCATGGCTGGTTAGTTGCTAGGATAAGTATGGAGTGTAGGGTAGATTGAGGTGGTACACATGCATGGAGGGAGATGACAGCGGGCTGCATGGGGGAAGAGGGTTGTCGAGAGGTTTGAGGTGGGATTAGGCTGAGATTAAGGTGAAATAATGATGGGGATTGGGTTAAAAATTAATTAGCAAGAATAACCAATAGCATTAGGCTTTTAAGAGTATATTAGATACTAAGGAAAATCCTACCTATTAAATGTTTTATTATCACCATTATTCTCACTATTATTATCATGATCATTATTATTATTATTATTAATACCACTTTTTATTATCATTATTATTTCTAATATTATTATTCTCACAATTATTGTTATCAGCATTATTTTAAGAGTGTTATTTATTATAAGAATATTGTTATTACCATCCTTTCTATTTTGATCATTATCTATACTATTCTTATTATCGTTTTTATTACCATTATTAATTATTATCTTCCTCTAACTATATATACACTAACCTAGATTATTATCACAATTTAATAACTATAGACTAACTCATAATAATGAGACATTCATCCTAAACAATCCTTTAATTAATTACGCCTTCTAATCAAATTTTAAGTTTTAGATATTTAAATTAAGGATTTATTAAAACGGGGTATTATAGATAGATGATGAGTGGAGGTTTTTTCATAGCTTACCACTAAGTATCAGTCCTTGTTACACTAGAGTATCTATCACTAGATTGTCTGTTGATGATGTGAGGGAACAGATGACCTATTGAGATGAGTGCACTCTAAAAGTGATGGGTTCTATTCATCATAGGCAAGGCTACCGACCAATTTCATAGGACGGTTAAGGGTGTTCTTAATTAGGTGTTTGGGTTGTAGCAACCTTTTGATGTATAGTTTATTGATATTGCCTTAAGTTTATTCTTAGTTATTAGGTCTTATTTTAAATGTGTAGAATGTATTTGCTTATGAATTTACAACCATTATATAAATATTTGATATGTATATACATACGAACTCTTTATAAGCAAGAACAATTTATAAATTGGTATATTTGTATTCTCGTGTTGGAATAGTCTGTATATATAGCAACAGAATAACATAATACATTATAGAAATATGAATCATTTCTACCCATCGGCGATTTGTGAATTGGTAATGGATATGGAAAAGTGTTGGAATTTATATATATATATAGCAACATAACAGCATGATACATTCTACAAATATAAATTCTTTCTAAGCATAATTGATATATGAATTAGTTTATAGAAGAGAGTTGATTTGTAATAATTATTCTTTGTCTATAGAATATAATAAAGGAGTTGAAATTTTCATTAAGTTTGTAGTAGAACATGCTCGGGTCTCTAGTAGAATAGTTTGTCCTTTTTTAAACTATAATTATATTCAACATATCAATGCTAATGATTTGATAAATCATTTGTTTGTGTAAAGAATTAATATAAGTTACACTCATTCGATATGGTATGGTGAGACAAAATTTAGATATGATAATAAGGAAGGTAGGAGGAAAAGTAAAGGATCATTTGAAAATAATGAGTATGATTCATTTTAGGAGATGAGTCAAAAGGTTGAGGAAAGTATTTTGGAATTATCCAAAAAATTTCAACCAGTTATTGAGTGACTTAAAAAAAACCTTTTATATGGTAACTGTAAGAAGTTTACTAGATTATCTGCTACTTTAAGGTTGTGCAACTTAAAAGCATATAATGGATGGAGTAATAAGGGTTTCATATAATTATTAACACTTGTGAAAGATTTTTTTTCTGATGATAAAGTTCTACCTGATCGTACCTATGAAGCAAAGAAGATCCTTTCATCTATGGGTATTAGTTATAAGAAAATACATGCATGTTGTAATACCCATAATTTTAGAAATGGTTGAATGAGAAATTATTCCAATTTTAGTCCTTTGATTTTGATTTAATGTTATGATTTGGTGTCGGACAAAGTTTGATTTCAAATCATGTTGAAAAATGGAGTTTATTGAGTCTTACAGGCAAATCGATCGATTGGTTTGTCATTTTAGCAAATTTTATTTTCTCAACTAAATAAATTTACTGGGTACGGGAAATCGATCAAATAGTGGTACAACAATTGACTGGTAAACCCAAGCCCCCATCGATTGGTTTGTCGAGTCGGTCATATTTTTTGAGTTTGATTTTATGAAAAATTCCTTTCATCGAAATGGAACCTTATTAACCCATGCTAATTTGTTCTAAGAGATTCCTAACCATTTTCATGATGCATTTATCTCAAACTATTGCCTTGAATTGACCTAGAGGTCGATTGGGACAATTGAGGGGGAGGGATAACCTTAGCATTGTCTTCTTCCTCCTCTCTCCTCTACACGATTCTGCAACCAATGCTTCGATCTTAGGCATAACTCTAAGAAGTTGGAAGATTCCTTCCACAATGATCTTCTATTACTCTATTCATGAATGCTAATTCTGTTTTTAATTGACTTGCATTCTCCATATATACCATTTGATCTAGAGAATAGGTCGTAAATCCTGAACAAAATCTATTCATTCTACTTGAATTCAAATAGTCAATGGTAGGGTCTTGAGTTGATTCCAGAACCCTCGGTATTTTTCTTCGATTGGTTGGTTATAAATATCCTCAATCATCCCTACTATGCATATTTTCTTTCAGCCATCGAAGTTTCTAAGTCTTATATTCCCTCTCTTCTTTCTACACTTCGAGTATTACCAATCAATCTTCTTACGCTCTTTTGAACCTATATCTAGCTCTCTCTTGTTTCAACTATTTAACAAGGAAAAGTTATATTCTGGGAAAAAGGTTGAGTGGTCCAATTTAGCTCTTCCCCTAATTTTTGCCTCAAGTGGTATATTCTTACTTCTTTCTATCTTTAAGTTTGAAATTTTAAATAAGGTGTTGGTGTAATGTCTAAATTTAAGATTTTCATTTTAAGGTTTTCAAATCTGATATTTCCTATAGTTAGATATTCTATTTTTAAGGAAATTTTGCCTACATCAAGTAAGTGATTTTTGCTTCTAAAATGTTTAATAAATATTCCTGTATATTAGGTGCAATTGATTTCTGCATGTTGGCATGAATAAATATAGTTGATATGAGTGATTTCAATGATTAGATGGCATGACTTGAGTAGGAAGCATGAAATTTGGTAAAAATATGTTATGATGATTCCATGTTGTAAAATTTAAGTTAATTCAGTCGAAATTATGTTTGACTATTGTTGATACAAGTTATAATGTGGTTAAGAATGATTTATATGTAAGAATTTGCATGAAAGTTATGATATGGTGTTATGTTAGGGAAAACCGATTGAATGGTTCCTAGAACAATTGACTAGTTGACCCAACCCATCGATTAGTAAGCCTACAAAGACCTTGATCTTGCTCTCTGCTTAAACCCATCGACTGGTTAGGTAAAATTGATCAAATGGTCTATGAATAGTAAACTAGTTTGTCCAAATCAATCAAAAAATTTGAGGAATGCATGGTCTAGTTAAGTCATAATGATCAATTGGTTGACCCAAATTGATTGACTGGTTGGTGTAATCGATCAACTTATTGGACTAGAATAATCGACTGGTTCGATTGGTTTACATTATTTGTTTCTTTTTAGTTTGGTTATGCTTTGAGGATATTTTTATGACCATACCAGGATTATTAATGGGATAAATTATAGATTTTATCACAAATTATTGGCCTAATGAAAAGATTAAACTGGATAATATTTTATGGTATACTCTATGAGTAATGTAAAAGCTAAATAGGTATTTTACTTATGATAAGCGATGACCTTGAGAAAAGAGTAATGAAGGCCAACATAGGCTTTGAATTAAATAATAAGGTGGTTATGAATAATATTGGTCAAGGATAAATGGAAAACCCACATGGTTGGAAAATGGGAAGAAAAAGATTGATATGGATTAACGTATAAAGTTGTCTTACTTGCTTTTTATGGACCTTGTATGATTACCCATCTTTATAAATAAAATACTAATCATGTAAAGCAAAAAAAAGTGGAGTTGAGTATAGGTCTGGGTCTACGTTATCTTATCCTCAATTAGCTACTAGGAGATAGTCTACCTTTGGACATTTTTGGTGCCTTTGGGTTTTTCCTTCGGGCAAGATCCTAAAGGGTCTCAATGCCTTACCTACTCTAAACACTGATGATGTACTAGGGGTTATTAATACTAAAGGGTCTGATTACCTAGGTGGATATCTTTGGCTTGGACTTATGTCTATATTGGTTGTCTTTAGCCTAGACCTGTGTCCATTATGGTGGTTGAATTCGTCCTAGTGATATGTCCACTTTGTAATTGGCTTTGGCCTGGACTTTATATCCCTTATTTGGATAGGCTTCCATGGTATGTGAGACCATGGGGTGGTTCACAGTCCATCACTTAAAGATAATAAAATATGGATGGTAAATATTGGTTGAAATTTATGAAAGATGACCAAGTGGATGGTTAATGATTAGTTAAGAAATGGAAGTAATGGTATGATTAACCAAAATGAATACATATAATTTATACACTTGGCTAATGGTCGAAATGATTAATTGGTTATGGAATGGAATGCTGATTAATTGAAAGACTTATCTCATAAATGGGTAAGTAAATGGAATATCCTATAGGATTGAGTGATTGGAAATAAACCCTAGAGTTTGCTTTGATACTCTTTTCTATTACATGTGTAAGTGCTTATGTGACAAGGTTGTGAATCTAGGCATAATGTATTCTACTTTGTTAGAATTGTGTGTGATAGCATGCCTTTATGAGCTTCTACCTTTAAATGTGGTCTTATCATGATGCATGTTGTATATTATATTCATGTATAATAAATTGGTATACTTATGGTACATTAAGGGAGAAACTTGGCTTACTCAATACATAGCGTACTGATATGCCCATTTGCTCGATCACCTACTCATTCCCACGATCAGAGAGCCATGTGTAGGTCTTTGGGGATGGCTAAAAGAGGGCCTACATCAGTTGGGTCGGGGCTTCATAGTAAGGATATCTAGAAGGTTTTGGTGGGGTCTATGGCAAACCAAGGTTTTAAATTGGGTATCACACCCCACTCCATTTTATTGTAACCCTGTACTTTATCTACATATATTTTATAATGATTTGGTCGGAACCCATTAGGGTCCTCTGATCTAATCACTCTTGAAGTTATTTAATTAAATTTGTATTCTGTGTACTTTGTTGTTTTATGTGTTTTGGTTGGTTTAGCCTCGTATCTGATATAAGGTAGGCGGAGAACATCTATCCTATGTTAGATACAGCGGTAACACCCTATTTTTTTATATATGTTTTCTGCTTTAGCAAAATGTTTTAACAAAATTTTTTGGTAATAAAAAATTGGGGTGTTACACATGCCCTAATAATTGTATATTATTTTTAATGAAAAGGCATCTTTAGATAATTTTCTAAATCATAAATACAAAGCACCACAATATAATAATAACAAGGTATAATATAAGGTGTTTTTGTAATACCCCAAAATTTTATAACCTTAATTTAAAAAAATGTATCCATTTATTCACAAATTTTAACCTTTAAATATTAATTTAATTATTTTTGTTAACCTGTGACCAGCAAATCTATATAAATTATTCAATAAATTATTATAATTATTTTATCTTACTCTTTTTATTTTAACCTATCCTAAACCAATAATTTTACATAAATTTTTTTTCTTAATTTGATAACCTAAATTTGGATAAATTAATATTATTCTAAAAACCTAAATTTAACCTTATTTTTATTCTAACCCTAAATCTATTTTCTTTTTTCCTTCTTTTCCCTTTTTCCTTTTCCATATTTCCTTCTTTTTCTCTTTTCTTTTCTTCTCCTTTCTTTTTTCTTCTTTCCCCAAGCCAACCCACTTCTCCCCCTTCCTTTTCTTTTCCTTTCCTTGTCGTACCCAACTCTCTTCTTCCTTTATTTTTCTTTCCCTATACAAATAGCCCAGCCTAATTTTCTTTTCTTCTTCTCCTTTTCCCGTTGTGCACCCCTACACACCAAACACCCCTTCCATCTCCCCTCTTCCATGCACACATGCATTGCCTTTCCCATTTTTGCCCAAACTAGACCTACACCCTTCCCTCCTCGCTTCTCTTTCTTCCCATTTCTAGCACGTGCATGCCAACCTTTCCCTTACATCCCTCCTTGTGTGACCTCCTTACCATTTTCCACCTCCCTACTCTACCTCTACCTGCACCCTTTCCCCTATAAATGTTCACCTACCCCATCACATGCCTAAGCCCCATCTCCCTCCACCTCCTCTTCTTCTTCTTATTCTTCTTCTCTTCTTCCTACTCCCTCATGCCCAGCCTCTTCTTCCCCTGACCTTCTTCCTTTATTTCTCCCTCTCCCCTGCTCTGGCTTCCTTCTTTTTCCTCCCCACAGCCAAAGCTAACACACCACTACACTTCCACCACCATCTCAGCCTCCAACCTCGGCCACATTCTCGTTCTCTTCTTCCCTCCTTCCTTCTCCTATGAAGTTTTTTTTTCTTCCTCCTTCTCCATGAAATGACTTCTATTGATCTCTGGCCCCTAGCACCGGTTGCAGCTTCTGCAGCCATACCCTAGGCAACGATAGTTGTTGTCGTCGTTATCCCGTCCACTTGATGCCACCATTTCTTCCACCCTTGCAACCTCCTTGCACAACCTATTTCCAACCACCTCTACCCCTACATTTTTTCCTACACTATGCCTCCCTGTCACCACCTCTATCACCATCTCTATAGCCCTTGTCAGAGCTCCAAACATCCACCCCTGTAGCCTCCCTTCTCAGCCTACCTCCAGCCACAACCACCACCAGCTCCTCTACACCACAGCCACCCTGTCACTAACTCATCCCTCTTCTTCCTCTCTTTTTCTTCTTCTCCTTTCCTTCCTTTGTGTTGCCTAATTTCTCGCAGCCCCATAACATCACTGTCGCAGCCCTCAGCCCTCCTACACCAACCCACTTAGCCACTGTAACCTTTGCCACCGACCAACCAAACCAACACCTCCCAACCATCAACCAGCCAAAAACTAAATCCCCCTACAGCATAGCTCACACTACACATACAGCATAAGTTGTGTTTTTAGATTTTAAAATAATTTGATAATTATTAATATGTAAGGGTAGTTTAGTAATTTTATATTTAATAAATATTTTTAATAAAAAATATTATTTTATTGATTAAATATTAATATGGTGTTTGTGATATTATTTTTAGGTACAAAAATTTTATTAACAGAGCCTAATAATTTTTAAGAGGTTACCCATAAATTGTGTTTTTTATCGGAAATTAGAAAACATTTAAACTCCACTAAAATGTTTAGATAATGTATGGTCGCATATTATGGTTTTGACATGTAATTCGCATTAAGCATGATTTGTTACAAATAATTATGTGTTTATTATTATTATCATAAAAAATTAAAAAAGAAAACATGTTATCATAAGTATAATATCATGCATACAAAAGTGTGATTAAAATAGTTCTAATGTGAAGATGAGAGTTTGTATAATATGCACATGCGAAAATGTTGGGTTAAGCCTATTTAGATATACTTGTAGCATGATTATTATTGTTCACGTGCCCTAAGAGTAATTTGGTCATTTAAGCACATCATGATATTTAACCTAAATCAAGATGCCTAACATGTTCTAATTATTGTTAAGTATGGTGATAGGAGTCTTGTTGCTTTAAAAACACATGTTTCAACATGATTAATACTATTATATGGCTTAGAGTTATTTTGATAATTTTTAGTGTACCATGATGATTACTCTAATAAACATGCATGATGTGTATTATTAATTGTTAAGCATGAAAAAATGTGTTTTCTTGTTTTGAAATGAAAAAATGTGTTTTTTTTTGTTTTAAAATACATGTTTTAGCATGATTATTGTTATTATATGTCATATGGACATTTTGGTAATTTTGAGTGTACCATGATGATTATTCTAATGATCATGCTTAATATGTATTATTCGTTGTTAAACATAAGAATATGTATTTTAATGTTTTAGAAATGCATGTTAGGGTTTTATGTGTAAAATAGGGTATAAGGGTAAAATGGTCATTTGACGTATCTAATAATTTAATTACATGATAAATAACTTAATTATGATATTTTATCATTTTTATGATAAGTTGGTAAATACAATAGAATCTATAATGGAAATGGATGATAATGTGCTAATTTTAGTCTCGCAAGTATTTTGGTTATTTTTAACCTAAAAGTAACTAAGTGTGAATAATTGAGCTTAGGATGGCCTTAGTAGACTTCTAATGTTGACATCAGTAATGACCTTGATTATAGTTGTCTCATAATGTTTAGAAATGAATAAAAATAGTTAAGTATTGAAGAATTGGATCTATGTGATTAATATTTGTTTTTGTGGTCACCCTTATAAAATAATAATACTTAAAGTGAAAGACTTCGAGATAGAGAATGGTGCCTCTTTAGGGTTGTTACCCTAAAGACGTGGTTTAGCCCACAATTATTTATAGATTTTGATGATGTGCCTTAGGGCTCTAGCCAGGCCCTATATCTTACTCTATTTAACTTTATACAGCTAATAAAGGATATGTATACTTATAGATTAGGTGTCCTTGTGGGTAGGATATTGTGTATATTTATGTACCAGTATGACTAGGGTACATTTATGTCTCTGGGTTGATAGTCGATAGGATATTGTGTTGCCTGTGTACATCGATATCACCGGATTACCTTAGTATCTCCGGGTTGATTTGATTTTCCCTTGAGTAAAATAAAAATGGAAGTGATTGATATTTGATTTTGAAATGATCATTGGATTAGATGGTAGTGGCATTTATGCCTGCTTGTGGTTTGGTAGTGGCTTTTGTGCCTCCCTGTTATGTAGTCGCCTTTGTGCCTACTTGTGGTTAAATAACAGCCTTTGTGCCTACCTATGATGATATGTGTTGTTGTTGGTTTGTGATGGTGAGCCTACTTGTGTTATGAGAGTGTGGGTTTTGATAATGAGAATTGTGACTATAGTTATGATTTGCGAATGATGTTGTTTTCTAATTATACCACAGAGAGTGTTTCTAGGATATTCCATTAGTAAGTTTTAATTTATTCTATATGAACAAACATTGGCAGTATATGGCATTGATGTTATGTGGTTATATGAACAATTATTGTATTTCAATTAATGCATGTATAATTAAAGGTTCATGTATTGTTGTGATGACTTTTTATGTGTTCCATGTGGACCTTGCATATTAGTCATGTATAATGGGTTATTCAATACCATTATACTAAAGGGATCCTTTTCTTAGGCTCTTGCTTATTTAATGGATAGTCGCCTTTGCAGGTTATCTTGCAAGATTTATTGAAGGCTATCATGTGGGTTAAGAGTGTAGGGTTATCTGATATTTTATCCAATATCTTTTGATCCTAGAGATTCTATAATTTTTATTGTCTTTATATATTTTCTTTCACTGATGTTTTGTAACCATTGACAGTTGGTACTATTTGAAATGATGTTAAATTATTTTAAATCTATCGCTATTCTAATTTATAATTATGTTAATTACTTAAGTGGAACAACGTTTTTAATCTTAGCACATGGTAACATAATGGTAGAGGAAACTAGACTTATACCAAATATGGCAATAACATCCCACAATTTACTATTTTAGCTTCTGTAATTAAATTTTAATAATAAAATTTTTTATTTTGTAAATTTGGGGGTGTTACAATTATGGTATTTTTCTATAATACCAAGATTCAAGAGATGTTTAATCATATGCAATATGCGAAGAACTCGAGATGGCATTCTGCAGAGAAGATAGATGATGGGCTTTTGAGAAATTTATTTAAATCTTCATAATGGATGATGAGTAATGACTTGTTTCCTAAATTTGGCTAAGAAAATAGTGTTTTGCAATATATACGGATGGTATGAATCTGCATAATCAAGGCACATATAGTACATGGCCGATGATTTTAGTTATATACAATCTACCATTGTGGCTCTACATGAAACACAAGTACATGATGTTGTATTTACTTATTTTGAGGCCAAACCAATAGGAAATGGTATTAATGTTTATTTGGAACCTTTGGTTGATGATTTGAAGTTCTTATGAGACATGGGTGTTGAAGTATTTGATGCATATAGTGAGAAAATTTTCACTTTGAGAGCAATGTTATTCTGTATTATAAGTGTTTTTTTCGGCATATGGCAACCTTTCAGATTATAGCTTGAAATGTCATTACACATGCCCAATATATGAGAAGAATAATTCATTTGTTCAACTAACGGATGACCAAAAAGCTATTTTTATCGACCATCATATATTTTTACCAAATGATCATTATTATCATTAGCAAAGGAATGCTTTCGATGGCGTCCTGAAAGAAGGGCATTCACCAATCCGATTAATGGGTAGATAATTTTATTTGAAGATAAAATATTTGAAGGTGAAGTTTAGAAAGAAGAATAAAAATAAGCCTCCATCAGTTGGGTAGAAGTAGATGTCTATATTCTACAACCTTCCATGTTGGAAATCTCTATAGATGAGGCATTCCCTCAATGTGATGCATATTGGAAAAAAAATATGTGTGTGTGATAGCCTCTTTGGTACATTACTTAATATTCCACAAAAAACTAAAGATGGCATCAATTCTTGATAGGATATGGAGGAGATGGGCATTAGGCATGAACTAGCGCAATGAGATAATGAAAGAAGAACGTATTTATCATTGGCTTTCCATACTCTCTCTAGAAAGGAGAAAATTACATTTTGTGAATTCTTTAATAGTTTCAAGGTTCTAGAAGGATATTCTTCAAATGTTAGAAGGCTCGTGTTGATGAAAGAGTGGAAAATAATTAACATAAAATATCATTATTATCATATATTTTATGCAACATTTAATTTCAATAGTCATACATGGAATTTTACCGAAGTGTGTTTGAAATACTATCACTAGGCTTTTTTTGTTCTTCAATGCACTCAACTCTAAAGTCATAGACCCTGATAGTTTGGATGCCTTTCAAAGAGAGATTGTGATAAATTTGTGGAAGCTTTAAATGCGCTTTCCTCCCTCATTCTTTGACATTATGGTGCATCTAACCATTCGCTTGGGTTATGAGGCAAAAATGCTAGGACATATTCATGGGCACTGGATGTACTCCTTTAAGCAGTTTATGAATGTAACACCCCGAGTCGATATGACCACGTGGGGGATACCTTGGAGTGCTTATCACAATTTGATCGGAGTATTATAAGGATTAATCTGGCTAATTATATAAATATGGTTTACCATCCTTTTGGTGATTCTATCCTAAGAACTCCACAGTTAAGTGTGTTAGATGAGGGGCAATTTTAGGATGGGTTACCCTCCTGGGAAGTTTCAAAAAAGTTTTAAAATTTTATCGGAAAGTGCATGAGTAAGGACAAAGTGTGCTAAAAGGACTCATGTTGATATGTGGGGCCAACAGATCAATCCAAAAGCACTCCAAGGTAGCCCCCACGTGGTTGTATCGACTCAGGGTGTTACAATGAAGTTGATGAAAGGTTACATGAAGAATCGATATTGGTCAGAATAATGCAGTGTTAAGAGTTGCCTACTAGAAGAGGTAACTAATTTTTGTACAAATGATTGTATAACACTATAGCTCTTAGTATTCCTAAGTCTCAACATGCAAGTAAAATCGTAGCACATGGTATAGAGGCAAATAATTTTGTCATGTAGACCCTAACATACTCTATAAAGCATGTCTCTATCTATTACATAACAATGATGTTGTTCAATCATATGTTGAAGAACATATGCATTATTTGAAGATTGAAAATGCATCAAAGATTGAGAAATGGATAATTAATGATGATTATAATCTTTTCTTCATACATTGGCTAACAAATCACATTATTCCACTCATCTAATATTCCTCAAAATCAATTTCTAAAATATTACACTGGTTGTCTCAAATACCCCGATATAAATTTTTTTTATATACCAGCTATGCCATCAACAGATACACTTTTTACACAAAGTAATAAGATGAGAGGAGTACAATGCAGAATAGTGGAATAACTTTAGTGGATGAGACAATGCATATTACTAGTGTAAAGGACAATAATCCAATGTATATAAATATGAATTATTATAGCATGACTTAACGGATTTGGGAGCTAGATTACACTATATTTAAAGTACCCATTTTTGGGTGTATATGGGTTGATACTAGTCATAGGTTTAGATATGAAGATGGATTCAAATTAGTACATCTCAATAGGGTAAGGTATAAACAAAACCTATTCATCTTAGCATCACAAGCAACACAAGTTTTCTTTATCATCGATCCTGCTAATAAAAAAATAGTCTGTGATTTTAGCTACAAAGAAATGAATGTGACAATGAAAATGTTGTCAATTAAGATAAAGAGTGTGCCGAAGTAAGCAAATCAATCATTAAATGATGATAACATTGGCATTACTAAAGAAGAAATATATGTAGAGGATGATCATTATGAGGTAATATATGTATCAGATTATGAAACCAATCCAAAAGAAGGGAAGAAAAAAAGAAGGAAAATAAAACAATGAGGGTAATAATATCGTAACATATTTGTAGAGTATGCTTGTTATTATAACTTCTTATGTTGTATACATTCATGAAACATTATATTATTGTGTTTTTTTATATCATTACTACATATGATATGTTTGTTTGACACTTTATTTTGTATATATATTTATTCATAGCCTTTTACCTCGTATTAATTTATATATTCAAATTTTGCAAAGATATGATAAAGAAAACTATTGATAGGGATTCTTGTGATGAAGAAGGGAAGAGAAGATATATTGTGATGAGAATCATTATTGACATGAGAAATAGAGAAGAACCAAGAGAATTCAGATGGAATACTTATAATCTTCCTATCAATAAATATGTAGACATATTTCTCACATACATTTCACTTGTCACTCGTAATTGTGTTCCTATCTCTTATAATAATTAGAAGTAGGTTCCAAAAGGTAACAAGGAACATATTTGTTAAGAAATCATGATAAATGATATATTTTATTTGTTTTTTTAATTGGATTTCATATGTTAATAATTTTAATACATCAACATTGATATACATAGTTATGTATTATTTTGTAGAGATTATTCATTGTCTTAAAGGTGAAGAAGAAGTAGCTTTTTAGATATTGTGGTGAGCATCTAAAAATATTTAGGGCATACTAGGAAAATAAAAAAAATGTATATAAAGAGAGATGGTGCTTTACACACGAAGCCCGCATAAGCAGTATGGTTTTATTGATCAAGATAGTTCGGAATGATTTATTACATATCATCTTTTAGAGGAATTGAAGGTATTTGTTATATAATAGTTAAGGGGATAATTCATTGCATATCATCTTCAAAAGAAATTGAAGGCATTTATTGCATAATAGTTAAGCTTTTTTATTAAGAATATTTTATTGATATTAAAATAACCATGAGTACACATTTTGGATTGTAATATAGGAAAAAGTGTCAAAAATAAAGAAATTGATAAGTAGAATATTTGCCGCCATAATATGGTTCAAAAAGGTTTTACAAGACTTAAAGAATAGTTGATATGACATTTTAATTAATGTGTTTAAATCTTAATGTAGAGGGTGTTATAATCATATTGCTAATTTAAGTGCATGTTTTGGAATTACAGCTCTTAGTCAGGACAAAGATCCATGTACCTTATCCATCGATATTGGTAAATTATGGAAGAACACTAGAGCAACAACAGATGAATCTCTTAATGAATATGTATAAGACATTGGCAAATGAATTGTAAGTTTGAAGATATCCCTAACCCTATTTAATTATCTTAGAGTAAAATATTATATTGTATTTATTTCTTTATTCCAAATTGCATACATTACAAGATAAACTTAAAACATCAAATTCTACTAAGGGTGTAGATCAATATAGCATCATGTCACAAGAAAAAGGAATTGAATAAAACCTAGGAACACATAGGGGTATTGGATTAGGGGTTAAGAAACATATATGACTGATCATGTGGACCATGAAACACTAATGACCAAGTAGCTCTTCTGACCCAAAAAATTAAATAAGGCATTTGAACGAATGGTCACAATGGAAAAAGAGTTGGCCTCCATCAAATTTCAAGGGTATAAGCATCTAATTAAGATGCACATGATTTGCTTCACATACCCAATATAAATAGTGTTATAGACAATTGTGAAGCTAATACACATTTTTCTTCATTTCCTGAGGTAATCATAACAAACTATCAATTACTATATTTAAAATGCATCAAGTGTCAACTCAATAATTATCAATATGTAACATTTTTTTCCAAGTCTTGCATAAATATGACTTGTTAGATAATGACTCCTTAATTCTTTTGGTAAAAGAAAGTGTACGCATCAACCATGGTACTGAAATGCTGATGGTCCATGGATCTATCTTGGCCTTAAAAATGAGTTCTGTATATATTACCATTCTTATGATTGGAAATGCACCCTTATCTTGTTATAAAAAAGGTAATGAGACAGTCACAGTGTTAGAAATTCATGGAAGCTTTGTGCCTTGGCCCATAAACCAGATAGGTCTCACTACTGAAGAGGTAATGACATCCTTTATCCATGTTATACCTAACATGTTACACACATTGTTTATACCTTATATATATATACATGATCATTATATTTTGGTTAATACTATGAAATAAGGTTTTAGAAAATAAGAATGATCATAAGATAAAGGGAAAGAGAATTATTAGTGGAAGGAAAAAAATAAAAGAGGGTGCCAAGAAAGAAAAGAGAGAGATCAGAAAAATCAGTTGTCCTACATAAGATTCCATCTTCAAAAGAGAATCAACAACTACATGAACCTCATCAAGCACCACTAGCTTTAGCGATGTTGTATTTCTACACCCAAAAATATCTCAGTAGTAATCAAATTATGTTACGGAATAGCATGAAATTAGAGATATCTAAACCAAATCAAAATTAGTAAGATTATGCACAATTAAGGATTCAACCACAAGATAAAACAATCGAGGAGCTCTTATATAATTATAGGATGATTAAACTAATCAATCAATCAATTACACAAATCTACAATTCTTTTTTAATGGAGAATTCTATGGAGAAGAAGAAGTTGGGTCGCATGACCCTTGACCACTAGGGTTTCAACATGTTTCCTTTTATAGAAGAAAAAATTCTACAGAGCAAAACAACGTATTTCAAAAATAAAACAAAACCATAGTCTGTGTTTAGGAAACACGAGACCCTCGTGTTTACTTTCTTACTCTTGACTTTTAGCCCAAATACATCAAGGCTTCTCCTAGAAACATGGATTGTGTTTATTAACACATTATCCTCGTTTTTCTCAAAAAAACCTCCATACTACACTAAAATTCTCCAACACCTACACAAATTAACACAATATTATATTGTACTCAAATACCCAATCAAAACTCACAATTCTCCACCTTAACGTAGTATTTGTGACTCGTGACATGTAAAGACCTCTAAAAAATCCCTAGCTCATTAAAGGACATCATGGCCTATGAACACCAATCAAGTTCAAGAAACACTCAAACTTACCCATAGTCAGTGACTTCGTTAGCATATCAGTCGGATTATCCAAAGTACCCACTTTCTCCAACACAGCTTTTCTTGCAGCAACAGTACCTCAAAGAAAGTAATACCTAATGTCAATGTGCTTCGCTGGGTGATAAAAATAACTATGAGTCTTTTCTAAAAAAAATAGCACCCACGAACAACTGGATCACCATAACCAAACTCTAATTCTAGTGCTAAACCACCAAGCAACAAGGCTTCCTGAAAAGACTCTATCATAGCCAAACACACAACCTTCGAACCTCTAAGGTCAAACGCTAACAAACTAGTGTACCTCTAATCATAAGAACCACAACCAAGATTAGAGTAATCGGTCAACAAAATAGTTAACAATAGATATTTAATACAAGCTAAAATTGCACACATCAAGTACCTCAAAATCTGCACCACACGTAACCAAGATGTCTTCAAGATACTCACCGCACGCATGCTAACAACATGAGCAATACAATAGTTAATATTAATCACATTGTACATCAAGCATCTCATAGTTGTATAATATAAACCAGTGACTAAGTAGGTCACCACAACCGCTTTGGATTTGGGCATATCCAAAGTCTTTAGCTTATTCACCTCAAACATGTATTTTGCTACGACAAGATAAATATAAACACACAATAAAAGTATAACTAATGAAACAACACATATCAATATCTAAGTCCACCAAAGAGATCGCATCTCTTTACCAATGCTGGTGGAATACCACAAGGCAAAATCAACACCTAAAATAACCTTGGAGTCTAACACTGGATCCTTCACACCAAAACTAATCACAGTATATAGTGCATAACCATATCTGCCTAAAGTAATGCCTACTTGCTCCACCTGCTACCCAAATTCCTCCTCATCAAAAGAATCTATACCATCTAGATCACTATCTCTCTTAGCTATGACAACATCACACTCATTAGATACACCATCAATAATATCTATTGATTTGCTATTGGGATAATATCTCTTGATATTTCCTTTCATGCAATAACTATAGCATGTCACATTCTTCTTCCAAATCTTAGACTTAGATCTGGACATCTTCTTACACCATACCCTAACTCATGTGTCCTCTCTTAGCTACCAATCTCTCACTATGTGAGTCATCGAAAATATCAATGTCAGTCAAATGACTATCAATCAAATCCCATTGTAGCAAGATAAAATTCACATCCTTAAAGACTAACTCATCATTTTCATTCCCATACAAAATAGTCTCACAAAAATACTTAAAGCTAGCAAGCAAAGAACATACCAACATAATAGGTAAATCTTTATCTTCTAAGTTAACATCTATATTATGTAAATCTATAATGATAGACTTAAATTCATCTAGATGAGTTTTCAAATATTGTCCCTCACTTAATTTTAAGTTATGAAGCCAACTCTTTAATAGTAGCTGATTTGTTACTAACTTGGTCATATATAATGACTCAAGATTCAACCACAAGGTAGTCATTGTTGGTTCTTTGCTACTTCCCACAATACATCATTAGATAACCACATTTGTAAAGTAGAGAGGGCATTTAGATCTACTTTTTTAAATATCTCATTTGTCATCAACTATGGATTTTTTGGATGATAGGATAAAGCTTTTTCCAAATGCTCTCTATTAAAATCACCCGCATCTTTAATTTTCATAATCTAAAATTGATGGATTGATTAAACTTCTCAATATCAAATCTTGTACCCATCCCAATAACTTGATCTATTCAATAATGCATCTCTAATACCAAATTGTTGTGGAATAGCGTGGATTTAAAAAGATCTGAACCAAATTAAAGTTAACAAGATTATGCACAATAGAGGATTCAATCACAAAACAAAACGAGTGATAAAAAAATAGATATCTTTAGTTGTACTCTTGTGTAATTATAAGATAATTAAACTAATCAATCAAGAAATTACACAAATCTATAATTCTCTTTGAATGGAGAATTCTATAGAGAAGAATAATAAATTGGGCCGTATGACTCTCGACATATAGGATTTCAATATGTCTCTTTTTATAGAAGAAAAAACCTAATGGGGTAAAATAATATGTTTAAAAAATATAGCAAAAACACGGTCATTGTTTAAGAAACATGAGACTCTCTGTTTATTTCCTTACTCTTGACTTTTTCCCAAATCACAATAAAGGTTTCTCTAGAAATACAAATTGTGTTTATTAACACAGCACTCCCGTGCTTCTCGCATAAACCTCCATGCTACCCTAAACTTCTCCAACACCTGCACGAACCAACATAATGTTATGTTGTGATCAAATACCTAGTCAAAGATGAAAAATTATAATTGGATGACACAATTTACATGGTAATAATGAATGTTAACAACGAATTTTATAATTATAAATGGATATCAACAACAATTGTTGTCGTATATGTTAAGTGTTATTTTGTATCATATTTTTCTACACTTTTCAATAATTTGTATAATTTTATGACCTCTTATATATATATGAGTTATCATTTATTGGTAAGTATGCTTTAATTATTATTTTCATCCATAGGTTGGTTGTTAGTCGTGTTTAAGCAAAGGAGATGTTGTCGTCTATTTTGGTTGTGTGTCCTGACTGTACTACGATAAGTGAGGGTATAAACATAAACTATATAAAGGAACACATATTAAGCAAAGGGGATAACAAAAAGCTTTACCTTATCACTCACCTCACAAATGAACATTAGGTTTTGTACGTTGTCTATCCTAATCAAAATAACGTATATGTATTTGATTTCCTTTGAAATTATTTCCATTCCTTTTGTTGTCACTCATTCTAAAGGAAAATATTTAATTTTTTGAAGTCTATAAAGTTACAATATTGTGTATCAACTATATTCATTGGGGCACTACAAACGACGTATATGAGGAGAAGCGGAAGTGGTGTGCCAAACCTAAGGAATCTTAAGTATGATCCTGTAATGGTACATAGAAAGATAAGTATTTTGTATTTTATTTAAATTAAAATTAATATATAATTAAGCAACAAGCTGACTAAATTTATTTTGTAGTGACCACAACAACAAAACAGTAATGATTGCAGATACCATGTTTGTAAATCAATGGATCTTATACTCAAGACCATATCTATGAATATAGATCCAAGCCATGTATGTTTATTTTTTCATATTTTTTTATTAAATAATATATGGCATATTAATTACTAACTAAATAATCGAATCATATCAAATTATAATTTTTCATCCTTAGTGTGGAGAATTTGGTGTCTTTCTAGTCAATAATGGAAGAAATCATCCCTACCATTGTAAAATAAGAGCACCTTGCTTTGCCCATGCACAAGGACTCAATTCTATGTCTAATAAATACATGGATGATAAAATTGATAAGTTAGAGATGAATAAGCCAAGTTTGTGCACTCACACACTCAGTATTAGGGATTTATGTACATGCATGTTCTGGTTTGTATATAATATGTCTTATGTTATTCTGTGCAATTGGAGATGCACAGTCTTATATATATGCAAGTGTTGATTAGCTATTGATATATAGTTAGGTTTTATAATCTATGAAATTTAACTTTGGAGTATAAAACTACCAAATTGTAATACGCCTATTAATTTCCATCCTCATAGGAGGAATATATGCATGAATTAGTGTTATTTCACATATTATAAATTTGGTAAATATTCAAGCATACAACTGTATATGCGGAATAGAACAAAACTACACAATTTGTATTAAAAAAATAATTATGATTTAATAATGACTCTTTTCTAAATCTTTATGAAAATCCTAATATAATGTATATTTTAGTTGTTTTTAGTAATGCTTATAAGAAGAAACAATTGACACAGGGTTAATTAAATGCTCATTCAAATATTTCATCTATACAAAAAAGAAATTCATTCTATCATTAAATTTTTGTATTAAAAATAAAGTCATTTTAGAAAATTTAAGGCCTACTTTTTATTTTTATCCTCACTTTTTTATTAATTATATATGCATTAAATAATTTATCATTTTTCATTCAATAATGTAAGTGTAACTCTAAGTCTACTTTTAGTACTTTCTTAAAAAGTATGCAAAGTGATATAATGACTTTCTTTTATATATGGATGGAGTATTAATTAGGGTTTAATTACTATGTAATCGCATATTTAATGTTCACATGCATGCTTTAATAATGATTTTCTCCAACACTCTTTATTAAAGTATGCATTTAATTCTGACTATTAATTATTTAAGGTTTTAATTGATGCTTTATTGGGAATTGGTTAGAGTGTTTTTAAGGTTTAAAATTATTAAGCCGTTTGTTTTAATAATGGTTATAAAAAAATATCGACGAATGTATAATTAAAGTCTCATTAAAAATTCATTACTTTGTAATCACATATTTAATGTTAACATGCATGCTTTTGTAATAGTTTTATGCAACAATTGTTATGAAAACATGCATTTAATTCTAATTATTAATTATTTATGGTTTGAATTAATGTTTTATCATAAATTAGTTAGGATTTTTTTTTAATGTTTATGGTTATTAAATTGCTTGTTTTAATAACGATTTGTATGTCAACCGTTATTAAAAACATAGATATTTGTCTAAATTTGAATATTTTTTTATAAAAAATTTTGAATCATTTTTAAAACTTTAATAATGTGTGAGTTAATAGCAGATGAAAATCGCTATTTTTTTTTATAGTTGTAATGTCAAACAAAATGAACAACAGAGAAAGATAAGGTAAACACGAGAAGGAAGAAAACTCAACAAGACCTCTTCTACTCAAAAGAGTGCCTACACATTGTGGACCATTTCATCAATTTTGTATACAAAATCTTCTCTTCTATTCTTGATCCAAAACCTAATCCTCATTTTGACTAATATTGTCATCCATCGAATGCAAAATTATTGATTCTCGAACACTATCTTGTTTCTATACTCCCATATTACTCTCGTTATTGCAAAAAATACAGTGTTCCATATTTGCTCTCTCAAACCCCTCCTTCGGCCTCTAAGCCAAGTAAGAGTATTATTAATGGTATACCTTGGCATTAACCAAGTGTACCCTATTCATCCACAAATTTCATACAAAATCCTACCCATCACTGTGTAGTGAAGGAATAAGTAGTTGGCTGTCTCTTGCTCAACCTTATAGAAAGGGTAGCTCAACTCCCTTATGTTAATGAGTTAGAGCCTAACCACTTTGTCTTTGGTGTTAAGTCTTTTTTGAATGAAAAACTATACAATGAGCTCAATCCTAGGTGGAGTGATGTCGATCCATATTCTATTGTAGTCCCTACTGCCATTTCCATCTTTGTCATTCATTTGGTACGAGGTCTCACAAAAGGAACTAACCAAAAAGATGCCCTTATTGCTGTATGCCCAAATAATCAAATCCTCCTATCTTTATATGAAAGGGACTATTTAATCGTACTTCCTAACTGCTCTACCTTCTCTTCATCCCAAATAAATAGTCTTTGATGCCACATTAGGTTCCAATGACACACCGCATTATCCCAGAAACCAATATTCGTTATTCTATCCCCTTGCTAATTTGACACTGAGAACTGTCTAGGAAATAAAAATTTCAGGAAACCCTACACTAGCCACTTATCATGCCAGAACTTAACTCCGCTACTGTCTTCTAGAATAATACTTATGCCTGAATCTAGGATGTAATTCCACCTTCCAAACTCTATGATATCTGTCCAAGGTGTCCTGCCCTTCTTCTACTCATGTATCTTTAGCCTTCCAATTTGATTACAATCATAAATAGAAGATATGACCCGCTTCCATGAAGTTCCCTCTACTGTATAAAACCTCCACCACCATTTGAATAATAGCGCATTATTCCTCATAGCTAGGTCCTCGACCCCTAAGCAACCTAGACTTCTAAATCTTTGAATCACATTCCAGCTTACCAATGGTAGCTTCTTTTGTTCCCCACTTTCGGCTGAAAAGAAATTCCTTTGGTTGTTGATAATCTCCTTTACCACTCATTTTGGCATTTTAAAGAGGCTCATATAATACATCAGTAAACTGTTCAAAATGCTCTTGATCAACACCGATCTCCTTACTCTAGATAGAGTCTTTGCCTTCCAACCTGCCAGTCTCTACTTGATCTTGTCTACCATAGGCTTCCATGTTTGTTTATTCCTTATATTTGCCCCTAGTGGAAGGCCAACGTACGTGGTGGGCAGTGTGCTGATCTTATAGTTCATGATATCTGCATCCTCCTCTTATGTTTATACATCCGCTCCTAGCCCAATAAGCTCAGACTTTATAAATTTAATGCTCAACCCTGACATAAGGAAGAAACATTCTAGCATTCTCCTCCAATTTCTGACATTATCCTATGATGCTTTATAGAAAATCATTGTGTCATCCTCAAATTAAAGATGAGTCACCTGAAGCCTATCACTCCCTAAATCAACCCTTGTGTAGTGCCTCTCTAGATAAGATGGTTGAAGGCTTCAATAGCCAAGACAAAGAGAAAGGGGGAAATGGGATACCTTTGCCTAAGTCCCCTTTTAATCTTGAAAGGGGTGGAAGGTAACCCATTCACCAAAATTGGGATACATGCCATTGTTAGGTACTCCTTTATCCATCTTCTCCATACCTTACCAAAGTTCAATATCCCCAAAATATTATCCACAAAGTCCCATCTAATTTTTTCATAAGCCTTCTAGAATTCTAGCTTAATCATCAAGCCTCTCAATCCCTTCATCTTCTTAAAGCAATGAACAATATTGTTGGAGACCAAAGTTCCATCCAAAATACTTCTATCTGGAATGAAAACTGATTGAGAATCACTAACCGAGTTATCTACTACCTTTTTCAGCCTATTCATCAAAATCTTTGAGATAACCTTATAGATACACCCTATCAAACTGATAGGTCTAAATTGGTTGACCTCCGTTGCCTCTTCTACGTTGGGAATTAAGGTGACCATAGTGGTATTAAGTGCATGTGGTAGGCAGCTAGATCTGAAAAACTCTAATATAGAATATGTAAACTCCTCCCTTAGGACATGCCACATCTTTTAGATGAAACCTATGTGATAACCATCGTGTCATGGTGCCTTCAATGGCTCACATGCCCTCACTGCCTTTTGTACTTGATCTCTCTGTGGCAGGCATTCAACTTTTCTCTATTGTGGACCTTTGGAATCCCTCAAGTGATATTCTAATTTTTGGTAGATTGGGTTCCTTATAAAGCCCTTTAAAATAGGAGATGATCAAATCTTTTATCCATGTCAGGTCCAAAATCACCTAATCCTTCCCTATAAGCTTGTTGATTACAACCCTCTTCTTTCTCACAGAAGCTACTGTATGGAAGTATCTGGTGTTCCTGTCCCTCTCCTTGAACCCCCCAACTATTGATATCTGGAGCCAATAAGCTTCTTTACTCTTATGCCACATCCATAATTTCTTTTGTAGGACTGCACTTCTTGCCAATAGCACTTCAGCGAAAGGATCATACTCTCCAGGAAGTCCCACCTTCTCCAACTCTTGCTCTAGAGCCTTAATCTTCAAATCAATATCCCTAAAAACCTTCTTATTCCACTTTCTTATGCAAACTCTTGAGCCTCTTAAGTTGAAAACCATTATTAAAATCCTTTGAAGATTGTTGTAAAAAAATCACTTTAGGAGTGGTGTATTAAGCTTAAAAATAACAGCTAGATTTATGTGGAATTTTCCTAGAAAGATTTGGGAACTTTATATGTACTCTTTGATTTTATCTTGCTAATCAGCAATAGTAGAGAAATACACACTGACTCATGGTCAAAACTCAATAGCCGCAACCACTACATGAGTTAGATCACACGTATGCATAAGAGATAACACCAAGTACAAGAGAAGGGAGATAAAAAGAAAAGATAAAAAGGAGAAAATATAAAAGAGTCGTATACTTTCCATCAAACCTCAACTTTACACTAACAACATAAGTGGATAGATTTTAATAATATTAGGTTAATAAAGGTTAAATAATATAAATTAACCTAGGTTAGGTCAATCGATGTGAATATTAAAAAAATTAGATAATTATTAGGTTAACCTAGGTGAATATGTCTAATATTTTTTGGATTGATGTTAACCTAGGTGAATATGGTCTAACGGGATAAAATATCTTTTAAAGATTCACCTTAACCTTCATTAACTTCCGATTTAGAGATTGATAGTTTTGGGGTGAATCAAGGTTAAATGAGGTTCATATTTAACCTCACCTAACCTAGGTTAAATCCAAAAAAGGTTACCAAATGATATTAAAGTAAAATTTAACTTTCATTAACCTCCATCCAAACAGCTTGTTAAAGTTAATAATGTGAATAGAGTGGATGATGTCCTAAAAAGTCAACGATTCTTTTTCTCCTTAAAAGAAGATCAACCTAAGAAGAGAAAGGATTTAGAAAAGCAGCCCATGAAAACCTAAGAATCACCCCCGACGCAAGTAAATTAGGTTCACTATAATAATAGGATTTATATAAAAAAAATTATCATTAAAATATGGGTGAATAAGTTATTTTCTGAAAAGTAATTAACTAATTGGAAGATTCATCAAACTATCTTTCAATTCAAAAGTTGTTCCATCTATTCTAAATTTTTATTTTTGTATATGGTTCTTTAGATTAAATATGAATTAACTTAAAATATGATTTATCTTAGTCAATTAAAAAATGTTGGATTTTTAATTTGGATAGGGTAAGTAAATTTTCTTAAATAATAATATAATTGTTTTTTCTCTAGGTCATTTAAATACCAAAGACTAATTTAGAGCCTAATTAGACAAATTTAGAAACCAAAAGAGTTAAATGGTAAATTTTTATGGTTAAACTATCAAATTTAAACATTTATAAATATGTTGCTTAATATAAATTGGCTATTTGAATTTAATTTACTAGTTGGAATAAATATTGGTAGGATATGTATATATTATTAGTTTAAAGATTAATTAATTTGATTTATCATACTTGTTGTAATTTTAATTATTTATATTAAAGATTAGTCTAATTATTAGAGTAGTTTAGTTATTAATTTATCCCTTGTTTGGTATTACTTAGTTTAGAAACTTAATACCCTAAAAAGTTCCCAAATTTTTTTCATGTTGGATAATAATTTTCTATACATAATACCAAACAAACTTTAAGTCATTAGGTTAATTAATTAATAAATTATCTTATGAATCTGTCCACCTCCAAAATTCTTATAAAGTTTGTACATAGTACATGTAAATATGTGTCTAGTTTTATTTTCTTAGTTTAGCTATAAATTCATTATTTATTTGTTCTATTTAATTTATTTATTTTTTGATATTTTTACATCATAATTTAAACTTTAAAATACTAGACTCCTCTTAAGAATATATATATAAGGGATAAGAATAAATTTAATTTTATAGTGGTGACAGCATGTCACCAAATTTTGACACTACTGTTGGCGAGGTTTGTGTTATTTTTATTTTAAACTCTAAGTTATTAAGAAAGGGAAGAAAATAAAAAAAATATATCAATCATTGTATAATATGTATTAGATTTATCTATATTAGTTTTTATTTTCTCTCTCTTATGTTTTATAGGAGTGCATGACCAAAGACGAACTCTATGTGCTAACTATTAGAGTGTATATAGAGTCTGTCGAAACATAGCTAGGACAAGAACACCAATCAAAATGATCAAAGAAGAGTGTTACATCAAAAAATAGGAGGTCTTACAATATTTAAGAGTAATTTTTGAAGAAAAAGAAGATCAACTATCATACAAGCTAGGAGTTCAAAAAATCAATTTGGAAAGATGGCTACACTCGAGCTGTATTCCTAGGAAAATGTGAAAAACCAGCATCTCTATATTGTTTTTTCTAACCCTTTAAACTTACTTAGTTTTTCTTAATATGCTTCCTAAGTTCTAAGAATGTGCGGGAGAAGATCATTATAGGCATCTTAATAAAATTTCAGTGCTTTGTTCCACCATGAGGTCTAAGGGCATTGAGGAAGAGCATGGCAAACTATAAGTTTTGTACTTTCTATTTACATGACTTAGAAAAATATTGGTTATACTATCTTTTGGTTAGGTGCATTAATATCTGAGCTCAACTACAATAAGTTTTTTATATAAAAAAAAAGTTCCCTCCTAAAATTATAACTTAATCAATTAAAAAGGAATTATGTGGAACTAGACAAATTTTATTGAGTCACTATATAATTATTGGGAGTTATTTAAAAGAGTATGTGTTAGTTCCTCTAATCATTAAATTAGTGACCAACTACTAATTCAATTTTTGCATGACCAAATAATACCTCATAAAAAGAGTATGATAGATACAACAAGTAAAGGTGAATTAGTAGTTGAAACTCTAAATCAAGCTAAACAATTTATCTTTAATATGAATGAGAATTCACAACAGATTGTAACTAGGAAGATGTATGTCAAATTAATATAGTTGGTGAAGTTGATTTGCGAGTTATTCAAGATCAACTTAAGGAAAATTCCCAACAACTTTCTCATTTAACTACTCTTATATCTTGGTGGTCAGTGGTGGTCAGTGGTGGCCAGTGGTATTGGTGGTGAATGAAGATGATAAGTAGTGCAGGGCAAAAGGAGAAAAAGGTAATGCTCGAGATATGGTTGTCGATAATAATAGAGTGAGGGAGTTAGATGAAGCAATAAATGAGGTAAAGAGAGAGATTTGAAGGGTATACATACATGGCTGTGTGAATGGTGAGGAATGAAAGAGTAGGTAAGATAGGGGGTCATGGCACAACATGATTGGGGGAAAGGTTTGACAAAAATGCAAAGAAACACATCTAAGAATTGCGAGAGATGATGGTGGAGATGGGTTAGGCTTTGGCAAGTTGAGGGGGAAGATTGACACGGGGGATTTGGTTGGGGCAAAAAAGAAGAAACACACAAGGTAGAGGAAGGTTAGACTAGAGAAGAAGAAAAGGAAAAAGAAAAGGAGAAAATAAAATTTTGGTGTTAGGATTAGGAATATATATTTAAGTTTAAAATTTATAAAATTAATCTAAAATTTAATCTATTAATTATCTAAGGTTAGGATTTTATATATATATATATATATATATATATAGGACCAGATATTTTGAATTTGGATTAGATGAAAATATTAATTAATCAAGGTTAAGATTAGATAAGATTTTGGGGTATTACAACGTCATTCATCTACGATTCTTTAAAACTCCTATAGATATTTTCTACTATCATGACATTTTATCCAACTATAATAAAAGAATATTATAAATGCAATCCACTATCATGACATTATATCTATCGATAATACAAGATTATTATAAATACATCTAACTCTTGGGATCTTATTTTCTAATAAGAGAATATTCTTCTTCTATAAAATTACACATGATCACATGTCGCACAATCATATTATCTCAAAAATAGTATTTTAGAGCTAAAAGACCTTCTCAATTTTGAAGCTAAAAATAGTTGTTTCTTTTTTTCTTTTCTTTTTTTTTGTTCCAAAAATTGTCAAAACCTCCCTTAGATAGTTATAGCAAGTACATCATTAAAAAGTATCTTCAATAATAATAAAAAATCATCCAAAACAAATAATCTTGTCAAAATTTATGTCCACTAGAAGATTGTCGTCAACAATAATATCTACAACAATAGTACTAAAGAACTTCTAACGATATATAATAACACATAAACCATAATAAAAATAAGGAAGCACATTCAATTTTTGTGTGTTTATGTGAATATGCGGAGAAAGATCAATAATATCAAGAAAATATTTATGAAGAGAGAAGAGAAAAATGCGCAGCTATTAAGGTAACAATAGAGAAAAGAAAAGAATAATAAGGATGAATGGCGGTGGCCGCAACAAAGGTGATCACTGGGGAAGAAGGAGGAGGAAGGAGGAAGTGAAGATGGTGGAAGTCTCGGAGTAAAAATAGTTTGTGTGGCTGGCCTATATATGTGTTTGTGCGAATTTGAGAAGTGGAAAAAATCATTTTTAGATTAAAATTGAAGAATGCGAATAGAAAAATAAAATCTCGCTAGAGTCTAGAGGATAAAAAATAAATAAAAAAATATAGCATAGAAGTATAGATGACATTTGCACACTAAAAGCGTCATCTTTACCTTAGAAAATTGGGGGGAGGGGCTCCTCTATTGACAATGGTTTTGGGTTCCGATTGTCATCTAATAATGTTTTTATTGTGTTTCCACTATAGACAACATGCATAACTCTCTAATCGCCACCTATTTATTTTGCCTTTTTTCATCCTACTAGCTTTTTTTAATAGATAACTTATAAATATATTTTCTAATTAAAACAATCATATTTGTGGTGATGTTTATTTTTTTGTAGTAATTGTATTATTTATGTGGTAATATTTTGCCATTTTTATGCTAACGTTCATCATCCTTGTGTTTCACTATTATTCTATTATGTTTTAAAATTACTATACTTATGTTTTATCATTGTTCTCCTTATATTTTTACCATTTTACACTAATGTTTAGCTGTACTTGTGTTTCACTATTATTGTATTGTGTTTAATTTCACTATAACTATACTTAATTTTGTTTGTTATTGTACTTATATTTTACTATTATTGTACTTATATTTTATCACCATTGTGGTTATGTGTCATAATATTTCTATTGATGTTCATCATACTTAGTTTTCACTATTATTCGATTATATTTCATCATTATTGTAAGTATGTTTTGCCATGCTATCTTCATATTGTATGTATCTTATTTTGGCCTAATTGTTGTTCTTATGTTTCACTAATATTGTATTTATGTATCACCACTTTTGTACTATCTTTCATCATTTTTGACTGTATTTTCACCACCAAAGTAGTTGAACAAATTTTGTACAAAAATGATACTATTGTTAGGCACATCTTTTAATCACCATTTTTTATGTTAGAAGTATAACAATATGGATATTTTATCAATAGAGAAAAATATAAAAGATATTATATATATATATATATATATATATATATATATATATATGTTGCCACAATTCATGAACGCATACCAATCATTTTTTTTTAAATTGATTTATTCAAAAAAAAAGGTCATTGGTTAGGTGGCTGCATAGTGTGTAAAGATATATATATATATATATATATATAAGTAGATATGTCTACATGTATATAATTGTTTGGAGTGATCACTACTACGAAAACGAAAAATAATAATGGGACAATAATAACGGTGGTTCGAAAACCTTTGTTAAACGCGTGAAAATTAATGGGCGGGAGAGTTTTGATAACGGTTCTAGTTAAAAACCGTTATTAAAAGGGCAACGTTAAAATTTGCACAGATGTTTTAATAACGGTTTTATTTAAACCGTTATTAAAAGAGGATTTAATAACGGTTCATATTAGAACCGTTGTCAAAAGTCCGAAGGTTTTAATAACAGTTCCTGGAAGAACCGTTATTAAAAGATGTTTTAATAACGGTTCTCTCAGGAACCGTTATTAAAACCTATTTTTAATAACGGTTCTCTCAGGAACCGTTATTAAAACTCCAAAATCAAACTTTTATTTCACTCAGTTCTGTTTCGTGCCAAAGTTTTCAGACTCTCTGCACCTTCGTTCTCTTGCTCTCCTTCTCCTTGCAAACCCTCGCACCACCACACCGTGCACCACCACTCCGGCTCCTCTCAAGTAAAGGAAACCCTCGCACCGCCAACTCTCTACCACGCCTCTGCCATTGTCGGCTCTGCATGTGCGTGCTATCATTGTTCCGAAGCTAGCTAGCCAGCACTTGCACCTTCATCCTCCGTCGTGTTTGAAGCCCTTGCTTCTCTCAACATTCTCCCCGTCGTGTTTGTAGCTAGCTCACTTTATGTATGTGTTTGTTCTTCCTCTCGTAAATTTTTATCTACTTGTATATATATATATATAAATGCATGCATGTTGCTACAGGGTTTCGTTTGTTTGTTATTGAAAGATTGTGGTTTGTCGTTCGAAAATATGTTGTTGAATGTGTTGGCTGAAAATTTTGCTGTTTGTTGTTGAATTTGTTGCGTTATTGTTATATATTAACAAATGCATGTGTTGGCCAAGACCTTTACATATATATATAATATGAATGTGAGTGTAGAATTATATACATTTTCACTCATAAAAACTATATATATATATATACACACACACACATTTTCATTAATAAGTATAGGAAACTAGCAATAAGATATAGGAAATGTCATATAATGAAATGCAAATATATTTTACATATGCATATGCTAATGATTGTTATTTGACGAGGATTAAATAGATATAGAGAATAAGGAATATATAAAAGTGAATAATTAAATAGAGAGAAATAATTGTGTATGATAATGATAATAATAATAATAATAATAATAATAATTAATAATATGATTTATATATTATGCTTTAATTACATTTAGCTAGGTTAGGGATTAGGGTTTTTTTTGTGGTTTAGGGTCAGGTTTTATTATAATAAATTATGGTTAATTAGCTAGGGTTAGGGTTAGGGTTTATCGTTTATTATGGCTAATTATGGTTAATTAGGGTTAGGGTTAGTATTAATATTTTTTTGGAAACGTGTTAGCATGATTCGTATATATATATAATAGCATGATATATTTGAGATTAATTCTTTCTAAGCATGATTCGTATCGATAATATAATGGTACATTATTATACTCAATACATAACATTCTAACATAATTTATTTATTTATTTTTTGTAGAGATATGGCCAACAAAAACATTGATAGGGATAACAGTGATGAAAAAGGGAAGAGAGGACCTACGATTATGAGAATTATCATAGACATGAGGAATAGAGGAGAAGTAGTCGAGTTGGGATGGAATACTTACAATCTTCCCATCGGCCCTTACGCAGATATGTTCTTGACTTACATTTCACTTGTGACCCGTAACCGTGTTCCTATCTCCTATAATAATTGGAAGCAGGTTCCAAAGGGTCATAAGGAGCATATTTGGCAGGAAATCACGGTAAATATGCTATTTTATGTAATCATTTTTTTATGTCAAATGTTATTAATTTTATTACATTAACATCGGTATACATCTACATGTCTTATTTTGCAGAGAGTGCTCAATGTCCCAGAGAGTAGGAAGAAATGGCTTCCTAGACATTGTGGGGAGCGTCTAAGAACCTTTAGGTCATATTTAGCTTGTAGAAAAATGTATAGAAAGAGGGATGGTTCTCTACGACAGAACCCACCCAAACGATACGGTTTCATCGATCAAGAAAGTTGGAACCAATTCATTGCTTATCGTCTTACGAGGGATTTTAAGGTACTTGTTAGATAACAATTAAACTTTTTGTATCAATCCCAATATTATGCTTAATATTGAAATAACCATGTCATTATGTTTTGGCTTGTCACATAGGAAAAAAGTACCCAAAATAAAGAGATTGCGAAGAAAAATAAATACCGGCATAATATGGCTCGCAAAGGCTATGCGGGCCTTGAAGAGGAGTTGGTATGCATTTTGTGATTATCTATTTACATGTAAATGTCGAATTTTATAATAATATTCTTAATTAAGAATATTTTTTGATCTGTAGCTCCTAGCCCAAGACTTGGACCCATGTACCTCGTTATCAATATTGGTACATTATGGAAGAAGGCTAGAGCAACAAGAGATGGATATGTTAATGAATATGTTGATGTTGCAGCCAAAAAAATTGTAAGTTTGTAGATATCTAGAACCCTACTTAGTTTGCTTTTAGAAAACTATTATATTATGCTTATTCCTATAAGTTAAATTTACAGGACGAACTTGAAACGTCAGAAGGTGAGGAGGTGGACCAATATAGCATTGTGTCCCAGGCTACAGGAATTGTAGAACACCCTGGAAGACACAGGGGCCTTGGATTGGGTGTTACGAGAACGAGCATATGTGGTCGATCTCGTGGTTCTTGTAGCACTAATGAGCAAGTGGCCATCCTCACCCTAAAATTGAATGTGGCATTTGAACGGATGTCAATAATGGAGCAAGAGTTGTCATTTATTAAATCTCAATGGTATAAGCCATCCGATTCAGTAGACCATGATCAACTTCACATACCTAATGTAAATAGCGTCAGAGATAGTTGTGAAGCTGATGCATTTCTTTCTACTCTTCCCGAGGTAAGCATTACAAACTATGAATTGTTATTAAATGTATTCGGTGTGATAAATTATTAATAATGTGTAATATTTTTGTTTAGGGTTTGCATAAATGTGACTTATTAGCGAATGACCTTTCAACAATTTTGGCGAAAGGAAGGGTCCGCATCAGTCACAGTACCGAAACGCAAACAATCCATTGGTACAATTTAGCCCTAAATACAAGGCCGGTGAGTATTGACACTCCAATCATTGGCAGTGTACACTTGCCTTGTTATAAAGAGGGCGATGAGGCAACCACAGTACTAGAAGCTCATGGAAGCTTTGTGGCTTGGCCAGCGGATCAAATACGTCTCACTACTGAAGAGGTATTGACATTTGATATCTTCATTAGACCTTGTTTAGTAGTTACACTATTCATACCTTTTTCATATATATATTTATATGCTCAATATATATTTTGTTTAATATTATCAATTAAGGAATCAAAAAAGGAATCAAAAAAGAAGACTGCTTCTGCTAGTAAAACCAAGAGAGGTACTAGCAGAACGAGCAACACAAAACAGGGCGCTACTAAAGGAAAGAGAGCTAAATCTGAAAAATCAGTTGCCCCACAAAAGATTCCTTCTTCAGATCAGCAAAGCCAACCTCCACCAGCATTAGCTTTATTATATTTTTATGCCCAAAACTACCTCAGGGACAATTATATTTTCATTGATTGTCGTCCTGAGTATGTTGGGAGGGACGATGCTACTTACATGGTCTCGACGGCTGACATAAGCGACATTTATAATCAAGAATGGATGTCAACCATAAGTGTCGCCGTCTATGTCACGTAAGTATTATTTCATTTTGAGATTTTAGTACTCTTAACTTATACAATTGGAATTTTTATGACCTCTTATATGAGTTATTAGTTATTAACAAATATGCATTGTTTTTGTCGTCCATAGGTTGGTAGCTACTCGAGCTACGATGGAGGAAATGATGTCCTCTATTGTGTTTGTGTGCCCATACTACATAGCTGATGGTAGTACAATAAGAGAGGGTAGGCACATAAACTATTTAGTAGATCGCATTTTGATTGAGGGACACAACAAGCTCTATCTCATTCCTCACCTCGCAACTGAACATTGGGTTTTGTACGCCGTCCGACCTGATCTTAATAAATTCTATGTGTTTGATTCCCTTCGAACCTATGACATGCCTTTTGAAGTCGCTCGTCATGGTGGGAAGGAATTTATCGACATGTTAGTATACTTTTCACTTCTTACTTCATTAGCTTATTTATACATATATTCGCCTAGCTTTCATTATTTGAGGTATATATGCGTACTTACAATATTGTGTATCCAACTCTATTTATTAAGGCACTACGGACAGCGTATCAAAGGAGAGGTGAGAATGGTGTCCCAGACCCAAAGACTGTTCAATACGAGCATGTCATCGTAAGTAGGAAGACAACTATTTCGAATTTTATTTTAATTAAAATTAATATCTAATAGTTAGAGAGCTAACTGAATTCATTTGACAGTGTCCACAACAGCAAAACGACAAAGATTGTGGATACTATGTATGTAGAGCAATGGATCTGATAGTCCAAAATAGATTGGTCAACATAGATCCAAGCCATATATGTTTTCTTTTCAATATTTTTCCATTAATGAATCATGACATATATGTTTGGTACTTGACGTAAGTGCTAACTGTATATTAATCAAAACTTGGGATTTATAGTTTTTCACCGATGATTATGCACAAGGCCAGCAATACAATGTTGAAGAAATTGATGAAGTGAGAGAGCAATGGGCCAAGCATGTGCACTCATTCATTCGGTATTAGGTAGAGATCTATATATTCTACATGCATGTTCAGGTTTGTATTTTGTCTATGTCTTTAAGTCTTCTAAGCTAGATTTATGAACATTTTACTTTGGGGTGTAGAGCTACCAAGTTGTGGTATGCCTACTAATTTTGATTCTTGAGTATATATGTCCGGTGTATTAAGACATGCATATTAACAAGGGATTGATTGAAATTATGGTGTGATTGCAGATTTGTTATCAATTGATGTTGTTTTACAATGCAGATTTGGTAATTATTTGAACATACAACTGTGTATGTGGGTAGGAACAAAACTGCAAAAACTTTAAAAAAAAAACTAGAGTTTTAATAACGGTTCTTCTAAAACCGTTATTAAAACCAGAGTTTTTAATAACGGTTTTCATAAGAACCATTATTAAAACCTAGGTTTTAATAACGGTTTTCATCAGAACCGTTATTAAAAATGTAAATTTAATCTCAAATTTATGCTCATTTAATACATATTAGGGTTTAATAAATGCCTAAATAATGTCAGAAAGTATAATTGGATGATGTTTTAACAATGGTTTTTGTATAACCGTTACTAAAACCCTCTTTTTTAACAACGGTTTTTCTTAAAAACCGTTATTAAACATAAAGTTTATACTCATATTGGCGGATTTTTTTATATTTTTTATAACGGTTATGAACCGTTATTAAAGATTTAATAACGAGCGTTTTAATAATGGTCGAAAACCGTTATTAAAACTATAAAATAACCGTTATTAAAACTGCTTTTTGGGGTAGTGGATATTACGTTTATCTGTTGGATTTAATATTCAGTTTAATTAATTTTTGACTACTTTATTTGATTAGGGAAAACATATTAACCTTATTATTTAATATTTCTAATCTAATGGACTCAAATACGAATCAGTGACAGATCATATAAATAACTTAGCGCTCTATTTCTTTTTACTTATTGTCGTTTTACAAAAGATAGAACTTGTTCATGAAATGTCGTACTGTTGGACATGGAAACTGGCAAAGCAACTGAAAATGACGACCGGCAAGCCTGGATTTGGAACTTCGAGTGTTTGGTTTCTCGCAGAGAAAAATTAATGGAAGAAATTTATGATCCAGATATGAGCCAACTTCGCTGTGTTCTAGGCAGTTTCCACAAATTGCCGACCTCTGGAGTTGTGGTTTGGATGTTGAGTTTGGGTATTAAAAAGAATCAGCCGGTGAAGGTTCGTGGAAGCTGCTGCCATCCAGTCGGGGTTCATAGTTAGAAACCAAACTCTGGATGTCGCCCGCCATTAATTACAATTTACTGGTACAAGCAGGGAAAGATATCATATCATGCATAAGTTCTATTGAAAGTTTGAAACTATTATACCGGTCAGTGATTAAATATATTATTAGAGGTAATACAATTAAAAGAAAAATCATTTAATATAGCTAACTAATTTGTATATTTATTACTCCTCCGGATCAATATATATGTCATTCTAGAATTTTACATATAAAATGTAAAAATGATCAAATATATCCTTATTAAATACAGTTTTATTAATTTATGATGAAGAGATAAACAAAATAATTATTAAAGATAATTTAATGTAAGTAAGTTAGTTATTACCTTATAAATCTAAAATGATAAATCTTTTGGTTAAAAGTGTTAGGTTAAAAAAACTTATATTTTGGATGGGAGAATATTAAATATAAAGGCTATTTGATTAAAAAAAAACACTTCAATTGTTAACCATAGGAATAATAAATGTGCAACAATCACACTTAAAAGGCAGTGAAAAATTAATCAAGTTGTGGGTAAAATACTTATCAAATATTGATGTGCCACAAAATAAATTGATGCCTTAAAGTGAATTATAACCAAACTTTTGATGTAATCCCATACGTCGGTTATTTTCTAAAGTTAATGCACTAATCCTTTAATATTGTATACTTAAAATTAAATAATAATAATAATAAAAATACAGATTCATTGGCCATTAATTTTAAGTATATCAAAGAGAGAAAGAGAAACTAACTTTTTAAATTGCAATTGGGTTGTTCCATACCAAAAAAAATGTTCAACAACAATTAAATTAGAAAAATTATGGAAGAGTGAAAGTCTTATACTCCTCACACAACCAATAAAAAAGGAGGGAAAAAATCAACAGTAGTGTCTAAATTGCAACCGACTATGATTAATCAAAACATTTAAAATTTTTAAAATTTTAGAAAAAGAAAAAAAAAATAGTTTGAGGTCCACTTAAATAGAATTAGTAGGATAAAAATTAATATTGTCTTAAAATATTTAGTTTCAAGTATAAAATATTATGTACATATAATTATATTAACATATATACCTCATTATTCACAAATATATAAATAATATTTGCTTTCTATATATATATATAAATTAGATACTACTAAAAGTAGCCTTAATATCAAATAAATTATTTAATTAATTTAATATAGTTGGACTTTAAAATAATTTTTTTATAAGAAAAAATAGAAACTGTTTGGATCTATAAATCATCTGGCTCTGACGAACGAGGGCATGATAGTAGTCTATATTCCTGCCCACAGACTACATTCCAACAACTCAATTAATGTTGACCATTTTATCATGAAACTAAAGTTATCCGACAACCAAGCAGACTGCACGTGGATCTACGCAGAAAGAAACAAAAAAACACATGCGTCTCAGCCAATCTGAGTGGTATCTTTTTTCAAAGAAGAATAATTGGTTCTTATTTTCAACGGACTGAGCGGATCATTTGACAGTAGCTGCCAAAATTTTGCTATATATATATATTATATAAATATGCTCTATTTTTGTTTTTACTGAATGCTTAAACTATCCTATACTATTATTTATACCTTCATGGTTACCCATCCACCACCCACTATAAATAATAATTTTAATAATTATTATAAAAAATTAAGAAAATATTATTTTGAATAATTAATAAGTATATTATTAGGCTTAATTGTAATAAAGAATATAAAAAAATAATATTAATTATAATTATAATTAATTAATGGATACAAATATATAAATTTTAATCTTAAATAGAAAATTAATAATGATAGTATTTATTATAAATATAAATTAATAAGCAATAAAAATATTATTAATCATAATTATGAAAAATAATTAACATTAAAAATTTTAATTTTAATGATATATAAATTATTATTATTAAGATTAAGACTATTCATAATTATAAATAATAATATTAATTTTAATTATAATTAATTAATAATGATACTATTAAATGTAATGATGACTTAATAAATTTGAAAAATAATATTAGCCATGATTATAATTGATTAATAATAATAATAATAATACTATTAATTATAATGATAAATTACTAAATTTTAAAAAGAATAGTAACCATAATTATAATTAATTAAATATTTTAAACAGTATAAATTATAATCTTTACTAGAAAATTATTAAGGATAATGTTTATTATAACTATAAATTAAAAATTAATAAAAGTATTATTAATCATAATTATAAATAATAAATCAATATATATAATATGAATTTTGATGATATTTAAATTATTTATAAGATTAGTATCGGTCATAATTATCAAAAAATGTTATTTATGATTTTAAAGAAATAATTAATGAGAATATTAAAAGTTATAATTCGTTAAAATATTATTATTCTAAAATTTAATTAAATAATCAAAACATATTATATTAAGTATAATAATAATTATTTTTTCAATCATGATATTATTATAACCTAATTGACACTCATAAAATATTTATTATTATAACTTATTAATTAATTAATAATAATACAATTAATTTTAATGATAAAATTAATATTTATTAAAAATAATATTAATTATAATTATAAATAATTAACCAATATAAAAAACATTAATTTTAATGGTGTAATTTTTTTAATCTTAATATTAATCATAGTTATAAAGAACTAATTACTACACATAATGTTAATTATAATTATAAGTAGATAATTAATAAAAAATTGTAAAATTAATCATAATTGTATTAATAACTAATTAATAAGGGAGAAAAACTATAATGTTAAATCTATAAACAAATAAAAAAATCATAAGAATCTATATTATTAAAATATCGCATGCCCAAATTTGACAATATACATCAATTTATTTAATTTCATATCAGTTGTCAAACATATTTATTATTCAAACAACTTTTATACATAAATAAGATGCATATATCAAACATTATTATTAATTCATATACATTATTAATTTAACCAAATTATTATTCCAAATCATATTAGACTAGGTATGAGTTGCTAAATAGACCTAAATTCAAATGAAACAAACAAGGAAGAAATGAGAAACCCTAACTGGAAATGTGACGTCCTATTAAAAATAAGGCTCGAGCTCCAATAGTTTATAAACGAGCCAAGCCAAGTTGACTCATGAGCTTTTGTGGTAAACGAGCTGAGCTCATGAGCTTTTGTGCTATAAATGAGCTTGAGTTCAAAATTTTTATACTCAAGCTTGGCTCATTTATTACACAAGTTGAGCTCGAGTCTTATTTTAGGCTCATTTAACTAAATAAATAAGTTAAACCGAGCCCTTAAAAAAGCTGAGTCCAAAAAAGTCATGAGCTGGCTCTATTCTATAGCTCTAGTTATAAGTGATCAAATCGTGTTGCATCTAAGAACATCGTTAAGGGGGAGGGGTTAGTTTTACATCTAAAATCCTTCCAACTAAAGTACCATATACTCAAATTAGTGTCATTATTGTAGGAGAGAGTGTGTTGCTACTTTGTAAGAACACGGTGCATCTTACGCTGGCTAGCTAAAATTGTGCACTTGTTGAGTGTCTGTATAGCCCATTCACCTCAATGTAATGCGTGCAGTACACGATCTAAATAGACACATAATTTCAGCTATCATATCAGGAGAGTCTCACGATACAGTTGTAAAGTTTTTGTTTGTTTAACGCTATAGACACAAGACAAGGAGTAATAGACAAATTCTTCTTCTCACAGAATGCTAGCTCAATGGTCAATTTTTTTTCTATTCCAATGTTAAATTATTTTTTCCCAAATCAATTGCTATAATAAGTTAACTATAAATTTTTTTTCCTGCATAATTTTTTTCATTAGTGGTAATTTTTTCCTCTATAAATATTACCTATCCCATTCTTTAATTTTTATATTAACCATCTATTAACTATATCTCAATAGTTTTTTTTTCTAAAAACAATTCTTATTCAAATATAATAAATTGTTTTTATTTATTCACCTTATCTACCATTTTTCTGATGGATCCAAAAGAATTTAATTTTTTAATTCATTTGAACATATATTTCCTACAACTCCAAATGAGCCACAAATTTCAAATTGTGTTAACTCAAGAAGACACCTCACAAGTAAAGGCTTCTACAATTTCTCTTCATACAAGACAATATGAGTTGTTCACCATGGAACCAGGTGAGCCAATTAGTGAACTAAACAATAGATTCACAAGCATTGTGAACTATTTTATAGCTCTTGACAAAGTAATTATGAATGAAGAGCAAGTAAGGAAGATTATTCAATCATTCTCAAAAGAATGGAGACCAAAAGTGATTGCTATGTAAGAAGTAAGAGATCTCACCAAGATGGCACCTGAAGAACTTCTTGGAAATATTTTTGGTGCATGAATATAAAGTTGAATCGAATAGAAGAAAATTGTTGTTTTAAAAGCTTCATCATGTAGGGAAAATGGAAGTAAAGAAATGGATACTGAGAAAATTGTTTTATCTCAACTCAATTAAAGAGATTTTTCAAATCCACGAGCAGAAGTAGAAGAGATTTAAGTAATTTAAGAGAATATGATGATTCTTCACTGAGGGAAAGAATTCCTCTCAAATTTTAACATTGCTCAAAGAAAGGTCATGTGATTAGAGATTGTGCTACATTTTAAGGGAAAAAAATAGCTCAATCAATATCTCTAGAGAGGAAATCAAATGGAAGATCATTTAAACCAATAATCTATAGAGGTGATGACAATTATGAGCAAAATGAAGGATGAGAAATCGTGAATCTTTGTTTGATGGTTCATAGTGATGAATCCTCTAACTCTTGCTCAAGTTCAAGTAAAGATGATGATAAGGTACAATCAATCTCAATTTATTCTTATGATGATCTATTATGTGTTTTACATGATGCTATGTGTGAAAATGTGTAAATAGAAAAACAAAGATACGACATGAAAAAGTTGTATGGTCACATAAAAAATAAAAAATAAAAAACTCTTAAGTGGTAATGTTCTCCTTGAATCTTACCCGAATCATGTCAAAATTTGAACTTAAGGATAAAATTGATGAACTTGAATCGTATAAAAAGGATAACTCTCATGATCACAAGGTGAAGGTGGGTTAACTTGAAATAAAAATGAATGATCTTAAAGCCATATATGATAAAGTTGTTAAGATATCCTAAACCTTTCATTAAAGGTGAATAATGCTTAAATTTGCTGCTTAGGTGTCAAAATATAACAAGGGTCGTGAAGGTCTTGGCTATGGAGACAAGAGATTCATGAAATATTAAACTCAAAAAAATTTTTAAAGCTTATAGGTCTCATCAATTCGCTCCCTATTCACCCATTGGTTGTGATACATGTGGTAATAATGGTTATAGTGCATTTTCTTGTAGAAATGGTAGAAGTATTAAATTTATTTCTAAATCCAAGAAGATACGAGCGGCTAAGGGATCCATTATTTGAGTTCAAGTCACTAATGCATATTAACTAAGAAAATTTTGGGTCCTAGAGCTATTGGTTGATTACTTAATGTGGGGGATAAGAATAATAGAAGCATATGCTTAATGCGTATAGAAACACAAAGATCACTTTTACCATTTTAATGTTTTTGAAGGAGTTGTGCACAAGATTATCATGTGCCTTGCTATTAATTCTTATCCTTTAACTTGAAAATTCTCCTTCATAAATAAAAAATGGAAAATGAATTCATATTTCTCACTTTCAAAGATTTGCTATGAAAATCTAATATGAAGCATGATTGATCAATGTCATCTATCATTTTACATGCTTCTACAACTATGTTATCAAATTCTTCATGAATATGATTCAATATATAAGGCATAGTGTTTAATGTGTAATGATATGTAAACATCATTTTTAAATGGATTATATGTTAATTGGTTTGATTTAAGAATGACCTTACATGATTTACCCTAAAATATGCCAAGACTGGAAACACTAGTCGATTGGTCAACACCTGAATTAGTTAACTAGTGACCTTAGGGTCTATGCTTTGATATTTAGTGGATGGGCGTAATCAATTGATTTGTTTTAGTCATATAAAAAAGATATTATTTTATATCTTGGACAAACCATTCAACCCCATCCATTCTCTCTCTCTCACCCGGTGAACCCTGTCTCACTTCTCTCTTAAATTTCTCTCTCAACTCTTAACCAAAATCCATCAAACTAATTACATTGTGCTTCAAATCACTCAAGGATTCAAGGGCTATTGGATACTTTATCTAAGAATTAAGAATTAGACTAATCGAAGTCTGTAAGGTGTTTTAATCACTATTCATCAATTGGATCACCAATGCCTAATTTAATTTATTAGAATTTTTGAGCTATTAGTTAGTCTTTATGGGAATGATAATTTGGTACTCATAATTGTCTTGTATTACTTGCTATCGGTATACTTGCTAATAGGTATATTTAGCCGACACCAAGTTTTTGGTATCGTTGTCGGAGACTAATTTAATAGCCCTAAACTTGAAATTTTAAATCTTAATCTAAGTAAAAAAAATATTTTTATTTTTCTGAATTTACTTGATTTTCTTGGCCTTTGATATTCTTATATTGGTGTAGGTCATTAGCATATGACTCGAAGCAATCTTGGAAATCATTAACATTGGATCCGGAGATTGAGAGAAAATTTTGCAAGATAAGGGCGAATTTAAATTTTGTTATCGCTATGAAGAAATAAAATTTACAAATGGCTGAAGGTGAGTAAAATTAGCAACAACAAATTAGGAGATTATTAAAAGACTATACTACTCCTACTATAGCGAATTCTACATCAAGTACTAAAAGACCAACAGTTGAAGCACATAATTTTGAGATTAAGCTTGCTATTATTCATATGATATAGATCTCAGTCCAATTTGGAGGTGCAACTACTAATGACTCACATGCTCATATTACTATTTTCATCGAAATATGCAATATTTTTTTATAAAAAAAGATGTTTCTAGTGATGTTTTTAGGCTTAGATTATTTCCATTCTCAATAAATGAGGAGCCTAAGAGTGATCTAAATTCTCTAGCACCAACCTACGATGATTTGTTGAAATTATTTCTTTCTAAATTTTTTTCACCTCCGAAAACTACTAAATTAAGAAATGATGTCACCACTTTTGTACAAAATGATTTAAAATCACTATATAATGCATGGACACAATTTAAATAATTATTAAGAAAATATCCATATCATGGCTTTCTTGTCTGGCTAAAAGTAAAAACTTTTTATAATTGTATTTTTGCTACTAACCACTCTATGTTAGATGCAGATGTAGGTGGTACTATTATTAATAAGAATCTTGAACAAGTCTATGATTTTATTGAGGAAGTATCCTCCAACTCTCATCAATGGCATATCAAATGAAATTTGGTAAAAAGTAATGTGGGCACTCATTCTATCGATGTCATCATCACATTATAAGTTAAGACAGATTTGATTATAAAGAATTTGGATAATTTGAAAGGTGCTTCATGTATGCAAGTTCAAGAAAATGTGTCTATATGCAATTTATGTGGTGAACCACATGATAGAACAGAGTGTCAAGTAGGTAATATATTCCATATCTTACTAGCAATGTGGGCAGGCAAAATAATCCATACTCAAACATATATAACTGGGATGGATGAACCATCCAAACTTTAGTTAAAAGAAATAACAAGTAGCGGACAAGTAGAAGTTTCAAATTAAAAAATAAAAAGGATATTAGAATAAAATGGTTAATGTTTCTAGGAGATATTGGTCTTTAAAGTTAGATGAAACACTTGGGGAATATAGAAATACTTTTAAAACCTCTATAGGAATGTCTCCCTATAAGCTTTTTTTTGAAAAATCTTGCCACCTTCTTGTAGAACTTGAGCATAAATCTTATTGTGCCACTCATTTTCTTAACATGGATATGCTGGATGTAAGTGAAAGGAGACTCTTATCATTAAATGAGCTTGATGATTTTTGTTTAAGAGAATATGAAAATGCTTGAATCTACAAGGAGCACATGAAAAATATGCATGATTAAAGAATTGTTAAACAAGAGTTTAAGAAGGAGTAACAAGTAAGCTATCAATAGTGATCTATTGTGGAGAATCATATGGATGTTATTTTTCCATCAGCGTTCTGTCATAAGTTATTAGCATCTTAGATATTATTAAATATCCACCTGAATCTAGGTATCATAGAAAAATACCACACCACCATAGCAGGCACCTTGTTCTTCTTATATTGTGGTATTCTGCATTCAGGGTTAGGACAACTATTCAAAGTGGCATACTCTTTTCGAAATAATATGTAATCATTGGGGCATGCATATATCTTCTCATAAACTAATGCCCATAGATGAGAGAATGTTATTCCTTTCATAGGTACAATCAAGAAAAGCATTATAATCTGAAGAATTTCTTTTAAAAGTGTCAATAGATCAGTAAACCTCTAATCACTCCACCCATTACATGATTTCACACTGTACAACCTTTGAGTAGTGGATAATATATTAAATATTGTACAACCACCATATAAAGGTTTATTTATGTCACTTTTTAGCTTTGCAACATTTTAGGAAAATCCTAAATACTTTCCCCACCCTTCTGAGTCATCTCTACTTAAGAATCTTCTTCATAATTCTCAAATAGCCCAGTACTTTTCCTCCTATCTTCTTCATTATTATATGTAAACTTTGTCTCACCATGCCATATCCAGTGACTATAACTTCTACCAATTCCATTCACAAGAATATGATCTTTTAGTTCATCAACATTGATACATTCAATATAAACACATACCAAATATAAGAAAATTAGCCTACTAGGGTCTTGAGCATGTTCCATTGCAAACCTGACAAAAAATCCACCACTTATGCATATTCCCTAGGCCTACAATCTACATATATCCATTTCCTATCCATATTTTTTAATCTATATGTATTACGAAAAAAATAAATATTATAAATTTATAGATCTCTAAAAAATTCTAAAACACTTTCATGCTTATATATAATTAATTCATATTTGTATAATATATCTGGCTATTCAGTTGTTAGTGAGGTATTAACACAATTAAATCAGCACTCAAATATATATATATATATAAGGATTTAAACCAAAAAAAATATGCATATACAAAGGTTAAAATAAGGCCTAATAACTAATAGGAACCCTAAGGCAAAAAAAACATTATGTAAATTAAAAGGTTGATACAACCTAAACACTATCAAAAACCCTCATACAGAGAGTCATTTATATCACCATCAACTTTCACTCAAATTTTTATTGTCTTGAAGAGTCATATGCTCCCTCACTTCACCATCAGAGTGTTCATATGCCCTTTAACAAAAAAATCTAGGATAGATACTCGTAGGTAAGCTATGACAAAACCTCAATTGGTTATCTTTCACCATCAAATCTCTAGCCATTTGATCATAATACCTCAAAGACATCTTACCCTAAAAAAAGTATCATATATGACATATTAGTGATTAAAAAAACTCCAAATAACTAGTTGTAGCCCCTATCTATGGCTCCATCTGAGGTAGGGTCAACAACAAGTGAAAATATCTAAACATATATTGATGAAACTATGAACGACTCTCCATCAAACAACCTAGCTCTCCATATAACCAAATCAAACAAATCCTTAATATCCATATAGGGTGGAATCCATAAACATGGTAGAGGGTATATAATAGGTATGCGTGACATCTCACTACTTACAAAAGATAACAATCACTCAATATATTATCAAGGTTACTCTATAAGCCTTCTAAATTACAAAATATGTAAATTTCTCAATAAAAATAATCATAAATATACTATATCATATCTTAAAAAACTATGTAAACCTTAGAATGTCAATCTGGACTATTTCAAGTAGGTATTAGCAACTAAGAAAAAGAAAAAGCAGTAAAAATAGCATCAAACCAACAATATGTGTGTCTAGAACACCACTAAAGTAGCAGCTAACCAATAACTATTAGCTAAGAAAAAGATAATACCACCATTAGTTTTAGCACATTTATAGTGTAGATATTTGCATGCTTGAATCAAGCATGAATATACCAAAATTTTTCAAACACAATACTAACTAAAATAAGAGTAACATTTTCTAGTAAACAAAAATAGAAATTTCTTCAGCCTAAAAAGTTCACAATGTAGAGGGCTAAATCTTCTCTCTTTTTTTTCTAAATCTAGCTAGTAAAAATATAAATTTATACAAAACCTAAAGAGAAACAATAGAAATAAAGCATTCACATATAATTCTCAATATTTTCACTACTTAGTTTAGTGAAGTGAGACAAAGCTTGGCAGGTTGATGTTTCTTACGGTAGAAACAACTAGCAAACCATAAAAATTTTAGACAAAAAATTATCAAAATCAAAAGAATCAAAGATGAATAGAAAGAAATAAAAAAAACCTTACCAAACAATGGGGAACTAATGGAAAATGGCATCAGCAGCAAACGATATCACGGAGAATGGATGGTTGGGAAGGGTTTGCACCAGATAATGGGTGACCGGGGATATGGGTTTGCTATAAAAAATGGGAAGTTGGAGAAGGGTTGATAGATTTGAGAGCTCAAAATAAGGGAGAAGAAGAGAGAAATGAGTTTAGTTGGTTGGGTTTAGAATGTTTACAAAAGAAGGAGGGAGTGAATATTAAACAATGTGTGTAAACACTTAACAATGGTTATTATGAATAATCATTGTTAAAACTAGTTTAAACATTGGTTTTTTCATAAAATTGTTGTTAAAATGCCTAATAAAAAAGCACTTAGATTCCTAGTAATATTTTTAACAATGATTATTTTAATAACCATTATCGATGGCATATTAATAACGGTTGTTACACATAACTATTATCAAAATTTTAATAGAATTTAATGTAAGCATGTCATGTGAGGGTTTTAACAATGGTTTGCTTAAATAACCATTATTGAAAAAGATTTATTAACCATTATTTATAAGGACTGTTATTAAAACCTTTGCACTAAAAATTTTAATACTTTTGACATCAGTTTCTTTGTTATCATTATTAAGGCCTTGTTATTAATGTTAGTTTCCATAGTAGTGCCTCTTAGGTTAAAATTTAGGATTGAACCAAAACTTAAGCTTGGACCCAAGTTATGAACCAATCCCGACCTCTCGTTCGCACCCTAAAGTCCCCTACTTATCCTCTCTTTCCTCACTTTTTCAATTAGCTATCTATCTCTTCTCATTGGGACTTGATGATGCATATTGCTCCTAATCATCTTTAATGGTTTCTTGACACTTTTGTCTTTCTCGTTGCCTCTCACCAGAGCTTGTCTCCACCTATCTTTCAAAATCTAAGGCCATAAGGTTTTTTGTCACATATTTTGCCCATTAGCTTCCTTTTCCCCCATTTTTATGTGAACTTTCCCTAAGCTACAAACTATAAACACTTGTAATGGGGCTCTAATGTACGGAAGAACTTTGGATGATATAAATCACCTAGGATAAGCCAATTTCTCTTGAATTCATTGAATTATCAATGTCTAATTCGAAGAGTACTTCGTCTTAGTAGGAATGAGTATGTTTCCTCCACCCATTTTGGAAGATCAAATATGATACTGCTAGTTGGGTTCATTTCCTATGCAACTTGCATTCGTCTTTTCTCTCATTGACATGGCACTAATAAAATGACATAAGGTCTTCCTTTCTTCACACATAATTATCTATGTTTTTTTATTCAAAAGAATCAATATTAATTAATCATCCATCTATTATATTGAAGTATGATGCTATGTTGATTCTTCCTTCACTTTCATGAGTTATTACTATTAACATGAGTTATTACTATTATGTTGATTCTTCCTTCACTTAACATGAGTTATTACTATTAACATAAGTGAGAAAAAAATATTCAAAATTAAAATAAAAAAATACAGTATATTAATTTCATAAGAAAAAGGAAAACTACAACCAATAAAGTTGTTATATGAAGTGAAAAAACCTTAGATGATCTCTAATCACCATACACACACACTCGTATAAATATGTAAAGTGTATTTATTATCTGACCTTTATGTGAGGGGGTTCATAATAAGCCGGATCTACCTAAGAATTTCCCCGTGAAGCTGCCAACCAAAGCTACTAAGAACCTCCACAGCGGCGTGGCAAAAATTTTGTTGCGTCCATTGCTTCGACGCAACAAGCTACAGCAATAGCGCGACAGGATCAATATATTACATCGGGCGCTATTTTCTGCGCCGACGCAACATCCAAACAATGCTGCATGTTCTTAATATTTTAACAACAAATAATAAAAACTTTACAATAATTTCTTCATTATTTGATCAATAAAAAAAATTAGCAATATTTTCTGCCAAGTGTCAATATTTTATTTGTTAGTTAGATTTTTTTGGATAATTTATTATCCTCATTATTATCTTCATATTTTTTTTTTAAATAATGGATTTTAAAATCTATAAATAGATTGCCTCCATATCATATTTTTCATAGCATCTTCCATCTTTTATTATTATTGTTGTCATTATTGTTATTGTTATTATTATTAATTAGCTATAAATCTATTTTAATGCCTCTTTTTTTTTAAAAAAAAGAGACTAAATTACTCTTATTTAGTTACTATTACTGTTATTATTACTGTTATTATTAATGTTATTAGTTATAATTTTATTTATGTTACTCTTATTTGGTTATTGTTATTATTGTTGTTGTTATTATCTACTAAAAATTTATTTAGTTACTTTTATCTAGTTATTATTATTATTATTATTATTATTATTAGTCTTATTAATTAATATTTATTAATAATAATAACTATCTAGTTAAAAATTTATTTAGTTACTCTTATCTAGTTATTTTTATTGTTATTATTAGTCTTATTAATTAATATTTATGTTAGTATATTTGATTTCTATTGTCATTGTCTTTATTATGGTTGTTAATGTTATTATTAGTTACTATTAGAAATTGTTGATCTTCTTTATTTTTACTACTACTACTATAAACTCTATTAATTTTTTATTTAACACTAATATTGTAATTATTGTAATAGTTACCTTCAAAATGGATTCAAATCGTACCATCAACAAAGGCAAAGGTAGAGTTAGAAAGCAACTAATTCCACAAGTTCATCTACCCCGTCAACAACCACAAAGTAGCCAACTTCGTCAAGGTACATAACATATTCAAAATATGCAAAATTATGGAGTCCAAGTACCTAATATGGAATATTGGAAAAATTCTCAAATAAATTCCAATACCCCAAACCTTTCACAAAAATTCCAACAATTTGATTGTTACACACCAACTCTAGATCAATCACAAGCTCGAATTTTTCCACCCACTCAATACAGTCAGAACTCACCACCATTTTCTCAACATCAACCTCAACATCCATCATCTAGACAATTCAATTCATACTCACCAAACCACTCTTATCCACAAGCTCAAACTTTTCTACCCACTCAATCTGAAAGATGGAATTTTAATCAAGGAGGTTATTCACCGGAACCTTCGATAGATCAACACCCTATGACCCCTGGTTCTAGTAGAGGTTCACAAATGTCACAAATGCTTTTTTCTACTTTCTCGACACAACTTGGTATGAACAATGTCAATGAAGAAATTGGTGAAAATGTTGATAGTGGTGGCAATGATGATGATGATGATGAGGAGGAGGAGGAGGAGGAGCCAGAGGGGGAAGAGGAAAGCCCTATCGCTGACATACACTCGAGGAAAAAAAGCATCCAAAGTTTACTTGGTCTAGAGAAGATAGCAAGACATTAGTCCATACGTACATTAATGTGATGAATAATATCTTTGTAGGAACTAATCAATCATCTGATACTTTTTGGGGTAAAATAGTTGAAGGCTATAATAAATTTAGAGGTTCTAGTCATGAACAAACCCCTAATCAATGCAAGAATCACTATAGGATGAGTTCGAAAGAAAGTGCAAAGTTTAGTGTTGTATACAATCAAGCGCTTAGAAAGCAAAAAAGTGGAGAATCAGAAATTGATGTTCTTGATAAAGCACACCAATTCTATATAACTACTAATGGTAGGAAATTTAACCGAATGCATGTTTGGGAAATATTGAGGCATGAGCCAAAGTGGAAAGCCAAATATCATGACTCACCATCTGAAACTACAAGCAGTGGAGCTAAGAGGAGTAGGGTGAATGAAAGCGGTGCATACTCGAATACATCCTCAAATCCCAATACTCCAACTAGTGTTTCCCCCCTAATAGAAGAATTTTTGCCTCGTCCTCTAGGAAAGCAACAAACAGGAAAACGTGCTATTGTCAATGAGGCAATTAATTCAGTAAATGCAGCCAATCAATCAATAAATGAGGTGTCTCACACAATTCAAAATTATGCCAAAATTGTAGAAGAAAAAATGAAGTTGGAAGCTCGTAGGGCAAAAATTGATGAGGATAAAATCAAGATGAAGAAGTGGAGACGATATAAGAAATTATCATTACTACAAAATAGAACACCTCAACAAGATAAGTGGTTTGCACAATTGAAAGCTGACTTGTGCCCTGAAGATGATGAATGAGGAAGACTTCTGATTAATGCTCCTATCTATTTTTATTATGTTGTTGCATGTTTTATGCATTTATGTTGTATTCCAAAGTAATGTTATAGTTATCCGCATTTTAACTTTTTGTACTAGCTTTTGTTTAATTTTTACGCTTTTGATGTATTCCAAAGTAATTTTCAACTTGATGGTTGTGTTCCAAATTAATGTGTTGTATTCCAAAGAATCATTAATGTTTTAGTTGTCAGAACACCAATAATGCATGCACATGGGTATCTTTGTCTTTACGTAGCTCATTATTTGTGTTATGATTTTTAGGTAAGAATATACATTATTATAGGCACATTGGATGCCTTTGTTTTTATCCAATGCATCAGAATACCATTATTATATGCACATGGGTTGCCTTTGTCGTAGCTCATTATTTGTGTTATGCTTTTTAGGTAAGAATATACATTATTGTATGCACATTGAATGCCTTTGTTTTTATCCAGTGCATCAGAATACCATTATTATATGCACATGGGTTGCCTTTGTCTTTACGTAGCTCATTATTTGTGTTATGCTTTTTAGGTAAGAATATACATTATTTTAGGCACATTGGATGCCTTTGTTTTTATCCAATGCATCAGAATACCATTATTATATGCACATGGGTTGCCTTTGTCTTCACCCAATACATTATTTGTGACCTACACTATTACAAAATCCACAAGCTCTATATATTTGACATGAAGTTAGGCCAACAACCGAAACCATCTACCACTATATATTCTTACCAACCATCAAGTTTCACAAAGAATTAAGCAAAACATGTCTTCTAGCTCATCCACACATTCTTCATCGAAGTCTTCATCAGATGATGAAGAGTACAATACATCCAACGATATAGAAAATGAAATAGTGCAAAAGGTCGATGATTGCATATTCAACCTTCAAAATCAACTACGCCATCAGCATAAGTTAATACAAGAGCTTTCATCATATGCGCAACCACGAAGAAGAGTCAAGAAACGTAATTACATAAATAGGGACCGTCAAGGTGGCCATAATCGCTTGTATGCTGACTATTTTTCTGATAATCCAACTTATACGGATGCACAATTTCGTCGTAGATTTCGAATGAGGAGACCTGTTTTCCTTTGTATAGTGGAAGCTTTAAGTAACCACACTCCATACTTTACTTAAAGATTTGAAGCATCAGGGAGGCGTGGTTTATCACCATTGCAAATATGCACAGCCGCTTTGCGTATGTTGGCATATGGAATGTCAGCCGATAGTTATGATGAATATGTGCGTCTTGGAGAAACCACAACAAGAGAATGCATTGTAAAGTTCGCTGAAGGTGTGATAAATGTTTTCGGAGGAGAGTACTTGAGGAGGACGAACCAATCAGACCTCCAACGGTTACTTTATGTGAATGAGCAGCGTGGGTTTCCAGGTATGATTGGTAGCATTGAATGCATGCATTGGAAGTGGAAGAATTGTCCAGTTGGTTGGCAAGGTCAGTATGCTTGAGGACATGGGAAGCCAACAGTCATTCTTGAAGCTATCGCTTCATATGATCTATGGATTTGGCATGCATATTTTGGTACTCCTGGTTCGTGTAATGATATTAATGTCCTCGATCGATCTCCTGTATTTGATGATATCTACAATGGTAATGCTCCACATGTAGCATTTACAGTTAATGGTAACCAATATAATTTAGGCTACTATCTCACAGATGGTATCTATCCACCGTGGGCTACATTCATCCAATCTATACGTCATCCACAAGGTGAGAAAAATAAACTATTTGCTCAAGTACAAGAGTCAGTTATGAAGGATGTTGAGCGTGCATTTGGAGTTTTGTAAGTACGATTTGCCGTTATACGAGATCCAGCACGATTTTGGGAAGTACAAACATTGAGCAACATTATGAATGCCTGCATCATATTACATAACATGATTGTTGAAGATGAATGTGACACGTATTTACTTGCGGCAGATATGTCTCGGTTTGATCAAAATGACATAGATGAGCCATATTTTTGTGAGCGCACAGTAGAGCATGGACAATATATTCGAAATATTATCCAAGTTCGAGATAGAGATTCTCATCATCGATTATTACTGGATTTGATCGAGTATATCTGGCAACATTTTGGTCCCAGTAGAAACTAAAATATTTTTTTGTTATTGTATTTTTAGTTGTATTCTTGCACTATCTTTAAATTATTGATGTTTTTCGATTATGTAATTTCAATTTTTAGAGAATCATTGCTCTACTTTGATTATGTAATTTCATATTTTGGTGTACTCATTGTTGTTGTACCAGTAAAATATTTTTTAATGTACTCTTTTAATTAAAAATATGACTTTTTATTAAAATAAAAACTTATATATATAAAGGTCCATTGGAGAAAAAATAGTTGTTGACGGTATTTTAGGAATTGTTTAAATATTTAAAATGTAAAATAAATTTTAATTACACCAAAACAACAATAATTAAAACGCCTTAAAATATTAATTTTTATTTTAATATTTAATATTAATATTATACAAATATTATTGAGAAGATAATTAATTTTGTAATTAATTAAAATGATAAAAATATATTAATATGTGTAAAAAAAATTATATCATTTTATTAAATTTAAAAAATTATTTTTTAATAATAGAAATTAGCATTTAATTAATAATATAATTAATTAAATAAATATTTTAGTTGTTTATATTTGGGTATAGATTGATAAGATAGTATATTTTAATATTATATTATTGAGCCTTTGATGCGTAGTTAAAGTTTAAAAGAGACAAAAAGATTGTTTTTTAATTTTAAAAGATGTATTATTAATTTTTTTTTTTTGCTCCTTTGACGTGGATGCTCTAACAGTAATTGATATCAAAACTAGAAAGTAACAAAGAAATAAGGCACTCCATACTACTAGCCCACCAACAATTAGATCTAATAAAGGTTCATCCAAGTTTTCTTCCCTCCTTTTTCTAACAATAATGTTATGTATTCAAATTTAAAATCCAAAATTTTTATAAATATGTATATTAGTTTAATAAATTTTTATTATTAATAATTAAATAATAAAAACTAATAATAATATAAAAGAAAATTATGGTACAAAAAGTTTATTAAATTTGTTATAATAATAACAATAAAAATAATGATAATACAAATAACACCAATAATACATTTATTTTAATTTTTGTGTCAAATTTTTTATTTTGTGTTGTTTTAGATTTTATTACTCAATTATCAATAATACCAAGGCGGCAGGCATAGTGGAACAGGAAGGATTATCTACCGCGGGTTTACAGGGTGATGACTAATGACTATGAGTCAATCAACGTTGTCAAAAGCTAATCAACTTTGATCGATGAGAATATAATAATAATATCTGGTACTGGCGTCCTTTGCCGGTTTAAATCATTATTTCATGACGTCGGAGAAAGTATATGAAAGTAATGCGTTCGCCGCAATTTGCTTCCTACATATTTTATTCATAAAATTAGTTATATTAATAATAGTAATATTATAATATTATATATATTTTTATTTATAAATATGTATCTTTTATTCATTAATATATTTTTATAGTAAAATATACATTTTCTTAATAATATAGTGACAAAGTATTATTTTTATAAATTTATTAATTTTTTTCAAACAATATACATATTATCTAATAAAATATACATCTTCGAAATATATCCCTCACAAAAATTCACATTTTATCCAACAAAATATATTTTTATACATAAATACACATTTTATTAGAAATAATAAATATTTTTATTAAAAATATATATTTTTTATAATGATAATAACACATCTTATTTCGATAATATATCTCTCATAGAAATAAAATATACATTTTATACTAATATATACACATGTTATATCGAAAAATATACTTATCATACCATCCTTTATTTATAAAATAATAAGAGACAAATATACGTCTAATAAAATAACAATATTATTTATTTATAAAATACGTCTCATAACATCCTTTATTTATAAAATAATAAGGGACAGATATATATACTATAAACATACATTTTATTGAAATAAATACATATTTTACATAATATGATATAAATATAATATATTTATTTATAAAAGAACAATAGAAAAATAAATGTATTATAAATACAAGACTTGTCAGAAGGAATACATATATGTATAAAAAAATACATATCTTATATCGATAAATGTGTATTTTATATCTATAAATACGTATCTTATAGCTGCAAATATATGTTCTTGATCAATAAATATATATTTTATATTAATGAATAGATATTTATAGTAGTAATATAAATATTATAAATATTTAAAAAATATGAAGTGGAAGCTATAAGATTTATATTTATTTATAAAATATGTGGTTTTAACATTGTATCTATTTTACATGCCTATTTATTCATAAAAAAAATTATATTAATTCATGAAACATGTGCATCAAATAGGGAACCGAAGGATGAAGAAAGACAGACACATTTATATCACGTGAAAGAAGCTTCTTTGTACGTCAATTTATTAGCATGCAATTATCTTGCTACCAAAAGGCGAAGACCCTCGCCCCCATGACCCCTAACCGTCAGCCTGACAACTTTGGAAGAGGTAAACCATGATGACTCAATGGTCTAGGGTCCAGTGGTTTTCCATGGTACCCATAAGGAGCCACCCCCACAATGGAGAGTTGAAACTTTTATATTGCGTCTCTCACAAATGGAACCCGAGATCACCTTGCTACCAGCTTGATTGGACCTTCGATCGTTGAGCTACGCCCGTGCAGGCGCAGGATGCAATCATTATCCATGGCTACAGTTAGCTCCGACGATTTTCATTCCTTTCGTATTTAAAATAAATTCGTTTTAATAATTTATATATTATTTTAAAATAAAATAAATATATTTATAATATAATAATATTTTATATTAAAAATAATATGATAATTAACGTATAGGAGAAGAAAGAGAAGAAGTAGATATAAAAATAAAAAGTAAGTGTTAATTTTTTTAAAAATAATTTTTATTTTAAAACAAATATTTTGAGCTAAAAATAAATCATTTTTAAAATGGAGGAAGCATGATATATACAATTATTGTATTTAATGGAAAAAATCTTAGCCACATAAATAGGGATGATAATGTGTCGAGTATTGGTCAGATCCAGGCTAATTTAGATCCGTTTATATTACCTAGATTCAGATCCAACTTAAATTAATCGAGTATAAAAAGTTCTGATTTAGATCTACATGATCTAATAGACAAATAGATCCTAAGTATGTCTTACATGGGTACGTCTATATGTGAAAAAAATATTAATAATCTATAAATATACAAATATATTTATGTTTTATATATCTTAATATATATTTTTTGTTAAACAATTCTTCAAGTAAAAATATAAAAATTTTAAAATAGTTATTTTAAAATAGTGTTTCTATTTTTTGGAATAAAATATTATACATATTATCTATAAAGTAAATATAATAAAATAAAATTAAAAAAAAAGATCAACTAAGATTACCACCCATCCACCCATACACCCACACACACAGGCACACATGAAGACACGCCCACACCCACACCCATACGCACGCGCGCGCACACACACTCTCTCAACGGATTTGTCGATTTGTCAAATTGAGTTTGGATCTTAAATATTGGATCAGATTCATAATCATTTAGGCCTATATGGATCAATATCTAATCCAAACTCGTCAGATCTAAAAATTAAGGACATAAATTAAAAAAAAAAGATGAATCTCGAGGTCAAATTTAGAACTCATTATCATTTTTAATTTTCCAATAATAATATATTGTAAATTTAATAATTTCACTAAAAAAATGCAACTATAAAAAATTTAAGTACAAAATATTATTTAAACTTTATATTTAATTAAAATTTATTATATATAATTAACATAAATTAAAGTGCAAAGATTGATAGCGTGATTGTTAAAAATAGAGTAAAAATTAAATTTGGTATATTCAAACCTGTTTCTTTAAATATTTGATCTTTCTAATATTTAAAATATTTTATCAAAATTTTAATTATTAAATATTAAAAACATCAAATATTTTCTACGTAAACATTTCTACCAAACAAACGGCGGGGAGGATAATAAACTATGCCTTGCTCTTGAAACTTATATTTATATAAATAAACCTTCATCAAATAATTGAGCGTCCTTAATCCGAGCTGTTGTATAAATAACTAATAAAATAAGGCAACTAAACTGTATTCCTATCCTTCTAGATTAGTTTCCTATTTCTTGGTCTTATCAGTTTGTTGCTATTGTTTCTTTTAATTAACCAAAGCAACGTTTTTTCAACTTACAGCATGTTGATGTGATGGGACACGTGCCTCCATCTTAGTAGTGATGTGCTACCTTATCGAAGGAACATATTTTTTTCTCTCCGACAAGATCTTAGCGGTAAAAAAATAATCATAAATAGACAAAAAAAGAATGATGTTACCAAAAAGTCTAATAAATAAGCGACTTTCGCTTCCGTTTTTGACTCATGAATCATGACTCGTTTTCAACGGTCAGCCCGAGGAAGACCGAAGACTGCCAATATTTTTTTCCACTTCGATATCTTTAAAAAGCCAAGAGCTTATAACTTATCAGCGCGTGAGAGCTGAGCCTTTCTTGTAGGGGTGTGCAAAACCAGATATCCGTATCCATTCGGATATTTTTTCGGATATCCGCTCCGTATTTTTTTAGACCGAATATTCGAATTTCGGATATCCGAAAAATATAGACCGAATATAGATCGGATTCGGATATATCCAATATCCGTATGAAAATACTATTTTATCAATTTTAATAACTTTTACTATAATATTTTTAAAAATAAGGATCATATATCAATTAATATTCATATCTATATTCATATAAATATCTTATTTTATCTAAAAGAAGTATTAAAATATTATTATAAATATTTAAAATATAAAAATAAATAAAATTTTAAAACTTAAAACTATAAAAACACAATAATATGGTGTATTATTGAAATAATCAACAAAATATCGGATATTTTTTCGGATCGGATAATCCAAAAAAAATCGGATATCCGAAATGTCGGATCGGATTTTTAAATATCGGATCGGATTTTCGGATCCCGGATTTTTTGCACAGCCCTACTTTCTTGAATATAAGAATCGTCACGGAGACTCTTCTAACTTGTTTCGTATCATCTGACTATCTTGGGGAAATGTAAGAGCGTACGATCGTATTTTTCAAAAAAGGGAAAATTTTTAGACAGATGTCGTTTTAAAATATTTAAATAGTAAATAAAAAATTCCTTACGGCCGTTTGCATTTGCCGTCTACCGTGCCTCTCCTACCACCTTCTTCATTTTTGTCCTCTTCACTTCTTTTCACCTCAGCTGTCTATGTATCTCAACTCATCCTTCCATCGCAACCCAGCGACGGTCGTTGGTCGCCAACCGTGAGAATCTATCCACCTCATCTCTGTCCTTCGTCTTTGGTATTTTTTGAATATTCTTCTCGTCGTCGTCCGTCTGTGTTGGTATTGTAATAAAATTGAATTGCATTGAAGGGTAGGGTTGAAGGACGAGGTCGAACCAAGTTTATACAAGTGTGCCATAGCTACTCAAGGGGGCATGACCACTTAGTTACGATGTTAAAGATCATGGAATCTGAGGCCTAGAAGTCGACGCATGTTGGGACAACAGATCGGTATGTAGTACAAAAATTTCCCCCAACAACAATTGTTTTATTTGTTTAATCTTGTTGTGATTCATTAAATTTGTTTAACTTTGATTGTTTTGTTGCTATGTAGCTTAACATTCCAAGGGCTATTGAAAGTGACAAGGGTTCTCATTTTTGTAATAGAGCATTTAGTGCTTTCATGGATAAATACGGAGTTACGCATAAGATTGCAACTCTATATCATCACCAAAATAGCGGATAAGTAAAAGTTTAAAATTAAAAAATAACAAGGATATTAGAAAAAAAAGGTTAGTGATTCTAGGAGATATTTTTGGTCAGATCCAGCCTAACCTAGACTCAGACCCGACTCCAATCCATCGAGTATCAAAAGTTCTGATCTAGATCTATAGGGTCTAATAGGCAAATAGATCCTAAGTATGTCTTACATGGGTACGTCTATTTTTGAAAAAATATAATAATAATCTATGAATATACAAATGTGTTTTTGTTTTATAAACCTTAATATGTATTTTTTTGGTAAAAAAAAAAAATCTTTGAGTGAAAAGATAAAGATTTTAAAATAGCAACTTTAATTTTTCAAATGGTGTTTCTATTTTTTGGAATAAAATATTATACATATTACTTATAAAGTAAATACAATGAAATGAAATTGAAAAAATAAATAAGATCAAACAAGATTACGATAAAGATGACAAATATAATATTAATATGTGTGTGTGTGTGAGCGTATATATACACATATACTAAATGGATTTGACGGATTAAATTTGGATATGGAAATACTGGATCGGACTCATAACCGTTTAGACCTATATTTAATCCAAATTCGTTGGATCTAAAAATTATGGACCTAAGATGAATCTCGAGGTAGAATTTGAAACTCATTGTTATCTTTAATTACCCAATAATAATATATTGCAAATTTAACTCATCGTTAGCATTTCTACCAAACAAATGGCAGGGAGGATAAACAATGTCATAAACTATGCCTTGCTCTGCAAGCTTATATTTATATAAATAAGCTTTCATCAAATAATTGAGCGTCCTTAATTCGAGCCGTTGGATAAATAACTAATAAAATAAGGCAATTAGTTTCCTATTTCTTGGTTTCATCGGTTTGCTCTATCGTTTCTTTTGGTTAGTTAATCAAAGCAACATTTTTTCAACTTACAGATGTGATGGGACACGTGCATCCATCCTAGTAGTGGTGTGCTACCTTATCGAATGAACAGATTCTCGGTTTTCTCTCTCTCCGACGAGATCTTAGTGAAAAAAAAAAAGAATCATAAATAGACAAAAGGAGAACGACGTTACCAAAAAGTCTAAAAAGTGACTTTTTGTCCTGGAGCTCCAAATCTTGTGACGCGCTGTCGCTTCCGTTTTTGATTCATGAATCATGATTCATGAGTCGTTTTCAACGGTCAGCCCGTGGAATTTCTTTCCACTTCGATATCTTTAAAATGCAAAGAGCTGATCACTTATCGGCGCGTGAGAGCCAGGCCTTTTCAGAGTATAAGAATCGTGTACCAAAAAGGGGAGCGAAAGGCGGTGAAGCATGAAGGCTCTTCTAACTTGCTGTTTCAGTACGATGGGTGTGCGATCGTATTTTTGTTTTTTAAAAAAGGAAATTTTTTAATGTTTTCTATTATCTCTATTTTTTAAATTTTTAAAAAACAACGTTTTCGTATTTTTTTTATATCCCCATTTTTCGGTCTCGGTCTCGATACTCGTGCAATGCTGCCTCTTCTACCACTTCTTTAATTTTGTCCCTTTCTTTGCTTCTTTTCACCTTAGCTACTTGTGCATCTCGACTCAGCCTCCCATCCCAACCCAACCCAACTTTGTCCATCGCCTGCGGTGATAATCTATCCACCCTTATCTCCGTCTTTTGTTCTCGGTGTTTCTTGAATATTCTTCTCATAGTCATCCGTCTGTGTTGGTATTATAATCAAATTGAATTGCATTAAACAACAGGGTTAATATAATATTTTAAAATTTCTAAACTCATAATTTAATAAATAATCTTTATTTAAAATAAATTAATTTTTAAATTTATTGAGTTTAATTATTTTGTAGATTTTTAAGTATATAAAATAAATATAAATATTTTATTATACTTATTTGATTTAAATAATTTTTTAAACTAATATTTTACTAAAATTATCCTTTTTAAACCAATATATTAAATTAATTTATCTGTATAAATTATATGTATTTTATTTTGCCCCCCTTTCTTTTTTTCCTTTCTCTTTCTCATTTTTCTTCTTATTCTTCTTTCCTCCTTTTTCCTTTTTCTTCCCCTTCGGGCCACTAGGCCTGCGATCTCCTCCACCTCACGCTGGGCCACTGGCCCATCCTCCCTCCCTTCTCCCCTATGCCATTGCCAGCTTGTCTTCCCTTCTTTCTTTTATTTCCTTTCTTTTCCTCCTGGTTAACCAGCTCGACCCTTTTTATTTTCTTCCCTCTCCCTCATAAGCAGGCCGACCCACTTCCCTTTCCTTCTCCCTCGACCCCACCGGCCTGTCTCTCCTTTCCTTTTCTTCTTCTCCTTCTTCTTCCCTCCATCCTCCTCCTTCGATGCACACCAGGCTCCTGCATAGCCTATAACTGCCACCTCTGCCACCTGCCCTTTGCAATTTGCAGCCTTACTCTCACTCTCCCTCTCTCCCCCGTCCCTTTCATCCTATTTTTAGACCAAACCCGAGCCTGTAACCCCTCCCCGCATGCCCTATTTTTCCTTCTTCTTCTTGTTACCCTATGTGTCGCCCCCTACAGCTACCTAACTAGCCATACCTGCTGCCTCTCACTCTTCCTTTTCTTCTCCTTTTCTTCCCTTCTCTGCCCATTTTTTGAGCCTCCATTTCCCTGCAGACCTCCCCCTTTTCTCTCTTCTTGTCCTCTTCTCCTCCTCCCCTGTTTGCACTTTGCTGCCTCCAACCGCTGCTGTTGCCGCCCAACTAGCAACCACATCCACCTCCTGCCATCCCCCTACTACCTCTTTGCAACAGTAAGCCACCACCGCATGCCCCTATAGCCCCTTCGTCACCTTCCTTTTCTTTTCTCTCCTTCTCGGCCTCCACCCTGCACCACCATCGTCCACCGCCATTCTGCCTCTTTTGCCGCCATCACAACCACCAATCCACTCCCCAACACCTCCTCTACCACCCCGCATCCTCCCTTTGGTCGAAAATCCCCCAACAACCCCTCATTTCTCTCCTTCCTTTCCCCAACTTCTTCTCGCCCACCACCCTTGCATCCACTTTTCCCAACTGCAGCCACCTTCGTCACCCTGGGCCGTTGATCATACCACTTCGACCACCATCTACACCTTCAATCTCTCCCTACACTCAGCCACTACCCTAACTCCCCTCCACAAGTCTCCTACTTAACCCCAAAACCCCATCCAAACCAAACGCCTCCCTTCCTCCCACTTCTCCCCTTCGATCCCTTCTCCATAAAATTTCATACATACAACGTGAGCCCTGCCTTCCATTTTGAGCATGTTGGTTTATTTCACTACAAAATAATTGACTTTTGCCAACAGAAACTTAGGCACATATACTTTTTCTATTGGTAAAAGCAACTAATACCAACAAATAATTTTTTGTGGGAAATAATGTAGTTTTTCCAACAGAAATTTTATCTGTTGGTATTAATATGTTATGCCAATAGATCTTTTGCCATCACTTATATCTGTGGTTATTAGTAGCATTATACTAACAAAACTAATACCCACTTTTACATCTGTTGGTATTAGTGTTTATGAAATTCAATAATAATATTTATTTTTATATAATTTTAATAATGATTAATTCTATTCTTGTTAATATAATATAATATAATACTACTAATAATAATAATTAAGTCATCAATCATTATTAGAAATAATAGTTTACATATATTATTATTAATTATTATTTTATTTATAATTTTTTATATTAATATTGTTCATAATGATGTCTTTTAACAATTGTAATGAAATAATATATATTATATCTACTACCACATACTATTAAATTAATTTATTATTAAATACTACCAATTATCATTCAAATCTATATTATCTTAACAATAATAAAAATTATCAATAATCATTCACATTATTAATAACATATTAGTAATTATTAGATACTATTATTAATTTATTTAAAATAATGATTCATATTATTCTTATTAATATAATTATTTATAAATTATTACTAAGAATATTTATTTTAGGACATTATTATTATTATTATTATTTTAATAAAAAATTATTATTACTAATTGTTGGAAATTATGATTAATATTTGTATTTATTTCCCATTATTAATTATTTTTAATAATAATTATTATTTTATTATAAATTATGATTAATATTATCTTAATAATACATTATAAAATATTAATTTTATATTAAATATTTTTAAATAATATTAATTATTATTTAAATTTATTATTTAATAATATTAATAGATAATTGATAATATTATTATTAGTAGCAGTAAAATTAATTATATTATTTTTAAGAAAAAATTTATAATTATTATAGTTAATATTATAATAATTAATTGTTATTAATAAAATTATTTTTTTAGGGCTTATAGATGGCTTTTTTGAAAATATGTTAAATTATTTTTAGTCGTTTAAACTATTATAAGAATATTTCTCGGATGTATTTGAAATATTATCTTTAATGTCATCTATTGTAGAACCTTTTAATATCTTTATCTGTAGTAAATATTTTTATCTTTGAATTTATTTATTTTTACGAGGTCGATAAGATCTTAAAAAAATATTGAATTAAAGACTTTCACAACTTAAAAAAATAATATAGATATTTACACTCATTGGTAAATTTTTTCGAAAATATTTTTGAAATTCTTTATATACCTCTTATATTGATTTTAGGCCTTCGGATCCGTTTGAAATGATTTTTTGTTAAAAAATTTGTAGATAAAAATTTTCAAGAATATTTTTAGATGTATAGTATTTATTTTTAGATTAAATTTAATCTATTTAAAATTATATTGTCTCCATAAATTCTTTTAAATATTTGAAAAAGAAAAAAAATCAGCCCTAACTATCCCCGCTCCTGCGTCTTATTTTGGCCCAAACTACCCCGCGTCTTATTTCCCGCGTCTTATTTCCTTTCCTGTGTTTCCTGTACCTGCAGATCCCGCGTCTTATTTCTGTCTGAACCTTATGCCTCCCCGACCCCTCTGTCGTTCGGTGCTTGCAGATCCCGCCCCGCCTTCGTCCGTGGATAGCATTGTTGGTCGCACACTGCCTCGCCGCCGCTCGACCGTGCCGCCACAGCTCCCGGTCGTCGCACACGGCAGCATCAGGGGAGCAGCAGCAGTAAAGCAGCAGTGCGAAAGGGCAGTTGCGGCGCAGCAGCAGGGGAAGAAGGTAGTAGCAATGCGCCACCGGTCGGACAGCTCCAGCGTCGATCAGCCACCGATGACTGCTCCTCTCCCACCGACGAAGCTCCACCGCCATTTACCTGCATTGATTTGACTAATTTTGTTTGGTATAAATTCTCGAAACCATAATTTTTTATTTTGATTAATTATGAAAGAATGGGCTTTAATTAAGCTAAATTAGTTATTTAATTAAGTATATATGTAGTGTATGAATGAATTGGATATGCTAATTATGTGATATAAGTTGATTTTTGGAGTTTGTGATTATTGACCCGGTTATGTTCGGATATATTGGATTCGGTCGATTAAACTATTTGGGATAATTTTATTATGTATTATACTTTAAAATATACTTAGTTTCATATTGGAATTGTCAATTTAAGAAAATTGTGCGAAATTATTCGGAATTTGATTTTTAGGTCAAATCCATGCGGATTTAAATTGAATTGTATAATTGAGTTATTTTATTAAATTGATTATACATTTTGTAAAAGAAAATGTTTAATTTCATTTCCGAACCGTCAATTTAAATATTTTGGCAAGATTTGACCGAATTTAAAGTACGGGCTCAAAAACGCTAATTATGTTAAATTGGATATTTTCTTTATTTTTTTAATCAATTGAGTATATAATATGTTATAAAATAAGTCTTATTACATTTGTAAACATTCAATTTAAATAAATTAATAAAATTTGACCTTCTTTTATGATTTTTGTCCTAAAACCCTAACTTTCAAATAAAATTATGTAAATTATCATTTGTATAGTTTATTGTTGGATTGTCTTAAAACCGAGTTGTGATGTTTGTAAATAAATTAATTTTAATATGATTGTTGGAATGGATATGTTGAGGAAGTACCAAGCTCTAATAGATTGAGCATAGCAATGTGAGGCTTTTCGAGGACCAAAGGGTGTTAGAGTCTCCTTCTAGAAGCATGAGCATAACCCCTTTATGAATGTTATGTTGGGAATCATGTTGAGTGGCCCTATTCAAAAAGGGCATCCACTCTTCTTGTGTAGTGTTCAAGAAATTGACACCCCTAACACATCACTAAAGCAAATCCTGGTGATCCAAGAGTATTCAAACTTGATTCTTGGTGATATTTTAGGTATGTCACTAGTTTGAGATGTTGAGTTTGCAATTGATTTACTGCCAGAGCTAGAGCTTGTATCTAAATCATTGTATCGTATAACACCTACTAAGATGATAGACCTTAATGCTCATCTAGAAAAATTACTAGAGAAGGGTTACATTAAACTAAGTGTATCACCCTAGGTTGCACAAGAAGAAGGCTAGAAATATGAGATAGTGCATTAATTGACTACTAAGTATTAGATCAAGTTATGGTAAAAACCATTACCTTTTACCTCAAATCAATGATCTATTTGACCAAATTAGGGGAGCAATAGTATTTTCTAAGATTGATCTTTGGTTAGGTTATCATCACCTAAGGATCGCTAAGTACGATATTCTAAAGACAGCTTATTAAATTAGATATGACCGAATTTATTAATTAAAGTTCTTTACTAAAAGTCAATTGGGCATTTAAAAAATAATTCTAGCTAGATATCTATCAATTGAATTGGTTGGTTGTTATCATTTTTTGACCTTCTTGTTACTTTTATGATGTTGTCTCATTTTGTTACTTTGTTTATTCATGGTTCAATATTGGAAAAAAAAATAAATAACTTCACCAAACATGCAAGGGACACTATATGGTCATGTTATATTAGTGGATTAGGTAGCATCACCTACAATTAAATTGTAGATATATTATAATTATAATTATAATATATAAAGCTACACACATCGTGTGCTACAAAAATCTAGTCTTTATTATTATCCTTTGTCCTTATTTTTCTCATTATTTTGATGTCTCTACTTGTTGAAAATTATGTAGGAACTTGATGTCATGGATGTATTTAAGGACAAGAGTTGGGTGAAACTAAGGAGAGTAGAAAATACTTATAAAAGAGCCATAGATACATTCATTGACTATGCATATCTAGATTCGATTTGGGAGGAAGTAAAGGTACATTACCATAACATTTACTTTATCAACTTTCTTATTTCTGTTATATGTATTATATAGCTTTTGTTTTCTGTTTCATTTTCTTCCTTTATAGATCTCTTATTACTTTCCTGAAAATCGAGAGCCATATAAGTGGGCAATGGGTAAAATCCATGAAGCTTGGAGAGCTCATAAGTCTGAGTTGAAGGTGGTTCATTTTGATGGAAAAATACACAATCAAGCAATACATTCTAGGCTAAAAGAAATACCCGAGACTATGTGGTTAGAGATGGTAAAATTTTGGGAATCTCCAAAAGGCAAGGTAGTGATTTCTCATTTAATTATTTAAAAAAAAATAGGTTATGACTATGATAGTTTGATTAGTTTATTTTTTATACTAATATTTGGTTTTCTCATATTGTTTAGGAAAGAAGTCAAAGAGGGATTCTCAATCGTGCAAAGTCAAAAATGTGTTCATATGCTAGTTCTAAGAGCTTTGCACGCATTCGAGTAGAAGAAAAGGTAGGTATATGATAAATTCTTCTACGCAATACCAAATTTAATTTACTTTGTATACTTGATATACCATTTCATATGTGTTTTGATTAGGAAAAAATGGGGAAATAACCCGATGAATTGGAAATGTGGTTGAAAACTCATGAACTGAAAAAGGGCTCTAAGCTTAATGATGCTTCTGCTGCAACAAGAGTATGTTTTCAATCTATTTTAATTTTAGGGTTATATGTATGTATATATATGCAAACCTACCTCATCTACTGGCCATTAATAGCATTGATTTATACTTTATAGAAAGCGATTATGGATGATATGATTGCACTTCCAAAAAGATGTGATGCTAATGTTTGATGTGAAATTTTCAAAAAGGTAGTGGGAGAAGATAGGAATGGATATGCAAAAACCTTTGGTCTTGGTGTAAAAGTTCTACGATCCCACAAAAGAATATGTGCTTTTGGGGAGGAGCAATCTAAAAGGATCAAATCCGAGTCTAGAGTTGAGAGGTTAGAAAAGGATCTACTTGAGACTAAAGACCAAGTAGGATATCTGACTGGTATAATGCATACACTATTAGAGAATCAAGTAAGTTCCTCACTAAATGCTGATAATTTTTTCTACATTTCTCACGCAACACGTTTATTTTGGGTATATTTTTTTTACCTCTAAAATAGTGCATAGATGAATATATGAGAATATTATGGGTCACATAGAGATTAGATTGGGTAACTATGGTATGTGTGTCTCTTCTCTTTCAATCTCGGCTAATGTGCCACTTCCACTTCGATTGGAAGAAGTTTTGTATGCTAATTGATTTCCTATGATATCTTTAGTTGACATCATTCTTTAGTCATACCATAAGTATTATATATATTATATATTTTTTTAATAAAAATAGACCAAATCTACTAAAATAAAGAGAGAGGAAAAAAAATATAAAACTATTACCTATATTAGTTGTTTAGTCAACGCTCTTTCTCCGATTAATGTCTTTATCTAATCACCGTCCTTACTCTTGTTAACCTATCTTAGCCGACCTATTGAAAAGTTCTAAGTTTATGTCTCGTCATAGGTTCTCAAAATATTTATTAGATGAGGAATCCTAGTAAATTATTATAAATAGTTAAATATTAAATAAATTATGCAATCCAAACCTAGAAGATAGTTTCCGTACCAATCTTATGCAAAAACCCAAACAAAAAAAAATTTGGATATGTATATACTCAATTAGTTTTGAGTTTCCTACGCTTTAATTTTTTTTTCATTTATTTATCCAATTGGTTCTATTCCTCCTTTCATCTTTTTTATCCCCTTTAGCCATAACATTGAAATTTATCCATGCTAATAAGGATTTTTCATGGGATGGTTATCTTGCCACATCAAATTTTATCTTCGATAATTCGTATATTATATACTCATAATGCAAATTACACATTTTTTATATCATAAGATAAAATATATATGTTTTTATATAAGAATAAGTTTTCATGTGAAGTTAGGCATTGAAATTTTATTACATGGAAAATAATGAATAAAATGAAAACAAAAAAGCAATTGTAGTAGAAATATTTAGAGTGAGTGAGTTACGTTGTGTTTACTATAAATAATTAACGTTTTAATGACCAATTTTTTTTTATTTAATGGCAAATTTTTTATCGATAATGTCACTAAAAATTTGAAAAAAATTATTAGTTCCCTAAAGAATACAAACTCTCATTGTCTAGCTTTTTGATATGAATTTAGATTAATATGATTAAGTTAATTATATATATATTTTTAGGGAAAACATGTTGACGATTATTATCAAATGGAGGATGACACGAATGAAAATGATGACACTGAAGAGGAGAATGAAGAAGATGATGTTTGATGCGTTTATAAAAATGCTTTTGTGAGTCAGCTTATGAAGACGATTGATGCTTTTGTTTGTTAGCTTACAAATATGATCGATATTTTTATATATCAAATTATGAAGATGCCGGGTGCTTTTGAATAGCTAACGAAGGCTCTCCGTGCTTTTGCTTGTAAGCTTACGAAGATTCTCGATGATTTTGTATATCAGCATATGAAGATGTTTTTGTATAATGGCCGATGATTTTGTATATCAGTGTATGAAGATGTTTTTGTATAATAGCTTATGCTACAAGTCGTTTATATAGTATTGTACTTAAAGAACTGTTATGCCTTTGGGAGCTAAGCAACTAATTATTTTGTACTACACAATGATAATTATATATGGTGTAGTTTATTATATATATAAGCATAAATTGTTACTACAGGTTGATATTGGATATTGTGGTAACACATAATATCAATAAATTTTGTACGTTTTGGCCAGTACAGGTTTTACCAATATATATACATACATACAGGGTTAAAATATGTATATCCAACCATATATATATGTTGGCAATAAGTTTTAGTAACAAATCTAATATTGTGTTTAATACTTTTACACACAGATATGATTGTGTGGTTAATTCTTTTTATCACAGATATAATTTTGTGCCTAATATTTCTAGTCACAGATATTATTTTGTGGATAATAGTTTTAGTTACAGATATTATTTTGTAGGTAATACTTTTAGTCACAAATATTATTTTGTGGTTAATACTTTTACTTACAGATATAAGTGTAGGCATAAGTTTTACTAACAGATAAATATCTGTGGGCATTATCAATTATTCCCAACAGATGATACATATCCGTGGGTAAAACTTGTAAGCACAGAGTTTTTACCTACAGTTTTGTCACAAAAAAAAATCTGTTGGTAAAAGCTTTTGCCAATAGAAAAATAGCTTTTACCAACAGATAAGGCCCTGTTGACATAAATCATATATTTTGTAGTGTTTTTTTGAGGTATAATAGTGGTTAACATTAGTATGTATTTACTTAAGTTTTGATAAAATCTTTAATCTTTTGGTTTTTCTACTTATAATATGTTAAATATTGATATTATTTTAGCTATTGATTTTACTAACCAAAGCTTAAACCTTTAACTGGGGTACCTGTAAGGTTTGATTACTGTGGAAAATAAGGTAATTGTTATACCCAACTAAAACATATGGATATACGTATGCTAGCACATTATGATTTTTAATATGTTTATACGTATGATATATGTTGTTAAATATAATATATTTAGTGGTATATGTTGGTTGATGAAAAAAAAAGTATGATAATTTATGTACCATGTATAGAAATAATGCTTAAGGGAAGGAACCTTGTTATCAATGATAATATTAAATGCATATATGATATAATATGCTAATGTGGCCATTCGTTGCATAAATATTGTTATTATAGGCCTTAGGGAATTTTAGTAATATTTATTATGTAAGGGTGTGGCCTAAATAAGTATAGGTGTTAATGTATATTAATGATAAGTAATAATTGTTGGTGGTGTTGGATGATGTATATGGAGCATGTATATCAATATTTTATATTGTAAAAATATTTTGGTAAAATTGGTATGATAAGGGAAAAATGGTAAATTATAAGTGTAAATGGGGCAAAATGGTAAATAGATAAGAAAGGAGGATATTTTAGTAAGGTTTCATGAAAAGGGGGGATAATATGACAATTTAATAAAGGAAAAGGGTATTTTGGTAATTTGGTATAAAGGGAAGGGTATTATGATAATTTTATAAAGTAAAGGGGTAACTTAGTAATTTAATAAAGGAGAAGGGTAATTTAGTAATTTGGCATAAAAAGGATATTATGGTAATTTTATAAAGTAAAGGGGGTAACTTATAGCTTGTTTGGAATTGCTTATCAAAAGTAGTTATTTATGATAACTACTTATTTTAGAAATTTTTTGAGCTAAAAAGTTTCTAATTAATTGATTATTATGGATAATAAGTAACTCCAAACATAAGCTTAGTAATTTAATAAAGGAGAAGGGTAATTTGGTAAGTTGGCATAAAAGAAAGGGTATTTTAGTAATTTTATAAAGTAAAGGGGGTAAAATGGTAATTTAATAAATGAAAATAGTATTTTGGTAATTTGGTATATAGGAAAGGGTGTTGTAATAATTTTGTAGAGCAAATGGGTAACTTGGTAATTAATAAAGGAGAAGGGTATTTTAGTAATTTAGTATAAATAAAAGGATATGTTGGTAATTTTGTAAAGAATTTACAATATTTTAGTACGTAGGTAAATTTTAAGACTTAGCAATTGACTTTATTTTCCATTATACATACTTTTAGCAACTTATGTAAACAAACCCTAATCACATGCTTCTAATATGTCATATATTCCATACAAAACATATATACATATTTATAGCAATATGGCAATTATTATTCTGGTGCACATAAGGAAACATTGCTACCCCTAGAGCATGCGTATAATAATTATCATGTCTTAACCCTAATCATACGTACATACTATCATGGTATATTTATATCAACCCTACATACCATGCAACGGTACTAATGGAACACTTATCATGAAAGTTACATCATAACTTGACAAGATCACAAACCCTAACAAAACCCTTATACATTCATATGTTAACCATTCAACATAATACACATGTACATTGCTCATAATTAATGCTTAGTTAAATGGATGTACTAACTATTTAAGAATATGTTGTCATCTTATCATGCATTTCATACAACTTACATCATATAAAACCCTATCACGGTTTTAGATCTAAGAAACCTATCATGCTTACATATAAATTATGCCGTCTCATGAGTGATTGGATTTACCTAAATCTAAGTTGCACAAAATTTATCTTCTCTATGACACCTCAAAGGTTACCTAAGAAAGAGATACCTAACAACACATATATTAGCATCTAATACAACACAAAAATCAACAAAAATAACTAAATCTAACTCAAGAAAAGGGGCAGAAGATAACAAGGGCAAAGAGAGACTATGCAAGTCAACAATGAAATAATGGTGCAACAACGGAAGAAAGTCACACTACAATGGCTTAATAGCATGAACTCTCCATGCCACAAAAGTGAGCAACATCACCCACTCATATAGGGGAGGGGGAGTTGTGTCATTGGCATATGGCCCGACCCAACCTAACCCACACAAAATACAACTAGATATAATCCAAGAAAGTCATCAACCTGACCTGACACTGACCCAAATATAAGTGACTTGACCCAACCCAAACCAGACCAAAACCTAACCCGTAAATCCAAATTGCTATCAACCTGACTTGCCATCAACTCAATCATTTATTAATTTAACATGCTATCAACCTGAACTAACTTGAAAAAACTAAATCATATATTAACCTATTATGATAATAAAAATTTACACATGCCTTATTATTTATTTAAAGCTTTTAAAAACATATTATTTTTATAAATTTCACTTATTTTTCTTACATTTATTCTGGATATATTTATTTACTAATAATATTCAAATTTTATAAATTTTCTTATAAAAATAAAACATTAAAAAGTCATAATAATAAACAAATAGCAATTAATAACACATTATTAATCATATACTTACATAAATCCAAACTTAATTCTTACATATGAGTTCAATGGGTTAAACTAATATTAGTGGTCAATGTTTAATTTGACCTAAATTCAAAGTAATATAATATAAGATTATGTCGGCCCAAACCTAACCTGATTCAATCCATCAAGTTAACCAAAACCTAATTTGTTAAATTAACTCAAACACAAAATGACTAGAATATGAGCTTGCTTGCCCCAAATTCGACCTGACCCAAAAAGCTAACCCAAAATAATCCAAACCTGACCTGAAGTCAAACTAGTTCAACCCAAACTAACCTAACCCAATAAATTAACCTTATATAACCAAATCTATATTGACCCAAACTCAAACCTGACCCAATTGAAACATTAAGATGATCCAAAATGATTTGAATAAGAAATAACCAAACCTAATACACAACCAACCCACAAAGAAAAATGACCCATAAATAACCCAACCCACACAACCCAATTACTACTTATATGCAGGGAAACAACACTGAATCATGCCCAAGAGGGTTGTGGCACACCACTGTGTGAGGAGTGGATGAGCATGTGAGGAGAAACTGTATAGTTTATGAGGAAGAATGAGTGAGAATGGAGGCTCTATAATAGGTGCTAGGAGTTCGGTTACTGAAGAAAACGAATCAGAGGAGGTTAGTTATGATAGTTGGTGAAGATGATGATGGTAGATGGTTGATGGCTTAAGGGGATACACTAATGGATGTGTTGGTTTGAATAAAAACTAGAGGCAGAAGTTAGGAGGAAGAAGAAGAAGAAGAAGGGAAAGAAGATGGTTAACGCTATTGATTTGAATCAAAATCACCAAAAAAGATAAGAGACAGGTTTATATAGATGATAGCGTGTAAATGGACGAGCTAACATGGATGAGGAGAACATATGGGTAGATGCACTAGGTGAACAAGGAAGGATGAGATGAAATAGAAATACTAGCCGAGGGAAGTGAGACATGAAGCAGATTAAACACAATAAGGTAAGGATGCTATTAAGAATTGTTAAAATGGGAAAAAATTTTGGTTAGTAGAATTAGGATTCTAGGATAAAATAAATACATGTTAGGGTTTAGACTAGGGTTAAATCTAATTGCCTCAATTCTATCAAATTTTAACCCAATTAAATTTATATCTAATTTTTCATAATAATACACACAATAACACATTTAGTACAAACCATCTTGCTATAGTTATTGTAATTACTTACACATAATTACCAGTTTCATAGTTAAGGTTTCTAAAAATAGGATGTTATGCCAACAGCTGAGAAGGTCATCTAAAGTAGAAATATTGTTCTTTGAGGACCAAAAAGTCAAAGATTTTATAGAATATGGGAGGTTAGCGGTCTATATAGTTGATCTTAAGTATTTTAGTGATGATTTTGAGCTAGAAGGCTTAATGATAAAGGATGATCCAAGAGATGTCGAGGCACTAAGATTAGGCAATGGAGAGTGTAGATCATGAACCCAAGCTAGAAAAATCTTAAGAGTCTCAAGAACCTAAAGCTCCAAAGGAAGTGCAAAGATCCACAAGAAGACTAATATTGGTTAGCAACTACACTACAACAAACAATGTATAACTCTAGGACAATGGAGAACCTCTATGTTATGATAATGCCCTTGGCTATGCCTAAAAGGATATGTGGTTAGTTGTAATGAAGGAAAAGATGGCCTCCCTTTGAAAGGATAAAACCTATATGCTTATGGAGAGGCTAAAGGGGAGAAAGGTCTTGAAGAATAAGTGGATTTTCAAGATCAAGTATGAGGAGAGAAAAACTGAGTAGACGAACAAGGCAAGGTGAGTTGTCAAGGGATTTGGCTAGAGATAAGGGGTTGATTATGATGATATTTTCTCTCCAGTGGTGAAGTTCACATTTATCTGTGTGATTTTAGGACTAGCTTCTACTATAAATTTAGAGGTGGAACAACTTAACTCGAATACAAATTTATTACATAGATACATCAAAAGATGATGTTTACATAGATAACTCGAAGAGATTTAAGGTTAAGGGTAGAGAGGGTATAGTGTGAAAGCTAGTGAAAAGCTTGTATATACTAAATAGGCGTCGAGACAGTGATACATGAAGTTTAAGTCATTTATGGATCAACAAGGGCACAAGAAGATGTCACCACACCATTGTATATCCATATAAAGGTTCGGGACAAGCAACTTCATCATTCTACTTTTATACATGGATGGCATGCTAATAGTCAGCCATAATCAATAGCATATTTCAATGTTGAAAGAGGACTTGACCAAGATTTTTAAAATGAAAGACTAGAGTCATGCTAAGCAGATCTTAGGAATACATATCATGTGTGACTGAGGCTCAGGCAAGTTATGGATATCTCAAAATGGTTACATAAAGAAGATACTTAAGAGATTGAGCACGAACCAAACAAAGCCTAATAATTGTCTCCTTGCTCCTTAAGTCAAATTTAGTAAGGTATGATGTAAGAAGGATGAAGGTAGAAGGAAGAATATGAACTATATTTTGATATATGTCAACCATTAGAAGTCTAATATATGTAATGGTTCGTAAAAGGCCAGACATCACATTTTTTGTCGATGTGGTCAGTTAGTTCATATCTAACCATGATAAATATAACTAGGAGGTAGTGAAGTAGATATTAAGGTATCTATAGGGACATCAAAATGAGACTTTATTTTGGAGAGATCGAGCCAGTATTGATAGGATACACTAACTTAGATTTGGTAGGAGATATGGATATAAGATAATTAACATCAGGATTCTTGTTTACTTCTTGTAGGGGAGTTGTCATGTGGTAGCCCTAACTTTAAAGGTGTGCAACTATGTCTACGACCAAGGTTAAGTATATAGCCTTCAATGAGGATGTAAGGAAATGATGTGGATGAAGAGAGTGCTTAGGGAGATTGGCTTAAAGTAGAACAACTTTAAGGTCCAAGCTAACAAGAATATAGGTTTACCATTCATTAACTTATGAAGTACCATTCACATCAATAAGAATACAAAATTACACTCAAGATCCAAGCATATTTAGGTCATATGTCACTAGATAAATGATGCTTGAGGAGAGACAACTCTATTTGAAAAAATTCCTTATGAATGAGAATGAGATGGACAAGCTAACAAAGCCCTTGCCTAAAAGTAAGCATGATCTATGTTGCATCAAAAGTGAGTTAAGTAGGGTGCACAATTCCTCTTAATAGATAAGAAAGGAATTACTTCTATGTCTCAGTAGGGGGGATTTTTGGGGTTTCCTCAAAAGGCGCAAAAATCAAGGTTATCAACCATGAACATAAGTCAAGGGAATCAGTCAAAGGGTGGTAGCTAAAGGGCACCTGCTGTAGGCATCAGCTAGGGTCCACTGACTAATGACATAAGTTAAAGGCACCAACCAAGGACGACTACTAGGGGCATTAGCCATGGTTCGCCAACTAAGGGTACAAGCCAAGGGCAACATCTAAAGGCATTAGCCAAGGGCATCTATTAAAGGTGGCTCTTAAGGGTGGCATACCAAGGGCATGTCCTTCGGCCAGCAAAGGGCCATGGTTCTAAAGACCAATTAATGGAATTAGTTAGTTGGAAATGTCTCATGTCTAAGACTAAGGAAGAAGACATGAACAAGGATGAGATATTAGAAAGTGGTTAAAAAATTTCTTAATATAAAACATTTGGTATTCATCAACATGCCAACCTATAAGGTGATAAGGGTCAAGTCATAGAGTCAATCATTAAGTGATAACTTGTACACTTCTCCTTTTTGAATTAGTGTTAGGTACATAGATGTACAAAGTCTGTCACCCATATGATGGTCGAGTGTTTGGCCAAGTATGATACAGGGTAATAAATGCTCTCTACTGATCACTTGTAAACTGGTGAGATAAATAATAATTGTGAAGTACAATATCCCAAGTTTTCTTTCATTTATTCATACTCAATAAAAGTCTCCTAAATAAGCATTGCCTCAAAATCAAATAATCACCAACTAAAATTAAAATAATCACCTATTGAAAATGAAATAATCACTAACCCGGAGAAGTACAATATAATAAATAAATAAATAAATAAATAAGATATATATTAAGTTTTCAACGTATGAATAAAGAAAAAAATAATATTGATATATTTATAATAATTATTAATACAATTATATTAATTCATTATGACAATTATATTTGTAATTATAACGATGATTGTAATAAATGTGATTTTTTGAGCCACTATAATAAACAAGTGATTATTGTGTCATAAAGTAGTGATTATGTAGTTATGAAAATAGTTTGTTATTAGTTTGGTGATAATTGTAACATACAATAGAATGACGATTGTTTACTTTTTCGAAAACCAATGATTATCATAAAATAATTTAGTAATTATTTTATCATAGATTGATGAGTATGTACATTATGCTACATTGGTTATTATCTTATTATAAAGTAATAAATTATTTGCTTTGAGTCACGCTTTCTTAAAAAATTATATGTATGTCATAATATTATAAACAACTTTTTTTTTTTTACAAATATTTTGCTAGAAATCATTTTTTTACAATTCGGATGGATCATAGCTATATGATGGTTGAGTGTTTGGCAAGTATGAGATAGGGTATAAAATGCTCTCTATTGATCACTTGTAAATTAGTGAGATAGCAAATAATTGTGAAGTACAAGATCCTAAGTTTTCTGCCATTTATTCATACTTAATAAAACTATCCTACTCTTCTTCTTACAAATCTTCATTCTCCATGCTTGCAATTCACTCTTACATTTTCTGATAAATCATGCAGTTGGCCGAGGGGGTTATTATCCACTGGTACCCGGGGGAGGGGTTCTCAACACACATGTAGTTTATTAATGTGCTCATTATGTGCTTAAAGGTTACTTCTTCTATCTTAGATGAAGGGAGAATTGAATATAACATTAGTTTGTTCAAGTATTGTTCATTACGTGCTGAAGGTTATATTTACCTCTTCCCACAAATTGTCTAACTTATATTTGGACGGAAGAGAGAAGGTCACACATTTGATGCATGTTAAGCCACTTTTTCTTTTTTACCGTCTCATTTCTCACATATATAAGTTCATCACATATTTGATGCATCTTGTCAATTATTTTAAGTATAGGTTCATCACATATTTTATGTATATTAAGAGACTATGTTTCCTACATATTTTATGCATATGTTCATCAATTATTTAACATTTATTTAAGTATATGTTCGTCACATATTTGATGCATCCTCAGTGGTATAGGTTCATTACATAGGTTATGTATGTTCAAAAATTATATAAATATAGATGGAAATATAAATTGTGTTATGTAGGGATGAAATTAATAAAGGCAGACATACATGTGGATTGGTCTGATATTCTCATTAGATAGACATATAGATGAAGTAAACAATTAATTAATTACCCCAAAACTGTATTATGAGTTTGATTTTACTTTTATTTTACATGATTCGTTTACTGGAATTAATAAATCAAAATGTGTGGGCAAGTCTTCTACCATCTTACGCTGAAATTCTTAACTGCGTGCCAATATCGAAGCTTTAATGTGTATATTTATTAGAAAATGGGATGACCGGTCGAGAGCAATAGGAGGCGAGAGGATGGGAAGATGAGGTGGAGAAAGGAGAATGATTTTATCTATTTAGCTATAAATATTATTATAGAAATTGCCAACAATCATGGAGAGGACCGACATCTTCAGTAAACCAAATCTGACATCCTCTCTCTCTCTCTCTCTCTCTCTCTCTCGTCTTTTATTTCTTCAATTTCGGTTTTGATTATTCTGTTTGCAGCCTGATTGTTGTTAGTGTTAGTTGAATAAATACAAGGTTCTAAATTTAGATAGTTGTATTAAGTTTGCCATTGAAATCAATCGAACCTATAGCGACACCATAATTATTCGCTAGCAAGCCATCCCTGCATGCTACCTCCGCTACTTCAATTCTAGAGTCTAGCCGCACAGTTTCCTCCGGCCACAACTCCTAATGCCACTGAAAACAGGAGAGGTACGTTATGGATGCACGTGGTTTGGAAAAACAGTTTTTCATTTTTCATCTTTAATTTTCTTTGAAAATAGAAAACATTTTTTTTAATGGAAAACTAGAAAAATATTTTTATTTATTTGTATTATAAAACTAACTTTTAATTTAAAAATAAATAAAAACATATTTATCTTCTTCTAAATTGAATATTATTATCATTACTACTGCTAATACTTTCAATTGTAATAGTATTTTTATTCTTAATTTTAAAAATAATTATAATAATAATAACAACACTAATAGTTATAATAATCACCAAGAAAAATTCATATTATTATTATTATTATTATTATTATTATATTAGCACCACTAATAACAACAACAACAACAACAACAACAACAATAATAATATGCTAACCTTAAGAATAGTTATGGTAACAATAAGGTTAATTAAAATAAATATATCATAATATCAATTATAATAATATTGCTAATATTAATAATTAATAATATTATTATGAAAATGCAAAATAATAATAATAATATTATTATTATTACACAGATAGTAGCAATAATATTATTATTTATGTAAGTAGTAGTAATTATAATAATATTTTTAATAATAACAATGTTATTCTTATTAATACTATAAAAATAATAAAATTATTATATCTAACAATTATATTTTGGTATGATATATACAAACTGAACTAGATCTTGTGGCTTCGACCAAAAAGCTGCTACCTTTGTTCAGGTTTCAATTTTGTAGGTTATGTCCACGGGGCAGTTTTGCGGGCCTAAAAGGTATTTGTTGCTTTCATTGTGGGGTGTATGGGCTGCATATAACGTGCTGTGATGTGTTACTATGACCGCTTGTCTCTTCTCAGCACCGGGTGTATTGAATGGACAGAGGCTATGAAGATTGGATTGGTACAGTACCAACCAGGTGCTTAGTTTTGTTTTCAAAAGGCCGGTGAGACTCCAGCAGTCGATTGGGCCTGGTTGATATTGACAGTTGGGGCTCACTTTAGTTTAGATGTACTTCGGGGGTTGTATGTTTGGGGGGCCTTGGCTTGAGTTGCTACGTTTATTGTTTCCTTCGTTTCTTTTATCTAGATATCGTATTTGGGTATGTTTTGGTCGAACAAGTGATGATTTCTATGCGGCAATACATCTATTATTATTATTATTATTACTACTACTACTATTACATCATCATCTTTGATACATGGCGACATTATTTATTTATTTATATTCCTTTAGTTCTATTTGATGGAGTTGTGATGCCATTTCTTTAAGCAAAATTTATGAGTTTGTAGTCTAATTTTCCTTTGTTTGATACTACTTACGAAAATTAATTATCTAGGATAATTATTTTTTAAAAATTTTTTTAGTCAATTATTTTTAATCAATAATTTTAAATAAGCCATTAAATAATACAATTTAAAATTCAACAATTCAGCAGTTAATAGCTTCATTTGTAAGTATTTCAATGTAAGTACGGTGAGATATCTACATAAATTTAATTACTCATCAAGATAAAATTAGTATCCACAAGTGTATCTGATTCAACCATATGCACTTTGTTTCACCAATTTTTAGTTTGTGATGTATCAATAAATTAAAGATTCACATGACTATAAATATATAAAAGATATCTCTAAAAAATTGTCTTAAATCACAATATCACACCAATATATATATTTTTAATGAAGCTACATACAACAATTTTTTAATACATAGTATGTAAAAAGGTATCATAAAATAGCAAAAATAACCTACATGTTTTTCCGTCATAGGGGTAGGAATAGGATCAAGGAGGAATGCCCCATCATACCAGAATTAAATGATATCTCATCTTAATGTTAGATATTTTAATAAACCTCACAAGCAGCATGAAATTGTCAAATGGTATAGAAGTAATCTATTATCTTTTTCTCAACCTTTTCGAAACTAGAATAAACCTAATAAGGCTATTGCAATCAAAATAAGGATTTACACTAGATGGGGTTTCTTGAATAACAATGCACACCATGATGGCTATATATGATGCTTGTGGGATCTAACTAGATGACACCTAACATTAATCTATGGCTACTCTCAAGGTATTTTGGTGAAAGTATCCGATATAGATGGGAAGTTCTTTTAGACAACATTCATTTGTGCTCATAACACTAGCAGTGCACAGAAAAACCTTTGGGATTGGCAACTGCATTATAAGATTACCTCTAAACCTTAGCTCATCATGGGAGATTTCAATGTTACATGCATACCCGAAGAGCAATTCTAAGGGGATGTCCTCAATCAACAAGATATCAATGATTTTAGAGCATTCCTACATCTACAAGTCATTCACAAATTACCCTATACAACTTCTTTATTCACATGTATAATAGGAGATTAGGGAATGAAATAATTGTGTGCAAGTTTGATCAAGTTCTAATTAATATGTAATGGTTTGGCAACCATCCCACCACCACTATTACATTCAAGGAAGATCCTTTTACTGATCATTGTGCAGCCCTTACCCTTCTACAATAAAATGTTAGTTACTGCAAGTAGACATTTAAATTCTTAAATATATGGTGCAAGGATTCAGAATTTTTTAAGAAATTCACCAAAGTTTGGATGAGCCCTTACACTAGTACTCTTAATACATGATGGAAAACATACTATATACACTAAAACACAATTTCAGAGAATTGAATTGAGCTAAGTATAGTGGCATCACAAATAGAGTAGTAGCCTAACATCAAGTTCTCAACACCATACAACATACTTTGCGATCAGACCCTGCCAACTTAGACTTACAACAAAAGGAGATAGAGGCCTTAGAAAAGTATGAGTATTTAGTACAATATGAGGCGAGTTTCCTTAGGCAAAAGGTTTCCATCCATTGGATAATTGAAGGTGAGACCATCACATAAGTTTCCTTTGCTAAAATAAAAGAAAAACAAATTAGGAGCTTAATTACTTATATTAAGGGAGAAGATGAACTTTAGATCACTGAAAAGAGTTTGGTCTTGCAACATTTTAAAGAGTACTACACACAACTCATAGGATAACATACCACACATAGAGTGGATTTGGCACCACAAGTAATTTACTAAGGACCTATTTTATCTAAGGAACAAAAACATTTATTGATAAGACCCTTAACCAAATCTAAATATAAGGACGCCATTTTTTCCTTCATTGATGATACTAAATTACCTGGATTAGATGGTTTTACATTATGTTTTTTCAAATAATCTTGGAAGGTAGTGGGAGATGAAATATGGAGGTTATTAAATAATTATTTTCTTCTAGCTAGCTACCACCCTTCATTACCTCAACAAGGCTTGTCCTTGTCCCATAAAAATGTAAATGTTGAGATTGTGGCTAATTTTCATCCTATTAGGCATTATATTGTCTTATAAAAGGCATTTTCAAGATCATTACTTCTTAATTTCAACATATCATTCCATATTTAGTTGATAACTCACAATCTTCATTTATTAAGGAAAGGTTGACTAGGGAAAAAATATCCTTTTGGCTTATGATTTGATGAAAATTCATGGACGAAAAAACACTTCATTGAGATGAATGATAAAAGTAGATAAGCACAAGGCATATGACTCAATCCATTATAATTTCCTTGAGAAGGTTATGTCGGTATTCCATTTTGCCCCCTTATTTGGTAAAGGTAATCATGATGTGCATATCCATTGTGAAATATTCTGTCTCACTAAATGACACCTTTTTATAACCCATTAAAGGAAAAAAAGGGACTAAGGCAAGGGTACCCTTTCTCTCGTTACTTGTTTTGTGATGATTATGGAATACTTTAATTGTATGATGAAGATTCTATGTCAAGAATCATGTTTTAAAGGTCACCCTCATTGTAAAATTTTAAAAATTGTGATTTTATCCTTTGTAGATGATATGTTGTTATTTTGTCATGAGGATCTCTAATATGTCCAGCTCCTTATGGCGAGATGCCACAAACTCACTTAACTATCAAGGATCGCCATAAGTCCATAAAAAAGCTCTATATATTTAGTGGTGTGACTCCTTTAGCTCGACATGCTATTCTTCACTATGTAAACTTTTCATAAGGTACCCTACCTTTTAAATACTGAGGAGTCTCAGCTACTTAAACAAGGGTGAATGCCCATCACATGGCTATTCTTATTGATAAGTTACTACGTCCAATGCATCATTGAGCCATCAAACTTCTTACATATGTAGGGATATTATAGCTATTAAAATTTTTTATTTTTGGCATCCAAATATATTGGAGCCAAGTACTCTTAATACCCAATAAAGTTTTATCCCACCTCATCTCTACTTTTTGCACCTTTCTTTGGATGGGTAGCACCACAAATAGAGAAAATGCCTAGTAGCATGGACTACTTACTGCTTATCGAAGAATGAAGGGGAAGAGGCGTAATACTCCATGTTTAGAAATCCTAACTATAAATTGATAATTATGTGGGATTAGTTATAACAATTATCTTAGGAGGTTTAGTATTAAACATATGATTTTTATTATGTGTATTATTACGATGGTTTAGATATAAACTTAATTAGCTCTAAATTTGATAGAAATTGGGCTATTAAATTTAATTCTAGTTTATACCCTTAACTCTTAGCCTAATTATTTTATTTATAACATTTGACCCATAATCCAAAATAAATTTCCTAAAATTTATCCTGGATTAATTTTACTGTTGTCCTTCCTTTTTAATCTATCCTAGATCGAATTATTTTTTTGATATATTTTTATCCTATACCCTAATTTATCTAAACTAAATCTAAAACTAAAATAAAATAAATATATTCTACCCTCGCCCTCACATAACCTTTCTGTGACCATTTTCCCTACACCAATCACTCTCCCCGTATCCCTCCTAACCTCACTATACTCAACCCATCAACACATGTATATATGAATACACACACACACACACCCCCCCCATCCAGCAAAACCAAACAATTCCAGACCATCTCCCCCTCTCGTCATCCCTCATCTTCATAGCTCTCTTCCCTCTACGTTTTCTTCATCAAAACAGCCTTGCCCACAACTTCCTCAACCGATCCTAGTGACACCACCTTGTTTGCACCACTATCCCCTCCACCATCGATCCTCCCTAACTTGGCTCCTCTCCTCTTGTGCCTTCCACTCCTAGTACCTCTCCATCCTCATTCGTCTACCAACCAACCTCTAACCATATCACCACCCCTCGCCAAACCTAGTAGAATCGCCACCCTCACCCTTGTCCACCAGCCACAACCACTTGTCGCCCTGCCCTTGTCCAGCCTAGTCTCCACCATCACCACCATTTACAACCCCTACACCTAGCAACCACAACACTCTAGTGTAACCACCTAGCAACACCACCTTTTCCACCACCCATTGCTATCCTACAACATGAACCCACCTCCATTCGCTACCTCACCATCCTTTCTACACCACCTCCACCATAGCCTTCCACCATTGAGCCCAAAACACCTTACTAGCAGAACTATGCGGCAATACATCTATTATTATTATTATTATTATTATTATTATTATTAGTATAATAATAATAATAATAATAATAATAATAATAATAATAATAAATTTGATTACTTCATCTTTGATACATGGTGACATTATTTATTTATTTATAATCCTTTAGTTCTATTTGATAAAGTTGTGATGCCATTTCTTTAAGAAAAATTTATGAATTTGTAGTCTAATTTTCCTTTGTTTGAACCTACTTGCGAAAATTAATTATTTAGGATAATTATTTTTTTAAAATTTTTTTAGTCAATTATTTTTAATAAACAATTTTAAATAAGCCATTAAATAATACAATTTAAAATCCAGCAATTCAGTAGTTAATAGCTTCATTTGTAAGTATTTCAATGTAAGTACAGTGAAATATCTACATAAATTTAATTACTCATCAAGATAAAATTAGTATCGACAAGTAAATCTGATTCAACCGTATGCACTTTGTTTCACCAATTTTTAGTTTGTGATGCATCTATAAATTAAAGATTCACATGACTATAAATATATACAAGATATCTCTAAAAAATTGTCTTAAATCACAATATCACACCAAAAGTTATATATATATTTTTAATGAAGCTACATACAACAATTTTTTAATACACAGTATGTACAAAGGTATCATAAAATAGCAAAATAACCTACATGTTCTTCCATCATAGGAGTAGTAATAGGTTCAAGGAGGAATGCCCCATCATACTTGAACTAAATGATATCTCATCTTAATGTTAGATATTTTAATAAACCTCACAATCAACATGAAATTGTCAAATGGTATAGAAGTAATCTATTATCTTTTTCTCAGCCTTTTAGAAACTAGAATAAACCTGATAAGGATACTGCAATCAAAATAAGGATTTACCCTAGATGGGGTTTCTTGAATAACTATGCACACCATGATGGCTGTATATGATGTTTGTGGGATTCAACTAGATGGCACCTAACATTAATCTATGACTACTATCAAGGTATTTTGGTGAAAGTATCTAATATAGATGGGAAGTTCTTTCAGACAACATTCATTTGTGCACATAATACTAGCAGTGCACAGAAAAACCTTTGGGATTGGCAACTACATTATAAGATTACCTCTAAACCTTAGCTCATCATGGGAGATTTCAATGTTACATGTATACCTGAAGAGCAATTCTAAGGGGATGGCCTCAATCAACAAGATATCAATGATTTTAGAGCATTCCTACATCTACAAGTCATTCACAAATTACCCTATACAACTCCTTTATTCACATGTATAATAGGAGATTAGGGAATGAAAGAATTGTGTGCAAGTTTGATCAAGTTCTGATTAATATGTAATGGTTTGGAAACCGTCCCACCACCACTATTACATTCAAGGAAGATCCTTTTACTGATCAATGAGCAACCCTTACCCTTCTACAATAAAATTTTAGTTACCGCAAGGAGACATTTAAATTCTTAAATATGTGATGTTTCAAATGAATTAGGAGTTTAATTACTTATATTAAGGGAGAAGACGAACTTTGGATCACTAAAAAGAGTTTGGTTTTGCAACATTTTAAAGAGTACTACACACAACTCATAGGATGACATACCACACATAGAGTGGATTTGGCACCACAAGTAATCTACTAAGGACCTATTTTATCTAAGGAACAAAAACATTTATTGACAAGACCCTTAACCAAATCTAAATACAAGGAAGCCATTTTTTCCTTCATTGATGACACTCAAGCACCTAGATTAGATGGTTTTACATTATGTTTTTTCAAATCATCTTGGAAGGTAGTGGGAGATGAAATATGGAGGTTATTAAATAATTATTTTCATCTAGCTAGGTACCACCCTTCATTACCTCAACAAGGCTTGTCCTCATCCCAAAAAAAAGTAAATGTTGAGATTGTGGCTAATTTTCATCCTATTAGGCATTATATTGTCTTATAAAAGGCATTTTCCAAGATCATTACTTCTTAATTTCAACATATCATGCCATATTTAGTTGATAACTCACAATCTTCATTTATTAAGGAAAGGTTGACTAGGGACAAAATATCCTTTTGGCTTATGATTTGATGAAAATTCATGGACAAAAAAACCCTTCATTGAGATGCATGATAAAAGCGGATAAGCACAAGGCATATGACTCAATCCATTAGAATTTCCTTGAGAAGGTTATGTTGGCATTCCATTTTGCCCCTTATTTGATAAAGGTAATTATGATGTGCATATCCATTGTAAAATATTCTGTCTCACTAAATGACACCTTTTATAACCCATTGAAGGAAAAAAGGGACTAAGTCAAGGGGACCCTTTCTCTCTCCTTCTTTTGTGATTATTATGGAATACTTTAATTGTATGATGAAGATTGTATGTTAAGAATCATGTTTCAAAGGTCACCCTCATTGTAAAATTTTAAAAATTGTGATTTTATCCTTTGTAGATGATATGCTGTTATTTTGTCATGAGGATCTCTAATATGTCCAACTTCTTATGGGGATATGCCACAAACTCACTTAACTATCAAGGATCACCATAAGTTCATAGAAAAGCTCTATATATTTTATTGGTGTGACTCCTTTAACTCGACATGCTATTCTTCACTATGTAAACTTTTCATAAGGTACCCTACCTTTTAAATACTGAGGAGTCTCAGCTACTTAAACAAGGGTGAATGCTCATCACATGGCTATTCTTATTGATAAGTTACTACATCAAATGCATCATTGAGCCATCAAACTTCTTACATATGTAGGGATATTATAGCTATTAAAATTTGTTATTTTTGGCATCCAAATATATTGGAGCCAAGTACTCTTACTACCCAATAAAGTTTTATCCCAACTCCTCTCTACTTGTTGCACCTTTCTTTGAATGGGTAGCACCAAAAATAGAGAAAACGCCTAGTAACATGGACTATTTACTAGTTATCGAAGAATGAAGGGGAAGAGGTGTAATACTCTGTTTTTAGAAATCCTAATTGTAAATTGATAATTATGTGTGATTAGTTATAACAATTATCTTAGGAGGTTTAGTATTAAACATATTATTTTTATTATGTGTATTATTACGATGGTTTAGATATAAACTTAATTAGCTCTAAATTTGATAGAAATTGGGCTATTAAATTTAATTCTAGTTTATACCCTTAACTCTTAGCCTAATTATTTTATTTATAACATTTGACCCATAATCCAAAATAAATTTCCTAAAATTTATCCTGGATTAATTTTACTGTTGTCCTTCCTTTTTAACCTATCCTAGATCGAATTATTTTTATTATTGATATATTTTTATCCTATACCCTAATCTATCTAAACTAAATCTAAAACTAAAATAAAATAAATATATTTTACCCTTTCCCTCACGTAACCTTTCCGTGACCATTTTCCCTTCACCAATCACTCTCCCTGTATCCCTCCTAACCTCACTATACTCAACCCATCAGCATATGTATATATGAATACACACACACCCCCATCCAGCAAAACCAAACAATTCCAGACCATCTCCCCCTCTAGTCATCCCTCATCTTCATAGCTCTCCTCCCTCTACGTTTTCTTCATCAAAACAGCCTTGCCCACAACTTCCTCAAACGATCCCAGTGACACCACCTTGTTTGCACCACCATCCCCCTCCACCATTGGCCCTCCCTAACTTGGCTCCTCTCCTCCTGCGCCTTCCACTCCTAGTACCTCCCCATACTCATTCGTCTACCAACCAACCTCCAACCCTATCACCACCCATTACCAAACCTAGTAGAATCGCCACCCTCACCCTTGTCCACCAGCCACAACCACTTGTCGCCTTGCCCTTATCCAGCCTAGTCTCCGCCCTCACCACCATTCACAACCCCCACACCTAGTAACCACAACACTCTAGTGTAACCACCTAGAAACACCACCTTTTCCACCATCCATTGTTATCCTACAACATGAACCCGCCTCCATTCGCTACCTCACCACCCTTTCTACACCACCTCCACTATATCCTTCCACCATTAAGCCCAACACCACCTTACTAGCAGAACTACCCACTCCACCGCTGACCACCAACCACCATCAGTCTCCATGACTATTGCCATCTCTCTCTGCCTCACCCTCCAACTAAATAGCAATAACCCCCTGCACAAGGTTCATGTTGTACATGCAGTATAGGAAATGTTTTAGTTTTTGCAAGTTTTAGTACCTATTATTAATAAGTAAGGAAATTTTGGTAGTTTAAAAAAATATTTTAATGTTATAATTATTATTTTATCTGGTAAATATTAATTTGGTAATTTTGATATATTATTTTTAGTTACAAAAGTTTGATTAGCGGGACCTTATAATTTTAGTAGGATACTACTATTTTATATTTTTGTTAGAATTCAGGTAACTGTTATACTCAAATAAAATGATAAATATTGTGTGATAGCACATTATAGTTTTTTGTGTATGAAATATATTAAGAATGATTCATTATATTATAATTATGTACTTATTATTGTTGTCATGAAAATTAGAAAAATAAGCATATTATCTAATGTAAAATATTTTAGGTACGAAAACATGATGAAAATGAGCCTATTATTGGGATTTTTTTTATATGGTATATATGTATAAAATAATAGGGTTAGAGTGCTTATATATAATTGTGGAATAATAATTATAGATGTATACCTTAGGAACAATTTAGTCATTTTCAGTGTATTATGATATTTATCCTAAAAATCATGTCTAATATATAAATATGTGATCATGTATTTTGGATGGATTAAAAGTGTATGATAGGATTTTATGTGCAGAAACATGTGTTAAGAAAAAATTGTCATTTGGCTTATATGATGAATAAAATTACATGATGAATAATTAAATTATCGTATTTTATCCTTTTCATAACAAATTAATAAATAAAATGGATTTAGTATTTAAGATGGATGATACTTTGATAATAATTGGTCTCGGGGCATTTTGTTCATTTTTGGCATAATGTGCCCAAATGTGAATAATTGAGTCTAGAAATGCATTGGTATATTATTATGATTGAACTTGGTATATTTTTTTATGATTGGAATTGAACATGGTATATTTTTTATGATTGGCCTCGATAATTACCCTATTTATGGTTGTCTTGGAATAATTAGAAATAAAGAAAAAATGGATCATTATAGAAATGAGAATAATTATGCAATATTTGTTTTCTATGGTCACCTTATAAAATACTAATACTTAAAGTGGAAGTCTTTGAGTTTGAGAATGGTTTCTCTCTAGGAGTAGCTACTCTAGAGATGAGGTAGAAGCCCTCAATTTGTTTGGTTCATTAGTGTGTCGATCGTGCACTAGTAAGACACTAGTCTACTCTATAGGTAACCTATGGGTCCTATAGGGGGTATTGATACATAAGGGCTAGGTTTTCTAGGTGTGGAGGATACTATATAGCTTTGTACACCAGTATGACCAGAGTGCTGTTATACTTTTGGGTTAGATGGGTGGGAGGATACCGTGATGCCTTATATGTCGATATGATCGGTATACTATTATGTCTATAGATATTATTGCATCACCTCGAATAAATAAAAACAGAAATAACATGATTATTACTGGATTATTGGATTAGTTGATAGTAGCCTTTGTGCCTACTTGTAGTTTTGTTAGCAACCTTCGGGCTTACTTGTGGTTGTTATTGTACCTTTGAGTCTTACCTATGTTTTTATGGATTATATTAGAATTAATCTTGAGATGCGAGTTATGTTTTGAAGGTTATGGTTGCGGTGTGGGAATTTGGTTCTATTTATTACTTCAAAGAGGATATTTGGATGCTTGGTTGAAAAGTGTTATTATATTCTAAATGAACACGCATGGACAATATGCCTGCTTCCTTGGAGCGGCTTTAATATCTTCTCTGATGTTTACACTTATATATATACACACACACAAATTTCTCTGATGTTAGCCTTGAACCTCCCAGGAACATGGTGAAGTACTTTTCCAGACATGATTTTGGTTACATCTTCAGCCACCAGGGTCTTGCCCATCTAAAGAGGATAGGAATCAAGAGAAATTCTAGAATAGAGATAGCAAATTCATCTATCCATGAATAACATCATAAGACTATTCATTCTTTGTGTTGCCCCTTCCCAAATTTAGGTCCCTCCATGTGTTTTTACCTTGGCTCTTTATAAACTCTTCAATTCTTGCGTTTACTCTAGTATTATGAATCAAAATATCTGGAGTAAGCTAAGACCGATTGAATGGATCAACCTGCAAAGAAACCAATCAAGAGAGAGTCATATGATGTGTGCATAAAATTAATGCCTAAGACTGACAATAAATGGTGGATGCCCCGAGACCATGATTTACACTATCACTACGAAGATGCCCCAAGATAACAAGCACTCAACCATGAATCTTACAAAAGGCAGTTGACTAGATTCTTCATCATCGTCTATTGCTCCAAACAACTCATATTTGATTATGAGCTAAATACCTAATAAAACGAAAAAAATAACTATACTCTGAAACCAAAGATTAGCAAGTTGGCAGTATAAATATAATTATATAAGAGTGGGATATATATATATAGATTTAGGCTCTTGTACAAACCATTACTTAAAATACAAATGTAGGAACCTTTAATTACCATTAGATCTAGAAGATTGAAAGGTCAAGATTAAAATAAATTCAAGTTAGTTATTTACTAAATCTTGACCATTAATCAAATACTAATCTAATGGTTATGATTGGTTCCTACAAATGTATTTTAAAAATAGTGTGTATGGGACCTTCACCCTATATATATATATATATGTATATATATATATCTACATCAACTGGGTATTTAAGCCATTATTGAACTCCTCAATTCAAGTAAACTTATACCAAACAAGGTGTATCATGAAATTGTTTAATCAAATATGCCCTCAACTCTAATCCATAGTCTGATGATGACTCTCTAGATCCAAGTAAACCAATACCTGATGGCATGCCCACTAATGAGTGTCAAAAGCATAGTAAATTCATAAGATCTTATAGATATCAACAAAAAATATATACGATGATAACATTCCATTTTTTGTAATATTTTTTTCATATTTTTGCTTCCACAAATATTATAAAAATGGAAAAAAAAAATTAATAGTAAAAAATAAGTAATACCCATTATTTTATTATTATGCTTCCGCCAAATGAAATTTTTAGTAGTAAATTTTAGGATGTTACAAATTTTTATAAATATTTATGTTTTTATATCAAAGACCAAAAAAGACACTCAATGTATAAGAAAAGTATCTCTAAATGGCTAAAAAAACTATCCTAAGTAGCTAATAATACTATAATATTTGAATATTAGGAAAAAACATTATTGGTGATAATTTTGTAAATATGTATGATTTATATTACCAGTCAAAAACTACTTTTATTATATAAGATAACTACCTATAAGTGGTTAAAGAATCTATTCTAAGTAGCTAAAAAAACTATAATATTAAAAAAAATGATGATATCTTTGTAAATATTTATATTTTTAAATCATAGGCTAAAAATTACTTTCAATATATAAGAAAACTATCCCAAGGTGAGGAGCTAAGAAAACTAATGAAACCAAATTTAGTTCTTAGTTTTTACTCTAAGTTGTGATTTTCAGTACATATACCCTTTATAATACAAAGAAAAACCAATAAATATGTTGCATATTTAAGAAGTAACATGGTTGATCTCTCTCTCTCTCTCACTATATATATATATATATATATATATGTACGTATGTATGTATGTATATGTGTATGTGTATGTAATACCCAAAGATATTACTAACCTTATGTTGATGACACAACCATGAGTCTTATGAGCAGAGGACTTCATAAGTTAGTTTCTTCTCCTTGAACCTTTTCTAATAATATCTTAGAATATGATTTTTTTTTTGTGAGCATGATGATGATGTAGGGAGGTGACCAAACTTATACTTACCTTTTTATCCAATACGTCATCAAGCAATTAGTAACTACCATAATAAAAGGTTGTGATGATTTTGAAATTAATTAATGAAATAAGTATTAGATGATAATTATCCACATCCTACTAACGAAGGCCCTTGGGCTTGAATGGTTATTTCTCACAAGAGGTTTATGTGGTTGATCATATTGTGAGCAGTGTGTGACCGATACCTCATGGTGACAATGTGAATAATTTAAATTTATTAATATATTTACATTCTTCAAATAATAGTATCTTTAATTTTGATCATTAAACAAATAAAAAAATCTCATAATATTTTTGAGATTTTTTATAGATAATACCCATATTTTTATATTTCCACCATAACAAAAATTAGTTGATGAAGTTCATCATTTTTGTGCTAAAGCTTCACCATTATGAAACTAATGTTTTCCGTATTTTCTTACACCATTATTGTGCTTATGTTTTATAATTATTGTATTTGCATTTCACCATCACTATATTTATATTTCATCATTCTATTAATGTTCCCCATATTATTTTTTCACCACTATCTTGTTGATGTTGCACCATTATTATAATTATGTTTCATCTCTATTGCAAGTATGTTCATGGGTATAGAAATAACTTTAGTATATGCTAGAAAAATGAAAAAGAAAACAGTAAACAATCGTCGAGTTTATATTTTATCATTACTATACTTATGTTTAATCTCTATTGCATTTATATTCACTAGTACAAACATAGCCTTAGGATGTGATTGGAAAAAAAAGAAGAAGAAAATTTGACAGTAAATAACTATAGTGTAGGCTACAACCATCTATATTATAGATTGTGGTTCAAAACACACTTGTCTATAATGAAATAGAAAAGAAAAGGCACTCTAAATAATTTGTGGGAAGAATTAGACGATGATTGTATGCTTAAAATAAATGACTAATGTCAACTATAGACAATGATTTTAGCCCAAAACCATTATTTGATATTGCTCCATTTTTTGGTAAGTATTAAATGATATTTATAGGATTAAAATAACACTCTATTTTTAGGATTAAGTGCTTACGTGAATTTTTCTCCAATTTTTTTTCTTAGGAAGGAATACACGACAATTTTTGTCTAAAACCACCTTTTATTATCCATAAGAGATGGCGGTCTTATCCTACAACCATTGTCTAATTCTTCCTCCATTTTTTTGAGTTTAGATAATTGTTTTGACTTAGAACTTCCATCTCTAGACTTTAAAAAGAATGTGACTTTAGCCACCTACACTATACACAATTCCCTGCATACATGCATATATAAGCCTGCATGTATGCAATTGATACAGATGCATCAATGGTGTGTGACCCAACTTAGAATATTAATTTTGCACTATAGCATTAATAAAATTATATTAAAATTAACACATAAGGCATTTTAACAAGGTATTAATCACATATAAGAAAGAAAATTAACTAAATCAATTAAGTCATAACAATAAGACTCCAAGTGAATTCAATCAACTACTTTGTTTCGTTATTATCTATCTTGACATCTTCATTTCTTATAGGCTTAAAAAAAACACTCTACCATGCACACGCACATGAGAAATTTTATTCTAATTTACATAACAAAGGCATCTCTTCAATAAAAACAATACATATTAGCCCTTTCAATGAGTACAAAAGAATCTTTATCACTATTGTTCTCTATTTCATTTCCTCTAACTACAACAAGGTTGTTACAACATTTATCATCTAAGTTTTATATTCCTAATCCTTTCATCGGTATATGAATTGATTTCTTACCAATTATTTTATTTAAACTCTTCATATCTTTTCTTTACCTTTCTTCCTAAATCTTCATCATGATCATCTAATATCATACCTACATTAAATTATTAAAGAAATAAATAGACATACATTTTAATAAAATATTAATAAAAAATATATGTCAATCACCAATAATATACAATTTCAACAACTATGACATACATAACTTATCTACATTACTTTAAGGATCATATAAATATATTCTATTACCATGACATTTTATCACACTATAATAAAATAATCCCATAATTACATTCCACTATTATGGTATTATGTCCATCTATAATACAAGGCTATGATAAATATGCCTAACTTCTGAGATCTTATTTTCTTATAAAAGAATATGCCACTCCTATAAAGTTATGCATACACACGTGTCTTACTATTAGATTATCCTAAAGTAGAATTTTGAAGCTAAAAATATAATAATCTTATTTTAAAGGTTGAAATTGTGTTTTTGTGGCTCTAGATGTCACTACTATGGAATGGAATATTAATGACTCCACATAAATGATGGTTTGATCGTAACGGTTGATAAAATTGAAAAAATTTTGAGACGGCAATACGACACCTATTTTAACAACGATTATGGATATCAAACATTATTAAAAGTAAAGCAATTATACCTTTGATAACTATTTTAATTTAACCATTGACAAAACAGAAGTGCTACCTCAATTTTAATAATAGTTTTAATGTAATCGTTAACAAAACAGAAAAGATACCTTAATTTTAATAATGGTTTTAATTTAATCGTTAATAAAACAAAAAAGCTACCTCAATTTTAATAACGGTTATTACAAAAATTGAAATCTGACTTTGCCATCTTGTTATCATGCTCTCTTCGCTCAACTTCATTTTTCCTTAACTACTTGCTCTCAATACTCCCTCATTTAGGTCCATCATGCTTTTCTCTTGCTCATCTATGATCGCCTTCCGTCCTTCCTTATCATAGTCTATTTTCTACTTATTGTTGTGGTTCACATGTCTCGTGAGCCCTCCCACATCCCTTTAAACCTTTTTCTACCTTGCAGTACACCTAACCTCCTATCTCTATTCCACAATCCTTCCCATTCACTCATGGCTCCTACAGCCACAACATGCGCCATTCGCCCCTGCATCATAATACCTGCCTGCCAAGAGCCTTGCTTGGTATAATTTTTTTTTCTTTTTTTGTCATTATATATATATGTGCATGAATATTAACTATTTAGTGGGTATTACGTATGTTATTGTCTATTTTGTTGTTATGTTGTTATGAGTTTTGGTTTGCTTCTTTGTACATTTATGCATGTATGACAATATTGATGGGTTTGATGTTAATGAAAAAAACTAGTTTTTCTAGTGTTAGAGACCTATATTTTATAATTTAAAATTTTAGACAACAATCTTAGTAACATGATTAATGGCTTTTCTCTTTTATAGGTAGTGGACTAGTGAGATGACGCATTTGCTTATTATGTACATTATTCAAGCATATTTATGCATGTCACCCGATTTAGATTTTTAGAATCATGTCACATGTTATATGAGGAGCTTCATTGTTTGTTCTTGAGTGTGTTGTACTATGATCCATTCCATTTTAGATCGTATCATTTTTTGCTGGCATTACCTCTTGTTGAGCCATGGTCAGAGGCATTAACTAGTTATTTTGACATGTTTTTTTAAACTCACCAAAAAACCACACCAACAATTTGATGAGGGTGAGATTTTTGCAAGGGATTATGTTTGGATTGCTAGAGAGTTGATGATCATAAATCACAATTGAAGGTCTTGTCGTAGCTTACTCCCGAGTATCCTTCCTAGTTACCTGAGAGTATCTATCAAGAACTATTTGTTGATGAGCAAATGATATATTGAGACGAGTGGACGTTGAGAGTGATGGGATCTAGTTGACATAGGCTAGGCTATTGACGGATTGTATAGGATGGTTAGGTGATACAAGAACCCTGTCAACCACACCTGCATTAGTAATGTTGTATTTCTATACCTAAAACTACCTCAGTAATGATTTAATTATAATTTGTTGTCTTAACGAGTATGTTGGGAGGGACCATGTTGTATACATGGTATCGACGAAGGTTATTAGTGAAATTTCTAAGTCTGAATGGATGTTAACAACGAGTGTAGCTGTATTTATTAAGCATTATTTTATATCATATATTTTAACACTTTTTATTTATTTGTATAATTTTATGAATATGCATTATTATTGTTATCCTTATGTTGGTAGCTACTCGTGTTGCGGCAAAGGCAATGCTATCCTCTACTGTTTTTGCGTATCTATACTACATATCTGACCATACTACAATCATCAAGGGTAGGTACATAAACTATATAGCGGATTACATATTGAGCAAGGAGTATAACAACAACATTTACCTCATCCCTCACCTCATAAATGAGTATTGGGTTTTGTATGTTGTCCTTCCCGATCAAAATAAAGTATATTTTTTTATTTTATCTGAAATTATCTCGTTCCTTTTACTATCATTTATTCTACAAGAAAACATTTAATTGACATGTTAGTATAGTTTTTACTCACATTAATTTGTTAATGCATATATCCTCTTATATAATTTTTAGATATTTAAAGTTATAATATTATGTATGAACTTATTTTTTTATATAGGGCACTACAAACAATGCATATAAGGAGGGGTGGAAATGTTGTTCTAGTCCGTAATGGTAAGTAGGAAGATTGACATTTTATATTTTATTTAAATTCCATTTGATATGAAATACAACAAGCCAACTAAATTCATTTTAGAGTATCCACAATAGCAAAATGGTAAAGATTGTGGATACTATGTTTGTAGATCAATGAATCACATATTCAAGAGAAAAAAATCTGTGAATATAGATCAAATCTATGTATGTTTCTTTTTCCATCTTTTTTCATTACATAGTTAATCTATGAATTATTCATTGTTAAAATATATAATCAAACGGTTGAATCATATCAATTTGAAATTATTCAATTATAAGTATGCACGAGGACAAAAACATGATAATGAGGAAATTGATGAAGTTAGAAAAGAATGGGACATACTTAGTATTAGATATCTATGTGTGCATTTTAGGTTTGTATCTATTATATCTTATGTTATTCTATACAAATATATACAAAGACTGAGTTGCAGCTTCATATACATATGCAAGACTTTGTATATTATAGAGTTTGGGAATGTAGATTCATGACCTTTGTGTTTTGGAGTGTGTAAAGCTACCAAACTTTGTGGTATGTCTATGAAATTTCAGAATTATTGGTAGTGTTTTACATATTGTAATTTTTGGTATATATTTGAGCATATATCTATATATGTGCACATAATATATATATATATATATATATATATATATATATATAAGTATAGTTTTAATAACGGTTTTAGTGAAAACCGTTATTAAAACAAGATTCAACAATGATTATAATAAATTACCAATGCCAAAACCTTCTTAAAAATAATAATTATATCAAATAACTGTTGACAAAACATTATATTTTAGTAACGGTAATATCTTAGAACTATTATTAAAACATGTTGAGTTAGCCAAATTTTGGTGCAATTTTTGATTTTTTTTATGACAATTGGATAATTATTATTAAATATTTAATAACACGCTATAATGTCTACAGCAAGGATAGTAAAGAATTTCTAATGATCTATAATAAAACATACAATACAAAAAAATTAAGGAAATACATTCAAGGTTCGTGTGCTCATGTGAATATGAGGAGAAAAATCGATAATATCAGAGAAACATTTATGAAGAAAAACAATGATAAATGCACACATGTTAAGGAAACAAAGGAGAAAATTTAAGAGTAAGATGGTTGGTGGTGGCGATAGAGATGACTAGTGGAGAAGAAGGAAGATGTAGAGGAAACAATAGCGATGGAAGGCATTGGGGAAGAAACTATTCACATGGTAGGCTTATGTGTGTGTTCGGGCGAATGTGATGAGTAAAAAAAGTCTACTAGATTAAAAGTGAAGAATATGAAAAGATAAAAATTTCACTTAAGTATAGAGGGTAAAAAAATATTAAAAAAAAAAGTATCGCACTATGATATAAACAATAATTGCATTGTGAAACCTTCTTTTTACTTAAAAATCTCACTAAGGTATAAAGAACAGTTTTGAATTTCAACCGTCGTCTATATCCTTTTCCACTACGCTTGCACTATAGACATTGATTATATATATGTGTAGGTATAAAATTAGATATGTATATATGTATATAATTTTTTAGAGTAATATATTTGTATTTACGGATCTGATATCGAATTTAATTAACTTGTTATTAATTTACTCAAATATCGAATCAGGAACATATCTCATAAATAACTTACTGCTCTATTTCTTTTTACTTAACGTCATTTTATAAAAGATCGAACATGTTCATGAAATATCGTGCTGCTGGACAGACAATATCGTGCTGTTAGTGGAACAAAGTTTTCATACGGATAAAAACAGACTTCGGATTGTTCTCGGCAGATTCCATCTCTTCGGCGAATTGCCAACTTAACTACTTCGGGTTTGTGATTTGAATGTTGAATTTGGATATTAAAGAATCCCCAGGAGGCAGGAAGGTTCGTGGATGCTGCTGCCATCCAGGCTCCATCGCTACTCGTGGAGAACGATGAGGTTTAGCGACGCACAGAACACGTAATAACTCAAATAATAACCCAGAAACGTTATTGGGGTTGAAGTGTACTAAACCCTGGGCGTTGGATTTCTATGTTGAAAAAACAGAGGAGGCATTCATTTTCCCGCCGTCATTAGTAGTAAGAAACAGAAATCGCGATTCATCGTAGTAACTAAAGTCGGCATGTCGGCCGCCATTAATTACTATTAGCAACAGAGAAGTCAATCAAACCATGCATAAGTACTACTATTAATTACAAATAATTAATATACATATTAATATTAACTATAAAAATAATAATAACAATAATTAATTATATTAACTCAAAATAATATCTTATGTTATGTAAAATATTAAAAATAATTAATAATAATAGTAATAATTAATATGATTCCTCATTCATATTATAAGAATAATTAATAAGTAATAATAACGATTATATTTCAATAATCATTAATCATTAATATACATATTAATATTAATTATAACTAATTATATTAATTTTGAATAATATATCATGTTAAGAATAATAATAACATTTAATATTAATAAATAAAGAATATTCATATAATAATAATAATAATAATAATCATAGCAATAATATTGATTCATATTCATTATATCAATTATTCATTACTATAATTTATTGATGTTAATTATTATTATTTTTTATAGTCATCATTATTTATTTATAAAAATTATTTATGTACATATTAATATTAACTCTAATTAATTGATACTATTATTATTATTCTTAATTATCTTAATGATATTAATTCATAAAAAAAAATTATTATGAACAACATCAATAATAATAATTTATAATAATTATTCTTAAATATCAACATTATAATAATTAATATTCATTATAAGAATGATAAATTATTATAACTTATAAAAAATCATTAAAAATATTTATCAATATTTATTAATATTTGTATTATTATAAAATATAATTAATTATTTGTATTAATTATATAAATTCTGAATAATATATAATATTATGAAAATCAACAAAAATAATAACTATTATGAATATGATATTCATTGATATTCATAATATTAATTATTGATTAATATAAATTATTGTTTAGTATTAGTTATTATTAATATTTAATACTAAATCCATATCAAAAAAACAAATTATTTTATCACCAAAATTTTGTATCATAGGCAAAAATTCATTTAAAAAAATTCAAAACGTATTTTTTTTCACTTTTTTACTCACATTTTTTCCATTATCAATACATTAAATATTTCATTATATTGCAATGAATGGTGCAATTAAAATTTTGAGCCTACATTTATTATTATTATTATTATTATTTAAATATAGAGTTTTAAAATAACTTAGTTTTTAATATGGATGGATTATATCTTATTAAAATTAAACTTATAAGAAAATAAATAACTTAATTTTATAAGAATATATATTTTTGAAATAAAGAATATAATATTTTTATGAGAAAATACAATGGTTACTATTTTAGTCAAAAGATTAACAATTTTTCTATTTCAAAAAATTAAGCTATTTTTATGCACTTGATGTCCTTTATTTTATTATTATTTTTAATCTTTTTGCATTAATTTATGTTACTCAAACTTTCTTTAAGTTATTTGCTATCTAAAAAACTATCATTATCTCCTAGCCTCCTCTTTTAACACTCAAATAAACATCCATTGTTCTTTCTTGATGTAATAAATCATATCAACTAGCTATTTATATATAAGATATAATAATAATGTTATTTGAGCATTTATCTCAACTAGCTATTTGAGTAATTAAGTCTCTGTAATGTACGTGTTTGTTAATATTTATTTCGTGGGATCTACTAATTCATCTCTAAGATCGTAAATAAGATGAGTCAGTTCGGTATTCGATTCGGCTAGATTCGTTAAAAGCTCGATTCGACTCATTTAATTAGTTAAATGAGTCAAATCCAGACCTTACTTTAAGTTTGTTTATGCTTCATTTAGTTTATTAAGGCTGATCTAGTGGACCAGTAACGGGCCATTATCTTTTAGGTTAACCAACTTAGATATGTTTTATCCATTTTGTTGGGATGTTTTGTTTTTTTGGTAATTTAAACTATTAGATTTAGTTCTTATATTTGAACTTTGTAAATCTCTCTCTTATATATACTATTCTCATACTTGTTATTAATTACTATTATATTATCAAAGCATGCATTCCTTTGTTCGTCATTCCATTTTTCTGATATCAAACTTAAGTTAGGTAATAATCACGCATCTCTCATGGTTGATGTAGCAGTGACATCCCCAGATTTTATTTTTATAGTCTTCTGTATTATCTTCAAAAAAAAAATTTCTCAAAAATTCAGTTGCAACGCTTGCGCCATAGTTGCATCTAAGTTTACATTTAGAACCAAAGGTTGGTTTTTTGATTTGTTTTGTAGTTATTTGACCCCCATAATGGTAGAAGCATTAATTTGTACACAAGATTGTATACGATCATCTTCGGATAGTCCTTAAGTAGAAGAGATGATTGAGGAGATCAAAAATATTAAAGCTAGTATTCTATTACTCTATCTTATTAATACTTTTTTAATGTCTTATATGTTTTGTTTATCTAACTTTTCTCTCTTTTTTTAGATATTGCAGGCCCACTGCCTATTGTATATATTGACAAGTCAAATATTTTAAAGTTTGAAAACCTAATAATATGAATATGACAACTCTCTTACTAAAAAATCATGTAGTAGGGTTTTTTTTTTTCCATTAGGAATTTATTAACTTTGAACTTTTATTGTATTTGTTTTATGGACTTTAAACTTTGATTGTATTTAGTTTATAAAATTCTGACCAATCTACCACACCTAGTACTTTCAACTTTTATTTTTATTTAATTAAAATACGTTAAAATATTCACATTACTTTTTATTTTAGATATTCAGAAAAATTTGTGAAGAATAACTCATTTAGGGTTTCAAATATTTGGATATAGGATATCCAATCTAAAGTATCAAATTTTTGAATATCCGATTAAATACTTTTTTTTTGTTGAAAAATAGGCATTTTTTAAATATTTAAATGTACCAAATACATTAGATATCTGCATCGAATTTTTTGAATATCCAATATGACTAGATACGGATTCAGATTATCCAATATTTGACCAAATTGAATATTCCAAAAAATAAATATCTAATAGGATACATATAATTATTTTTACACAACACCACTTGGGTCACAATGGTCACAATCTTCCCTAAGGCAGTAGTCTTGTTGAGCTTCCTCAAATAAAGCGTGGGACTTCTATTTGATTTTGTTGGTGGTGAGTCATATCAGTTCTCGAGTTTTTTTTTTTAATTCGTCACTTCGGGTATTACCCTCCTTCTATTAAATAATAATAAAAATTAAATAGCACAAAGCAAAGCAGAAAGGATATTATTGCCTAGATAATAACTTACATCCAGCAACCCGTTTTTAATACCGCAGAGCCAATACTCATCAAATGCACAAGTGGTCTCTCTCTCCCATTTATGTCTTGATAGCACAAACAAAACATACACACCAGAGAGCGAAATAACTAGTTAGGTGATATAAGCTTAAGTAAGCTAATTTTCTTTCGTGGATATGATCATCAGGAGTGGATAGAAAAATCATAATAGAAAACAAGCCTAGGAAATTGTAGCAATAAATTTACTTGACAGAGGACGCTTGAGATCACCGGACGGGAAGGGGCGGCGATAAGCAAAAGAACGCTGGGCAAAATGGGAGATGGGGAGTGAAAACAGTCTGATGAAATGGGAAGAGTATCCAGCAGTAACACCAATTGAAGCAGCAGCAGCACGTTGCAGTTATTATTATCTCTTAACCTTGGATTGATTTCTGCACGCATGGAGAAAACATTGTCATCCAATAAATAAATTTAGTTAATCACAAACACCCAATTAGTTATTAGGTCAATTTGTATCAAGCATTTCTATGCCAAAGTTATATCTGTATATATAAGCGTGGCTGGTGTTGCCATGACTACATTACGCAAGAGTTGAACTCCGACTACCAAATCTCACTCAAAACCAAGCTATGTAGTAAACCTGACTTGTGGGAAAAATTTGTGGAAACAAGAAGGGAATGGATAACCGGGAGACCAGAAATCAATGCCATAAATCTTGATCCAAGATGAATGAAAAATCCAAAATGAATATATACATGTCATGATGTGTAAAGATCTACTTAAAAAAAATGCAAAGAGAATATATACATGAAGGACTCGGCAACTAGTGTCCTGGTTCCTGAAAGATAAGAAAACTATAGGGTTGAAGCCTGTATCATTTTGGATTTATCGGGATAGAAATTGGTGTCTGACATGCAACATCTTAACTAAACACGGCACAACATCATTAATACAGTGCATTATGTATTCTAAGTTGCTACAAAATGAATAGTCAAGTCTAAATAGGATAAACAATGGAAAAAGAGACTTGCATTTTGCAACAAGCTTCAGTCTGATAGGCCATTGATCAAGAGGACCTGTGTGAGATGCATAGTCACCGGAGAAGGGGGATGAGCCAGGGCGGTACCGCATATATTTCTCAATTTATTTCTGTTAGTTAATTCCTATTATATTAGTTATTATTATGTTATTTATTTCCCTTAGGATAGCTGTCATTTTTTGTTATTGGGCAGTATGCCAATTCAGTTAGGGAGTAGGTTAGTGCGGTAGGGGATATATAGCAGGAACTAGTATATGGAGAGGAGGTATGTATAGTTTATGGCGATATCGGGAGGCAACAGGATCTCTAATTCCTGACGTATCATTAAGCCAGTAATCCAAACAAATTCTCCGATCATTTTCTACTCTTCTTTGCTATTAATTGCATATATAGCCTAGCTGATAGGGTCCTGAACTAACAAATTGGAATCAGAGCCCTCTACAAATCTGGTCTGATGAAAGAGGTCGCAGAAGAAGATTGATGCATTGGAAGAGGAATTTGAGGCGGCTCAGGCAGACTTGAACAAGGAAATGGAGATGGTGAAGGCTGACACTAGGAGATTACCAGTATTAGAAGGGAGGATGGAATCTATAGATATAAGGATCGAATCAATGGACAAAACAATAAATGAGATGCTAGTGCTGCTGAACAGGGTGGACCTGAGGGCTCGGCCACTGGCAGAGGAAGGCGAGCAACAGTGGAGAAGGGAAGCCATGGGGAAGAAACTAAAGCTGATGCGGTGGGAAGTGTTGAGACAAGGCCCTTTCGGCAACTGGAATTTTCCAGTTTTGACGGAGATGATCTGGATGGAAGGATCTTCAAAGCTGAGATTATTTCCACTTAAATCACACTTTAGATTCAGAGAAGTTAGAGATGGAGGGCATAGCTATGGAAGGAAGGGAACTGGCACGATTCCTATACACTGAAAACAGTCATCAATTTGGCTCATGGTCCGGTTTCTGGCAATTAAACAGGAGAACTCAGTAGAACTACTTGTGGAGAAATTCGAGTTGCTAGTGTCACCATCAAGAGGAAGGTTATCAGTAGAAGTAATCGAGAGTACTTCTCTCAATGGGCTGAGGCTAGAGATCCGGGCTGAAATTTGAGTACTAAAACCCAAATGTTTGACTGATGGAAACGGCGCTGTTAGTGGAGGACAAAATTCAGGTGACCCATGGACTTAGATTCAGGATGAAGGCCGGAGAACCGGGTTAGTAGGCCACGGGGTGAAATCGGCTAGATCTCAGCCCAGTACCCAACTCCCTAAAAACTAGACAGGCCCTAACTCACAATCAGCAACAATTGCTCCCCCTGTCGGTTCCAGACACATGATGGTAGGGGCTTTAGGTCGCCAAGCTATTGCGACACCGAGGAGGAGCTCGGAGGACACCGCCAACTGCTGTAGATTCCGGCACTTGATAGATGAGGAGATCCAGAGGCAACAAGAAAGGGGGCAATGTTTTAAGTGCAAAAAGTGGTACCATCCAGGACATATATGCAAGAATCAGGCGCTACAGGTCATTCTGGAGGAAGAATTGAACCACACAATTGATAGGAAAGGGAGCAAAACTAGGTTGATGGGGCGATCGAGTTGTCAATGAACTCTATGGTTGGTTTCACAAATCCACATGCTATGAAGTTATTAGGTACTATTAGTGCTCACCTGATCACTGTGCTAATTGATAGTGGGGTAACCCATAATTTTATTGCAATAGATGTTGTTAAGGAGCTAAATTTACCCCTCACTACCACTACCTCTTATGGGGTCGTTATGGGTACAGGCGAATCAATGCAAACCTGGGAAATTTGTAAGGGGGTGCCGGTACTTTTATAGGAAATTGAAATGGTGGAAGATTTCTTAATTCAGTTTACATTCCCCTATTACTGCAAGACTACCATGGTGGTGCAATGGGGGGCACTCAGGGGTCCTACGCACCTTCCATAGACTCTCTCGAGATGTGTAATGGCTAGGAATGAGGCAATAGGTGCGGAAATTTATAGTGGCTTGTGCCATACGTCAGCAGCATAAAACATAAACTTTATCACCGACTACGTTATTACAGCCTCTGCCAATCCCTGAGCAAGTTTGGGAAGACATAACCATGGATTTCATTGAGGAGTTGCCACAATCGGAGGGGTACAGTAGCATTTTTGTGGCGGTTGACTGGTTGTCCAACTATGCCCACTTCACTCCTCTAAAACACCCTTTCACTGCACGGTCTATGGCTGCTGTTTTCCTTAAAGAAACTGTCCGATTACACAGGCACAGCATTCCCCGTCCAATAGTGTCAGAGAAGGATAAGGTTTTTGTGAATCATTTTTGGCATGAATTGTTCAAGCTGCAGGGAACGGTTTTGAGGCGCAGCTCAGCTTACCATCCCCAAACCAAGGTCAAACAAAGGTGGTGAACAGGAGTATAGAAACCTATTTGCGTTGTCTTTGCTATGAAAAGCCTAAACAGTGGGTCAAATAGTTGGCATGGGCTGAATACGAGCATAATACTTCCTATCACTCAGTTATACACACTACACCTTTCCAAGTTCTTTATAATAGGACTCCTCCTCCGTTGATACGTTATAAAGAGGGTAATACTCCACTGGCTATCGTGGATGAGGAGTTGAGAGATAGGGACCTCATGATAAAAGAGCTGAAGTATCACCTAGAGCATTCTCGAAAGTTGATGAAAGATACTGGTGACCGCAAAAGAAGAGTCCTGCAGCTATCGATGGAGAATGGGTCTATGTGAAACTTAAGTCATACCGCCTTAAGTCCTTGGCTAAACAGGTGAACAAGAAGTTGGCCCCTAGGTTTTTTGGTCCTTATTGTGTAGCTACTAAGGTTGGGCAGGTAGCCTATCGTTTAGACCTCCCAGGTTTGGTGTCAATCCACCCCGTTTTCCATGTTTCCATGCTGAAACGAGCAGTGGGAAATCATCAACAGGTACAGCCTTTTCCCATAGCACTGACAGAAGAGCTGGAACTAGAAGTGGAGCCTGAACAGGTGCTTGACCTGCACTATAACAGAAGAGGGCGATTGGAATTGCTTAACAAATGGAGGAGCTGCCAGATTTTGAGTCTTCTTGGGAGGATTTTGAGTTACTGAATGAGATGTTTCCAACTTTTCACCTTGAGGACAAGGTGAAGGTTCAAGGGAAGGGTATTGATAGGCCATTGATCAAGAGAACCTATATGAGACACAGAGTCACCAAAGAAGGGGAATGAGCTGGGGCAGGACTGCATATATTTCTTAATTTATTTATGTTAGTTAATTCTCATTCTGTTAGTTATTATTCTGTTAATTATTTCCCTTAGTCTAACTGTTATTTTCTGTTATTGGACAGTGTACCAATTTGGTTAGGGAGATTGTTAGCTACTGAGTTATGTGGTGAGAGGGGGTATGTATGGTGTATGGTGATATCGGAAGGCACCAGGGACTCTAATTCCTGTAGTATAATTAAGCCAGTAATCCAAACAAATTCTCCAATCATTTGTTACTCTTCTCTGCTATTAATTGCATAGACAGCCTAGTTGATAGGGTCTGAACTAACACACACCTCACATGAAAAATAAGCAAGTACATGTGCGGTAGAGACTATTCTGGGGTCCGACTGTTCTGTTATAAATCAGATAAAGAAGCCACTAAGATACCACTCTACCAGTGGGAGTGCCATGATAACTTACAAACTGTATCAATAACTGTAAGGAAGCACATGTCGTACAATCTAATTATTTAACTTTACAGAATAAACAGAAGCATTTTTCTTACTTATTTCTAAGGCATGCGCTATCTAACCAGAAGTTGCTTATTTCTAAAGCAACTTTAAAAGCATTCACCTGTAGCAGCAAAACGGAAATCCAGCTTAGAGTTCAATCTTTCATCCAGCATAGCACAACATCAATGTTCTTATTCAAAAAATAGATGGTTGTCAGAACAGATGAGTGGTAGGAGTTTGATCTATTTCGGTGAGTAGGTATACAAAGACCTACAATCAGCTGTATTTACGGTCACATTGACATGAGATCTTACTGGCCGAAGGTCATGTAATCCAATTGTAAGAGAGCTAAATACATGATTAGTTACTCTTCAGACTGCCTCACGCTCAGCCAAACATATCTCAAAAGCCAAGGGAAGGGATGGAAAGTTGAGCCATCAAACCATCAAATAGGAGGAAGATCGGCATAGAATACAAACAAAGAAAACTAAGTTCAAAGCAAGAATCAAGAATGGATGGCTTATAACACCATAAAAAATTAAATCCCTATGCAGTGTCATCCATGTATAGTGTCTATTTGATTAAAAAAAAAATTATTCGATTCATAAAAAATCACACAGACATGATAGTCAATTAAGAAGAAATAAGTAGCTATTACAAACAAATAAATTTAGCAAAGATGTTCACACAAACAAATTTCCATCAACCTGATGATAGCCAATACTACTGCACATCATCTCCCACCCTCATCATCAAATGTGTACCTTAATTCAGACCTTTCACCAATGAAAGGAATAAATAATAAGAAAGGCAAAGCATCGAGAGGTGAAATGACCTTTTTACATGGCAACAAGCAAATGCACTTCCATGTCTCTTCAAAGAGCATTTTGAGATAGGTACCTCTGCATTTACTACCTCACTTAGCACTGAAATCACAGTACTCTAAGATGATGATAGAAAACACAACGTACTGAGTTAGAGGGAGGGAGAAAGAAACCTTCAAATCATGAACAACTCTCAGCTACAAATTGGAACCAATGTCAATCATACTTCCGAGTAGTGTGCCCTGCTTTTCCGGAAAACCAAGATAGGGTTCATATGTTGCAATCTACTTATTCTACTGGTTTAATTAACATAGGTATCATGTGAAATCCACACGGTCATCCAGACAAAGAGGTGCATGCAATATCATATTACCACCAGACTGTGACAAAAAAGTAAAATCGATGCACATCTTATTTGCTTCAACATCAAAGAGATACAAAGCAGGGATTCAACAATAATATCATACGGGCAAGAGATCATGGGGAGAAAAAAAAAATCAATAGCAAGTGTTCTTAACAGAGAAAAATCAGTAAAATAAGCAACCAAAATGAAATTTAAAAACAAATGCGAGAGAGAAAAATAATTGGCATACTCCAGCTGAGATTCTGAGAAACAGATGTAAAATGACACTCCTAAGTGAGTTATTGATTTTTATATCTATAAGGAAGAATAATCCAGGATGCCAAAATTTGGTTGCGGTATAGATAGAGCAGCATCTAAGGTTGATAGGGGCCTCTAATGGCAAAAGACCGTCTGCAGCTTCAAATCTGCAATAAAATGAAATGAAGTTGGTCGATTGGCAAATATCTTTTCAAGAACTAGGCTTTATATCCATCATCAACAATCAAACAACTAGGAATGATGCCACACAATTACATAGCACGAATAAACATCAATCCAACAAACTCGCATGTGCAGGCTTGGGAACAACCTACCGCAGCTTCCAAGACAATCTCACCTGATTTCACAGTGTAAGCCCTCCATCATAATTTCTTAGTCGTCGACAAAATGAAAATTATAGGGTTGGGGTTGGGAAGGTATTTACCCTTCAACCTCTCTATCTACCATCGTGTTTAATTCCTCGCTCCGCACAAAAAGGATAGCAAAGCCGAAACAAACGACCGACTTCAGCACTGGGATGTGTTAAACCAGTGCTAATAAATTACAGGCAAAAAGTTTAATTATTTTTACAGGTCGGGATTAAATTTGCTAGACGGGCGAAGATGCAAAAATAAGAGGAGGATGGAGACTGGTCGAACAGGATTTACTTTCAGATTGTAGGCCGCAGTTTCAACAACTCGTTCAAGCCTTTCACCCCAAAACAACTAAAATCCGGAGAGCTCCATCTACACCCACCGTGCCTTCCGCGACGCTTGACATCGTCGACGGGCGCTGGCTTCCTTCGGACGGGCAATGTCCTGGATTTGTTGCAGCGTCGCGCACTTCGATTAGCGCAGTTTGCTTGCCGATCTCGGCCGCCTGGAGGAGAGCCGGTGGTTCCGCCGAACAAACAAGCAGTTAACAATCGCCATCCCCTGCTTCGTACAAACGCCATTCTTTAAATCATCTCGTCGACAGAATTCCAGCGGCTTTTCTCGACCAGATTCGTCGCTGAACTTTCTTGTTAGATGCTGCAGCGTATCTCAAGCAGGAGGGTAGTAGAACAGAGAAAACGAAAGGTGGAGGAAGGACGAAGATAGGATAGGAGGCAACGTTTCAGGACACAGAATGTTAGTCAGCAGTAAATATATAGTCTAGGACCAAACCACAATACTAAAAGTAATAAATAAACTGATCGACGGGTCGGTCCCTCTAGCAAAGGTTTCCCCTTACCAAATACTGTTATACATATACATATGCATAGGAAAACAGTTTGATGAATTTAAAAGAGTATCCAGCAGTAACACCATTTGAAGAAGAAGCAACAGGTTACAATTATTATTATCATTACTATATATGTTCTACGTCTGCAAGTAATTATCACCATGTTTATTCCTGTATGTCTATTGTTGAAGACTCCACGCGTGATATCTCAATGTCTTGACTGATCCTGCGCCTTGAAAAGGTGATGACAGTACTGAACCATTCATAGGTCATGTGGTACCCTTGAACCACCATATCAACGTTTGCCACCATGCAGGCCATTAAAGCTGCAACCACAAGAAACCACCATGCAAATTCCAATGGAAGGAGAATATAGACCAGCAATATGCATGACAGATAACCCAATATTAATTGTAATATGATCCAGCAATTTTGCATCTGCACATTCACCGTTGCAGTCAAAAAATAAGTCCATAAGGTACCGAGGAAACTCCACATTTTTAGTGACTCTTTATCAATCAACTGCTTCACTTGAACCAAGGTGATGACTATTGCGAGAAATCTAAATATTAAATTGTCGATTGAAGTGGTATTTCTTATGCATGAAGGGAAATTAAAAAAGAAAATAAAAGAAAAGAAGTTATATGTATGTATGTATGTATGTATGTATATATATAGATAGATAGAAAGATTATGATTTCAATATATACTATAAACATATGGCGGCTAAGAAGGCTGCTTGGGTTAACTGTCCTTTGAGTTTTGCTTGCTTTGGCCATTGTTTTAGTTTGAGCGTATCAAGCTAGGCTTATAGTTATGGTGCTGCTATCATTCATAGATTCGTGAAAAAAATAGAAGTAGCTATATATATGTAAAAATAGAAACTTTACATGAGCCGCATGGTATCCACTATAAATGAAGAAATCCTTGAACAGCTGGGATATGCAATTTCGTCGTAGTTCATGTCATGTAATTTCATCGTCATGAGTTTGACTTTCAAGTACACACTGGAATTTGAACACGATTGCTACTCTACTTCTCTTCTCCATCGAAATGAAATGTCAAAATGACAAACTTAAAGCAGCTTTTTTATCTGCGCTATTTACCTCCCCCTTTTTCTTTTTCTTTTTTTGTCGATGATAATTTAAAATACATAGCAATACTTTATCATCTATTATCTATTTTAATTTTATATACCGTAAGTATTAGATTATCAAATCTAATAAAATAAAATAAAAATAGGTAGCAAAAGCAAGCGATTTTGCCTTTTCCTTTTTACCCCCAAAACGTAGCAGAGATCCGCGCTCACCATCAATTTTATAGTACTTGTCGCCTTCTATCCGAAAATAAATAAATAAATAAAATAATAGGTCTTGTCCCCTTCTCTCCATGGACCGAAATTTATGGTATTTAACTGTCAATAAAGCCAAAAAAAATATATGAGGAAATCTAATTCTGCGTATAAATAAATTAAATAATATTCTAGGTGAAATCTAATTTGTCAGCGTACTGTTACTTTATTTACAAACTTATAAAAAAAAATAAAAAAGAGGGTTGTTAGTTAAAAAATTCAAAGTAGGGAAAAGACGGAGGGAAAAATAGTTGGTAATCCATTTGAACCAAATAATCGAAACCCGACGGATTTTACCCGACGGATATGGATATCGATACGAATATGGGTAAGGGTTAAAAATATCCGGCGGATTCGGGTACGGATACGGGTACGGGGTATCCATATCCGTATCCGTACCCATATCCGTTTTCATATCCGTACCCGTTTACCCGTTATATAGTTACCATTTTACCCTTAACTTTTTATATAATAATAGGTTATAATTTGAAATTAAATTGTCATTTTACATTAACCCTACTTAACACTGATTTCAATTTCAAATTTGTCATTGTCTGTGAGTCTGTCTCGTGACTCTTCACTGTCCAGTGACTCTTCACTGTTCACTCTCCCATTGCTCTCGTCTCGTGACTCAGACTCTCGTCGACTTCGAGTCTTCTATCTGTGTTGAGACTCGAGAGCCGACTGCCGAGAGGTGGTAAACACAGGGCCACAGGCACAGCCGCACATGACCACCGCGCACAGGCTCAGCTGCGCCCCTTGGTCGTCGCCCGACTCATTCGCCGTCGCCCGTCGGCCGCCATCCGTGTCTTCAGTCTTCGTCGTCATCTTCAAGTTGGAGTAATCGATAGGTTGAGCCCGTTCGTCTTCCTCTTCGAGTCTCCTTGACTCTTCCTCTCATCCTCTGCGACTGCGAGTGCCGCCTGCCGCCTACCGCTTGCCGCCTGAGTCACTCTGTAACTTACAGGTAACTTACAGACTGTAAGTTTGTACTGTTTGTTAATACCCGCTCCGCCGCTCGCCTCATTTCATCCAACAGCAGCACAACAAATCTTGTTTGGATTAAAATGCTTTGTTGTGTTGCTCGGTCCTTTACTCCTTTCGTTGTGCGAATATGCGATGCGTCCTGCTCGTAGTTTTCGGATTCCTTGTATATTGTTGAACACTTGAATAGCTAGTCCTGAATTCAGATTCTTTCTTGCCGAAAAAATATATACATGTAAAATGTCTAATGTCGGTCAAGTAGTTCTTATTACTTAAACGGGTAACGGGTAACGGGTAATGGGTTTACCCGTTGGATAACTGATTATTTATTGATTATTTATAATTTATCGGGTAAACGGGTTATCCATCGGGTAATGGATATCCGTCGGGTATGGATATGGATATATTAGCGGATATCCGTTCGGGTTTGGGTACGGATATGGATATGGATTTCTTAATCGGGCTCGGGTACGGATATAGTATACTCGATCCGAATCCGCCCCGTTTACATCCCTATTCCCTCCTGGACGGGCGAATCCCTCGTCACTGTTCCACCCCCCTTAGATATTATGGATTGATACGATGTCCAAGCGAGGGGACCAAAAATCCGAAACAGTGAATATGTCTTTATATGCACCCGAGAATTGGGCACGTCACGTAGATGCATGTCTTTATATGCAGGCTTCAATATGGCTGGTCCGATGCTTCTCGCAGGGTTCATCGAGGCTCTGGTTATTGTCCTACAAATAAAAAAATTGTGAAGGCAGCAAAAAGAGATCGATGCTCATGTTTATTCACCCAGCTACGATGGAATTGACGATAATGGTCATCGCGATAACTACCCTAGCGATTTGGTTATACTGCAAACATTAAGAGCCTGTTTGGTTTTACTTACTAAAAGTAGTTTTTTATGTAAGTAATTATAAAAAGTTATTTTACATTAATTAATACTGATTGGTTTTACTTATAAAAAGTTATTTTTAAAATTAATTACTTAAAACTACTTTTTATAAGTTAAAATTAAGAAGTAAATCTGACCTACTTATCTAAAATTGATTTTAGTAGATTTACGGTACGGTACTTGTTAAATAAAAATGTTGTTTATAAACGTGATGTACTGTTGCTCGTCCCCCTCCCTGTTGCTCGTCACTATTGCCCGACTGTGTCTCCCTCTACTGCGTTCCATCAACACTCATTAATCATTTTTTGCTTCCACCACTCCCTCCCAACTTCTCAATCAGTTGATACTTACGAGCCTTCTCCCTTTGCTATCTACTGATTTCACTGAATTACTCTATTTAGGGCTCTGATATTTGAAATGCTAGGGTTTTGGGGATTAGTAGATTCATGTGATTGTGATTTGGCTAAATTGAAGCGATGAAATGGTGTGGATGCATAGATGTGGGAGGCGAAATTGATGGTAGCTAGAGCGGTGTTGGGTCCGATTGACAGATCTTTGTCGCAGAAGCCGGCACTTGGTGGTGGCCCTACACCCGTTCATGATCTCAATGTGCTGTATGAAGGGATTGAAGAGTATGAGAATCCCACAGCTGAGATGCTTTTTCCTCCAGTAAGCTTTTGCTTGATAAGTCAAATTATCTCTCTGGATTGTTGTCATCTCTGACCTAATATTGAGTGCATTTAGCACATATGCTTATGAATCCTTAATCACATGACTTGTATTTGATTGCATACACCGTCGCAGACTCAATTCAAACTCCACTGCCTGGAACAGCTGATAATTTTTAAATTTGAATTTTTTTTTCTGAAATTTTTGGAGATTATCCTTTAATTTGATATCATGCATGTATATGGTGTATAAATAGTTGTTGTTGCCTCCATTGCTCTTCATCAAACTCACTAGAAATTTAGAAGTTGTGAGTATTTGCTCTGTTACTTCGCATTTTGAATGACAATGGCAATCTTCAAGGCCTCCGTTGTCTTTGCTTTGGCTCTTCTCATTTCCTCATAGGTTACAGGTCAAGAGCATCCTCCACGATCACATAAGGTTTTTTTCCAACTAATACTCCCTGAACGAAGAGTCATCCCTGTGGAGACTGCCCGATGATAGAAACGTCCGACGGAGCAAATACAGGTGTAAGAACTTCTCCTGCCTGGCTAAATCCGACGGAATGGGCAAAGGTTTCTTCACGTGTGCAGACTACTCAAAGAGGAATTGATCCCCCTGATATTAACTCGTCCTGCATTGATTAAGCGAACTTAGATGAATAAAGAGACGTTGGATTATATCCACAGGATTGGCCTCTCTAGGGAATCTAAGATGTACAAATATGTGGTTGCAATCACTGGTATTCTCATTGAGCATTGCCACTTCCTCCAACAGCTATTACCAAAGTTGAAAGATCATCATTTCATAATTTTTTTAATTAGCTCCAAAAAGGGCTTAATCTATTGCGAACAACCCCCGCCAACTAATAGGCTGACTGACGTGCCATTGTCTGTTTACATGCAGCTTTCATAGAATCCTGTGGTTAGAAGCATCATATTTGGCTTTGAATCATTATCTCGATGATCTCTGTTTATGGGTTGAATTGATGCCTAATGATGCAGAGGCAACCAGAGATCCACCTTTTTGCTGCTCATTTTAAGCAGCAACATGGTGATATTGCTGGAGCTCGAGCTGCCTATACGCTTGTGCACTCAGAGATTTCACCCGGGCTTATTGAAGCTATTATTAACCATGCAAATATGGAGAAGCGCCTGGTAAGATTCTGCGCTAGCTGTTCAATCCTGAAGTAATATGTTGGCTTATGTCATATTCCTATTTTCCTTCATAAAATTGCAAGAAAAAATGGAAGATGTCTTTTCATTATATGAACAAGAAATTTCTATCGAGAAAGGGAAGGAACAATATTCTAGGTTCATTATGTTAAATGGATTCTGTCATATCTTCATTTGTATGTGTGACCTTGATGCGGGACAAGACCTGTGATGACCAGGACCTTAAACCAACTCTGACTATTTCTCTTCAGAGAAGGGGAGGGGGTGTTTAGGCATTAGCTGGTTTTAAAGAGAAACATACGTTTTATGGTTATTAAACATGGCGAGTTATCATGTCTGGTTAGTATAAGGAACTCACTGATCTTGAGTTGATGTGTAATGTATAAATGTTTTTAACTCTGTGGGTTTTATTGTTCCACTTTTACATATCGAGGAGTAATTCATATGAAATCAATGTGGTTTTTGTTGCTATTTATTTTTTATATATCTTCCTATCATTTGAATGTTCATTGCATAATATAAATTTTTATCATTATCACTATTTGAATTTTAGATGTTAGTGAATTTTATAAAATTTGGTTAGTGATTATTCATAATTTTTTTTAATAATTTTATAATTTTTATTTTACAATTTTTAGTACTTTATAATATCTTTATATATATATGTTTCATATGGTTTTTAATATTTAATATTACATAATATAAACCTTGATCATTGTCACTATTTGAGTTTTAGATGTTTGTGAATTTTATCAAGTTTGTTTAATGGTTGTTCATAATTTTTTTAATAAGTTTATAATTTTTATTTTATAATTTTTAGTACTTTGTAATATCTTTATATTTTATTTATACTTGTTAATGTTTCATATACTTTTTAATATTTAATATTACATAATTTATATAGTAATTATTACTAAAAGATATATGTAGGAAGATAAAAACTAAAGATGGAAAAGAAAAAGTAATTTTATAGAAAAATAAAAACCAAACACTAATAAGGTATAATAAGTAGTTTTTTAGCATTAATCACTTATATAATAAAAGTGAAAACAAACATATATTTTACTTATAAAAGTACTTTTTTAAAAGTAGATTTATAAAAGTAGTTTTTATCTAAAAGTAGTTATTAAAAATAAGTAATACCAAATGACACCTAAAAGACACACACATATATATATATAAGGAAAAATCATAAATAGGAATGCACATTTTGTGTCTCTTTTTGGTACCTTATATTTTGTGCCATGCATGCCATATATAGCAAACAAAAATATAAAATAAGAGGATATTTTTTCTACCAATCATATATGCTATCCAAAAATATAAAAATACCTCGTATGCATACTACGATGTCAAACATTAACAACAACAACAACAACAACAACAACAACAACAACAACAACAACAACAACAACAACAACAACAACAACAACAACAACTACTACTACTACTACTACTGATGATGATGCACTTTATTGTATGTGGGAGCAAGCAAATACAGTCTGGACCGCTCTTTCATCCAACGCAGTGTAGAAAATGGCAAACATTAATATAAAGCTGATGATGATCTCTGTGGCTAAAGTTTGAGGGGGCGATACCGACGAGACCGTCCCAAAGAAAGCTTTAGGGGTGACATCCGAAATTGAATTCAAAGAGCTACTGGCCATAAAAAATATAAGTATAACTATTACTAAAGCATTTAATAACATAACCATAAATAATATAACTTTAGTGGTACTGCCCTTATTTTGATAACGGTTACAAATATAACTATTACTAAAGTATTGGCATCATATTCACTGTTCTTTCCCACTTTTCTATTTATGTCTATTTTAGATTTTTGATTCTCTCGTGCTATTACTCCTCCTCTTCCTTCAACCTATACGCAGCTATCCTCTATTTGTCGATCAATGACCGTTGTGCCTCACTCCTGCCTATCAGCGACTGCTTTCCTCCTCCTCTAGTTGTTGTCATTTTCTCTGTCTTCCTCTCATCCAAGGTTATGCCCACCACTAGCTTGTTCTCTCTCTCTCTCTCCTGCCCATCCATACATTATCATTTGTTGCTCGCCACTGCCTTAGTGTTTGTCCATTTCCTGCTTCAGAGTCGACGGTTCTAATTTTTTCCACCTAAAGCAATTTTTAGATTCAGCATGGTATAACATTTTTTTCTTTTTCTTTCATTGTAACTATATGCATGCATGGTATTTAATTAATATTACGTATATTATTACTTGTATGACATATGTTCGCGTCTAATGCTATTTTGTTATGCTTTTTGGCTAAAAATTGGGTCTCTCCCTCTATAAATATATGCATGCATAGTTGTAGGTTGACTCCTTTGATATTATATATATAAAAAAAAACTATAAACATATGCATGCATGTTGGTATAGTATGTTGTTGAAAAATATTACATACTTTATTTAATTTCTTGCTGATAAAATGTTAATGCCTGTATGGTGTGGATGCGCTTGAGAAAAATTGTTGTTGATATAATTAATTAATTTCATATCCAATATCTTATTTATGCATGTGGGTATGTTGTTATCTTAACTTAATATTTTGTTAAGATATTATATTATATATTTATAATTAATTAGGTGGTAGAATTTACATATTTTATAATTTAACAAAGTTAGACAATAATCTTAATGACATGATTTAGTAGTTGTTCTCTTTTATAGGTAATGATTTGTCGCAATTACCTATTATTTACATGCCTCCATTATATTTGTGTATGGCACCAGATGAAATTTTTGTGGTTATATGATATGGTTATACTAGGAGATAGGCCACTGGTTTGTGAGCAGGTCATACATTGATACGTTCCATTTCAAATCATATCACTTGTTATTGACTCTGTCTTAGATTGAGCCATGGTAAGATATTTTAGCAACTTATTTGCATTTGTTTGTAAATCATACTGATGCACCACACCCGAGATTTATTGAGAGTGAGATGTCTGCGAGGGATTATGATTGGATAGTTAAAGAGCTGATGTTGATATATGATGAGAGGAGGTTTTGTCATAGCTTACCACTAAGTGTCCGTCCTTGTTATCTTAGAGTATCTATCACTAGACTGTCTGTTGATGATGTGAGGGAGAAGATAACCTATTGAGATGAGTGAACTCTGAAAGTGATGGGTCTAGTAATCCTAGGTAAGGCTACAGACGAATTTCATAGGACAGTTAGGGGTGTTCTTAGTTAGGTGTTTGGATTGTAGCAACCTTTTAATGTATAATATAATGATACTGCCTTAAGTTTCTTCTCAGTTATTGGGTCTTATTTTAAAAGTGTAGAATGCATTTACTTATGAATTTACAACCATTATATAAATATTTGATAGGTATATACAGATGAACTCTATCTAAGCAAGAACGATTTATATATTGGTATATTTGTATTCCCGTGTTGGAATGATTTGTATATATAGCAACAGAATAATATAATACATTATAGAAATATGAATTCTTTCTAACCATCAATGATTTGTGAATTGGTAAGAGATATGGAAACGTGTTGGAATTTCTCTCTCTCTCTCTCTCTATATATATATATATAGCAACATAACAGCATGATACATTATACAAATATAAATTCTTTCTAAGCATAAATGATATTTGAATTATTTTGTAGAAGAGAATTGATTTGTAATAATTATTCTTTGTGGGATACATATACATTGGAAAACTATGATTGAAAATAAACATCTAGAAATTGTTTGTCTATAGAATATAATAAAGGAGTTGAAATATTCATTAAGTTTGTAGTAGAACATGCTCAAGGCTCTAGTAGAATAATTTGCACTTATTTAAACTATACTTATATTCAACATGTCAATGCTAATGATTTAATAAATTATTTGTTTGTTTAAATAATTAATACAATTTACACTCATTAGATATGGCATGGTGCGACAAAATTTGGATATGATAATGAGGAAGGTAGGAAGGAAAGTACAGGATCATTTGACAATAATGAGGATGATTCATATGAGGAGATGACTCAAATGGTTGAGGAAAGTGTTTATAATTATCTAAGAATGTTCAACTAGTTATTGAGTGACTTGGAAAAACCTTTGTATGGTAATTGTAGGAAGTTTACTAGATTATCTGCTACTTTAAGATTGTGCAACTTAAAAGCATGTAATGGATTGAGTGATAAGAATTTCATAGAATTATTAATACTTGTGAAAGATTTTCTTCCTAATGATAAAGTTCTACCTGATTGTACCTATGAAGCAAAAAATATCCTTTTATCTATGGGTATCAGTTATGAGAAAATACATGCATGTTATAATACCCCATACTTTTATAAATGGTTGAATGACAAAATTATGCCAATTTTAGGCCTTTAATTTTGATTTAATGTCATGATTTAGTTTTGGGAAAAGTTTGATTTCAAATCATGTTAAAAAAAATACAGTTTATTGAGTTTTACAAGCAAACCGATTGACTGGTTTATCATTTCAGTAAATATAATTTTCTCAACTAAATCAATTTACTGGTTGGAGGAAATCGATCAACTAGTGTTATAATAGTTGACTAGTAGACCTAAAGCCCCACTGACTGGTTTGTCAAGCTAGTCATATTTTTTGAGTTTGATTTTATGAAAATTTCCTTTCACCGAAATCGAACTTTACCAACCCATGCTAATTTGTCCTAAGAGATTCCTAACCATTTTCATGATGTGTTTAACTCAAAATATTACCTTCAATTGACCTAGAGGTCAATTGGGACAACTAAGGAGGAGGGATAACCTCAGCATTGTCTTCCTCCTCCTCTCTCCTCTACACGATTCTAAGACCAATGCTTCGATCTCTAGCATGAATTTGAGAAGCTAGAAGATTCCTTCCACATTAACCTTCTATTACTCCATTTGTGAATGCTAATTCTGGTCTGATTAACTTGTATTCTCTAGATACACCATTTGAACTCTAGAGAATAGGTTAGTAAATCTTGGAAAAAATCTATCCATTCTGCTTGAATTCAAATAGTCAATGATAGGGTTTCGAGTAGATTCCAAAACCCTCAGTATTTTCCTTCTATTATTTGATTATAAATAGAAGATCAATTGAGTTGGGGTCAGTTGTATCCTGTTGATCAATCCACCAGTGAGAATAGTGGCTAGGAGAGTGTTACCTAAGGGTTATACCTTATTTACTAATACACTTGTGAGGATAGTGGCCAAGAGTGTGTTGTCCTAGGATTATACCTTATTTATCGATCTACCAGTGAGAATAGTAGGGTCTCACACTCAAGTAATTAAAAACCACCGAATGATAATAACTCTAGAAAGATACTAATCACTTAAAGTAGAAGATCACTTGAGTTAGGGCTGGTTGTACACTATTGACAGATCCACTAGTGAGAATAGGGACCAGGTGCATGTTGCCTTGGGATTGTACCTTATTTACCAATTCACCGGTGAGAAAAGTGGGGTCTCGAGCTCAGGTAATAAAACCCTTTTATAATAATAACCTATGGGAAGATACTAATCATTTACAGTAGAACATCACCTGGGACAGATCCAGTTGTACTTTATTTACCAATCCATTGGTAAGAATAATAGGGTCCCAAGCCCATGTGGACATAATTCATGAGTTGACTATTTATTGTACTATTATCTTGAGTCCAAATAATAATGAACGATACATTATAACCTACTTAGCGCATTTTATTTCTTGTTGTAGTGTCATTAATTGCTCTAAACTACTTGATTGTATTGTTACCTTATTCAATACATAGTTTACTCATCACCCCTATTATGGGTGTTGTTCAATCCTACAAGTAGTGTCCCCTCTTGAGCATATGTATGTAAATAAGGATTCTCTGAATGACTTTGCCGCTTATAATGATATGATCGAGGCAGAATGATGTAGTAGCGGTCTAGGGTTGGGGCTTGAAGAGAGTAACATCTGGTCGTTGTCCTTTCCCGCTTTCTAGTTTTAATGTTTTATTCCGCTGAATAATGTTCACGTATTTCATTATTTCTTGGGTAACAAACATTTAACATTTATTATGTTATAAAATTTTACCTTGTTATGTTTATCATGCAATTCACCTTTTTCTATTTTTCCTTGTATGTGGTACAAGGATGGCCTAGGACCAGACTTATACCAATTATGGTAGTAACACCCCCTCTTACTGTTGAATGATTTTACGTTAATTTTTTTTTCATGGTGATTTTTGGTTGGTTCATAGAACTAGTTGATCAGTCTCCCTGAAAACTCATTTTATTCAATTTTCAAAACTTATTCAAATACAAGTTTTCCTCATACTTAAATATAGTTACAAATCAAAGTCAAACAATATCAAATTTTAATAAATACCGTAACCTTACATTCAAAAAACCTTACAAAAAGATGGGGTATTAAATATACTAATAGGGAGAATATGAAACATTCATCTCTTTATTAGGGTATTTACAACACTTGTCCTTAGATGTTCATATTCAACTAATTGTACCACGCCATTTAACTACTGAGTACTGAGTATACATAAAGGTGTAGTCAAACCCTAAAAATTATATCCTCATATATAAAGGGGTCTCATTCACCAATACTTAATAATCTCCTAAAGATTAAATCTTTAAGATAAGATAAGAAATATAAGACACTTAAACAAAAAAAAAGTGGCTACTAACTAAATGTAGAAAAAAAATGAATGAACTAAAATGTTAACAACTCCTATAATCCAACTGGTATTGCAAGCCTCCTAATTACCAATGGATAATGATGTGAAAATGCTACTAACTTCTTCTAATCTTATTCATCAATATATCATGCTAATTTTCTTAGCATTTTGTGGCCCAAGTATGCAAGTGGCTGATTATGTGCATGGCTTAATCCTCGATAAAATTTATGGCTAGTGCATGAGGTAGTGGCTCGATGTGTTGGTTGATAATGAACTATGTTGGGCTAATCAAAGCCATGAGAAAGGCAGTGGTTGGATTTGGTTAAATCATGCATGCATTACATGACTTGATTCCTCATCTAATTATCTCAATCCAAGTTAGGAGTATTTTGGTGCTTTCTAAATTATAAAAATTAATTAGCCGGCTTATATCACTTGTAGGAAATGCTCTTGCATTAGTTAATTTTTTTTAAGTGTTAATTAAATGAGAATAGATCATCCTTAGTTGATTTATAGTTAGTAGTTAGCTTTAGGTTTAACCATTAACCACATCATATGCGGTTAACTTTATATTGATTGTTGAATGATTGGAATTAAAGGAAAAATGTTAGAAATAAATTAGTTGTGTTGTGAGACTATGACTTCTTACCTATCCTTAGCCTTTCATGGCTAATTGATGGTTTTGACCCTAAGTGATCAAAGTATTTTAACTTTATTTTGATGTTATATTGAATCTTGGGATCCTTGGTTGAATTAAAAATACTAATCACTTAAAACAAAAGATTATTTGAGTTAGGCAAACATATCATGCCTAGGGTTAGACTCCCGAGGGGGGGGGGGAAACACTTCAAGTCAAATGAGTTGTTTCTACTTTATAGGTTAAATCATAAACCCTAAAGGGGTATGTGTACTTAAAGATTTGAATCTCTAGTTTGTACATTGCAATGAGCAATCATGTGCTTCTTAGAGTATCTATCTTGGGAGTAAGTGGGTTACTTTGGTTGATGACCAAGGTATTTTTTTTTGGTTGAAATAATAATCCCTCTCATAGTCGAATGGAAAGGCTTTGTGTAATCACCTAAATATGGCTTAATAATTGAAAATTGGTTTGGTATGGTCATTGTTGTGTGTTATCATCGGTCGTTATCGTTGTGTACTATAATTGGTTTAGGATGGTCACCAATGTGTACCCTCATTGATAGTTATTGTTGTGTACTATTGTTGGTTTAGGATGATCACTTTTGCGTGCCTTCATTGGTAGTTACCACTATATACTACCATTGTTATGTTGTGTCGATAGTTACTGATGTGTACTACTTTTGTTATGTGGTCTATTAGTTGGTTGATAAATGGTTGTTATTTGAGATAGTTGGTGGCATTAGATGGTGTAACATGTCTTTTTCTTGAGCTATGCATGATGTAAAGTTTCTACATGGGATAGTGTATCTTTATGCATGATCTTATATTTTATATGATATGGTTAGACAATCACGTTATTTGTTCTGAGTTGGATGTGTTTACTTGGTACTTTTAAACTGAGTAAATTATTTTTTTAGTGGTTTTGGTGAAGGTTTTTGGGGGTACTTCTACGACCTTGAAGTTGAAGTAGAGAATAGGGCTTTTGGTGTTTTGTCTTATGTTGATTTTTTTGTTTGGTTTTAATTCCACTCGGTTTGATTTATCTTGTAACCCAGTGTCAAGATTTTAATAATCTATAAAGGGTTTTACTTTGCACTATAATTCTTTTCTTGTTTGTTGATTTACATGCCCAACCTTGCATCTATCATGGGATAGGTGACACACACCTTTCATCAAGATAGATGTAACAGTAGCATATCTAATTTATGGTTTATCTCCTATAATGCTTTCCCAAAATAAAATTTTTTGATTGGTAAAAATAAAGATATTATGCTAAGGATGGTTGGCCGATCCGCTTTGTAGACCTACCCACTCTACCCGACCTACTATCACTCTTTTGTTGCTCAGCCGACTTTGTATCTCAGCATTGATTCTCAAGACACTTTCTAAGTTAAGGGACTCCAATAGGTTATTGCATATCAAAAGCCATCCAAGTAAAATCAGATTAATTTGACACAACCCAAAGTAGATTCGACCAAAATTGGTAACTACCAAACTATGTCTAAAGAGAGTAAAGTTGGACGAGACAAAATAAACGAGAATAAGAAGAAATCTGGTAGGAAAATAGCTCCTTTTGTTTTATCTAGTCAGAATTGTGAAGATCAATGTTAATGGAACAATGCATAGTCAAATAAAATTGAAGGAGCTTGTTATAAATAGATACGGATTATCTATAGTGAATGTTCTTTATGAGTAAGAAGTGTTAAATAGATAGTAATATATATATATAAGAGAGGGTGAAAGTAACGGAAGTATGCACTTTATATTTGTTCCAAAATTTAAATATAGTAACTAACATGAAAAGCGGGAAAAAAACATGTAACTTCCGTGGTGGTTGACTTGGCTTCTTTTCATTTGAATTAATTTGAAAAGTTCTGATTGTTGTAACTTCAGCGGCGGTTGACTTGGTTTCTTTTCATTTGAATTAATTTGAAAAGTCCTGATTGTTGGTATATGATCCAAGGAACACTTTGGTTCACATGATTGGTACCTGTTCGAAGGGAATTCATTAACTCCATAAATAACCCCCACCATCAACCGGAAAAATTAATTTGAAAATTCAGATTTTTCCAGAAATTCCAATAGTTCTCTCTCTCTCTTCTCTCTCTCTCTCTACTTTTTCAATTCCTATATTCTTAGTTGAGTACGAGTATAACGTTGCGCTCGCTGGAATCCTATTAGATTAAAGTGTTGCATCTAATAGGAACGAAAATCCGTTCTATCCTGGATGACGATTGTTCACAACCTTGAGCACCATGTGAGGGAGCAAAATCGTCTTAAGGAAACATCGTGAATTCGGTGGGCTCAGATAAATTATTTCTGGTATTCTATTATATTTTTTATACTATACACCCAACAATCTTAAGACGATTTTATTTATTTATTTATTTATTTTTAATTTTACATTTCCTTTATTTGTTATAGTATAGAAAGTGGTATTTATTTGATAAATAATTCTACTAGCTTTTTTCTACTCCTTTGTTATTTGTCGAACTTCTGTTTTTGTAACAGAAATGGCTTCGTTTGCAAACATTGTTGCAAGTTCCACAAATCTTGTGGGTGTTGGTGAAAAGCCACCAAAGTTCAATGGGTCGGATTTTAAGCGTTGGCAACAGAAAATGCTTTTCTATCTGACTACATTAAATTTGGCAAAGTATCTCAATGAGAGTCCTCCAAAGGTTGATGAAAAAGAGACTGATGTATTCAAAGTGGCTGCAATAGATGCATGAAATCATTCTAACTTTCTTTGCAAGAATTATATTCTAAATGGTTTGGATGACACATTATATAATGTGTATTCTGGTACTAAAACGGCAAAGGAAATGTGGGATTCTTCAGATACCAAGTATAAGACAGAGGACGCCGGAATAAATAAATTTATTGTTGGTCGGTTTCTCGATTATAAAATGGTGGATAACAAGTCGGTAATATCCCAAGTGGATGAGATTCAGGTTATTATTCATGACATTCATGCCGCGGGTATGTCCCTGAGTGAGTCCTTTCAGGTAGCAGCGGTAATTGAAAAATTACCACCATATTGGAAAGATTTTAAGAATTACCTCAAGCATAAGCGTAAGGAAATGAAACTTGAGGATCTCATAGTCTGTCTAAGAATTGAGGAAGACAACCGCAAGTCCGGAGGCTCAAATCTAATGGCATCAAGAGCCAATGTGGTGGAAAACGGATCAAAGAAGAGCAAGAAAAGGAAGCACAATGGAGATAGTTATAATACAGGATCTAATGTCTCCAAGAAATTCAAGGGAAAGTGCTATGAATGTGGCAAGCAAGGACACCGTGCAAAGGATTGTCGCAATCCGAAAAAGTCTAAGAAAAGCAATGCTCAAGTAAATGTCACAGAGATAGACAAGTTATTTAAAGATCTTGATGTTATCAATCTATCCGCAGTAGTGTCACAATGCAACCTTATAGGCAATGCTAAGGAATGGTGGGTAGACACCGGATCCACTCGTCACATATGTGGTAACAAGTGGATGTTTTCTGAGTATCAACCTATAGAAGATGATGAAGAACAACTCTTCATGGGAAATGCTTCATCTTCTAAGGTCATCGGTTGTGGAAAGGTGATACTGAAGTTGACAAGCGGAAAAAACCTTACTTTGAATGATGTGCTCCATGTACCAGATATCCGGAATAATTTAGTTTCAGGATCCCTACTAAGTAGGAATGGTTTTAAGTTGATCTTTGTATCCAATCAATTTATACTTATTAAGAATGAGATGTTTGTAGGAAAGGGCTATTTTAGTGATGGGCTCTTTAAGATGAATGTAATGACTATTGTACCCAAAGTTAATAATAATAAGAGTGTTTCTTCTTCTTATATGCTTAAATCATTTAATAATTGGCACGATCGATTAGGACATGTTAATTATGATACCATTCGAAGGTTAATTAATTTAGAGTGTTTGCCTAAATGTGAGTTTAATCCTAATCATAAATATGAAATATGTGTTGAGGCCAAGATGGTAAGGAAACCCTTTCATTCTATTGAAAGGAACACGGAACCTCTAGATTTAATTCACACTGATGTGTGTGATTTAAAATTTGTGCAAACTAGAGGTGGTAAAAAGTATTTTATTACTTTCATAGATGATAGCACCCGTTATTGCTATGTGTATTTGCTACGAAGCAAAGATGAAGCATTTGATATGTTTAAACACTTCAAAGCAGAAGTTGAGAATCAACTTGGTAGAAAGATCAAGGCTATAAGAAGTGATAGAGGAGGTGAATACGAATACCCTTTTGAACAAGTTTGTTTAGAAAATGGTATTATTCACCAAACTACTGCTCCTTATACGCCTCAATCTAATGGAATTGTATAACGCAAGAATAGAACTTTGAAGGACATAATGAATGCCATATTGATTAGTTCTGGTTTACCGCAGAACTTGTGGGGGGAAACCTTATTAACTACAAATTATATTCTCAATAAGATGCCTCATAAGAAAACCCACAATATTCCATATGAGTTATGGAAAGGTCACAAGCCTAACTATAAATACTTAAAGGTGTGGGGGTGCTTAACAAAAGTAGCAGTTCCTAAACCTAAGAGGACTAAGTTAGGACCGAAAACCATTGATTGTGTATTCATTGGTTATGCACATAACGGTAGTGCATATCATTTCCTTGTCCACAAATCAGAGGTTCATGATATTGATGCCAACACTATTATAGAATCAAGGGATGCTATATTCTTTGAAAATATTTTTCACTACAAAATGAATAATGAATCAGTTTCACTAAAGAGGCTAAGAGAGTCTATTGGTGATGAGAATAAAGAAGTTAATTTAGATGAAATTAGATGAAATAAAAGAGCTAGGATCTCTAAATCATTTGGACCTAATTATCTAACATATTTTTTTAGAAAATGAGCCTCAAACATTTAAAGAAGCTATATCCTCTCCTGAATCTACTTATTAGAAAGAAGCAATAAATAGTAAAATTGAATCCATCATGCAAAATCACACGTGGAAAGTAGTGGACTTGCCTCCTGGGAATAAACCCCTAGGATGTAAGTGGATCTTTAAAAAGAAATTAAAGCCCGATGGTTCAATTGACAAATACAAGGCAAGGCTTGTAGTTAAAGGATACAAGCAAAAGGAAGATGTTGATTTTTTCGACACATATTCACCAGTTACAAGAATTACGTCTATACGTATGCTATTGGCAATAGCAGCTTTAAAGGTTCTTGAAGTACATTAAATGGATGTAAAAACAACATTCTTGAATGGTGAATTAGAGGAAGAGATCTATATGGAACAACCCGAGGGGTTCATTGCTCCTGGTCAAGAGAAAAGGGTTTGTCGGCTTATTACATCTCTCTATGGATTAAAACAGGTGCCTAAGCAATGGCATGAGAAATTTGATAGTGTAATGTTGTCAAATGGATTCAGGATAAATGAGTCTGACAAATGTGTTTATGTCAAAGATACTCATAAAGGCTACGTTATAGTGTGTCTATACATAGATGATATGCTCATAATGGGTAATAATAATGATATTATTAACACTACCAAATGGATGCTCACCTGAAGTTTTGATATGAAAGACATGGGTCTTGCAGATGTTATATTAGGAATTAAGATTTCTAGAACATCTGATGGATTAATATTGTCTCAATCTCATTATGTTGAAAAAATACTTGATTGATTCAAGGAGTACAATATTAACCCAGCTAAGACACCATTGGAGGTGAATATTCATTTGATGAAAAATACGGGTGCCAGTTTTTCACAATTAGAATATTCAAGTATAATAGGCAGTATCATGTATCTCATGAACTGCACGCGACCGGATATTGCTAATGCAGTTAGCAGGCTTAGTCGCTATACCAGTAACCCTAATAGGGAACATTGGAAAGCGATCATTCGAGTTCTAGGATATCTAAAGCACACCAAGAACTTTGGATTACACTACAAGAGATATCTAGCAGTGGTAGAAGGCTACACTGACGCGAATTGGATATTGGATTCCAGGAACTCTAAGTCTACTAGTGGATATGTGTTCACTCTTGGAAGTGGTGCAATATCTTGGAAATCATCTAAACAAACATGTATCGCGAGGTCAACAATGGAGTCTGAATTTATTGTTTTAGATAAAGTCGGGGAAGAAGCTGAATGGCTTAGAGACTTCCTAGAAGATATCCCATGTTGGGAAAAACCTGTGCCACCCATACATATCCATTGTGATAGCTAGTCTGCAATTGGTAAAGCACGAAGTAAGATGTATAATGATAATTCTAGACATATTCGTCGTAGACATAATACCATTAGAAGGTTGCTTTCTAGTGAAATTATCTCAATTGATTATGTGAGGTCAAAGGATAATATTGCGGATCCGCTTACAAAGGCATTAACTAGAAAGCAAGTAGAAAGTTCATCAAGGGGAATGGGCCTAAAGCCTATGGATATATAGAGTCGTCATGGTGGTAACCCAACCTAGTTGATTGGAGATCCCAAGTTCTAGGTTCAATGGAAAAACTGAACTATGGATGACTCGGTGTTGCATTGAGGAATCTATTTTTATCTACCCATTCCTATGATGAAACAGTGCAAAGAAAGGATAAGGTTAAGCTATGCTTTTAATGATCCCTGTAACTTAATATGTTTAAGTAAAATATGTAAAGGATACAATAATTAGGAGATCACCTATATGAGTGGGAAGGGGCCGCTTCTGTAAGAATTTCGAAGGCTGAATTTTCTAACACACTCACAGAACCAGGAGGTGTTCATGGCCGAAACGAACACAAACGTGAGAACCAACTATGCTTGAAGGAAGCTGTGTGTTTTTTATTGTATTGGTTTATACTAGACGGCTGACTGTTCAAGGTAGACCTGTCCACTAATTGGCCAGTAAACCCGATAGAAATTCACTATAGAAAGTTCAAAGTCTCAAACTACTTATCTAGATGTAGTTTTCTTCACTTGTGCTCAGTTAGTTTAATTATGGAATGAAAGCTAATTTTATCTTTCATACAAGAAATGGACACATTCCACGAAAAGATATTATTACTTTGTGGTAGGATAATGTGAGAGATACTAATTTAAGCATAATTTGTTCATGCTTGTGATATATTACAATCTAGTGGGGGATTGTTAAATAGATTGTAATATATATATATAAGAGGGTGAAAGTAACAGAAGTATGCACTTTTTGTTTGTTCCAAAATTTAAATATAGTAACTAACATGAAAAGCGGGAAAAATACATGTAACTTCCGTGGCGGTTGACTTGGTTTCTTTTCATTTGAATTAATTTGAAAAGTCCTGATTGTTGGTATATGATCCAAGAAACACTTTGATTCACAGGCTTGGTACCTGTTCGAAGGAACTTCATTAACTCTATAAATAACCTCCACCATCAACCGGAAAAATTAATTCGGAAATTCAGATTTTTTCAGAAATTCCAATAGTTCTCTCTCTTCTCTCTCTCTCTCTATACTTTTTCAATTCCTATATTTCTAGTTGAGTACGAGCATAACGTTGCGTTCGTTGGAATCCTATTAGATTAAAGTGCTGCATCTAATAGGAACGAAAATCTGTTCTATCCTGGAAGACAATTGTTTATAATCTTGAGAACCGTGTGAGGGAGCAAAATCGTCTTAAGGACACATCGTGAATTCGGTGGGCTCGGATAAATTATTTCTAGTATTCTATTATAGTTTTTATACTATACACCCAACAAGAAGCACATGGCCTTTCCAAAAAAAAAAATGCAGGAATCAGAGGGACGTTATTTGTTACAAACAAAATGGCATAATAGGCTATAGTACCCCCTCTGACTTCCTCAGCATCCCACTAATCCTTTTCAAAAATATATTTTCTGCTTAAAAACTTGAAGGAAAAAATAAATTACTATATTGGCTCTTCACTCTATTTCTAGGACTACTACATCAACATTGGATGAAACCTGCACTTGCGATGACACATCCCCTTCCCATATAGAGGACACCTTGGCGGTAATTACGGTGATGAATTCACGAGCACGATGATATCCTCTGACACCAATATCAAAGTTCACGGCCAAGTTGGCCATTATGATTGCAACAACAAAAAACCATGGTCTAAATTTTAAAGAAAGGAAATTATGGATCAAAAATACACATGATAGAGAGCCCAACGTCAGTTGCAGTCGTCGGACCCGGTGAATTTGAACATGAAGATTCACCACTGCAATTAGAAAGTAAGCGCAGAGAATGCAGAGAAAAGTCCACATTTGTGCTGGCTCTGTATCAAATAATGGCTTCACTTCAAGTAAGGCGACAAATATTACCAGAAACTTGATCATCAATTTGTTGACTGAAATGGATATGCTGTTGCATTGAAAAGGGGGCAAAAAATGTTACAAAAACGTAAGGCAGAATGTAGTATTTGAGAAAGAGAGTTAATACCAGGGAGGGCTTGGATTAACGAACCTTTGATCGTTGGTCGTATCGCTCATTTTTCAGGGTTCAGGACGCTGGACCGTTACTGGATGCTGTACCAAGCGAGAGTTCCCTTTGTTCTACAACCGGCAGATGCTAGATGACTGAGTATTTATACTCGAGGGTCGTCTTCTTTGCCTATGTCATTTACGCATATAACCTCTTAGCTTGCCGCAGTAAAACCAAATTAAAAATCAAAATTAATGTGTTAGGGTTGTAAACGAGCCGAGCCGAGCCGAATACCTCCAGACTTGAGTTCGGCTCATTTAACTAAACGAGCCTAAAATATTGTTTGGGCTCGGCTCGTTTAACTAAACGAACGAACCGAACCGAGGTTTTAATGAGCCGAACCGAGCTGAGCTCACGAGACAAAGTCAAAAAATGAACCGAGCCGAGCTTTTTCCTGTTTGAGCTCGGCTCGTTTATTGAGCTCGACTCGTTTAATAAACGAGCCGAGCCCGAGTTTCATTTTGAGGCTCGTTTAATTAAACGAACGAGCCGAATCGAGCTTTTAACGAGCCGAATCGAGTCGAATACCGAACTGGCTCAGCTCATTTCCAGCCGCATAAGGCAGTGATTTTTCCGGTCCAAAAATAACTCTCCTCCTCGTTTCCAAAACATGCCCCTGTGCTCTGCTTTTGTCAACAATGTCTGCTATCCAGCCGAATTATGCGACTTATGCGCCTGTGGGTGGGCCTTGTGAGTGGGACACCTCTGCGGCTGCTTATTATCAATCGCTGGTGCAAAGTGGTTATGAGGTTAACTAAAATTATTTTGAGTTTTCTAAAATAATTATTTAATTTAAAAAATTTTAAACTAACCTTTTTTAAATAACTAATTATTTAAAATAACTAATTTTAATAAGTAATTTTAAATAAATACTAAATAGCTCTCGTATGTAGTATCCGATCATCCTGCTTCCAAAAATAGAGTCGTCGTTCTAGTTTGTATATTTTTCTACAAAATTAATAAATCAAAAAGTATAATATATTCTTTAAAATACAATGAATATACATATGGATGAGAAAAAATTAATATAAAATCATAATTTTGTTATCAAATTTTCAAAATACCTTTTTTATGAAAATATATTCTTAAATAAATAAACCTTTTTTTTCCTTTAATAGATAAGAGCATTATTCATTCATTTTAAATATTTTCTCTATTTCAGAAGTAAAAAGTCATTTTATAACTATATTACCATTTCAAAAAAAAAACCTCATTTTGAAAAGTTTGAAATTTACTTTTCATTTTCATTATTGTCTCTTATTTTTTGTTAGTTATACATCTAACTATTTGTTTTTCTATAAAGGATATAATTGTAATATTAAAATCAATTTTTATTCATATTTTTAAAAATTATATAAATTATTGAAATGATTTTATCTTATTAATGGAAGGAGTATTGTTTTAGAAATAAAATACAAACAAAGTTCATTTCAGAAAAAAAAAACATTAAATTTAGGTATATATTGTACGGCTTATGTCAATTTTTAAACTTAACTTTCCTATTATACCCTTTTACTATAACAAATCCTATTTTACTTTCATTTTTCCTTATCTTCTATAAACAAATTTCTCTCTATAATATTAACTATGCATAAAATTATCATAAAATTTGGTTTTGAATATCTAAATGTGAAGAACTTGATAAACAACATATAACATATAGTATGTAGTATTTTTTTTTAAATGCATATAGTATTTTTACAAACTAATTATATATAGTACAATTGACAAATGTATAATATGTAGTAACATCTTTAAATATCTCATGTAGTTTATTTAGCAAGCTTGTTGCTTATGTTATACTGTATATTTACTAAGTTTGTGATATATAATATGTTTAAGGAATTTATATAGCATATTTGTCAAAGTTACAATGTATAATATATATGTCTAACATGTAGCATATGTTATATTTAACGTACGTGCGGTATATTATATATAAGATATAGTATCTTTAACAAGCAACACATATCACATAATATCTTTAACGATATATAACATATAGTATCTTTAACAATCTTGTAGTATATAATATTTTATGATGAATGTGTGATATATTACAGGTAATACCTTTGAACAAATATAAAGATGATGTGTACAACACCTAATATTTGCTAGGCTATAAGAAGCAAATATTGAAAAATAGTCAGTTAAGCTAGCTAATTTAATATTAATTTATGTAGAAAAAAATGAGGATAACTTTATATATTTATAATAGTCACTTGTATTTTGATGGGAGTTAGGTCAATGATGAAAGAAATTATGATGTCAAATATAGAAAAACTTAGATAGCTACTTGTTCAACACCCCCGAGGTTAGTTATGATGAGAAAATTTTAATAAAAAACTTATAATTTAAAATTGATTTAATTTGTAAATAAATAGAAAATAGTCCCTCTGTATTAAAAAAATGATCACTATAAATTTTGAAAATAAGTTTTAACTATTAATTTCTCTAAAAAGTATAATATATTCTAATAATTTCGTTTAGGTGAAGGATTTCTAAAAGAAGTTGTATTTTAAAAGAGGATTTACAAACTTTTCTAACCAAAATACTTTACTTGGATACACAAAAATAAAATTCATATAATTCTAAGAAGTTTTTAATGTAACACCCCCAAATTTCACAGTTGAAATTCTTTGTTTATATAGAAAATCATACACTAAAATAGGGGGGTGCTACTGTCGGGATCCCCTACTATTATAATTGGTAGATTGGAAACACCTAGGGCAGCATGCATCTGGCCACTATTATTCGCTGATGGTTTGGTCTCTACGACACCCTACACATAGCCACTATTATTGCTAGTGGATCGGTTTAGGCTCAGCTTAATAATCTTTCACTTTAAATTGTTAGTGTATTATTCATATCTTATTTAATAGGTACTTTCTTACTGGACATGCATGCCCCACTGGACTTTCCATTCTCACCTCTTTCACCCTTGCTCACCTGAAAATCCCTGTCCCATATCTTGGGACCTATATGCATCCTAGGATTCCCAGACTTCTTTCCCACCTTTCCCTTACTCACCATGAAAAACCCAACCTCCTATGTACGTGGGTTAAGGCCCACTTTCCCATATCTCCGTATTAACTCACCATCACCCTCTAGGGTTTCCCTTAGAAACTCTAATCTGGCTTATGTGGCCTAACCTCTCCCTATCAACATGGCCCAATCCCCCATTTGCTTCTAACCCCATTACCCCACTCAATCCACACCCAACATCACAACCTTACTTCCCATCCTTCACATGTGATCATGGAAACCCTAGTTAGCCACCCCAAACCCTAGTACTTCTCCTTTCTTTATGTCATCCCCTCATCACACACTCCATCCACCTTTCCACTTGACTCATTCCCCCCTTTCATAAGACACCCTCCTAGTCTTAATCCTTACTCCTCCCACTCACCATCAACTCCCCCTTCCTCACACTTTCCCCACTTAGGGTTTTTTCCCACAAACCCTAGTTAAGTCTCCCATGCAAATTTCTACCAATCCACATCCTATTTTTTTCCTCATAGATTTCAATCACTCAAAATACTCTTCCTCACCTTGCTTAACCCTTAGATCATATTTTTCCACGTAAATGTTATACCCATGCAAAGACTAACCATCCCATGCAAGCCTTACACTTCCTACGCAAGATTTACTCTAACCTTTTTATTTTATTCCTATTATCCTTTTATTTGTCCACTCATAAGTCATAAGGTACTTAGGCCTTTCTCACCTCTCTCTAATCACTCCACTTTCTTTATTTCTTTTAGCTCCCCATAATCTCATCATACTACTTAAGAACTCCTAGCATGCATGTCATATTAGGGCAACAATACATAAGGGCATAACACAAAATACATAAGGGCATAACAAAAAATACAAGTCATATCACCTTATCACATATGTCATTACACATATACAACTTACCTTAGCTCCGTGCTTAGCAAGTTGTGCTACAAGCATTTAGTCTATAACCACATATGATACAAGCACATAACCAAATACACATGAACATATAACACACAGTTTGTCCTTAACCACATCCTTACCTAGATCAACACCAGGCTTGGAGCACGACCCATATGCCTCCTTAGGGGAAGGGTTTGGTTCACCTATAAGAGTAGAACACTAATGTTAACTTCCCTCTTATTTCTTTTATTATCCCCTAACTAATTATTAGTAAAAGACTAATAATAGTAATGATAATAATAATAGTCTTGATAATAATAAGATTAGTATTATTAATGATACCAACAATAATAATACTAGTAATAATAACCATAATAAGATTAATAGTATTAATGATGATAATAATAATAATAATAATGGCAGAAATAGTAACAATAATAATAATGAGACTAATAATAACAATTATACAAAATAAATTATACTTCAGTAGAAATAAGGGTTAGGGTACAACCAAGGGTAGAGATGGCAGATGGGGTAGCAGCGACACAAGGCGGCGGAGGTGGTGGTGATCTAAAAGGTCTAAAGTTTGGGGTTGGAAAAGCAGAAGGGAGGTGGTGGTTGTGAGGTGGTAGGTTTCCTAGACTAAGAGGGTTGTGGTGGTGGTGATGGTATGTCAATGTAGCGGTGTAGGTGGCCAAAGGTGGAGAAGAAGAAAGGAGGAGGAAGGAGGGAGAGAAAGAGGGAAGAAAGGGTATGGGTACGTAGGGGAAGGTTTACTGGGTAGAGGGGGAGGTAGTGGGGGTGGTGGTTGTGGCGAAGGAGGTGGAGCAGGGGCAACAAGGTGTAAAGGGCAGCTCGAGCTGCCCACTTTGCACATATGGGGAGGGCAGCATAAGGGGAGTTAGAGGCTGGGAGCAGTATTGTTTGGTAAATGGTAATGCAGGGAAGAGGTTGGGTGAAAGTTTGGACAGCGACGACTAGGGCTGAGTCTGATGGGGCGGCGGAGGAGAGCTTCGAGGGTTTTCTAGGTAGAGAAAAAAGAATAGGAAGAAGGTTGAGGGCTAGAGTTTTTATAGACATGGGTAGGAGAAGAAGACATAGGAGGATAAGGACAAGGGAGTGGGAGGGGCAGGTGGATGCCGGCCAGCGGTGGCAAGCCAGTGCAGGCTCGCAGGGGGTAGGGGATTTTGGTAGGGTTGTAGGGAGGTGAGGTGGGGGTGTCATGGTTGCAGAGGGGTGGGAACCTATGCAGGGCAATGCCAGCTGCACGCCTTGCAGATTAGGTCTAGGGGAAGGTGAGGGTAGAGGGAGATCCATGGCTACGAAGCAACCATGCGCACCAGTGGTTGGGGAGGGGGTGAGGTAGGAGACGAGGGTAGAAGGGGAAAATGGGAAAAGGGCAAGGAGAAAAAGGGAGAATCGGGCAGTGTTGCGCCGCGTGAGGGGGAAGAAAAAAAAAAGAGAGGTGGATTGAGCTACAAAGGGAAAGAAGGAAAGGAGGGAGGAGGAGAGGGTTGGGCTGCACTAAGCGAGGCCCAGACCAGTAGAAAGGAGAAAAAGGAAGAAAAAGAGGAAAAAGGAAGAATGAAAAAGAAAAGGAAGAAAAAGAGGGAAAAAGGAAAAGAAAAATGAGGTGGTTGTAGTATTTGGAATTTTTTGAAAATAATAAAATTAGTAAAAATAAATAAGTTAAATTTTCTTCGTATATTAATTTAGAATTTATAGTTAATTTTCTTAAAACCCATTTTAGTTAGCAAATTACCCTAACCTCCACTAATTTAATTCCTATATAATTTTTCTTTTCTTCTTAATTACTTCCATTATAATAACATTATTTTATTAAAAAATGTTATATTTAATTGATCTCACCTATTAATCCCTATTTTATTATTAATTTCTAAATTAAGGTTTTGGGGTATTACATTTAATTTCATATTAAAATTCCACCGTGAAACTTCCGAACACTAACATTTATTAAAATAATGTGTTTACATAGTTTCATAAGTATAAATAATAAAAATTCATAAATACTCTATATTATTAAAATTTTCATCTAAACAATGCACTTGTAAATATAAAAATTCAAAAGTGAATTATTTTTGAAATTTCATCATGTGGAAAATTTTGTTATTTCTATAGTTCTTCATTAAAATGAAATCCAACAATATAACTATTATATTTGTATTATATAATAAAATTTTAATATTTTTTATAATATTTTTTTATTAGTATATAAGTTAAAAGATATTAATAATCAAAATTTATCTTTAAAATATACAATAAAAGTTTTTTAAATATAGATGGATTATATAAATTACCTAAAAAAAAGGAAAAAACATATCTAAGAAAATTAATTAGTAATGAACTCTTTTAAACAGATCGATCCTTTTCTTTGATATAATTTGCTCGATTGATCATTTCCATATCATGTTGAGTTGGCGACGGTCGTGCGTCTGTGGCCTTATGGAGTTGTGGTTGTAGCCATCCATTAAAATAAAAGTCCTTCTCTGCCATTTTTGTTGGTCAATGATCAAGTGAATATTTTCTCTATTTTTGCCTTTATTTGCCTTCATTTTAAGACTTTATTTAGTCTTCAATATGTATTTTTACTGTGGTTCTAGCCTATTGTTCGTGCTTTTGCTCTCTTGATATTTTTTTTTCAGGGACTTGCATAAGAACACACAAATCTAAGGAAGTAGTGCATGTTTTTGGAGCAAAAGAATTAGTATGAAAGGTATTGAAGGATGATAAATCAATCTAGCATGTTTATGGAGGAGTTTAGAAGATCAAAAGGCCAAAAATAGGCTAAAAAGTCCAAAAGAAGCAAGGAGATGGTGTTGTATAGCCAGTTGCACACCCAACTACACAACCATGCAACACTTATGTAGCCTATTTGAAGCAGAAGACACTGCACGGCCATGCTGTGCATGTCCTGCACAACTGTGCGGGAGTTTATCGAATGATTCAAGGCCGAGGACAACACAAGGCCAGGCTATGCATATCTTGCATGGTCGTGCAGAAGCTGAATCCCCCTCTTTCAAGAGCAAGAATGTTGCACCGTGCAGCAGCGGTTACCCCATGATCCTTTGTGCGCAACGTAACCTGCGTTGTGGGTAGTTTTTAAGTTGGGGATTTTAGAGCACTTTTTCTCTCTTTTCCCATGTAAAAGCTTCATGTAATTTTCCTTGTTTTCATTAGTTTAATTTAATGGGATTTGAGTGCAAGTTCATGTATGATCAACTCGAAATCAACTATGTTCTTCTCTGGTTTATGTTAATTTAATCAAATTTCTCTTCTTTGTAATTTTTATACTGTTATTATGTTTTTTATGCAATTTGCTTTGTTTATATTCCTTGAAATCATGAGTGAGTAATCCTTTTTGCTAGGATTGAACTAGGTCTATTTTGGTATTAATGTGATGAATTAAGGTATTATGTTATATGTTTAGTTCATATGTGTTGTTTTATATGTTAGGATCGATCGTTGTAAATTGGATTTGACAAAATTAGACCTTTTTAGATATTATTTACAACTAAAAGGTTGAAATCATTATCGAAAATTAGCATAAGAATAGGAATTTAATAAATCACAAAAGTAGATGTTTGGTTCTTAGGGGCTATAGAATCGGTGGTACTTAATGGGTTTAATTTAACTTGTTAGTCACAAAAGTAGTCAGCAAATTAGATTAAATACGTTCTTAGACCTTGAAAGAGGCTAATGAGTATATTTAGAATGATTGTTCACAACTATTGAATTAAACTACAACATAGTGTTATTTCATCGTCGAATACTAATTTAGAAACCGAAGTTCAATCCTAGGCTTCATATCTATCATTTTAGAGTTTACATTCATATAGTCGTTATATTTATTTCCACTATCCATCTACATATTCTCACTCCATATTGATCTAGATAGCTAAAATGATGAAGTTTTGTACTCAATTGCAAAGTCCCTATAGGATATGACCTTGAAGTGCTACAACAAATCCGTGTGCTTGCGGATTGGCACCATCAAGTGTTTAGCACCATTGCCGGAGACTTTGTTTGATTGATATTGAGTTCTTTGTTATGTGGCTAGAATAGATTCTTTAATTTCTTTCTCTTATTTATCTTTCATCCTTTTTTTTATAGCTCATTTATCTGCATTCTTAGGTATCTTTTATGCAACAATCTTTTCAACTTGGGAATCCAGCTGAGTTTGACCCTAAGATCAAGAGGACATTGGGTGGACTAAGGAGGTGGATACGTGAGATAAAAACAAGCGTCAGTTCAGGAACCATGGCTAAAACAGATGGAGAGAAAGAGCAACACCACTTTATTAAAGAGTTTGCATCTCTGAATGCATACAGGACACAATCAAGTATATGGAAATCGAATGTAGCTGCCAATAACTTTGAATTAAAGCCTACATTACTCAACATGGTATAGCAAAATTAGTTTAGTGATAGCCTAACGGAGGATACGAATTTGAACATTTCCATTTTCCTTGAGTATTGTGACACTTTGAAGATGAATGAGTGTCAGATGAAGCATTCAAGCTGCGGTTATTTCTATTCTCATTGAGGGACAACACGAGATCTTGGTTGCAATCACTTCCTCCTAGGTCCATCACCACTTAGGATCAACTTTCACGAGCCTTTCTAAACAAGTACTTCTCCCCATCCAATACAGTTTAATTAAGGAACCTCATTAAAAGCTTCACAAAAGGATGGTGAGTCTATCTACGATGCATGGGAGCGCTATAAGGATATGTTACGAATGTGCCCACATCATGGGTTGGAAGAATGGTTGCTGGTTCACACCTTTTATAATGACCTACTTTACAACACAAGGTTGACTCTAAATGCAGTGGCAGGAGGCACCCTCATGAACAAGAGCATACCCAAAGCCAAGCAATTGATCGAAGACATGGCTCAAAACCATTAACAATGGTCAAGCGAGCACTCTCCTACCAAGAAGAGCGATAGGTATGACATTGTTGCTTTAGATCACCTTTCTTCGCTTGTTGATGCATTGCTTCAAAATTTTAACCAATTAAGTGTTAACACATTAACATCTTCTTCTACTATTTGTGAGACTTGTGGTATTGTATGGCACTCATCTTTTGAATGTCAATATGTTTCCCCTCCACCCCCTGACGTAACCCTCATAGACCACATCAATTATATGAACAATATCAACAAAAAGGGAGACCCGTTTGCTCCTACCTAATATCTAAGATGGCGGAACCATTCAAATTTATTCTATAAGAACCCACCATTGAATCCCACTTCTCAATCAAACTTTAGGCCCTCAGATTTTCAAAACCTTAGACCACCATTTCCTAACCCTTTGAAGTCGAATATTGAGTTAATGATGGAGGATTTCATAGCCTCTCCAAACAAACAAACCAAGGATTTGAGGAACTCGGTTAAGAACTTAAATTCTAAGGTTGAATCCTTAGCTACCCATAATAAGATGCTAGAAAACCAAATTATTCAAGTGGCCCTACAATCAGGATCTTCTTCTAGGCCCTTTAGAATGCTTCCAAGACAACCGAAGACCAATCCTATGGGGTCCATCAATGCCATAGCACTTAGAAGTGGAAAGGAATTAGAAGGCCATGTTTTGAGGAAATAAATTGAAGATGAGGGTGGAAGAGTAGAGGCCACGAAGGGAAAGAATGGAGAGGTCATGCACATTGAGAAAGAAACCACCTTAGGAAAAGACTATGAGGTTGAGAAATATGTCCTTCCACCACCATACAAACATGCCCTACATTTCCCTCAAAGACAAGCTAAGGCAAGGTTAGAGAAATAGTTTGGGAGGTTTGTTGAGATTTTAAAAAAATTATAAATTAACTTTCCATTTGTGGAAGCCATATCTCAAATTCCTACCTACGCTAAATTTCTAAAGGAAATTCTTTCTAATAAGAGACGATTAGAGGAATATGAGACTGTAGCCTTAACATAAGAATCTAGTGACATTATCCAAAATAAGCTCCCACCTAAGCTTAAAGAGCCCATCTCATTTTCTATTCCTTGTATTATCGGTGATGTATCTATTAACCATGATCTTTGTGATCTTAGGGCTAGTGTTAGTCTAATACCTCTTTCTATTTGTAAGAAATTGTAGATGGGAGATTTGAAACCCACCACCATTTACCTCCAATTAGTAGATCGGTCGGTAAACATCCAATAGGTATATTAGAAGATGTGCCTATCTAGGTTGGTAAGTTCTATGTTCTAGTTGATTTTGTTATTCTTGAGATAGAGGAGGATGTGCAAATCCCTATCATATTGGGAAGACCTTTCCTAGCTACCACGAAGCGGTAATCAATGTGAAAAATGAAAAGTTCTCTCTCAATATTGGGGACAAGAAAGTGGATTTTGATTTACCTTCTGTAGTAAAATTTCCATTGATTGATGACACTTGATGCAGGATTGATACAGTGGATAAGATGATCTAAGAAGAATTTGCTAACTTGATCTCAAGTGATCCACTAGAGAAATGATTGATGAAAAATGGAGTGCTTGATGATGGTGACGAGGAGGTGGCTGCTATGCTACCATGCTTGAAGAAAACCCTATCTATGCAAAAGAACCTAGATTGGTGGCTAAGATTGAGAGGGAGTTGCATGACTTAGTATGTAAAGAAAAGACTACACCTAAGGTAGAGACAAAACCCCTCCCTTCCTCACTTAGGTATGAATTCCTAGACTCTAACGGTGAACACCCTATTATTGTGAATTCTAACTTGAGTCAAGAAGAATTTGAAAAATTACTTGAAGTCCTTAAGCTGCATAAAGATGCCATAGGTTATTCCATTGATGACATCAAAGGCATTAATCCTTCCTTTTACATGCATCGAATCCTATTAGAAGAAGGGAATAAATCCTCCACTAAACATCAAAGAAGATTGAACCCAAACATGAAATAGGTCGTTAAAAAGGAGGTACTTAAGTTACTTGATGCAGGGATTATTTATCCTATCTCAAATAGCGAGTAGATGAGCCTAGTGTAAGTCGTGCCTAAGAAGGGAGGCATAACTGTCATGCAGAATGAGCAAAATGAACTTATTCCTACAATAACGATCATCAGATGGCGTATGCGCATTGATTATAGGAAGTTAAAAAAAGGCACCCGAAAAGATCACTTCCCCCTTCCATTTATCGATCAGATGTTGGAGAGGTTGGCTAGATACTCTCATTTTTACTATCTAGATGGGTATTTGGGATTCTTTCAAATCTCTATTCACCCTAGTGATCAAGAGAAAATGACATTTACGTGCCTATATGATACCTTTGCTTATAAAAGGATGTCATTTGGCTTGTGTAATACTTCAGCCACTTTCCAACGATGCATGATGTCCATATTCTCTAATTTTATTGAAAATATCATGGAGGTATTTATGGATGACTTTTCAGACTATGAAACTTCTTTTGATGACTGCCTAGATAATCTTGCTAAAGTATTGAAGAGTTGTAAAGAAGTGAACCTTGTACTTAATTGAAAAAAATATCATTTTATGATACAAGAAGGGATAGTTTTAGGTCACTTAATCTCTAATCTTGGAATTAAAGTTGATAAGGCCAAAATTGATATCATTGCTAAAATGCTACCCCCAACCAATGTCAAAGGATTTAGGAGTTTTTTAGGTCATGTTGGATTTTATAGGCGGTTCATTAAGGATATGAAGAAGAAGGAGATGAGAGTCTTTGATGACTCATTTCCCGATGACAATCTATTCGCTATTGATAGCCTCCAAGTTTTGTGGTTCATAGATTTTGTAAACTATATCGTTTGTAGGGTACTATCGGAAGACTTGTCTTACCAACAACGTAAGAAATTCCTTTTAGATGTCAAGCACTACTACTAGGATGATCCTTGCCTTTACAAGCGATGTGCTGATGAAATCTTTAGGAGTCATATATCTGAGGATGAAGTACTCAAGGTCATAACCCATTGTCATTCATCACTATATGGGGGTCATGTAAGCACCTCCAAGACAACTGCAAAGGTGCTTCTCAAGAGATTTTATTAGTCTATGCTCTTCAAGGATATGAAGAGTTATGTTCTAGGATGTGATAACTATCAAAGAAATGGAAACATATCAAGAAGGAATGAGATGCCATTAAATAGCATCTTCGAAGTTGAGTTAGTTGATGTATGGGGGATTGATTTTATGGGACCCTTTCCATCGTCACGCAACAACAAGTACATCTTAGTCGCTATGGATTATGTCTTGAAATGGACAAAGGTGTTAGCATCTCTAACCAATGATTTTGGAGTTCTGAGAGTTATGATAAGTGATGGGGGATCTCACTTTACCAACAAGGTTCTAAGCACACTCTTGAGGAAATATGGTGTGGCTCACAAAATGGCTATACCTTATCACCCTCTAACGAGTGGTTAAGTGGAGATCACAAAATAGGGAGATAAAAGGAATCCTGAAAAAGGCAGTGTCTAGATCGAGAAAATATTGGTCTTCAAAACTAGATGACATTTTTTGTCATATCAGACAGTTTACAATACTCCTATAGGCACAACACTATTTCGATTGGTTTATGGAAATTCATGTCATTTACTCGTACAGGTGGAATACAAGGCACATTGGTGTTATGAGTATTCATTTGGATTTGAAGGAAGCAGGAGAGTGAAGGAAACTTCAACTCAATGAACTTGACGATTTACAGTTAGATGCTTATGAAAATTTCAAGATATACAAAGAAAGAACAAAGAGATGGCATGATAAACATATTCTCAGTAAAGAATTTAGAGAAGGAGAGCTAGTACTCCTATTCAACTCTAGTTTAAAGCACTTTCTAGGTAAGATGCGTTGTACATGGTCAAGACCATTCCAAGTGTATAAGGTGTATCCACTTGGAGTAATTGAAATATGGGGTGAGTACATGGGAACTTTCAAGGTGAATGGGCAGATATTGAAACCATTTGTCGTAAGATCTCTATTTGAGAAGCTGGGCACCTTCATCCTTCCTGACCCGCCATCGAATTAAAGAAATCATGGTCAAGCTAAAGACCGTAAACAAGCGCTCCATGGGAGGCAACCCATGTTTTTGTGTGTTTCTTTTCTCTCACATGGGTTGCCTCCCATGTAGCATCCCAGGCCTCGCCGATCACCTAAGTACGGTTAGCACCAACCTCATTGGTGATACCGTCATCGGTGGCATCGTCATGTACATTGCTACTCGGCTTGGCTACAATTTAGATGACATCCCTATTAACTTTCAAATAACTTATCTAGGGCTGGCGACTTGCACAAACATGAAACTAATTGTGTAGGATAAGCTTCGCTTCCACTTATTCTATAATCAGGAGGTGTGGTATCCATTACCCAAAAAACCTTTCACCACTCTTATAGGTAATGGAAGCACCAACTGGTTATCTTCTCCCGCCATGCCTCGCCCCAGTCAACCTATCCTCCCCTTAGATGAAAATCCAGACTTTTCTGAAGAGGTGCCCAATCTATCACTACTTCCTCTCCCAGCACATCCCTCTTTTGGTGCCGACATGGGCCCTTTTTCCTCCGACACCTCTTGGGATGCCTATTTTCAACATATCGATGATTGTTTCGATGTGCTTGATGCCCAAATTGCGAGTCTTCGAGACGTTGTCTCTCCCATTGACAATAAACACTATGATATAAAAAATTTATCAATGAAAATCGGAGCACGGTTTCCCACCACCACCCTACCCCAATGATTGTGCTTGCTTCCCCCCTCTTACCCCACTCACACATTGCAGTCAATGTGTTCTTTAAGTATGGGGGAGTTGTTTACTTTCTGCCATTTTTGTTGCCTTTTCTTTTGGTGTGTTCTTTATTTCTTTCTTCCTTGCTTTTGTTTTCGGCTTGCTATTAATGTGTTTGTTTTAAGAAATGATAGGTCTATGATGACAGTATAATAGAATTCTCTACAATGCTTAATTATACACTAGCGAGACCTATATATTGTGAGCAAGTATAATGAACATGTTTTGAAATAGCTTTAAGCGTGAACTCCCCAATATATGGACTCTTAATCCACTTATTATTGTAACACTCTAGCAATTTATCTTTGTGGATTTGTCCATCTAGATCAAGACTTAGGAAATAGGGTTAGTAGTAAAGAGCTGGTGAGACCTTGAGCTTTATAGACTATCTATCTTTTATACAGTGTTACTATTTTCTAACTGTGTATTTTCTCCTCTGATATGTGAAAATAGAACTTGCATACATTCTTTTCAAGGCCACATATGACTTATCCATGCATTAGCATGATTGAGGCACGCGCTTTCTTTTCATAGCTACATTAACCAAATGACCAACCAAACGACATTCATTCCCCTTTGTTTATACCTCTTTGAGCTTGGGACTTGTTCATTTGATCATAAACCTACTTAATAGTCATATTTCTGAGTTATTACCTTACCCTAGTCAGAAACTAGGGAGCAGTAACTATTTAACCCATTTGATGTAGGTATGTCAAGAGATAAGCATGGGGGTGTGAGAAAAATGATGTTTGGCAGAGCTTGTATAAGAAAATAATCTAATTGTAGCTCAATTTCTCTTCTTTGAAAAACGTAAAAAAAATTTAAAAATAAAAAATAAAATGAATAAAATAAAATAAAATCTTTTTGAAAGGAAGAGAAGAATGAATATATCGATGTTGTGATGTGGGGACTTCAGAAATCAATTTTTTATGGGTAGAAAATATTTGTTGGAAAAGAGCTTTGGTTGTTAATTGGGGAGTCACTAGCAAGTTATTGATCTCAAATTCTAACATATACATGTAGTTGCCACTCCGCTAGCCTTTAGACCATTAGATACAATCCTAGAATTATCCTACCCATAACCCCAGCCCCGTTACAATTTTAATAAGACCTCATGATTTTTGTATTGTATAATGTCTTCATGTGGTGGAGAAATAAAGTATGTGCAAGTATATGGTTGATCATTATCGTGTTGGAGAATTTTGAGGGAAACGGTTACATCTTCATAACACACAAGTGCATAGCGTTAACCTTGTCCTAAAGAGAGGAAGTCTGCGAACTTGTTTATCCTTTTTCTCATGAGGATAGAATCTACGCGATCCTAAATTATCTTAGAGTGTTATGATAATAATGATTTGTGAGTCAGGACTAACGGGTATTCACACTTTAATTTTTATCTACTACTATTACCGCTCGCAGTATAAGTCAACCTAGCAATCGTATGTCTTTTTTATGTAGTTTATCCTATCATCTGAGGCTTTGATCTCCTTATGTTTTTCTCTGTTGTTTCTTTATGTTGTTTGTGTGTTTTCTTGGAGACAAGCAAAGGATAAGCATGGAAGAGCTGATAAATTGAATATTTTCTCTATTTTCACCTTTCTTTACCTTCATTTAGTCTATAATATGTATTTTATTGTGGTTCTAGCCTATTGTTCGAGCTACTGCTCTCTTAATATTTGTTTTTCAGAGACTTGTACAAGAATGTACAAATCCGAGGAAGTAGTGCATGTTTTCAGAGCAAAAAACCCAATATGAAAGGCATTAAAGGATGATAAATCAACCTAGCATGTTTATGGAGGAGTCTAGAAGATCAAAAGGCCAAAAATAAGCCAAGAAATCCAAAAGAAGCAAGGAGATGGTGCTGCACAGCCAGTTGCATATCCAGCCACACAACCATGTAACACTTATGCAGCTTGCTTGAAGCAGAAGACACCGCATGGCCAGACTGTGCATGTCCAACATGGTTGTGCGGGATTTTAACGAATGAATTGAGGCTGAGGACAACGCACGGCCAGGTGGTGCATATCTTGCATAGCCATGTGGAATCCGAATCCTCCTATTTCGAGAGCAAGCATGTTGCATGGTCAGGCTGTGCAGATGCTGCACGGCCATGCAACAACAGTTACCCCACAATCTTTCATGCACAACGTAGCCTACATTGTGGGTAGTTTTTAAGTGATTCCTCGGGGACATTTTTGGGGTAGATTTCATAGCACTTTTCCTCTCTTTTCCCAAGCAAACGCTTCATGTAATTATCCTTGTTTTCATTAGTTTAATTTCTGGGGATTCAAGCTCAAGTTCGTGTATGATCAACTAGGACTCAACTTTGTTCTTCTCTAGTTTACGGTTAATTCAATCCAATTTCTCTTATTTGTAATTTTTATACTATCATTACGTTTATTATGCAATTTACTTCATTTATATTTCTTGAAATCATGAGTGAGTAATCCTTTTGCTAGGATTGAACTAGGTCCATTTTGGTATTAATATGATGAATTAAGGTATTACATTGTATGTTTAGTTCATATGTGTTGTTTCATGTGTTAGGATCGATCATTGTAAATTGGATTCGATGAAATATGACCTTTTTAGATATTGTTTGCAACTGAAAGGTTGAAATCATTATCAAAAATTAGCATATGAATGGGAATTTAAGCAATCACGAAAGTAGATATTTGGTTCTCAAGGGCTATAGAATCGGTGACACTTAATAGGTTTAATTTAATTTGTCAGTTATGAAAGTAGTCAACAAATTAGATTAAATACATTCTTAGATCATAAAAGAGGATAATGAGTATATTTAGACTGATTGTTCACAGCTGTTGAATTAAACTACAATATAGTATTTTTTCATCGTCAAATACCAATTTGGAAACCGAAGTTAAATCCTAAGCTTCATATCTATCGTTTTAGAGTTTACATCCAGATAGTCGTTATATTCATTTCCACTACCCACCTACATATTCTCACTCTATATTGATCTAGATAGCTAAAGTCATGAAGTTGGGTACTCAATTGTGAAGTCCCTGTAGGATACGACCATGAAGTGCTACAATGAATCCGTGCGCTTGCGGATTGGCACCATCAGTCAATCAGGAGTCGACATTGGTCATGCTCCCACCCTCACCACCATCAATGTCTCACTAACTGCTACCCAAATTAAAAAACCAAGTAAAAAATTAAACTCATGAATAATATTTATTTTAGAAAATTTTTAACCAAAATTTTTTAAAGATAAATAGTTAGTATGGATAATTATTTTTAATAAATAACTCCAAACAAGCTTTAGTTGATAATTAAATAATGTCAACTACATGGTGAATCTGATAATCAAAATTTTTAATTTCACTTATATTTAGAATAAAAGGCATAACTTTAGTATAAACAAAAACAAACTTATGATATTGTATGTATGTATGCATATATATCGGTCACAAAGAACTAGAATTAGATTCTACTCTATTCATATGATTTTTATTGATAAGATTTTATTTAAAAAATTAATTATATTATTATTATTATTTTAATTACCATAATAAAAAAATATGAATATATTATTATTGTTGTTATTATCATTATCATTATCATTATTATAGTTATTATTATTAATTTTATATTATTTTTATTAATATGAAACTATGAAAATGAGGAGAACATATCCAAAATTAAAACTAACAAAAGTTAATCCAACTCGATATAACTAACTGAAACTGACTCAATTCCTCCTAAAATTTATCTAAAACAACTTGAGAATTATGAATCTGAAATCTATCCGACCTGAACACTTATCTGATCGATATTTGATATGACTTAAGTAACTACAAATCTAAAACCTATCTGACCTGATCCAACATTTGATCGATACTCAACATGATTCAAGAAATTGTAAACTAAAAATAGATCCAATCCGATCTAATACTTATCTGAAACTTGACATAATCCAAAAATGATTAGTGCAAAAATGCCCGACTAGAATTTTTTAATAAAATCATAGTTTTTAAAACTATTTTATAATATTCACTTTTTTCATTTATGAGAAAAATATAAAAATATATTCACAATTCATTAGACACACCCAAATAATCTAAAGGAGTAGGCTTACCATATATTAGTAGATCAAGTTGGTAGCTCTACTATCAAAAGAGACAAAACATAGAAAAAAATCTAAGGACTTCTTCTCGTTAACTTATTTTTGCTAATGAGATGTGATTTGAAGTTAAATGAAATTTTTAATAAGTTATTATTACTACTTTATTATGATTAATGCCATAATTATTATTATTTTATTAGTATTATTACTATTCTTATAAATTTTTTATATAAATTGAAACGAATATGCTCTAAGAAGACTTATGCATCAAGAGTAACTTGTATTTATATCAACATTATTCCAAAAAAGACCCATGAAACAATGCACTAAATATGGTGCCCTATCCTTAATTAAGCATCAAGCAACTAAGATAAATTAATATACCTTAATTATGGGTTTCTCCATTCAATAGTAACAAAATAATCACCAACTTAAGTTGAAGCAATATCAATCTTTTGGATTGGAAAACAACCTACAATATCATTAACAAGTCTAATATAAATTTATATGATATAATAATGATTAAAAAAATTAATATGTTATTATTATTATTATTATTATTATATTATTAGTATTATTACTATTACAATTCATTTAATTATTATAATGTATTTAATTACTATTATTGCTATTATTATCATTATTAAAAAATTTATAATTAATTTTATACAACAACAACTACTACTACTATTATTAGAATTTTGTTGATATGATGTGATTAATCTATTATCAATGGTAAATATAAATTCATATCATGTAAAGACTGCTTGAGATATGAATGTAACCTAAAATGAAAATAATACTCGAATTCAATATAATCCAACTTATAATAGAAATGAATTATAAGTTATCGTTTAAAATGAAAAAGAAAATAATTCAATTGAAAAGACTTTCAAATTTGAAATATCAATCACAAATTCACATCATTGTCAAAATAATAATAATAATAATAATAATAATAATAATAATAATAATAATAATAATAATAATAAATATCAAGGGTTCAAGTCCGATACAATCAAACTCAAATAATAAAATAAACCATAATGACCAAGTTTGAAATAATTAGACATAATACATATTGAAATGGGGAAAATTGCACAAACATAACATAACTTGAATCCAATTCAAACCCAACTTGAAAAGTGAAACAATCTGTACTTATCTAACCATGACTCATACTCAAACCAAAAGTAAAATCATATAAATTTATTCGAATTTGAGTCTATCTGTTCTTAACCTAACCTTATCTAGTATAATAGAATCATCTAAGATTATTTGATTCTAAAGCTATCCGAATGAAACCAAATTTGATAAACTTGAGTATAATCAATATTAAGATAACTCAATCATTATACGACCCTATCTAAACCCGACCCTATCTATTGCTAGCTCTAGTGGTAACACATCCACAAAAACCATGTATAAGAATTTTTATAAAAAATTAATTTACTAATTTTACATTAATTTTTTAAAATTATAATTAAAACTAATTTGAGTCTGAAACCTTCCCCGCAATGCATACCAAAAGTCTAATCAAGAAAAATGAATGTCTACAATTCAATTAAAAAGCAAGAAAGACCTGGCATGCTCGCCCACCTCTATTCAGCCCTTCATTTGCACATCTCTCTTTGATCCTTGATAACTTCCCAGGAATTTCTGATGAGTAGAGGAGAAATTAAAGTAGAGCTAATAAAGGAAAGCATGTTAATGACATAGAAGATAGAGTGAGAGGGAAATCAAGATAAATTCTACATATCCATCTAATACACCAGGAAATACATTTTAAAGCTCAACCTAGCTTGTCTTATGCCTAACAACCTGAGAAATAGAAGAATAGAGAGATGATAAGGTAGACACGCAACCACAAACTCTTGGTGGTTCATAAAAGAAGTCAAAAAACATACAAAACAAAGAGTTTATTAGACTACTTAGATTGAAAGGAGCTGCATAGCTGGCATGCCTCTTAGAGAAAGTGTATCAACACTCCCCTCCCCTAGAGGACCCTTGTCTACAAGGGTAAAAATTAGGAAACTTGTGGATGAGATTATAGTAATACTCCTAAGTTGCATCTTCCCTACCACCATTAGACCATTGGACAGACACCTATGTGGCTTCTTGGTTGCCATGCTTCACAAACCTCCTATCCAAAATGTAACACCCCAAAATTTACGAATTAAAAATTTTCATTTAAAGAGTTGATTGTGGAAGTTGAAACGAAAAAAATGTGGGGTGTTACCACTACACTTGGTACAAGTTTGGTTTCCTCTACCATTCTTATATTAACTGCTAAGGCTAAATATATTATACCACTTAATTTAATAACATGATCATAAAAAATAATAGTAGAGATAATTAAAGCAAATTAACATCACTCCAAATAAAACCAATTGTCAGTGGTTACAGAATTTAGTGAAAAGAAGTACAAAAGAATCATAGGAGTATAGAATCAATTGGATATAAAGATACAGGGCAAAACACCAGATAACCTTACTCTTAACCCAAGTACTATCCTTCCATTGATCTCACAAGCTAACCTACAAATGTCACTGCCCATTGAATAAGTAGGGGCCCATAAAAAGGAACCCTTTAGTACAATGATAATGAGTAATCCATTATATAAAACTAATATAAAAAGTCATCATGGAACACATAAAGGCATCATAACAATACATGGTATAAACATTGAAATATTCATGCGATGATCAAAATACAATAATCATATCAGATAAATAATACTACCAAAACCACATATTGCTGATACCTTTTCATTTACAACATAATAAAACTTACCAAGCATCCAAGAAGTGCTATCTGAAGTAATTATTAGAACCAACCTTAACACAATAATCATATCATTCATAATATATCTCATATCTCAAAATCAACACCAATAATATCCATAACATACCAGGAAGGGCTCAAAGGTACACTACCAAACACAAGTAGGCATGAAAGCTACTACTAAACCATAGGTAGGTATGAATACTACTATCGAGCCATAGGTAAACATGAAGGCTACTACCGAACCATAGGTAGGCACGAAGGATACTACGGAACCATAGGTAGGCACGAAGGCTACTACTGAATGACATGTAGGCACAAAGGCTACTACCAACCATATGTAGGCACCAAGGCTACCGGTGAATCATAGGTAGGCACACAGGCTACTACCGACCAATCCAATAATTCAATAATAATCATTTTTATTTTATTTACTCAAGGGGAGATCATATCAACCCGGAGACACTAAGATACTCCGGTCATATTAGTGCTAAAAGGAAACATAATATCCTACTAACTATTAGCCCAAGGACACTAAGGTGCCCTAATCGTATTGGCACACAAATGTAGCACAATACCCTACTGACAATGAAACCTAATCCATAAGTATGCATTCCCTCTATAAGTCTGTATATCTAAATAAAGTAAGATATAGGGATTGGTTGGGGCACTAAGTCACACCAACAATAATCCATAATCAATTATGGGCTAAACTATTTCTTTAGGATAGATACCCCTAAAGAGTCACCATTCCCGAGCTTTAGGTCTTTCACTTTCAATATTAGTATATAATGGTGATCATGAGACCACATAATAATCATATAGATCAAATTTTCATACTTAACCATTTTTATTTATTTTGAATTACTCAAGACCATCATAACCAAAGTAAATATTAAAAATCTGCTAAGGCCATCTTAGTCTCAACTATTCACAGTTAAGCACTTTAGGCAAAAAATGACCAAAATGCCCTTAAGTCCAAAAATACCGCATTATTATCCGTTTCAACTACAAATGCCATTTTATTTATTAACTTGCCATGAAGAGGCTACAATATAATAATTAAATAATTTAACATGCAAATATATTACCAGATACGCCATATGTCCATCTTGTCCTTATACATAATTTTACACGTAAAACCCTAATATGTATTTCTAGAATAGCAAATCACATATTCTCATGCTCAACAATAAATAACACGTATTAGACTCATTTATAGGAATAAATATCATGATATACTTAAAATGACCAAATTACCCCTAGAGTATATAATAATAATAATAATAATCATGCTAAAACATTTATTTCTAAAACATCAAATCACATATCTCCATACTTAACAATAATTGAGACATATTAGACATTCTTATTAGATTAAACATCATGATATATTTAAATGACCAAATTACTCCTATGTCATATAATAGTAATAATTATGTTACAAATGCACATGAGCATGCTCAACTATCATCTTATAATTTATTCCCAGCATTTCAATCATTTTAACATATATTTTATACACATAATAATTTCCACAAGTTAACATGTTTTATTTTACTAGATTGCATACTAGCATTATTAGGCAAATAATTTTCAACATGACAAATATGCTTAATACAAATTATACATCAAAATCCTAATGTACTATCATATGATATTTGAATGTTTTAGTGGAGTATAAGAATTACCTAATTTCTAACAAGAGCATAATTTATCATGTAATATACTAAAATTATTAAGCTCTGATAATCAAACTTTTATACCTAAAAATAATACCACATTAAACGTATTAATATTTAGTCAATAAAAAAATAATTTTTATTAAAATAATTATTAGATAAAAATTTACCAAATTGCCCTTAATGAAAATGAGGGTAAAATTTTGTATGAAATTCTTACGCTACCCATGCAGCGTGAGTTTTGGGGCAAACATAGGAAGGCTCAAGGAGGTTGGTGGTTAGGTGAAGGTGATGGGAGAGGTACCCGATGGTGGGGAGGGGCTGCTGGCAATGGAGGAATATAGCTAGGGAGGAGGGTTTGCTTCAATGGTGGTGAGTAGTTCAATTAAAGAAGTAAAGGAAAGAGGAGAAGGGGGGAAGGTTGAGGGAGAAGGTTGCAGGGTGGTTTGGCGAGGCAGGAAGGGTGCGATAGGGTTGTAGGGAAGATGAAGGGGTGCTACGAAGTGGACGGGATACAGCGAGCAGTGATAGTGTGGTGACGATGATGGTTGGTGATGCAAATGTAGGGCACCGAAGGGCACAAGCACAGAAGGAGAAGTCAATAAGGTTTGGTGGTGTTGCAAGGGAGGGGTGATTGACTCGACAGGTGGTGCCAAAAGGTAGTTGGGTTTGTGAGAAAGAAACAGAGGTAGTAGGAGTAAGGATGGCAATGGGATGAGTAAGAGATGGGGACCCCATCCTCATCTCCGAACCCGATAAGAAAAATAATCCCCAAACCCGACCTGATCCTTGATTTTTTTTATTGGGGATTCCTTGATCCCCAATCTATTTCCCATCCCCAACTTTGAAACCCGACCCGATCCACGAAACCCGACTTTATACCTGATCCCTAATCCTCAAGCCTTTTTTATATTATACTTTTAATTTATATTCTATAAAAAAATTATATATATATAATTATATACAAAATATATGAAAAAATTATTTAGGGCGGGTTCAGGGATAGGGAGCCTAAACCCATCCCTGCTCTATCCCCAAAAAAATCCCCGAACCCGAACCCGATCCCTGAATTCTCTCCCCGAACCCGAACTAGAACAGGGAATCCCTAACGAGGCCCCGAACCCGCAGAAAAAATTACCATCCCTAAGTGGAAGTGGAGAAGGAAGAAGGGAGGCTATAGTTTCTAAATGAAAATAAGGGAAATAGGTGTGTGTGTGTGTGTGTGTATGTATGTATATGTAGGTTGGAGAGGTGAGGGATGGGTAAAAAATATGTTTTGATGTAAAGAAGAGGGTAGGTTGTAGAGGAGTGGTTAAGGACAAGGAGAGGTTGACGGATGGAGAGGTGGTTGGATTGTTTGTAGAGGATGGTAATGGCAGGGGAGTTGGTGGTGGCGTGCATGGTTAGTGGCAGAGAGTTAGTGCAGGATCTAAGAATATAAGGGAAGAGGGGCATGTATGAGGGAGTGTGTAGGGAAGCGTTTGACCTAATGGTTAAAGAGGGAAGTTGGCATGCATGGGGCAAGTAGGGAGATGTAGAGTGTTGTTTGGATGTGTGTAGAGGAGCGCAGGGATGGGGCAGAAAGGGGGAATGTTTGGGCATTCTTGGCGTAGAGCGGGGAGAAGAAAAGAACTAAAGGGTGATAGGTTAGGCTAGGCAGGTCGGGAGATAAGAAAAAAGAAGAAGAAAGAGGTGGGTCAGGCTTGAGTAGGCTGGGGAAGGAGAAGAAAAAAGAAAAGAAAGGTGGGTTGGATGGGCCAAGCGTAGGGGAAGAAAAAAGAAAAAGAGAAAATAAAGAAAAAAGGTAAAAAGGAAAAGAAGAAAAAGGAAAAAAGGAAAAAGAAAGTAAATTGATGGTTAGACTTAGAATTAGGTTAAATTTAGGATTTGGATAAAATTAATTTATTGAGGTTTGGGGTATCCGATCAGAAAAAATAAACCGGGTAAAGTTATTAATTTATGGTTGATTAAAAAAAGGATAAAGATAAAATAATTTGGATAAATGATCAAAGAATTTATTTGAATTTGTAGGTTAAGGGTTAATAGAAATAATTAAGCTAATATTTAAGGGTTAATTTTTTAGATAAAAAGTTAAACACTCAAAATTAAGATTACGAAATTTTGGAATGTTACACAAAATAGATTCCAGGATGTAAAGGAATTCAACTAAGGTGTGGTATGAAAGGGGTAGGTAGTTTATAGTGTGTTTATCATGGCTTTTCTTCAGCAATGATACATGAAAAATTAGGTGCATGGAAGTGGAGGCAGGCAGATCCAACTTGTAAGCAACGACTCCAACCATATCTAACACTTGATGAGGGTTATAATACTTTAGGGCTAGCTTGTGTATTACTCTATGAGTTAGTGAACCTGTCTATATGGTTGTAACTTGACATAAACCTAATCTCCACTATCAAATATTATCTCACTATGATGCTTGCCCATATGCTTCTTCATCCTATCAAGCGTCCTTACAAGGTGGGCCTTAAGCAATGCCAGTGCATTTTCCTGTGCTGTTAAATATCTATCCATAACTTCCACTAAAGAATCACCCAAAAAGTAAGGTAGGTGTATTGGAGGTGGTTAACCATAGAGAGCTTCATACTAGCTGGGTTGTATAGCCAAATAATAGGTGTTGTTGTACCAATATCCAGCTAAGGAAAGCCACTTGCACAAATCTATTGGTATATCTCAGACCATGCATATAAGATAAGATTCAATACATCTATTGTGAACCTCGGATTGACCATCTATTTATGGGTGATATGTCAAGGATAACTGTAGCTTAACCCCTTGCTCTTGGAACAACTTTTGCCTAAATTTACTCACAAATATAGGATCTCAATCACTAGCGATGGTCTATGGCAGCCCATAGAGCTTGTAGACTCATTCAATGATTTGTTCTACTCTTGAAGTAGTGTAAGGGTGATTGAGGGTCAAAAAATGGGCATAATTAGTTAACCTGTCGATCACCACCATCACAACATCCTAGAAGGGAGGGCTTGGGTTGGGTCCATCCAAGCCCAAAATTATTTACATTACCTAGACCCAAACACATCAGATCTTAAAAGTAAAAACTTAAACCTAGACCCATCGGGTCTAGCTGATAAATAAGTCCTAAATGGGTCTGGTTATTTTTAATTTTTTTTAATAATCTATGTATATATAAATATATTTATGTTTTGTTTTTGAAAGAAAGAAAATTTTATTAATGATTGGAAATATTACAACTCATAGCATAAAACTTATCTAAACAACTTTCAATAAACTCCCTACTTATCTTTCCAAAGGAAGGTGTAAACCTTGCTATGATAACATAGATGATTTTCGTAAGAAGATCCTTCCAAACACAATCATTATAGGAGAAAAGTTTGGTGTTACGTGCATGCCAACATTCATAGATGCATGCTGCACTTAAGGTTCTAGCAACTAGGATTTTCCTTCTAGAAATTCTTATATTATGAGCCAAAGATTCAAGAACTTGAGGCCAACGGTGGACAGGACTCTGGAGACCAATGCAAGCAAAGGTATTTTGCAATAAATGCTTCATAACCGGGTAGTCAAAAAGAAGGTGAGGGAATGTCTCAATAACATAAAAAAAACACATGAAGGCTCTGCAATGTGATAGAATTTGCTAAGGTTATCCTTTGTGGGAAGTCTGCAGGGTGCAACAATGGACTTGCATTATTTCTCCATACTGATTTCCACCGAGTAAAAGGAGTAGATCTCAGTCAAATTTTATCATAAACTTCATTTATCTTCTAGGATATGGAAGGATCAAGGGAAATGAGAGCAGGTTGAAGAACTTCTCTGTGTTTAAATAATTTGCTCATAGTCCAAGAGGCAGTGCATGGCAGGATAGCTTCCTAGATAGATATTCTTTTTAGATAATAACTATGAACCCATTTAATCCATAAACTATTTTTATCTTGTGTAATATGCCAAAGGCACTTGCCAGCTGCTGCTATATTTCAGGCTTGGATGTCAAGCAAACCTAATCCATCTTCATGCTGGGGCAAATAAACAATTAACTATGCAATGAGTGCTCATTTACTAGGATTAGCTTTACCAGTCCATAAGAAAGCCCTGCATAGCCCAATTATCTTGAGCAGAATTTTCTTGGGTAGAAATTTTTTTTGGCTCCAATACATCTGGATTCTATAGATAATAAACCTTAACAATTGCAATCTGCCAACATAAGACAACAACCTTATAGACTAATGCTGCATTCTATTAGTTATCTTCCTTACTAAATCAAACATTTGATCAGAACATAATCTTGCTGAAGAAAAGGGAACACCAAGATACTTAAAAGGCATTGCACCTTCAGGGAAAGAAAGGTAATCAGTGATTTGTTGCTTTACAAAATCAGAGACCCCACCAAAGTAGGCAACACTTTTAATAGGACTGATATAAAGACTTGAAGTGTTATTGAAGCAATGAAAAGTATCCATAAGAAGGGTGAAAAACTTTAGATCAACTCTACAAAATAGCAGGAGGTCATCAGTAAAAGAGAGGTTGATAATGTGATGTCTTTTGCATTTTGGGTGATCTCTAAAATCCTTATTACTCCAAAGCTAATGAAGGGACCTGGAAATATATTCAATAGCAATGAAAAACAAATATGGTGAAAGAGGGTCCCCTTGTCTTAGTCCTTTTTGTGCAGGGAAGGGAGGGAGTAGATCATTATTGATAGAGAGAGAGTAGGAGACTTGAAATACACATGACATAAGGATTTTTCACAAAATGAGGAGGGAACATGAGGCCCAAAAGAACCTGCTCAAGAACTTCCAATTAATAGAATCAAAAGCCTTCATTAAGTCGACTTTCAGCATGCACCTAGGAGAGGAATTCTTTTTGCCATACATTCTGATAAGTTCATGAGCAAGAAGAATATTTTCACCAATCAGCTGTCCCTTAAAAAGGCATATTATGATAAATTGATGATGTTAGGAAGTAAAGCTTGGATTCTAGAAGCCAAGACCTTAGAATCTTGTATAGAACAGAATAGTAGGTTATAGGTCTGAAATCAGTTACCTTAGTAGGATTATCCACTTTAGGAATCAAGACCAAAAGAGTAGGAGTGATAAAAGAAGGTATTGTCCTAGAGTGAAAAATATCCTTGAAAAAGTGCCAAATATCATTGCCTATTATATCCCAGGAAGCCTTAAAAAATCCCTACTGTGAACCCATCTAAGCTAGGAGCTTTAGTATTTCCAATAGAAAATAATGTAGCCTTAGCTTCAGAGAAGGAAATAGGATGTAAAAGATTATGCTGCTGATCAAAAAAGAGCATTGGCCCTTTTCCAGAATAGCAGAATCCACAAGATAAATAGGAATTGGAGTTTTAGTCCCCAGCAAGCTTTTGTAATGATCAATAAAGGCAATTTTGATAGCTTTGGGATCTGTTATCCAATTACCATTGAGAAGCTGAATCTTGGAAACTATTCTGCTATTTTGTCTGGCTTTCATATTGGCAAAAAAGAATTGACTATTCAAATCACCCAGCTAGAGCCGTTTTATGCTTGATTTCTGCTTCAAAAAGCTTTCCTCACACTTTGCATAATATTCATACTTCCTAAGACAATCCTGTTCTTCTTGGTGGAGAATAACACAAGTAGGATTATCCCTCAAATTTCCCGAGATAGTTTCAAGCTGTGTTCTTTGAGCATTGACTTTACTAGAAATGCTACCAAATTTTACCTTGTTAAGGCATCTAAGCCTATATCTTAAATGATGTAGAGAATTCTTGATATGTGTGGATGGTGAGTTGTGATGCTGCTGTTGCCAGACCTCTGTAACAATGCTATAAAAATCAGGATCAAAGGTCCACATATCATAAAACTTGAACCTGTTCTTGAAGTGAGACCTTTTAAGGTTCATGTCTACCACTATAGTACAATGGTCAGAAAAAAGAGTAGTTTGGAAGTCCGTTAAGGTGTTAGTAAACTTATCAAGCGAATGTACATTGCTAAGAACCCTATCAAGCTTGTACATGATTCTGTGAGATCCCATCTTCCTATTGCTCCAAGTGTATTTATGCCCTGTGAAATGTAGGTCTGTGACCAAAATATTATTTAAACGGGTGTTGAAATCCTCTACATCACCCATAGAAATACCTTCCCCTTGGAATTTCTCATAATCATGCAATACCACATTGAAATCTCCAAGAATTATCCAAGGTGAATGAGAAATGGTTGTTACTTCAAGCCACTACTAGAGATCCTTCCTATTTTTCCCTTGGTTATAAGCATAAATGAAGGAAGTATAAAAATCAATGCCTGAAGTGCAGCAAGTAACGTGAACTCGTATGCCTTGTGCATGGGCATTCAAGAGCTGCACATGTCACTTCCTTGTATCCCAAAAATACCAAACCCTACCATTATGATGATGAGAGTAGTTGTCAAGAAAATCAAAATGAAGACCTAATTTCTTCCTTATTGAAGGAGCTTTATAAGCTTTTATTCTTGTTTCTAAAATACCCATAAGAGAAATATTATTTATAGAAAGACAATGCCTTAATTCCTTTTGTTTAAAAGGTTTATTAAGGCTTCTCAGATTCTATACCCATAACATAACTAAGTGGATATGACTGAAGAGGCAGTAATAGAATGCTTCCCTCGTTCATCCAATGGTCCATTCTCCTCTTCCTGTGGATTATTTCTACCACCAGGGTTATCAGGGTTGGAAAGATCAGGTAGGTTTTTATTTGCAGCCTACTGAAAAGAGTCTTGATTAGGGAAGGTATTAAGAAGTTGTTGTCGAGGTCTCCACATGGACCTTCTCTGATGCATATATGCAGTACCATGACTAGGAAGGTTGGGATTCTTAGGCAACATATGTTGAGGGGCAATGTCCTCTTTTTGGTAGGCATCATGGCATGTGTTATCCCCCACACCTCTTAGCTGTGTTAACTTCTCTTTCTTGGGGCAAGACTATGAGTTGTGACCAAAGGCATCATAGGAATTACAAAAAGATGGTCTCCATTTATATATAATAGATTGTGTGATTGTATTACCCTTAGGATCATCAATATCAATTTGTTCCACATACTTCTTGGTCACATCTACCTCCACCAATGCTCGGGTAAAGGAAATACGTTCACCTGATTTAGTAATCCCATCTAAGTATAAGGGCCACCCAACAATATTGGTAATGCGACTAATGGAGTCCACATCCCAATAGTTTAGAGGAAGATTAGAGAGGTTTATCCACAAAGGCATAAACTGAAAACGTTCCTTAACAAATTGAAATTGTCGATGCCATGGTTTAAGGATGAAAGGTTTGTTGAAGAAGGTCCAATAAGGTGATTGAAGAACCCGGTCTCTGTCTTGATCAAACTTGAATTTGAACACCACAAATCCCTCATCATGCAACTAGATTTATGGTGTTTGAATAGCAGGCCATTGCTTATGAACAAAAGAATGCATCTGTCCTAAAGTAGGACGAAAACCAATCACATACCCAATCAAGGTCCCTAACCAATTCTTGCATTTTTCCTCAACCTTTTCTTTTAGAATGGAAACCTTCCACCAATTCCCTGAAAGAGTAGGATGGATGTAATTTAATGGAGTCGTGTGAGTGGAGGATCTATTTCTAATAATAGTGTCTCTCCACGATTTTTGCAAAGGTGTACTAGATGGTTTATGATCAGAATTATCAACATCAATAGCTTCATTAATCGAATTGGAAATATTAGAAATAGGATCTAGATTCGTGGAAACTGTCATTAATTGAATCGAAGGTTCATGATTACCATCTAAAACACAATTCAAATTACAATTCTCCTTAAATGCAACAACATCAGAATTCAAAGTCGATAAAATCTCTTCTTGAATCAGAATTGGAGATTCAGCAGATACCAAAGGCGAACCCTTTGCAATATCAGCCAAACGAGACAAAGAAATCTTTCCATTTGAACTACTTCCTGGCAAACGACCCTTCCTGGCAACGAGCGCAGATCTCCTGGTCTTGGCCATAGGGAGAAGGGGAAAGAGGGAGCCTATAAAAGGAAGTATGACTTTTATCAATTTATATTTTATATAGCTTACTATGTATTTTTTATTAAAAAAATCTTCCGAGTGAAAAAAAAATATTTTAAAATAGTTATTTTAACTTTTTAAATAGTATTTTAATAATTTTGGAATAAAATATCATACATATTGTCTATAAAGTAAATACAAGGATCTCAAATTAAAAAAAAAACATGATATTAGTACGTATTTATATATGTATATATATATACACATACATATATACTAAATGGGTTTGGCAAGTCAGGTTTGGGTTTGACACTACTGAACCCAGACCGACCCAAACTCAACCCAGACACATCAGGTTAAAAAATTTGGCCCAAACCTACTAAAAATAAGATGGCTCTGAGTTGGGTTTGAGACCCATTACCATCCCTACATCCTAGCCTTAAGATTTAGGCAAGTCTTTGATGAAATCCATATTGATATCTATCCATGTTGCCTAAGGGATGGGTAATGACTGTAGCTTGCCTAGGTATGTAGCTATATCATATTTATACCTTTGGCATTTGTCACACCTCCTAATGAACTCCCTAACTACCCTCTTCATCCCCTTCTAATAAAACAACACTACTAGTCTCTTATATGTGGCGTAAACCCTGGAGTGCCCCCCATAGACAAGGAGTGGTATGATTCAAGCAACTGTTGTTGTAAAGTTGGATCATGTCCCACTAACAATTTTCCCTTCCTTTTGAGTAGTTTCTAAGAGTAGTTATATTTAGCATGATATAAAGGATCCTCTTGTAAGTGTTGTATCAAATCCTTAAGGATTAGATCAAAATTCCAGCTGAGTTTCACTTTTTCGAGAAGATCTATATTAAGGGAAGACATAGAGATGGAAACCAACTTGGCCCCTTATAATAACCCAAAATTTATCTAATATTAATCCCAAATAATTAACACCTTAACCAACTCTAATATTGAGAAAGTGATATTTTTATCTTACCCTAATTCCCTAATATAAAATCTTAACCTAATATTAGTCTTTATTCTGGGTAATTTATATTTCACTTTAACCTAAACCTAACCCCGAATGGTTATTAATTAAATCATTCTAATACTCTAACCTAAATTATTTTAACATAAATCTAATTCTAAAACCACACTTATTTTTCTTTTCCTTTCCCCATTTTCCATTTCTTTTCCTTTTTCTCCCTTACTTGCTTGGTTGACTTCTTTTTCTTTTTCCTCCTCTTTTCCCTGCGTAAAATTTTCCCGGGTATACTCCCTCTACCATGCCTAACTTCTCACCCTCATCAACTATCATCTCCCTTATCTCAAGGGATATGCTCCTTTAACATTGTGCCCAACCTTACCTTACTGATTGTGTGCCCTGCCTTTTCCTATGCCATTTTACCCCTGCACACCTTCTTCTCATTGGCCGATTCACCCGAGCCATGCATATGTGTGCATATATATATATACTCGTCTCGACACTAACTCTCTCTACCTCATTTATTGCTCAACCACTCACTTCCTCACTCTCTCCATTTTATTTGAGCAACCCCCCGATCACCTTCCTTCCCTACTCTGTTTGACGATGAACAACCACCACCACACTATGCACCACCAACACCACTTTTCTCCTGGAAAAACAACTAGCCCATCATTTCTCGTTATCGTCGCGGACCATTACCACCTCAAATCAATTTTTTTCCTCCTTCCCCATCCTATGTTATTCAATTTTATTGAGACACAAGACTGTGCACCACCACACCCCTAGCCGTGCCCTCTCATAGAGATTTCACGTACAACTCATGCACCATTGCACTCCCTAGGCATGCACACTCACATAACCTTTGCACGATCTTATGCATAGCTATGTGTATCCCATTCCTTCTCACCCATTCATGTTCCCAGCTCTCAACCTGTGCATGTGTTACATGCTACAAGCCCGTGCCACCCTTCTATCATATCCATGCTCTGTTATAGCACTAGCATAATTGTAACACCCCAAAATTTACTATTAAAACATTTTATTTTACAGTGGAAGCCTATAACCAAAATATTAGGTGTTACCACCGTAATTGATGTAAGTCTGGCTTACCATACCATCCTCATATCAATCACAAGGCTAAAACCATTAAAATGTGAATAAAGATAAATATAAAACAAGAGTAATTTTATAAACACAAATATGAGTTTGGAGACATAATCTGAGTACAATGAGAAAATGCAGACAAAAGGGATACCATGGATCTAAGAGTCTAAAAAGGTATTTGGTTAAACCATTATTTGGATAACATGACTCTTTGCCCAAACTTCTAGAACAAGAAAATCACTCCACCCCATTCAACGCATCATAGGTAGCAAAATCATCCACCTAGTCCTTAATAACCTGCACAAAAGTATCAAGGTCGTTTGCTTATGGGAATGAATAGCATCCATGAAAAGGATGGTCGGTACACTATGCACTAAGTAAGGTGACAATACTTTCGAGTCGGGGATGTAGTTAAATACATAAGTTCATAGCAAAGAATAATTACACAAGTGAAATGCATAAAATATCACAAAGTCGGTACTAATCCAGGCTTCTTTATTAGGTATAACAACTTTGAATCTTTTATTTATGTTAAGTTAAGGGACCCCACTATTCTTAAACCAGTGGAACGGTATGAAGTACCTCTTAGCGACAACACACCTAAGTCACTATTATCATTTAGTGGAACAAACCCAAAACCTCTCAGGGCAAGATGCTCCAAAGCCACTATTTTTAAAAGGGTGGAATAGTCTAAAGAACCTCTTAGGGACAACACACCTAAGCCACTATTATAGTCCGGTGGAACAGACCCAACACCTCAGTCCTAACTCACATACTCTCCCACATTAAGTCATTAATATCTTATTCATGAGGTTACTTATCTCAAATTTTATTATCATTTACGTTGAGTTTAGGGCTCCACTATTCTTAATCCAGTGGAACAAACTAATGCACCTCTCAAGCTAAAATACTCATGAGCCACTATTATCGTTAGGTGGAATGGACCCATAAAATACCTTGGCCCGACTCACGTGATCTTTAACTTCAAATTATTAATGTCTTATTCATGATTGATTTGGAAAGTACAGAAAAAATTTAAAGCATTTAAAGTATATGACAAAGATCCTAAGGTCATTCTCTAGTGTTAAGACCCTTATTTTTTCCAAAAAAACCCAAATTTCACATTTTAGTCGTAACTCCATTTCCATTACTCTTTTATCCACAAAACTTAGTAACTTTTACCCAAATACTATTATTATCAAAATACTCAGATTTTAAGGCCTAACTCTAAGGTCTTGTACATGCACTAATAACCCTATCTTAAGAGTTACTATTCCCGGGGCTTATAAACCCTAATTTCACAAGTATATCATAACTTTTCCTATAGAGATCAAGCAATTTATAAATTCAATATATATACCCAAAACACTAATATTAATAACATATTCAAATTTCATGGTCAAAATATACCATTTCACACATGTGATAATAACCTTATCGTTTTAGGGTTTTTATTCCCAAATTAGGTCATTTTCACACTTTAATAAACTTAGGACATTCACGACTAATCTAAACACTTTCTATCAATTACTTAGCACATTTTAGATAATATAACTCATTAAAATACCATGATTTCTATATTAAACCCATATTGACCAAAAAGCCCTTACCGATAACATAAGCTCATAGATCTTACATATATTAGTAAAATTATTTCCAAATTATCCATTTATCTCCATGTAACTTACTATACCCATTTCTCACTCATCATACCTTAATAAACCCATATGACAACCATATATCACACTGAGGGTTTCCATACAGAATATTATCACACGATATCGCAAATCCTTAACTTACTTATTTTTCCATCATACAATATAAAATCTCACATCATAGCACTAACAATCATACATTTAATCATATGATAACAATAACATGGAATAACACAAAATTGTGCATAAACACTTACCAATATAAATCTTAGATAAAAACAAGTATCATTATGAGAAAGGCTCCTATCTCTAAGCACGTAAATCCTATCCCTGCCTCTTCTGAAATCTTAGAAAAATCACCTAAGAAACTACAATAAAACACCATTAGGATTAAACCACATAATTGAGGAAATGTTAAGGAAATGGAAGGGTGAAATAATGAAGAAAATCAAACCAAATAAGGTGAGTGTTTTTAAAAACTTTACACAACCAAGTGGGGAGGAACGGTTGGTTGTGCCATGAGGAAGGGTGGAGCAATGGCTGGTTATGTTGTTGCTAGGGAGTGTGCACTAGTGGAAATGGCCAAAGCAAGGGGTGGGTTTTGGTGGATGTGGCCGAAGGTGGAGGGTGTGGTGTGGTTGGTTTGGATAAATGGTGGTGGTGTGGTGTGGTTGTTGTTGTTATAGCCAAGGGAACAAAATGAAGATGGGAGTTGTGATGGTTGGTATCAAAAGGAGGGGGTGAGTTTTGGTTGTTTTGGCCAATGGTTGTGGAGGAGTTTTGGTGAAGTCCACCAGTGGTGAAGGTAGGGTTTCAGTGCATGTCATTGCATGTGCTGGAGGTGCTTCGATGGGGCTATAAATGGTGGTTTGGGGGTTATTTTGGTGACAGCAAGGAGATGAAGAAGAATGAAGAAGGTTATGTGTTGGTGGTCGTGTTTTGACACAAAAATGATAGGAGATGGAGAAAGAGTAGCCCGGTGCATTTAATATGCCAGATATATATATATATATATATATATATATATATATATATATAATATATATATATATATATATATATATATATATATATATATATAGATATATATATATATTACGTGCACGAAGAGAGGGAGAAGTGAATGTTAGGTGATCGAGCATGTTTGTTAATGCAAACCATCAAGTAGAAAAGGAGAGTTGATGGGTGATGGTGAGGGTAGTATGTTGGTCATGGGATGGAAGCATGGTGGGGAGATTTAGTCGGAGAAAAATGAAGGAGTTCACCCAAGCTTAGGAAGAAAAAGGAAAAATAAGTTGGGCTGGTGGGGAAGAAAATGAAAACTAAAAGGAGAAGGAGAAAAGGAAAAAGGAAAAGGGAAAGAAATTAGTTTTGGGTTTAAAATTTAGAATTAGGTTAAGATAATTAAGGTTAGGGTAAAATAGAAATACAATTTTCTTGATATTAGAATTAGGTTACAATATTAATTACTCGAGATTAAGGTTAACTAAAATTTGGGGTATTACATCACTACCTCCTTGAAAGAGACTTTGTCCCCTAAGTTAAAAGTTAAGGTTGGGGAAGAAGAGAACAAGGATGTAAGGATGGTGATCCCAGCTATTAACTCTACTTGGGTTGCTAATATACTACTGGGGAGTACCCCCTTAAAAGAGAGAGAACCCTAAAATCTAACGCACCTGCACCGAAGAGCTCAAGATGCAACTTGCATAAATCCTCCTTAGTCTCCCAGGTGTCCTTCTCTGCTCTATGACAGCTCTAAAGAATCTTCATAAGAGGAACTAATCTCATCCGGGTTTGTTGAATCTTGTTGTCGAGAATTCGCAAATGCCTCTCCTCATAGGATAAAAGGTCGTCGAGCTCAACCTTATTTAGTCAGATCACATGGGATGGATCCGTGACGTACTTCCTCGGTTAGGAGATGTGAAAGATGTTATGAATTTGGGCCAACTTTAATGGAAGTGCCAGGCGATATGCAACCTCTCCAACCATATCTAGAATCTTGTAAGGACTAATGTACCTTGGGATCAGCTTACCCTTCCTTTTAAATCTCTACACCCCTTTGGTGGGTGAAACCCTCAACAAAACTATATCCCTTAACTCAAATCCATCACTATAACACCTCTGATCTATATAGCTCTTTTGGGGACTCTGAGATGCTCTCATCCTGTCCTAGATCAACCAAACCTGTGGAGTCATCTCCTCAATAATCTCTAATCCAAGTACCATAGTCTCGCTGATGTCACTCCAATATAAGGGTATCCGGCACTTACATCCATACAGTACCTCAAAGGGTGTCATCCCTATGGTAGCATGATAACTATTATTGTACGAAAACTCAACCAAGTATAGCCACTCCTCCTAACTACCCCAAAATTCTAAAACATAAGCTCGTTGCATATCCTCAAGTGTCTAAATAGACTGCTTAGTCTGCCCATTCATAATTGGGTGAAAGGCAGTACTCATCCTCAATCTCGTGCCCATAGCCTCCTGCAACTTTGCTCAGAAGAGCAAAAGGAATCTCAAATCCCAATTGAAGACTATATTAGTTGGTGTATCGTGCCTACTCACTACAAAACTCATATAAGCATCGACTAGCTGATCCATACTCCAAGTCGACTTCATCGGCATGAACACTGCTAATTTAGTCAACCTAACGACGATCACCCAGATCGTGTCATATCTTCTATAAGTCGTTGGTATCCCACTCACAAAATCCATCCAAATGTAGTCCCACTTCCATCTCGGAACATCGAAGGGTTGACCTAACCCTATAGGTCTCTAATGCCTGATCTTAACCTTCTAGCAGGCAACACACTTCGCAACTTCTCACTTCATGAGAGGCCAGGATGGAATACATAGTACAGTGATCATCCTCTAAAATTTAGTGCTTCATATCAGTGTAACTCTAAGGTACACACCAATGACCTCTGTATCAAATGCTACCATCCTCATGTATCTAAAATCCCTTAGCTCAATGATCTTAAACCTCTTGCTGAATCCTCTCAAGCTTAACATCCCCAAATAGTCTCGCTCAAATCTTATCAAAAACCATTGGCATAATCATCAAAGCTCACATCTGGACCTCAAGGTCACTATATTGGATCATATCTATCCCAATCTCACCAAGCTCCTCCAACAACCGACTAACCACCATACAAGCACTTAGTGATAGTGAAGTCTTCCTACTCAAAGCATCTACAATGATGTTGGCCTTACTCTCGTGGTAGTTCAACTTGATATCATAGTCCTTCACCAACTTTAACCATCTCCTTCTGAGTGAATATATACTTGAGGCTCTTATGGTTGATGAAAAATCTACATTGAGTCCCATATAGATAATGCCTCTAAATCTTCAATGCTAACATGACGACTACCAACTTTAAATCATGTGTCAAGTAGTTCTGCTCATGTTGTTTAATTGCTGAGAAGAGTACGCCACTACCTTACCATGTTGCATCAATACACAAGCCATCCCATGCTTTAATGCATTGTTGTAGACCTCAAACCTGACTGATCATAATGGCAGAGTTAAAACTTGTGCTATAGTCAACTGCCATTTCAACTCCTAAAATGCTCCCTCACATGCATCATCCCATTGAAATCTAGTTATCTTCTTCAGAAGGTTCGTCAAAGGATGAGCTACCTTCGAGAAGTCCTTAACAAAGCTTATGTAGTATCCGGCCAAACATAGGAAACTACATACCTCAAGGACACTAGTGGGTGCCTTCCACTCAGTTATTACCAAAATCTTTGTTAGATCCACGACTCCTCCTCCTACTGACACCATGTGACCTAAAAATGTATTTTTTCGAAGTGAAAACTCACACTTAAAGAGTTTGGCATACAACTTATGCTCTCTAAGGAGGGACAATATCGTATGTAGGTGACACTCATGCTCCTCTCTACTCTAAGAGTATGCCAAAATTTCATCTATGAAAACTACTACAAACTAATAGAGGAATGACCAAAAAATCCTCTTCATCAAATCCATAAATATGGCAAGTGCATTAGTAAGCCTAAAAGGCATCACTATGAACTCATAGTGCACGTACCGTATCATAAATGCCATCTTCATGATGTTTGTCTTGGCGATGTGTAGTTGATGGTATCTCGACCTTAAGTCAATCTTTGAGAAGATCGAAGCACCACAAAGCTAGTCAAACAAGTCGTCAATCCTCATATGTGAATAACGGTTCTTCACCGTCAACCAATTTAGACCTTAATAATATATAGACAGACGAAGGCTCCCAACCTTCTTCTTTATGAATAAAACGGATGCTCCCCATAGAGACATACTTGGACAAATGTAATTTGTGAGCTAATAAGTCATCCAATTGAGTCTTAAGCTCCCTTAACTCTACTAGTGTTATCTGATAAGGTACCTTCAAAACTGGCTCCTCCCCTGGACCTAACTCAATAGTAAATTCTATCTCACATACCGGTGGTATACCTAGTATCTCCTCTAAAAATACATTAGGAAACTCTCGGGTAACCGAAATATCCTCCAAAGCTGACATGTCCCCCTGCACCAAAGAATATAGTGTATGGGTAGTTACAACATTCGTTATAGACCTAGGAAGTTACAATCTTTGATAGGAAACCCTAGCACCCTAAGGTCCCCGCAACACGACTCGCTCCTGTGAACAATCTATCACTACCATGTATCTCCCCAACATATCCATTCCTAGGATGACATCAAATTCCTGAAATTCTATCTCAACCAAATCTACTAGGAAGTCTACCCCGCCTATCTATAAGGCCATGTCCGAGTAGAACCTAGTGCAATCCAATCTTTCCCCCAAAGGTAACATCACAAATATAGATACAATAGAAGATGAAGATAAGGCAACTCTAGCAATAAGCGCGAACGATACAAACGATAGAGATGCTCACAAATCAAATAATACATAAGTTAGTAATTAGATGATGGAGAACATACCAGTAACCACATCCAACTGTCGATCAGCCTCTACCTTGCTGATGACATTCAGGTGCCCGCCTGGCTATTCTCTCTAGTATCCTCCACGATATCCTCTAGAACCCTAGGTTTGTCCTCCTCCTTGAGGAAATAGGCGAGGCCCCTATGGTCTCCCCTTAGCCTCCCTAGGTTGTCTACTAGATGGGGCAGGTGCCCTCTGCTGCTACTATTATAGCTGGTAGGCCTGTTATTGGTATGCCTGCTACTAAGTTATCAGCTATCCCTACTAGTGAAATTCACTTTGCTGACACTAGTACTCAAAAGACTAGTGGCCCAGCTGACCACATACTCTACAATGAATAGGAGTGTCCTGACAATCTCACCATAGATGATCCCAATCACAGAAATGACACATGAAGCATCTCCATTGACCCAAAAATCTTCTCTAACAGCACGTCTGACCCTAATGTTGAAACTGACCTCTTTGAGGCTGGATTTGACCCCATTGTTGAAACCCTTGAGGTCTGCCTCCATGAAATTGGATTCTGCCTTTAGAACCCTGTGTCTCCGACTTCCTCTTAACCAAAATAGAAGCTTGCTCCTATACTAGAGTAGCGGTGACATATGCTCACTCATGTAACATGGTGAAGTCCTAAAAAGCCACGACACCTATCATCCTCATGATACTAAAATGGAGCCCCTACTCAAACTAATGGATCACCATTGACTCACTAACTACTATACTCAACTAAAACATAAATAGCTCGATAAATCAGGCATGATATTGCCTAATAGTCATGCTCCCCTAAGTCAGCTGCATGAACTTTTTTAGCTTATCTATCTTAAGAATCTTCGGGTAAACTTAGTACAAATCATCACCTTAAAGTTCTCCTTGGACATCGGCGGTTCTTGTGCATGATGACCTACCCACCAAGTGTTGGTGACTCCTCGTAAAAAAAAGAAGAAGTTGCAGTGCTTGCCTTCCGAACAGGTGGGAAACCACATACCTCATACTCCCTATCCATATCCCAAATCCATGTCCTCATCTCATGTATAGATTGGGGGTAATGTCCCGTAACCCTTAGAAGCCAATCCTCTCCTATACCCTCCTAGGGGTAATGTGGATGTGGTGGTGGCAGACATCGGATGAACTTGATGAATGCCTTGAAGATCTCTTCCAAATAACTAATGCAGTTGTTAAGTGTCATGCTGATTTATCCACAAGACAGGAAACACATTAGGAGAAATATTCCTATCTTACTAATACATAATATATATAATCATATTCAAAGGCCATCTAGACTACCCATTTTCAATTCCTCACAAGTTAATTTGGGTTTTTAAAGAATCAAGTTTTTTCTAAAAATGTGAAATAAACTGACAAAATCATATAGGTGATCATTTGAAAACTATATTCTAAAAAACAAAACACGCTAATTAAAATCAAAGCTTTGATACCAACTTGTAACACCCTAAATTTTACTACAGAAAAATTTCATTTTATAATGTAAGCTTATAACCAAAATACTAGGTGTTACCGTCATAATCAGTGTAAGTCTGGCTTACCATACCATCCTCACATCAATCACAAGGCTAAAGATATTAAAATGTGAACTAAGATAAATATAAAACAAAAATTTTATAAATACAAATATGAGTTTGGAAATTTACTTTGAGTACAATGATAAAATATAGACAAAATGGATATCATGGAGCTAAGAGTCCAAAAATATATTTGGGTAAACCATCATTTGGATAACATAATTCATCGCCCAAACCCTTAATACTGGAAAATCACTCCACCCCATACAATACATCATAGGTAGAAAAATCATCCAGCGGGTCCTCAATGACCTATATAAAAGCATTAGGGTTGTCTGGTTGTCGGAATGAACATCATCCATAAAACGGATGGTCAGTATGCTATGTACTGAGTAAGGTGATAATACTTTTGAGTCAGGGATACAGTTAAATACATAAATTCATGGTAGAGAATAAGTACACAAGAGAAACGCATAAAATATCACAAAGTAGGTACTGATCCAGGCCTCTTTATTAGGTATAACAACTTTCAATCTTTTATTTACATTGGGTTAAATAACCCCACTATTCTTAAATGGGTGGAACGGTCTAAAGCACCTCTTAGGGACAACACACCTAAGCCACTATTATTGTCTAGTGGAACAGATCCAACACCTCTCAAAGAAAGATGTTTCTGAGTCACTATTCTTAAATCATTGGAATGGACTCAAGTATCTCTTAGAGACAACACACCCAAGCTACTATTATCATTTGGTGGAACGGACCGAACACCTCGATTTTGACTCACATACTTTTCCATTTTAAGTCATTAATATCTTATCCATGATTTTACATATCTTAAATTGTATTATCCATGATGTTACACCTAAGCCATTAATCGAACAGACTTGTGCATCTCTTAGGGGAAAACGCTCGTGAGCCACTATTATCGTCTGGTGGAACAGACCCATAAAATACCTTAATCCAACTGACATGATATTTCACTTCAAATTATTAAATTCTTATTCATGATTTATCTATAAAGAAAAAAAAACATATTTTAAAGCATGTAAATCACATGAAAAAGATCCTAAGGTCGTTCTCTAAGGTTAAGACCCTTATTTTTCTTAAAAGCCCTAATTTCACATTATATTCATAACTCCATTTCCATTACTCTTTTATCCACCAAAATTATTAACTTTTACCCAAATACTATTATTATCAAAATACTCAGATTTCGAGGCCTAACTCTAAGGTCTTGCACATGTGATAATAACCCTATATTAAGAGTCACTATTTCCGAGGCGCTTATAAACCATAATTTCACAAGTATATCATAACTTTTTTTGTAGGGATCAAGAAATTTTCATATTCAATATACATACCCAAAACACTAATGTTAATAACATATTCAAATTTCATGGTCAAACTAATGTTAATAACAACTATTACTCTCCCCAATCAAAATTATAATATACTTATCCTTTTCCAAAAATATATCTACTCCTCTCCCCCAAGTCCCTAGCTCCCTGCATGATTTTTTTCTGCTGAAAAGCATGTGCATGTCTACTCTTCGCCCCTAAGTCCCTAGGTCTATGCATGATTTTTTTCTGCTGAAAGGCATGTGCATGTCTTCTCCTCTCCCTAATTCCCTTCTTGATATTTCCAAAACAATTATTGCTCTCCCTAATTAAAACTATAAATAGGCTTCCCTTTTTCCAAAAAATGTCTACTCCTCTTCCCTAAGTCCTTGGCTTCCTGTGTGATTTTTTTTGCTGAAAGGAAATTTTGTTCAAAGGCGCACGCCTCTATGCTTCTGCGCCTTAGGCATGCCTCAGCCGCCATACGTGCGCCACACTCACATCGCCTCGCCTAGCACCAAAAAAGCCCCCACCCCCCATCACCTTGCGCCTTAGGCACGCTTTTTCAAACACTATATATATATATATGATTTGGGGTAGGTTCAAGGATGGGGACATTTATCCCATCCTCCCTCCATCCCCACTTCTATCCCCAAACTCATCTCCATCCCCGAAATACCCCCAAATCTGAATGGGGACTCCCCGTCGGGGACTGAAACCGATGGGGATTATTGTCATTCATACAAAGAAGGGAATGTGGGAAACCATCAATAGATTGAATAAGTACCAAGTATAAATTAAAATAAAAAGGTAAAAAATAGAATGGAAATCAAGTGCTAACACAAAATAGTGAAACGGTGGTACAAAAGTGAGATCCACAATGAACAACAGATGAGACACCACGAGTCAAGGAACAATGGAGGAAGAGGAAGGAAGGAAGATTGACAATGTTGAAATGGTGGTGACAAAGAGCTGACGACAATGAGGAGGTGGTGTGAGGAGGGTGACTTAGTGAGAGATTGAGAGAAGGAATGAGGGTTTGTTGCAAGATTGTGATTTTCATTTCCAATTAATGAATGTAAGAATGTCAATGGTCATATGGGCTGGAAGTAGTATGTCTGAGATTGTTGTGTGTTTATTTATTTATTTCCATTTTTAACCTTAAAATATATATTAATAGGTAATTAAAATGAATGGTAAAATAATGATTTTAGATTTGGTAAATGGATGTGGGTATGGTCGCGAATAAAGGAGAAAGGAGGGAAGATCAACGTTGTTGAAGTGGTGATAAGGAGGTGATGACAGTAAGGAGGTGGTGCAAATATGTGAGGAGGGTGACTTAGTGAGAAATTGAGAGAGGGAATGAGGGTTTGTTTCATGATTTTGATTTTTATTTCCAAATAATTAATGTGGCAATGTTGATTGTCGATTATCAATTGGTCTAGAAGTAGTATATCTTAGGTTGTTATATTTTTATTTATTTATGTATTTCCATTTTTAACCTTAAGAAATGTATTAATAGGTAATTCAAATGAAGGGTAAAAAAATAATTTTATATTTGTCAATCAGATATAGATATGGGTGTAGATATGAAGACATGTACGAATTTAGGGACCCTTTAGTATTTGAACCTAAATCCGGTGGATATTTTCTCCCCTCCATGTCTATAATCCACATCCATCCGATGGAAATCCTATAACTCTCAGATAAAATCTATCCAATTCCCATCCCTAATCTCAACTCTTATGAATGGTGTTAATGGTCTTCTATTCATAGCTGTCATGAATCATGACCCTCTACTCTACACTTGAAGAGTCTCCTTCAGGTCATGTACTCATCAGACATGTTTCAACTATAGGTCATCACCATCTTTGTCATTTCCTCCTCCTCGGTTCTTAATCATGCACAATCATCAATCAACCATCCAAACAATTTCTCCTCTTCCACCCGCTTACTTTTTGGTGAAAATAGGCGTTATTTCCATCACAATTAATTTCTTTGATATTGTTACTTTTATCATCATCATCATCATCAATTTTGCTATTATAATAAATTTATTATACTAATGTGTGCTATTATTTTCTTTTATTTTGTACTATTATTATTTTATTACTTAATTATCAATAAAAAATGAATTATTGTAGTAATATATATATATATATATATATATATATATATATATATATATATATGGTCTTAGTTTTGTTTTTGCATCTAGGTATATAGGAATATTGGTAAGATGAGAGAACCGCGGGAAGCAGATATGGACCACCGTGGCTTATGGCTGCAACAGACTTATTAGCCTTTTGGGTATCTTGCTATATTATTTCCTTTTATCCTTTTTGGTGTCTAGCTGTGTCAGGTGAGTATGACCTAGCAGCTGAGTTCATTATTTTGTCATTTGGTGTCATTTCTGTTTCAGGGTTATGAGGCCTAAATATGCTTTGGTTGCATCTGTTAGGATAAATTAGAGTAGAACTAAGAGAGAGAGGTAGAGAATGAAATAGTGAACATTAGGGGAGGGCTCAGGACCTCAAATACCTGGATAGATCCTTGCATCACTATCAAATTATCAATCTAACTCTCTCTCTTTGCTGCCCTAAATTCTCCTCTCTATTATTATGATCTGGTTATTTAGGTGAAAGTTTATTTGTTTTAGGTCCTAACTAATTTGGTATCAAAGCATCTAAGTGACTAGGGAAGATGGCATAGAATAAGTTTTTGATGTACTGGAAGAGAGGATGGGATACATACAAGAGGAATGGCAGAAGGAAATAGATTATTTCAAGGATGATACCCAGCGATTACATAATTTTGAGGGGTGATTGGGTTCCATTAAGAAGATAATAGAGGCAATCTTAAGAAAAGTTTACGGGCTCAGAGAAACAAGGGTTGGAGAATTCACCTTCAACCAACCCAGGGAAGCAGAAATATGATGAAATCAGAGTTTCATCACCATCGGTAGTGGCGCGAGAATTTGGGAGATTAGGAGAGCGACATTCATTGGAATGAATATTGTCTTGCTTGCCAGGTTGAATTTTTTATATTCAGCAGGGTAGACGCATATGGATGGTTGTTTAGGGTAGAGAGATACTTCAACTCGAATCAGTTGATAGAAGTTGAGGAATTGGAATTGGCGGCGGTGGCCATGGAAAGGAAAACTCTAGCTTAGTTTCAATATGCAAAAGAAGGGGAGTTCACTATTTGGAAGAAATTCAGAGGTTATTCTGACATGATTTCATCCCAAACATGAAGGCGCACTCTGTAAAAAATTCCTTGCAATTTGCTAGTCTACCATGGTGGTGGAATACTTGGAGAACTTTGAGTTGTAGGTGGCGCCACTGTAGGTTATTTGCCAGAGTAGATGCTCAAAAGCACTCTTCTCAACTAACTGAAACTTGTTGTATGGGCAGAGGTTAAAATAATGAGACCGAGTGAGATCACGAAGATAATGGACACAACCCAAATGGTGGAGGCCTAAGAAATGGGTGATCTAATTGGGATGACTTGGATCTGACAGCATTGGTGGTTATGGGTCAAAGGTAAGCAACTTGACTTTTTCTACTGGCAGCCCTAAAAAATTTTAATCCACCCCTAACTAGTTTTTCAACGGTCATAATTACACTTCCCCTATACTTGCCTAAGCCTAACCAAACTACTAACCCACATTACTCCATCGCTAAAGACTTGTAGTTGTAGTGCAGCTAGCGAACTCCAAGATACCAACGGTTATTAGAGGCAGAAGAACATTGAAGGAAGAAGGGCTTGTGTTTTCGCTTTGACAAAAAATCCTTGATTGGACTCCTATGTTAAGATCAACTACTGCAAATTTTGATCTCGGTATCCCGGGGGAGAAGGAGAGTTGTCGTACATTGAACCAAAGGAAGTAGCTGATGGATTGAAGGAGCAAATTGAGCTTTCTATGAATTTGGTGGTGGGATTCTCCTCGCTAAAAACAATGAAGTTAAGAGGTAAGAGAAATGGTGAAACAGTTGTGGAATTGATAGATTGTGGAGCAACCCACAATTTTATTACTTAGGAACTTGGTTTGGAAGCTAGGAATTCCACTCTCTAGGATAACAACATATGGAGTGATCATGGGGGACCGGCAATTCAGTTAAAATGGATGATATTTGTGATGTGTTACTCTGTCACTGTAGGAAGTGGAGATTATGGAAGGCTTCTTACCATTGTAATTAGGGAGTGTTGATGTTACACTAGGGATGCACTCGAATCTATGTAGGTAAATTGGAGAACATTGTTTATGAAGTTTAGCATAGGAAGAATCCAGTCACCTTGAGAGGGGAAGTTGAATTATGCAAAATGTAGCTATCGCTTAAATCACTTATGCATATTGTGCACAAAGAAAGTTGGGGCATTTTATTAGTGTTGTGCCTTAATTTTAAAAGAGAGGAGCAAATACACTAGTGGGGTGCCACCAAAGGTACTGGCAATAGTCCAAGGCTTTCCAGATGTGTTAAAAAAGCCTGAGCATCTATCCCTTGACCGTGTGTTGGAACACGAACTTCCTTTTCTGCCATGGGCTAAATCGGTCAGCGTACAACCCTATTGATGCTCACATGTGCAAAAAGATGAGATTTAATGGTTAGTGGGAGAGATGCTAGCTGTGGGAGTGATTAGACCAAGCGATAGCCCTTTTATAGTCTCGTCTTGTTAGGTAAGAAGAATGGTAGCTGGTGATTCTATGTGGACTATAAGGCTCTCAACAACGTCACAGTCTCGAACAAATTCCCAATTCAGGTTATAGGCAAACTATTGGATGTATTGAATGGAGCAGTTGTTTTTCTTTGAAACTGGATTTGAAGTCAGGTTATCACCAAATGAGGGTGAGCTCAAAGGATGTACCCAAAACTGCATTCTGTACTCACGAGGGGCATTATGAGGTCCTAGTAACACCTTTCGACTTAACAAACCTATTGACATTTCAGGCCTTGATGAACAAAGTGTTTAAGCCTTATCTCCCCAACTTCTGTCCTTTGTTTTTGTGATGATAAATTGGTTTACATTTCTGGTATGGACTCATTTTAGTCATTTATAATTGGTGTTTGAAGTGAAAATGGCTTAATGGTGAATGAAAAGAAGTTTATATTTGGACAGTTAGAATTGGAGTACATGGGACACGTTATTTCAGCAACAGGAGTGGCAACTGATCTTTCCAAACTGAAGTGTATGATGGAGTGGCCATTACCTAAAACCTTATGGGAGTTTAGGGGATTTTTAGGATTGATTAGCTATTACGGGAAGTTTTTCCAGCACTACAGACAAATTGCAACCCCTTTAACAACACAATTGAAGAAAGATAGTTTTAATTGGGGTGCAGTAGCACAAGCAGCCTTTGGGAAACTTAAGCAAACCATGATTTCGGTGCCAGTTCTTGGGCTGCTAGATTTTTTGCAGCCATTTGTGGTAGAGACCGATGCCTCGAGCATAGCTGTAGGGTTGTTTTGATTTAACTAGAGCTCCCCATGGCCTATTTTAGTAAGCTTTATAGTTCATTTGGTTTGGGGTGAATGGGGGTTAACAGAGGTGAATCAATTGATTTAGTCTGTTTGGGGATAGATTTTATTAACTTCAATTAGGCGAATTGAGGTTAAAGTTTTACTAGCATTTACCCTAGTTAACCTACCTTGGTTTTCGGCGGTAACGGAGGTGAAGATAAAAACATAAATGAATTTTATACATTCACTTCAATCCAAATTTAAATTTTTAAACATTTACCTCGATTCATCCAAATCCAAACAGACTATTACGCATGAGAGCCCACCTAAAATCATTCTATGAAAGGGGATTGATGGCGGTTTGGTATGATTAGAATTTAATTTGAAGAATAGAGGGAATTGTTTTATAAATTTTTGAGGATCGTAACCTCCAGGCTATGTGAGGACCTAGGACCTCCAGCCAAACTTTACTCTCGATTGCCTCTACTCTTTCCATCGCACTCCTCTATATACTACCCAATTTCCTCGTAACATCCTGTAAAAATAAAGGAAATTAAAATAAAGGATATTCTAAATATAGAATCAATAATTGAAAGAAATAATAGAAGTCGCTGACTCACCATGGCTTAATTTCGCTATATATGACCTTAATTTCCCTCCTGTGTAGCCACCCTTCCTCTCCCCTTTGTTGTGTTCCTTCTTACATACGTGTGTTTAATGAGGGGAATATCAATACTTCCCTCTCAAAGTTTCATATTGTCCTCAAGGTGGAAGTCAGGGAATTGTTCATTGATGCTCTCAAAATTTTCCCATGATGCTTCAAAGGAAGGTAGTTCATTCCACTAAATCAGCACTTCCGACTATCCTTTTTTGTTGTATCTAACCCCATGAACTACTTCTGGCTGTGCTTTCCATTCCAAATCATTAGTGAGGATCTCAAGGATAGGTTGAGCTAGTTACCTTGCTCCCTCTTCAGCATAGAGATGTGAAAGAATGGGTGTATTGATATGGACGTTGGCATGTCCAAGCAGTAAGCCACCTTACTAGGCAATTAAATCGCGGTCACGGTGTCACGGTCTCGGAGCGTCGCGAATGATAAATTGTGTGTCGCAGTCGTCGCAACGTGAATTTTTATTTTTATTTTACCATATACTCTAGTTATTATTTATTAATCATTTGAATACAAATATTCAATAAACAAGTGTTTTATATTATATTAGAAGTATTAAAGTGAGTCATTATATGATAGATTTTCCTAATAACCCTAAATTTACCTTAGAATGAAAAAAGATGTTGAGTTTGTGCCTCAAATCTTACGGTTATGAAAGTCTTTAATGTGAAGTTGAAGTAACCGAAGAGTTTTAATTAGTAGTATTTACTACCATCAATGAAGAGTTTAAAACCCGAGGTTATAGAAGACTTAAATATGAAGCTAAAGTAACCAAAGAATTTATTACTAAATTAATTGGTAGTATTAACTGCCATCAATGGAGAGTTGCAGTTTTTAATCTCCATCAATTAGCAGTTTTTTAGGGTTTTATTTTGAAGACTATATATATGTAGTCTCTAGCCCTTTCTCAAAACATGACTCACAAAATCCATCATAGTTCTACACACATTTGAGAGTTAGAATAATTGAGAGTGATAGATCTCTACAATCCTCTATTCAATTGAGGATTTCTTGTATTCTTTCTCTACATAGTAAAATTATCCTTACTCGTCGTCATCCGTGGACGTAGCCCACATTGGGTGAACCACGTAAAATTGTGTGTTCTTTTATTTTTCGCCTTACAAGTGGTATCAGAGCTTTAGGTTCATGATGTCTACCAAATTCGAGATCGAGAAGTTTGATGGCAAGATCAATTTTAGTATCTGGAGGGTCCAGATAAAAGCAGTGTTGACCTAGAATGGATTAAAGAAGGCTCTAGATGGTAAATCTAAGAAGCCTGAGACTATGATGGATGAGAAATGGGACGAATTGGATGAGAAGGCGCTATCAACAATCCAATTGTCTCTATCTAAGGAGGTTCTTTGTAAGGTTTTTCATGAGACTACTACATCTACCTTATGGCTCAAGCTTGAATCGCTTTATATGACAAAGAGTCTAGCGAACAAGCTTCATCTTAAAGAACGTTTATATACTCTACGTATGGTTGAAGGTACTCCTATTCAATCCCATCTAGATGAATTTAATTCAATTATTATTGATCTTGAGAATCTAGATGTGAAAATTGATGATGAGGATAAAGCTGTTTTATTGGTCATCTCTTTACCATATACCTTTAAACACTTCAAGGAAATTATGTTATATGGTAATTCTGATACGCTCACCTTTGAGGATGTTAAATCCAATTCGCTCTCGAAAGAGAAATTTGATCTTGAAGTTCGTTTTGATGATAAAGCTGAAGGCTTATCTATTGGAGGTAGATCAAATGATCGTGGTAGTAAAAATAAGAAAAAATTACAGTCTAAATCTAGAGGACGTAGTTCCAATGTGACTTGTAGATATTGCAAGAAGTTTGGGCATGAGATTTCTGACAGCTATAAATTGAAAAATAAGAAAGATAAGGAGGATAAAGGAAAACCACCAAAAAATTATAGTAATGCTGAAGCTGATATAGTTGTTGAAAATGATTCTAAGGGTGATGTATTATTGGCTACATTTGATGATAAAAGGAGCCGGTCTGAATGGGTTCTAGATTCTAGTTGTACCTATCATATGTGTCCCAATAGGGATTGGTTCACTACTTATGAGCAGGTTGATCGTGGTGTTGTCTTGATAGGAAATGATACTAGTGCAAGGTTATAGGCATAGGTAGTGCGCAAATCAAGGCCCATAACGGATGTATTAGGAAATTGACCAATGTTAGGCATATTCCTGATTTAAAGCATAATTTGATCTCTTTGGGCACCCTTGAGTCTCTTGGTTGTAGGTATTCAGCTGAAGGTGGAGTTCTAAACGTCTCCAAAGGTGCTCTTGTCCTAATGAAGGGCAACAAATATGGCAATCTCTATATCTTGCAGGGTTCTACAGTTACAGGTTCAGCTTCTGTATCCACATCTATGCCTAATGAAGGCCTCACTCAATGATGGCATATGTGTCTTGGTCATATGAGTGAGAAAGGTATGAATCTTTTGAGCAAGCGTAGTCATCTTGGTAATGGTACGGGAAAGTTAGAGTTTTGTGAGTATTGTATTTTAGGGAAAAAGACAAAGGTCGGATTCTCTACTACAACACACCGTACTAAGGATATTCTAGATTATATCCATTCTGATTTATGGGGACCATCCAAAGTTTCTTTCTTTGGAGGTAGGCGCTATATGATGACTCTAATTGATGACTTCTCTCGAAAGGTTTGGGTTTATTTTCTACGCCAGAAGAATGAAGCATTTCCTACTTTCAAGAAGTGGAAAGCTCTTGTTGAAAACTAGACAGGGAAGAAGGTAAAGAAGCTCAGGATAATGGGTTAGAGTTCGTTGAGACAAATTTTAATGAGTTCTGTTCAGATCATGGTATTGCTAGACATAAGACTTGTTGGGAAGCCTCAACAAAACGGAGTTGCAGAACGCATTAATCAGACTCTACTTAAGAGGGCAAGATATATGCTCTCTAATGCTGGATTGTGAAGCAAACATGAGTTTTGGGCTGAAGCTGTTTCTACAGCTTGTTACATCATCAATAGATCTCCACATACATCTATTGATTTCAGGATTCCAGAGGAAGTTTGTTCAGGTAATCTTGTTGATTACTCTATTCTTAGAGTTTTTGGATGTCCTGCACATATTCATGTTAATCATGGTAAATTAGCTCCTAAAGCTATTAAATGCATTTTCTTAGGCTATGCTTCTGAGTCCAAGGGGTATAGGTTTTGGTGTCCCGACTCTAAAAAAATTATTCTGAGTAGGGATGTAACTTTTAATGAGAATGCATTACTATCTTCTGGAAAAGAATTTACTATTTCCTTGCATGGTATAAGTGATCAATAGGGTACTAGCGAGAAGGTGGAGTTAGAAGTGATGCCCACTAATTCAGATCATAGTGCTCCCTCTTCCTCATCCACACAGTCCAGCAGTGATGTTGTAACACCCCCAAAATTCACTACTGAAAAATTTCTTTAATTAAAAAGGAAATTAGCAGAAGCAGATAAATAAAACGTGAACTTTGGAAGTATTACTGCCACACTTAGTACCAGACCGGTTCACTCATACCGTTCCAGTACCAAGTGCTAAGGCTAAGAAAAAATAAAATACAATTAAAAGAAGTTCAACGTACATAAATCAGAGTAGCGCATCAAATCATTTACAAGAATAAAATCCACCAATGGTGGTTACAGTAACACATAACATTAAAACCAGGAATTTAAAGAGAAAGAGAAAACCCTAACGATACCGGATAACTCCTTACTCTCTTTCCCGTAGCCCACTTGAGTAGCACTTGAAAATACCTGCAAGGGCACTGCCCATTGAATAGGCAGGGGCCCCATAAAGGGAATCCCTTCAGTACTACGGTACTGAGTAACCCTTTAATACAACACTTAAAGACAGGCCCGCATACGGCACATAATGCAAACTACACACATAAATAATGAGAGGTGCATACATAACAATAACATACATAATAATTTATAAGTCACGATCGATACTTTGGGCCTTAAGCCATGTCATAGTGTAAGATCAATATATTCGGCCTTAAGCCATTATTCCGTCATCATTCCATCAATATCATATTTTATATCCATGTGAGTACGAGAACCCCACTATTATAGCCGGTGGACCAGAAGTAAACACACAGGGCAGAACGCCTCTGACCACTATTATTTGCCGGTGGACCGATCTGGCCCCGACTCACATGGTGTTCCACTATAAGTGATTAGTATTTTTCCATAATCTTATTCACATACATAGCTGATTTTATTGAGCTCGGGACCCCCACTATTATTGCCGGTGGACCGAAATACATATAAACTCATCATCCAGGGCACAACACTCCTGGCCACTATTATAACCGGTGGACCGGTACTCGATATCATAATCATCTGGGCCCGGCTCATTAATATTCCACTTTCAATAATAGTATCTTTCCTTTCTTTAATCAGCACATCAATCATATTTATTTACCTCGAACGGGAGATCAATAACCCGGGACACAAAGGTACACCGGTCGTACCAGTGCATATCAGCTACTCAGTACCCTTCAACCACGAACCCAAGGACGCAAAGGTACCCTGGTCGTACTGGTGCATAAAGCTAACTCAGTACCCTACCGACAAGGACACCTAATCCATAAGTATGCATACCCCCTAACTAGGTCCGTAGAGCTAGAAAGAGTAAGATATAGGGCCTGGCTGGGGCACAAAGGCACACCAGCAAATACTAGAATAATCGTGGACTAAACCACGTCCTTAGGGTAGCGACCCCTAAGGAGTCACCATTCCCGATCTCGAGGTCTTTCACTTTAAGTAATAGTGTCTTAATTAAAGTGATCATGAAAAGCACGATAATCAGATACTTATTCACTTTCAATCGTTTCGATATCATTAGTCATTTCTTATTCAGATGGTTATCCAGGATGTCACAGAGAAAACGTTAAGGCCATACTAATTATCAAATACTCTTATTTGGCTACTCAGCATTATTTGAATCATATTATAATGTTCCACAATCTCAAAGACATGTTAGGTACAAATTACTCATTTGCCCTTTACTTATATAATTGTTAAGTATCCATTCCTTACTCGCCAAATTACCATATTACCCTTTAGGTTACATAATTACCAGATTACCCCTTGTCCAATTTAGATTACCAAATTATCCCCTACACTTTTTAGATCACCTTTCACCCCTCTTAATTTCCACACTTATCATATTTCCCATTTGGTTGGTTCGATTGCCAAATCGCCCTTCTCCTTTGTTAAAATTACTAAATTACCCTTGAGTTGGATAAATTACTAAATTACCCTCCTTCCTTATCATGATTACTATTTTGCCCCTTTAGTTGGTTAAATAATTATCACTTTATCCTTTAATTGGCTAAGTCACCAAATTGCCCCTTTAGTTGGATAATTACCAAATTGCCCTTCTCCTTTATCATAGTTACCATTTTACCCCTCTCAATTATTTTAATTGCCTTTTTATCCTTTTTAACTATCATAAATCCTAAATTACTCTTCTTCATAATTACCAATATTAATTTACCCTTCTTCATAATCATAATTATCAATTTACCCATCTCCATATTTATAATTACTGTATTACCCTTCTTCATTATTAAGATTACCATAATGCCCTTTAATTGGTGAATTTACCAAATTACCCTTCTCTAGTATCATACTTATCCAATCGCCCTTCTACAATCATAATTTAATTGCTAAATTATCATTCGCCGTTATCATAATTACCAAGTTACCCCTTACTCCCAAGTTTACCTAATATCCTTTTATTTACAAAATTACCCTTCTACTCCTTACTTCCAAATTACCATAATATCCTTTTATTTAGGAAAATTACCATCATACCCCTTTTACTTGTAAAATTACCATAACACCCCTTTTACTTTACAACTTACTATCTTACCCTTTTACATCCAAAAATTACCATTTTTATCTTTCCTTACAAAATTACCATTTTGCCCTTCTTTTCCAAAATTACCATATTACCCCTTTACTTATAAATTACCATTTCGCCATTCACTTATACAATTACCATATTACCACTTACTTATGAAATTACTATTTTGCCCCTCTACTTCCAAAATTTGCCATAATGCCCATTTACTTGAAAAATTACCATAATGCCCTCCTTCATCCAAAATTACTATTTTACCCCTACTTCCAAAATTACCATTCTTAACACTTACTTATAAAATTACTATATTGCCCCTTGACTCCAAAATTAGCGCTTTACCCTTTTCTCCAAAAATTACCATAATACCCCTTTACTTATAAAATTATCATTTGGCCATTTAATCATAAAATTACCATATTATTCTTTTATCTCAAAAATTACCATCATACCCTTCTTTCTCACAACTTACAATTTTATCCTTTTACTTATAAATTATCATTTCACCCCTTTCTTTTGAAATTACCAAAATACCCTTTTGCTTACAAAATTACCAAAATACCCTTGTTGCTTACAAAATTACCAAAATACCCTTTTTGCTTACAAAATTACCAAAATACCCTTGTTGCTTACAAAATTACCAAAATACCCTTTTCACTTATAAATTTTCCACTCAACCCCTTTATTCACCATTTTTATGAATTTACCAACACTACATAAAATAATGATATTAGTACTTCATTCTTATCATCTAAGTCCACCAACTTGTCATTATTCAACACAATACTCATTAGCAACTACATACATTAGATCACATACTTCATAAGCATAATTACTAAAATACCCTTAGACAATAATATTACTCATGCATTAGCAACATAATACATCATAAACAAGCATTTAATATTTCCATCAATAATCAAACTTCTTCCTTAATTATCGTACCTACACATGGCACAAAGGTTATCATACTTTTCATTTTTATCAAGCAATATAAGCAACCATATATATATGTCATGCTAAGCACACAAACCATGCATAAAATCATACTAAATCCCTAATGTGCTAGCATACGTTTTTCCATGTATTTAAGGGAGGATTAACAGTTACCTTAATCCCGCAATTATCAAATCTTACCGGTATCCCAGTTAAAGATTCAAACTTTAATTATCAACTCAACACCTAAAAATAATATCCATCATATTTGTTAGAAATAAGAATCCAAGCATAAAACTTTATAAAATTTAATTAATACAACACTTAACATGAAATACTATTATACCTTAAAAATTAGCCAAATAAATTTGCAAAATAAAGGGGGAGCTCACGCTGCATGAACAGCGTGAGTCTCATGCAAAATCATGGGGAGAAAAGGGCTCAAAGAGGGTGAAGGAAGAAAAATAAGCCATTTTCAGGTTGGGGTCTTTGGGCTAGAAAAGAGGGTAGGTAGGGGAGGTTTCAAGGCAAGGGAATGGTGCAGAAGTGAAGAGGGGGTGTAGGTGGAGGCTAAGGGTGGTTTCACGGCGGCATAGGGAGGCAGAGACGGCGGCGGCAAGGCGGCAAAGTTGGCTGCCGAGAAGGGTCGAGGTGGAGGGGTTGTGAAGGAAGGAAAAGGAGAGGGAAAAATGGAGGGGGTTCAAGAGCTGTTTTCGGCCAACTAAGGCATGGCGGTGGTAGAGGGGGGTGCAGGGTGTCGAACGGTGGGTTGGGTGGTGGCAGAGGTGGCCGGACGGTGGCGGAAATGGCGGTTGCAGGTGGCTCGGTGGTAAGGGGAAAAATGGGGAGAAAAAGAAAAGGGGTGGAGAAGGGAGGAAGTGTAGGGCTCGAGGGGCGGCGTGGTGGTGCAGGGTGGTAGTAGGTGGTGGCAGAAGGCGGCATAGGGGTTGGGCTTGGTGGCTCAAGCGGCGGCGGGCGGCGGTGATAAAAAAAACTAGGTAAGAAAATGGAGAAGGAGGAAGGAGAGAGGAGGGAGCTCGGGGAAAGGAGAAAGCTCGAAAATGAGGGGAATGAAGGGCTGGAGAGATGGAGAAAAATAATAGGGAGAAGAGAGGGGGAGCAGGCGGCCGATCGGTGCTGCAATGTGGTGGCAGGGGAAAGAGAGGGAAGAAGAAGGAAATGGGGGAGCATGCAAGGTGTGGTCCAAGAGCCGGTTTGGCTCGAAAAAGGAAAGAAAATGACGGGGGAAGAGAGAGAGGGAGAGGGAGGTAGGTGGCGGCAGTTGCAGGGCAGCTCGGTGGTGGCAGACATGGGGGCGCTGGTCAGGCGTGGGAGAAGAAGAGAGGAGAAGAAGAAAGGGATGGCGGGTGGACCGGCGTAGGAAAAGAAAATAAGGCAAGTCGGCCGGTCCAGGGGGAAAAAAGGAGGGACGAGCCAGGTGTGCTAGGTGTGCCGCGCAAGGTGGAGAAGGGGAGGACGGGCCTGTGGCCCAACGCGCAAGGAGGGTTGGTCAGGCCAGGCCAGGAGCCTGGCGGCCCAAAGCTAGGAAGAAGGAAAAAAAAGAAATAGGGGAAAGGAGAAAGAAAAGAAAAGGTAGGAAAAGGAAATTGGGAAAAATGGAAAAATTGAAAATAATTAAAATTATAAAATAATAGGATGTAATATTTTTGATAATAAGTTTATTTAATAATTTAATTTAATATAATTAAATATATGGGCTTAAAAAGGATAATTATAGTAAAATACTAGTTTGAAAATTATTTAAATAAAATAATATGATAAATAGAAAAATATTTAATTTTATTTTATTAAATGCTCTTATCCAAATTTACATACTCTAAAATCTATAAAATAATTAAAATAAATAATTTTAAAAGCAAATATTATTTCAGATAAAGGTTATTTAGTAAAATATAGGTTTTCAAAATTTTTGGGGGATTACAGATGTCAATGGTATTGACCATCTAGCTCATACCACTAGTCCCATCCAGCAGCAGCAGGTGAATGGTTATTCTATTGCTCGTGATAGGCCAAAGAGAAATATTCGAAGGCCCACTAGATATGCATATGGAGATGATGATGGCTTGATTGCTTATGCTCTAGCGGTTTCTGAAGAGATTATCGAAGGTGTAGAACCTTCTTCTTATACTGAGGCCATATCCAGCCCTGATTCTTCTAAGTGGCTAGTTGCCATGAATGAAGAAATTGAGAGTTTGCATAAGAATGGCACTTGGGAGTTAGTTGAGTTACCTAAGGGTCGAAGAGCATTGAGCTGCAAATGGATCTTTAAACGGAAGGAAGGCATACCTAGGGCTGAAGATGCTAGATGGAAGGCACGCCTCGTTGTTAGAGGTTTTAGTCAGAAGGAAGGTATTGACTTTAATGAGGTATTCTCACCAGTGTTTCGTCATACCTCCATTCGAGTTCTCCTTGCTTTTGTTGCTCTATTTGATCTTGAGTTAGAGCAGTTAGATGTCAAGACAGCTTTCCTCCATGGAGAGTTAGAAGAGGAGATTTATATGCATCAACCTAAAGGTTTTGTTGCTTCTGATAAGGAGAATTATGTCTGTCGGTTGAAGAGGTCCTTGTATGGTTTAAAGAAAGCTCCAAGACAATGGTATATGAGGTTTGACTCTTTTATGATTGGGCAAGGCTACACAAGAAGCAAGTTTGATAGTTGTGTTTATTTTAAAGAGTTTGAAGGTGGCTCCTTTGTTTATCTATTGCTTTATGTTGATGATATGTTGATTGCTTCCAAGGATAAGTCCTTAATCAATAGGTTGAAATCACAACTTAACTAGGAGTTTGAGATGAAAGATCTTGGTGCAGCTAAGAAGATTCTCGACATGGAGATTATCAGAGATCGAAAGGCTAGGAAGTTATTTCTTTCACAGTAGAAGTATATTAAGAAGGTGTTAGACAGGTTCAATATGGGTAGTTGTAAACCTGTGTCTACACCTCTAGTTGCTCACTTCAGACTATCATCAAAGCTTTGTCCAGATTCTAAGGAAGAGAAGGAGCTAATGTCTAGCACTCCCTATTCTAGTGCAGTTGGTAGTTTGATGTACGCTATGGTCTGCACTAGACCTGATCTAGCTTATGCTGTGAGTATGGTGAGCCAGTTTATGGACAACCCTGGTAAGGGTCATTGGAATGCAATCAAGTGGATTTTGTGTTATATGAAGGGTTCCTCTGATATTGGTTTGGTGTTCGATAGGAATAGAGTACAAACCACTGATATTGTTGGCTTTGTTGATTCTGATTATGTTGCTAACTTGGATAAACGTAGGTCTATTTCTGGTTATATCTTCACACCATCTTCCGGTGCTATTAGTTGGAAAGCATTATTGTAATCTATTGCTGCCTTATTTACTATAGAAGTAGAATATGGTGCATCTACTGAAGGTGTGAAGGAGGCCATTTGGTTGCGAGGTCTCATTCTTGAGCTTAGTGTTGCAAAAGGTACTACTGTTGTGTTCTCAGATAGTCAGAGTGCTATTTGTTTAACCAAGAACGATTCTTATCATTCGAAGACCAAACATATTGATGTCAGGTTCCATTTTATCAAAGACATTATTGCTGTAGGAGATGTCGTGGTGAAGAAAGTTCACACATTGGATAATCCTGCAGACATGCTTACGAAGCCACTACCTACTGCTAAGTTCAAGCATTGCTTAGACTTAATTGGTACTTGCAGCATATGATTACCTTTCGAGGTTTATGATGACGATGAGTATTGTGGATTTGAGCCAAGGTGGATATTATTGAGTTTGTGCCTCAAATCTTACTATTATAAAAGTCTTTAATGTGAATTTGAATTAACCGAAGAGTTTTAATTAGTAGTATTTACTACCATCAATGAAAAGTTTAAAACCCGAAGTTATAGAAGACTTAAATATGAAGCTAAAGTAACCGAAGAATTTATTACTAAATTAATTGATAGTATTAACTGCCATCAATGGAGAGTTATAGTTTTTAATCTCTATCAATTAGCAGTTTTAAGTGTTTTATTTTGAAGACTATATATATGTAGTCTCTAGCCCTTTCTCAAAACATGACTCACAATATCCATCATAGTTCTACACACATTTGAGAGTTAGAATAATTGAGAGTGATAGATCTCTACAATCCTCTATTCAATTGAGGATTTCTTGTATTCTTTCTCTACATAGTAAAATTATCCTTACTCCTCGTCATCCGTGGACGTAGCCCACATTGGGTGAACCACGTAAAATTGTGAGTTCTTTTATTTTTCACCTTACAAAAGACATGTTATTTTATAGTAAATGTGAAGATAATAAATAGTAATATTTTGTTATAATTCAATAGTAACTTGGTCCAAGATATATATAGTAAATGAATAATTTTTTTTATCATGCATGCTTTTTTTGGTAGATTTAAAAATTCTCAATAAATTGCTGATGTATCGGCGATTTATCCCATTTTATTGGTGATATTTTTCGATTTATCGATGATACCAATTTACTGGCGATTTATCGACTGATAAATGTGAAAATTTAAAACCGTAGCGCATCAGTAATTTTATATTGTGGTCGACCCAAAAATCATTAAATAGCGGCCGCTACGCTATAGTGGGAACCCTATTTAATTGTATACACGCTACTCACTCTTGATTTCACTTGATAGGGACCAAAATATTACGGTGAGAGCTTCTCATTGCTCCTTTCGGCCAGTAACTTCTGTCTATACGGTTGAAGTTTTACGTATACTCACTCTCCTATTGCTTGCTCAATGTCACGCCGCCTCTTATCTGCTATGGCCTTCATCCTCTATTGGGACTTTCCCAAGTGGAGCTTAAGTTCTTCCATAATCAAATCTCGAGCCCTAAGTTCCTCATCTATAGCTGCCACTGAAGCAATTCCTCCCTCATACCTGATCAGAGGAGGGGGTGCTCTTTTATATACTGCTGTGAAAGGTGTAGTGTGAATAGCGGTATGGTACGACATGTTGTACCAGTATTCTGCCTATGGAACCCATCTCACCTAGTGCTTGGGTTTCTCCCTTGCAAAACACCAAAGGTATGATTCAATAGTTTTATTCACCACCTCAGATTGTCCATCTGCCTGGGGGTGGTAGGCCGAACTCTGTTTAAGCATAGTCCCCTACAACTTGAACATTTCTGCCAAAAAGTGGCTAATAAAAACCTTATCCTTGTCTGAAACAATTGAACGGGGAATCCCATGGGGGCGAATTACTTCTTTGACAAATATGGCAGCTTCGTTTATAGCTGTGAAGGGATGCCTTAGGGGAATGAAATGAGTATATTTGCTGAGGTGATCCACCGCAACTAACAAACAGTTATACCCTTCTGACTTAAGCAGCTCTTTAATTAAGTCCATTACAATGTCCTCCCAAATTTGCTCAGGAATGGGAAGAGGCTGCAACAACCCCGTTGGAGATAGGTTAGATGATTTATTTTGTTGGCAAACAGTACACTTAGCTACATACTGCTGAATTTGCTTCTTCATGCCAAGCCAATAGGCCTCCCAAGCAATGCGCTGGTAATTCTTGAGTACCCCTGAGTGTCCTCTAATTTTTCCCCTATGAAATTCTGCCAAAATTAGGGAAATATACCTGGATCCTACTGGTAAAGCTAGCTTGCCTTTAAAGAATAAATGCCCCTGGTGTAGATTGAAGGGCTCTGTGTTTTATGGCTTCTATATTAGGTTTCTCTTCACTGGTCCCAAATGGGGGCCTTATCCACTTATGCTTTTAGCTCCTCCTAGACCTCCAACCATGTCACAGTCATTGCCAGCACCGAACCACTACCTTCCATCCTTGATAAGGCATATGCTGCCTTGTTAGTATGCCCTGTCTGGTACTCAATATCAAACCGATAACTCTAAATTTTTGCAATCCATTTCTACTGCCTTTCTGGTAGTAATCTTTGCTCTAAGAGATATTTAAGACTCCTTTGATCTGTTCGAATCAGGAACCTTCTCCCCAAGAGGTAATGTCTCCATTTTTGAATAGATAACACTATGACTATTAATTCCCATTCATAAACCGATTTAAGGTGTGCTCTTTGGCCCAGGACTTGGTTGCGATAAGCACTAGGTTGCTGGTTCTGTATTAGGACAACACCTATTCCCACCACTAAAGCATTTTTCTCCATGACAAATATCTTGGAAAAATCTGGAGGAGCCAACACGGGAACTGAAGTCATAGCTGATTTTAGTGCTTCAAATGCTTGTTGGGCTTGGGAGATCCAACCAAAATTATCTTTCTTTAATTGGTCCGTTAGTGGGGCTGCCATTTGACTATATCCACGGACAAACTTTTAGTAATACCCAGTAAGTCCCAGAAACCCTCTTAGTTCTCTAAGATTCTTTAGAACGGGCCAATCCACCATTACCTTCACCTTCCTAGGGTATGCAGCCACACCTTTAGCAGAAGTTATATGGCCAAGGTATTCTAACTCTGTTTGTCCAAAAATGCACATTTTCCCATTTACAAACAACTCATGTCTCCTCACCACTTCAAATACCATTCTTAAATGCTGCTCTTCTTTGGTAAAGGGCAGACTGAACACTATTATATCTTTTAAAAAAAACTAGCACAAACCTCCTTAAATATGATTTAAATACCTAGTTCATTAGGCCTTGAAAGGTTGCTAGAGCATTAGTCAGCCCAAATGGCATTACTCGAAACTCATAATGGCCTTCATGGGTTTGGAATGCAGTCTTGGGCACATCCGCTGGGTTTACTTGAATCTGATGATACCTTGAGTGGAGGTCTAGCTTGAAAAGACCACTGCCCCCCATGAAGTTCATCTAGCAATTCATCTATCAATGGTATTGGGAATTTGTATGGGATAGTCACCTTGTTTAATGCCCTGTAATCTATGCAGAACCACCATCCCCCATCCTTCTTTCTCACTAATAACACCAGACTAGAGAAAGGAATTCTACTCGGCCTAATTATTCCTGTTGCCAGTATTTCTCTTACCAATTTCTCAATTTCATTTTTCTGATCATGGGGATGTCTAAAGGGTCGAAAAATCACCGGAGTTGTCCCCTGCTGTAGATTGATCTAGTGATCCAGCTCATGTTCAAGGGGCAAGCCTGTGGGCTTGGCCAAGAGGTCAGAAAACTCTTGGACCAACTCTGATATTGCTGCTGGAGCAACGAGTTGCTCCTTCCTTCCCTCCTCTATAATTCTAGTGGAGCAACATTCCAGTAAAACTACATGTTTCTCCTTAGTCATGGTTCGCAACATGGACTTGAGAGATACTTGGGCAAAACATAGGCGAGGTTCCCCTCTTAGAGTCACTAAGGTCGACCCCATAGAAAATCTCATTGCCAATGCCTTCCAATTGACCTCCATCATTCACAACGTCTCAAGCCATTGCATCCCTAGAATAATTTATGCACTGCCCAATTCCAGTGGTAAGAAATCTTCTACAACTTCCACTTCCTGCAGCTGTACCCTAACATTCTTGCAGACCCCATTAGTCGTAATGGACTTCCCTGTTCCCAGCAATACACCATAAGGTGTTGTAGGAGAGAGGGGTAGGGGAAGCTTCTTCACCACCTCCCTGGAGATAAAATTGTGGGTGGCTCCACAATCAATCAGGACAACCACCTTCTCTTCCTTGATTTGCCCATGGAGCTTCATCGTGTGGGGGGTACTGATTCCCACCACCAAATTTAAGGACAGCTCCACTAAGCCTTCCTCCCTCCCTGTTTGCTCTTCTTCGACTTCCAACTCCTGCCCAGCTACCACTTCTTGCTCCATTTTGTCTTTTGCCTCCACTAGGAGCACCTGGAGTAGTTAATTTCGACACACATGGTCGGGAGTGAATCGCTCCTCACACTTGAATCATAGTACCTTTTCCCTTCATCACTGCAACTCTTCATCGCTAAGTATGCGAGTGCTGGAAGGCTTTCAAACTGCTGTTTTTGCATTCTATTTTGCAGGGGCTGCCCAGCTCCCATAAGTCCAGTGGGCCTTCCTCCAATGTGGATTGGTGTTGTATAGTTACCTGGGCTCCTTGCTACTCGTGCCCGATTTCCCCAGCCCCCAATTCTAGCCCGGTTATTTTCCCACACCTGGTTCTTATCTTCCACCATTTTCGCAACCTCCATGAGCTCAATCAGCCCCTTCAGTCACATCATTCAAACTTCCACTCTGATCTGAGGCTGTAATCTATTGAGGAAGGTGATTTCTAAAATTTGTCTAGTCAACTGTCCTTGTAGAGGAGAGTCGAGCAATTCGAACTGCTCGATATAAGCTTTCATTGTCTCCGTTTGTCTCACTGCCAGGAATTTTTCACACAGAGAACCCTCCGGGTGTGATCTAAATCAGGTCAGCAAAGCTTCTGTGAACCCAGGCCAGGAGTCAAAGCAGCGACTATCTTCTGTATACTGGAATCAGGCTAGAGCCTTACCTTCCATGGCCATAGCCACCGCCTCTAGCCTCTCTGCCTCACATACTTGGTTCAATGTAAGGTACCGCTCCATTTTAAAAATCCAGCCATCGGGGTCCAGACCATCAAAAATGGGAAACTCAAGCTGGCAGGGGTGTTCGGTTCTCCATCCTTGGCTTCTGAATGCTGGAGGCCATGTCTGAAGCTCGAGGAGCTTCATTTTCCTTGACCCCTTTTGCTTCCTTGCATCCCTGATGGAAGAGTTCGAGCCTCTTGGTTTCAGGTATTGATCTAATTTCCCTGCTATATCTCACATCAATTTTTCAATGGAATCTATCCTCTCCGCCAATTTCACTCTTGCTTCGAGCTTCTCTCCTGTCGATTCCCCATTCTTCCTGCATCTTCACAAATTTTTCTTCCAGCATTTCCACCTTGCTAGGAGGCATGCTTGTTGTTTGTTTTGGGAATTTAACCCTTTCTCCAATACCAGATTGGTATGATTAGAGTTTAATTTGAAGAACGTAGGGAATTGTTTGATAAATTTTTGAGGATTATAACTTCCAGGCTATGTGAGGACCTGGGACCTCCTACCAGACTTTACTCTCCACTGTCTCTACTCTTTCCCTCCCGCTCCTCTATATACTACCCGATTTCCCTCCCATTACCAACGCGTAACAGTCTGTAAAAATAAAGGAAATTAAGAAAAAAGGATATTCTAAATACAGACTTGATAACTAAAAGAAATAACATAATTGGCTGACTCAGCATGGCTTTATTCCACTGTATATGACCTTAATTTCCCTCCTGTGCAGCCACCCTTCCTCTCCCCTTTGCCGTGTTCCTTCTTCCATACGTGTGTTTAATGAGGTGCTTATTACGGTGGTACTTGTGGTGCAGAGATGGAGACACTACTTGATGGGGCAGTGGTTCAAGGTGAGAACAGGTCTGCCAACGTTGAATTTCTTATTAGAGCATCGGGTAATTTATGAGAAACATATAAAGTGGATATCGAAGCTATGCAGCTATAATTTTGAGATTGAGTATAATCCAGAAGATGAGAATAAGGCAGTGGATGCTTTTTGTCAGGCGGAGTTAGCTTCATTATCCGGTTTCACAATGGCTTAGGTGGAAAGTTGGAGCAACCTTCAATCCTAAATATCATCCAATCCATTGTTTGGACCTATCACAGAGAAACTACAACAAGTTTAGGAGGAGGTGCCGGGATATAGCCTACTATAGGGGAAGTTGCTATACTAAGACTGGTGGTGCTATCTTCCAAATCCACCTTCATTCCAAGTTTACTGGCTGATTTCCATGCCTCAGGTGGACACTCCGGAGTTTGAGGACATATAGGAGACTGGCTAGGGAGGTTTAGTGGGTTGGGATGAAGAGGGATGTGCGAGTGTTTGTGGCCATTTGTACAATCTGCCAGCAAAATACATATCAAGCTTTGAGACCTGCGGGATTGTTCCAGCCATTACCTGTGCTGCAGTGGATATGGGATTATATGTCTTGATTTTATTGAGGGTTTGCCCGACTCACAGGGGTATAATTGCATTATGGTGGTGGTTGGTCGGTTGACAAAATATGCACACTTAATTCCCTTGAAGCACCCCTTCAATGCATAGATAGTGGCTGCTATATTTGTTAGGAGGTGGTATGTCTCCATGGGGTGCCGAAATTGATGTTATCAGATAGAGACTGTTTTTCAGTAATTTCTAGAAGGAGATCTTTAATATGCAAGGCACCCCTTTGTTATAGCTTGTGTACCAGCCACAAATGGACAGGCAAACTGATTTGGTGAACCGAATGTAGAGATTTATTTGTGCTATTTTTCCGGAGACAAACCAAGACAGTGTCTGAAGTGGATTTCTTGGGCGGAGTATTGGTATAAAAATTCTTTCCATTCAGCCATACAGACCACCCCTTTCAAGGCTTTGTATGGCAGTGTCCCTCCCCTGCTGTTGCACCATGAATCAGGGCACACACCCATTCAATGCAGTGGAACAAGAGTTGCATGTCAGGGCCAACTGTTTTGGCCGAATTGAAGCAACACCTACTAAGGGCTCAATCTTGAATGAAGAGTCAAGTAGATAAGAATAGAAGAGAGCAGAAACTGAAGGTAGGCAGCTGGAAACCTTATCGACACGTTAGCAAAATGCTTGAATAATAATTTTGCCACCTTGTTACTTTGGTCCTTATCAAATTGAGGCAAAGGTTGAGCAGCTTGCTTATAGGCTGAAGATACCCATATTTGTCGCTATTCATCTAGTCTCCCATGTTTCAATGCTTAAGCCAGCACCAGTGGTAGACCAGCCCGCACAACCCTTGACTCCGGTACTTACTCTGAAGACCTTGATTGGTTGGTAGAACCAAAGTCCATGCTTGACTGAGGTACAGTTCGCGAGGCATACTGGAGGCATTAATTAAGTGGAGGGGGCTACCTGATTTTCAAGCTTCCTGGGAGGAATTTGACCAGGTCAGGCGGCAATTTCCTACATTTCACCTTGAGGGCAAGGTGAAAAACTGAAGGGTGGTGATGATAGGCCAATGATCAAATACAATTGTTTTTGGAGGAGCAAGGGTCGTCGGTAAGACGAGAGAACCATGGGAAGCACATTAATGGACCGCCATGGCCTATGGCTGCAACGAACTTTTTAGCCTTTTGGGTATCTTTCTATATTATTTCCTTTTCCCCTCTTTGGTGTCTAGTTGCGTCAGGTGAGTATGAACTGGCAGCTAAGTCTGTTATTGTTGATTTGGTGTCATTTCTGTTTCAGGGGTATGGGCCCTAGGTATGCTTTGGTTGAGTTTGTTAGTATAAATCAGGATATGAAACACACACACACACAAAGAGAGAGAGAGAGAGAGAGAGAGAGAGAATGAATTGGTGAATATAGGAGGGACCTCGAATTTCCCGATAGATCCTTGTGTCACTATCAGGTTATCAATCTCTCTCTCTTTCTTTACTGCCCTAAATTCTCCTTTCTAATATAGTGATCTGATTATTTGGGTGCAAGGTATTGATCCGTTTCAGATCCTAACACATTCTTGCCATTACTGTCATCATTCTCCCTCTTAATTTCTCGTATCAGGCAATCGAGTTTGGTGGTATCTCTTAGCTATTATACTTTTAGTTTGTAAATGCTTCAGGACCAAACCAATTATTGGTACTCATATTTTGTTCCTTATCACGATGATAATGATGAGCAGGTTATGTCGATTAGATTGAACCTCTTTGATCTTAAACCTCCGCCTTTATGAATAGCTGAACCACCTACGTCCAAAAACGTAGCCCGCAATGGAGGAGGTAGTGTAATATCTCTTAACATCATTTTTGTTATTTTATTTATTTCTTATTAGTTACTACTTGCTTTAGGTTCAAGACAAACGACTAAGAATGAACCCATCTGAACAATGCACTGATAAGCAATTTTGTTATGCCATTTTTATAATTTGATTAATTTATTATTGGTAGATCTTTATTTTACCCTTGCACATGTATAAATAGCATGAGCGTGTTATTGTCTTTGAAGATTTAAAATCTTCTTGATGATATATTAGATGTGTCCTTGTGTGGGAAGAGTTGTATTCTTATATTAGAATTTACATTTATTTTAAAAAATATATTTTTATCATAAAAAATGTGTATTCTTATCCTGAAAGTTATGTCATCGTGTCTCGAAAAATACATTATAGGTATGAAGAATTTATATTCTTGTATTGAAATGGATATTGTAGTACCAGAGGTTCATGTATATTTTTTGGTCGCTTGTTTTTCTCTTCGTCGCTTGTATAAATAAAGCATGTATATTATTGTCTATTTGTGTAACACTTTTATTTTTTAAAACTAATTTATTTGAAAAATAAGAAAAAATATTGGTAGAAGATAAATATAATGTAGGTATTATTGTCACAACTAGTGTAAGTAGTTACTATTGTTCTACTTGTATTAGTTGATAATATTAGATAAAATAAGAAAATATATCAAATTTTATTATTAATTAAAAAAAACATAAAAATGTCTAATAAACTAAGCAAAATCAATTGAATATAAAACCGAAATAAAACTGTTAATATAAGTAGTCATTAGCGGTAAATAAGATTGAAAATCACAAGCACTTATTCTTCTCTAATATATATGGGATCTACATCTTTAATATGTTCAAGCTTTATTTACACTAGCTTATTTACTTACTATATATATTATAGATTATCAAAATTTTCATTTCAAAACATGTAACAAGTTAACTAGAGGATTAATTAACACATAAATACAATAAAATATACATATGTGCACGCGCGTAGATATACACACAATTATGTAAGAAAATTAAATGGGAATAAATAAAACATTTGATTTTAAATCATTACTTTAGTTGATCATAACTTTTAATTATTTAAGTGGGTAAATCGATTAGGGGGTTGTTTAGGAAAACAAAATTTAAAAATATACCAACAATCATAGGAGAATTAGAAATCACATCTAAGTCATCCTAGTAGATATAGTCAAAGGGGAATAATAAAATTTTAAAGACCTATAACCTTGGTCATCATGCCTCTTAAGTATGCACACTCTCTAGTAGGGTTCAGAGAAGTTTATAAAATAGATAAGGAGAATTAATTAGACACAACTGACAAATAATAAATAATATTTATAATAGAAAAAGAAAAATTAATGCCGATCTTTAATTTTAGGAGACCAACCATAAAGGACCCAAAGCCTACTTGTTACACTTAAAGTATTAATGTCATATTGAGATGATCACATAATGTACATAAGTAACTATTTTTTATTAATTATTTTTTTTATGATCCATTTTCTAAACATAGAAACTTTTCTAAATAGAAAACTCTCTAAAAATGTAATATTTCAAAAATAGAAAGATTAAACTAGAATAACTAACTTTTTAAATCCAATTCAAATTTTTAATCAAAATCTCAAAACCACATGCATATTAAAAGATCAAGCTTATTCAACCTTTGTCAAGAATTAATACTTGGTGTCAACATAACCACAAAAGTTTTAGTATTGATCAAAACCAATATAACATACCAAAATTTTAATTTTTTAAGCTATGCTAATTTTTTTATATTTGACCAATTACCACTATAATAATGTATGTTTTTCGTACATAATTCAAAATGAAAAAACAATAATTTTTATGAAAACTAGACTTCTAGGGCTTTTATTTGATATGTAATATGATGTACAAACTCTCATTATTGAATTCTATGTGAATTTTGTAAAATAGTGTAAAGTTGTAGTTAAATCAAATCTACCATAAACTTAACGTAAAATCATATATCATTAGGTTAATTATACTACATACCATGATGCATAAAATATATATAATAAATAAAAATTATACTTTATAGATATCATATTTGACCCATATAATACATGTTTTTAAGTTTAATAAAATAATGTGAATGAATGTAAAATTCTTGGATATAGAATATAAGGTTTTCAAGTCTAAAGAATGATTTTATGACACTAAAATGACTTGAGGAGTTGATGATATTTAAAGAATAATGATTCCTTAAACTCAAACGAAGAAGAAGAAAAATAAAAATTGGATCTTAAATCTATAAATTTGAAGATAGTTTAATATTTTGATGAATTAATTGAAGTCTTGATGAATTGATTGAAGATGTAAACAACGTTAGTGGGATATATATAGAATATATGCTAACCACGAGGAAAAGAAAAAATGTAGGTTTGGTTATTAAGGTTTAATATGGGCTTATATGGGTTTTTAGAAGTGAAAGATATAATAAAATCATACAAGTAAGATATCACCATTATTGATTGATATATTTCTCTAATTTTTGCTTAGATGTTAGGAAAATCCAAAAGATTAAAGTTGTAGATATTAAATTTAGTTTTCTAACGCAAAAAGAATCATCTAATTTCGTTATCAGCCGAAATGTTATGGCTAACTTACTGAATGTTGGTATGTTTATCTACAAATTTGCACAAATAAGATAAAAAAAAAAGATTAGTCATATAATATCATTTTAGATAATTATTAAATACTAATTTCAAATAATAAGGAATATATGAAAAGATAAAATTGCATTATACATTATAAGAAAAATATGCTCCTCTTTAAAATATCTTAATTAACTACAAAAATAATGTCAGATTGGATTGTATGAATATACAAATAAACTTTCAAACCATAAATTAATTTCACTAACTAACTAATTAACAAAAAATATTTTAAATGAAAATAATATATCATACTCCATGTCACTCATAAGGTAGGTGTTTTATTATTTTAAGTATTTAATCACTTTTTTCACAATAAAATATCTGTTTATAAAATTCTTATTTTACCTTTTTACTATTCTATACAAAATAAGGGTTTAAAATAGCCTTTTAAATTGTAGAAAAAGTTTAACCACTAATATGACAATCTTTAAAATATCTTCAACACATCATCACATGAAAATAACTATTTTCTAAAAATGGTAAATTTTGAGTTATAAAAAATATTCTAAAAATAATAGTTTTTTTAATAAGAAACTTTCAAAACTAAAAATTTAAATCTATGAGGTATTACATTCTTATAAAAATTTAAGCAATGATTACCAAATGAGTAAGCTAAAAAGTTTGAAATTATGGGGTATTACAGTTCGCGAAGATGTGTACTTAATTGGAGAATGTATATTATAAAAGTATTCTTATAATAAAATATGTGTATTTATTTGGGGGGGAGGATGTGTATTCTTATCCTATAAGATATGTATTTTTATAATATAAGATGTGTATTTGTTATAAACATGAGTATTCGTATCTTACAATTGTATATATAAAAAATAAATAAAAAGATTTGTATTTTTGTCTTGAAATAGATGTATGATAGTATAAGAGATATGTATTTGTTTTAAGATATGTGTATCTCTTCTTTGAACTTGTATGAATAATAGATGTATATTTTTGTCCTAGAAGATGCTCATTTATATATATATATATTTTTAAAGAAAGTGTATTTATATATTGAAATGTGTACCATTAGCCTAAATCATATGTATTTATTTATTATGTGTGTGTGTGTGTGTTGGAAAATATGTATAATCTAGTAAGATGTACATATTGTATGAGATATATTAATATAGATATTTATGTACATAGAAAAATGTGAGAAAAAATTGGTACATCTAAAAAAATAATAATTAATGACCAAAATTAAATATGATTTAATTTTAGGTTTTGACAAAAATAAGTTTGATAAGTTGCATATGATATATTATTGTTTAAAACAAATTTCAAAAGTTTAAATAATTGGGGAAATTGTTATTGTTTCTGGCATGCTTGATGAAAATATATCCATGATGCAAATTGTGTAAAACTAGTCTAAAAGAGAATAAAAAATTAAGGAGATCATCGGTATGTGGAGGACTAGGTTTGAAGTACGTAGTTGATAGTAAGAAATTGTTTATGGCTGCGACTCCTGCTCCTCTCTGGATTTTTGTCTACCGTCACTATCTGCTTCATCACACTGCGTCCATATTTTGTCACCATCACTACCCATGTAGAGGGTTTAACTTCCTGAATTACAGATTTTCCCCAACGAACATGAGGCGTCGCATATCATCTGAAAGTAACCAGGAACCACTACAATGCGATTTCAATCTTCAACTTATTGTTAGTCTCTTTCTATTTTCTATGAGTAGCATTCTCTCACAACGAATGATCCAAAGATCCAGCCAACTCAATGCCTTCTAACAATCAACATTTATAGATATTCTTAGTCAGATTCTCCTCCGTAGTCCCTACGTGCCACAAAAATTAGAACATTGTGCAAAAATCAACCCCATCTAATAAATAATGCCATATTACAGCTGCTGCAGAGATGAAAAATATACTCCTTCAGAAATTCACGAGACTGCATACATCATCATCACTCAGGGAGCTCTCATGCACCATTCTGCTAGGAAGTTATTACATCAAAAACCTACTAGTGTAGAACGAAGACCACAAGTTCTTATTGGCTAATTCATGACAATATATATAACAAATATTGAATGAGAACTACCTCTTAGAGTGAGAATAAAGAATTAACACTTTTAGTTGAAGACCTACAATAGGCGATGGAAATTACTCTTAGTAGGTATGTTAAGAGAAAATACTGTAAGTTTCTTAAAAAATTATAGTATTTGGGTGTTAGAAGAATATTAATATTATTTATGTAAATAATATATATTTATATTTTAGGTTAGAAAACTATCTACAATAGATAGTATAGACTATCTTTAGTGGGTATAAGAAACTACTATAAGTCTTTTAGATACCATAATATTTGAGTGATAGGAAAAAAAAGGCAATAAGTATTTGATTTATATCAATAAGGAAAATTATTATTGTCCTATTTGTGTCAAAAAAAATTAGAGCAGTTTATGTCATTACCCTATTTAATTTTTTTATCAATAAGTATACTACTATTACCATATTTGTTTTGAAACAGTTAGAGCAGTTTTATGTTATCGCCATATATGGCCTATTTATGAGGGCAAAAATATTACCCTATTTTATTTTATGAACCTTTCCTCTTTTTTATAGCCAAAAATGTATATGTATATTAAACTAAAGAGTAATAAATTTCTATACAAATAATTAAACATATTTAAGAAAACTAAACAAAAATAAGAAAATTTTATATAGAATATTAAAAAATAAGCTTTTCTCATTAAGTAACCAAAAATATATATCTAATGCAATAAATTATCTAATCAATTAAAGTCAACCCAAAGATGTTGATTATGAACTTCTAATAGAAGGTAATAATTTAGCAAGTTCCTTATTTATGATACTCGAAAAAAAAAAGGTTGTCATCATGAAAAGAAACAAAATATTCAAAAGAAGCGACAATCCCACTACAACTTCATGAGCTTCAACTATCACTTCAACATAACCATTGTCCTTAACTTAGGTATCCTTCTATTATAAAAGAAACAACAATAAGCGCAATACCCCCAAACTAGTAGTGGATATTAGAGATTTAAAAAGATTGACAAGATTACCTATATCAACAAGGTATACCTACTTTTTAGAAAACCTATCATTAAAGCATTTTATACTTAAGCGTGTATGACTTGGATCAATTTAAAGATGGTTTGACCTCTTGAAAATTTTCTTGGGATGCATATGAGTTGATAAAAAATACACTAAAAAAGGCTCGTATTGATTTGTGAGGCCGCACTCTAATTAACTATCTATTACTAGTGTGTTGGGGTGTTAAAATAAGTATATTGATTCATTCTAGAAAACAAAAACATATCAGATAAGTAAATTTAAAAATTAATATACCTTTTAATATTATACCATACTAGGAAGTGTTTAGAATATGTTCCCTTTGAAATTTACTTTTGATGTGATTTGCTGATGATAAACACTTATGATGTGGTTCAACACATAGAAGAAATGATCCTTCATTGTTGACAATAAATGGTGCCGAAAAATGCACTACAAGAGATATATTTGTTTAGAAATACCTTGTAACTGTTGTAGTCTTCTATATATGTGACTATTCAATATACAAATGCACACCCATATGGCCACAGTGAATGTTGACAACTAATTACAAGGAAACAAGTTCACCCACTGTATATCTTATAATAAAAGCTACAGAAACTGAAAAGAGGACCCCCCAAACTTTCGAATATAGGACAAAGGTATGCTTCTAGAGGTTTTTTGGAATACATATTTTATGTATATTGCCTCTTCATACTTTCAAAATTGATAGTGGTGAAATTTGGCTTGCTGAAACATGTGATGGATCATGGATTGATGGACTTGCCTATTCTAAGAGCTTGCTCAAATTTTCCTCTAGGATATAGCTAAGGAGATTTTGGTGTACCTTCATTTCTTCAACTACATCAAAGTCAGCAACTATGTATCAGTAGTAAGCATGCAAAAGGGAACTAGATCATATAACAACAACAAAAATAATAATAATAATACATCGATCAAGGGGAGGCTAGGGCACAGGGGAGATGTGATTGTAATTAATCACACACTTGCCAAAAAAAAATCTCATTCATAACCATGTAAATTCTAGTCATTTCTTAGAGTCGGATTTAAGAGAATTGGATCAATACAAGCAAGAATGCCATTTAATTGGTTATAAGGGCGTATGATGCGTATAACATCACCTTCTTTAATAGACATTTTAAAGGGGCACAAAAATGTCTCCAACATATCTTATTCTATAACCTGTATATATACTATATGCGATTCATTTAGAACATCAATCCTACACGTACATAGATAATAAAAAATTACATACATATATGCTTGCATTTATTGTTATATATATATATATAAACTACAGAATTAAAGCTTAGGAAAAAAGGATTATAATTCATAATTAATATTTGCATCATAAGTCAACCTTATATCATTATTCCACACTTCAAGATCATAGACAGACAACCATATGCTTACAACAAGTTGAAATCTTGAGTGGTCTAGAGTCAAAATCATCTATAGTGGTATTGTTTAACGTCCCATGTTCGACAACATCTTCCAAGCCTCTAACAAAGTTAACAACATACCTACCAGCTACAAATGGATCTTCACCAGTTGTCTCTAAAGTTCTTCCCCATCTTGCATGAACATAAGAAACAATGTGTATGCCTTTTATCCATGAAGTGTGTAGGGGGCATGTATATGTGCCTCCCTCTAGAGATTTCCTTATCTAAAAAATGAATAAAACCATCCATTTCTCCACATGCCTTACAAAATCTTTCCATAGCTACTAGTATAAAATGGTTCGAATTACTGAATAGTAATTGATTAGTTGGAATTTACCAAAAAATAAATATTTTGTGATCCATCTCACGTGATCCAACTAGGCGAGATCAAGTTTTTTGAATCATTGACCTATGAGGAAGGGACTTTGAGGATACTCAATACACTAACAAGGTAAACATGTTTAAGGGCCATATTGATGGTGAAGATCCTATAGAGAGGACATGAAGTTAAGGAGGCCACATGGGAAACAAAGGAGAAGATACGAAATCATTATCCCAAAGCTTTTCATAGATGATGCATGTTTCCTAAATTATAGTTTTCTTTTAGAGAGGCAATGCCCCTTTTTTCCTATGTTGTGTTTCCTAGTGATTGGTCGTAGCTAATCATAAATGTTTTCTCAATGCTTTGTTTTGATTTTGACTTTGAGGATAAAATCTATTTTTAAGGGGATAGTGACATAATTCCCCATATAATAAATGTATTTTTGTATAATATTTAAAGTTAAAATGAATTTAAAATTTATTGTGAAAGTATGTTTCAAACTAAGGAACCAACCGTCTAGCATGTGATATCTGCATTTGTTTTAATTCAGATCTCTTCTTAATCATCTTCTAACCTTAGGTACATGTTATATTTTGATTTTATAGAGTTTTAAAGTCTCATTACCATCTTTTACTAATTTAATTTAGTGTAACATGATCTCATCCTCAAAAGTACCATTTCCCCACATTTTCCCTAATTTTTACTTGTCATATATCTCCTCTTTCCTTAGTTTTTTAGCCGGTCTTCTAATCATCTTACATCACCCCTTTTCCCCTTCCTTTCAGCTAATCTTGGGATATTATCAACCTTAGTCAACATCCTACACTTCTAGCCCATCTTTTATGCATTTTGTTCACTTACACTCAACTGTGCCTTGCTTCTTTTTCCCCTTCCTTATGACTTCAACAAGAACTCCTCTTCCTTCTAATTTTTGTGCTCAACTAATCCCTTGTAGCACATTTGAAGTTCTACCCTTTTTCTTTGTAAGAAACTATTGAGTGTGCTTCTTGCTTCTCCTTTCTCATTCTTCATCTTCTCTAAGGGTATGGTTACTTCTTCTTCTACTCTTTTCTCCTCTATTTTATTGTTGTTTTAAATTTTAAATGTATTTTTCTAAGTGTTTTGCCTAATTCTTATTTAGGAGAACAACCATCCTAGGTGTTGGAGTAGCTTGTGGTTAGCCTTCTTTGTTTAAAGACTTTGCCATTAGGTATATTTTTCTAGACCCTTTAGATATAGAATAATGTGCTAAATTTTATGTGTTATAAGTGTTTCTAATCACGAATGCATGCTTAATTTATATTTACATGTATGCTTAAGTATTATGATGCATGGAAATGGTTTTAGAAACATTTTAGGATTTGGTGGGTTTTAATGAGAAAATGTGATGTTAAATGAAGTGTTATTCATGAGTGTTTTGATGGATTGAGTATTGGAATGTGAAGCATGAATATTATGTTAGATTTCTAGAACATTTCATGTAGAATAAATTAGTATGAGTATATTTTGGTTGAGCTAGGTAAGCATGAGAAATTGTATATATGTTGCCCAATAGAACCAAACTAGCTTATCAATTTTCCAGTCAACTAATTTTGGCCTACTCTTCAATAGGTTTATTGAAAATATTAGGTTAGCTTCGATGTGGAATTAGCAAACTAATTAAGCTATTATACAATCAATCAGTGGCATCAGTTGATTGGTTTCCCTCTACAAATCAACCGATTTTCCTATTGTACCTTATTTTTCACTAGGCTTATTTTCCAAATCTATCCACTAGTTTCTAGGACCAGACGACTACCTTATATGGGAATTTTAATGTTTTTTTATATGTTAACCTTTAGGTTGGCTTCTTCATTTAACCTTTGACCTTCATGAGTAGTGTATAAAATAGGAATAATTAGTTTAAGTATAGAGGTATGGTTATGTATTAAGTGTAGGCATAAATAAGGCAAGCATGTTTAAAGTGAAAGATTAATGGATGTGAGTTACGCTGACTACCTAGAATAGGTTAGTTAGTGATAAACAATAGATACTATCTTGTTTACTAATTTTCATCTAGCTATTTCTATAGATCCATACATCTGGTGCATTTTTTATCCCACTACTGATTGCAAGAATAATCTTATGTACTTTAGGTGGTGGCAATATTGTAAAATCCACACATTAATAAAACACATATTACTACTAGCGGGAAAGGGAGTTAGAAAAGTGCAATCTCACAGTATATAATATACATCTTTCATGACAAAATACACATCTCCTTAGAAACATGGTGGACAAGGTGACACTTTGGTAAATTTATTAAACTTTCTTTTAAAACAATACATATCTTATCCAACCGAATACACATATTCAAATATAAATATACATCTTCCCTAATAAGAATACACATCTTATTCAAGAAAAAATACACCTTATCCCACAAAATACATATCTTTTGAATATAAATAACCATCTTTTTATTTATAAAACAACAAGGAAAAAAATACATTTATTATAGATGCACATCTTATAGTTGCGAATACACTTTTTTTTTTTATCAAAAACTGCACATTGTATAGTTTTAAATGCACATCTTATAGTGGAAAATACATATCTTATAGGTTTGATCAATAAACATATTTTTGTGTCAAGAATACAAATCTTTCAATAAAAAGTACACACCTTAATATTTATAAGCATGCACATATTCTATAATATAAATGTTATGAATACACATATTATGAATATAAATTCTTATCTTTTTTTTTTAAACAAGGGACAGATACATCTTTTATAAATACACATCTTATAGTTCAGAATACACATCTTTTTTCAACAAATACACAATTTATAGCTATAAATGCAGATCTTGTATTGAGAAATATTCATCTTATAATTTTAGTCAAGCATATACATCTTATAGTTGTGAATACACATCTTTTATCAATAGATGCGCACATTATAATTGTAAATGCACAAATTATATTTAGAAATAAATGTCTTGTAGTTTTAATCCAAAATATATGTCTTTCTATTAAGAATACATATCTTATTGAAAGAATGCACATTATAGCCAAAAGAATATACATCATGGAGCACAAAAAAATTGCAATATGTAGAGAACAATCCTGAAGCCTCAAACATGAGGGACATAGCAATCAACCGGTTGTGCTATTGAAAATTAATGTTATAATTACCATTTACTTGCATATACAATGCACTAGGTCTAATTAAATTACTGCAAGCATGGTGCTCTGTGCTACTGATAGTATGAATACATGTATTGATACATCTGATCTTATATTAAAAATGGATTTTTTGTCAAAGGAGAAGTCTACATATGAGATTTCAGTTTGTTGGGTCACTAGAATATATTGTATAATAGAATAAACTCTATACGAAAAGAATGATTTTTTAAAATAAGTTCCTATAGTCCTCGAGTATTTTATTGAATACCTTATGTGCTAATTTTTATTGAGTTATTTCTAGATACCCATAAATTCAATCTTAAATATGAGGTCATTGTTATATTCCTTCATCATGAGACAAGCCAATATACAAAAGTTTAAATCGATGATATGGTTGGATGGTAAGATATTATAGAATCATATATATACATATACATACATACATACATACATACATACATACATATATATATATATATATTTATAGTAATAACCAACTCTTATGGTGAGAATTGACAACCACACTAGTTTTCTGAGATATTTACTATAGTTTTCATGAACTAATGTGGATAGTTTCCGCCACTAACTGTAGTCAGTTTTTTAATATGAAATATAAAAATTTAATATTTATAAAAATATCACTGCATTTTTTTTTCTGGCATGCAAATAATGTAATTTTTTGAGAGATTTAAAGTAGTTTCTTCCACCCATTTGAGGTCATTTCTACCATCTACTATAGGTAGTTTCTTATTCTAGAACATAAATACCTAATATTTACAAAAATGTTGTCGTTTTTTTAACACTCAAATACTATAGTTTTCTAAGAGACTTATAGTAGTTTCTTCCACCTACTAAGATTAGTTTTCACTACCCATGATAGGTAGTTTCCAAAGTCGAAATATAAGCACATAATATTTACAAAAATGTCACTGCTTTTTTTTTAACACTCAAATACTATAATTTTTTAAAACTGCTTGCGGTAGCTTGTAACACTACTATAGGTAGTTTTTTCAACTCAAAATACTAGTTCTTAGTTCTCACCGAGAGAATTAATTACTATTAGATATTCCCTATATTTATACACACACATGAAATTAATTCTTCTTAAATATTATTATATAGCAACTTGGTTGCATCTTTGGAGTTGCTATACACCATTTAAAAATATATAAAAAATAATAATCTTCACTGCTGCATTCTTAGGTGACAAACAATCTAGAAGCCTACATTATTCTTCTATTTCTCCATAAGATGGAACCTGCACTAATTTCAGTAGAATCACAAAGACGTAATAAAAAAACCATTGGCATAATATATTTCCTAAGTTTCTATTATTCACAAAGAAATGTGCGTACGACTATAAATGAATATATCAATATTTATGAATAGAAACAAATAGTACAATATATATACATATATGTGTGTGTGTGTGTGTGTGTGTGTGTGTGTGTGTATAGCATACGAGTCGTAGATTGTTCTCGAAATCATTTGAAGACATTCCTACTTAATACAAGATCAAATACTAGTATATATTATTAATATTATCATCAATATTATTATGGATTGCTCTTCACTCTACGCTTATAGTCACCGTATGCATGTTGGATGAAACCTTCTCTTGCTATGATACCTTACACGTAGTAAAGACGTTAGCAAAGTATTCATGGGCCTGATGGTAGCCTTTAACCACAGTATCAATGTTGACCAAGATGTTAGCCATTAGGAAGGAAATAGTGAAAGACCTCAGCCCAAATTTTGAAGGAAGGAGGATATGGATCAGAAAGATACATGACAGACAACCCATTATCAATTGAAGTCAGACCCCTAGAATTTGTTGGTGCAAATTCATGGCTATGATAAAAAAAAATGAGTGTATAGGATACCAAGGAAAGTCCATATTAGTGTAGGCTCCTTATCAAACAATGGCTTCACTTGAAGGAAGGAGACCACTATTTCTAGACATTTGAATATTAGCTTGTTGATTGAAATGGATTTCGTGTTGTAGAAAAGAAAAGAAAAAATTTTCTTCGTGTTAATAAGTAGTAGTGGATGATGTACTATGGGAAAGAAATAAACTCAAATACACTCTATATAATTGAAAAAGGCCAAAGAATGTAGCTTGGATTAACCGAGACCTTTGATTGTTGATGGTATCACTCATGTTTCCGTGTCTAGGTCTTTATGCCCTACCTTGTCGTATACTTCTTCTTCAGTATCATGCAAGAGCTTCCTTATTTTCTATGCTCGTTTCTTGATTATTGATCTTACATTTGAGGCAGTATTTTATAATATTTGAAAGTCGATCAATAAGGAGCCTTCGTTGTTGAGTGCATGTTGTTTTTATAAAATTAATCCCTCACTCCTTTCCTCGCCCATTTCTTCACACCTTTCCTTGCCCATCATTACTTACTATGATTTCCTTCTGCACTCCCAGTGGAAGGGATCGACGTTGTAGAGTCAAAGTCAGGAATGAAACTATCTCATAGCTCCCTCCCTATAGTATAACATAATTTTTGTGTGCCATGTATATTTCTCTTGCCCTATAGGCTAGTGGCTCAATTGAAAATAATAGTAATAATAATAAGATGAAGAAAATCAAGATTTTGGCTCTTGGTGCATGTATATTTTTAGTTACTTTAGGCCCATTTAATTCAAACGTTTGGTGTGTGTATATATATATACTTGAGATTTTTTGAATTATTTATAAACACAAGCTTAAATTCATATACCCATGTATTTTAACGAAATCCACAAGATATGTCTACTCAATTTTATAATGTGCCAAAAATCGTTGTATGCTATTTTTTATGCATATCATACCCTTTGTCTACCTTTTTCATTAGTTTTGATAATGCAATAGATTCAACCATCATCATCTCACTTTACTCCCCCAAATACATGTGTGACCACGAAACCCTAGGTGGCCACACCAAACCATAGCATCCTCCTTTCCACATGTCACCCCTCCATTTCTCACCCTTCCACTCTTGTTTTCCCATGATATCCATGCTCGCCCCACATATGACAATCCTCCATCTTCATCTCATACTCCACTCACCCTCATTTATTTTTTTCCTGTTTCCACCTTCTCAAATTAGGGTTTCCTTCCGAACCCTAGCTCGGTCTTCTATGCACCCTTATACTGTCCCACGTACTATTTGTCACCCAAAGCCTACAATAACCCAAATGACTCTTCTATTACCTTCCTCACACCCTAAGGAAACTTTGCATGCGTAAAGTTTACCCCCATACAGGCTCTATCCATCCCATGTAAAACCTCGAAGTTTTCATGCAAAACCCTAAAGTTTCCATGCAAAACCCTAGATCCCCCTATACAAACCCTAGATTCCCCCATACAAAGTTCGTCCGCTTTATTTTGCTTAAAGTCTCCTTTTATTCTTCCTCTCATGGATCATGGGGTATTTAGGTCAATCCTACATTCCTTGGTCAACTTACTTCCCCTTGGTCCACTTACTTCCCCATTTTTCTTTTTCATCCTTCCACCCCACATCACTACAGTAATTATCTTAGCATGCATGTCTTAAAAGGGCCATATCACATCACATCACAATTCATAGCACATGCATATTGTACACATGACATAAGAGAACACAAGAGCATACCTCAACTCCAAGCTACACTACACATAAAACACTTATAACATTAGTATAAGATACACAACATATCATTATATAGGCATCCAAGGCATATAAGACACATAGCACACATAAGGCCTTAGCTACACCTCTACCTAGCATGTCACCAGTCTTGGAGCACTCTCCTACGCCTCCTTAGGGTTTTGACTAGTTTCACCTATAAGAGGGAAAAACTAAGGATTAGTTTCCCTCCTACCAAAAATACTATTATTTCCTATTTTATTCTAAGATTAGAGTTACTATTATTAAAGGAACTTTATAAGTGAAAAATAGGGTTTTTATCCTCAAGTTATCCTACTAGATTATTACTAGTCAAAATAGGTTTATGTTAATATTTATGGCTATATTTATATTATTAAATCTAATAACTTTATTTCTTCTAATAATAGTACTAACACTAATTATAGCAAAAATAGTGATATTAATAATAATAGTAATACTAATACTCCTAGTAATAGAAACCTTAGTATTTTTAAGGCTAAGGCTAATAATAGGTTTAGGGATAAAATAATAATATAATAATAGTAATATTAACAAAATACTAATATTGCTAAGGAAAATAATAATAATAATAATAATAATAATAATAATAATAATAATAATATAAAGGTTTGAATATTTTTACCATAATAATAATAATAATAATAATAATAATAATAATAATAATACTATATTAACATTGTTAATAATAAAGGCATTAGAAATAATATTAGCAATATTCGAATAATAATAATAATAATAAGGTTTGAATATTCTTCTTTTATAGCAACAAAATGATAACATGCCAAATCTAGTATCAATAATAATAATAATATAATAGAAATAAAAAGAATAAAGTTTTCATAAATAGGACTTAAGGGCTGAGAGGGATTAGGGTACCACCTAGGGTTGGTGGTGACCGGTGACACCGATGGCGGCGGCGGCGGCAGGGAAAGAGGGAGAAAAGGGGAATAATTGAGTGTTGGGAATAGGAGATGGGGAATGAGGGTGGAAGTTGAGGTGGTTGTGGATGCCCAGGTGGAAAGGGGTGGAACGAAGGTGGTGGTGCAGCCAAAGGTGGCAGCGCACGACGGTGGGTGTGGTGGCTGAAGGTGGTGGAAGGAGGAGAAAGGAGGAGGAGAGTGAGTAAGGAAAAAGGGAGGTGTGGGGAGGTAGATGAAGGTTTGTAGGTGATTTTGGGAGGTGTAAGGGTTGCTGGTTGAGGCGGGAGTGGTGGTACGAAGGGTGGAAGGGTTGATGAGGAGCTGATCGGGAGGGGAACTTTACAAGGCCGGGGTGGCTCGTGCAAGTGAAATCAAGGGAGGAGGGAGGTGCAGTTGGGTAGAGCGTGATGCAGGGGCAGTTCTATGGGTGGATTAGGCGGCGGCGACAGGGCGGTCATATTATCAGGTAATAGTGCAAGGGAAAGGATTTGATGCACTGTGAAAAGCATCCAAATTCAGGGTTGCCTATGTGGTATTTATAGGCAAAATGGAGGGGAAAAAGACAGAGGGAAGAGGAAAATAGGGGGCAAGTGGAGTAGGCACACCGGCCGACGATGGTAGGCGCTACGTAGGTCTACCATTGTAGGGCTATGATTGGTCGGGGAGAAGAAAGTAGGCACGCGTGAGGAGAGGAGGGTCGGTCAGGCTGAAAAGACAGGAAAATTGGTTGGGAAGAGAGGGAAGGGATGGCTGGTTGACGGGGTGTGGTTGCTGGTGAAAATCGAGTCGTGGGTTGGGGGAGTTGCAGGTCACGCATTGGGGAGGAAGATGAAGGCTGGGCTTGGCGGTCCAGGAAGAAAAGAAAGAAAGAAAAGGGGAAGGGGAACCGACGTTTGGCTGGGGGAAAAAAAGAAGGGGGACGCGGGCCTTGGGCCACGTGGGACGGGGGGGAAAGGGAGACTAGGCCATGCGGGCTAGCCCAATCCGAGGGAATAAGGAGAAAAATAAAGGGAGAAAGGAGGGAAAAGAAAGAAAAGGAAAAAGAAGGAGAAAAAAAGGAAAAAAGGAAAGGGAAAGTAATGGGTTGGTTGGGTGTTTAGGGTATTTTAGGATCCGTGATTATTCAAAATAATATATATATATATATATATATATAATTAAATTCCTTTTTAGGTTAATTTGGGTTATTTTAAATAATTCTTTCCTGAATTCCATTTTACTTAGCAAAACACCCCAATTTTTCCTAATTAAATTATTTATTATTTTCTCCTTGATTTACCTTAATTAATTCCCTTTTATTTTAATAAAATAATTTATTTAATTAATAAATTCTTATTTTACCATAATGTTCTAAATTAGGGTTTTGGGGTATTTCATATGCAACCTAACTAACCTCCCTCTCCCTCTTTCCCTTCTCAATCATGTAGTGCATGCACATTGGTATGTGCTTGCAGGATCCCCCTACACCTATACGACCCCCTGCACCATCCCTGTCTGCCACATTTGTGTCTCCCTTTCCCCCAACGACCTTCCACCTTGTTGCCTTCCCCCTTTGTCCTCATCCCCCTCTCCAACCAATACAATGATGGCCCTTCCCCTCTTCTTCCTGATGGCCCTTCCCCCTCTTCTTCCTCATTGATCCCTGCACCTACCCCTATTCTGGCCTCCAACCTACCGCCGCTATTATAGCTAGGCCACACTCCCCCCAGACTCCTCCCCTCTTTCTTCCCTAAACCCCCTACATCTGCTAAGCCCCCTATTCCCTCTCACTCTCCCTTCCTCTTCCTCCCCGAACCTTCAAAGTGTAGGTCGCGCCTCCCCTACACCAACTTACACCACCACCACCAACAACAAACTCCTCACCTCCACGACACCGCCGCACCTCAGCCACGCTACACAGGTGCCCAACCTATGTAGCTGACCCAAACCACCTCCTTCTCCGCTATACTTTTCACTCATTTCTCCTCTCTCCTCTCGGTTGTGCCACCATCGATCACCAGCCAAGCAGCCACAACCTGCCTCCCCCTACTAGCTTACCTGGTTCCAACACCACCCTCAACCTCTAAGCAGCTAACGACCACCAATTTTCATAACAAAATCAACCTCCACCCATAAGATGTCGTGACCACTGTCACATTGTCACTCCACTTCTCTTACCCATTCTAGTCACCACCACTCCCTTCCTCCCCTTTTGAGTTCCATTTGATTATTATTATTATTATTATTATAAAAAGCAAGAAAAATGATAAGATAGCCTAAGTTTGTATATTTCCATTTTTAGATACTATTTTGGTGACAACAAGAGAGGAGGCATAGGTTATTCTTGCTTCAAGACCAGAATAATTTCGATAAAGACACAATCATAGCTAGGGCATTGTTTTTATTAAAATATGACTTTATTATGTATTAAGTGAATACCTACATGAAATGTTACACGTTTTAGGGTTGTATGTGCAGCTTGACTTGCAAGGTCTCAAGGTAAGAATATGTGTGAATATGATTTTGTTAGTTCATGTGTTGCTGTGTAATTCTATTATATGGTATTGCATGCTTTGGAATGTTGGGAAGTTCTTGCATTTGAGGCCATGAGACTTAGGTAGGGTTTTGAGACCCTGGGCATTTTAGTCAACATTGTGAAAATAGGCATATGGGGAAATCCTAGGATGAAAATTTAGCCAAGTATCATTTGGAAGGTGCTAAACAAATAACTTTGGTAAATATAAAAGTAGATTAGGGCAAATATTACGTAGAGAGTATTGATCATACATTAGTTGAATCAAATCTAATATAGGTTATGTCAAGGGTTGGCTAAGTGAGGGATGGTTGCTAAGAATGGATATAGGGAAGATGATGACATTGTTCGGTAACTTGGCACAAATAAGGTAGTCCTTAGATCCTAAGGTATGGGAAATTACTAAGTAGGTGGAGTTAGGGTTTTGGTACTACAAAACCTTAGGGGTAGGTCATTATCACATGTAGGAAATGGGGGAGTTGGGTAGTGCCTCTAAACTATGATGTTAAACATGCTATTTAGGTATTGTGTGATAAATCTAATGGGCAGATGAGATAAGTGGGAGCAAACACAACTACCATGGGCAAATTTGGGTTTCGAAGGGTCCTATTGGGGAGGTTATTATCATATGTGAAAAATAGGGGAATTAGTCTATAAAAATTTAGGGGATAGATAATCATAATGATATATGCTTGGTTGTGGAAATTTAGGGCTAAATAATTATTAGAGAAGGGGTTAGGCCAACTAGGGAAAACTAGGGTTTTGAGGAGTAATTCTAGGAGGCAATTGTTATCATATGTGAGGAACAAGGGAAATAAGCTATGACTATAATACCCTAAAATTTTAAAACCTAGAATTTAATAAATAATCCTTATTTGGAATAATTTAATTTTTAAATTTATTTAATTTAATTATTTTGTAGATTTTTAGGTGTATAAAATGGATATGAATATTTAATAAATTAAAATAAATGTTTTCTTATTTTATCATGATTATTTTATTTAAATAATTTTCCAAACCCATATTTTACTAAAATTACCCTCTTAAATTAATATCTTAAATTTTAAATAAATAAAATTATTAAATTAATTTATCTATCTCAATAATTACATACCTTTGTTCTAAAACATTATTTTAAATTTATTTTTCTCCTTTTTCCTTTTTTTCCTTTTCTCCCTTTGGGCCTTCTCCTTTCCCTTTGCACTAGGCCACTGGCCCTCTTCCTTCTCTCCCCTTCTCCCTACATCATCGGCCTAGCCCGTCTCCCTCTTCTTTTTCTTTTCCTTTCTTCCCCCCAGTTGGGCCAGCCTAACTCCCTCTTTTTTTTTTCCTCTCCCTCACGTGCAAGGCCAGCCCATCCTTTCTTTCTCTCCCACCTGGCCAGCCTGGCCCCTTTCTTTCTTTTCTTCTTCTTCTTCTTCCCTCCTCCTTCATTCTCCTTTGACCATCACACGCCATACCTGCCTATAAGCTCATCGCCTGCCAACTCCTCTACACCTACCATGGCAGTCTACAGTCCTGCTCTCTCTTCCTATCCATTTCCTTCCTTTTTCAGCCACACAAGCCCTACATCCCTCCCTCAAGTGCCTTCCCTTTCCTTTTCCTTCTTCCTGCAACCAGCCACCCTTCCCCGACCTACAACCTGCCCTTGCACCCTCCACCTAACCCGGCGACGCCTGCCTCCTCTCCCTCTCCTTTTCTTCTTTTCTTCAGCTTACTTTCTCCCCTACTCGAGCCCTCCTTCTCCCTCTACCAATTTCCCATTTCTCCCTTCTTCCCCTCTTCTCTTCCTTCCCTATTTTTGCTTTTCCACCTCCAACCGCCACTACTACTGCCCAACCAACCTCCACACCCACCTCCTGGCACCCCTTGCTACCTCCTTGCACCACCAAGACACCACCACACGCTCCTATAGCCTCCCTCCTAGTCTTTTCTTTTTCTTTCCCCCTTCTTGGCCTCCACCCTACACCACCATCGTGTGTTGTCATTCTCCCTCTTCCGCTACCTCCACAGCCACCACTCTATCCCTTAGAACCTCCTCTACTACCCCTTCCTCCCCTTAGACGAAATTCCCCCTACAACTCCCTCTTATTTTCTTATTTTCCCTTTCTTCTTCTCCTCTGCCCATCCTTACACCCATCTTTCTAGCCCTGTTGCTGCCACCTCTGCCGCCCTAGGCTACCAACCTTTAACCCACAACCACCACCTACACCCCTACTCCCTCCCTGCACCCATCCACCACCCTCACTCCCCTCCACAAGCCCTCAACCCAACCCCTAAAACCCCTACCCAAACTAGCCCTCCTTCCTTCTCCCATCCCTCTCTTCAACCCTTAACCTCTTCCATCTTGTGCATGCAGCATGAGTCTGCTTCATCTTCTTGAGTAATCTTGATTAATCTTTTAGGTATAACAATGGTTAATATTAGTATGTATTTAAGATTTGGGTAAGAATTTATTCTTTTGATCTTGTACTTCTAATATACTAAATTTTGATATTATTTTTAGGTATTGATTTGTACTAATCAAAGCTCAAACCTTTAACCGGGGTACCTATAAGGTTTAATTATTACTGGAAATAAGGTAACCATTATACCCTACTAAAATGTGTGGATATATATATGTTAGCATATTAGGGTTTTTAATATGATTATGAGTATGTTGTGTGATGTTAAGTGTGTTATGACTTGTAGCTTGTGTTGGTCGTTAAAAAGGAGAGTATGTTAATTTATGTGTCATGTGTAGAAATAATATTTAAGGTAGGAGCCTTATTGTTAATGATAATGTTATATATATATGTATAACTTAATAAACTAATGTGGCCAATTGTTGTACAGATAATGCTAATATAAGCCCTAGGGGAATTTTAATAATTTTCCTTGTATAAAAGGTGTGGCCTAAGTAAGTATATATATATATATGGTGGGTGTTAATGAGTATTAAAAATAAATAATAACAGTTGGTGGTGTTAGATGATGTATATGGACCATGGATATTAATATCTTATATGGTAAGGGTATTTTAGTAAATGTGGTATTATAAGGGCGAAATGGTAATTCATAAGAGTAAGGGAATAAAATGGTAAATTAATAAGTAGGAAGGGCACTTTAGTAATTTTACATAGAAAAGGGGATAACTTGGTAATTTTTGTGAGTAAGAAGGTATTTTGGTAAATTAATTAAATGAGAAGGGTATTTTGTTGATTTAGTAAGAAGAAGGGGCAAAATGGTAATTTAATAAAGAAGAAGGGCATTTTGGTAATTTGACATAAATAAAGGATAACTTGGTAAATTAGGTAAGTAAAAGGGATAAAATGGTAATTTAATAGATAAGAGGGGCATTTTGGTAATTTAACATATTGAAAGGACAACTTAGTAATTTGGTGAGTAAAAGGGGTAAAATGGTAATTGAGTAGATAAGAGAGAGATTTTGGTAATTTCACATAAAGGAATGACAACTTGGTAATTTGGTGAATAAAATAGGTAAAATGACAAATTGATAAGTAAGAAGGGTATTATGGTAATTTGACACGATAAGGGGCAACTTGGTAATTTTAATAAGTATGAAGGGTAATTTGGTAATTTAACCAACCAAAAGAGCAATTTGGTAATTTGATTAACCATAAGGGTAAATTGGTAATCCTAATAAATATGAAGGGTAATCTGGTAATTTAACTAACCAAAAGGTAATTTAGTAATATTAATAAGTATGAAGGGTAATTTGGTAAATTATCTAACAAAAGGAAATTTTGGTAAATTAATAAGCCTGAGGAGTAATTTCGTAATTATAACAAGTATAAAGGGCAATTCGGTAATTTAACCAATTGAAAGGGTAATTTGGTAATCTAACAAATATAAAGGGTATTTTGATAATTATGCAAGTATGAAGGGTAATATGGTGATTTAACAAATAAAAAGGGGTAACTTGGTAACTTTATAAACAAGAGGGGTATTTTAGTAATTTTGTAAGTACGAAAGGGTAAATCTTAAATTATAAATAACATATCGGTGGATTAAATAAGCCTCCATAATAAGATATGAGTATATTAAATAACAGAATAAGGGTATTTTGGTAACAAGAACATGGCATAACAAATAGTTGAATGAATAATTAAGGGTGTGATATTGTGTTTATCTCATATTCATACAAGAGGTACCTTAATCATTAATTATGCACGGTAATGTGTGTTGGATGTGATAGAAGGACATGTTAGGCTTAAGTGTTCCATGATCCTTTGATGTAAACTACCATACTCTAAGACTGTATTATGATTATGATATGATAACCATTTATGGCATATGAATAAATGGAAAAGAATTATGAAATGGAAATGGATTATATAAGGATGGCCTTATTGGTTTCTTTAAGTTAACATGGATAACCGTATGAATAAGGATTACTTAATGATAATAAAATCAAATGGAAAGGATTAAATATATGGTTGTTATGTTTCTCGTGGTCACCTTAATTAAGACACTAATAATTAAAGTGGAAGACCTCGAGATTGGGAATGGTAACTCTTTAGGGGTCGCTACTCTAAAGATGTGGTTTAGCCCACGATTGTTTTGGTATTTGTTAGTGTCATTTAGTGCTCCAATTAAGCCCCACATCTTACTCTATCTACCTCTACGGACCTATTTAGGGGATGTGTATACTTATAAATTGGGTGTTCTTATTGGTAGGGTACAGTGTGTCCTCGTACACCAGTGCTACCAGGGTACCTTTGTGTCCCTGAATTGATGGCTGAAGGGTATTATGTTGCTTGTATGCGCCAGTATGACCAGTGTACCTTCGCGTCTCCGAGTTTTCGATCTCCCCCTGAAGTTAAATAAATGGACTTATTGTGTTAATTAAATGGAAAACACTAATTATGTAAAGTAAAAGATTATTGAGCCGGGCCCAGACGGGTCCACTAGCAAATAATAGTGGCCAGGTGTAAGATGCCCTAGAGATCGATCCACCGATGAATAATAGTGGTCAAGTGCATTATGCCTTGAAGAGTATTTTCAGTCTACCGGCTATAATAGTGGGGGATCCCAAGCTCAATAAACCAAATATTGGATGTTAATAAATTATAGGAAGGCACAAATCACTTATAGTGGAACACCATGTGAGTTAGGGCCAAACCGATCCACCGATGAGAATAGTGACTAGGTGCAGGGTACCCTGGAGACCAGTCTACTGGCGAATAATAGTGGTCGGGTGCATTCTGCCCTGAAGTGTATTCCGGTACACTAGCTATAATAGTGGGGTTCCCGCACTCACCTGGATATAATTTGAGAGATGATGTTAACTAATTGTTTAATTAATGGCTTAAGACCAAAAGTATTGATTTCAACTTTATGATCCATTGATATATTATGAGTTTGGCATTGGTTCCTGTCTCTCTCTAGGTATGTGATGGCATTGCTAAGTGAATGGGCCTTGTGCTACACATTTCTTATTGTATAAGGTGTTGCATTGTGTCTTAGCTCTTATGTTGATTATGATTATCTCTATGCTCGCATATGTTATTGTGTTTACATTGTTGTGTATGATGCGTTGCATGTGGGGCCTACCTTTCAGTTTGGTATAAAAGGATCAGTACCATAGTATTAAAGGGTTTCGTTTGTGGGCTCTGGCCTATTCAATGGAAAATATCCCTTACATGTTTGTTGTAGGCACTATTCAAGAAAATATCGGATAAAGAGCGTAAGGATTATCTGGGAATAATTTTAGGGTTTCTCTTTTAACCTTTTAATTCCTTATTTAAAATGATTTTTATTCTTGTAACTACTAATAGTGGGTTTTACTCTTGTAAAGAATTTAATGTGCTACTCTGATTTAAATAAAGTCTAAATTTGTATAAATCGTGTTATGTTTCTTTTAGCCTTAGCACTTAGTATTGGAAGAGTAGGAGGAAACCGGCCTGGTACTAAGTGTGGCAGTAACATTCCCAAAATTTACAGTTTTTTCTTCACTGATTTTCAAATAAAATGAAAATTTTTAGTGGTAAAATTTGGGGTGTTACAATGACTCTTGAATAAAGGGGTTTCTAATGACATGCTTGGGTTTGTTAGATAAATTAGGGGCTCAAAAGAACATTAGGGGGTAAGGATGTACTAGGCTTAAGAAACTAGGGTTCCCAAGGGGATAAGGTAGGCCCGGGGTAGTAGTAGGGTAGAAGTCACACTTGATTTGTGCATGGTTGTTTGTGGTACCTAATATAAATAAGACACTAATTACTTAAAGTGAAAGGTCACTTGAGTCGAGGTCAATTGTACCCTATTTATCAATCCACTGGTGATAATAGTGCCTAGGATGATACCTTATTTACTGATCCACCAATAAGGATAGTGCCCAAGATTGTGTTATTCTAGTATTGTACCTTATTTATCAATCCATTGGTGAGAATAGTGGGGTCCCGCACTCAAGTAATTAAAATCATTGAATGATAATAACTCTGAAAAGATACTAATCACTTAAAGTAGAAGATCGTTTGAGTTGGGTTAGTTGTACCTTATTGATAGATCCACTAGTGATAATAGTGACCAAGTGCATGTTGCCCTGGGATTGCACCTTATATACCCATTCACCGATGAGAATAGTGGGATCCCAAGCTCAGGTAATAAAACCCTTTAATAATAATAACCTATGGGAAGACACTAATCATTTATCGTAGAGCACCACCTGGGATGGAGCTGGTTGTACTTTATTTACTGATCCATCGATGAGAATCGTGGGATCCCAAGCCCACATGGATATAATTCATGAGTTGATTATTTATAACACTATTATCTTGAGTCCAAATAATAATGAACGATACGTTATGACTTGCTTAGAGCATTTTATTTCTTGTTGTGGTGTCATTAACTACTCTAAACTACTTGACTGTATTGTTACCTTACTCAGTACGTAGTGTATTGATCACCCCTATTATGGGTGTTTCTCATTCCTGTGAGTAGTGTCCCCTCTTGAGCTTATACATATAAATGAGGATTCTCTGAATGAATTTGCCGCTTATGATGATATGGTTAGGGCAAAATGATGCAGTAGCGATCTAGGGTTGGGGCCCGATAAGAGTGACATTCGGCTGTTGTCTTTTCCAACTTTTTAGTTTTAATGTTTTAGTCTACCGACCAATGTTCATGTATTTCATTATTTCCTTAGTAACAAACATTTAACATTTATTATGTTGTAAAATGTTACCTCGCTATGTTTATCATGGAATTCACCCGTTTTTATTTTTCCTTTTAGTTGGTATAAGGATGGCCTGGGACCAGACTTATACCAATTAGAGTAGTAACACCCCCTCTTACTATTGGATGATTTTATGTTAAAAATAAATTTTTTTAATGGTGATTTTTTTAGGGAGTGTTACAAGTTGGTTCATAGAGCTAATCAATCAGTCCACTTGAAAACTCATTTTATTCAATTTTCAAAACTTATTCAAATCTAAGTTTTCCTCAAACTCAAATATAATTCCAAATCAAAGTCAAACATTATCAAACTTTAATAAATACCATAACATTCCATTTAAAAAACCTTACAAAAAGATGGGGTATTAAATATACTAGTAGGGGGAATATGAAACATTCATCTATTTAATAGGGTATTTACAACACTTGTCCTTAGATGTTCATATTCAACTAATTGTACCACGCCATTTAGCTACTGAGTATTGAGTATACATGAAGGTGTAGTCAAACCCCAAAAAATTATTTCCTCTTATACAAGGGGGTCTCATTCACCAATATTTAATACTCTCCTAAAGATTACATCTTTAAGATAAGCTAAGAAAGATAAGACACTTAAACAACAAAAAGTGACTACTAACTAAATGTAGAAAAAAATGAATGAACTAAAAATACTAGAAACTCCTATAATCCAACCAGTATTGCAAGCCTCCTAATTACCAATGGATAATTATGTGAAAATGATGCCAACTTCTTCTAATCTTACTCATCAATCTATCATGCTGATTTTCTTAGCATTTTTGTGGCCCAAGTATGCAAGTGGCTGATTGTGTTTATGGCTTAATCCTTGATAAAATTGATGGCTAGTGCTTGAGGTGGTGGCTTGATGTGTTGGTTGATAATGAGCCATAGTGGGCTAATCAAAGCTATTAGAAAGGTGGTGGCTTTGATTGGATCGTGTATACATTGCATGACTTGATTCCTGATCTAATTATCTCAATCCAAGTTAGGAGTATTTTGACACTTTCTAACTTAGAAAAATTAATTAGCCAGCTTGCATCACTTGTAGGAAATGCTCTTGTATTAGTTAATTTTTCTAAGTGTTAAATAAATGAGAATAGATCATCCTTAGTTGATTTGTAGTTAGTAGTTAGCTTTATGTTTAACTATTAACCACATCATATATGGTTAACTTTATGTTGATTGTTGAATGATTGGAATTATAGGAAAAAAAGTTAGAAATGAATTGGTTGTGTTGCGAGACTATGACTTATTACCTATCCTCAGCCTTTCATGGCTAATTGATGGTTTTGAACCTAAGTGATCAAAGTATTTTAACTTTATTTAGATGTTATATTAGATCTTAGGATCCTTGGTTGAATTAAAAATACTAATCACTTAAAGTGAAAGATGATTCGAGTTAGACAAACGTATCATGCCTAGGGTTAGGCCCCCGAGTGGAAAAAAAAAACCTTCAAGTCAAATGAATTGTTTCTACTTTATAAGTTAAATCACAAACCCTATAGGGATATGTGTACTTAAAGATTTGAATCTCTAGTTTTTATATTGCAATGAGCAATCATGTTCTTCTTAGAGTATCTATATTGGGAGTGAGTAAGTTACTTTAGTTGATGACCAGGGTAGTTTTCAAGGTTGAAATAATAATCCCTCTCATAGTCAAATGGAAAGGCTTTATGTAATCACCTAAATATGGATTAATAATTGAAAAATGGTTTGGTATGGTCATAGTTGTGTGTCATCATTGGTAGTTACCGTTGTGTGCTACAATTGGTTTAGGATGGTCACCAATGTGTGCCCTCATTGATAGTTACCATTGTGTACTAATGTTGGTTTAGGATGATCACTTTTGCGTGCCTTCATTGGTAGTTACCACTATGTACTACCATTGTTATAAGGTTTCAATATAAATGGTTGTTGTTTGAGATAGTTGGTGGCATTAGGTGGTATAACATGTCTTTTTCTTGAGTTATGCATGATGTAAAGTTTCTATATGGGATAGTGTGTCTTTATGCTTGATCTTATATTTTATATGATATGGTTAGGCAATCATGTTATTTGCTCTGAGTTGGGTGTATTTACTCGGTATTTTTAAACTAAATAAATTATTTTTTAAGTGGTTTTGGTGAAGGTGTTTGGGGTTACTTCTACAGCCTTGAAGTTGAATTAGAGAATAGGGATTTTGGTGTTTTGTCTTATGTTGGGTTTTTTTGTTTGGTTTTAATTCCAATCAGTTTGATTTATCTTGTAACCCAGTATCAAGATTTTAATAATCTATAAAGAGCTTCACTTTGCACTATAATTCTTTTTTTGTTTGTTGATTTGCATACCCAACCTTGCATCTATCATGGGATAGGTGACACACACCTTTCATCAAAATAGATGTAACAGTAGCATCTCTGGTGTATGGTTTAGCTCCTATAATGTTTTCCCAAAATAAAATTTTTTTGATTGGTAAAAATGAAGGTATTACACTACGGATGGCTGACCTATGCGCTTTGCAAATCTACCCACTTTACTGTCACGCTTTTGTTGCTCGGCCGACTTTATGTCTCAACATTGATTCTCAAGACACTTTCTAAGTCAAGGAATTCTAATAGGTTATTGCATATCAAAAGCCATCCAGGTAAAATCGGATTAAATTGACACAACCCAAAGTAGATTTGACCAAAATTGGTAGCTACCAAACTATATTTAAAGAGAGCAAATTTGGTCAAGAGAAAATAAACAAGAACAAGAAGAAATTTGGTAGGAAAATTGCCCCTTTTTGTTTTATCTCATCAGAATTGTGAAGATGGATGTTAATGGAACAATACATAGTCAAATAAAATTGAGGGAGCTTGTTATAAATAGATATGTTTTATCTATAGTGAATTTTCTTTATTACTAGGGGACATATCATTTTGTTATGTAAGGCTACATAGTAAATAGCATACTAAAAGTATTGTATAGTATCAAGCCACAATTAATGTTCACCTTAATATTTGATAGGATCTTCGAATATAAAAGTTTGGCGATGTGAATATATATATATATATATGTATGTATGTATGTATGTATGTATGTATTAAACTAGAAAATTGTGAACCACTCTTACATCAAAAAATACAAAAATTAATACATTCTTATGAGTAAGAACCGCATGATCTTTCCCAAAAAAAAAATGTAAGAATCACAGGGACGATATTTTGCTACAGACAGAACAGCATAATAGGCTATAGTACCCCCTCTGACTTCCTCAGCATCTCACTAATCCATTTGAACAATATATTTTCTGCTTAAAAACTTGAAGGGGGGAAAATTTACTATATTGGCTCTTCACGCTATGTCCAGTACTACTATATCAACATTGGGCGAAACCTGCACTGGTGATGACACATCCCCTTTCCCATATAGAGGACACCTTGGCAGTAATCACGGTGATGAATTCACGAGCACGATGATATCCTCCGACAACAATATCAAAGTTCACAGCGGAGTTGGCCACTATAATTGCAACAACAAAAAACCATGGTCTAAATTTTAAAGAAAGAAAATTATGGAGCAAAAATACACATGATAGAGAGCCCAACGTCAGCTGTAGTCGTCGGACCCAGTGAATTTGAACATGAAGATTCACCGCTGCAATTAAGTGCAGAGAGTGCAGAGAAAACAGAGAAAGGCCTGCTTTTGTGTTGGCTCTTTATCAACTAACGGCTTCACTGCAAGTAAGGCGACAAATATTACCAGAAATCGGACCATCAATTTGTCGACTAAAATGGATATGCTGCTGCATTGAAAAGCGGGCAAAAAATGTTAAAAAAACCTGAGGTAGAATATAGTATTTGAGAAAGAGAGTTAATACCAGGGAGATGGCTTGGATTAACCGACCTTTGATCGTTGATCGTATCGCTCATTTTTCCGGGTTCGGGACGCTCTACCAAGCGTGAGTTCCCTGTGTTCTTGCTTTTGATCTACAACCGGCGGATGCTAGATGAAGTGTATATAGCCACGACGTCGTTTTAAAACTGTTCTGTTTTAATTGCAGGAAGAGCCGAACGAAAGAAATTCAGATAGTTTGCCTGTAACATCAAAGATAAGAGTAACGAAGAAATTATTTCAGTATGAGAGGATATTGACCGGCTGGCTCTGTTAAGTTATATCGTAATTTGTTACTGTGCGCCGATGGAGAAAGAAAGAAAGAAAGAAGTGTGGGCGAAAAGGAGGGAAGAGTGTGAAGCCGAGCGTCTCTCAGAGGTTGAACGAGAGCAGCGGTGACGCTATGGCTGTAGGACACATGAAGTAGGGTATATATAGATATCGGCTCTCTGTGTGTTATATATTCAAATTAAAATAATACGGGGGTTATTCGCCCCCTTATTCCCGGTCTGTCTAATATCTCTATATTTTATATAATTTTAAAATACTTTTTATATAATTAAAATTAAATATTTAAATTTTAAGAAATATTTATTTTATGTCTTAATTGAATCTAAAATAAATATTTTATTAAAAATATATTTATTATTATTAAATATTTAATATAAAAAATACAAAATAGAAAAAAAAAATCCATCTCTATTATTTCTATACCAAAATAAATATTTTATCAAAAATATATTTATTATTATTAAATATTTAATATAAAAAATAAAAAATAGAAAAAAATCCATCTCTATTATTTCTATACCAAACAAACACTTATGTTTATTATTATTCCTTCCTCCTAATTAATATTACTCTATTATTATTGGCCCCTTAATTCTTCTTCCACCCCCCCCACCCAAGAGAGATCATTTTCTTTTTTCGATATTTAAGCTAATTTGGTTCCAAAATCATACTTCTCTGTTTAATACAAATTTATATATATACACATACACATACACATACATACGTACATTGTACTTTCATCAACAAAGTATCTTACTCAGTATCCGATTTACAAAGCTGTCAGCTGTGGTGGTTGGCGAGTGTCGCTTTGGCCTTTTCTTGTCTCCGACACTAATTATGAATGAGAAAAAATAAATAAAAACTCGAAATTTGGTTTTCAAAATTTTAAAATACTTTCTTTTTATGAAATTATATTCTTAAATAAATAAACCCTTTTTTACCCTTAATATAGAAGAGCATTATTTCATTCATCTTAAATATTTTCTTTATTGTAAAAGTAAAAAGTCATTTTATAACAAGATTATCGTTTAAAAAAAACCTCATTTTAAAAATTTTAAAATTTACTTTTCATTTTCATTATTCTCTCTTATTTTTTATTAGTTATACATCTAACTATTTGCTCTTGTATAAAGGATATAACTGTAATTTTTATTCATATCTCTAAAAATAACATAAATTATTAAAATGATTTTATCTTATTAATGGAAGGAGTATTGTTTTAGAAATAAAATATAAATAAGGTTCATTTTGGGAAAAAAACCATTAAATTTAGGTGTATATTATACGAATTATGTCAATTTTTAAACGTAACTTTCCTATTATATCCTTTTACTATAAAAAAATCCAATTTCACTTTCATTTTTCATTATTTTCTATAAATCTTTATAATATTAACTATGCATAAAATTATCATGAAATTTGGTTTTGAATATCCAAACATGATGAACTTGATAAACAACATATAACATATAGTATTTAGTATTTATTTTTTTATAATTTGTATAATATATTTGACAAACTAATTATATATAGTACAATTGACAAAGGTATAATATGTAGTAGCATCTTTAAATATCTCATATAGTTTATTTAGCAAGCTTGTTACTTATATTATACCGAATATTTACTAAGTTTGTGATACATAATATCTTTAAAGAATGTATATATTATAATTGTCAAAGTTACAATATCTAATATATTTGTCTAACATGTAGCATATGTTATATTTAACGACTGTACGTATATTACATATAGGATGTAGCATATCATATAATATCTTTAACAACATATATCATGTAGGATCTTTAACAATCTTGTAGTATATAATATTTTATCATGAACGTGTGATATATTGCACGTGATACCTTTGAACAAATATAAAGATGATGTGTGGAATACCTAAATTTTAACCACACCGGCAGTTGCTGCGTGACGGTGTGAACGAGGCAAAGGCAAACCAATGGACAGTTGGACACTATTTTGGTCAATAATGACGGCGATGCATTAGACTCGTGCGTCTGTAGCGTGGTGGGCCTCATCAGTGTGGTAGGTCTTAAACCGATCTCGTATGTTTCACTAGATCATCCCAAAATGGAGCCGTGGTTCTAGTTTATATATTTTTCTACAAAATTAATAAATCTAAAATTATAATATATTCTTTGAAATACAATGAATATACATATCGATGAGAAAAATTAATATAAAATCAGAATTTTGTTTTCAAATTTTCAAAATACTTTTTTTATGAAAATATATTCTTAAATAAATAAACACTTTTTTTAATAGATAAAAGCATTATTCCATTCATCCTAAATATTTTCTCTATTTCCAAAAGTAAAAATTCATATTATAACTATATTACCGTTTCAAAAAAAAAACTCATTTTGAAAAGTTTAAAATTTATTTTTCATTTTCATTATTGTCTCTTATTTTTTGTTGGCTATACATCTAACTATTTGTTCTTATAAAGGATATAGCTGGAATATTAAAATCAATTGTTATTCATATTTTTAAAAATAATATAAATTATTGAAATGATTTAATCTTATTAATGGAAGGAATATATTTTTAGAAATAAAATACAAACAAAGTTCATTTTGACAAAAAAAAACATTAAATTTAGGTATATATTGTACAGATTATGTTAATTTTTAAACTTAACTTTCCAATTATATCCTTTTATTATAACAAATCCTATTTTACTTTCATTTTTCATTATCTTCTATAAACAAATGTCTCTCTATAATATTAACTATACATAAAATTTGGTTTTGAATATCCAAACATGAAGAACTTGATAAACAACATATAACATATAGTATGTAGTGTATTTTTTATTTTAAATGCGTGCAGTATTTTTGACAACTAATTATATATAGTACAATTGACAAAGGTATAATATGTAGTAGCATCTTTAAATATCTCATATAGTTTATTTAGCAAGTTTGTTGCTTATATTATACCGTATATTTACTAAGTTTGTGATACATAATATCTTTAAGGAATGTATATAGCATATTTGTCAAAGTTACAATATATAATATATTTGTCTAACATGTAGCATATGTTATATTTAACTAATGTGCGTATATTACATATAGGATATAGTATATTTGACAAGCAACGCATATCACATAATATCTTTAACAACATATAACATGTAGTATCTTTAACAATCTTGTAGTATATAATATTTTATGATGAATGTGTGATATATTGCATGTAATACCTTTGAACAAATATAAAGATGATGTGTGCAATACCTAATATTTGATAGGCTATAAGAAGCAAATATTAAAAATATAGTTATTTAAGCTAGCTAATTTAATATTAATTTATGTGGAAGAAAATGAGGATAATCTTATATATTTATAATAGTCACTTGTATTTTTATGTGTGTTGGGTCAATGATGAAAGAAATTACGAAGTCAAATATAGCAAAACTTATATACCTACTTGTTCAACACCCCCGAGGTTAGTTATGACAAGAAAATTTTAATAAAAACTTATAATTTAAAAATTGATTTAATTTGTAAATAAATAGAAAATAGTCCCTTCGTATTAAAAAAAGTTATCACTACAAATTTTGAAAATAAGTTTTAACTATTAATTTACCTAAAAAGTATGATATATTCTAATAATTTCATTTATTTCTAGAAGAAGTTGTATTTTAAAAGATGATTTACAAACTTTTCTAACCTAAATACTTTACTTGGATACACTAAAATAAAATTCATATAATTCTATTGAGGTTTTTAATTTTCATATGCTGGCTCTGTATCAAATAAAGGCGACAAATATTACCAGAAATTTGATCATCAATTTGTTCACTGAAATGGATAGTTAATACCAGGGAGACGTCTTGGATTAACCTACCTTTGATCGTTGGTTGTGTCGATTATTTTTCAGGTTTCTGGAAGCTGGACCGTTACTGGATGCTATCCCAAGCGAGAGATTCCTTTGTTCTATAACCGGCATTGTTGCATGATCGAGTGAACTGACAAAGGCAAACAAATAGACACTGTTTTGGTCAATAATGACGGCGATGCATTACTCCTGTGCCTGTAGTGTGGTAGGTGTTTAGACCGATCTCGTATGTTTCACTAGATCATCCCAAAATGGAGTCGTGGTTCTAGTTCATATATCTTTCTACAAAATTAATAAATCTAAAATTATAATATATTCTTTGAAATACAATGAATATGCATATCGATGAGAAAAATTAATATAAAATCAGAATTTTGTTTTCAAATTTTCAAAAACTTTTTTTATGAAAATATATTCTTAAATAAATAAACACTTTTTTCTTAATAGACAAAAGCATTATATCATTCATCTTAAATATATTCTCTATTTCAAAAGTAAAAATTCATATTATAACTATATTACCGTTTCAAAAAAAAAAACTCATTTTGAAAAGTTTAAAATATATTTTCCATTTTCATTATTGCCGCTTATTTTTTGTCGGGTATACATCTAACTATTTGTTTTTTGTAAAGGATATAATTGGAATATTAAAATCAATTGTTATTCATATTTTTAAAAAATAATATAAATTATTGAAATGATTTTATCTTATCAATGGAAGGAACACTTTTTTAGAAATAAAATTCAAACAAAGTACATTTTGACAAAAAAAAACATTAAATTTAGGTATATATTGTACAAATCATGTTAATTTTTAAACTTAACTTTCCAATTATATCCTTTTATTATAACAAATTCTACTTTACTTTCATTTTTCATTATCTTCTGTAAACAAATGTCTCTCTATAATATTAACTATACATAAAATTTGGTTTTGAATATCCAAACATGAAGAACTTGATAAACAACATATAACATATAGTATGTAGTGTATTTTTTATTTTAAATGCGTGCAGTATTTTTGACAACTAATTATATATAGTACAATTGACAAAGGTATAATATGTAGTAGCATCTTTAAATATCTCATATAGTTTATTTAGCAAGTTTGTTGCTTATATTATACCGTATATTTACTAAGTTTGTGATACATAATATCTTTAAGGAATGTATATAGCATATTTGTCAAAGTTACAATATATAATATATTTGTCTAACATGTAGCATATGTTATATTTACCTAATGTGCGTATATTACATATAGGATATAGTATATTTGACAAGCAAAGCATATCACATAATATCTTTAACAACATATAACATGTAGTATCTTTAACAATCTTGTAGTATATAATATTTTATGATGAATGTGTGATATATTGCATGTAATACCTTTGAACAAATATAAAGATGATGTGTGCAATACCTAATATTTGATAGGCTATAAGAAGCAAATATTAAAAACATAGTTATTTAAGCTAGCTAATTTAATATTAATTTATGTGGAAGAAAATGAGGATAATTTTATATATTTATAATAGTCACTTGTATTTTTATGTGAGTTGAGTCAATGATGAAAGAAATTACGAAGTCAAATATAGCAAAACTTAGATACCTACTTGTTCAACACCCACGAGGTTAGTTATGACAAGAAAATTTTAATAAAAACTTATAATTTAAAAATTGATTTAATTTGTAAATAAATAGAAAATAGTCCCTTCGTATTTAAAAGTTATCACTATAAATTTTGAAAATAAGTTTTAACTATTAATTTATCTAAAAAGTATGATATATTCTAATAATTTCATTTATTTCTAGAAGAAGTTGTATTTTAAAGGATGATTTACAAACTTTTCTAACCTAAATACTTTACTTGGATACACTAAAATAAAATTCATAGAATTCTATGAAGTTTTTAATTTTAATATGTTGGCTCTGTATCAAATAACGGCTTCACTTCAAGTAAGGCAACAAATATTACCAGAAATTTGATCATCAATTTGTTGACTAAAATGGATATGCTGCTGCATTGAAAAGGGGGCAAAAAATATTATAAAAACATAAGGTAGAATATAGTATTTGAGAAAGAGAGTCAATACGAGGGAGTCGGCTTGGATTGACCTACCCTTGATCGTTGGTCGTATTATTGCTCATTTTTCAGGGTTCAGGAAGCTGGACCTTTACTGGATGCTATACCAAGCGAGAGTTTCCTTTGTTCTACAACCGGCAGTTGCTGGATGACCAAGTATTTACAGTCGATTTGTTATGTACTAGCTGATTTTTGGCTTGTTTTGCCTACCAATCCCTACCATTTAAGGCTTGCGAAACTTAGGATCACTATCAATCCCGACCAGTTGATGCTTGCGCCAATATTGACTGCTTGTACTCGGCTCGTGCTGTATTCGACTCGTGCGCCTGTTGACTGCCTTGTGAGTGTGGGAGGTGTTTAAAACGATCTCGTAATTTGTTTTCAAATTTTCAAAATGCTTTTTTATTAATGAAAATATATTCTTAAATAAATAAACCTTTTTTTTCCTTAATAGATAAAAGTATTGTTCCATTCATCTTAATTATTTTCTCTATTTCAAAAGTAAAAAGTCATTTCATAACTATATTATCGTTTCAAAAAAAAAAACTCATTTCAAAAAGTTTAAAATTTATTTTTCATTTCCATTACTGTCTCTTATTTTTTGTTAGTTATACGTCTAACTATTTGTTTTTTATAAAGGATATAACTGTAATATGAAAATCAATTTTTATTTATATTTTTAAAAATAATATAAATTATTGAAATGATTGTATCTTATCAATGGAAGGAGTATTGTTTTAGAAATAAAATACACACAATGTTCATTTTGGAAACAAAAAACATTAAATTTAGGTATATATTGTACAAATTATGTCAATTTTTAAACTTAACCTTCCTATTATATCCTTTTACTATAACAAATCCTATTTTACTTTCATTTTTCATTATCTTCTATAAATCTCTATAATATTACCTATGCACAAAAGTATCATAAAATTTGGTTTTTGATAGGGCTCACTTCGAGCGTGAGCAAACTCCAGAAAAGAAGGGGATCGAGGAAGAGTCCAGTATAGAAGAGGGCCAAAGGGTTCTATGCCTTTCCTTCATATTCACTCTGGTATAAATAGAGTGAATCGGTTACAACACTTGAGAGCAGAGACCGCCACATATTACCGACCCTAACAACCATCCCTAATGGCCATAGATGACACTAGACGTCACAAAGATAATAACAGAAGAAGAAATAAGAAGATAATGCAGCTATCGCAGCGACCGTGTGCTCGATCAGTCGAGCAGCCTAGCTGGGAGCTTAATGGTCCTCTTGGGCCTTGTTGGGGCTGTCATCATCCTAGTGGTGTCACCACCGAAGTGTTGGGCCGTATCATCACCATCCCCTGGGAGAATGACCTTTTCCTCAAGGTCGAAAGCTGGGAAACTTGCAATGAATTGCTGAAGATCTTCCCAAGTGGATTCCTGGGCATCACACCCTTCCCACTGAACCAGAATCTGTTGGGAGTCGTTGTGCTGCCTACGCTGAAGGACACGTGCTGGTTCATATATGGGTCGGCCATCATGAGAAACTTTTGGGAGTGGTGTGTGTGTTATGGTTGTTGGATCCGTACAAAGCTTTAGGACGGATATGTGAAAAACCGGGTGAATTTGAGTGGATTTTGGTAGTAGAAGTTTGTAGGCCACTGGGCCAATACGCTCGATAATCTGGTATGGGCCAAAGTAGCGCTTGGAGAGCTTATGCTGGCTACCTTGGTGGATAGAGAGCTGGCGATAGGGTTGTAATTTGACAAACACCCACGTATCCCACTGAAAACTCTTTATTAGTGTGGTGTCGGTCAGCTTGATTTTTCATACGGACTTGAGCACGAAGTAAATTCTGCTTGATCATCTTAAGTAACTGATCACGTTCATCTAACCACTCATCTAGCTCATTTACATTAGTCGTGTTAGGAAGGTAGTTTGATAATATAGGAGGGGGTCGTCCATATACTGCCTGGAAGGGTGACATTCCTATGGAGGAATGTCGACAGGTATTGTACCACCATTCAGCCCATGGTAAATATCTTACCCATTTACTAGGTGTGTCTCCCACCATAGCTCGTAAGTATGTTTCAAGACAACGGTTCACAACTTCCGTCTGTCCATCGGATTGTGGGTGGTAAGAGCTGCTCATTCGTAGAGTAGTACCCTGTAGTCGGAATAATTCCTGCCAAAAATGGCTAATGAAGATCCGGTCTCTATCGGAGACGATTGAACGAGGAAACCCATGCAACCTTACATATTCCTGGACAAAGTGCTGGGCAAGTTGGGTTGCTGTGACTGATGCTGGGAGAGCACAAAAGTGCGCGTATTTGGACAGCCGGTCGACAATGACCCAAATGGTAGTCTTACCCGAACTTGGGGGGTAAGTGGGTAATAAAATACATGGATATATCTTCCCATATCTGACTGGGTACGACCAAGGGTTGTAGAAGCCCTTTAGGTGACTGGTTCTCCGGTTTGACTTGGAGGCACACACAATAGTTCCTTACATATTCGCGCACTGCTGCTGCCATCTTGGGCCAATAAAAATTAGCTGAAAGACGAGCTAAGGTGCCCTTAATTCCTGAGTGGCCCCCAATTTTGGAATCGTGATAGGCTTTCAGGAGCTGAGTTCGCAAGCCTCCAGTGGTGGGAATAAAAAGTCGATTCGCCATATAAAGGAGTCTGTCCCTTAATTCGAAAGGTGACGAACCAGACTGGATGCTCTGGATAATCCGTTGTGCTTCCAAATCTTCTTTCGTAGCTTGCCGGATCTCTTGGATAGTGATGAATTCGGGTCTTGTAAGAGCCAGGTGGGTTGCCTCGGATGTCCATCGGGAGAGTCCATCTGCAACCGTATTCTCCGATCCGGGTTTATAGTGGATGGAGAAGTTGAAGCCCAATAATTTTACAAGTCACCGCTGCTGTTCTGTAGTCTGGATGGTTTGTGTCATTAGTTGACGCAGGCTCTGATGATTAGTAATTATGTTGAAGGGTTGACCGAGAAGGTAATGTCGCCATTTTTTAACGGCGGCAGTGATGGCGAACATCTCTCGGGAGTATGTGGATGAATTCCTTAAGTGGGAAGGTAAGCGCTGGCTGTAAAAAGCCAGAGGATGTTTATTTTGGGAGAGAACATCTCCCACTACTGAGCCAGAAGCATCCGTGTAAATGGAGAAGGGGTCCTCGAAGTTGGGTAGACTCAGTATCGGTGTGTGAGTGACGGCATCCTTCAAGCGATCAAACGCATCTTGGGCTGTTGGGCTCCAATGGAAGGCCTGTTTTTTCAGCAATTCTGTAAGGGGGCTTGCGATGGTTGCATATGCCGAATAAACCGCCGGTAATACCCCGTTAAGCCCAAAAACCCACGCAAGCTTGTAATGGATTCTGGTTTGGGCCAATTTAGCATGGACTGAATTTTTTCTGGATCAACCTGTACTCCTCCACCTGAAATGACATGACCTAGATAATTGAGTTTAGTAAGCCCAAAAGCACACTTAGATAATTTAGCATAAAGACGGTGTTGGGCTAGTATTCCAAGAGTAATGTGAAGGTGTGAGAGGTGAGTAATCCAGGAAGGGCTATATATGAGTATGTCATAAAAAAATACGAGTATGAATTTCCGAAGATAAGGCTTAAAAATGTTATTCATATTAGATTGGAATGTGGATGGGGCGTTTGTTAACCCAAAGGGCATCACAAGAAATTCGTAATGTCCCTTATGCGTGCGAAAAGCCGTTTTCGGTACATCGGATGGGTGAACTCGTATTTGAAAATAGCCACTTCGTAAATCCAACTTGGAAAAATAAGCTGCCCCGTATAGCTCATCTAATAACTCTTCCACCGTAGGGATAGGGAACCTATCCTTAATTATGATGGCGTTAAGTGCCCTATAGTCGACACAAAACCGCTATGTGCCATCCTTCTTCTTGACCAAGATAACCGGGGAAGAAAATGGGCTTGTGGAGGATTGCATGATTTTGGCTTGTAGCATCTCTCGGACTTTCTTCTCTATTTCATTTTTTTGGACATATGGGTATCGGTACGGTTTAACGTTGACGGGTTGGGAATGTGGGCTAAGGTTAATATGGTGATCCAAGGCTCGGTGGGGAGGAAGTTCTTTGGGTATGTCAAAAACAGAACCATACTGGTCCAGAATTTGTTGGATTTGCAGGTGCAGGTGCTTTGCTGGAGTATGGGCCATTAATCCACCATTAGTGAGTTCTAAACGGAAGTAAGCCGAAAGGGAGCAGGTGGACTGGAGTCGTTTAAGTTGTTAGGGTGTGATGAGATCTGGGCTAGAGGGGGTATTCAGGCCCGTAAATTGCACGGTCTGTCCTTCATGTTCGAATGCCAGGGTCATTTTTTTTGTGATCTGTCGTAACTGGCCCCAAAGATGCCAGCCATTAAATGCCCAAAACAGCATCGGTGCCCGCCAGTTTTAGCGAATGGAAGTCGGTATTGAACACATGTCCTTGTATCACCATGGTTACTCGACACACACCTTGTGTATGAATCTTGTCTCCATTTCCCACCGTGACAGCGAACCCATGGTGCTTGTCTACAGGGATTCCCAAAAATTGAATTATTCGTGGGTGGAGAAAATTGTGCGTGCTTCCTGTGTCCACCAGCACAGAAATTGGGTGACGGTGTATGGTTGCCAGCAGCCGCAGAGAGCTAGGATATGATGCACCCGTCATTTCTTGCATTGATACCTCTGGTTCAACTTCTGGTGTCAAGTCAGGGGATACAGAGTTTTCCCCTAGGGTAAGCTCCGCTTCTGGGGTCTCTTCAGGAAGTAGGAGTAAAATTCGGGGTTTTTTACATTTGTGGCCGGAATGGTATTTTTCATCACAATTAAAACATAGTCCCTGTGCTCTTCTGCGCTTGTGTTCTTCCAGGCTGAGCCTCCAGATACCCGATGTTGGGTTCTGTGATGGCGGTGGTATAGGAGGAAGGGATAACAGCGGTGGGAGAGTGTTTGGGGTAAGTGAGTTTTTTTGGTTTTGGTTTTGATTGAAGGGAGCTCGGGATTCATTTAGTTTGTTTTCCACCAGTTTAGCCATATCAATAGCCTCGGCAATATGAGTAGGTTTAAGAATAGCCAATTCATTTTTTATCGGAGTTTTTAAACCAGAAAGGAAGCAATTCATGAGAGTGTCTGGGGGTAAATTGGTAATTCGATTGCTAGTGTTTTTGAACAGGGACTGGTACTCTTCCACTGTTCCGATTTGTTTAAGCTTAAACAAGGTAATTTGAGGGTTATCGAATGAAGAGGGCCCAAACCTCTGTTCCATGGCGCGGGTGAGGGCTGGCCATGAGGAGAGTTGGCGGTTCCGATACATCCATTAGAACCAAGTAAGGGCTTTCCCAGTCATGTAAAAACTAGCAAGATCAACTCGTTGCTCGTCCGGTGTATTGTGGAAGGTGAAGTATCGCTCAGCTTGAAATATCCAATCCAATGGGTTCGAGCCGTCAAAGCTACCGAGCTCACATTTTGGAGGTTTAGCAGCAATTATTGTTGGTGATGAATTTTCAGGAGTATGTGCGGCCAAGATGGTGGGTAGCTGAGGATTTGTATGGTTTGGGGTACTGCTAGTACTGGCTCCTTCCAGTTTGCGGAGAATTTCTGCAAACTGGTTATTCATAGTCTGAGTGAGGGCGGTAATGGCATTTTCATGGTGTTGGAGGGTTTCTCTGATTTGATTTAATGTTTCATCAGTGGTTCTGGATCTAGTATTATGTGTATCTTCCTTAGCCATGGTCGGCCTCTCAACAAGAGCACCAGAATGATAGGGCTCACTTCGAGCGTGAGCAAACTCTAAAAAAGAAGGGGATCGAGGAAGAGTCCAGTACAGAAGAGGGCCAAAGGGTTCTATGCCTTTCCTTCATATTCACTCTGGTATAAATAGAGTGAATCGGTTACAACACTTAAGAGCAGAGACTGCCACGTATTATCGGCCCTAACAACCATCCCTAATGGCCATAGATGACACTACACGTCACAAAGATAATAACAGAAGAAGAAATAAGAAGATAATGCAGCTATCGCAGCGACCATGTGCTCAATCAGTCGAGCAGCCTAGCTGGGAGCTTAATGGTCATCTTGGGCCTTGTTGGGGCTGTCATCATCCTAGTGGTGTCACCACCGAAGTGTTGGGCCGTATCAGTTTTGAATATCCAAACTTGAAGAACTTGATAGACAACATATAACATATAGTATGTAGTATTTTTTTTTAATTTGTACATTATATTTGACAAACTAATTATATATAGTACAATTAACAAAGGTATAATATGTAGTAGCATCTTTAAATATCTCATATAGTTTATTTAGCACGCTTGTTGCTTATATTATACCATATATATACTAAGTTTGTGATACATAATATCTTTAAGGAATGTATATAGCATATTTGACAAAGTTACAATATATAATATATTTGTCTAACATGTAGCATATGTTATATTTAACGAATGTGTGTATATTACATATAGGATATAGTATATTTGACAAGCAACGCATATCACATGATATCTTTAACAACATATAATATGTAGTATCTTTAACAATCTTGTAGTATATAATATTTTATGATGAATGTGTGATATATTGCATGTAATACCTTTGAACAAATATAAAGATGATGTGTGCAATACCTAATATTTGATAGGCTATAAGAAGCAAATATTAAAAATATAGTTAGTTAAGTTAGCTAATTTAATATTAATTTATGTGGAAGAAAATGAGGATAATATATTAATTTAATATTTATAATAGTCACTTGTAATTTTATATGAGTTGGATCAATGATGAAAGAAATTACAAAGTCAAATGTAGCAAAAAACTTAGATAGCTACTTGATCAACACCCCCGAGGTTAGTTATGATGAGAAAAGTTTAATACCAGGGAGACGGCTTGGATTAACCAACCTTTGATCGTTGGTCGTATCGCTCATTTTTCAGGGTTCACGACGCTGGACCGTGACTCGATGCTAGAGCTCCGTTTAGGGATGACAATGGATCGGGTCTGGACTGGATCCAGCTATACCCAAACCCGGACCCGTTTATATTACTTAGACCCAGACCCGACCTAGATCCGTCGGGTCTTAAAAGTTCAGACCCAGATCCAGATCCATCGGGTCTAGCGGGTAAATGAGTCCTAAACGGGTCCTAAATAGGTCCGGTTATTTTTTTTTAAAAATAATTAATAATCTATGCTAATACAAATACATTTATATTTTATATAACTTAATATGTATTTTTTAGTTAAAAAAATCATCTAAGTGAAAAAATAAATATATTAAAATAGTTATATTAACTTTTCAAATGGTGTTTTAATACTTTTAGTAGGGATGTAAATGGGGCAGGTTCGGGGCGGGTATACCCATATCCGTATCCGATAATAAAATCCATACCTGTACCCGAATTCATATCCGCTAACATATCCATATCCATATCCGTTGGATATCCGTTACTCAATGGATTATTCCTTTACCCGTTAATGGATATTATCCGATGGATAAATCTATCATCCGACAGATAAACCCATTTAGAGTTAAGCTAAATGATAATTCTAACTTTAATTTATACTATAATTATTTTAAAATTAAGGGTAAAAAGATAATTATATATCGGGTAAACAGGTACAAATATGGATACAGGTATAGTTACGGATACGGGTATGGATATCTCATACCCGTATCTGTACTCGAACCCGATGGGTATTTTTTTTCCATCATCCATATTCGTTTATCCACATCCGTCGGACAAAATCCATCGGATTTCGTATAAAATCCGCCCCGTTTATATCCCTAACTTTTAGAATACAATGTTATACATATTGTTTATAAAGTAAGCATACAAAAAAAAATTTAAAAAAAAAATAAATAAGGAGCTTATATAATATTAAAATAATAATGACAAGCATAATATTAGTATGTATATATATATATATATAGATACATACACACATATGTATATTAAACGGATCTGACGGGTCGGGTCTGGATCTAGAACTAGACCCAGATCCAGACCCTTTAAAGTATATGTGGATTCATATCCGATCCAGACCCGTCGGGTCCAAAAATCATGGAATCAGACCCGTTAAAAATAAGACGGGTCTAATAAGTCTAGGTCGGATCCGAGACCTATTGCCATCCCTAATTCCGTTTGTTCTACGTTCGGGCGATGCTAGATGACCGAGTATTTATCCTCGCGCCTGCTTATGTCCCATTGACCGTTTTGCCCTTGACTTGCGACGTCCTATCAAATTAACGCGTCCTCTTCTTTGTGGTCTTGGACTTGCGACACCCTATCAAATTAACGCGTCCTCTTCTTCGTCGTCTTGGACTTGCGACGTCACTCTATCAAATTAACGTGTCCTCTTCTTCGTCGTCTTGGACTTGCGACGTCACTCTATCAAATTTTCTTCGTCTTGGACTTGGACTTGCGACGTCACTCTATCAAATTTTCTTTGTCGTCTTGGACTTGCGACGTCACTCTATCAAATTAACGTGTCCTCTTCTTCACTATCAAATTAACGTGTCCTCTTCTTTGTTATGTGACTTGTGCTCCCATTGTCTGTTTTCCACTTTCCAAAAACAACCCGATTCTATACGTCCTCCTGCTTCTCTGTCAATAAGGTCTTCGATATAGCCGGCTCTATTCCTCTCACCTCTGTTGCTGCCTATTATCAAAAGTGTTGCATGGGAGGGGACGGGGACGTGGACGAGAACGGTAAAATAGGGACGGAATGAAATTTAAAACGTCATGTTTTCAAAATTTAGGAAATAGGAATGATATGAAACGTAAAAATATATATATATATATATACATATTATATATATATTAAAATAGATTAAATATATTAAAATTAAGAGAGAAAAATTAAAAAAAATTAAAATTATTATTTATATTAGTTAATTTTAATTATTAATAATTCTTTTTTAAAAAAATTAATTAAATAATATTTTTTCATAAAAATATTAATTCAATAATTATAATATAAATTTTGATCTCCAAACGTTTTCGAAAGAGGAAATATTTTCGGAACAGGGGACGACACCTGACTGCCGTCCCGTGCATCACAGATTATCAATCGCGGGTGCAAAAGGGTTTATGAATGTTAAATCTATATTTAGAGCTATTTATTGAAATAATTTTTTGTTTTATAAATTTTTTAGGTTAAATTTTTTTTAAAATAAATAATTATTATATATAATTATTTTAATAAGTAATTCCAAGTAAGTTATAAATTAAGTTACTTTTGTGTTATTTAAAATAATTATTTAATTTAAAAAAATTTAAGCTAATTTTTTTTTAAATAAGTAATTATTTAAGATAATTATTTATGATAAGTAACAACAAAGAAGCATTATATAGCTCTCATATGTGGCACTCGCTCATCCTGCATCAAAAAATGAAGTCGTCATTCTAGTTTATATATTTTTCTACAAAATTAATAAATCTAAAATTATCTAACCCCAAACCCCAAACCCTATAAACCCTAAACCCTCTAAACCCTAAACCCCTAAACCTTTAAACCTTAAACCCTAAACCCTAAAACCTAATCCCTAAACCATAAACCCTTAACCCTCTAAAACGAAAACCCTAAACCACAAACCCTCTAAACCCTAAACCCTAAACCTTAAACCTCCTAAATCCTAAACCCTAAACCATAAACCCTACAAACCCTAAACCTTCTAAACCCTTTAAACCCTAAGCCCTCTAAACCATCTAAACCCTAAACCCTCTAAACTTATCAACATCATGTCTAAAGCTAAAAGTGATTAAAAATAAAGTTGATACCTAAAAATGATATCTATTATATCTGTGAGGTTTAAGATATAAGATCCTATTTTAGCTTACCTTAAATAAAGTATTATATGCATGCTCCTATGGTGGCTAGCTTTAAAAAAACTATATAATAAAAAAAAGTGAATATATAAAAGAGTGATATTTAATTAATAATTATACAAACCAATGCAACAACAAATATAAATTTTCAAAAGTTATGCGGCATTTTATTATAATCAAATAGATAATAGACTATATACAATTGATATATAGGGTAGGAAGGGACAAAAAAACAAACAAGAGCCAACTCATACAATAGATCAAGTCAAGAAGGAAATTAATGCCCATTAAAATTATATATTGGCTCTCCCTCACCATAATTTTAGCTCTCCCTCACCTCCTTAGATACTAAATGCAATTTGAAAATAGGCCAGGCCAACTACTCTCCATCTTTCATCATAAAACCCAGATCATCAGACCAACTATCACCCACTCATCCTTTATCTTTCTTTCAATTAACTAATTTTTGGTTTATCTTTTTTTTTTATTCCGATAATGTACATATACCTGACCCTTAAATTTATGCCTTCGGTATGTGTGTTCGTCATCCTCTACCAACAAGCGTAGAACTCAACAAGCTCGTCCAATGACTCAGGCTCAGGATTGGCATTATCCAACATCCACAACAAATGCTCGAACAGAACCACTTCATAGTCGACGGTGGTGTCGTCTGACTTCCCCGAAGACCTGTCTACAAGCTCCTGAACCAAAGGATGGTCGATGGACCGGCCTCTTCCTTTCACTTAAATAAATATGAAAGAAAATAATAAAAAAAAAACCCAACAACCCATCAATTAGGCGATCGAAGGACGAGGAGAAAAAAAGAAGAGGAGTAGCAGAAGAAGATGTGTTATACCAATTTTCCTTTGGTCACCCTCCAAGAACTAAGAGTCCGACAAAGGATAATTTTATATATTTATAATAGTCACTTGTATTTTTATGTGAGTTGGGTCAATGATGAAAGAAATTACGAAGTCAAATATAGCAAAACTTAGATAGCTACTTGTTCAACACACTCCAAGTTAGTTATGATGAGAAAATTTTAATAAAAAAAATTATAATTTAAATTTTGATTTAATTTGTAAATAAATAAAAAATATTCCCTCTATATTAAAAAAATTAACACTATAAATTTTGGAAATAAGTTTTAAGTATTAATTTCTCTAAAATGTATAATATATTCGAATAATTTCGTTTGGATGAAGGATTTCTGGAAGAAGTTGTATTTCAAAAGAGGATTTACAAAATTTTCTAACATAAATACTTTACTTGGATACACTAAAATAAAATTCATATAATTCTAAGAAGTTTTTAATTTCATTTTACAATTCCACTGAATAAAATAGTGAAAATTCCAAACCCTCTATCATTTATTAAAATAATGTGTTTACATAGTTTCATAAGTAAAAATAATAAAAATTCATAAATACTCTATATTATTAAAATTTTCTATCTAAACAATGCACTTGTAAATATAAAAATTTAAAAGTGAATTATTTTTGAAATTTCATCATTTGGAAAATTTTGTTATTTCTATAGTTCTTCATTAAAATGGCATCCAACAATATAACTATTATATTTGTATTATAAAATAATTTTTTTAATATCTTTTTATAATACTTTTTATTAGTATATACGTTAAAAGATATCAAGAATCAAATTTTATCTTAAACATATTAAATAATAGTATTTTAAATACAGATGGATTGTATAAATTACGTAAAAAAGGAGAAAAAAAAGCATATCTAGGAAATTTAATTCGTAATTAACTCTTTTAAACAGATTGGTCCTTTTCTTCGATATAATTTGCTCGATTGACATTTCCCTATCGTGCCGAGTTGCCGACCGCCGAGTTTGCCCCATGGGCTTGTGACGTCACTCTATCCGGCTGTCAAAGCAAAACTAACGTGTCTCGGGAGTGGTGCTGACTACTAATAGTTAATAAATCTCTTTCTATTCTTCTCCAAAAACAACCCTTTTGACTTTTGAGCGTGACATCTAAATCAATTCTAGATAGTTCCAAATAAGTACAAAATAGCTGTCGTATTTGGCGGTCGATCATCCTGCATCCAAAAATGAAGCCGTTCGTTCTAGTTCATATATTTTTCTACAAAATTAATAAATCTAAAATATAATATATTCATTGAAATTCAATGAACATACATATGGATGAGAAAAAAAATAATATAAAATCATAATTTTGTTTTCAAATTTTCAAAATATTTTTTTTTGTATGAAAATATATTCTTAAATAAATAAATCATTTTTTCCTTAATAGATAAGAACATTATTCCATTCATCTTAAATATTTTCTGTATTTCAAAAGTAAAAAGTCATTTTATAACTATATTACCGTTTCAAAAAATAAAACTTATTAAATAGTTTAAATTATACTTTTCATTTTCATTATTGTCTCTTATTTTTTGTTAGTTATACATCTAAGTATTTATTTTTTTATAAAGGATATAACTGTAATATTAAAATTAATTTTTATTCATATCTTTAAAAATAATATAAATTATTGAAATGATTTTATCTTATTAATGGAAGGAGTATTGTTTTAGAAATAAAATATAAACAAGGTTCATTTTGGAGGGAAAAAAACCCTATTAAATTTAGGTGTATATTGTATGGATTATGTCAATTTTTAAACTTAACCTTCATATTATATCTTTTTACTATAACAAATCCTATTTTACTTTCATTTTTTATCATCTTCTATAAACAAATTTCTCTCTATAATATTAACTATGCATAAATTTTGGTTTTGAATATCCAAACGTGACGAGCTTGATAAACAACATATAACATATAGTATGTAATATTTTTTTTGTTTAAAAAAATACATATAGTTTTTTTGACAAACTAATTATATATAGTACAATTGACAAATATGTAATATGTAGTAGCATTTTTAAATATCTCATGTAATTTATTTAGCAAGCTTGTTGCTTATATAATACTGTATATTTACTAAGTTTGTGATACGTAATATCTTTAAAGAATGTATATAGCATATTTATCAAAGTTACAATGTATAATAGATTTGTCTAATATGTAGCATATGTTATATTTAACGAACATGCAGTATATTATGTATAGGATATAGTATATTTAACAGGCAACACATATCACATAATATCTTTAACGACATATAACATATAGTATCTTTAACAATCATGTAGTATATAATATTTTATGATGAATGTGTGATATATTGTATGTAATACCTTTGAACAAATATAAATATGATATGTACAATACCTAATATTTGATAGGCTATAAGAAGCAAATATTGAAAATATAGTCAGTTAAGCTAGCTAATTTAATATTAATTTATGTGGAAAAAAAATGAGGATAATTTTATATATTTATAATAGTCACTTGTATTTTTATGTGAGTTGGGTCCAAGATGAAAGAAATTATGAAGTCAAATATAGCAAAACTTAGATAGCTACATGTTCAACACCCCGTTATGATGAGAAAATTTTAATGAAAAAATTATAATTTAATTTGTAAATAAATAGACAATAGTCCCTCCGTATTAAAAAAATTATCACTACAAACTTTGAAAATAAGTTTTAACTATTAATTTATCTAAAAAGTATAATATATTCTAATAATTTCATTTGGATTAAGGATTTCTAGAAGAAGTTGTATTTTAAAAGAGGATTTACAAACTTTTCTAACCTAAATACTTTACTTGGATACACTAAAATAAAATTCATATAATTCTATGAAGTTTTTAATTTCATATTAAAATTCCACCGAATAAAATCGTGAAACTTCAAAACACTCTATCATTTATTAAAATAATGTGTTTACATAGTTTCATAGGTAAAAATAATAAAAATTCATAAATATTCTATATTATTAAAATTTTCTATCTAAACATTGCACTTTTAAATATAAAAATTTTAAAGTGAATTATTTTTGAAATTTCATCATTTGGATTTTTTTTTATTTCTATAGTTTTTCATTAAAATGAAATCCAACAACATAACTATTATATTTGTATTAGAAAATAATTTTTATATTTTTTTATAATATTTTTTTATTAGTATATAAAGTAAAAGATCTTAATAATCAAATTTAATATTTAAAATATACCATAATAGTATTTTAAATACAGGTGGATTATATAAATTACGTAAAAAAGAAAAGAAAACATATCTAAGAAACATAATTCGTAATTAACTCTTTTAAACAGATTGGTCCTTTTCTTTGATATAATTTGCTCGATTGATCGAAATTTCCGTATCGTGCCGAGTTACCGACTGCGGTGTATTTGGCCCTTTCATCTCGAAGTCGAACATTAGGTAGTGTCCATCCATTAAAAAAAAAAAAATTCTTCTCTGCCATTTTTGCTGGTCAATCAGGAGTCGACATTGATCATGCTCCCACCCTCACCGCTAGGGCTGTAAACGAGCCGAGCCGAGCCGAATACCCCTAGGTTTGGGTTCGGCTCGTTTAACTAAACGAGCCTAAAATGCTGTTTGGGCTCGGCTCGTTTAACTAAACGAACGAGCCGAACCGAGCTTTTAACGAGCCGAACCGAGCCGAGCTCACGAGCCAAAGCCAAAAAATGAACCGAGCCGGGCTTTTTCGAATTTAAACGAGCCGAGCCGAGCCGAATACCAAACTGGCTCAGCTCATTTACAGCCCTACTCACCGCCGTCAACGCCTCATTTGCTGCTACCCGAATTCAAAAACCAAGTAAAAAATTAAACTCATCAAAAATAATTATTTTAGAAAATTTTTAACCTAATTTTTTTAAAAATAAATAGTTATTATAGATAATTATTTTTAATAAATAATTCCAAAAAATCTCTAGTTAATAATTAAGTAATGAAAACTATATAGTGAATCCGATACTCAAAATTTTTAATTTCACTTTATTATAAAAAAATAAAAAATAAAAAAAACTTATGAAAATGTTTGTATGTATATATATCGGTCACAAAGAACTAGAATTAGATTCTACTCTCTTCATGTGATTTTTATTGATAAGATTTTATTTGAAAAATTAATTATATTATTATTATTATTATTATTATTATTATTATTATTATTATTATTATTATTATTATTATTATTATTATTATTATTATCATCATCATCATCACAAAGAACCAATTAGATTCTACTCTCTTCATATGATTTTTATTGATAAGATTTTACTTGAAAAACTAATTATATTATTATTATTATTATAATTGCCACAATAAAAAAATATGAATATATTATTATTGCTATTATTATCATTATCATTATTATTATTATTATAGTTATTATTATTAATTTTATATTATTTTTATTAAAATCAAAACTATGAAAATAAGGAGAACATATCCAAAATTAGAACTGATAAAAGTTGGTCTAACTAGATATAACTAACTAAAATTGACCCAATTCCTCAAAAAATTTATCTAAAACAACTTAAGAATTATGAAACTAAAATCTATCCAACCTGATCACTTATCTAATCGATACTCGACATGACTTAAGTAATTGTAAATCTTAAAACCTATCTGGCCTAATCTAACATTTGATCCATACTCGACATGATTCGAGAAATTATAAACCAAAAATAGATCCAACCTGATCTAATACTTATATGAACTCGGCATAACCCAAAAATGGTTAGTGTGAAAATCCCAAACTAGAGTTTTTTTAATAAAATCATAGTTTTTTAAACTATTTTATAATATTTACTTCTTTCATTTATGAGTAAAAGATAAAAATATATTCACAATTCATAAGACACCCAAATAATCTAAAGTAGTAAGCTTACTATATATTGGTAGTTCAAGCTGGCAGCTTTACTATTAAAAGAGATAAAACATAGAAAAAAGTCTAAGGACTTCTTCTCATTAACTTATTTTTGCTAATGAGATGTGATTTGAAGTTAAATGAAATTTTTAATAAGTTATTATTACTACTTTATTATGATTAATGCCATAATTAATATTTTTCTATTAGTACTATTACTATTCTTATAAATTTTTGATATAGGTTGAAACGAATAGGCCCTAAGAAGACTTATGCATCAAAAGTAACTTACATTTATATCAATATTATTCCAAAAACGACCCATGGAACAATGCACTCAATATGGTGCCCTACCCTCAATTAAACATCAATGGACTAAGATAAATTAATATACCTTAATTATGATTTTCTCCATTCAATAGTAACAAAATAATCACCAACTTAAGTTGAAGCAATATAAATCTTTTGGTTAGGAAAACAACCTACAATATCATTAACAAGTCTAATATAATTTGATATGGTATAACCATGATTGAAAAAATTAATGTAGTATTATTATTATATTATTACTATTACAATGCATTTAATTATTACAATGTATTTAATTACTATTATTGCTATTGTTATCATTATTAAAAATTTATAATTAATTTTGTACAACTAGTACTACTATTATTAGAATTTTGTTGATATGATGTAATCAATTTATTATCAATGGTCAATATAAATTCATATAATGTAAAGACTGCATGAGATATGAATGTAACTTAAAATTAAAATAATAATCGAACTCAATATTGTCCAACTTATAATAGAAATGAATTGTAAGTTCTCATTTAAAATGAAAAAGAAAATAATTCAATTGAAAAGACTTTCAAATTTGAAATATCAATCACAAATTCACATCATTGTCAAAATAATAATAATAATAATAATAATAATAATAATAATAATAATAATAATAATAATAATAATAATAAATTTCAAGGGTTCAAATATGATATAATCAAACTCAAATAATAAAATAAACCATAATGACCAAGTTTGAAATAATTAGACATAATACATATTGAAATAGGAAAAAATTGCACAAACATAACATAACTTGAATCCAATCCAAACCCAACTTGAAAAGTGAACTGATCTGAACTTATTTAACCCTAACTCATACTCGAACAAAACGTAAAATAACATGAATTTATCTGAATTTGAGTCTATCTATTCTTGACCTAACCTTATCTAGTATAATAGAATGATCTAAGATTATTTGATTCTAAAGCTATCCAAATAAACTTGAGTATATCCAATATTAAGATAACTCAATCATCATATAGCCCAACCTGAACCTGACCCTCTCTATTGCTAGCTCTAGTGGTAACACATCCACAAAAATCATGTTTAAGTATTTTTATAAAAAATATATTTACTAAATTTTACACTAATTTTAAAAACTATTATTAAAACTAAGTTGAGTCTGAAACCTTCCCCTCAATGCATACCAATAGTCTAATCAAACAAAACGAACGTCCACGATTTGATTAAAAAACAAGCAAGACCTGGCATGCTTGCCCACCTATACTCAATCCCTCGTTTGCACATCTCTCTTTGATCCTTGATAATGTCCCAAGAATTCCTGATGAGTAGAGGAGAATTTAAGGTAGAGCTAATGAAGGAAAACATGTTAATGACATAGAAGATAGAGTGACAGGGAAATCAAGATAAATTCTACGTATCCATCTAATACGCCAGGAAATACATTTTAAAGCTCAACCTAGCTTGTCTTATGCCTAACAACCTAAGCAACAAAAGAATAGAGAGATGATAAGGTAGACATGCAACCACAAACTCTCGATGGTTCATAACAAAAATTATAAAACATATAAAACACTAAGTTTATTAGATTACTTAGATTGAAAGGAGTTGCACAGCTGGCATGCCTCTTAGAGAAAGTGTATTAACACTCCCCCCCTCGAGGACCCTTGTCTATAAGGGTCAAAATTAGGAAACTTGTGGATGAGATCATAGTAATACTCCCAAGTTGCATCTTCCTTGCCACCATTAGACCATTGAATAGGCACTTGTGTGGCAGCCTGGTTGCCACGCTTCACAAACCTCCTATCTAAAATGTAACACCCCTAATTTTAAGAACTGAAAAATTTTACTTAAAGAGTTAATTGCAGAAGCTGAAACAAAAAAAACAGTGAAGTGTTACCACTACACTTGGTACAAGTCCCATTTCTTCTACCATTCTTATATCAAGTGCTAAGACTAAAAATATTATTCCACTTAATTTAATAACACGATCATAAAAATCATAGTAGAGAGAATTAAAGCAAATTAACATCACTTAAAATAAAACCAATTGTTAGTGGTTATAAAATTTAGTGAAAAGAAATATAAAAGAATCGTAAGACTATAAAATCAATCGGATCTAAAGATATCGGGCAAAACACCAGATAACCCTACTCTTAACCCAAGTACTAGCCTTCCACAGATCTCACAAGCTAACCTGCAAATGACACTACCTATTGAATAAATAGAGGCCTATGAAAAGGAACCCTTTAATACAACGGTACTAAGTAACCTATTATACAAAACTAATATGAAAAGTCCGCATGGAACACATAAAGGCATCATAACAATACATGGTACAAGCATTGAAATATTCATGCGATGATCAAAATACAATAATCATATTAGATAAACAATAATGCCAAAACTACATATTGCTCATACTTTTTCATTTACAACATAATAAAACTTACCAAGCATCCAGGAGGTGATATCTGAAGTAGTTATTATAACCAAGCTTAACACAATAACCATATCATTTATAATATATCTCATATCTCAAAATCAACACCAATAATATCCATAACATACCTGGTAGGGCTCAAAGGTACACTACCAAACACAAGCAGATATAAAGGCTACTACTAAACTATAAGTAGGCATGAATACTACGGCTAAGCCACAGGCAGGCATGAAGGCTACTACTAAACCATAGGTAGACACCAAGGCTACTATAGGCCAATCCAATAATCTAATAATAATCATTTCCATTTTATTAACTTGAGGGGAGATCATATCAACAAGAAAATACTAAGATACTCCAATCATATTAGTGCTAAAAGGTAACACAATATCCTACTAATTATTAACCCAATGACACTAAGGTACCTTGGTTGTATTGGCACATGAATGTAGCACAGTACCCTACTGACAAGGAAAATAATCCATAAGTATGCATTCCCTCTATAAGTCTATATATCTAAATAAAGTAAGATATAGGAATTGGCTGGGGTACTAAGGCACATCGGTAATAATCTATAATCAACCATGGGTTAAACCATGTATTTAGGGTAGATACCCCTAAAGAGCCATCACTTCCGATCTCTAGGTCTTTTACTTTCAGTATTAGTATATAACTGTGACCAAGAGACTACATAATAATCATACAGATCAAATTTTCATATTTTACCATTTTTACTCATTTTGAATTACTCAAGACCATCATAACCAAAGTCAATATTAAAAATTTGTTGTAATATCCCAAAATTCACTACTTTTTTTTTAAAAGTGGAAGCAATTAAAATAGAAATACTTAAATCAAAACCCGTAAATTCTGGGGATGTTACCGCTATACTTAATATTAGACCGGTTCTCTCCGACCGTTCCAGTATCAAGTGCTAAGGCTAAAGAAAAGATTATCATTTAAACTCAAACCAACAGTTCATAAATAATTAGAAAGAATCATACATTAAAAATCAGAGTACTCATAAAAGAATCATAAATCAGAGTACATGGTCAAAATTCCAGAGATAAAAGCTTCATCTAGAAAACTCAATACAAAGTAATAAATTAAAAAGGATATATCCGATACAAAAGAAATAATAAAAGGAAATAGAATCACATAAAGACTGAAATATGGCCACAACTCTCTCGAACTTTGAGCCAAAACATGCTCAACACTCAATCCCGCCGGATGTCTTGCCCACCTACACAAAGTCAGAAGGGCCAACTACTCGTGGGAATGAGCAGCACCTATAAAAAGAGTGATTAGTAAGCTACGTACTGAGTAAGGTAATAGATGCACTAAGGCCAACACATAAACACATAAAATCATGCAGAAGAATAAAAGAACATAATCGCGATAACATAATATCGTACAAACATTCTGGTAGATACATAAGGCCCAATAATAGTTCAGATTAATTATTTAATTAATCTCTTATTGAAAGTCGATATACACCATGCCTTTTATCAAATCCATGCGAGTACAAGAACACCCCACTGTTATAACCGGTGGGCCGGTCACACATAGAGCATCATGCCCTAACCACTATTATTACCGGTGGATGGTCACACATAGGGTAAAACCCTAACCACTATTCCTAACCTGTGGATTGGTTCAGCTCCTGCTCTTATAGTGTTCCACTGTAAGTAATTAGTATCTTTTAGGTGCCTTAACAAACTTTCATTTATTTTTATTGAACTCAGGATCCCCCACTATTATAACCAGTGGGCCGGTCATATATAGAACATCATGTCCTAACCACTATTATAACCGATGGATCGGTCACACATAGGGTAAAAACCCTAACCACTATTCCTAACCGGTGGATCGGCTGGTCCCGTCTCAATATCTTCCACTTTAAGTGATTAATGTCTTAGTTATTTTATTCAGAAGCTTTCACCCTGGACATACATGAATCATTCCCTTTACATTTCACACATCACAAATCATAAATTTCATCCTCATAATTACACTTTAATCACCAAATACACATGACACCACAAAAACCCTAAGCAGCCACAATAAACCCTAATTGTCCACACAAACCCTAGCTCGGTCTCCTACATACCCTTATATTACTCCACGTACTGTTTTTCATCCAAAGCGTTCAAACACTCAAATAACACTTACATTACCTTCCTTACATCCCAAATCAACTTTCCACACATAAATTTCATACCCATGCAGACATTAATCTCCCCATGCAAACCTTCAAACTTTTTCATGTAAACCCTAAAATCCCACGTGAAACCCTAAATTCAACCATGCAACCCTATATTCTTCCATATAATTAAAACCCTAGATTCCTCCATACAAAACCTTATATTCAATCCATATAAAAACCCTAGATTAGATCCTTCCATGTAACACTATAGAATCTACCATGCAAAACCTTAAGTCCATCCATACAAAACCCTAAAGTCTTTCCACACAAAACTAAAAATTCATCCATAACAAGCCCTAAATTCAAACCATATAAAACTAAAGATTCATCTATACCAAACCCTAATTTCAAACCATATAAAACAAAAGATTCATCCATACAAAACCCTACATTAAATCCTCCCATACAAAACCATAAATTATAGTCTTCCACACAAAACCATAAATTAGATTCTCCTATATCAAACCATAAATTATATTCTCCCACACAAAACCATAATTTAGATTCTCCCATATAAAACCATAAATTATATTCTCTCACACAAAACCATAAATTATAATCTCCCATACAAAACCATAAATTAGATTCTCCCATATAAACCATAAATTATATTCTCTCATACAAAACCATAAATTAACTTCTTTCACACAAAACTATGCAAAACCAGAAATTTGATTCTTCCACATAAAATCATAAATTACATTCCCCCATACAATATCATAAATTAGATTCTCTCATACAACACCATAAATTAGATACTCCCATATAAGACCATAATTTAACTTCTTTCACACAAAACCATTCAAAACTAGAAATTAGATTCTCCCACACGAGACCCTAAATTCCCCATTTTATTCTTCCAATCATGAATCATCAAAATACTTAGGTTAATGCACATCCCTTGGTCAACTTATTTCCCTATTCTCCTTTTTCATCCTTTCTCCCACACAAACCATATTAACATCCTCACATGCATATCTTATAGGGTCACAAACCATTCATCATATATACATAATACACATACCAAGCAAATATATACAAAACATACTTCAACTTCACGTCATACCACATACGAAATAATTAATAATGATAAACATTGAGTACATAGCATATGAAGCACGTAATGCACATAAGCACACAATAGGCCTTAGAAACACCCTTACCTAAAACGATACCGGTCTTGGAGTACGCTCCTACGCCTCCTTAGGGCTTTGACTGGTTTCACCTATTTGAGGGAAAAAACTAGAAATTAGACTCTCTCTTACTAAAAATACTATTAATACTAACTTATTCTAAGAATAGGGTTTTGAAAAAATAATATCATATTAATAAAAATAACATTAACTAATTTCTAACTTTACTAAAGATATAAGAACTAATAGAAATATTATAACAGTTGAAAATATAGGGTTGAAGACTTTACCCTAATGATAATAATGATACTAAAATAATAATAGCAAAGACACTAAAAATAATATCAAAGAGAATATAAATAATAATAATAATAATAATAATAATAATAATAACAATAATAATACAAAGGGCATTATTCAAAAATAAAGTGCTTCGGCCCCTTTAACAAAATAATACCAATAATAACATTAGTAAAATAAATGACAAAATTTAGTAATAGTAATAATAATAATGAAATAGTAACAATGATAATGATAAAACCATAATAATATTGCAAAAACGATAATAATCATAATGGTAATAATAGTAAGGATAATATTTGAAGATAAAATGAAGTAGGGTTTCTACCCCACATTGAATAATAATAAACTTAATAAATAATAATAATAATAATAATAACAATAACACTAATAATAGTAATAAATGCTAATGATAAAAATAATGATAATATTAATAATAATAAGACTTAATCTTTATAATACCACTACTACAATTCAAAATAGGCACAATAGGGTTTCAGCCCTATATAAAATAATAATACTAACACTTGAATATAACAACAACAACAACAACAACAACAACAACAACAATAATAATAGAAATAGTAATAATAATAATAAACCGCAATTATGCAAATCATAATTATAATTTAGGACTTTAGCCCTCTCTGGATAAATATTAGAAATAATAAAATACTAATACTAATAATAATAATATTAATAATGATAATAAAACTTATAATAATACAAATAATGCCTATAATTTGAAACTAACAACCTAAATATTTTATTCCTACTCTTGACCCTGCCATTAATATTACATCCAATAATAATAATAATAATAATAATAATAATAATAATAATAATAATAATAATAATAATAATAATCAAATAAATGCCAAAATTTGAACTAAATTAGAATAAACTTAAATAAATAGGGAAAAAGGGCTGACAGGGTCTAGGGTTTGACCTTGAGTCAGCGGAGATGGGTGGCACCAACGGTGTGCATGGCGGGGCCGCGGTGGCTGAAAAAAGAGAAGAAAAGGGGAAAAGTTGAATACTGGGAAAAAGACAGGGAGAATGAAGGTGGGAATTGGGGTGTTTAAGACTACCTAAAGGGAGAGGAGTTGAATGATGGTGGTGGTGCAAGGCGGTAGCGGTGGTGGCCGAATGGGGAAGAAGGAGAGAAAGAGAGGAGAGGGAGAAAGAGGAAAAGAGAGGTAGGGGAAGATAAGGGGTGGTTTGCAGCACAATTTGGGAGGTGAAAGAAGCAGCGGAAGTAGCGGAAGAGGTGGTTAAAGGTGGTTCGAAGGGCGACGGAGACAGAAAATAGGGTTGATTGGGAAGACTACTTCGCATAGCCGTGGTGGCTTGCGCAGGAAGAATCAAGGGATATGGGACATTTGGTTAGCTAGAGAGCGGTGCAAGGAAGATTTTGGTGGCCATAGATGGCGGCGAAGTTAGCCGAAGGCGGCGGACGAGGCGTCTAAAGGGGCGGCGGTGTGTAAGGGGAGTTTTCTGGGTAGAGTTCAAAGGCTCGACATAGGGCTATATAAGGGGGTATTTATAGGGTTTAAATGATAGGGTGAGGTCTGAGGGATGGCGAGGGAATAGGGAAAGTTGGTTCAAGCTCACCGGCGGTGTTGTTTTGCAGGTGAAATTTCAGGGATGAGGCAGGGTTGGCTGGCTGGGAGAGGGAGAAACGCGCGAGAAGAGGGAGCGTTGGTTGGGTCAGAAGGGCCGGCAAGTTAGGGGGAAGAGAGAAGAAGGAGAACGGCCATAACCGGCGGCGGTGTTACAGGTGCTCGACGTCAACGGGGGAAGGGAGGAAGGAGGAATAAGAAAAAAAAGGCTACGCGGACCGGGCAATTCAGGGAAAGAAAGAAAGAAAAGAAGGGCGGACCGGGCGGTCAGGCGCGAGGAGGGGGTGTTTAAATAGAATGCTGCGTTTTGGGAAAAAAAGATATAAAACGCAGCGCGGAGGGGGACAGTAGAAGGACGACGGTCGCGCGGGCTAGGCCGCGCCAAAGGAAAGGAAGGAGGAAGGGGGACTTGGGTTGCTGGGACAGGCCTAGGTTGGGGAGGAAAAGAAAAAGAAAAAGAAAAGAAAGAAAAAGAAAGAAAAAGAAAGGAAAAGGTAGAAAGAAAAAAGAAAAAGGGAAAAAGAAAAATAGTTGGTTGGGTTAATTAATTAATTAGGATATTTAAAAATAATAATATTTAAATAAAATAATATTTAAATCCCTTTTTAGTCTAATTTAGGGTTTTTGAAAGATTTTTCAAAAATTCCATTTTAATTAGCAAAACACCCTTAATCTCTCCAATTAAATTATTTATAAAATTAATATTAATTTGAAACTATTTTCTCCTTCTTATTTTAAATAAAATAATTTATTTAATTAATTTCTAAAATAAAATCCTTAAATAGCTAAAATACCCAAATTTTCCCTAATTAAAATATTTATAAATTTCTTCTTAATTTGACCTAATTAAATTCCTTTTCATTTTAATAAAAATAATTCATTAAATTAATTTCTTTCTAATAAAATCTTATTTAACTATAATTTTTAAAATTAGATTTTTTGGGCCATTTCATCTACTAAGGCCATCTTAGGCTCAATTATTCACACTTAGGCACTTTAGGCAGAAATTAACCAAAATGCCTATAACTCTAAGAGCACCACATTATCATCCATTTCAACTACAAATTTTATTTTATTTATTAAATTGTCATGAGGAGGCTAAAATATAATAATTAAATAATTTAACAGGCAAATAAATTACCAAATACGCCATATGACCATCTTATCCTTATACATGATTTTGTACATAAAACCCTAACATGTGTTTCTAGGATATCAGATCACATATTTTCATACTCAATAATAAATAACACATATTAGGCATGCTTATCGAAATAAATATTATGATATACTTAAAATGACCAAATGGCCATTAGGACATATAATAATAACAACAACAACAACAACAACAACAACAACAACAACAACAACAACAACAATAACAACAACAACAACAACAACAACAACAATAACAACAATAATAATCATGCTAAAACATGTGTTTCTAAAACATCAAATCACATATCTCCATACTTAACAATAATTGAGAAATATTAGGCATTATTATTGGATTAAACATCATTATATGTTTAAATGACCAAATTACTCCTATGGCACATAATTGTAATAATTATGTTAAAATTGCGCCTAAGCATGATCAACTATCATGTTATAATTTATTCCTAGAATTTCAATCATTGTAACATATATTTTATAAACATAATAATTTCCATAAGTTAACATGTTTTATTTTACCAAATTGCATACAGGAATTATTAGGCAAATAATTTTCAATGTGACAAACATGCGTAATACAAATTATACATCAAACCCTAATGTACTATCATATAATATTTGAATATTTTAGTAGAGTATAAGAATTACCTAATTTTCCAGCAAAAACACAATTTATTGGGTGAACTATTAAAATTATTAGGCTTCAATAATCAAACTTTTGAACCTAAAAATAATGTCACATTAAACTTATTAATATTTAATCAATAAAATAATAATTTTTATTAAAATAATTATTAAATAGAAAATTACCAAATTGCCCTAGATGAAAATGAGGGTAAAAATTTGTATGAAATTCTTACGCTACCCATGTAGTGTGAGTTGTGGGGAAAACGTAGGAAGGCTCAAGGAGGTTGGTGGTTACGTGAAGGTGATGGGAGAGATGCCAGATGGTGGGGAGGGGTTGCTGGCGATGGAGCAACATAGCTAGGGAGGAGGGTTGGCTTTTGTGGTGGTGAGTAGTTCGATTGAAGAAGTAAAGGAAAGAGGAGAAGGGGGCGAGATTGAGGGAGAAGGCTGTAGGGGTGGTTTAGTGAGGTAGGAAGGGTGCGATAGGGTTGCAGGGAAGGTGAAGGGGTACTACGAAGCGGATGGGATGCAGCGTGGAGTCATAGTGTGGTGATGATGATAGTTGGTGATGCAAGTGGAGGGCAGAGAAGGGCACAAGCAGAAAAGGAGAGGTCAATGAGGTTTTCTAGTGTTGCGAGGGAGGAGGTGATTAGCTCGACGAGTGGTGCCAAAGGTAGTTGGGTTTGTGAGAAATAAATAGAGGCAGTGGGAGTGGATATGGAAGAAGGGAGGCTCGAGTTTCTAAATGAAAATAAGGGAAATGGGTGTGTATGTATGTATGTATGTATGTATAGGTTGGAGAGGTCAGGGTTGGGGAAAAAATATGTTTTGTTGCAAAGAATAGGGTAGGTTGCGGAGGAGTGGTTAAGGGTAGAGAGAGGTTGATAGATTTAGAGGTGGTTGGATGGTTTACAGAGGATGGTAATGGAAGGGGAGTTAGTGGTGGCATGCATGATTGGTGGCAGAGGGTCAGTGTAGGATCTAAGAATATAAGGGAAGTGGGGCACGCATGAGGGAGTGTGCAGGGGAAAATTTGACCTAATGGGTAAAGAGGGAATTTGTCGTGCATAGGGCAGGTAGGGTGATGCAGGGTGTTGTTTGGATGTGTGCAAAGGGGCGTAGGGATGGTGTAGAAAGGGAGCATGTTTGGGTGTTCTTAAAGCAGAGCATAGAGAAGAAAGGAAAGAAGGGTGACGAGTTGGGCTAGGAAGGCCGGGGGAGACTAAAAAAGAGGTGGACCAAGCTTGGGTAGGCTAGGGGAGGAGAAGACGAAAGAAAAAGAAAGGTGGAATGGCTGGGTTGAGTGTAGGGGAAGAAAAAGAAAAGAGAAAAGAAAGAAAAAAAAAGGAAAAGGGGAAAAGAAGAAAAAGGACAAAGAAAGTAAATTTAGGGTTAGAATTAAAATTAGGTTATATTTAGGATTTGGATAAAATTAATTTCTCTAGGTTTGGGGTATCTGATTAGGAAAAATGATTAAGCTAATATTTAAGGGTTAAGTTTTTGGATAAAAGGTTAAATACTTAAAGTTAAGATTATGTATTTTTAGAGTGTTACACAAAATAGATTCTAGGATGTAAAGGAATTCAGCTGAGTTATGGTATAAAGGGGGTAGGTATCTTATAATGTGTTTTCCATGGCTTTTCTTCAGCAATGATACATGAAAAATTAGGTGTATGGAAGTGGAGGTAGGCATATCCAACTTGTAAGCAATGACTCCAACCTTATCTAATACATTATAAGGGTTATAGTACTTCAGAGCTACCTTGTGTATTACTCTATGAGTTAGTAAACCTGTCCATATGGTTGTAACTTGACATAAACCCAATTTCCACTATCAAATATTATCTCACTAAGATGCTTGTCTACATGCTTCTTCATCCTATCATGTGTACTTGCAAGGTGGGCCTTAAGCAATGCTAGTGCATTTTCCTGTGTTGTTAAATATCTATCCACAACTTCCATTAAAGAATCACCCAAAAAGTAAGGTAGGTGTATTGGAGGTGGTTGACTATAGAGATCTTCATACGAGTTAGGATGTATGGCCAAATGATAGGTGTTGATATACCAATATTCAGCTAAGGAAAGCCACTTGCACAAATTTGTAGGTATATCTCCGGTTATGCATTTAAGATAAGATTCAAGACATCAATTGTGAACCTCGGATTGACCATTTTTTTATGGGTGATATGCCAAGGATAACTATAGCTTAACCCCTTGCTCCTGGAATGACTCTTGCTTAAATTTACTGACAAATATAGGATCTCGATTGCTAGTGATAGTTTATGGCAGCCCATAGAGCTTGTAGACATGTTCGATGATTTTTTCCACTAGTATTGAAGTAGTGTAAGGGTGATTAAGGGACAAAAAATGGGCATACTTAGTTAACCTATCAATCACCACCATCACAACATCCTAGAAGGGATGGCTTGGGTCTAGGTTGGGTCCAACCAGACTCAAAGTTGTTTACATTACCTAGACCCGTCAAATCTCAAAAGTATAAATTTAGACCTAGACCCATTGGGTCTAGTTGATAAATAGGTCATAAATAGGTCTAGTTATTTTTATTATTTTTTAATAACATATGTAAATACAAATATATTTATGTTTTATATACATTAATATGTATTTTTTGTTGAAAAAATCTTCTGAGTGAAAAAAATAAATATTTTAAAATAGTTATTTTAACTTTTTAAATGATGTTTTAATACTTTTGGAATAAAATATCATACATATTGTTTATAAAGTAAATACACATAAATAAAATTTAAAAAATAAATAAGAAGCTTAAATAAGATTACAACAAGATGACAAATATGATATTAGTATGTATTTATACATGTATGTATATACACATACATATATACTAAATTGGTTTGGCGGTCAAGTTTAGGTCTGACAATATTAAACCCAGATCCATTTAGTATATATGTATGTGTATATACATACATGTATAAATACATACTAATATCATATTGTATATATGTACTTTTGGAAATCACTAACATTTTGAAGAAGTATATATGGACCTAAACTCGACCCAGACCCGTCGGGTTAAAAAATGTGGCCCAAACCCGCTAAAAATAAGGTGTGTCTAGGTTGGGTTCAACACCCATTACCATCCCTATATCATGGCCTTGAGATTTACGCAAGCCTTCGATGAAATCCATATTGATATCTATCCATGTTGCCTAAGGGATGGGTAATGGATGCAGCTTACCTGGGTATGTAGATGTATAGTATTTATACCTTTGGCACTTGTCACACCTCCTAATAAAATCCCAAACTACCCTCTTCATCCCCTTCCAATAAAACAACACTACTAGTCTCTTATATGTGGCGTGAACCCCATAGTGTCCCCCATAGATGAGGAGTGGTATGATTCAAGCAACTGATGTTGTAAAGTTGGATCATTTCCCACCAACAATTTTCCCTTCCTATTGAGTATTTCCTGAGAGTAGCTATATTTAGCATGGTATAAAGGATCCTCTTGTAAGTGTTGTATCAAATCCTTAAGGACTGGATCAAAATTCCCGCTGAGTTTAACTTTTTCAAGAATATCTATATTGAGGGAAGACATAGAGATGGCAATCAGCTTGGCCCCTCATAATAACCCAAAATTTATTTAATATTAATCCCAAATAATTAATACCTTAACCAACTCTAATATTGAGAAAGCGATATTTTTATCTTACCTTAATTCCCTAGTCTAAAATCTTAACCTAATCCTAATATTTATTCTAGATACTTTTTATTTTACTTTAACCTAAACTTAACCCCGGATGGTTATTAATTAAATCATTCTAATACTCTAACCTAAATTATTTTAACGTAAATCTAATTCTAAAACCATACTTATTTTTCTTTTCCTTTTTCCTTTTCCTTTCCCCCTTTTCCATTTCTTTTCCTTTTTCTTCCTTACTTGCTTGGTTGACTTCTTTTTCTTTTTCCTCCTCCTTTCCCTGTATAAAATTTTCCCAAGTATACTCCCTCTGTCATGCCTACCTTCCCTACCCTCATTAACTATCATCTCCCTTATCTCAAGGGATATGCCCTTTTGACATTGTGCCCAACCTTAAGTTACCGATCGTGTGCCCTGCCTTTTCCTCTGCCATTTCCCCTTACACACCTTCTTCTCTTTGGCCGATTCACCCCATCCATGCATATGTTTGCATATATATATATATATATATATGCATACTTGTAATACCCCGTATTTTTGAAATCTAATTTTATTAAGCCTAATGATTTTATTAGCGTAATTTGATGTGAATATTTAATTATTTTAATTTTGATTCGTTTTATGGATTTATCGACGATTTTGAATTCATATTTGAATTTAATTAATCAATGTCGTTGCGAACCATTCTAGATAAATTCGTTCACGACCATGATTTTATTATATTTTTATGATTTCGATTTCGGTTAAAAATATGTATTCCCTTTCTTTATCGCATTTCGATTTTTTTATGTTTTAGATTCATTTTCGATTATAACTTCGTCGTGTGATTACGACTTTATTTTGGAGTTATATTTCGTTAACGAAATATATTATTTAAATTATGGAATTTCTATTTAAATAGTTAAATTTATTTTAATAATTTTATCTATAGAAAATATTTTTGACTTTAAATTTATTCGTTTTTGGAAATCACTAATATTTTTGGAAAGTTTTAAATTAAAAAGGTTTTTCAAAAATTATTTATGAATTTCTTTCCGGAATTAATTTTCTTCCGTTTTATGCTTTTTTGTTTGCGAAAAACCAGTTTCGGAAATTATTAAAATTAGTCTCCATTTATTATAATTTGATCTAAATATTTTCTTATATGTTTTTAAATATTATTTCGAGGTCTTATAATTTATTTCTGTGAATAATATAAATTTTTACGTTCGTTGGTAAATTCTTTCTAAAATGTTTCCGAAATTCTGTATATTGTTTTTTATTTATTTTAAGTTTTCGGAACCTTACGAAATAATTTTCGTCTAATAAATTTTAGATAAAATCTTCCAATAACAATTTTAGTTAATAATTATTTCATTTTATAATTGTATTTGTAGTAAAAAAATAAAACCCCAAACCCAACCGGTGCCCCGACCGAACCCTCCTCTTCTTTTCCTTTTTTCTTCTCTTTCCCTATCCCTGCTCCCGACCTCTACTGCTCCCGTCCCTTGCTCCCTATTCGCAACCCTTGCCTGCCTCCTTCTCCTAGATCCTCCAGCCGCCCTGCCAGTCAACCGCCACCAGAGATGCCGCAGCAGCCACTAGCGACGCAGCAGCCATAGCCGAAGATGTGCAGCAGCAGTCGACGCCCCAGCAGTAGTGCGGGAGCAGTAGCAGCAGCGACGAGCCGCCGTCTGGCTCCGGTGAGCCTCGCTGACCACCGGCGAGCAACCCCCGGCCTCCGACGAAGCTTCCCCGGCCTTCTTTTGCTCCGATTTGTTGATTTTCGTTTGGTATAAATTTTTGAAAAACCCTAACATTGATTTGAATTAATTGAGTATGATTTAGCTTGTGATAAGTTAAATTAATTGTTTGGTTATGTATATATGTGCTGTGAGATTGATTTGGATAAGTTAATTATATAGTTTATGTTGGAATTCTGGAAAATTTGATTTTTGGCCGGGTCATGCTCGAATTTTTCGGATTCATCCGATTTAGCTATTTTGGGTCATGTTTTAAAATGTATCTAATTTCATGTTGGAACCGTCAATTTGAGAAATTTATGCAGAATTTATCGGAATTTGATTTCTAGGTCAAAATTTGTGTGTGATGAAATTGGATCGCATAATTGAGTTGTTTTGCTCAATTGATTTTATAATATCGTTTGAAATGTATTTAATTTCATATTGGAAGCGTTGATTTGGGAAAATTATGCATAATTAATCGGAATTTATTTTTTTTAGGTCAAAACTCTTGCAGGTCCAAATTGGATTGTATAATCGTGTTGTTTTATTCAGTTGACTATATAATTTACATTAGAATACATTTAATTACATTTCCGAACTGTCAATTTATATATTTAGTAAGAATTGATCGGATTTGCGTTCCGGGCTCAAAAATCCTAATTGTTCTAAATTGGGTATTTCTTTTATTGGTTTTGATCAATTGATTATTTGATATGTTGTAAAAGGTGTTTAATTGCATTTCTAAATATTCAGTTTGATTAAATTAATAGAATTCAACCGAATTGTACTTTCGGGCCTAAAACCCTAGATTTCAAGTGAGATTATGAAATTGATCATATGTATAATTATTTTTCTAAAATTAAATTTGTATAAATAGTTGAAATGATCCTAATTGCTTTCTAATACCCTTAATTGGAATTGATTGATTTGAATTATCCAAGCTTGTTTTGGGGGCTTTAAAACCCTAATTTTAAAAATTGTTAGTCTTAAAATTAGCTACTAGGAAGATTGTTTTGTTGAAACTAATTATATAGATTTATCTAAAATTAGTTTAATTGTGTTTAAAACTACCAATTTGAGGTAATCGAAGTGATTTGGTCGATTCGTAATTTAGGTATTAAAAACCCTAATCTTCGGGGATTGTTTTATAAATTGATTTTTGCTATACGTCTTTTATTTAATCGATTTCTGTCTTTGGGTTTTAAATCATTTAAATTATGTTTTACTCTAATCGGTTTGGTTTCGGGTCTATGTAAATGGTTGGTTTACCTATTTAGTTGTAAAACCTAATGAATAAGTCATTTTCGATAAATTAACTTATAATCGAATATTCTTTCTCGGGCTTTCCAAATTAATTTGAAATGTCACAAGTGATATGTGTATTAATCCGTTTTGATTTATTTTTAATCTTAAATCTTAATAGAGCTATGCTTTTGAGTCCTAATTTGGACACGTTTTCCAAGAAAGATCATTTGTGTTCGTTTACGTTTATTTAATTATAATAATTGAATTATTGATCGATATGATATTTTCTAACTTAGTTTTCGATTTTTATCGACGATCTAGGAAAGCTTTATTGTGGATCCTCGAGCTAGTGATCTCTTTCTCCCTCTTATCTCGCTTAGCTAGCTTCGGATTTAGGTAAGTCTCTACTTACCTCCACTTATGGGCGTTTCGTAAGGATGTGGCTAAGATCAATTATTTGTGTGTTATGTGCCTTGTGTGCCATGTGTAATGCTATGTTGTGTACTATATGATTTTAATGACTAATTACTTGTAGCGCAACTTGGAGTTGAGGTATGCTTATATGAATTCCTTATGACATGTGCATAATGGTTGTTCTGTTGTGTTATGATATTATATGACGTGACCCTCTAGGACATGCATACTAGGATGCTAATAATATGATGTGGGGGACATGAATGTGAAAGGATAAAAAGGGGGAAAATGTGGAAGTAAAAATAATTAAGGAAGAGTAGAGTAGTGGGTTAAGAGTGGAAATTTAATATTTGAGGAATGAGTATGGGTGCCATGGGAGGTATGTAAGGTTAGGTGAAAAGTAGAGAGATTACTTGTGGGGGAAGAAATGTGCTAGGGTTTGGAGTGGTTAGCTAGGGTTTTTCGATCACCTACGAAATTAATGAGTAAAGTGATATGATTTGGGATTGAACCTAAATGAGATGAGGTGTTTGACGATAAATGAATTAATGGTAGTGAAGGAAGAGGAAGTTGGGTCACATAGGTTTAATTAGGGTTTTAAGGGAAACCCTAGAGGCTAATAGCGGGTGGAGTTTGATGTCACGAGGTGTTAGGCCTTAACCCACACCCTTAGGAGTTGGTTTTCATTATGTGTAAGTGTAAAGGGGAATGGATATCGAGGTGTGATAAGGGGCGCAAGAGTCCTAAGATATGGGACGGGCCCTCCTGGGAGTATAAGTGTGGATATAGTTAGCCATGCATGTGAAGGGTAAAATACTTTCAAATAAGATATGTTAAGACACTAATCACTTAAAGAGGAAGATGTTGAGCCAGACCCAGACCGGTCCACGGCGAATAATAATGGCTAGGGTCGGGTGCCCTACATGACCGGTCCATCGGCTATAATAGTGGGGGATTCCGTGCTCAACAAACCAAATGTAATGATGATAAGACATGGGAAAGATAAGAAGTAATTACAGTGGAACATCATGTGAATCGGGGCCAGACCGGTCCACCGGTGAATAATAGTGCCAGGAGCATTTTGCCCTGCATGACCGGTCCACTGGCGAATAATAGTGGCTAGGAGCATCTTGCCCTGCATGACCGGTCCACCGGCTATAATAGTGGGGTTCCTGCACTCACATGAATTGATAAAGAATATGATATGAATCGACTATATTTACCAGAGATCTACAGAATGAGTCTACCCGGACCATAGCCGGCCTTCATTATCTGTATTACTACATGTTGCTTATGTGATTATGCCATGTACGCTATATTATATGTTTTATATGTTTGGCCTTAGCTACATAGTTCCCTTACTCAGTACGTAGCGTACTGACTACCCGTTTCATGGGTGCTGCTCATTCCCACGAGTAGAGGACCGGGGCTGGACATGTCCCTAAGCAATGTCCGTGGGGCTAAATGCCCGATTGGTTTGGTTTGGCATTGCCCATAAATGCCTACTTGGTAAATTCCCGATTTGGCTTGGTTTGGTTTGGCGTTGTCCAAAAATACCCGGTTGGTTGGTTTAACATCATCCATAAATGCCGGTTGGTTTATCTGAATCTCTTATTGGTTTAAGATGTTGCATCTGAAATTGTGTGGCCATGTAATGAGTTGTTAATAATATGGATTATTCCTACCTAAGGCGCATGAGCTACTTTATATTTTGGTCATACCACACTTACATGTTTAAATAGAATGTTACATATGTTTCGCATGTTATTATATGTGTATGGTAGGACTTATGATGTGGGTATTGAGTATGTATAATATTGTATCAATGTATTGCACCATGATTCAATATGCACTTGATATTATAATTTATGTCTCTCCCATAATATAGGGTATTGGGATTTACTCGGTATTGGACCCGTACTGATACTACCTTAGTGGAATGGGTCCTGTGATGATCCACTGATGGTGGGGAGCATACCTCTTATGCAAGTTTAAGATCGGATACTGTTTTGGGGTGGAAGGCTTGACTTGAGTGAGTAGGCAATCCAGAATTTGATTCGTCAGGTTTGATCTTGTTTAACTGTATTCATCTTTGGAAGTTACAAGTGTTGTATTTAAAATTTCAAGGGTATTGTAATTAACTTTCAATTTATCGTACTTTGATAAGCTTTTAAAATTCGGATTTATTTCACAGGTTCCGCTGATTAATTTAGCGATCATTTTATTTAGTGAATTTATTCACTTGCCATATACCTATGGATATCTCTTTATGGGAGTTTATCGTTACGGCATAGATGTTTGAAATTTTTTTGACAAGTTTTAGCCTTGCATCTAGCATGAGGTAGATGGTGGACATTTATCTTGTGTTAGTTGCGGCGGTAACATTCCCCAAATTCTACTCTAGCTTTCGCTTTATTCTTTCAAAAAAAAATTTTTAGGAGTGAATTTTAGGGGTGTTACAATACTCCTCTTAACACTACCTCTCTCTACCTCATTTAATGCTCAACCACTCACTTCCGCACTCCCTCCATTTCAATTGAGCAACACCCCAATCACCTTCCTCCTTCCTCTTCCTTCCCTACTCTATTTGACAATGAACAATCACCACTAGCCACCAACGCCACTTTTCTGTTGAAAAAACAACCAACCCATCATTTCCCTTTATCGACGCGGACCATTGCCAACCCATGCCAACTCTTTTTCCTTCTTCCCTGTCATGCCTTGTTCAATTTTATTGAGACACAAGACCATGCACCATCACACCCTCCAGCTGTGCCCTCTCAAAGAGATTTCATGCACAACCCATGCACCATTGCACTCCCCAAGCGTGCCCACTCACACAACCTACACACGATCTCATGCACGGCTGTGCGTTCCCTACTCCTTCTCACCCGTTTGTGTTCCCAACTCTCAACCTGTGCATGCATTATATGCTACAAGCCTATACCACTCCTTTGCCTCAGCCATGCCACCCTTCTAGCACTTCCATGCTTCGCTTTAGCACTAACATAACTGTCACACCCTAAATTTTACTACTAAAAAAATTTATTTTACAACGGAAGCTTATAACTTAAATACTAGGTGTTACCACTATAATTGATGTAAGTCTTGCTTACCATACTATCCTCATCAATCATAAGGCTAAAACCATTAAAAATGTGAACCAAGATAAATATAAAAAAGAGTAATTTTATAAATATAAATATGAGTTTGGAGATTTAATTCAAGTATAATGACAAAATACAGACAAAAGGGATACCATGGATCTAAGAGTCCAAAAAGGTATCCAAGTGAACTATTATCCAAATAATACCACTATTTTTCCAAACCCCTAGTACAAGAAAATCACTCCACCCGATTCAACACATAATAGGTAGAAAAATCATCCATCTGGTCCTTAATGACATGCACAAAAGTATCAGGGTCATATGCTTGTGGGAATGAGTAGTACCCATGAAAAAGATGCTCAGTATGCTACGTACTAAGTAAGGTAACAATACTTTCAAGTTAGGTATACAGTTAAATACATAAATTCATAGCAGGGAATAAGTACACAAGTGAAACACATAAAATATTACAAAGTAGGTACCAATTCAGGCCTCTTTATTAGGTATAACAAATTTCAATCTTTTATTTATGTTAAGGGACCTTACTATTTTTAAACCAGTGGAATGGTCTGAAGCACTTCTTAGGGACAACATACCCTAGTCACTATTATCATTTGGTGGAACAAACCCAACACCTCTCAGGGCAAGATGCTCCTGAGCTACTATTCTTAAACTGGTAGAATGGTCTGAAGTACCTCTTAGGGACAACACGCCTAAACCACTATTATAGTTCAGTGGAACAGACCCAACACCTTGGTCCTAACTCACGTGCTCTTCCACGTTGAGTCATTAAGATCTTATCCATGAGGTTACTAGGTTACTTATCTCAAATTGTGTTATCATTCACGTTGATTTGAGGGCCCTACTATTCTTAATCCGGTGGAACATACTAATGCACCTCTCAGGCCAAAATGCTCATGAGCCACTATTATTGTTTAGTGGAATGGACCCATAAAACACCTTGGCCTGACTCACATGATCTTTTACTTCAAATTATTAATGTCTTATTCATGATTGATTTGGAAAATATAGAACATATTTGAAGGATGTAAATCACATGTCAAATATCCTAAGGTCGTTCTCTAGTGTTAAGACCCTTATTTTCCCCAAAAATCCTAATTTCACATTTTAGTCATAACTCCACTTCCATTACTCTTTTATCCACCAAACTTACTACCTTATCCCTAAATATTATTATTATCAAAATACTTGGATTTAAAGGTCTAACTCTAAGATCTTGCACATGAGATAGTAACCTTATCTCAAGAGTCACTATTCTCGGGGCTTATAAACCCTAATCTCATAAGCATATCATAACTTTTCTTATAGGGATCAAGAATTTTCCAAATTCAACATACATTCCCAAAACGTTAATATTAACAACATATTCGAATTTCATGGTCTAACTCTATTGTTTCACACATGTGATAATAGCCTTATCATGTTAGGGTTACTATTCCCAAATTAGGTCATTTTTACACTTTATTAAACATAGGTTATTCACGAATACTCTAAACACTTCCTATAAATTGCATAGAACATTTTAGATAATATAACACATTAAAATACCATGATTCCCATATTGACCAAAAAGCCCTTACTGATAACATAAGCCCTTATTTTATGCAGATATTACATATATTGGTAACATTATTTCCAAATACTCTATGTATCTCCATATATCTTATTATACTTGTTTCTCACTCATCATACCTTAATAAACCCATATTACAACCATATATCACACCGAGGGTTTCCATAGAGAATATTATCGTATGATATCACAAAATCCTTAACTTACTTGTTTTTCCATCATACAATATCAAATATCATATCATAGCACTACCAATCATACATTTAATCATATGATCACAATAACATGAAATAACACAAAATCATGCATAACACTTAGCAACAAAAATCCTAGACTACGACAAGTATCATTATGAAAAAGGCTTTGATCTCTAAGCACATAAATCCTATCCCGCCTCTTCCAGAATCTCAGAAAAGACACCTAAGAAACTACAATATAACACCATTAGAATTAAACCAAATTGAGGAAATGTTAATGAAATGGAAGGGTGAAAGAACATAGGAAAACCAAATGAACTAAGGTGAGTGTTTTTAAAAACTTTGCACAACCAAGTGGGGAGGAACAGTTGGTTGTGCCATGAGGAAGGGTGGAGTAATGGTTGGTTATGTCATTGCTAGGTAGTGTGCACTTGTGGAAATGGCTAAAGAAAGGGGATAGGTTTTAGTGAATGTGGCCAAAGGTGTAGGGTGTGGTGTGGTTAGTTTATCCGAATGGTGATGGTGTGGTGTGGTTGGTTTGGTTGAATGGTGATGGTGTGGTGCTGTTAGTTTAGCTAAATGGTGGTGGTATGGTGTGGTTGTTGTCGCTGCAGGTAAGGGAAGAAAATGAAGATGGGGAGCTGCGATGGTTGGTATCAAAAGGAGGGGGTGAATTTCGGTTGTTTTGGAGAATGGTTGTGGAGGAGTTTTGGTGAAGTCGAACAATGGTGAGGGTGGGGTTTCAGTGTAGGTCATTACAGGTGGTGGAGGTGCTTCGGTGGGGGCTATTAATGGTGGTTTTTGGGGGTTGTTTTGTTGAATACAAGGAGGAGGAGAAGAAGCAAGAAGGTGTTGTGTTGGTGGTGATGTTTTGATACAAAAATGGTAGGAGATGGAGAAAAAGTGGCTTGGTGCATTTAATGTGCCATATATGTATATACACAGACATATTGTGTGCGCAAAGAGAGGGAGAAGTGAATGTCTGGTGATAGGGCATGTTTTTCATTGCAAACCATAAAGCAAAAAAGGAGAGTTGATGGGTGATGGTGAGGGTAGTGTGTTGCCCATAGGATGGAAGCATGGTAGGGAGATTTGGTTGGGAAAAAATTAACAAGTATACCCAAGCCCAGGAAGAAAAAGGAAAAAGAAGTTGGGCTGGTGGGGAAGAAAACAAAAAATAAAAGGAGAAGAAGAAAAGGAAAGAGGGAAAGGAAAAGAAATTAGTTTTAGGTTTAAAATTTAGAATTAGGTTAATATAATTGAGGTTAGAGCACAATAGACATACAAATTTCTTGGTATTAGAATTAGGTTACAATATTAATTACTCAGGATTAGGGTTAACTAAAATTTGGGGTACTACATTACTACCCCCTTAAAAGAGACTCTGTCACCAAAGTTAAAAGTCAAGGTTATGGAAGAAGAGAACAAGGATGCAAGGATGGTGATCTCAGCAGTTAACTCTACCCAGGTTGCTACTGTACTAATGGGGAGTACCCCCTTAAAAGAGAGAGAAACCTGAAACCTAACGCACCTTTGCCGAAGAGCTCGGGATGTAACTCGCGTAAATCCTTCTTGGTCTCCTAATTTTCCCCCTGCTCCATGACGGCTCCAAAGAATCTTCACAAGAGGAACTTAGCTCATTTGGATCTGTTGAATCATGTTGTCGAGAATCCCCAAAGGCCTCTCCTCATAGGATAAATATTCATCGAGCTCAACCTCATTTAGTCGGATCATATAGGACGGATCTATGACGTACTTCCTCAATTGGGAGATTTAAAAGTCGTTATGAATTTGGGTCACCTCTGGTGGAAGTGTTAGGCTGTATGCAACCTCTCTAACCCTATCTAGAATCTCATAAAGACCAATATACCTTGGGATTAGCTTACCCTTCCTTCTAAATCTCTATACCCTTTTGGTGGGTGAAACCCGTAACAAAACTCTGTTCCTTAGCTCAAATCCATCACTATAACACCTCTGATCTATGTAGATCTTCTGGCGACTCTGAGATGCTCCCATCCCATCCTAGATTAACCAAACTTGTGGAGTCATCTCCTCAATCATCTCCAATCCAAGTATCGCAATCTCGCTAATGTCGCTCCAATACAAGGGTATCTAGCACTTATGTCCATATAGTACCTCAAAGGGTGTCATTCCTATGATAGCATAATAACTGTTGTTATACGAGAACTCAACAAAGTGTAGACACTCCTCCCTAAAAGTCGAAAACATAAGCTTATTGCATATCCTCAAGTGTTTGAATAGTCCTCTCCTTCTGCCCCGTCCATAGCTGGGTGGAAGGCAATACTCATCCTCATTCTCGTTCCCATATCCTTTGCAACTTTGCTTAGAAATGTAAAAGGAATCTCAAATCCTAATCGAAGACTATATTGGCTGGTGTACAGTTCCTACTCACCACAAACCTCATATAAGCATCGACCAGCTAATACATACTCTAAGTCGACTTCATTAGCATGAACACTGCTAATTTAGTAAACCTATTGATGATCACCTAGATCGTGTTGCATCTGCTATAAGTCATTGGTATCCCACTCACAAAATCCATCTAGATGTAGTCCCACTTCCATCTCAGAGCACTAAAGGTTAAACTTGCCCTGCAGGTCTCTGATGCTTAATCTTGACCTTTTAGCAGGTTATACATCTCAACACACACTCTATAACTTCTCACTTGATGATAGGCCAATAGATCCTCTTGAGGCTTTTATACAGTTTATCGCCTCCTGGGTGGATGGAATACAAAGTACAGTGACCATCCTCTAAAATCTGGCACTTCATATCTGTGCAACTTTGAGGTACACACCAACTACCACTATATCAAATGCTACCATCCTCATGTATCTGAAAGCCCTCAACTCAACCATCCTAAATCTTCTATCGAATCCTCTCAAGCTTCACATTCCTAGATAGTCCCACTTAGATCTTATCAAAAACCATTAGTGTAATTGTCAAAGCACACATCTAGACCTCAAGGTCACCATATTAGATCATATCTATCCCCATCTCACCAAGCTCCTCCAACAACCGACTAGCCACCATACAAGTACTTAGTGAGTGTGAAGTCTTACTACTCAAGACATCTACAAGAGTGTTGGCCTTACCCTCATGGTAGCTCAACTTGATATTATAGTCCTTCACCAACTCTAGCCATCTCCTCTACCTCATATTCAACTCCTTTGAGTGAGTATATACTTGAGGCTCTTATGGTCAATGAAAAATCTACACTAAGTCCTATATAGATATTGCCTCCAAATCTTCAATTTGAACACGACGACTACCAACTTCAAATTATGTGTCGAATATTTTTGCTTATGTTATTTAACTGACAAGAAGAATACACCACTACCTTACCATGATGCATTAATACACAAGTCATCCCATGCTTTGATGCATTGTTGTAGACCTCAAACCCAACTGATCCTGATGGCAGAGTTAAAACCAGTATTGTAGTCAATTATCGTTTCAACTCTTAAAATGCTTCCTCACATGCATCATCCCACTAAAATCTAGTTATCTTCTTTAGAAGGTTCATCAAAGGACGAGCCACCTTGAGAATTCTTTAACAAAACTTCTATAGTACCCGACCAAACTTAGGAAACTACCTACCTAGAGGACACTAGTGGGTGCCTTCCACTTAGTCATTGCCAAAATCTTTTGTCCAATCCACAACGAATCCTGCTGGCACTATGTGACCTAAAAATGTAATTTTTCAAAGCTAAAACTCGCATTTAAAGAGTTTTTCATCCAACTTATGCTCTCTAAGGAGGGACAATATCGTACGTAGGTGACACTCATGATCCTCTCTACTCTGAGAGTATGCCAAAAATGTCATCAATGAAAACCACCACAAACTAATAGAGGAATGGTTGGAAAATCCTCATCATCAAATCCATAAAGATGGAAAGTACATTAGTGAGTCCAAAAGGCATCACCATGAACTCATAATGTTTGTACCATATCATAAAGGTCATCTTCATGATTTCTGTCTTGGCGATGCATAGTTGATGGTATCCCAACCTCAAGTTAATCTTTGAGAAGATCGAAGCATCATGAAGCTAGTTGAACAAGTCATCAATCCTCATAAAAAAATAGCAGTTCTTCACCGTCAACTAATTAGACCTCGATAATATATGGACAAATGAAGGCTCCCATCCTTCTTCTTTATGAACAAAACTAGTTCTCCCCATAGAGACATACTTGGACAAATGTATTCATGAGCTAATAAGTCATCTAATTGAGTCTTCAGCTCCCTCAGCTCTACTGGTGTCATCCAATAAGGCACCTTTAAAACCGGCTCTACCCCTAGACCTAACTCAATAGTAAATTCTATCTCACATAATGATGGCATACTTGGTATCTCCTTCAAAAATACATAGGAAACTCCCGTGCAACTGAAATATCCTCTAAAGTTGACATGTCCTTTTTCAATTGCTAAACTTCACACAAATACATAGGGTAATCCCTATACACCAAAGAATACAGTGTATGGGTAGTTGCAACCTTCTTCATAGACCTAGGCATTTATGATCTTCGATGGGAGACCCTATCACTCTAAGGTCTCTACAACATGACTCACTCCTGTGAACAATCTATCACTACCCTGTATCTCCCCAACATATCCATTCCCAGGATGACATCAGAGTCCTGAAATTCCATCTCAACCAAATCTACTAGGAAGTCTACCCCACCTATCTATAAGGCCATGTCCGAGTAGAGCCTAGTGCAGTCCAATCTATCCCCCAAAGGTAACATCACAGATATAGATATAGTAGAAGATGGAGATAAAGCAACTCTAGGAATAAACACAAAAGATACAAACAACAAGGATTCTCCTAGATCAAATAATACACAAGCTAGTAATGAGATGATGGAGAATGTATTAGTGACCACATCCAACTGTCGATCACCCTCTACCTTGCTGATGACATTTAAGCGCCTACCTGGCTATTCTCCCTAGTATCCTCTACGATATCCTCTAGAATTTTGGGTCTATCCTCCTCCCTGATGAAATAGGTGAGGCCCCTATGGTCTCCCCTTAGCCTCCCTAGGTTGTTTACTAGATGGGGTAGGTGCCCTCTACTACTATTGTTATAACTAGTAGGCCCACTACTGGTATGCCTGTTACTTAGGTATTAGTGAACTTTGCTACTAAAATTGACTTTGCTGACACTAATATTCAAAAGACTAGTGGTTGAGCTGACCACACACTCTATAATGAGTAGAAGTATACCGACAGTCTCGGCTTGGATGATCCCAACCACAAACTTGACACATGAAGCATCTTAGTTGACCCCAAAAATCTTCTCTAATAGCCCGTTTGACCCTAATGTTGAAACTGACCTCCTTGAGGCTGGATTTGACCGCACTACTGAAACCCTTGAGGTCTGCCTCCCTAAAACTAGATTCTACCTCTAGAACCCTGTGTCTTCATATTCCTCTTACCCGAAATAGAAGCTTGATCTTATACCAAAGTAACGGTGACATATGCTCGCTCGTATAACGTGGCCAAGTCCTAAAAAGCCATAACACCCATCATCCTTATGATGCTAAAATAGAGCCCTTGCTCAAACTAATGGATCATTTTCAACTCACTAACTACTATCCCCGACTCAAACATCAATAACTTGGTAAATTAGGTATGATACTGCCTTACAATCATGCTCCCCTAAGTCAGCTACATGAAATTCTTTAGCTTATCCCTCCTAAGACACTTGAGGTAAACTTAGTATGAATCACCACCTTGAACTTCTCCTTGGACATTGGTCATCCTTCTTGTGCATGATGACCTATCCACTAAGTGTTGGTGACTTCTCGTAAAAAAAAAAAAGATGCAATGCTTGCCTTTTGAGCAGGTGGGCAGTTAAATACCTCATACACCCTATCCATATCCCAAATCCATCCCTTGAGGATGACCGAGTCTTCATCTCGTGCATAGATCAGGGATGAAATCCCATAACCCTTGGAAGCCAATCCTCTCGTATGCCCTCCTAAGGGTAATGTGGATGTAGTGGTGGCAACTAAGGCTGAGGTGGCGGTTGACAATAGATGAACTTGATGAATACCTTGAAGGTCTCCTCTAAACGACCAATGCAGTTGTTAAGTGCCATGTTGATTTAGCCACAAGATAGGAAACACATTAGGAGAAATATTCCTATCTTACTAACGCATAATATAAATAATCATATTCAAAGGCCACCTAGACTACCCATTCTCGATTCCTCACAAGTTAATCTGGGCTTTTTAAGAATCGAGTTTTTATAAAAATGTGAAATAGACTGATAAAATCATATAAGGATCATTTGAAAACTGTATTCAGAAAAATAAAACACGGTTATCAAAATTAAAGCTTTGTTACCAACTGGTAACACCCCAAATTTTACTACAGAAAAATTTCGTTTTACAATGGAAGCTTATAACCAAAATATCAGGTGTTACTGCTATAATTGGTATAAGTCTGGCTTACTAATAAGTGTGACTTTTGCATCTTATTCATAAAGTTTATAAGAGTTTTTACCTCAAATTTTAGTTGGAATTCTCCCTTTTTGTTCTTGTTACTACCTTTGTGTTGTAAAAATTTGCAGGATCTCAAGGAATAAACAAGCATGAAGGATGAAAGCAAGAATAATATTAAAGGGAGAAGAAAGGAGCAAAAATAAATAAAGAGGAGCAAAAGTTAAAGTGGAAAGAGATTTAGAGCTAAAATGCAAATTCTAGAATAAAATAAAAGCAAGAATGCATATTTAAAGTATGTAGACATGAAAGAAGTGGAATTTAGACCAAGATAAGGTCTAAATTTGGAGAATCTTTCAACATTAAAGTTTGTATATCTTTTCAATAGATTTCCAATGCAACTAAAATCAGCTCAATCGGAGTGCTGATGAAAGAGTTGTGGTCAAAATACCCAGCACTATCAAAGCTGACATAGGAAGACCGTGTATATCAATACCCTAGGGATTCTAGAAGCCGCAGTATTTAAACTCTCATTCTAATTTTTCATCCTATTAGCCTTCACTCCCTCTCTCTTCTCTCTCCTCCATCCTCTTCCCTAATTCCTCAAGAATTATCTTGTAAACTAGAGATCTAGGTGCAAAAAGTTAAACACTTATAAGAATCATTGGATTTCAAGGGTATTTTCATTTTTCTCTTATCTATCTATTGAATCTCTTATTATTCTTAATGTACTTACTATGAGTTTGATTGGCTAGATTTTTGTGCTAAGATAAAGGGAATTTCCCCCAATCCAAATGTGTGAAATATTTGCATCCTTTTTTTTATTCAATTCATGATCCTTACATTGTGTTGTTGATTGATTGATACAATGACAAACTCCGGCCGGGTTCTAATTTCCAGTGTAGGAAATACCAGTGCAATCGAGAGATAATCCGGTATTAGACCTAATAGCACAACTAGAGATTAAATTATAGGTTGAGAGACAATCAATTTGACCTCTACAACAAGGAGGAAACTTTGTGGACTTTAAGGCATTACACTCTATTAGACCCTAAGCTAGAGATAGTTAGGGCCATAGAGATGTAATAGGGTGTTTGTGGCTCGAGAAAGTACAACACTTTCTATCCATGTTAGCATAATTGATTATGATTGTTGAATCAATTTGTGATGTGGTATTCAATTACATGGAGGATTGTGGGAAATGTACCGGAACCTTAGCTTTTCTATTTACTTTAGTCACTTGAGTGCTATTTTCCTTTCTTTTTAGATTAGTTAGTTACTTTAGTTATTTTAGCTTACAATTTCTCACTTCTTATCATTTCATAATCTAGACCTAGCTAAGTTCCATCATTGTCTTAGTGGTCATTCACCAATCATTGTGGGATCGACCTTGACTAATACTCTAACCCCGTGCGCTTGCAGGTAGGAACATGTCAAGTTTTGTGTGCCATTGCCAGGGATTGGCAACGAGTGACATTATGACCAAAGAAATTTATTGTGATCTAGACAATTTATTTTATTTTATTTTCTTTTTGCATTTTTTTTATTATGGCTGACTAATATTGGGAGTAGGAGTTTTTGATTTAGTGCAGGTATGCTAGTACATGACCCGTACTAGTGGGGGTGAGTTGGTGCCACTTGATCCCGAGATTGAGAGGACTATCTCACCTTTATGCAGGTCACACACCACAAGCATTGAAATGGAAAAAAAAAACCTCCACCCTATGATGGAAAAATCCCACCACAAGGGCGCATCCCACTCTAAGAACAAGCTCCTATCCAAGAGCAAGCTCATGTTCCTAGGTTGCTTCGGGACTATGCTACATCGAGCCTTGATGGCTCAACCTCAAGCATACGAAGACCGATTTTTCAAGCTAATAATTTTGAGATCAAGCCTACCATCATCCAGATGGTATAAACATTAGTTCTATTTGGAGGTAACCTTAATAAAGATCTCCACTCCCACATTGCCAACTTTGTAGAAATTTGTGACACTTTTAAGCTAAATGGTGTTTCTAATGATGTAATTAGGCTTAAATTTTTCCCTTTTTCTTTATGTGATAAGGATAAGAGTTGTTTACGCTCATTAGCCCTAGGGTCTATTACTACTTGGGACAATTTGATGAAGTATGCCCTTTCTAGATATTTCCCATCATCAAAAACTATAAAATTAAGGAATGACATCACTACTTTTAAGCAAAATGACCTTGAATCACTCTATGATGCTTGGGAATGATTTAAAGATTTTCTTAGAAAGTTCCCACACCATGGCCTACGCATGTGGCTTTAGATGCAAACTTTTTATAATGGAATATCTACTAGTAACTGGTGTATGATAGATGCAGTTGTAAGGGGTACCATTATGAACAAAACTCTAGATCAAGTCTATGAGTTCATGGAAGATCTAGCCTCGAATTCCCACCAATGGCACTCTGAACATACCCTGACACAAAAAAAACTCTAGGAATTCATTCTTTAGATGCCATTATTGCATTAGAGGCTAAAATTGATTTGCTTGCTAAGAAATTTGACAAAATGAGTAGTACCTCTTGTATGCAAGTACAGGCTAATGCACCAATGTGTGAGCTATTTGGTGGATCACACTTGAGTACGGAATGTCAATTTAAGAATCCCTTCTAACAATCTTATGACTAAGTGAAATACATATAGTTATAGGAGATTGAATAATCCTTACTCCCATGTGGATAATATTGAATGGAGAAACCATCCAAACTTCAGTTGGAGAAATGAATTTCCTATAAAGCCTCCGGGATTCACAAAACAACGACCAGCATATCTAGCTCCTCTACTGCCCCAACAACCTTAATCTTCTTCCCTTGAAGAGATGATGTCCAAGTTCATCACTTGCACTAATAGCACCCTTCAAAAACATGATTCTCAGATTCAAGCTCATCTTAAAAAATAAGATGTCAGCCTTCAAAACCAAGATGCATCCATCAAGAGCCTTGAGGCACATATTTGACAACTCGCTAATGCCATTTCAGGGAGAGCACCTAATGCTTTATCTAGTGATACAATCATTAACTCCAAAGAGAAAATTAATGTAATAGCCTTAAAGAGTGGGAAACTATTGAACCATATCTTCAAGATCCCAAGGAAGATAATAAAAAAGCTCCTGAAGAGAAAGCACCAGAATCACAACCTAAGGCAATCCACACTTCACCTCAAGAGGTAAACGCATATGTTCCCCCTCCTCCATTTGCAGGTAGGATTGTACAACGCAAGTTAGATGCTCAATTTCTAAAATTCCTCGATATGCTTAAGAAAGTACACATTAAATTGCCTTTGCTTGACATTTTGAGACAGATGCCTAGTTATGGGAAGTTTCTCAAGCATATAATCACTCACAAAGAGGAAACTAGATGAGTTTGAAATAGTAAGCTTGAATGAGGAATTTTATGCTATCGTACAGAGCAAACCTCCTCCTAAGCTCAAGAATCCAGGGAGTTTCACTATCCCATAGGTAATTGGGGATCTAAAATTCAAAAAGGTGTTATGTGATCTTGGTGCTACCATTAATTTGATGCCTTTCTCTGTTTTCAAGCATCTAGGTCTAGGGGAACCAAAACTGATGAATATATCCTTATAGTTGGCTAATCGATCTATCAAATATCCTAGGGGTATAATTGAAGATGTTTTAGTTAAAGTGGAAAAGTTTATCTTCCGTATTAACTTTGTTGTGCTAGATATGGAGGAGGACCACAAGGTCCCCCTAATTCTAGGTAGGCCTTTCTTAGCAACAAGACGCACTCTCACAGATGTCTAAGAGGGTAAGATCATTCTTCGTTTCCAAGGCAAAGAAGTCACTTTTAATGTTTTTAAGAGCATGAAATACCTCTTTGATGATAATACTTGCTATCGCATTAATATCTTGGATAATGTAATTAATGATTGTTTTTAAGGAAGTGTTGTGTAGAACCCCCTGGAAAGGTATTTGGTTCAACAAGAAGGATGTAAGAAAGAAAAGGAAATAAAAGAGGTTGTCTAGTATTTTACTGCACATTCACCATATGGTGCTACACCGTGGTCCCCTTGCAAGGACTAGAGAGGGCCCAGATCCTAAAGTTGAAGCCATCTGTTGGAGAACCTCTTGTTATGAAGCTCAAGCCGCTACCTCAACATTTAAAGTATGAATTTCTTGGTCACAATGATACTCTTCCTGTAATTATTTCTCTATCTTTAACTCAGTTGCAGGAAGAAAAATTAATGAGAGTGCTCAAGGAAAGAAAGATAGCTTTTAGGTAGACCATTGCTGACATTAAAGGGATTAGTCCTTCTATGTGCATGCACAAAATCCTTATGGAAGATAACCATAAGAAATTGATCCAACCTCAAAGGAGATTGAACCTAACCATGCAAGAGGTGGTGAAAAAGATGTTAATTAAGTTATTGGATGCAGGTATGATCTATCCAATTTCTAATAGCTCTTGGGTTAGTCATGTCCAGGCGGTTCCTCAGAAAGGGGGGATCATAATGGTCAAGAATGATAATAACGAATTGGCACCTACTAAAATTGTGACTGGTTGGCCTGTCTAAATTGATTTTAGAAAGTTGAATGATGCCACTAGAAAATACCACTTTCCCCTTCCCTTCATTAACCAAATACTTGAACGTTTGGCGAGGTATGACTATTATTACTTTCTTGATATGTATTTTAGTTATATGCAAATTCTTATTTCCCTTGAGGACCAAGAGAAGACTACCTTCACTTATCCTTATGGCACCTTCGCATATAGATAGATGTCGTTCGGTCTTTGTAATGCCCCAACCACATTTTAAAGATGTATGATGGCTCTGTTTCATGATATGGTTAATAAATTTATGGAAATTTTTATGCATGATTTTTTGATCTTTGGATCATCATTTGATGCATGCATAAATAATCCTGAGCTTGTTCTTAAGCGTTGTGAGGATACAAATTTGGTTCTAAATTAGGAAAAGTGCTATTTGATAGTCCGAGAAGGAATAGTTTATAGGCATAAGATTTTGTGCGATGGGATAAAGGTAGACAAGCCAAAATCAAAGTCATTGAGAAATTACCACCCCTACATGTGTTAGAGATGTACGTAGTTTCCTTGGCCATGTAGGTTTCTATAGGCGTTTTATCAAAGATTTTTTTAAAAAAAAATTTCAAAACCACTTTGTGATTTGTTAGCTAAGGATGTGCCCTTTAAATTTTCTAATACATGTTTGGTCGTTTTAACACTTTGAAGGAAAAACTTGTGGATGCCATGATTATTATTGCTCCTGACTGGAATTTACCTTTTGAGATAATGTGTGATGCTAGTGATGTGGCTGTAGGAGTAGTGTTGGGGTAACATAAGGAAAAACTTTTTCATACTATCTATTATGCTATCAAGACTTTAAACTCGGCACAATTGAATTATGCAACCACTAAAAAAGAATTGCTAGCTGTGGTTTTCTTCTTTGACAAGTTTTGTTCCTACTTATTGCTTAATAAGGTCATTGTCTATACTAATCACACTGCCCTGAAGTATCTTTTTGTTAAATAGGACGCGAGGCCTAGAATCATTTGGTAGATTCTATTGTTGTAATAATTTGACTTGGAAATCAGGGATAAGAAGGGAAGCGACAACCAAGTAGATGGTCATCTTTCTCGCCTGCCATCCACCTATGAGGTCAATCGATGGACTGAGCCTATTTATGACATATTCCACGATGAGACACTCTATGCGGTTATAAATCACCCTTGGTATGCTAATATTGCTGACTTTCTTGTAAGTGGAATCTTACCCGATGATTTATCCTTTCATCAAAGAAATAAGTTCTTACATAATTTGAGGTACTATTTGTGGGATGATCCTTATCTCTATAGGATTTGTGCTGATCATGTCATTAGAAGATGTATCCTTGAGCATGAAATGCGTTTGATATTATCTCATTGTCATAGAAAAGAGTGTGGTGGCCATTTTGGCCCCACTAAAATTGTTGCCAAGGTTTTACAATGTGGGGTCTAATGGCCTACTTTGTTTGATGATGCATACTCCTTTATTAAGACTTGTCATAGGTTCTCAATAGTTGGAAATATTTCAAGAAAACAAGAGATACCCCTCACAAACATTCTTATAGTAGAGCTAGTCGATGTTTGGGGCATCGATTTTATGGGATCGTTCCCTAAATCCATGCATAATGAATAAATCCTTATAGCACTTGACTAGGTATCTAAGTGGGTAGAGGCTATTGCCACTCCCACAAATGATGCAAAATTCATTACTAAATTCTTGAAAAAGAATATCTTTTCAAGGTTTGGGACATCGCTGATATCATTAGTGATAGGGGTTCTCATTTTTGCAATAGAGCATTTAACACTCTTTTGAGTAAGTACGAAGTTAACCATAAAGTTGCTACCCCGTATCATCCTCAAACTAGCGGTCAAGTGGAGGTATCAAATCATGAGCTTACAAGAATTATTGAGAAAATGGTTAACTTTTCTAGAAAGGATTGGTCCTTAAAACTTGATGATGGTCTATGGGCATATAGAACTGCTTTTAAAACCCGCACTGAAATATCTCCTTACAATCTTGTTTTCAGAAAATCTTGTCACCCTCTTGTAGAACTTGAGCATAAATCATTTTGGGCTACTTGTCTCCTTAACTTTAACATGCAATCTGCAAGTGAGAAAATGCTCCTTCAGTTGTACGAGCTCGATGAATTTCAGATTAAGGCATACGATAATGTAAGTTTATACAAGGAGCACAAAATAAGGATTCATGATCAACACATCGCCAAACAGAAATTTGAAGTGGGGGCAGCAAGTGCTTCTATTTAATTCTTGTTTGCGATTGTTCCCTAGAATGCTTAGATCCCAATGGTCAGGACTGTTTACAATCACACAAGTTTTCCATCCGGAGCTGTCGAAATCACTATCCCTGATAAAGAACCATTCAAAGTGGATGGGCAGAGGTTGAAGATGTAAGATTTCTTGGGAGGCAACCCAAGTTTTTCCTTCTTTTTCGCTTTTATTTTTCTTATTTTGGTTCTCTTGGTTTATTTGTTCTTTTTTTCCTTATGGATTTTTTTTGATGGATTTGTAGGTGGTGACATGGAAATTCTAATTGAGTGGAAACCACGGTCAATTTTTTTGAGTGTGAAGGTGTAAAATTGACTAAGAAAATTATTGCTAAGTGATTGGGTGCGAGAGGGCTTTTGAAGCTTGGAAATTTGGCTATGTATCGAGATGAAAGATTTTAAGGTAGAAAATTTGGCTAAGTGTTGGGGAGGAGTGCATTTTGGAATTGAAATAAGGTTAGGCCGTGCTCTATAACACAGCCGTGTCATCAGAGGCCAAAAGAAGTCAATCTTTCCATTTTTCCTCTTTATTCTACCCGATCTCCAACCTCCATACCACAATCTCTTTCCTTTCCATTTCTTTGCACCTCCACCAAATCCCGCCACCACCACAACCATTGTCACGTCATCCACTACCCTCCACCACCTCCTTCATCAGATTGAGCCATAGATCTTTTCTCCCTCTTTTCGTTTGTGCTTCTTGTTTCACATTGAGGACATTGTGATACATAAGCATATGGGAGAAGACGGTCTATCCTTTTTGTTTGGTTAGTATTATGTTCCTCCTTGTTTTATTTCGAAGAGTGTTGTTATATTTTCTTTGGTTATTTCTTTTGGATATATATATAAAATAAAGAAAAGAAAAGGAAATGACCCTTCACTGATGATATTAAAGAGTATGTTTTGCCTTACAATGACAGGAGTGTTTAATTTGGCATGTTAAGATCCTTTGAAATACCTTTTGAAAATGGATTTTCATGTACTTGAGTGTTTTGGTTGCATTGTTATGAGACAGACAAGTGTAACTGTGTTTGAGAAATTTTGAGTTATGCATGCCTTAGCCTTCTTGTAGTATTGTAGTTTGGCTTATGTTGATTTACTCTTTGCCAAAAGGGATTAGAATTAGAGATTTTTGGACCTAATGAAACTTTGAGCCTTTAGACTGATACATCACTATAGTATCTTATTTTTACTTTTGTGTGTGTGTCCCACCATGAATTGGAAAACTAGAACTTACAATGGTTTTCTTCAAAATCACATATGACTTAGGCATGCATTAAAATGATAGAGGCACTTGTTTTTTTGTCATAACCTACAATAGCCAAATAGCCTGACCTTCACGTTTTATCCTTTGCTAACTCTATTATGCTTAAGGACATTTTCTTGATCTAACCACACATGTAACTTAACTTCCTTTATCCCTCCCTAAGTCTAGAACCAATGGGTGTTGCGCAATTTGAAAAAAGGAGGTTGGGAGTGTGATGTAAGCTAAGCATGGGGAATGTGTGAAAGAGTGAATGGTTGTGTAGGATGAAAAGCAAATCGATCTATCTCTTGTTATTCTTAAAAAAAATCGGGGTGCTTGTGTTTCATGATGAAAAGTTGGGATGGTAGAATATATGTTATTAAAAAAAATAAAAAAAAAAGAATTGACCATACCTCATTGGTACTAGACTTTTAACTCCACTTCCAAAAAAAAATTCCATTCTAACCTTTTAACCCATGGCCCTATTACAATCCTAATAAGACCTCTTGATTTTTATGTGTCCTAAGTCTTTCTAGTGGTGGAGAATCGAAAATCATTGCAAGCATATGGATGATCTTGATCATGAGTGAGAGGACTAGAGCGGAACCTTTAAATATAATAAAACACATGAGAGGTGTGTCCATAAGACTTAAAGTGAGAATTATAATTTGAAACCTTGAGGAATAAGTGAGTTGGTATACGGTTGCCTACTGTCAGATGTCCTTTGTTGCATGGTAGTGCCCCTAGAGCTCAATAGCACAACTACATTTCTCACATAAAGGGGAAACCTAAAATCTTTCGAAAAAAGATTTTGATCTTTTAATTGTTATATTTTTAGGTCTTATTGCTTTTGACTTGACTCTTGTGCTATTAAAGGGCTAAACACTCTTTTCTGAGAAAGGGATCCCACTTCTTTTCTTTTTTTCCCATGGTGTGTTTCTTATATTACTTTTCATGGGGATAAGCAAATGTTTAAGCATGGGGGAGTTGATAAGTGTGACTTTTGTATCTTATTTCTAAGGTTTATAAGAATTTAAGCTGGAATTCTCTCTTTTTGTTCTTATTACTACCTTTGTGTTGTGAAAATTTACAGGATCACAAGCAACAAACAAGCATGAAGGATAGAAACAAGAATAAGCTTAAAGGGTGAAGAAAGGAGTAAAAAGAAGCAAAAAGGAGCAAAAGTTAAAGCGGAAAGAGATTTAGAGCTAAAATGTAAATTCTAAAATAAAATGAAAGCAAGAATGCATATTCAAAGTATGTGAGCATGAAAGAAGTGGAATTTAGACTAGAATTAGATATAAATTTGGAGAATCTTCCAAAATGAAAGTTTTATATCTTTTCAATATCTTTCTAATGCATCTAAAATCAGCTCAATCAGAGTCTTGATGAAAGAGTTGTGATTGAAATACCTAGCACTATCAAAGCTGACTCGGGAAGACCATGTTTATCAACACCCTAGGGATTCGAGAAGTCGTAGTATTTAAAATCTCATTCTAATTTTTCATCCTATTAGCCTCCACTCCCTCTCTCTTCTCTCTCCTCCATCTTCTTCCCCAATTTGTCAAGAATTATCTTGTAAACTAGAGATCTGGGTGAAAAAAGTTAAACACTTGTAAGAATCATTAGATTTCAAGGGTATTTTCATTTCTGTCTTATCTATCTATGAAATCACTTGTTATTCTTAATGTACTTACTATGAGTTTGATTGGATAGATTTTTGTGCTAAGGTAAAGGGAGTTTCCCCCAGTCTGAATGTGTTGAATATTTACATTCTTTTTTTTTATTCAATTCATGATCCTTACTTTGTGTTGTTGATTGATTGATAGAATGACAAACTCCGGCCGATTTCTGATTTTTGGTGTGGGAAATACCAGTGCGATTGAGAGATTAAATAATAGGTCAAGAGACGATTGATTTGAACTCTACAACAATAAAGGAGGAAGCTTTGTGGACTTTAAGGCATTACACTCTATTAGACCCTAAGCTAGAGATAGTTAGGGCCATAGAGATGTAATAGGGTGTTTGTGGTTTGATAAATCACAAAACTTTATATCATTGTTGGCATGATTGATTATGATTGTTGAATCAATTTGTGATGTAGTATTCAATTACATGGAGGATCAGGGGCGATGAACCGGAACCTTAGCTTTTCTATTTACTTGAGTCACTTGAGTGTTATTTTCCTTTCTTTTTAGCTTAGTTAGTTACTTTAGTTATTTTAGCTTACAATTTCTCACTTCTTATCATTTTGTAGTCTAGAAATAGCTAAGTTCCATCATTGTCTTAGTGGTCATTCACCAATCCTTGTGGGATCGACCTTGACTACTACTCTGACCCCATGCGCTTGCGGGTAGGAATGTGTCAAGTTTTTGCATATTATCCTCATATCAATCACAAGGTTAAAACCATTAAAATGTGAACCAAGATAGATATAAAAAAAGAGCAATTTTATAAATACAAATATGAGTTTAGAGATTTAATCCAAATACAATGATAAAATACAAACAAAACAAATACCATAGATCTAAGAATCCAAAAAGGTATTTGGGTAAACCATTATCCGAATAACACAATTCTTCTTATAAACCCCTAGTACAGGAAAGTCACTAGACCCCATACAATGTATCATTGGCAGAAAAATCATCAAGTTGGTCATCATTGACCTATATAAAAGCATTATGTTGTCAAATTATGGGAATGAGCAGCATCCATAAAAAGGATGTTTAGTATGCTATGTACTGAGTAAGGTGGCAATAATTTTGAGTTAGGGATATAGTTAAATATATAAATTCATAGTAGAAAATAATTATACAAGAGAAACACATAAAATATTACAAATTAGGTACTAATCTAGGCCTTTTCATTAGGTATAACAACCTTTAATCTTTTATTTACATTGGGTTAAAAGACCTCACTATTCTTAAACTGGTTGAATGGTCTAAAGCACCTCTTAAGGATAACACACCTGAGCCACTATTATCATCTGATGGAATGGATCCAACACCTCTCAAAGCAAGATGCTCTTGAGCCACTATTCTTAAACCAGTGGAATGGTCTCAAGCACCTCTCAGAGACAATACACCCGAGCCACTATTATCGTTCAGTAGAACGGACCCAACACCTCGATATTGACTCATGTAATTTTCCATTTTAATGCATTAATATCTTATCCATGATGTTGCACATCTCAAATCATATTATCATTCATGTTGATTTTAGAGCCCCGCTATTTTTAATCCGGTCGAACAGACTGATGCACCTCTTAGGGTAAAATGCTCGTGAGCCATTATTATCGTCTAGTGGAACAGACCCATAAAATAACTTAACCTTACTAACATGATCTTTCACTTCCAATTATTAATATCTTATTCATGATTGATCTATAAAGGACAAAACATATTCAAAGCATGTAAAGCACATGACAAAGATCCTAAGGTTGTTATCTAGGGTTATGACCCTTATTTTTCCCAAAAACCCTAATTTCATAGTTTAGTCATAACTCCACTTCCATTACTCTTTTATCCTCTAAACTTAGTAACTTTTCTCCAAATAATATTATTATCAAAATACTCAGATTTCAAGGCCTAACTCTAAGGTATTCCATATGCGATAATAACTCTATCTTAAGAGTTACTATTCTTATAGCTTATAAACCCTAATTTTACAAGTATATCATAACTTTTCCTGTAGGGATCAAGCAATTTCTAGATTCAATATACATACCCAAAACACTAATATTAACAACATATTCAAATATCATGGTCAACCTCTACCATTTTACACATGTAATAATAACCTTATCATTTTAGGGTTACTATTCCCAAATTAGGTCATTTTCACACTTTATTAAACTTAGGTCATTTACAACTAATCAAAACACTTCCTATAAATTAAATAGCACATTTTAGATAATATAACAAATTAAAATACCATTTTTCTATATTAAATCCATATTGACCAAAAAGCCCTTACCGATAACATAAGACCTTATTTCATGCAAATCTTATATATATTAGTAACATTATTTTCAAATCCTCTATTTATCTCCATATACCTTATTATACTCATTTCTCACTCATCATACCTTAATAAACCCATATTACAACCATATATCACACCAAGGGTTTCAACACAGATTATTATCGTACGATATCGCAAAATCCTTAACTTACTTATTTTTCCATCATGCAATATCAAATATCATATCATAGCATTAAAAATTATACATTTAATCATATGATAACAATAACATGGAATAACACAAAATTATGCATAACACTTTGCAACAAAAATCCTAGACTAGATAAGTATCTTTACGAAAAAGGCTCTGGTCTCTAAGCACATAAATCTTATCCTGCCTCTTCTAGAACCTCAAAAAAGTCACCTCAGAAACTACAATAAAACGCCAGTAGGATTAAACCAAAAAATTGAGGAAATATTAAGAAAATGAAAGGGTGAAAGAACAAAGGAAAATCGAACCAACTAAAGTGAGTGTTTGGAGAAACTTTGTGCAACCAAGTGGGGAGGAACATTTAGTTGTATTATGAGGAAGGGTGGAGCAACAACTGGTTGTGCTTTTTTTAGGGAGTGTGCACCGGTGGAAGTAGACAAAGAAGAGGGTGTGCACCGATGGAAGTGGCTGAAGCAAGGGGTGGGTTTCTGTGGATGTGGTAGAAGGTGGAGGGCGTGGTGTGGTTGGTTTGGCTGAATGGTGATAGTGTGGTGTGGTTGGTTTAGCTGAATGGTGGTGGTGTGGTGCTGTTGTTGTATTTGCAACCAAGGGAAGAAAATGAAGAGGGGAGATGCGGTGGTGGGTGCTAAAAGGAGGGGGTGAAATTCATTTGTTTTGGCCATTGGTTGTGGGGGAGTTTTGGTGAAGTCCACTGGTGATAAGGGTGGGGTTTTAGTGTAGCCTGTCGGAGGTGGTAGAGGTGCTTCGATGGGGGCTTCCGATGGTGGTTTTTAGGGGCTATTTTGGCAATATGAAGGAGGAGAAGAAGAAGGAAGAAGGTGTTGCATTGGTGGTGGTGTTTTGACATAAAAATGGAGGGAGGTGGAGAAAGAGTGGCTCTGTGCATTTAATGTGCCATATATATACACATACATGTTGCGTGCTTGAAGAGAAGGAGAAGGGAAGGTGAAGTGATCAAGCATATTTTTCAATGTGACCCATCACGTAGAAATGGAGAGTTGATGAGTGATGGCGAGGGTAGTGTACAAGTCATGAGATGGAAGCATGGATGGGAGATTTGGTCAGGGAAAAATGAACAAGTTCATGCGAGCCTAGGGAGAAGAAGAAAAATGAAGCCGAGCAGGTGGGGAAGAAAACGAAAAGGGAAAGGAGAAGGAGAAAAGGAAAAAAGAAAAGGGAAAGAGGCTTAAAATTTAGAATTAGGTTAAGATAATTGTGGTTAGGGTAAAATAGAAATATAAATTTCCTGATATTAAAATTAGGTTACAATATTAGTTACTTGGGATTAGGATTAGGATTAGCTAAAATTTGGGTATTAAAATAACATCACCTTAGCATTACTATGTGCTCCGCTACATTTCCATGCCACCCAAGCTTTTTTTTATTTCCATTTCCGCCCTCCTTTATATTAACTTTTCCTTTGATTTGTATTCTTAGGTTCTAATTATAAATTATCATGTGTTTCATAGGTAATCTTCCACTGATCTCGGAGGAGGTGGTTTAGGATTTATGTGTTTAAGGCATGATATCTTCGTTAGGAAGGAAACATGTCATAATCAGGCTTGTATCTGTAACGTGTATTTTATATGTGATATTTTATTTAGAAATGTTATATGGATAATATGGTTGTTGATAATGATATGAAATCTTAGAACAAATGAAATTGTGAAAGTATGCATCTTAGTATAATATCGGATACTAGTTATTTATGTATAATTTTGGAGTTATGTATCTCATTTAATTACTGGAAAAATTAAGATTTTTTAATTTTGGAATGTTAAGGCCTTAGGGAAAATATGAGCATTTTAACTATCATAAATGTATTATGATTACTTAAGGATAATAGTGATATTAATCATGGCCTGATAAGTTTTGAGGGTATTTTAGTTAATAAAGATTAAAAGAGAATTTTTGCTAATTCTAATGGAAAATAGAATGTAAATGTGTTGAGAATGATATTTAGAATATTTGGGAATTATGGACCTATTATTTGGGGCTGGCCTTATAATTATCTGGTTGTGCTTCGCGTGTTTTCAATAATGTTATGCGTTGTATATTAGTATGGAAATATGATCTTAAATATAAGCAACCCTGAATAACATACTAATCAAGTGAAAGATCACTTGAGTTAGGCTGAGGTATTTTATGGGCTCATTTCATCGGACAATAATAGTGGTTCAGGGGTACTTTTCCTTATGGGATGCATCAATCCATTCCACCAGATTAAGAATAGTGGGGTCCTACACTCAAGGTGAATGAGAATATGACTTTGAGATAAGTAACTAATGAATAAGACATTAATGATTTAAATTGGAAGATTACGTGAGTTAGGATTGAGGTGTTAGGTCTGTTTCACTAGATGATAATAAAGGCTCAGGCGTGTTTCCCCTAAGAGGTGCTTCAAACTACTCCATCGATTTAAGAATAGTGGCTAAGGAGCATTTTACCCTAATAAGTATTGGGTCTAATCCATCAGATGATAATAATGGCTTAGGTGTGTTGTCCCTGAGAAGTGCTTCAGACTATTCCACCGCTTTATAAATAATGGGGTCCTTGAACTCATTGTAAATAAAAGAATGGATTATGTTATATCTAATAATGAAATCTGAAGTTAGTTTTTACCTTACATTGTTCTATGTCAACACATGTATGCTTTTTGAATATTTTCTTGACTGTATTTGCCCTTACTCAGTATATAGTGTATTGATTATCCTTTTCACAAGTGCTACTCATTCCTATGAGCAGATGATCCGTATGTATTTGTGTAGGTTGATGAGGACCCGCTAGATGATTTTTTAGCCTATGATGCTTTATGTGTGGAGGATTGATATTATGTATCAGGTTTAGGCATAGAGTTGTATTATCTGGATAATATTTTGGCTAAGATACCTTTTTGGACTCTTAGTCCCAATGTATCCCTTTCATATATTTTGATATTGTACTTGGAGTTAATCTTCAACTCATATTTATGTTTATAAAGCTTCTCCTGTATTTCTTTTTATTTTGTTCTATATTTTAATCTATTTTACCTTGTGATTGAAGTAAGGATGGTATAGTAAGCTAGATTTATGTCAGTTACAATGGTAACACCAAATTATTTTGGTATTAAGCTTCCGCTAAAAATAAAAAATTTTAGTAATAAATTTTAGGGTGTTACACCCCTTGAATCCTAGATGGAGCATCAAAGACAACATCTTCCTTTCCTTTCTTATACACGATCTCATAGTCAGAAAGTATTAACTTTGCAAGCCATATTTTTTGAAATTCAGTAACCACCAGCTGATCGATCAAATGTTTGAGGGGTTGGTGGTTTGTTTTGATTTTAAAATGCCCACCCCTCAGATAATGCTTCCATTTATCAACTACAAGTAGGATGGAGAGCAAGTCTTTTTCATAGATAGGCAAATTGAAATTCCGAGGGGAGAACACCTTATATGTGTAAGCTATAGGATGCCCTTCTTGCAAGAGGACAATGCCCATTTTAGTTAAAGAAACATCACTTTCAATCATGAATTCTTTATTGAAGTCTGGCAGTACAAGGAGGGGGTAGTGGTCAAGGCAGTTTTGAGTTCTTCAAATGCGTCCAAGGCTTGAGTAGATCATTCAAAAGAGTTCCTTCATATTATATTAGTAAAAGGTTTGCTAATCATGCCATAACACCTAACAAACAACAAATAATATCCGATCAAGCCTAAAAATCCTCTCAATTGAGTGAGAGTGCTTAGTAAAGGCTATGATTGAATTCCCTGATATTCTTATCATCTATAGCTACCCTTTGGTGTGTTATAATGTGCCCTAGATATTTGATCTAGGTAGCTCCAAACACACACTTTCTCTCTTTAACATATAGTTGGCTTTGAGATAATAACTCTAGGGGTTACTCCAAGTGAGACAAGTGAGCGGACCAATTGGGGCTATAAACCATTATGTCATCAAAGAATAATAAAATAAAATTCCTCAAGTATGGTATAAAAATCTCATTCATCAAGGATTGTAAGGTGGAAGAGGCATTTGTTAAGCCAATTGACATAACTATATATTCATACTACCCCTCGTGTGTCTTAAAGGCAGTTCTTCAAATGTCATTAGGGTGCATACAAATTTGGTGGTAGCCTGATCTAAGGTCGATCTTAGAGTAGTAAATAATGCAATGGAGTTCCTCCAACAACTCTTCTATCACTGGAATTGTAAAGTTATTCTTAATAGTTTGCTTGTTGAACTCCCTATAATCAATATAAAGTGGTCAACTACCATTTTTTTCTTCACAAGGACTATAGGAGAAGAATAAGGGTTGGTATTGTGTTGGATGATGCCTAATTGCATAATTTCTTGAATCAAAGCCTTAATGACATCCTTTAGGATGGAAGAGTACATGTAAGGTCTCAAGTTAATGGGCCTTGCATCCGCCTTGAGAGGAATCTGATGGTCATGGGTCTTCACTGGTGGTAATTCATGGGGCACCTCAAACATTGCTGCATACTTCTGAATTAAGATCTGCAACTCCTTTTGATCCACTACCTAGGGTTAGGCTACTGAAAGCTTCAAATCTTTTCCTCCTTTGGTTATCCCATCTTATAACTACAAGACAAACAGTTGAGCCCCAACTTGGCCATTGGTCCTAGCTAAGACCTTATTCATATCTCTAGCCTTTTTGCTCTTGGATTTGACACCTTGTGCACCCATTAACACTATGTTCTTGCCCTTAAACCAAAACTCACCACTATGCTTATCATAATCTAAGGTTATCCTCCCTGATGTGTTGAGCCATTAGACTCCAAGGACCATATCGCACCCCTTAAACGTATTACCATGACATCCTTTTGGAATTCATGTTCTAGAATCTTCCATATCATCCCTCGACATAGGTAAGAGCTCTAGAGAGATCGGCCATTAGCTACTATTGCTATTAATGGTTGGGTGAGGAGTAGGTGGCACCCTACTTGTTTAGTAATTTTTAAAGCTAGCAAATTATGGGTGCTTTTGGTATCAATGAGGACATCGATGGGTTTCTTCTTAACATACCCTGTGACATGTATGGTTTGATATGCGGGCATTCAATTCAGAGCATGTATAGAGATTTGTGGTGACTCGTCAACAACTACCTCAGCCAAAGTATCCTCTTCACCTCAAGCCTCCTCAACTATCTCCTCATCTTGTTCCAATAATTCAATCATAGCAAAATATTTTTAGGGATAGCAGTGGCTAGATATGAACATCTCGGTGCACCAAAAGCACTCCCTTCTTACCCTCTTAGAATCAAATTTTTCCTAGGAAAGTGCCCTCACTGGTCTTCCAACTATGCTTTTGTTGGCATTAAAGGAATTAGTGTTTAACCCTTGGGAAGGTCAGCGACTGGATATAGGGAGTTTTGGTTCAGGCGGGGGGTTTGGTAACAAGGGTTACCTGTTATAACTCCTCTGACTTTGTAGGGTAGCCATTTGCAACTTGGCTAGCTCATAAGCAACCATCAAGGAATTGGGCTTAAACATCTGTATGTTATGTTGCACATTAGATTGTAAAGCCCCTAGGAAACAAATCATAGCATATTCCTCTGACAAGTTAAGACGAGTAAAGAGGGCATCAAACCTAGTCTAGTACTCTTCAAAGTTAGCTCCTTGCTTCAAATTTGTCAGTTTAAACATTCGATCATCAAATGGAGAAGAGCAGAAACATATTACCTCAACGTACTCCTTCTATGTAAGGTATTAGGGGTGAGGTCTAGTCTTTAGATAACCCTGATGCCATTGTACAACCACTCTTATTGGTGAATGGCTAAACCACACCTTACTAATCCTATGGGTTGTTATCAATAGTAAAGAATTGCACAGCTTTATAGATCCATCCCTTGACCTCACTACCATCAAACTTTGGAAACTCAACTCTAGCCACTTGGTAGGGAATTTGGTGATGATGTGCAAGAAAAGGTTGAGAATGCCATTGTGGGGTTACCAATGGGGGAATAGGTTCCAACTATATTCCATGGGTGGCAGCGGGATTTGTTTGCATAGCATTTTTAGGTGTGGAAGAGGTTGGACAGGGTGGATTGTTACTAGAGGATGAACTAGCAAACAAGGTTTGAATATGAGAAATGATCATTTGAAGTACTCCCAAGGTTTCTTGTTGCGATTCGCTCAATTGAGCTTGAAATGAGCCTCACATGCATTCCATTAATTGCTTGAGGTGATCTAAGTCTGTTCAAAGTTTGGTGTCTTTTGTATCGTTACCTATATCTAAAACTCGGCTTTGAGACCAATAATAACTTTCTGGGAATTCCCGATGAGTAGAAGAGAATTCAAAGGAAAGCTAATGAAGGAAAACAAGTTAATGACAAAGAAGATAGAGTGAGAGGGAAATCGAGATAAATTCTACATATCCATCTAGTACGCAAGAAAATATATTTTATAGCTCAACTTAGCCAGTCTGAGGGTTGTTTATGTTATCCGATATCTACTTATCTGATCTGGTATGCGAAGCGATCCGATTAAAAAAAAGTAAATGATCGATCCTTCTTTTTTTTCAAATCAAATATCACATCTGATCAATGAAAAGTCAAACAAACTATATATCCGTTCTAAAGAAAAATATTTATACATTTTAAATTTTTTTTATTTTATATATAATTATATATAAATAAATTTAGATGTGTGTGTGTGTGTGTGTGTATAATTTTTACTTACTTGATTTAGTATTTGGGTCAAAATTTAATTTAGTTGAAATTATATTTTTAATATAATTCCTTTTTAGATCTAATAAAATTCAATTAAATCTTGTGATGTCGTAACTTTAATTTTAGTTTTAACATCGAATATTTATTGATTAAATTAGCTATTTGCTTAACGGATTGGAAATTTACTCAGTAGATCAAATAATGTCAAATATATTTGTGATTTAGTAGTTTTTTATATTTAAAATTTTTTTGGATAATATGGATTATATTTGATATCCGATCTAAAAATTCGAATATTTATTTTTTTCAATATTCAAAATTTTAAATTAAATATTATTTTCAAACATCTAAAATTTTAAATATTTGACAATTAAATATTTAAAATATTGGATATTTAAATGGTAAACAGTCTAACTAGCCTGATGCCTGACAACCTGAACATCGGAGAAGATGCATAACATAGGGATGATCGGGTAGAAAACATACACAACCCTCCGTTTGTGGGAGTGGCTCCTTGTGGGCGCCCTGGCTCTGCGGGCCTGCCATGGATCTCGGCTGCTGGGCCACCGTAATTTACCTCCCTCGTGATGGCTGGCGGGCAAGCCGGCGGGGGCCCTGAGGGCGAGGGTATCGCCTTTTGGGAGCAAGGAGCAAGGGTAGAAAACATACACAATGGAGAGTTTAGTAGACCACATGGATAGAAGGGAGCTGCACAGCTAGCATGCCTCTTTGGGGAAAGCGTATCAGTCCTTGCTTGCGTTCCCAATCAGTTGGTCTCCGTTTCATCCCTCTCCTTCAATCTTCATTTTTCTTTGAAATTTTGTCGATTAATGTCACCATATCTCTTCTTTCTTCCTCAATTTCTTTTGGTTTTCGTTAATCAGCTTTTACTGTCGATTTTCTTTGAACCCTTAACATTGAATACTACTTGCATCAACAGAGGGACTCGACGGCATTACCCACGTTTACTAAGTTTTGATTGCTTTAATATTATCAGCCTACTTTTTATTTTCCACTGATTGGTTTGTATTAGGAATGACAATGAGTCTCGGATCCAACCCAGATCCGTTAGACCCTCCTTATTTTTAGTAGGTTTGGATCCATGATTTTTAGATCCGAAGGGTCTGGGTCGGATTTGGATCCATATATACCTTAAAGGATCTGGGTCAGGGACTCGACTCGCCAAATTCGTTTTAATATATATATATATATATATATAATATTATATATATATATATATATATATGTGTGTGTGTGTGTGTGTGTGTGTGTGTGTGTGTGTGTGTGTGTGTGTGTGGTGTGTGTTTATATATATATATACATATATAAATACATACTAATATTATATTTATCATTGCTGTCTTAATCTTATTTGAGTTCCTTATTTATTTATTTTTTTTTTATATATTTACTTTATAAACAATATGTACAATATTATATTATTATAAAAGTATTAAAATACCATTTGAAAAGTTAACATAACTATTTTAATATATTTTTTTTACTTAGATGATTTTTTTTAACAAAAAACCATATTAAGTTATATAAAACATAAATGTATTTGTATTAGCATAGATTATTAATTATTTTTTTCAAAAATAACTGGATCCATTTATGTAACACCCCCAAATTTCACTCCTGAAAAAAAAATTTGTTGAAAGATTAAAGCGGAAGCTAGGAGCGAATTTGGGAAATGTTACCGCCACATCTAACACAAGATAAATGTCAACCATCGATCTCATGTTAGATGCAAGGCTAAAACCTGTCAAACAATTAAATCTGAATTTCAAATCCCATCAAACAATTAAATCCGAATAGTAAACACTTATCAGAATACGAGAAATTTAAAGTCAATTACAAAACCCTTAGAAATCTGAAAACAATACTTGCAACTTCCAAAGGTGAATACAATTAAACAAAATAAATCCCGAAGGATAAATATCCGGATCGCCTACTCACTCAGGTCAAGCCTTCCACCCCAAAACAGTATCCGATCTTAACCTGCACAAGAGGTCTGCTCCCCACCATCGGTGGATCATCACAGGACCTATTCAACCAGTGTAGTATCAGTACGGGTCCAATACTGAGTAAGTCTCGCTACCCTACCTTATAGGAGAGATATCATCAATTGCATATTAAATTGTAGTACAATACGTTAATACAATATCATACATACTCACAACCCACAGCATGAATCTTTCCATACATTCATAGTAACATTTAAAACATATGCAACATCCCAGTTAACATATACGCGTGGTATAACCGAAATAATACGTGACTCATTATGCACATAAAACAGCATGTGGTGATACATATAATAAAAGCTGGCCAAGGTCCAACTAGACTTATTCTTTATTCTCATTAATAGTATATTCATTCCACACATATTCTCTAATGATCCATGTAAGCACGGGGACCCCACTATTATAGCCGGTGGACCGGAAATCGAACCCCAGAGCAAAATGCCTCTGGCCACTATTATAGCCGGTGGAACGGAAATCGAACCCCAGAGCAAAACGCCTCTGGCCACTATTCTAACCGGTGGAACGGACTGGCCCCACACTTTCATGGTGTTCCACTATAAGTGATTAGTATCTTTCCCGTGGATTAACTTATTCGTGTGGGTCTATCGAGCCCGAATCCCCCACTATTATAGCCGGTGGACCGGAAATACACACCCAGGGCAGAACGCCTCTGGCCACTATTATAGCCGGTGGAACGGAAATCGAACCCCAGAGCAAAAACGCCTCTGGCCACTATTCTAACCGGTGGAACGGACTGGGTCGGGCTCATCAGTCTTTCGCTTTACGTAATTAATGTCTTATTTGTATCTTATTGAATTCAAATCACGCCCTTGACATGCATAAATCATTCACTTCATACTTTACACATCACAAACAATAAAATTCCACATTCATAACTACACTTAATCAATAATACACATGATAACACCAAACAACTCTAAGCAGCCATAACGAACCCTAATTGACCACACCAAACCGTGCCTTAACCCTATTTTACCATAACAACCATACTTAGCCATCCCAAACCTTAATTACCCTCAGCAATTCACAATGAGCTACTCCAACCCTACTTAATCACAACGACCCAGAGTTAATCACTCCAAACCTTAATTATGTCTCCTCCAAACCCTTATAATACTCCACGTACTATTCCCCGTCCAAAACAGTTAAACACCCAAATAATACTCGCATTACCTTCCTTACACCCCAAATCAGCCTTTCATAGGTAAATTTTGCTCCCACACAGACGTTACGCATCCCATGCAACCTCTCGAACGTTTCACACAAACCCTACATCCCATACAATCATTAATTTCCATGCAAAACTCTAACTCCACCATACAAACCCTAATACCACCATACAAACCCTAATACCACCATGTAAACCCTAATACCACCATACCAACCATAATACCACCATGCAAACCCTAATACCACCATAAGCCATTAATACCGCCAAGAAATCTTTAATACCACCATACAAACCCTAATACCACCATGCAATCCCTAATTTCCCCCATGCAACCTTAATTTATTCCCACTCTTTTGTTTATTTAATTCCACCTTCCCCTCATCGTCTTACAAATGGTGAACTCCTTAGGTCATCCATACCTATGTTAGCCGACGTACTTCCCTTTGGTTATTTTAACCGCTTATTTTTCTTTTTCAAGTCCCCGCTTCACCACACTTCTTCACATAACCCCGCATGCATGTCGTAGGGTCACATCACATCACATCACATCATTCTTGTTCCACAACATATTAGTACACAAAGACGAGAACACGGGGACGTGCCTCGGTTCCATGCTGCGCTACACAAATACACAGATAACATACAGGATTATAGCATACAACCGCACAAAGCATACAAGACAGGTAAAATATGCAATGCACACAAGTGGCCTTAGTTACGTCCTTACGAAATACCCATAGGTAGAGGTAAGTAGAGAACTTACCTGGATCCGAAGCTAGCTAAGCGAAATGAAGGGAGAGGAATCCCTAGTTCGTGGGTCCACGAGAAAGCTTTCCTAGACCCGATAGAAATCAAAACTAAATTAGGAACTATCCTATCAATCAATAATCCATATATTCTAATTAAATAAACACAAACGACACAATTGATCTTTCTTAGAAAACGTGTCCAAAATTAAAACTTAAAAGCATAGCTCTAATAAAATTTAAGGTTAAAACTAAATCAAAATGGATTAATACAATTATCCTTTGGGACATTTCAACTTAATTTGGAAATCTTGAGAAAGAGTAATCAATCATAAGGTAATTTATCGAAAATAACTTATTTATTAGGTTTTACAACTAAATAGGTAACCCAACCATTTACATAGAACCCAAATCCAAACCGATTAGGTTAAAACAGAATTTAAATGGTTTAAAACCCAAGGATAGAATTCATTAGATAAAATACACATAGCAAAAATCAATTTTATAAAATCATCCCCGAAAATTAAGGTTTTTAATGCCTAAACCACAAATCGGCCAAATCACTTTGATTACCTCAAATTGATAGTTTTAAAACACAATTAAACTAATTTTAGATAAATCTAGACAATCAATTTCAACAAAACGATCTTCCGATAAATCAATTCCAAATGATCAATTTTCAAAATTAGGGTTTTAAAGTCCACGGCGTAAACTCAGGTAATTCAATTTAATCAATTCAAATTAAAGGTATTAGAAAGCAATTAATACCATTTCAATCATTTCTATACATTTAATTTTTAGAAAAACAACAATACAAGTAATCGATTTCATAATCTCACTTGAAATTTAGGGTTTTAGGCCAAAAAATACAATTCGTTAAAATTCTATAAATTTAATCAAATTGAATGTTTAGAAATGCAATTAAACACATTTTATAACATATCAAATAATCAATTGCTCAAAACTAATAAAAGAAATACCCAATTTAGCCCAATTGGGGTTTTTGAGCCCGGAACGCAAATCCGATTAATTCTTGCCAAAGCATATCAATTGGCGGTTTGGAAATGTAATTAAACATATTCTAATGTAATTTGTATAGTCAATTGAATAAAATAACCCGATTACATAATCCAATTTAACCCCCCGGAGTTTTGACCTAAAAATCCAATTCCGGTCAATTACGCAAAACTTTCCCAATTCAACACTTCCAATATAAAATTAAATACATTTTAAACGATACTATAAAATCAATTGAGCGGAACGGCTCAATTATACAACCTAAATTCATTACACCCAAAATTTGACCTAGGAATCAAATTCCGATAAAACCTGCATAAATTTCTCAAATTAACGGTTCCAAAATGAAATTGGATACATTTTAAAACATATTGTATAATTAATTTGTCCAAAACCGCGAAAACGAACGAATCCGAAAAATTTGGGCATAACCCGGCTAAAAATCCAATTTTCCAAAATCTCAACACAACCACACAATTAACCTATCCAAATCAATCTTACAGCACATATATACACAATCAAACAATCAATTTAGCTTTTTATAAGCTAATTCATACCCAATTAATTAAAACAAGGGTTAGGGTTTTTCGAAAATTATACCAAACGAAAAACTGACAAATCGGGGCAAAGGAAGGCCGGGGAAGCTTCGTCGAAGGCCAAGGACTGCTCGCCGGTGATCAGCTGGGCTCGCCGGTGGCCGGGCGGTGGCGCGAGCTGCGTGGCCTGCTGCTGCTGCTGTCGCCGCCCGCTGTTGCTCTGCTGCGTTGGCTGTTGTCGCGCGGCTTTAGCTGCTGCTGCTGCGGTGGTCGATTGCGGCTCCTGTGCGGGTCGGTGGTGGTCGGAGCTTGGCCGGCGGGGCGAAGCAAGGAGGGGCAAGGGAGGAGGTAAGGGAGGTCGGCTAGGGCTTCGGGTGCAGAACAGGGGCGCACAGGAGAGGGGTCGGGGTAGGGAAGAGAGAAAGAAAAAGAAGAGGGGGGTTCGGTCGGGCCGTTTTGTTTTTTTTTTTCTTTTTTTTCTTTTTTTTTTACGAAAACAAGTATCAAATAATTATTAAATAAAAATTATTTCGAAATGATCCGAACACTTAAAATAAATAAAAAAAACTATATACAGAATTTCAGAAACATTTTCGAAAGAATTAACCAACGAACATAAAAATTTATATTATTTACGGAAATACATTATAAAACCCCGAAAAATTATTTAAAAACATATACTAAAATATTTAAGTCAAATTCGAATAAACCAAGATGAATTTAAATAATTTCCGAAATCGGTTTTCCATAAACCAAAAAGCATAAAACGAAAGAGAATTAATTCTAGAAAGAATTTCATAAATAAACTCCGAAAATCTTTTTAATTTAAAACTTTCCAAAAATATTAACGATTACCGAAAACGAATAAATTTAAAGTCGGAAATATTTTCTACGGATAAAATTATTAAAATAAATTTAACTATTTAAATAAAAATTATATAATTTAAATAATATATTTCGTCAACGAAATATAACCTCAAAATACACCGTTAACACATGACGAAGTTATAATCGAAAACAAATCTAAAATATTAAAAATAAAAATAACAGTATGAGAAACAACGAAAATACATATTTTTAACCGAGAATCAAATCCATAAGAATATAATAAAATCATTGTCGTGAACGAATTTGTCTAGAATGGTTCGCAACGACAATGATTAATTACATTCAATTATGGGTTCGAAATTGTCGATAAATCTATAAAAAGAATCAAAATTAAAATAATTAATTGTTGACCTCAAATTACGCTAATAAAATCATTAAACTTAATAAATCTGAATTTTAAAAATACGGGGTATTACAATTTATGACCCATTTAGAATCTGTTTACCTGCTACACCTGATGGGTCTGGATCTAGGTCTGGGTCTGAACTTTTGAAACCTGATAGATTTGAGTGTAGGTAATATAAACGAATCCGGATCTAGGTATGGCCGGACCCGACCCATATCTGACCCATTGCCATCCCTAGTTCATATATAGGGCTTGTTAGAGTAGTTTCCCCCCTCTTCGTTTATGGTTAATTTAGGGTGTTTTGTTTTGCTCTACAATTTTGATTATTTGTTGTTTCTTCCTATCTAATTTTCACTTTTTGAGTGTTTGATAGATCAGGTTTGTATTTTATAAACATTATGTTAGTCTAATTTCAATTATTTTAGTCACTTAAGTTTAATTGTTCCCAATTTCTGATTGTTTTAGGGTATATTTCTTTTGAGGTCTGATTATAAGGAACATAATCAGACAATAATTCGGTCGTGATGCTTATGAAGATACCGAATAGGACCAGCATGCTGATCTTCTACGAAGTTATACGAAGAAAGACAGCTGCTTGCTGGAGCATTGCTCAGTTTGCTCTATATGATCTAATATGCCATCCCAGCTGATTGAGCTTATTCTGCTGCCTCATTTACTTGACATTATTTTTGAAATAAGTACTGCATATCTGAGATGACACACTAGTACTAGTCACTACCTGCTTCTTTCACGGCATTTTTAGATATCTGATACTGCGAGTCTGTGACTCAAGAACGGTTTGTTGTTGCAGACGGTAGTGATGATTGGTTCAATCAGCAGTTAAAGTGGCTACTTCGGTATAAAATAAGCCCATACTTTTGTAGATGGGGCGATAACATGTGTGTTTGGACATACACACGCCCGTGTCCTGGTAAGTAATTAAACTATTAAAGGTTAATGAAAAATTGTTTAATTTTTTGTTAAATATATTTCCAATGTTAAATTATAATTTGTTTTAATGATCAAAAAATAATTGAATAAATTATTGAAATTAATTGTTTGAATCCGTTATTGATTGAAATTTCTAGTTTTGTGACCCCTCGCAAGGCATGATTTGTGTTGCTTTTGTAGCAAGGTGGTGTATATTTTCTTAAGAACTTTGAGCTGGCAGGAGGAAAGCAGTTGAAATTGTTATTGATAAATCATAATAATAATGTATTGATCAGTGCATTAATTCCTTATTGTTGTTATTATACCCTTTTTTAGGAGAAAAAAGGTTGAAATTTTTATTGCGGAGAATAATCCATGGTAGCTACAAGTTCAAATTCTGTAGAGAGACTGGCACCCCATGTAATCTTGGTACCATCTCATCTTGTATGCTTTGCAATTTCCTGTACTAAAATATTCTCAGCCCTATGTGCTTAATTCTATTCCTAGTTCGTGAATGTACTAGCTAAGTAGCTATCCGTTGAATCTCTGTAGTCATTGGACCTAGTCTTGATGGTGGTACACTACATGACTTAAGCTTATTCATAAGACCTTGCAATCTCCTTTGAAAACTAGCTTATTCAATCCTGTAGTAGTCTTGCATGTTGCACAGCCTTGGGAAATGTATATGCCTATGCTTCCTTTACCTTCCATCACCCTCAACCAACCACCTGTTGGCCAAAACTACCATCCATTTACGGTCAACACACCATGCCCAACGCCTTGTGTTGTGAGCCTATCTTCTTGGTGTCAGTGTTCGACTTTAATCAACCTTCTGGTAGAGGCGTTATTGTGCCATTAGATGGATAGCTTGCCTTCTTTCTTTATCATGCCAGAAGCAATCAATCTATTGTTCTATGTATACGACAATCTCTTCATCTATCTTCGTTTTTTCCTAAAACCCAATTATATCGAGCCCATCAAATAGCCCATGCATACGTGCATAGCCAGGTCATATTTGTGTTCTTGCCACATATAGATTGGTTCAAACCTTTCCTGGTGACCTTTGCATCCTTTATCATGTGGTTGATACACCTCGCAGGACTCCCACTTATCTCAGGCAAATCTACATTTAAGAGTTATGTATGTCGGCCATTTATCTTCTGAAAATTTGACACATAGGTATGTGGTATCATTACTCCTCTCCGATTGAGATTATGATGGGTGGGTAGCATGTTCTTGCAACACCCCCATTCCCCCAAACAAAACTCTTCATTAGAGGTAGTGTCCTAAGCCTTCAAACTTTTTCCAGAAGGCCCTATCAACACCTCTTGATGATTATGTTTTATCTTGTGTCATATATGGTGGAGCATGGCACAAAATCTTCTCATCAAATACTATTCGTCCTCCGTATAAAGTCATAACAATTCTATTTGTCATAGTGAAATGCTCTGAAATTTCTAATTTTAAAAAAAATATACTTAAATAAGAATTTATTAGAAAAATTAATTCAATAAATTATTTTTATTAAAATAAAAAGGAATTAATTAGGGTAAATCAAGAAGAAATTTATAAGTATTTTAATTAGGAGAAATTTGAGTATTTTAGCTAATTAAGGATTTTATTTTGGGAATTAATTAAATAAATTATTTTATTTAAAATAAGAAGGAGGAAATAGTTTCAAATTAATATTAATTTTATAAATAATTTAATAGGAGAAATTTAGGGTGTTTTGCTAATTAAAATGTAATTTATGAAAAATCTTTTAAAATATTAAATTAGCCTGAAAAGAGATTTGAATATTATTTTATTTAAATATTATTATTTTTAAATATCCCAAATATTCTATTTAATTTAATTAACCTAACCCATTCTTTTTCCTTTTTCCTTTTCTTTCTTCCTTTTTCTATCTTTTTTCTTCTTCTTCTTTTCTTTTTCTTCCTCCCTTCCCCGATTTGGGCCTAGCGCGGCCCAATTTCCTTCTTTCTTTTTCTTCTCCTCCCGCAGCCCGTTTCATCCTTTTCTTCAACCCGACTCCGAAACGCCGCTTCTCTTCCTTTATTTCCCCAAAACACGTCGTGTTATTTAAAACAAAACTTTAGACTCGCGCCGGCCGTTTTTCCTTCTTCTTTCCTTTCTTTTCCTTCCCCGGCCGCTCGGTCCAACCGCCCCCATCTTCTTCTTCCTTCCTTCCCCGACGTCGTCGACTGTAACTCCACCGCAGCCACCAGCCAAAAATTTCGCCGCCAATCACGCCCTATTGACCGGCCATTTATTCTCCTCTATCCTCCTTTTGACTCGCCGACCATTTTCATCCAACCAACTCTCCCCTTCTTGCGCGATTTCCCCCCCCCCCTTTCCCTTATGCATATCCCTTACCTCGTTTTGACTGCCACCGGCCAACCATCGCCGCCGGTGACCCTAACCCTACTTTCATTATTCCCTCGCTAACCCACAGAACCCTGCCCTCTCATTTAGACTCTATAAATACCCCATAATAGCCCTGTATCGAGCCTTTGATTTATTACCCAGAAAACTCCCCTTGTCGCCGCCGCCCTTTCAAACGCTGTTTCCGCCCCCTACAGCCAACTTCGCCACCACCTATGCCTACCCAATTCATCCTTGTGCCGCCCTCTAACTAACTACGCCACCTATATCTTTCGATTCTTCCTGCACAAACCACCTCGACTGTGCAATGTCCCCTTCCCAACCAACCTGTTTTTTGTCTTCGCCACCCTTTGCGCCGCCCTTAGCCACCTTTTCCGCCACTTCCGCCACTCCTTTCACCTTCCAATTTATTCTGCAAACCACCTTCTGCCTTCCCCTACCTCTCTTTTCCCCTTCCTCCCTCTCCTCCTCTCTTTCTCTTCTTCTTCCTCTTTCGGCCACCACCATTGCTGCTATGCGCCGCCACTATCATTCAATTCCTCTCCCTCTAGGCAATCTTAAACACCCCAACTCCTACCTTCATTCTCCCTATTTTGTTCCCAGCCCTCAACTTTTACCATTTTCTTCTCTTTTTCCTGCCACCGCCGCCGCAGCTGTGCGCCACCGCCGGGGCCGCCCATCCCCACCAACCTAAGGTTGAACCCTAGACCCTCTCAACCATTTTCCCTATTTTTACAAGCCTTAATTTATTTTATTTCATTTATTTGAATATAAATACTACTACTATTATTATTATTATTATTATTATTATTATTATTATTATTATTATTATGTATTATTATTATTATATATTCATTATTATTATTACTAAATTTGGTTATTTATTTTACTAATGTTATTATTAGTATTATTTTCATAAAGGGGCTAAAGCCCTTATTTCACTATGTTTTTTAGTAATGCCCTTTTTATTATTATTATTATTATTATTGATATTATTATTATTATTGTTATTATTATTTTAGTATTTTATCAAAAGCCTAGTTTTAGAATAAGTTAATAATTAATAGTATTTTTAGTAAGAATGAGTCTAATTTCTAGTTTTTCCCTCATAATAGAAAAGCCTAGTCTTAGAATAAGTTAGTAATTAATAGTATTTTTAGTAAGAGGGAGTATCATCTCTAGTTTTTCCCTCATAATAGGTGAGACCAGTCAAAGCCCTAAGGAGGCGTAGGAGCGTGTTCCAAGACCGATGTCGTTTTAGGTAAGAGTGTTACTAAGGCCTATTGTGTGTTTATGTGCATTATGTGTTTATCATTATTACTTATTTTGTATGTGGTATGACGTGGAGTTGAAGTATGTTTTTGTGTATTTGCCTGGTATGTGTATTATGTATATGTGATGAATGGTTTGTGACCCTATAAGACATGTATGTGAGGATGTTAATATGGTTTATGTGGAGGAAGGGATGAAAAAGGAGAATGGGGAAATGAGTTGAATTGGGATGTGAGTCAATCTAAATATTTTAATGATCCACGAGCTAGAGAATCTAATTTAAGGGATTGTATGGGAGAATCTAATTTATGGTTCTACATGGCTTTGTGTGAGAGAATTTAATCTATGGTTTGTAGGGGGGAATCTAATTTATGGTGTTATATGGGAGAATCTAATCTATGATGTTATATGGGAGAATCTAATTTATGGTGTTGTATGGGGGAATCTAATTTATGGTTTCGTGTGGGGGAATCTAATTATGATTTTGTATGGGAGAATTGAATTTATGGTTTTATATGGGAGAATCTAATTTATGGTTTTATATGGGAGAATCTAATTTATGGTTTTGTGTGGGAGAATATAATTTATGGTTTTGTATAGGAGAATCTAATTTATGGTTTTGTACAGGAGAATCTAATTTATGGTGTTGTATGGGAGAATCTAATTTAGGGTTTGGTATGGATGAATCTTTGGTTTTATATGGTTTGAATTTAGGGTTTGGTATGGATGAATCTTTGGTTTTGTGTGGATTGAATATAGGGTTTTGGTATGAAAGAATTTAGGGTTTTGCATGGCGGAATTTATGATGTTGCATAGGAAAATCTAAACTAGGGTTTGCATAGATGGACTTAAGGTTTTGCATGGCAAATTTTATGATATTGCATGGGAGGATCTAATCTAGGGTTTTGTATGGATTGAATCTAAAGTTTTATATGGAAGAATCTAGGGTTTTCATGGTTAAATTTAGGTTTTATGTGGATTTTAGGGTTTCGCATGAAAAATTTGAATGGTTACATGAGATGTGTAAAGTTTGCATGGGAGTAAAGTTTACATATGAAAAGTTGATTTGGGATGTGAGGAAGGTAATGTAAGTGTTGTTTGGGTGTTTGAACACTTTGGATGAAAAGTAATATGTGGAGTAATATAAGGGTACGTAGGAGACAAACTAGGGTTTGAGTGGACAATTAGGGTTTGCTGTGGCTGCTTAGGGTTTTTGTGGTATCATCTGTATTTGGTGATTAAAGTGTAATTATGAGGATGAAATTTATGATTTGTAATGTGTGAAATATAAAGGGAATGATCCATGCATGTCCAAGGTGAATGCTTCTGAATAAAATACTTAAGACATTAATCACTTAAAGTGAAAGATTGTTGAGTCGGGCCCAGACCGGTCCACCGGCGAATAATAGTGGTTAGGGCATGATGTCCTATGTTTTTCCAGTCCACCAACTATAATAGTGGTCAAGCTTTGTACCTGTGCATTTCCGGTCTACTGGCTATAATAGTGGGGGATTCCATGCTCAACAAAACCAAACATATTTGTGCCAAGACATGGGAAAGACACTAATTACTTACAGTGGAACACCGTGCGAGAAGGGGCCAGACCGGTCCACCGGCGAATAATAGTGATCATGAGCTTTATGCCCTGTAAGTTTCCGGTCTACCGGCTATAATAGTGGTCAGGAGCTTTATGCCCTATGTGTTTTCGGTCCATCGGCTATACTAGTGGGGTTCCCATACTCATATTGACTTGATAAAGAGCATAGTGTGAAATGATTTCTAATCAGAGATTAATTAAATAATTAATCAGGTTTATAATTGGACCTTTGTACTTTTACTTGGATAGTCATATGCATTTATGTTAACATGATTATGCTCTTTTATTCTTCTGCATGGTCTATGTGGTTTTATGTGTTGGTCTTAGTGCATCTGTTACCTTACTCAGTACGTAGCATACTGATTACCCTTTTCATGAGTGTTGCTCATTCCCACGAGTAGTAGGCCCTTCTGAATTTGTGCAGGTGGGCAAGACATCAGATGGAGTTAAGCGTTGAGCATATATGTGGCCAAATTCACTCTTCTCATTATTTTATATTCCTTCTATTATTTCTTTTATATCGGATCTATCCTTTTTAAATTGTTACTCTGCATTGAACTTTTGAGATAAACTGTTTAACCCTTGTACGATTATTTCTCGTTTTGGACATGAATTATAATTTTTTTACACATACTCTGATTTTTTTTTACTATCGTTTAGTGCTTATTTGAATTTTATATTGTTTGATTATAATTGATTACTCTTTTCTTTTAGCCTTAGCATTTGGTATTGAAGCAGTCGGAGAGAACCGGTTTGGTACTAAGTGTGGCAGTAACATCCCCAGAATTCATGGATTTTAATTTAAGAGTTTCTATTTTAATTATTTCCACTTTAAAAAAAAAAGAAAAAAGTAGTGAATTTTGGGGTGTTACACACAGTACCTTCTACCAAGGGTATACTTTTTATTCATTCCACGTTAATCAGATGGATATATTTTTGCATGAGTGCAAAGTTCCATTTTGTACCATTATAATTAAGTAAATTACCCACCTTCATCTTTGGATGGTTGCCCCGTGGAGATATAAGCTTGAACATATCAGGCTATGGAATCCATTTATCCGTCCATATGTTCATCTAATGTCCATCCATGATCTAGTATGTGACAACATCAACAACCTGACATAACTTTCATTCACTTCGTCTTTTATACTATAACCTAAGTAGTCATGCATAATAACCCCCTTGGAAAATATCTTGCCTTCCACATCCTTGAAATCATAGAATTCGAGTCTATAATGACCCACCATACCTATTTTCCTAACATAGAATGGTTAAGCCAAACAAGATTTTGAAAGCCCATGCCTTTGTTACTTTTTGGCTCACACAGTCTCTCCCAAATCATCCAATGTATACATCTCTCCTATGATTTTTGGCCCCACAAAAAGTTAACCATCATGCTCCAAATCTCTATACAAATGGTAAATTAAATACACTCATCATGTGGACATAAATGGCTTGGGCCAGTGTTTTAAAAACTAGACAGAAAATTGGCCCAGTGGACCTCTTGGTACACGATCCCACTAGTCTAACCATGGTTTGATCTGAAATTACTTTTATTTTAAAAAATATTTGATATGACCTCGGTATGACTTAGTCTTATCTTAGTTTGACCGGCTCATTTGCCTTTGAATTTCCCCTTATAATTAAAATAATGACGTTTAGGGTTTACCGTGTTAAATCAATCTAACCTCACTTTTTCAATCCAATTTAGGTTTTTTCGGTTGGTATGCTAATTCCAAAACTGAATAGTTTTGTACCAGTTAGATTGGTTGAACCAACCGGTCCAATCTAGTTTTTTAATCACTGGCTTGGGCAATTGCCTATAACAAAATTTCCTTTCTTGCTCTGCATAGTAAGATATTCTTCCACCCTTATAATTTTTTGCAGCTTTGCTCTTCGATTATGCTAATGATCATTTTCTTGGATCCACCAATAATGGTAGGCAATCCAAGATATTAACCGTATTTCTGCACTTTACTCATCCCCATGAGCTATGTCAACTCATGTTTCTTTTCTAATTAGGGGTGTTAATGAGCCAAACCCTCCTATATTCAAGCTCAATTTGTTTGATAAATGAGTGGAGTTGAGTTGATGAGCTTAAATATTGGTGTTTAAGCTCGAATTGTATATTAATGAGTTGAGTTGAGCTTTAGTAAGAAAAGTTAGGTATTTTTAATATGTTTATTATTAGCTTGATTATTTAGTCAGTTTATATATGTAATCTTTTTTTTGAATTTAAAATTATAGTAGAAAGTCTCATATTCTTATATTTATCAATCTCAGCTTGCCTATTTATAACACAATACTTAGTTGAGGCTCAAATGGGCTTTAAAAAGACCATCAATCTAGCTTTTAAATGAACCTATAAACAAGCCAACTAGTGAAAAAAAACAAGCAAATTCTATTTTTCCATGAGTTCAACTTGTTTATTAAGTAAGCTTATAGTTAAGGTTTGAGTTCAACTTGTTTAATTAAATGAAAAAATTGAGTTGAACCCTTACGGAGGGGAATTGAGTCACCTTGTATGCCAGCTTGTCTCATCAACAACTCTAGCACTAAACTCCTTGTTTTTTAATTTTAGAAATTTATCATTTTCCCGAGGCACTTTCAATGCATTGCAAAATGCACTTCCACCTACTAACTTCAGTTTTTATTGCTCAAGCAAATGAATAAGCTATCACCCTTTAAAAATAGACGAGTTACCTCAAGTGCATGTCTACCTACTTAAATATCATGCAACTGCTTCTTAGACATATCTTTTTAGAGCATTATAGATGAAGCTTTGATAATGAAAATAAACAAGCATGGCAAATGGGGTCTCTCTCTCACATTCCTCTATATGGGCCTAACATTGGCTAGGCTATCCATTCATCAAAATTGAAAATGAAGGTTGTGATGCATGCCATAATCAACTTTATCCATCTCTCTCGAAGACTCATCTTCCTCATGACTACTTCCAAGAAAGCCCATTCGACCTTGTCATATGCTCTACTCATATCAAGCCTTAAAGCCACTTCACCTCTTTGGACAATCATGTTGCAAGAATGTTAGCTGCAACTTGGAATAAAATATTTATCTTGATATGCAATATCTGTTGATATTTATTGGATTTTAGGCTAGTTACAACACAAGATTAGGAATAACTACTATTTTAGAATTGTGTGTATTTATTGGTAATATATTGGCTATTTGTCGATATTTTTTGATATTTGTTGTGGAAAAAAAATACGATGTGATAACCACAATATATATAATATTGTTTGTGACATCCTAATACGGTGAATGTGACATTGGTTTGATTACTTGATCTATAATCAATCTACTTAGCACAAAGGGACTATAATTTTTCTAACAAAATCTCAGAGCACTCCTTTCAACTTGTTAGCTAGAACTTTGGATTACAGCTTATACAACACTTTACAAAAACTGATAGGTCATAGATGAGACTTATGCTTTAGGCTATTCATTTTTAAATGAGAGCAATAAAAGTATAATTTTAATCCTTGGGCATATGTAAATTAATCAAAACAACCAATACCTACGTAATTACATTTTGGCCTATAATATGCCAAAATTTTTAGAAAAGATTGCAAACATACCATTTGGACCAGGTGTTTTTGTTGGATGCATTTATTGGAGTGTTTGGTTGATCTCGACTAGTGATGGTAACCTATCAGGTACGGGTTAGGTAATCCTGCTCGTTACCTAAACCTGACAAGAAAATCCATACCTGAATTCGAACGGATATCCATCAGTTCATCGAATCCTTCGGGTACCTAATATTTGTCTAGAATAAACCCGTTACCGATAAATTATCCATTACCCAATGAAATTTTAAATACCCATATACTTAATACATTTTCTAATTACCAAGTGTCTAGATGACCTCAAAAAGTGATGGTAACATATCAAGTTTGGGTGGGGTAAACCTTGCTTGTTACCCAAAGCCGATAAAAGAATCTATATTCGGTATTGTACCCAAACTTGAACGGAAATCGATCAACTCATTTATATTCAAAACCTTTAGGTACCCGATATCTATTGGATAAATTGGTTACATGATAAATTATCCATTACCTGATGAAATTTTAATGCCCATATACCTGATGCTTTTTCTAATTACCCAATACAACTATATGATTGAGTTGTCAAGACTCAAGAGTTCAAGACAACCATTCCAACCACTCCCCAACATCGAAAGCAAAAAAAACAAAAAAAAATTGTCAATATACACATTATAGAGGCCACCCTGACCCACCTCAAACAACTAAAACAAGCTATACGACATACTTTCAACGCCATCATCCCTCAAAAAATAGATTGAACAAGGAGACTGGAAAGAAGAAAGGACCACCATTATCCCTATAAGGACAACGCAACAACCCCTAAATTTGTAGAATCTAAAACTAAGCACTAAAATAAAAGTTTCTCCCACCCAAGAACTGTTTAATAAATTGAATGAAAACTCGTCACAATCATAGAAGTAGGGATCCCACCCGAAATATATATTCATCCCCAAATTGGTCCCATTTCCTAAATTTTGCTAATGAGGAACCCCCACCCAAATATCAAATCCCCATCCCCACCCCAATCCTCGAGCTACATCTCCAATATCTATCCTTGATCTCTGTTATTGTCCCCGTTACTACCTCTAAACATGAAAATCCACAAAACAAGAATAGAACTATAATCTTTTATTAGCCAAGTCCTTTCTAAATATATATATATATATATATATATATATATATATATATATATATATATATATATATATATATATATATAAGTATATATATATATGATTTGGGGTAGGTTTAGGGATGGGGACGTCTATCCCGTCCTCCCTCTATCCCCACTTCTATCCCTAAAATATTCCCCGAACTCATCTCCATCCCCGAAATACCCCCAAATTTGAATGGGGACTCCCCGTCGGGGATTCAAACCTATGGGGGTTATTGTCATTCATACAAAGAAGGGAATGTGGGAAACCTTAATAGATTGAATAAGTACCAAGTATAAATTAAAATAAAAGGTAAAAAATAGAATGGAAATCAAGTGCTAACACAAATTAGTGAACGGTGGTACAAAAGCGAGATCCACAATGAACAACGGATGAGACACCACTAGTCAAGGAACAATGGAGGAAGAGGAAGGAAGGCAGATTGACTATGTTGAAATAATGGTGACAAGGAGCCGACGACAATGAGGAGGAGGTGGTCTGAGGTGGGTGACTTAGTGAGAGATTGAGAAAGGGAATGAGGGTTTGTTGCACGATTTTGAATTGCATTTCCAATTAATGAATGTAAGAATGTCAATGGTCATATGGTCAGGAGTTAGTATGTCTGATATTGTTGTGTTGTTTATTTATTTATTTATTTCCATTTTTAACCTTAAAAAATATATTAATAGGTAATTAAAATGAATGGTAAAATAAGGATTTTAGATTTGGTAAATAGATATGGGTATGGTCGACGAATAATGGAGAAAGGAGGGAATATTGACATCGTTGAAGTGGTGACAAGGAGGTGATGACAATAAGGAGGTGGTGTGAACGTGTAAGGAGGGTGACTCAGTGAGAAATTGAGAGAGGGAGTGAGGGTTTATTCCATGATTTTGATTTTGATTTTGATTTCCAAATAATGAATGTGATAATGTCGATTGTCGATTGTAGTATATCTTGGATTGTTATATTTTTATTTGTTTATATATTTCCATTTTTAATTTTAAGAAATGTATTAATAGGTAATTCAAATGAAGGGTAAAAAATAATTTTATATTTGGCAATCGGATGTAGATATGGGTGTAGATATGAAGACGGGTATGAATTTAGGGACTCCTTAGTATTTGATCCCAAACCCGGTGGATATTTTCTCCCCTCCATATCTATAATCCATATCCATCCGATAAAAATCCTATAGCTCTTAGATAAAATTTGTCCAATTCTCATCCCTAATCTCAACTCTTATGAACCGTGCTAACGATCTTTATTCATAGCTATCATGAATCGTGACCCTCTACTCTACACTTGAAGTGTCTCTTCAGGTCATGTACTCAGCAAACAAGTTTTAACTATAGGTCATCGCCATCTTTGTCATCTCCTCCTCTGTTCCTAATCATGCACAATCATCAAACAACCGTCCAAAAAATTTCTCCTCTTCCACCCGCTCACTTTTTGGTGAAAATAGGCGTTATTTCCATCACGGTTTATTTCTTTAATATTATTACTTTTATTTTCATTGTCATCATCGATGTTGCTATTATAATAAATTTATTATACCAAAGGAATTATTGTAGTAATATATATATATATTAGGTTTTAGTTTTGTTTTTGGATATGGGTGTATAGCAATATTGGTAAGATGAGAGAACCACGGGAAGCACATATGGACCACCGTGGCTTATGGCTACAACAGAATTATTAGCCTTTTGGGTATCTTGCAACATTATTTCCTTTTATCCTTTTTAGTGTTTAGCTGTGTCAGGTGAGGATGACCTAGCAGCTGAGTTCATTATTTTGTCATTTGGTGTCATTTCTGTTTCAGGTTTATGGGGCCTAAATATGCTTTGGTTGCATCTGTTAGTATAAATTAGAGCAAAACTAAGAGAGAGAGAGGTAGAGAATGAATTGGTGAACATTGGGGTAGGGCCCAGGACCTCAAATACCTGGATAGATCCTTGTGTCACTATGAGATTATCAATCTAACTCTCTCTTTACTATCCTAAATTCTCCTTTCTATTCTTATGATTTGGTTATTTAGGTGAAAGTTGATATGTTTCAGGTCCTAACTACTTTGGTATCAAAGCATCTAAGTGACTAGGGAAGATGGCATAGAAGAAGGTTTTGATGTACTGGAAGAGAGCATGGGATAAATACAAGAGGAATGGTAGAAGGAAATAGATTATGTCAAGGATGATAACCAGTGAGTACTTAATTTTGAGGGGTGATTGGGTTCCATTAAGAAGATAGTAGATGCAATCTTGGAGAAGTTGACACGCTCAAAGAAACAAGGGTTGGAGAATTCACCTTCAACAAACCCAGGGAAGTAGAAATATGATGAAATCTGAGTTTCATCACCATTGGTAGTGGTGCGAGAATTTGGGAGATCAGGAAAGCGACATTCATTGGACTGAATAGTGTCTTTCCCGTCAGCTTGAATTTTTGATATTCAGTAGGGTAGACCAAGATGGATGGTTGTTTATGGTAGAGAGATACTTCAACTCGAATCAGTTGACAAAGGTTGAGAAATTGGAATTGGTGGCGGTGGCCATGGAAGGGAAAACTCTAGCTTGGTTTCAATATGTAGAAGAAGGGGAGTTCACTAGTTAGAAGAAATTCAGAGAGCTCATTCTGACACGATTCCATCCCAAAGATGAAGGCGCACTCTGCAAAAAATTCCTTGCAATTTTCTAGTCTACCATTTTAGTGGAATACGTGGAGAACTTTAAGTTGTAGGTGGTGCCACTGTAGGTTATTTGCCAGAGGAGGTGCTCGAAAGCACTCTTCTCAACTAACTAAAACCTATTGCATGGGTAGAGGTTAAAATAATAAGACCAAGTGAGATCATGAAGATAATGGACACAACCTAAATGGTGGAGGCCTAAGAAACGGGTGATCCAATTGGGATGAATTGGATCTAGCAGCATTGGTGGTTATGGGTCAAAGGTAAGCAACTCAACTTATCCTCCTAGCAGCCCTAAATATTTTAATTCACCCCCAACTTGTCTTCCAACAATCAGAAATACACTTCCCCCATACTTGCCTAAGCCTAACCAAACTGCTAACCCACATTACTCCATTGCCGAAGACTTCCAGTTGTAGTGCAACTAGTGAACTCCAAGATATCAACGGTTATTAGAGGCAGAAGAACAACATCAAAGGAAAAAGGGCTTGTGTTTTTGCTTTGATGAAAAGTACTCGATTGGACTCTTGTGTAAAGAACAACTACTACAAATTTTGGTCTTGGTATCCTGAGGGAGAAGAAGAGCTGATGTACGTTGAACCAAAGGAAGTGGTTGATGGATTGAAGGGGTAAATTGAGCTTTCTATGAATTCGGTGGTGGGATTCTCCTCGCCAAAAACAATGAAGTTAAGAGGTAAGAGAAATGGTCAAGCAGTTGTGGCATTGATAGATTGTGGAGGAACCCACAATTTTATTGCTTAGGAACTTGGTTTGGAAGCTGGGAATTCCACTCTCTAAGACAACAACATCTGGAGTGATCATGGGGACCGGCAATTCAGTTAAAATAGATGATATTTGTGATGTGTTACTCTATTACTGTAGGAAGTGGAGATTGTGGAAGGCTTCTTACCATTGTAATTAGGGAGTGTTGATCTTATACTAGGGATGCACTCGAAGATACGTAGGTAAATTGGAGAACATTGTTTATGAACATGCGAAGAACCCCAGTCACCTTGAGAGGGAAGATTGAATTATGCAAAATGAACTAATCCCTTAAAGCACTTATGCGTACTGTGCACAAAGAAGGTATGGACTTTTATTAGTGTTGTGCCTTAATTTTAAAAGAGAGGAGCAATACATTGGTGGGGTGCCATCAAAGGTACTGGTAGTAGTCCAAGGCTTTCCAGATGTGTTGAAAGAGCCTGAGGATCTACCCCCTACCCGTGTGTTGGAACACAAACTTCCTTTTCTACCATGAGCTAAACCGGTCAACCTAATACCTTACAGATACCCACATGTGCAAAAAGATGAGGTTTAAGGGTTAGTGGGAGAGATGCTAGCTATGGGAGTGATTAGACCAAGCGATGGCCCTTTATAGCCTTATCTTGTTAGTTAAGAAGAATGGTAGCTAGTGATCCTATGTGGACTATAGGGCTCTCAACAGCGTCATAGTCTTGAACAAATTCCCAATTCAAGTGATAGACAAACTATTGGATGTATTGAATGGAGCAATGGTTTTTCTTCAAAACTGGATTTGAATTCAGGTTATCATCAAATGAGGGCGGGCTTAAAGGATGTGTCTAAAACTTCATTCTGCACTCACAAGGGCATTATGAGGTCCTCGTAACACCTTTCGACTTAACAAACCTGTTGGCATTTCAGGCCTTGATGAATGAAGTGTTTAAGCCTTATCTCCCCAAATTCTGTCCCTTTTTGTGATGATAAACTGGTGTACATTTCTGGTATGGACTCATTTTAGTCACTTACAATTGGTGTTTGAAGTGAAAATGGCTTGGCGGTGAATGAAAATAAGTTTGTATTTGGATAGTTGGAATTAGAGTACATAGGACACATTATTTCAGCAATAAGAGTGGCAGCTGATCTTTCCAAACTGAAGTGTATAATGGAGTGGCCATTACCTAAAACCTTATGGGAGTTGAGGGGATTTTCAAGATTGATTGGCTATTACTAGAAGTTTTTCTAGCATTATGGGCAAATTGCCGCCCCTTTAACAACACAATTGAAGAAAGATAGCTTTAATTAAGGTGAAGTAGCACACACAACCTTTGAGAAACTTAAGCAAGCCATGATTTCGGTGCTAGTTCTTGGGCTACTAGATTTTTTTGCAGCCATTTGTGGTAGAGACTAATGCCTCGAGCATAGCTGTAGGGTTGTTTTGATGTAAATAGAGTCCCCATAGCCTATTTTTGTAGGCTTTATGGTTTGTTTGGTTTAGGGTGAATGAGGGTAACAGAGGTGAATCAATTGATTTAGTATATTTGGGGATAGATTTTATTAACTTCAATTAGGTGAATCGGGGTTAAAGTTTTACCAGCATTCACCTGGGTTCACCTACCTCTGATTTTGGTGGTAAGAGAAAGGTAAAAATATAAGTAAATTTTATACATTCACTTCAATTGAAACTTAAATTTTTAAACATTTATCCTAATTCACCCAAATCCCAACAGACTATTAAGCACGAGAGCCTGCCTAAAATCATTCTATGAAAGGGGGTTGATGGCAGTATGATATGATCAGAATTTAATTCTAAGAACAGAGGGAATTGTTTTATAAATTTTTTAGGATCTTAACTTCCAGACTATGTGAGGACCTAGGACCTCCTACTAGACTTTACTCTCCACTGCCTCTACGCTTTCCCTCCTGCTCCTCTATATACTACCCGATTTCCCTCCCATAACCAACTTGTAACATCCTATAAAAATAAAGGAAATTAAGAAAAAGGATATTCTAAATACAGACTCAATAACTGAAAGTAATAACAGAAGTGGCTAACTCAGCATGGCTTAATTCCACAGTATATGACCTTAATTTCCTTCCTGTGCAGCCACCTTTCCTCTCCCCTTTGCCTTGTTCCTTATTACATACGTGTGTTTAATAAGGGGCTTATCAATACTTCCCTCCTGAAGTTTCAGTTTGTCCTCAAGGTAGAAGTCAGGGAATTGTTCATTAATGCTCTCAAAATTTTCCCATGACACTTCAAAGGAAGGTATTTCATGCCACTAAATCAACACTTCTAGTTGTCCTTTTTTTTGTATCTGACCCCTTGAATTGCTTTCGGTCATGCTTTCCATTCCAAATCATCAGTGAGGATCTCAGGGATAGGTTAAGGTAGTTGCCTTGCTCCTAGATCCCTCTTCAACATAGAGATGTGAAAGAGTAGGTACATTGATATGGACGTTGGCAGGTCCAAGTAGTAAGCCACCCTACCCACTCTTGATTTCACTTGGTAGTGACTAAAATATCGCGGTGAGAGCTTCTCATTGCTCCTTTTGGCCAATGACTTCTATCTGTACCGTCAAAGTTTTACATATACCCACTCTCCTATGGCCAGCTCAATGTCATGCCTCCTCTTATCTGCTATGGTCTTCATCCTCTACTGGGACTTTTCCAAGTGGAGCTTAAGTTCTTCCAGAATCAAATCTTGAGCCCTGAGTTCCTCATATACAGCTGCCACTGAAGCAATTCCTCCCTCATACCTGATCAGAGGAGGGGGTGCTCTTTTATATACTGATGTGAAAGGTGTAGTGTGAACAGTAGTATGGTACGAAGTGTTGTACCAGTATTCTACCCATGGAACCCATCTCACCTAGTGCTTGGGCTACTCCCCTGCAAAAAACCAGAGGTATGATCTAATAGTCCTATTCACCACCTCAGATTGTCCATTTGTCTAGGAGAGGTAAGCCGAACTCCATTTAAGCATAGTCCCTTGTAACCTAAACATTTCTACCCAAAAGTGGCTAATAAAAACCTTATCCCTGTCTGAAACAATTAAATGGGGAATCCCATGGAGGAGAACTACTTCTTTAACAAATATGGCAGCTACGTTTACAGTTGTGAAGGGATGCCTTAGGGGAATGAAATGAGCATATTTGCTCAGGTGATCCACCACCACCCATACAATTAAATATCAGTCCTGATATGCAATATCGGCCATTATTTATCAGATTTTGGGTCAGCCGATACGTGAAATTGGCGATACGTGATGGATTTAGAATTTCATGTATTTATTGGTGATATATCAGTTATCAACTGATATTTGACGATATTTTACCAATATTTTCCAATATTTACTGGTATTTTCTAATATTTATTGTGAAAAAAAAATCACATCGCGATAACCGTGACATATAAAATATCATTTGTGACGCTCCGATACCGCGATAATGCGACCACAACCGCAATCGCGACTGCGATTTTATTGCTTGCCACCACCACAACTAACAAACGGTTATACCCTTTTGACTTAGGCAATCCTTCAATGAATTCCATTGCAATGCCCTCCCAAATTTGCTCGGGAATAGGAAAAGGCTGCAACAACCCCTTTGGAGATAGGTTAGATGATTTATTTTGTTGGCAAACAGTACACTCAACTACATACTACTGAATTTGCTTCTTCATACCGGGCCAATAGACCTTCTGAGCAATGCGCTAGTAAGTCTTGTGTACCCCTGAGTGTCCTCCAATTTTGTCCCCATGAAATTCTACTTGAATCAGGGAAATATACCTGGATCTTACTGGTAAAGCTAGCTTGCCTTTAAAGAATAAATGCCCTTGGTGTAGACTGAAGGGCCCTGTGTTTTCTGGCTTCTGCATCAGGTTCCTCTTCATTGGTCCCAAATGGGGGCCATATCCACTTCTGCTTTTAGCTCCTCCTAGGCCCCAAACCATGTTATAGTCATTGCCAGCACCAAACCATTGCCTTCCAGCCTTGAGAAGACATTTGTTGCCTTGTTAGTATGCCCTGTCTAGTACTTAATATGAAATTGATAATTCTAAAGTTTTGTAATCCATTTCTACTGCCCTTTCGGTAGTAATCTTTTCTCTAAGAGATATTTAAGACTCCTTTGATCCATTTGAATCAGGAACCTTCTCCCCAAGAGGTAATGTTTCTATTTTTGAACAGATAACACTATCACCGTTAATTCCCGTTTATAAACCGATTTAAGGCGTGCTCTTTGGCCCAAGACTTGGTTGTAATAAGCAATAGGCCGTTGTTCCTGCATTAGGACATCAACTTTTACCACCCCTGAAGCATCTGTCTCTCCCACAAATATCTTAGAAAAATCTGGAAGAGCTAATATGGGAACTGAAGTCAGTTGATTTTAGTGCTTCAAATGCTTGTTGGGCTTAGGAGATCCAACCGAAATTATCTTTCTTTAATTGGTCCGTCAGTGGGGCTGTCATTTGACCATATCCATGGACAAACTTTTGGTAATACCCGGTAAGTCCCAGAAAACCTCTCAGTTATTTAAGATTCTTTGGAACGGGCCAATCCACCATTACCTTCAGCTTCCCTAGGTTTGCAGCCACACCTTTAGCAGAAGTTATATGGCTAAGGTATTCTAACTTTGTCTGCCCAAAAATGCACTTTTTCCCATTTACAAACAACTCATGTCTCCTTAAAACTTCAAATACCGTTCTCAAATGCTACATGTGTTCAGTAAAGGACAGACTGAACATTATTTTATCATAAAAAAAAAACTGGCACAAACCTCCTTAAATACAGTTTAAATACATAGTTCATTAAGCCTTGAAAGGTTGCTAGAGCATTAGTTTGCCGAATGGCATTACCCGAAACTCATAATGGCCTTCATGGGTTAGAAATGCAGTCTTAGGCACATCCGCTGGGTTTACTCAAATTTGATGATACCTTGAGCGAAGGTCTAGCTTTGAAAAGACCACCGCCCCATAAAGTTTATCTAGCAATTCATCTATCAATGGTATTAGGAATTTTTTTGGGATAGTCACCTTGTTTAATGCTCTATAATCTACACAGAACTGCCATCTCCCATCCTTCTTTCTCACTAATAACACCGGACTAGAGAAAGGATTCCTACTCGACCTAATTATTCTTATTGCCCGCATTTCTCCTACCAATTTCTCAATTTCATTTTTCTGATCATGGGGATATCTAAAGGGTCAGACACCCACCGGTGCTGTCCTCGGTTGTAGATTGATCTAGTGATCTAGCTCACGTTTGGGGGGCAGGCCTGTGGGCTTGGCGAGGAGGTCAGAAACTCCTGGACCAACTCTAATATTGCTGTTGGAACAACGGGTTGTTCCTTCCTTCCCTCTACAATTCCAATCAAGCAACATTCTAGTAGAACTCCATGTTTCTCCTTAGTCATGGTTCGCAATATGGCCTTGAGAGGTACTTAAGCACAACATAGGCTAGGTTCCCTTCTTAGAGTCACTAAGGTTGACCCCACAGAAAATCTCATTACTAATGCCTTCCAATTGACCTACATCATTCCCAACTTTTCGAGCGATTGCATCCCTAGAATTACGTTTGCACTACCCAATTCCAGCGGTAAGAAATCTTCTACAACTTCCACTTCTTGCAGCTGCACCCTGACATTCCGGTAGACCCCATTAGCCGTAATAGACTTCTCTGTTCCCAGCAATACACCATAAGGTGTTGTAGGAGGGAGGGGCAGGGAAAGCTTCTTCACCACCTCTCGGGAGATAAAATTGTGGGTGGCTCCACAATCAATCAGGACAACCACCTTCTCCTCCTTGATTTGCCCATAGAGCTTCATCGTGTGTCGGGTTCTAACTCCCACCACCAAATTTAAGGATAGCTCCATTGAGCCTTCCACCCTCCCTGTTTCCTCTTCTTCGACTTCCAACTCCTGCCCAGCTACCACTTCTTGCTCCATTTCATCTTTTGCCTCCACCAGGAGCACCTGGAGTAGTCGATTTTGACACACATGGCCGGGAGTGAATTACTTCTCACACTTGAGTCACATTCCCTTTTCCCTTCGTCGTTGCAACTCTTCATCGCTGAGTATGCGAGTGCTGGAAGGCTTTTAAATAGTCATTTCTGCATTCTGCTTTACAAGGGCTGTCCAGTTTGGGCTTCGCCCAGCTCCCACGAGCCCAGGGGACCTTCCTCCATTGTGGATTGGTGTTGTATAGTTACTTAGGCTCCCTGCTACTCGTGCCTGATTTCCCCAACCTCTAATGCTAGCCCAATTATTTTCCCAGACCACCCGGTTCTCATCTTCCACCATTTTCACAGCTTCCATGAGCTCAATCAGCCCCTTCGGTCTCATCATTCGGACTTCCACTCTGATCTGAGATTGTAATCCATTGAGGAATGTGCTTTCTAAAATTTCTCTAGCCAACCGTCCTTATAGAGGAGAGGCGAGCAATTCGAACTGCTCGATGTAAGCTTTCATTGTCTCCGTTTGTCTCACTGCCAAGAATTTTTCACACAGAGAACCCTTCGGGCGTGATCTAAATCAGGTCAGCAAAGCTTCTGTAAACCCAGGCCAGGATTCGAAGTAGCGACTATCTTATGTATACTAGAATCGAGCTAGAGCCTTACCTTCCATGGCCATAGCCTCTGCCTCTAGCCTCTCTGCCTCACATACTTGGTTCAATGTTAGGTACCGCTCCATTTTAAAAATCCAGCCATCGGGGCCCAGACCATCAAAAATGGGAAACTCAAGCTGGTGGGGTGTTCGGTTCTCCATCCTTGGCTTTGGAATGCTGGTGGCCATGGCTGAAGCTCGGGGAGCTTCATTTTCCTCGACCCCTTTCTGCTTCCCTGCATCTCTGATGGAAGAGTTTCAGCCTCCTGGTTTCAGGTATTGATCTAACTTCCCTGTTATATTGCCCATCCATTTTTCAATGGAATCTATTCTCTCCACCAATTTCACACTCTCACTTCGAGCTTCTCTCCTGTTGATTCCCCACTCTTCTTGCATCTTCAAAAATTTTTCTTCTAGCATTTCCACCTTACTAGGAGCCATGCTTGTTGTTTATTTTGGGAAGTTAACCCTTGCTTGGTATGATCAGAGTTTAATTTGAAGAACAAAGGGAATTGTTTTATAAATTTTTGAGGATCGTAACTTCCAGGCTATGTGAGGACCTGGGACCTCCTACCAGACTTTACTCTCCACTGCCTCTACTCTTTCCCTCCTGCTCCTCTATATACTTACCCAATTTCCTTCCCATAACCGTAATAGTCTGTAAAAATAAAGGAAATTAAAAAGAAGGATATTCTAAATACAGACTCAATAACTGAAAGAAATAACAGAATTGGCTGACTCAGCATGGCTTTATTTCACTGTATATGACCTTAATTTTCCTCCTGTGCAGCCACCCTTCCTCTCCTCTTTGCCATTTTCCTTCTTACATACATGTGTTTAATGAGGTGCTTATCACGGTGGTACTTGCGGTGCAGAGATGGAGACAAAACTTGATGGGGTAGTGGTTCGAGGTGAGAACAGGTCTACAAACCTTGAATTTCTTGTTAGAGCAGCGGGTAATTTATGAGAAAGATATAAAGTGGGTATCAAAGCTATGGAGCTATAATTTTGAGATTGAGTATAATCCAGGAGATGAGAATAAGGCAGTGGATGCTTTTTCTCAGGCGGAGTTAGCTTCATTATCTGGTTTTACAATGGCTTGGTTGGAAAGTTGGAGCAACCTTCAATCCTAAATTTCATCCAATCCATTGTATGGACCTATCACAGAGAGACTACAACAAGGTTAGGATGAGGTGCCCGGATATAGCCTACAGTAGGGGAAGTTGCTATACTAAGGCTGGTTGGTGCTACCTACCAAATCCACCTTGATTCCAAGTTTACTGGCTGATTTCCATGCCTCTGAGGTAAGCGGACACTCCGGAGTTTGAGGACATACAGCAGACTGGCTAGGGAGGTCTACTGGTTTGGGATGAAGAGGGAAGTGCAAGTGTTTGTGGCCATTTGTACAATCTGCCGGCAAAATACATATCAAGCTTTGAGACCCGCGGGATTGTTCCAGCCATTACCTGCGCTGCAGTGGGTATGGGAAGATATGTCTTGATTTTATTGAGGGGTTGCCCAACTCACAGGGGTATAATTGCATTATGGTGGTGGTTGATTGATTGACAAAATATGCACACTTCGTTCCCCTTAAGCACCCCTTCAATGCATAGACTTTGTCTACTATATTTGTTAGGAGGTGGTATGTCTCCATGGGGTGCCAAAATTGATGTTATCAGATAGAGACCAAGTGTTCATCAGTAATTTCTGGAAGGATATCTTTAATATGCAAGGCACCGCCCTTTGTTATAGCTTGTGTACCACCCACAAACGGACAGGCAAACTGAGGTGGTGAACCAGAGTGTAGAGATGTATTTGTGCTATTTTTCCGAAGACAAACCAAGGCAGTGGGTGAAGTGGATTTCTTGGGCAGAGTATTGGTACAACACTTCTTTCCATTCAGCCATACAGACCACCACTTTCAAGGCTTTGTATGGCAGTGACCCTTCCCTGCTGATGTGCCATGAATCAGGACATACCCCCTTCAATGCAGTGGAACAAGAGTTGCAAGTCAGGGCCAACTGTTTTGGCCGAATTGAAGCAATACCTACTAAGGCTCAATCTTGAATGAAGAGTCAAGCAGATAAGAATAGAAGAGAGCAGAAACTAAAGTTAGGCAGCTGGTTGTTTGTTAAACTGAAACCTTATCGACACGTCGTTAGTGAAACGCTTGAATGAAAAGTTGCCAGCTTGTTACTTTAGTCCCTATCAAATTGAGCAAAGGTTGAGCAGGTTGCATATAGGCTGAAGATACCTATATTTGTTGCTATTCATCCACTCTTCCATGTTTCAATGCTTAAGCCAGCACTAGTGGTAGACGATCCCGCACAACCCTTGACTCCAGTACTTCTGAAGACCTTGAGTGGCGGGTAGAACTCCATGCTTGACTGAGGTACAGTTTGCGAGGCATACTGGAGGCATTAATTAAGTGGAGGGGGCTACCTGATTTTGAGGCTTCCTGGGAGGAATTTGACCAGATCAGTCGGCAATTTCCTACATTTCAACTTGAGGACAAGGTGAAAAGCTGAGGGGGCGGTGATGATAGGCCAATGATCAAATACAATTAGATTTGGAGGGGCAAGGGTGGTCGGTAAGACGAGAGAACCACGGGAAGCACATATGGACCACCATGGCCGATGGCTGCAACGAACTTATTAGCCTCTTGGGTATCTTTCTATATTATTTCCTTTTCTCCTCTTTGGTGTCTAGCTGCGTCTGGTGAGTATGAACTGGCAGCCAAGTCTGTTCTTCTTAATTTGGTGTCATTTCTGTTTCAGGGGTATGGGGCCCAAGTATGCTTTGGTTGAGTTTGTTAGTATAAATCAGGATATGAAACAGAGAGAGAGAGAGAGAGAGAGAGAGAACTGGTGAATATAGGGGCAGGAACCAGGACATCGAATTTCTGGATAGATCCTTGTGTCACTATTAGGTTATCAATCTCTCTCCCTTTATTTACTGCTCTAAATTCTCCTTTCTAATATAGTGATCTAGTTATTTGGGTGCAAGGTATTGCTCCGTTTCAGGTCCTTACACATTCTTGCCATTGCTGTCATTACTCTCCCTCATAATTTCTCGTATCAGGCAATCGAGGGTGGTAGTATCTGTTAGCTATTATACTTTTAGTATGTAAATGCTTCAGGACCAAACCAATTATTGGTACTTGTATTTTGGTCCTTAGCACGATGATAATGATGAGCAGGTTATGACAATTAGATTGAACATCTTCGATCTTAAACCTCCGCCTTTATGAACAGCTGCACCACCTACGGTCCTACGTCCAAAAACGTAGCCCGCAATGGAGAAGGAGAAGCGTAATATCTCTTAACGTCATTTTTATTTTATTTTATTTCTTTCTTATTAGTTACTACTTGCTTTAGGTTCCAGACAAACGACTAAGAATGAACTCATCTGATAAGCAATTTTGTTATGCCATTTTTATAATCTGATTAATTTATTATTGGTAGATGTGTATTTATTTGAAGTTATGTATCTTTGAAGATTTAAAATCTTGACGATATATTAGATGTGTGTCCTTGTGTGGGAAGAGTTGTATTCTTATATTAGAATGTACATTTATTTTAAAAAAATTATTTTTATCATAAAAAATGTGTATTCTTATCCTGGAAGTTGTCATCTTGTGTTAAAAAATACATTATCGGAATGAAGAATTTATATTCTTGTACTGAAAAATGGATATTGTAGTACTGGACATACATGTATATTTTTTAGGTGCTTGTTTTTCACTTCTTCACTTGCATAAATAAGGCATGTATATTATTGTCTATTCGTGTAACACTTATTTTTTTAAACTAATTGATGTAAAAAAAAAAATATTAGCTGAAGATAAATATAATGTAGGTGTTATTGCCATAACTAGTGTAAGTAGTTACTATTATTTTACTTGTATGAGCTGATAATGTTAGACCAAATTTTTTTTTTTTAAATGTCTAATAAACTCTTCAAAATTAATTGAATATAAAACAGAAATAAAACTGTTAATATAAGTAGTCATTAGTGGTAAATAAGATTAAAAATCACAATCACCCATTCTTATCCACTATACATGGCATCCACATCTTGGATATGTTTATGCTTAATTTGCACTAGCTTATTTGCTCAAACATGTTCATGTTTAATTTGCACAAGTTTATTTGCTCACTATGTACATTATGGGTTATCAAAATTTTGTTTAAAACATGTAACAAGTAAACTAGAGGATTAATTAATACATAAATACAATAAAATATAATATAGAAGTGCGTATACACACACACACACACACACATGCGAACACACATACAATCATATAAGAAATTTAAATGGAAATAAATGAAACATTTGATTTTAAATCATTACTTTAGTTGATTATAACTTTTAATTATTTAAGCAGGTAGATCGACTACGGGGTCATCTAGGAAAATAAAGTCCAAAGATATATTACTAATTATAGAAGAATTAGAAATCACACCTAAGACATCGTAGTGGACACAGTCCAAAGGAAATAATGAAATACTAAAGACCTACTACCCTAGTCATCATGTCTTTAAGTATGCACACCTTCTAATAGGATTTAAAGAAATTTATAGAATAGATAAGGAGAACTAAACAACACAATTGACAAATTAATAAATAATATTTATAATAGAAGAGGAAAAGTTAATACCGATCTCCAACTTTAGGAGACTTACCCTGAAGGGCCCAAAGCCCACCTGTTACACTTAAAGTATTAATATCATATTAAGATGATCACATAATGTATATAAGTAACTATTCTTCATTAACATTTTTTTTGTCCTCTTTTTAAACATGGAAAATTTTCTAAATAGAAAACTTTCTAAAATGGTAACATTCCAAAAATAGAAAGATCAAACTAGAATAACTAACTTTTTAAATCCAATTCAAATCTTTAATTAAAATCTCAAAACCACATGCATATTAAAAGATCAAGCTTAGTCAACCTTTGTCAATCATTAATACTTGGCGTCAATATAACCATAAAAAGTCAATTATTGATCAAAGCTAATATAACGCACCAAAAATTTAAAATTTTAAGTTATGCTATTTTTTCCAAATTTGACCAATTATTGCTATAACACCATATGTTTTCCGTACATAACTCAAAATAAAAATAAAAATAATATATATTTTTTTTTAATGAAAACTAGACTTCTGGAGCTCTTATTTGATATATAATATGATGTACAAACTCTCATTATTGAATTCTGTGTGATTTTTGTAAAATAGTGTAAAGTTGTAGTTAAATTAAATCTACCATGAATTTAACCTGAAATAATATATCCTTAGGTTAGTCATACTACATGCCATGATGCATAAAATATAATCATCAGGAGGTATAAAATTATATAATAAATAAAAATTATACTTTATAGATATCATATTCGACACATATATAATATGTTTTTAAGTTTAGTAAAATTATGTGACTGAATGTAAAATTCTTAGATATAGAATAAGGTCTTCAAGCCTAAAGAATGGTCCAATGACACTAAAATGACTTGAGGAGTTGACGATCTTTAAAGAATAACGACTCCTTGAACTCAAACCAAGAAGAAGAAAAATAAAAATTAGATCTTGAATCTATAATTTTAAAGATGGTTTAATATTTTGATGAATCAATTGAAATATTGATGAATTCATTGAAGATGTGAAAAATATTAGTGGGATATATAGAACATAAGCTAGCCACGAGAAAAAGAAAAAACATAGGTTTGGTGTTAAGGTTTAGTATGGGCTTATATGAATTTTTAGAAGTGAAAGATATAACAAAATCATATAAGTAAGATATCACCGACATTGATTGATATATTTTACTACTTTTTGTTTAGATATTAGAAAAATCCAAAAGCCTAAAGTTGTAGGTATTGAATTTAGCTTTCTAATGCAAAAAGAATCATCTAATTTCGTTATCAGCTAAAATGTTATGGCCAACTTATTGAATGTTGGTATGTTTATCTATAAATTTGCACAAATAAGATAAAAGAAGATAAGTCATATAATATCATGTAAGATAATTAGTAAATACTAATTATAAATAATAAGGAATACATGAAAAGATAAAATTGTATTATATATTACAAGAAAAATATGCCCCTCTTTAAAAGATCTTAATTAACCCCAAAAATAACGTAAGATTGGATTGTATAAATATACAGATAAACTTCTAAATCACAAATTAATCTCACTAATTAACAAAAAATATATTAAATGTAAATAATATATCACACCCCACGTCACTCATAAGGTAAGTATTTTATTATTTTAATTATTTCATCTCTTTTTTCTCAAAAAAAATGTCTGTTTATTAAATTTTCATTTTACCCTTTTACTATTCTATATAAAATAAGGGTTTAAAATTGCCTTTTAAATTATAGAAAAATTTTAACCACTAATATAAAAATCTTTAAAATATGTTCAATACATCATCACATGAAAACAACTATTTTCTAGAAATAGTAAATTTCAAGTTATAAAAAGTATTCTAAAATATTAGTTTTTTTTAATAAAAAAATTTCAAAACTAAAAATTTAAAATTATGAGGTATTACATCCTCATAAAAATTTAATCAATGATTGCCAAATAAATAAACTAAAAAGTTTAAAATTATGGGGTATAACAGTTCGCGAAGATGTGTATTTAATAATAAAATATGTGTATTTTTTGGGGGAATGAGGGTGTGTATTTTTATCCTATAAAATATGCATTTTTATCATATAAGATGTGTATTTCTTACAAACATGAGTATTGGTTTCTTACAATTGTATATAAAAAATAAATAAAATGATGTGTATTCTTGTCTTAAAATAGATGTATTATAGTTTTAAGAGATATGTCTTTGTTTTAAGATATGTGTATCTCTTCTTTGAATTTGTATGAATAATAGATGTATATTTTTGTCCTAGAAGATGCTCATTTATATTTTAAAAAAAAGTGTATTTATGTATCGAAATATGTACCATTATCCTGAATCTATGTATTTATATATTATTGGGGGGGGTGTTGTGGAAAATATGTATAATCTAGTAAGATGTGCATATTGTATGAGATATATTAATATAGATATTTATGTACATAGAAAAATGTGAGAAATTTTTGGTACATGTAAAAAAATATTAATTAATGACCTAAATTAGATATGATTTAATTTTAAGTTTTAATAAAAATAAGGTTGATAAGTTGTATCTGATATATTATTGTTTAAAACAAATTTCAAGAGTTCGACTAATTGAGGAAATTGTTATTGTTTCTGACATGCTTGATGAAAATATATCCATGATGCAAATTGTGTAAAACTAGTCTAAAAGAGAATAAAAAATTAAGGAGATCATCGATATGTCGAGGACTAGGTTTGAAGTAAGCAGTTGATAGTAAGAGCATCAAGTACGGCCGATTATAATTGGAATTATAATTTTAACAAATAAATTGTTTCTGGCTGCGTCTCCTGCTCCTCTCTGGATTTTTGTCTGCCGTCACTATCTGCTTCATCACACTACGTCCATATTTCGTCACCGTCACTACCCACGTCGAGGGTTGAACTTCCTGAATTACGGATCTTCCCAACGCAGATGAGGCGTCGCATATCATCTGCAAGTAGTTATAATTAAAAGAAATGATGAACGAACCAGTGTTAATGTGGTCTTGGAAACCACCAAACCATAAGTAACCAGGAACCACTACAATGCGATTTCAATCTTCATCTTATTGTTAGTCTCTTTCTATTTTCTATGAGTAGCATTCTCTCACAACGAATGATCCAAAGATCCAGCCAACCCAATGCCTTCTAACAATCAACGTATATAGATATTCTTAGTCAGATTCTCCTCCGTAGTCCCTACGTGCCGCAAAAATTAGAACGTTGTGCGAAAATCAACCCCATCTAATAAATAATTCCATAATATACTCCTTCAGAAATTCACGAGACTGCATACATCATCATCGCCGGGGGAGCTCTCAAAAACCCACTAGTGTAGAACGAAGACCACAAGTTTTTATTGGCTAATTCATGACAATATATATAATAAATATTGAACGAGAACTACCTCTTTGAGTGAGAATAAAGAATTAACACTTTTAGTTGAAGACCTACAATAGGCGATGGAAGTTATTCTTAGTAGGTAGGTTAAGAAAAAATACTATAAGTTTTTTTTTAAATTATAAAATTTGGGTGTTAGAAAAAAATTAATATTATTTATGTAAATATTAAGTTTTATATTTTAGGTTAGAAAATTATCTACAATAGGTGGTATAGACTATTTTTAGTGGATGTAAGAAACTACTATAAGTTTTTTAGATACTATAGTATCCGAGTGATAAGGGAAAAAAAAGAGCAAAATTTTTGTAAATATTGGATATATATGTTTCATATTAGAAAACTAACCAAAGTAGGTTATGAAAACTCTCTTAATAGGTAGATAAACTATTGTATCTAACTCAAGAAATTATGGTGGTTTTTAATTATCATCATAAAGGGTGATTCTCACTAGATATGATCCCATACACACACATAAAGAGAGAGTTAAGAGACCTTACATTAGAATCCCCTATTTTGATATTGTACACAATTATACTCTTTCGATATTGTACTTGCTTTTACAACCTTTGTTAACTCTATATATATAATAAGAGGAAGTTGAAATTTATATGCTAGTATGCTTGCCTTGCTCTAAACTTATTGAATTGTTCATCTTGCCTTATTTCGGCAAATCACTATAACATTTATAGGCAAATAGGGCAATCAAAATTATATCATTTGATAAAAAATATTGTTCTATTAATCTATTGAGGTAAAATAAATTTTCCCTAACATTAATTTATTGTTCGCTCTTTATTAGGGTTAAAAGGGAAACTTTTTGGATCCCGCTATTCGATTAAACTCAATTAGGTCAATAATAATTATACAATTTGATTTATATTAATAAGGGAAATTATTATTGTCTTATCTGTGTCAAAAAAAATTAGAGTCATTTATGTCATTACCTTATTTTTTTTATCAATAATGATACTATTATTACAATATTTTTTTTTGAAACAGTTAGAGCATTTTTTATATCATTACCATATTTGGCCTATCTGCGAGGGAAAAAATACTATCCTATTTTATTTTTTGAACATTGCCCCTATTTTATAGCCAAAAATTTATATGCATATTAAACTAAAGAGTAATAAATTTCTATACAAATAATTAAGCATATTTACGGAAACTAAACAAAATAAGAAAATTTTATACATAATATTAAAAAATAAGCTTTTCTCATTAAGTAACCAAACATATATATCTAATTTAATAAATTATTTAATTAATCAAAATCAACCCAAAAATGTTGATTGTGAACTTATAGTTGAAGGAAATAATTTAGCAAGATCCTTATTTATGATACTTAAAAAAACAAAAAAAAGGTTGTCATCTTGAAAGGAAAACAATCTTCAAAAGAAGCAACAATCCCACTACAACTTCATGAGCTTCAACTATTACTTCAACATAACCCTTGTCCTTAGCTTGAGTATTCTGCTGTTATAAAAGAAACAACAATAAGTGCAATACCCCCAAATTAGTGGTGGATATTAGAGGTTTAAAAAGATTAATAAGACTACCTATATCAATAAGATATACCTACTTTTTGAAAAACTTATCATTAAAGAATTTTATAGTTAAGCGTGCTTGACTTGGATCAATTTAAAGATGGCTGACCTCTTAACAACTTTCTCAGGATGCATGTGAGTTGATAAAAAAAATATTCACTCGAAAAGACCCGTATTGATTTGTGAGGCGAATCATTAATTTTAAAAGCGCTTTAATTAACTATCTATAGCCAGTGCGTTGGGGCGTTAAAATAAGTATATTGATCCATTTTAGAAAACAAAAATAGATTAGATGAGTAAATTTAAAATATAATATAACTTTTAACATTATACCATACTTGGAAGTGTTTAGAATATGTTCCCTTTGATATTTACTTTTGATGTGATTTGCTGATGATAAATAATTATGATGTGGTTCAACACATAGAAGAAATAATCCTCCGTTGTTGACAATAAATGGTTCCAAAAAATACACTACAAAAGATATATTGGTTTAAAAATACCTTATAATTGTTTTAGTCTTCTATATATGTAACTACTCAATATACAGATGCAAACCCATATGGTTATAATGAATGTTGATAGATAATTATAAGGAAACAAATTCACCTATTATATATCTTATAATAAAAGCTATAGAAACTGAAAAGAGGACCCCCACTTTCGAATATAGGATAAAGGTATGCTTCTTAGAGATTTTTTGGAATACATATTTTATATATGTTATCTCTTCATACTTTTGAAACTGACAGTGGTGAAAGTTGGCTTGCTAAAACATGGGATGGATCATGGATTGATGGACTTGCCTACTTTAAGAGCTTACTCAGCTATTTCCTCTAGGATGTAGCTAAGGAGATTTTGATGTACCTTAATTTCTTCAACTACATCAAAGTTAGCAACTATGTATCTATATTAAGCATACAACAATGAACTAGATCATGTAACAAGAACAAGAACAACAACAACAACAATAAATCAATCAAGGGGAGGCAGGGCATAGGGGAAATGGGATTGTAATTAATCACACACTTGGCAAAACAAAAAGCTCATTCATACCCATGTAAATTCTCGTTGTTTCTTAGAGTTAGATTCAAAAGAATTGGACCAACACAAGCAGGAATGCCATTTACTTGGTTATAATAGCATATGATGCTTAAAACATCACCTTCTTTAATAGACATTTTAAAATGGCACGAGAATGTCTCCAACATATCTTATTCTATAACCTTTATATATACTATATGTGATTTATTTAGAACATCAATCCTACATGTACATAGATAATAAATAATTACATACATATATGCTTGCATTTATTGTTATATATATATATGACCTACATAATTAAAGCTAAGGAAAAAAAAGATTGTAACTCATAAGTAACCTTTGTATCATAAGTGAACCTTGTATCATTATTCTACAATTCAAGATCAAAGGCAGACAACTATATGCTTGCAACAAGCTGAAGCCTCGAGTGGTATTGTTCAAAGTCCCATATTTGATAATGTCTTCCAAGCCTCTAACAAAGTTAACAACATACCTATTAGCTACAAATGGATCTTCACTAGCTATCTCTAAAGTTATCCCCCATCTTGCATCAACATAAATAATGATGTTTATGTCTTTTAGCCATGAAGTATGTAGGGGGCATGTATATGTGTCTCCCTTTAGAGATTTCCTTATCTAAAAATGAATAAAACCATCCATTTCTCCACATGAATTGCAAAATCTTGCCATAGCTAATAGTATAGAATAGTTTAAATTGTTGAATAGTGATTAATTAGTTGGAATTTACTAAAAAAAATAAATATCTTGTGATCTATATCACATGATCCAACTAGGTGAGATCAAGTTTGATGAATTATTGACCTATGAGGAAGGGCCTTTGAGGATACTCGATACACTAACAAGGTAAACGTGATCAAGGGCCATATTAATGATGAAGATCCTATAGAGAGGACATGAAGCTAAGGAGGCTACATGGGAAACAAAGGGCAAGATATGAAGTCATTACCCCAAGCTCTTAATAGATGATACATGTTTCCTAAATTAGAGTCTTCTTTTAGGGAGGAAATACCCTTTTTTCCTCTGATGTTTTTCTAGTGATTGGTCGTAGCTAATCATAAATGTTTTCTCAATGCTTTGATTTGATTTTCACTTTGAGGATAAAATCTATTTTTAAAGGGGTAGTGACATAATTTCCCATATATTAAATGTATTTTTGTATAATATTTAAAGTTAAAATGAATTTAAAATTTATTGTGAAAGTATGTTTCAAACTAAGGAACCAACGACTTAGCATGTGATATCTGTATTTGTTTTAATTCAAATATCTTCTTAATCATCTTTTGACCTTAGGTACATAATATATTTTGATTAAAAATTATTTTTATAGAGTTTTAAAGTCTCATAACCTTCTTTTACCAATTTAATTTAGTTCAATTATTTAGAGGCACTAGATTGCAATCTCTGACACCATAAAATCTTTAAAGTATACCTTCGTAATCATATACAGATAGTATAATATGAAGAAAAGAGTCAAGGTGTGGGTCACGAACCAGAACAAGGATTGGGGCGAAGACATACAGGTATAAATTATGGGGGATTATAATGAAGTTTTAGAGGTAGATGACCGAGGTAATGGGTATTTGGATATGAGAGGCACTGCAGATTTTTTAGACTTCTTGAATGGCATGGGGGTGATGGAAATTAAACCTCCAGGGTGCCAGTTTACTTGGTTTAGAGGCACTTTAAAAATTTATCTTGACCGGCTCTTTGTTAGCCTAGATGGTTTAATGAGATTTCTAAAATCTAGTGTGGAAATCCTTCGTAGAGGTGTCTCGGATGACTGCCCGACATAGATTAACAATGAGAAAATTGATTAAGATCTTAAACCGTTCCATTTCTTGAATTGTTGGATGGATCATCCATCTTTCATGGGGACCAACAAGGGTGTGTAGGAGGTAAACGCAGGGGTGTCGATGGAGATAAAACTGTGATTGGTTAACTAGGTACTAAAAAGGAGGAACAAGAAAAGTTTTGGGTCTATTTAGGGAAATATTAAGAGGTTGAAAGAGGGCATTCATGGGCTGGACACAAAGGCTCATCAAGAATACTTGCTCCAAGAAGAGATCCACGAACGAAGAAAAATGTAGGGAGAGCTTTGAACTTGGAATGAGAGACTTGAGTATTTTTGGGTGCAAAAGACAAGAAGTAAATGGCTAAGGGAGAGTGATTGGAACACCAAATATTTTCATGCTTGTGCTGCAACAAGGAGGAAAACAAATGAATCACTAGAATTGAGATTGAAGGCAACTTTTATGATATAAGAAAATAGATAAAAGGCGGGGGTTTGAAAATTCTTTTGGCACTTGTATACCAAGGAGGTCTCCAATTGATTGATGTTTCAAGCATTGAAATTTTAGAAACTCTCTACGGATAATGCAAATGCCTTGATTATCCCCTTCACTAAAAAAGAAATTCTCACTGCAGTCCATTCATGTGATAATTCAAGAGCTTTGAGATCGAACTAATTTAACTTTGCCTTTATCAATGAAGCTTGGATATTTATTAAGGGTGATATAGTAACACTGATGAATGATTTTTGATTGTCAGGATTTATTAGTCCGCAACTAAATGCCCCATTTATCACCTTAATCCCTAAAGTATGGGATTTGAGCAGTTTAAAGGACTATTGCCCTATAAGTATGGTGGAAAGTGTGTATAAGATCATTGTGAAAACTCTAGCTAGGTAATTGAAGAAGGTAATGTTGGAGGTTGTGAGCCCATTTCAATCATCTTTCTTAAAAGACCATAACATTCTCGATAGTGTTATGCTTGCCTCGAAGGTAATCGACTCATGTAAGAGGGGTAGAAAGAGGATGCCAATTTTCAAAATTAATTTTGACAATGTGTATGATAATGTCAATTAACATTTTCTAAGTTGAGTGATGAGAAAGATGCGTTTCTCGAATAGATGGTGTAATTGGATGAAGGCCTATTATGGAACAGCCTCACCCTCGATCTTGGTTAACAACTCCTCAACTAAACTTTTAAAACTGTCCCAAGGTCTTTGACAAAGGAGATCAATTATCCCCATTCCTTTTCAATATCACATCAAAAGTCCTGAACTTAGTAATGATGAAAGTGATTTGCTAGTGGCTGTGGAGAGGTTTTCTGAAGGGAAATAATGGTACTCAAATCTCCCATCTACAATATGCTAATGATACGATTCTACTGAGGCCTACAGATGAGGAACTTCTTCTGAATGTCAAGTGTGTGATTATTTGTTTTCACTTAGCTTTAGGGCTTAAGGTAAATTTATAGAAGAGTGCTTTAATAGGGGTGAATGTGACTAATGCATGGTTGCAGGGATGTGCAAATATATTGAGGTGTAAAACCAAATCATTGACTTGTGTTTATTTAGGAGTTCTAATTGGTGGTTCTCCTTCAAGAATTTATTTCTGGGATCCAATTGTGCAATAAATAGAGTGAAAATTTTTAGCTTGGAAAGGTAAAACTCTATATATGGGGGGTATATTGACCCTCATCAAAGTAGTGTTGAGAAACATGCCCTTTTACTACCTTTCTATGTTCAAAATACTAGTGGGGGCTGCGGACAAAATTATGAAGTTTTTTTTAGGAATTCTTGGTGTATAGGAGATAGTAGTGGTAAGAAAAAACATCTGATCTAGTGGGAATTAGTTTAGAAGCCTAAAGGCTTAGGTAGCTAGCGAATTAGAAATTTATGATATAAAAATTAGGCTTTACTCTTCAATTGGGTGAGGAGATTTTTGGGTAAAAATGAGGGACTGTGATAGGATAATCTACGATAAATATGGATTATCATCTAACTCAAGTCTCCATTCATGACTAATTCCGAAGCATGGGGGTTGTTCGAGGGATTTATGAAGTGTGATTTTCAAAAACAATAATGAAATTATAGAGCTACTGATGGTAGGCCTCAAAAAGAGGGTAAGTAATGGAGTAGAAACTTTATTTTGGGAGGACCTATGGTTAAGGAACCTTCTGTTGAGGAAAAACTTCCCAAGGTCTTACTCACTAGTAGTGAATAAATGGAGTTATGTTATCGAGATAGGAGGTTGGACTGATGTAGTATGGATGTGGATGCTAAGTTGGTGCAAATAATTGTTTGCATGGGAATTTGACCTCTCTAATATACTATTAGAACTCCTTCGTCCTATTTGTATTAACAATGACATTGAAGATTGTATGATTTGGATCTTTGCCACGCAAGAAGTGTTCTCAATAAAGTCAACTACTGATGTAATTGCAAACAAGATGTACAACTCATCCCGAAGCCTAGCTTAAGGTTTTGTTTCAGCTTAATTCATCATTGTATCGAGTTATTTGCTTGGTTAGCCTTAAAAGAGAGAATCCCCATTTGTATGTTCCTAATGAATAGAGGGATTATTCTCCCTAACGGTTTCCTCTAAATTTTCTTCAATGAAAATCAAGAAAATGCTCACTATATTTTTTTTTGTATTGCTCCTTTTCTCGATTGGTTTGGAGCTAGTGGTTGTAACTCAGCTAGCTTCTATGGTGTTTTCCAAGGAACCTCATTAGTTGTTATGATCATTGGTATCCACTGAGATGAACAACAATTCAAAGGAAGATATAGAAGGTGGCTTTCAGTGTAATTTTATGGTCTATATAGACGGAGAAGAACTAAAGAATGTTTGGGCATAAGGAGATCAGTTTCATGGTTGTCAGACTTCCTTTTCTCTACTGAGGAAGTAGACTATGCATCAAGTTGTATCTAGAATTTCAATTCATGCAAAGCTCGCTTTCAAGGTCTCCTAGTAATATAATAGTGGTGTGAACCAGACTGAGGCTAGTTGAAGTGGAACACATATGCCTCGGTAAACGATGGGATGGGAAAGGAAACAATTGGAGGCCCTCGTTGGGATTGGCGTGGGCATTGCCAATGCCTATTTTCAATGTCAACTGATTTCATGGAAATCAACAAAGCTGAAGCATATGCAATTCACATGGCTTGTACTCTCATCTGTGAGGTGGGTTGGATAAGAAATTTTAATGTGGTCATCGAGTCTAATTTGTCTAATGTAGTTAAATGGTGTAAGAATCCTAGGGAGGGACCTTGGGACCAAGATTTGATTCTCAACTACATTCACAATATGCAGGCGGATTGGCTTTAATTTTAGTTTTCCTTTCATAGTCGTGCTTCTAACTCTTTAGCAGATGCTTTAGCCAAGTAATGATTGCATCGTCAACAACCATTTATAGCTTGGATTTAGTTTTCTTCTATGGCATGGATTTATTTTCCATGGAAAATTGCAGTAAGGCATTTGGGAGCTCACCACAACAGGGATTGGCTACAAGATAATGATAGTTTAGGGATGGTTTATGTTACTTGTGATAAAAGATAATACAATATAGGTGAACTCAAGTGGTTTTATTTCAACTAGCTCTTAGTCTCAGTGGGGGGAGGGATGTGCGGATGTTTATGATTTTTATTGCTTTCTCTTTTAGGTTAAAAAATTATTTTTAAAATTGTTTTTCTTTGGAGTTGGAATAGCTTTCAAAGTTAGCCCTCGTTTGGTATTAATTATTTTCAATAATTAATTTTAGATAAAAATTAATTTTTAAAAAGTACTTTATTTAGTAAAATATATATTTGTTTTATTTTTGTTATATAAGTGAATATCAAAAAACTACTTATTATAACTCATTAGTGTTTGATTTTTATTTTTCTAGAAATTTAATTTTTATTTTCCATCTTTAATTTTTGTCTTCTTATATCTATACACTTTGGTAATAATTATTATATAAATTCTTTAATATTAAACATTAAAAATCATATAAAACCTTTAAAAAATTATTAAAAAATATAAAAAGTATAAAGATATTATAAAGTACCAAAAATTATAAAAATAAAAATCATAAGATTATTAAAAAAAATTATGAACAAGCACTAAATAAATTTTATAAAATTTACTAACATCTAAAATATAGATAGCCTAATATATTAAAATAATCTGAATCAATCACATAATATTTATTTACACAAAATATAAGTCCTTATTATTCAACTCCCACTATCTCACTCCCAACTACCAAGAAATTAAAAAAATGATGAGCAGCAAGATGGGTTGAAGGATATAAGGGGTGAGGTTTTATAATAAGTTTTTTTTTCTTTTAACAAATCAGCATATCGTGTTTCTCAAAAGTTATTTATAAAATTAGATAAAATCTACTTATGATTTATTACTTTTAAAAAGTAATGTTATACTAATTACTTTTTTATAATAACTTATTAGAAATAAAACCAAGCACTTATTTGAATCTAAAATTACTTTTTATAGTTATTTTTATATAAAAAATTACTTTTTAAAAGTAAAATCAAATAGGTCTCAAGGTTTGAGGTGATGTGGTTAAAATATGATGGTGATTAAATCCAAATCTTGGAAGCCTTTTGAGGTTACTGCTGGAAGTGTTATATTTCTTTTAAAAGGTATATATTAAGCTACTTTTACTTTTGTAATTTTCTAAAATCTTGCCTAGGTATATAATTGATGGGCCCTTCTAAATCCTAGAAGTTAGAAAAATGTCTCACGGTGATAAGAAAGTCAACTTCTTTTGCCTTATAAGTTTAATGAAATATTTACTTATCAAAAAGCAAAAAAGAATAGGACTTAGGGTTTTTGCAAACACGGTTATGATACCTTTTGGATGAAGCTAATTCATGGGACAAGTGCGATATATTTGTTTTTGGGCAAGTAATTGATTTATTGCTTGATTAAAGAAATTCTTCATGAAACCAATTTCTCATCATAGAATTAATGATATCGAAGCTGATATTGATGTAGTCCATTAACTGTTGCAATCAGTGGCGCATAAGCACCGATCAGTGTAGAAAATTATTATTATTATTATTATTATTATTATTATTATTAGTTTACGATAACTCATAGAAAATAGATAACAAATCACCCAAAACAACCACACGTGCGTCAAGCTCTCATAGTTCATTATTGCCATACATTAGATACCTCAATTCTTGCAAACAACCAAGCAAGAGCAAACAAGTCCCCACCAATTGTAAGAGACAAATGTCATAATACAACACTGCCCATCAAAAGAGATAGCAATCATCCTATAAACCTTAATGGAGCAGGGCCATTGACCGGTTTCTTTCCACCAGAAACTGGAGTGTTTTTATTATTATTATTATTATTATGGGGCGTCGTTTGAGGTGGGGGGGGGGCACCAGTCACTACTCCGTCTAACGAGAACCAGTGGATTTAGCGTGGAAAATGAAGACCAAGAATCACCTCAACAAAAAGGAGGAAACATAGCATTCATAAACTATCTATGAATAGATCCAAACACATACAATCAAGCAACAAGATAGCAGTCGCAAATAATATTTTATATAAAGTGACTATCGTGACGTCAATAAATATTAACAAAGATTGATAAATATTAATATATATCCGTAAATATTTTATCGGTAATTATCAGCTGATAATTGATATATCGCCGATAAATATATAAAATTTTAAATCTATCACGTATCGCTAATTTTATATATCAAGTGATCCAAAATTTGATAAATATCGATTGATATTGGATATTGAGATCGATATTTTTGATAAGTAGATCTAAATATAAGCTTAATTATACGCATACAATAGCTGCTCGGGTAACCAACTACATTCCAGGGCTATGAATCACAGATGCCCGGGTAACCATCCATTCAGCGTAGCATCCACTCCTAGTAGCTTTAAAGTAGATGAGCCTAAAACCCTTCTTTTTTTTCTTTTTCTTTTTTTTCCCTCTTTTTCTTTTAGTAAAGAGTTGATGGCGCCTTTTTGTTTTAGCAGAATCAAGAAGAAAGTGCAGTAAGCAAGCAATCGAATCTCAGCTTATATTGATTGCACATTATCTCTTTTCAAGGTCAATCAGACATGATCATAGGTACAATGAAGAAGATACCTTCCTTTCTTCAGGATACATACTAACATGCTTATGCAATGTGTTTGTTTGATAATGGGTGATGAGAGGGGGTGGGGATGAAACGAAAGGAGAAAGCTTTAATTTTTAAAAAATTAGAAAACAGGAATCGAAGAAAATAATAAAATAATATATATATATATATATATATATATATATATAGTGTACTGGTGTATCAATACACAGGGACATCCCCGAGACGCAAGACGGTACAAATCAATCGTTCCTATGACTCAGTGAGTCATCGACATTCAAAAGTTCCTTTAAGCCGAAACATTCTCAGCTAAGCACCGGCGTTTCAGTTTCGTTTTCATTCTCCAAAATATTTTCGAGATGCATTATTTGGCCTTATGGCCGTTTCCGTGCTTTCCCGTTGATAACCTTGTTATTCTTTATATTATTAGTATATAAATACTTCTAAGTTTTATTTTTTTTATTTTTGCATCTTAGTTTAAGAACCTTACTATTTTATATTTATTAATATTTCATATGTTGATCTCACTATATATAATAAATATTGAAGATATCTTACACTATTAATGTCGTTCAAAATATAATGTATTATTAAGAATTAATATAGATAATAATAATAATTTATACTAGCAATTAATTATAATGAATATTAATACATAATAATTAATTAATTACTATTCTTATTAATAATTTATAAATATTAATTATTGTTATTAATATTTTACATAATATAATATATTATTAAGAATTAATATAATTAATAATAATAATTGGTACTAATAATTACTTATAATTATTCATAATTAATAATATTGACTATTATTATTAATATTATTCATTATATTTATTGTCATATTTCACCATCGATATATAGTTGTAATTTTGAAAAAAAATTATAATATTTCAATATTGTTGCCTGTATAGTTTATCATTATTGTCTTTATATTTCATCATACTTATTTATATGTTCATCATAATTGTTTTTATATTTTACATTTAACTATTATTATTACATATATTTCACCATTATTATTAGTAATAATGTTCTACCACTATTACTATTGATGTCTCACCATTGTCATTTATTCATATTAGTGTAGATGTTTCACTATAAATTTTTTATATTAAAAGTATACCAATATAAATATCTATTTATATAAAAAAAAATATCAACAATAGTTTGATATAATTTTTTTAGTATGTTAAAATAAAGATAAACCATTTTAAAAAATCTTAAAAAAAAAAAAAAAAAAGAACCCTTCAACTTACTCATATGTGTCACCACACCTATTATTTTTAATTTGTATACATGGTTAGAGATGACAATAGAATCAAGTGGATCAAGCTGCAGCGGATTAGTTCATTTGCATGCCATTATTTATATATTTATTTTTATAAGTTGGTTGTAGGTTGGATCGATTTAGGTCATTTTATTGTTTGAGTCAGGATCATTATATATTTGAGTTATGTTGGTTTAATTTATAGGGTTGTGTTTGAGTTGAGCTAATTTAAGTTGAATCGAGTTCTAGTTGGTATTCAATTAACTCGTGTTCAGGCAATTTTAGGTTTAGATTAATCTGACGCATTAAGTTCACATCGAGTTAGCTTAAATTTATGTCTTTTTAAAGTTTTAATGGATTAAATTAATTTTGAATTGAGTTAATCTCGAAACAGATTACTATAAATTTGGATAAAATAGAATAATGACCACAAAAATTAATCCAATGCCTAAACCTTATAATCAAACATTAATTTTTTTTAATATTGTAATTTTTTGCATAAAAATCAATAAAATTAAAACATCGATGATAAATAAGTATGTATATAGTAAAAGTAAGAAAAATAAATAAAATAATATATTTTAAAAACTTTTAAATAAACAATAAAAAATATGTAATTTGTTATTATCATACCCATTACTATCAAATTTGATATTATTGAATTTGATTGATATCTGTCGGATGAATATGTAATTCGAATTAACTGGAAATAAATTCAAGTTAACAAAGAATTGAGTTGATGAATTTTTTATATAGGATTAGGTTATCTATGGGTTGCACCGGTAGGATCAACTTTTCCTGAGAGTTGATTGCTGCTCTAGACAGGAGACTCGATCAGGTACTGAACTAATGTCACCATTATATAATTACTCAGCCCCAGAAAATACTTGAAGCTGCGTTCAAAACCCTCGAATGGACGCTTCCGTCGTTATCTAGAAATCTAATGAAGACAGCAGGGCCATGAGCACTCATTAAAACAGATTTTAACAGATATAACAAAATATACGGCTTAACTTGCAGCAGATCAAGAGGAAAAAAAAAAAAAAAACAGAGTGAGAATAGGTCAAACAGAATCCACAGAAATAACAAAAGCGTAGCTAAAACCCTAATCAATCAAACCATCAATTTATGAAACTTCTACGGCCGTTATAAATCAGAACTTCTAAAACATCAGTTTCCGTTAACGGAAGCCCTTAATCGCATACCGATCTCGAAGGACAGAAACGCATCAATAGCAGCATACTGAATCTGACCATAGCTCAAACACTCCATATCCCACCGACTCATTGTCACTCTCCTAGGCTTCTCCACTTCCAACCCTACCACATCCCTTGCCAATTCTTTCAAGCCAGCATTTCTTCTCAAACCACACCTCGCGGCCGCCAGATCACCCAGATCCACCATATTTTGCACCCCAATCTCATAATCCTCTAGTAATTTCTCCACGTCCGCCTCGATTCCCACTCCGACGAAAGTGTAATTCGGGTTGTAAAGGAAGTCCAAGAGGGACTCAGGGATATAAGGAGTGTAGATGAGTTGGTAGATTAGACAGATTCGGCCGACGCAGAGTTGGAGGGTGGCTACCGGATTCGAGATGTGGCGGGAGAAATTTGGACGCCATTCGACGTCGAGTCCGATGACTAGGCAGCGGAGACGGCGACGATGGATGTACTCGATGGTGGAGATCCATGAGTTGACGACGTCTGGGGACGAAGTGACCGTGGTTTTGATTTGGTGGTTGTCAACTGTGACTGCGAATGTGTCGTCGCTGCCGTCGCCCCAGTCTACTATGTTAATCGTTGACATTGCGGCAGAGGAGACGAAGAAACGCAAGGGTTGTTTGAGTTGGGAATTGTCGTGCTTCTGGTTGGGAGGGTATTGTTACGGAAACTTAGCACAAGCTGCGGATTACTGGGATCATTATGCTTCAAATCTTTGCGATTGAAATCAATATCTTTACTTTTACTTTATAAAGGTAAAGTAGATGCGGTTACTATTCTTCCGTACATTTATAACATTTATATATTTTTGTATAATTTATCCTTTTTAAAAAATATCTCTAACCTTTCTTAAATCTTAATTGCTTACCCTGCGCTCTGGTATCTACTTTCTTTCGCGGTTTTTTTTCCCTCCCTTTCATAAAAGGCGCTCTATTAACTATTATCCCAATAAATTTTTGTCTTCCCATGACCGAAATAAATTCCCCATTCAACTAAGCGTCTAGGAACTTTGATTACCCTATTTATTCATGCCATTAATATTTCTTCGATTTTACCTTTCTAATATACAGTATTCTTGCCATATATACATATGAATAAAACATTCTATCATAAAATTTTTATATAAAAAAATTATTTTAGAAAAATAAATATTTATTTTTTATTTTTATCTTTATTTTTAATTATATATATATATATATATATATTAAATATTTTATTATTTTTTAATAAAGAGTATTAGTATAATTTTAAAACTACTTGTATTACTTTTAAAATATATATATAAAAAATGACATGATAATTTTTTTTCAATACCGATAGAATAATATAATTAAATATGTTATGACTCTTAATTATCCGAGGTAAAGTACAATCGAAGGATCCAAACTTTTATGTTTTCAAGATTTTGCAACTTTAAAGTTTATTTTAGTAATTTAACTTTTATTTAGATGCTTTAAGTATATTTATAAGCAATCTACTCATTATATTGGTCGATACAATTTTTACATATACTCTACATTTTAAAGCATTAAAAACAAATAGTTTATCTTTATATATAAAGAAACCATCATACAACAAACATTTCATGCTACAATAATTTAAATTCTTTCAATTATAATAGATTGTTCACAAAAATTGTACTCCATCTATTTTATAAATAAAGTTCTTTTAGCAATTCAATCAGTATTTTATGAGGCAATAAATATATTCATAATATTATAATTATATTTTTAATTAAAAAATAATATAACAATTAATGTATGGAAGGAAAAAACAGAAAAAGTAAGTATAAAAATGAAAAATAAGTATTGACTAATCTAAAAGGATATTCTTTTTTAACTAATTTTTCTTATCTTACAGGATATTTTTTATAAAATGGAAGGATTGTTGAAGTAATAAAATACATATGGATTTATTGTTAAATCGATTATTTGATTGATCTTGTTAAGTACTATGGTAAATTCGTGGCATGTCCCTTAAGTGAATAATATATATATATATATATATATATATATATATATATATATATATATTGTTAAGTAATTAAGCTTTTGTATTAATATAATGAATCATAACATGTTTGGAAGGACCATCACTAAACTAGACTATATCCACCATGAAAATAAACCCTCTATATGATTTACAAGAGTGAAAGGCTTAAGACTGATCGATAAATATTATTATAATAGAACTATAATTAAATATTATGTCTATTTTAAATTTTAGATATTAGGATATATTAGTTTTATTTTTTATTTAAATTTATCATGAGGTGTCACATCACATTCATTTTCTCTAAGTCCATTAAACTATAAATATTGATAATTAGATATAGTAATATGTTTTGGGTATGCAATATTATCATTATTGATTAGAATTTTTTATTCACATGCTTTTAATTTATTTTTTTACCTTAAATTTCACTTTATATTAAATTAAATTAATAAAAAAATATTTCACAATCTAAAATTTAAAATAAAAATATTTTTTATCATGATTTTAATATATACTTTTTTATTGCTCACTTTAATGGATGTTTTGTAATAATTGATAATGATAAAATTAGTTTGATGTGGGTACATTCACCTTCATTTTTTTTGTTATGAAAATAATGACGATTGGGTTGTCCTAATCTTATATAAAGGAATCTTTTTCAAGCTTAAATTCATTCAAAAAAGACTACATTATGGAGAACTTGTCATCCTTGCATCAAGGGGTTCTTAAGCAGCATAATAACTCCATGGGAGCCACTAAAATAGCAACGTACTGTCCCATGCTTTAGCTATAGTAGTAGTAACCAAGTTTGGCTTAAAAATTCATATTTAGGATCGATAATAGGACTTATAATACCCTAATTTTTTTAAATCTAATTATTATTATAATTATTAAAAATTATTTGTAATCAATTTTTTTCGTTCATTTGACTTTTGTTACGTTTTTAAAACATTTTGATTGTTTAACCCTTATTATAGTTTTAAGTCCTATAAGATTTTTGTACAACTCTTTGCGATCAAACTTCTTCCAAACCTTTCTAATTTGATCATATCTAAATTCCTTGGACTTTTTTTGAGTCTCTTAAGCCTTTTTAAATTTATAAATAGAGATTTCTAAAAAAAAAGAAATATTATTCACTGCCATTTCTTAACCCTTACTCGTATTTTAAATCCTAAAATGAGTGTTTTAACTAGCGAAAATTTATGAAACTTCATGTATACTTATATTATGGCATATTTAAGTTAAATATGAATCAAAATTGGTTTTTAACATTTTTATCATTTTTAGATAAAGTTCGTCAATTTTAGGTATAACTAGCCCCGAAAACTCAATTTTTTTCTAAACGAAGCCTATCCTAAATATCTAAAAATAATTCCTATATTCCTAAAATATCTAAAATAAAGGTTGAAATTTATTTTTCTAACCATGAGTATTTCGTTCTAGGCTTGGTTTGACTTCTTTATTCCTTTTTTTTTTCTTTTCTTTTATTATATGCATAAAGTTCCTTTAAGTTGTTAAATATCTAAACTTTAATAATAAAAAAATATTCTTCCAACCTATTTTCTTCTTCATACTTTCGTGCCTTTAGCTCCCAAGAATAGACTGCTTCAACCTCAATCCATTCTTCCATTGTTTGGCCTTTGTTTTCATTTTTACATCTTTATTCTTGATTTTTAGCTCTTTATTCTTTTTCCTAAACAATTAAGTGTTAAAAATTAAATAAATTGAGTGAAAATAGTCTTAATCTCTTCCTTAATTTCAAAAATCATTCCAAAGAAATGTAATCCATTTTAGCCTTGATTCTTACTTTTCTTCTTCTTCTTCTTCTTCTTCTTCTTCTTCTTCTTCTTCTTCTTCTTCTTCTTCTTCTTCTTCTTCTTCTTCTTCTTCTTCTTCTTCTTCTTCTTCTTATTATTATTATTATTATTATTATTATTATTATTATTATTATTATTATTATTATTATTATTATTATTATTGCTGTTGTTGTTGTATTTTTGAAGTTTTTGATGGTTTTTGTTGATTTTGGTGCATGGTTTTCAAGTTGTTGGAAATAATTGATTTTGGGATCATTTTTGCTCAATATTGGAGCTAAGGACTTGGTAAACTAAATTATACTAAGAGTAGATAGGTTTTTATGTGTTAGAATACTTAAATATGTCGTGGTTGTTGTTAATGGCATTTTTGCCATATTTTGGACAATTTAGCCTTTAAGCACAATTCTATATTTTGGTAGTTTTTATTAATTTTTTATTATTTCAATGGATTATTTAATATTTTTAGATGTAATTTCATAAATTTAAAGTCTTGATTTAGTTTAGTATAATTAAAGTTATGATTAAATTAAGTTTTAAGCATGAATAAAGGGTATTTTGGTCATTAAACATATAGGCTACGAGATTGGTTATTCTTTCTGATCTAATATGTTCATAATGTTTTTAATGAATAGTATGTAAAGTTTGAGGAGTTAGATCCTCATATAATGAAAGTTATACCAATTTTTGATGTTTTTAGGGATTAGGGGTATTTTGATCTTTTTATTTGGAAATTTTATTTTTATTTCAACTTTTGTGTTATAACATGATAATTATTGATAAAATGTGTATAGTATTTAATTTCATAATTTTAGGAGTTATTTTACTATGCCATTCATAATTATTATATTAAGAGCATTTTAGTTATTTTTGTACCTAAATGACTTAATTAGACATTTTAAAGTTAATGGTTGACCTTGACCATTGATGTGACTCTTGGAATAGTAATTTAACTAGAATAGTGAATTAACATAAATAGTAAATTCTAGTAATATTAAAATTTCTTTGTTTTTTACATTTAAGCTTCTTGATATATTTCTTCGGAATATCGTATATATGAATAGAAATGTTTTTTGAAAAATGGTGTGTGGGCTTATTTTGGGGTGGTAATCATTAATACATATAAAATTTTCTAAAAATTTAAGTGTAAGGCTGCGTTTGGGATTTAGGCGAGTAGCCTTACAATGGCCTCCGAGGTAGGGTTTGTAGTGGATGCACTCTCTATTTATATATGTGGTTGCGCTATACCATTAGTGTGGAGCGATGCCTCTTTTTATTCTATAGGTAACTTATGGGTCCTATAGGGGCTTTTAGAGTATTCATCAATAGTTTTGGGATGCTTCCCTAGTCGTAGTACTTTAGATTGATGTTTTAGCCATTAACCCTTCGATTTTAATATTATTCCCTCTCAGATAAAATGTGACTTGATGGATTATGTGATAACGTAATGTGGAGTAGAATAATCAGTGGGCCTTGTATATGTGTGGATTAAATCACTTCAGTATTCAAATTCATGTTCTAAGTGTTTGTGTGATGTTAGGATTTGTGATGAATAGTAATAAATAGTAATAAACAATGATGAATAGTAGATTATCCTTAAGTATTTCATATTTTATGTATAAGCATGTTTTCTTGTATTCTTGCGCTTTAACATGTTATATATGTCTTGTGTGGCTACATGTTATCTGCTTTTAGTAGATTTAGTTTACTTAGTACACTCATCGTACCGATTTTATTATTGTTGCTTTCTTTTTCAGACGTTTCAGTGGAGACCGGCGTTGGTAAGGACATTATTAATTTTGTAGAGTTTACATGAGGGATTAGGGTTAGAATAAGGATATCTGGTACACCTTGCCAATTCTATTTTTGTCATTCAAATATGGATATTCTTCTCCCTTATTTTGATATCTCTCTTTATATCTCTTTTGTTAGGGGTTATATTCCTTTTCGGATCTCTATTGGATTTTTATATATTTTTCTCCTCTCTCTCTCTCCCTATATATATATATATATATATATATATATATATATATATATATATCCATCTTTGTGTTATAACTTTTTGTTGGTTTTGTATTTGAATGTTTTAGCCTTACGTTTCGTATAAGAAAGGTGAGGGAGTCAAACTTGTATAAAACGTGGTGGTAATACCCGTGTATTTAAGCTAGCTTCCGCATTTAAAAAAAATTCTAAAAATTAGGGTGTTATAGGACTAATGTTGGCAAAAGCATTTGAAGATTAAGGCAATAGGATTAAGGCCTTAATTTTATCCATTAATCAAGGCTTGATATGGCGAACATACATGTCATAAGATTGCATTTTAGCCTAACCTTAGGTTATCATATTTATTTGTAAAACACAACTTCGCTTGATTAATTTTTAATGTTTGGATGCCATAAAAAAAATTCTCATTTAGAAAAATAATTTGACTAATCTAAGCAAGCCATGAAAGCCCATTCCCCATCCACAACCTTTTGTTAATTTTAGGTTGGTTCATCAAATGGTTCAAAATGGTTTACAACCTAGCTCTAAATTTTGAAATTAAAAAAATAGTAGACAATCACATCAACCTATGCTATGTTTTTGTCTTGCTCATGGAGCTCAATTGGGAATAAAATTTTAAGGCATAAGGTAACTCCTAATCAAGTATTTGTGGGCTAGAATTTTGGAAGAAAAATTAGGCATAGTTTAATGAGTAGTGTACAACATTGGATGCAAAACACATGAACCACCACCTCTAAGGCTTGATTATATGAATTTTGATGTGAAGCTAAGTATCTTCAAACTTAGCTTCCATACCTTTGAAAAAATGATATCTACTTAGGTGAGTACTATTAAGTTTTGGTTCCATCATTTTAGATCCATTATAATAATTAGTTGTTAACTACCGATTATGTCACATTTTTTTATATTGAGAATCATTTACTATTGGCCTGGTTGTGTTGGGACAAAAATTTTATTATCCTTATGTCTAAAAGATTATTGGAGGAAATTGTATCAAGTGCCATACGAATTTCATATTCAACTAGTTGAATTCTCAAGGGCTGGGGGAGTTTGATGTGGAGCATCCACCTTAATTTTTAATTTTTGTTACATAAATTATGATGATTTGTTGTTGTCTTAATACCTCATCAATGGTCTTTTTTCAAGCTCAAATGGATTCAATGAGGACTATATTATGAATAGTGTGTCAACCTTACATCAAAGAGTTTCCTCAAGTGGCAAAACATATCCAAGGTAGCCGCTAAAACAACACCAACAATCTCATTGTAACACCCCCAAAATTTTGTAAACCTTAAATTTGAATCTTTAGCCCAAACTTGCCTAACTTAACCCTAAACCTAGGTTTAATTATTATTTTTATTTACCTTTTAAAATATAATCCAAATTATTTCTTAAATATTTTACCATAATTATTTTTCCTTTTTTTTTCCTTTATCTCTCACATATTTAGTTATTTTCCCTAATTTATTTTTTTAATTAGAAACACAGACTAACAAAACTATTCTAACCAAACTAATCCTAATATAATATTCCACCCATATCATTATCTCTTCTCACGCAACACTCCCCAACCTCCTCCATGCCAAACTTGACCTTTCACTAACTCCCACCCATCCCCATCTCCTCTACTTGACTCATGGAACCATTTCCTCTACCAAACCCACCCATCACTCAACCCAACTCATTTTCTTTTCTTGCACTTACTAGCACCATTCTCCCTATTTCCTTCCTCCTTTCTCCATAGGTTTCCTTCGCATCAACCAACCAAAATCTACTCCCACTACTTTTTTTTTCACCTATCACCACTAAAACTCCTTCTATGCACAACACAATCACCACCCAACAACCTTCCTCTCACAGCTATCACTAGTTTTCCATTAGCACGAACCTCCCTTACTATTCCAACCCCAATTTCAGATGTTTTTGTTTTACAACACTACCAAATCCCATGTCTTCTTATCCAAAATTATCCCTTTAATTTTTTTCTCCTTTCGATCCTTAACCCTTGGAAAACCAACCCAGCCTCCATCCTCACATCACCCAACACCCACCTTCTCCTCTCATTGCTACCAAACCAACCCTACCTTCACCATTTTTTCTTTTACCCTACTACCTCATAGCCAATCTCACTAGCTCTTTGTCCCTTGGTCCTCCTCTATCCTTCTAGATCATGCATTTACCCTCAACTATGCACATCTCCACATGGAAGGAGCCATTTCAGACCATGAGGGGTCACTGAACCCCATGTAATTTTTTTAGCCTATATAATACATATAATATTGAGTGAAACTCTTATATGATAGTTGCGATGGTGTAGTGGTGTTGTATTGTTGAGCACAAGTTTTGTCTTACATGTCGTGGGATCAAAATTGTACTAGTTCCTTTTCTTTCTTTCATTGAGTTATATGTAGGCCTATTGCCTCTCTATTCTCACTAAATGTTCATTTTCTACATTTTATGTTCCTATAGTAGTTCAATCAAATTTTTTTTTACTTTTTAATAAAAGTAATATAACAGCTTATTGGTTCTTTTCAAGCACTACCTAAATGTCAAACTAATTTGTTTTAAATTGTGTTTTCTATTTTTATTAACCAATCTAATTTATATTATCTAGTTAATTTGTTATTTAAGTTTTGTGTATTAACCTGTGTGAATTTAGACTATTTGATCCTAGTTTTATATTTCACCATGGTGATTGATTATTATTTTGTGCCAAACTATTATTTAATAAATATAAATAAATTATTAGTTGACAATAAAATGGCATTTTATCAGTTTAAAGACAGATAAAATATTAGGCACCTAATAAGTATTACAAAAATAATAGTTGGTTTTGTTATTCATTTAGTTGTATTAATTGACAAAAAGCACACAAAAAAAATGGTAGTTGGTTTTGCTATTTAACTATGTATTAGTGAACCGCGGACATAAAGGGGTATCAAGTTATTTAGTAGTTATAAAAGATTTTTAGCTACTTTTACTTTATGCAATTTTGAAATATCAATTTCCTTCACCAATTTGATTATTTCCACAAAGATATATAGTAAGGATTGTCATGGCGTAAGAAAAATGGCTAGAAAAAGTTGTGTTGTGTTACTATTTTTTTTATTTAAGCAAATAATATATTTGTTGTAGCAATTACATAAAAAATGTTGACTTACTAACAATGTGTATATGGGGTTATACAATAAGGTAAAATGTTAATTATTTTATATAAACGTATGTTAACTATATTTTTCAATAAAAATGTGATTTAACAAAGATAAAAAAAAATATTGAAAGAAAGTAGTCATAATTCAAAATTTAAAGTACCTCATTTGATAAATCGTATAATAATAATAATAATAATAACAACAACAATTTTTTCTTATATTACTAGAATATATATATATATATATCATATAAAAGCACGTTATTTTGAAATATATGTTTTTATACATTTATGTACCATATTTTATGGCAACCCCATGAAAATAAAATCTCGGCTTCGTCCTTACCCATCCATGCCCATTTTCAAACACCACTACCATTAAAACAAACTATTGCTGCGTGCAACACCCTCCGAGCGCTACTCAGTACTCACCACCTTGCTCTACTAGCAGCTCTAACCCCCAACGGGCCCAGCCTCCCTATAAAATAACCATCTTACGCAACCTAGCCCTACTGCATGAGTCCATTGCGAACTTTAGCCTTATGTAGGCCCACGCAGCATGGGTCTTGCTCGTTTTGTTTCTAGGTAGTAGTTAAGTAGTTTGTTGCTAATATTTATTGAGTTATTTTTTATGACATTTTGTTTTAATATGTGCTAGTTCTAATATAATTTTTGTTAGGTTATTTTAGGTGAAGAAGGAGGAATAGTGGAGGCTAGAGTTTGATTTAGTTTGTAGTATTTTATTTTATTTTTTAGCTTAAGAGGTAACCCATGTGCCTTACTAAAATGTTAAAAATTACATTATAGTTTATTAGGGTTTTAATGTGTTAAGTTATAATTATTTTCCTAAGCATGTCTTGTTATGTTGTATTTATTATTCTAAGCATGCTAACATGAAAGTATGTATAGTAGTGCATGTTAATTTTTTTTTTATAATAATATTATGGGTATGAAAGCATGCTAGAATTTTTTTAATGTCGTGGATCAATTATGCATGAAGTATATGTATAATATGATAGGTTGAACATGGTAAATCGTATCTTCACATGATTATTATCATTGTATACCCTAATGATAATTTGATCTTTTAAGTGTACCATATTTATTTTGTAACACCCCTATTTTTTTAAACCAATTGACTAGAAAAATAAGGAAAAAAATACAATGAGGGTATTACCACCACAACTAGTGTAAGTAGACACCGCTATTCTACTTACAGTAGCTGCTAAGGCTAGATAAAATAAGGAGATATGTTTATTATTAAACCAAAAAAAATAACAATATATAATAAACTCAACAAAACCAATAGAATGTAAAACGGAAATAAAACGGTTAATACAACCATACTCTATAAAAGTAGTCATTAGCGGTAAATAAGACTGAAAATCACTACCACTCTCATTATTCCCTACCATGCATGCGATCCATACCTTGAACATACTCATACTCAATCTGCACTAGGTTATTCGCTCACCATGTACATCATGGATCATCATAGCCCAATTTAAAACACGTAACAAGTTAGCTAGGGGAACAACTAAGTAACATGTTAATACAATGGAAAATCATATAGACATGTATATATATACAACGAATCATGTAAGAAAACTAAATGGGAATAAATGAATATGCAGATATTAATCTATACTTTAGATGATCACGACCTCAAATTATTTAAGTGGGTAAACCAACCAGGGGGTCACCTAGCAAATCAAAGTCCGAAGACCTACCACCAACCACAAGCAATATATAAATCGCACCTGGGCTATCCCAGCGGACATAGTCCAAAGGAGATAACAAAAGTCCAAAGACCTACCACCTCGGTCATCCTATCCTTAAGTGTGCATACCCCCTAATAGAGTCTGAAGAAGCCTATAGAGTAGATGAGAAGCCTTAACCAGTCATGGCTGAAAAATAAATAAATATCCACAATAGAAAAGGAAAGACTATTACTGATCCCCATCTTTAGGAGGCCAACTCTAAAGGACCCAAAGCCCACTTATTTCACTTAAAGTATTAATGTCTTATTAAGGTGATCACATAAAGTACACAACCAACTATTCTTCATTAAATCTCTTCCTTTTATTATCCACTTTCTAAATAAGGAAACTTTTCCAATTAGAAAACTCTAAAAAAAAATAGCTTTTCGAAAATATAAAGTTCCAACTAGAATAACCAGCTTTTCAAATTCAACTCAAATCTTTAACCAAAATATTGAAGCAACAAGTATATTAAAATATTAAGTTCGGTTAACCTAGGTCAAACATTAATATTTAGTGTTCAAATAACCACCCAAAACCTAAGCATTGGTTAAAATCAACATAGCACACCAAAAATTTAATTTTGTAAATTATACTAATTTTTCAGATTCAACCAATCCTTACTATAACCCCATCTATTTTTCATACATAACTCAAAATGAAACTATAATAATTTTTATGAAAACCAGACTCTTGGGCTTCGATTTGATATGCAATATGATGGGTAAAATCTCATTATAGAATTCGATGTGATTTTTGTAAAATAGTGCAAAGTTGCAGCCAATTTGAATCTACCACGAATTGAACATAAAACCATAAATTATTAGGCTAATCATATGACATATCATAATGCATAAAATATAGTCATAAGAAGGTATAAAACTATATCATAAATAAAAATCCATACTTTATAGACATCATATTCCACGGATATATAATATATGTATATAAGTTCAATAAAATAATGTTACCGAATGTAAAATCCTTATATATAGATATATAAGTTTTTCAAGAAAAAAGAATAATCCTATGGCACCAAAATAACTTCAGAAGTTGATGATCTTGAAATAATAATTATTACTTGAATTTACATGAAGAAGAAGAAGATCAAAAATTGGATCTTGAATCTATAATCTTGAAGATGGTTTAATATTTTGATGAGTCAATTGAAGGTCTTGATAAATTAATTGAAGATCTTGATAAATTGGTTCAAGATCTTGAAGAACATTAGTGGAAGTTATAAAACAAAAGCCATGGCACTAGAAGAGAAAGAAAAATGCAGGTTTGGCTATAAGGGTTTGGTATGGGCTTTTATAGGCTTTTAGAATAAAAAGATATAATAAAATCACACAAGTAAATTATTACTGATATTGATAAATATTTTTCACTAAATTCTGTTTAGATATTGGAAAAAACTCAAAATAAAAAAATTGTAGATATTTAATTTATCTTCCTAATACAAAAAGAATCATCCAATTTCATTATTGTACGAAAAAGTTATAGCCAATTTACTAAATACTAATTTGTTTATCTACGAATTTACACAAATGAGATAAAGAAAGATAAGGTATATAATATCATTTATGATAATTATTATATACTAATTAAAGACACTAAGAAATAAATAAAAATATAAAATTTTATCATATATAACAACAAAAAGGGTTTAAAATACTTTTTTTCCCCAAAAAAATATTTTTTTTATGAAATTCTTATTTTTCCCTGTTGCTATCCTATACAAAATAAGGGTTTAAAATAGACTTTTAAGTTGTAGAAAAGTCTAACCACTAATATAACAATCTTTAAAATATTTGCAACACATGATAATATGAAAATAACTATTTTCTAAAAATAGTAACTTTCGAGTTACCAAAATTATTATGAAAATAGTGTTTTTTTTTTATAAAAAAATTATAAAACTGAAAAGAGGGTTTTTTCTTAAACTTAAAAATGAATAAAATAGTATAAATATAACACAATTTTAATTTCAAATATGAGGTATTACATCCTCATAAAAAAAAAATTTAAACAATGATCACCAAAAGAGTACATTAAAAGGTTTAAAATTATGGGGTATTACATATTTTATCCCAATATGTATACCTAATTTGTAATTATATGACTTAAGTATCAAAATATGCAATTTATGATGACTTGGATATGTATGTTAAGGTTTTATGTGTTAAATTGTATGTAGGGAAAATATAGTAATTTTTCATGTCTAATAATTTACTTGTATGCTAATTTTTTTTAATTATTATATTTTATCCTTTTCAAGATAAATTATTAAATGAAATAAAATTAGTATTTAAAATGGACAATATCATGGTAATTATAGTATCAAGGACATTTTGGTCATTTATGACCTAATGGGCCTACTAATAAATAATTGGTTATAGGAAGAGCTTAGTAGATTATTTGGTTAACCTTAGTCTTAGCTGTAACTTTGGTTTGATTGCTAACCTTAGGGCTGAGTTCAATAATTGGAAATGGGAAAAAGTGGATAAGTAAGAAAATTGAAATTGGTCGTGTGTTGTATGATATATGTGATCACTAAATAAAATACTAATATTTAAAGTGGAAGACCTTGAAATCTAGAAACCTTGAGATTTGGGAATAGTTTACTCTCTATGGTTAGATACCCTATATATGAGGTAAGATTCCTCATTTTGGATTAGTTTTCACTGGTATACTCTATAGGTAACCTATAAGTCCTATAGAAGGTATTAATACTTAAAAATTAGGTGACGTAGGTTGGAGGGTAGTGTAATGGCTTTAGTGTTCCAGCACGACCATTGTACTTTATACATGTTTGGGTTGTATGGTTGGGAGGGTATTGTGTTTTCTATATGCGCCAGCATGACCATTGTAATTTATATGTCTCTAAGTTGTCTCTTGCATCCCCTTGATTAATAAAAATGGTAGAAACTAACATGTATGGTTACCACTAATGTATTTGATTATTGGTTTGGAAGTTACCTTTGTGTCTACCTATGACGTATATGGGTTGACTTGATGGAATAATTTGGAGGGTATTGTGTCACCCTAGTGTACTAGTGTGATTGATGTACTTTTATACATCTTCGGATTATTTTATCTACCCAATCTATTTTGAAATTTATTGGTATGGTCATTTGACATATAGAAGATACAAGGTGATTGTTATGGAAGATGATTAAGTATAATGGTTTGATGAGAATGTAACTTAGTAATATATATGTCATGTCATTTTATCTTTTTTTTTATCGCATGTATGATTCCGCATATTTATGCCATGTTTTGTAGGGATGATTCAATGTGTAGTATGTCATATTTCACTTATTATACCTTCTATGTTCTACATGCAACATTTTCATGCTTAGTAATATGTAGTGGATTATTCAATATTATTGTATTGATGTGTTTCGTTTTATAGTCTCCTACTTATTCAATAAGAAGTTATAACTTTATAGGATCGCTTGTGAGTTTAGCTTGGTAGCTGATATATTTTGGGGTTAAGACCTAGCATTGTCTGGTATTCGATTTGGTATATTTTGATTTGATATTCCTAGACTCATGTGTTTCCTTTTGCATTTCTTTTTATTTGACTTTGTAATCATTGTGCAATCTTGTATTTTTAGAATATGTTAACCTATAACATAATTTCTATTCTATTTCTCATCATTATGTTCATAATTTAAGCAAAGTAACATTTTAGCCTTAATACTTGGTATAAGAACGGTAGAAAAAGTAAGACTTATATTGAGCATGGCAGTAAAAAATTATTTTTATAATGTTTTAACTTCCACAATTAACTTTTAAAAATAAAATTTTAATTACTAAAAAGGGGGATATTACACCCCCACACTTTTGCTATAGTAGAAACAACCAAGTTTGGCTTAAAAATACATATTTTAGGTTGATTGTAAGAATTATGTTAGCAAAATCATTTGAAGATTAAGGCAAGAATATTTTTAGAGTTTCTTGGCCTTAATTTCATCCTTTAATCAAGGCTTGATACGGGGAGAATACATGTCACAAGATTACATGTTATCCCTAGCTTAGATTATGATATTTACATATAAAACATACTTTAGCTTGATTACTTTTCTAATTTTGGAGGCCATAAAAAAAATCCTCCTCACTCAGAGAAACTAATTTGGCTAATCTAAGCAAGAATATTTTTATAGTTTCTTAGCCTTAATTTTAACCTTTAATAAAATCTTGATATGGGGATAATACATGTCCTAATATTACATTTTAGCCCTAGGTTAGCTTATGATATTTACTTATAAAACATACTTTAGCTTGATTAGTTTTCTAATTTTGGAGGCCATGAAAAAATCCTCCTCACTCAGAGAAACTAATTTGGCTAATATAAGCAAGTCACGAAAGCTCATACCCCAGCCAGTAGCCACTACCTTTTTTTTAACTTTAGGTGGATCATCAAATGGCTCAAAATGGATTGCAAGTTGGTTATGAGGTTTGAAAATCAATGGACAGCCACAACATCCATAGTTGTCAAGATCGGGATCTTAACTAGGATTGGTGAGAGTTCTCAGAATTAGATTATAGTATCATTAGATCCTAAAAAAAAGCATAGACATAGAAGTTTGATACACCTATAAGTTACTTTGAAATCATATTTAAACTTAAAAAAACATCCTAAGGCTCTTAGACGATCATTATTAAATTGTAGAACTTTAAATTGAGGAGAACATAATATATTGTTTCCACAACTACTATATATGTATATATATATATTGCCACTGCCACTAGAGATTTTATTATTCCATAGAGTTCTTGTGTTGGTAGATGCTAGTGTTAGGATGAAGAAAGGATAATGAAGATAAAGATGATGGAGCAATTTGAGTGTAGATGATAGAATTAGAGGTAAGATATCAATAAGAATGGCAAGGAAAAGGTTGAAAAATTGAAGAGAAAGAGGAATATGGTTCTTTGAAGAGAAAATAATTGGGTAATAGGTGCATTAGTTTTTTTTTTCTTTAACTCAAGAAACAAAACACAATAATTAAGTTCAATTTTTATGGTTTTAGCTAAAATTTTGTATGTGATCAATCTTATACGATCTTGATTGATTATGTATCGATCATATAAGATTCTAATGGGTCCTTAGCAATCCTATACTAATGTGTAACCCTTGCAACATTTACATTGCATTAGTAAGATTATAGGTAGAATCCCGATCTTGCCTGATTATATAGAACTTGTTCGATTCTAATTGGTCTTAGAACTCTTGCAATCCTCAACCCAATATTGACATTTGTGAATGATGGATTCGTATGACCCTATAATTTGGATCCCAATTTTGACAATATTGATATCAATCTAGGCTATTTTTTTTTTGAGTTCATGGAGCTTAATCAGACACAAATTTTTAAGGCATAAAGTAGCTCATAATCAAGTACTTGTGCTCCAAAAATTTTGGAAGAAAAAAAAAGGCATAATTTTGCAAGTGGGCATGGGATTCAATGAAGAGCAACAACTATTGTAGCTACCAGATTGTTCAACAACTATAGTAGTAGCTGACAACATTTCTAGTCTCGCCTTTTGGAGTGTTTTGTTATCACAAACATAAAGGGTAAAAGTCAGTAGGATAAGAGGTATAGATTGTTAGTTGATTAAGGAAGAAAAACCAAACATGGTTTGATTTTGTAAGAAAAAGAAAAATATGAAAGCATATCATAATTGTAATTAAAGTCTTGTATTAGAGTTTATTGTTACTTTTTGCTTTTAGTGATGTTTGTCCTCTAAAGTAGCTTGTTAACTTGTAAAAAAAACCCAAATCATGTGTAGAGTGTGTGAGGGCCGTAGGGATAAAATATAATTAGAAAGAAAACAACACCATCAGACCTAACTTACCTATTTGTTAGAATTAAACTAGCAAAGTTAGTTTCTTTAAAAACTAACTAGTTTCATTACCTAACTAAACTAGCCCTTTTAATTTTGGGAGAATTGTGTTGTAACTAAATGAGACCTAATACTCTCTTATAAGAATTAAGCTCACACTTGAATTCATACAACTCAGAATTTGGTTGCCTTTATTTCTCTTTGTTGAGAACGTTCCCTTCAACTCTAGTTCATGCATTTGAAGTTTATAATCCTAAAATCTTAAAATATTTATTCTAAGTGTTGAAACCTGAGTTGGTTCTTGTTATTATTTAATTTAAGGAGGTACCAAGAATCATATTAAATCTTTTCTCCTCCTCTATTCTCATTTTTCATTTCATTAAAGTTGATCCTAAACCACCTTAATATAGCATTACCCAATTTGTTTCTCACGAGAATCAAATTGATAGTACAATAATCCTAAATATATGGAATTAATTTAATTTAATATTTTTAAATACTCTATATTTATTAAAAGAATTTAAATTATTGTGAAATTATATGTTTGCTTGTGTGACAGTTCCTTGCATGTGATGTTTGTGAAAAAGCTAACACAATATAAACATTCTATTCTTTAAAATGTGTTAGTGTATTCATCTAAAATATTATATTATGTATAGACCTATATTTGATGGGAATACTAATTATAATCGTAATTGAAATACTTGTAGAGGTCCTAAAATCTTCATAATAGAAAACCTTAGACCCTTTTATTTTACTCTAACCTAATTTCCCTACTTAATTTTACATTTAATACCCCTTTCAGTTATTATTATAATTTCATATATTTACTTTTTTCTTAAACAATTATGTTAAGTTTACAACCAAAACTTTTAAAACATGCTAATAAAGTGTGGGTTCCATATGTAAATAAATGTTAGTACTTTGCATGTAGAACCCACTCCTTATTTGCAGGTTATAAAAAAGTTTAAAAGTTATTCTTGTAAACATAGTCCTATTATTTTCTAAAAGAATTCAAAGATATAAAGATTACACTAATTGGATAACTTCAACTTATAGATGCCCATTATCATTGACATTAACCCTACAATATTAACCCACCGTATTTTCCATTCAAGAATACCATCCACTTCATCGATTTTAGTGTTCTCCACCGTATCCTTACTAGATAATAGGTGCTGGATCAACCTTAGAACATCAAAGCCACAAGATCAAGTGAATTAAGCTCACGGACACCACTAAATTAATGCTCGTGGACTAAGCTTTTGCAACGTCACACCTACATAATGCTTAGCATGAGGTATTAGTCCTGTCTACATTCATTCTAGAACGCCTACTGGTAAGTCTTTTAATTAAATAAAAACAATGTAGTGATAAGTTAATTTAAGGTGTTGGAAGTACATACGGAAATGCTAAACCCAATGTAGCTGTTATACGGAAAACTTATATTTACTATACATAAATAATTTTTTTTTTCCATATCTTATCCATCCCCTCCCATAGCTTTCTTTTTCTCACTTCTCTCCCATCTCCCTCATCTCTTCTCTTCTACAACAGCCCTCACCTTACGTCCCTAATTCAGACGTAAGTAATTAAAATTCTTTTGGTTAATTTTTTTTTCTGTTATAAAAATATGTTGAGTAAATTTATGATTTTAATTTATTTTTTCTGCAGATATTAGAGCCCTTTTGTATTATGCATTGATAACTCAATAGAAAGTGGGCTTTGTTATTTAGAAACCAAATATTTACTCGGTGGAAAAAAGTAGCCAAAATTATCCCCCAAATACCGGCACTGTTGTAGATGAGAAAAATCAAATATTTACTCGGTGGAAAAAAGTAGCCAAAATTATCCCCCAAATACCAACACTGTTGTAGAAGAGAAGAGAGAAGGGAGATAAGAGAGAAGTGAGAGAAAGAAAGTTAGGATAGTCCGGGAGGAGAGGGGTAAGATATGGAAAAAAAAAATTATTTGTAGGAAGTTCAAGAGCCGCAACTAGTTAGGCATAGAAAGTGGTGTAGGCAATGCCAGGAAATTGTTATGAATAACGGCTTAAAAACAACTTTTACAAAAATGAACCAACATGCCTGTGATCATAGAATGTTGTGGGCCGTTCGCATTTTGGCATTAATACCTAAATGAGAATTCTACATTGATAACTCAATGGGAAGTTTAAGAGCTGCAACTAGTTTGGCATAGAAAGTGGTGCAGGCTGTAATATTATTTGTTACTGTACAATAACGACATGAAAGGAACTTTTCTGAAAATGAAACATTAAGACGCCTATGATTGTAGAATATTGTAGGTTGTTTGCATTTTGGCATTAATATCTGAATGCGAATTCCAATAACTTTAATTAAAAATTGTAAACCTCAACTTAAAAAATCTAAATTCATATGTATAGTATTATTCTAATATACATAACTGCACAACATCTATATCTATATATATATAAAAACGGAGTTGTCAAGCAGACAATATACAGACAAATTTTTCCGCCTAAACTATATTCATTATTACTAATCATAAATTACTTCTGTCATATATTATTGCTAACTATTATTATTGCTAATTAACAAGATGGAATAATTAATATAACTATTTATTAATATAATGCAACTATTCATTTCTTATGTGCATTAAATGCATATAACTATTTATTTGCTGCACATTTATCGAACAACTAATTTTAACAAAATATTAATCAAATATTTTCTTAATTAATTATCTAAACATATGCAGAAAACTATGCAACTATTTATATTCTATGTGTAGTAAATACATATAACTAATTTTAATGAAGTATTAATTAAGTATTTTTTTTAATTAATAACCTAAACATATGCAGCCAACTATTCATCTCCTACGTATTAATTAAGTTGTCCAACTCTTCATCTTCTACATATTAATAAATAAATAATATAAATAATTAATACACTATATAAAGTGCCATATATTATTGCTAATTAATAAGATGGAATAATTAATATAACTATTTATTAATATAATGTGACTATTCATCTCCTATGAGCATTAAATATATATAACTATTTATTTGGTGCACATATGTCGAACAACTAATTTTAATAAAGTGTTAATTAAATATTTTCTAATCAAATATTTTATTAATTAATTATCTGAACATATGTAGAAAACTATTCATTTCCTGTGTATTAATTGAATTGTTGCACATTTGAAAACTATTCATTAATATAATGCAACTATTCATTTCCTGTGTGCATTAAATGCATATAACTATTCATTTACTGCACATTTATCGAACAACTAATTTTAATAAAATATTAATAAAATATTTTCTTAATTAATTATCTAAACATATGCAGAAAACTATGCAACTATTTATATCCTATGTGTAGTAAATGCATATAACTAATTTTAATGAAGTATTAATTAAGTATTTTCTTAATTAATTACCTAAACATATGCAGCTAACTATTCATCTCCTACGTATTAATTGAGTTGTCAAACTCTTCATCTTCTACATATTAATAAATGAATACTATAAATAATTATTACACTATATAAAGTGCCATATATTATTACTACTTAATAAGATGGAATAATTAATATAATGCGACTATTCATCTCCTATGTGCATTAAATATATATAGCTATTTATTTGGTGCACATATGTCGAACAACTAATTTTAATAAAGTGTTAATTAGATATTTTCTAATCAAATATTTTATTAATTAATTATCTGAACATATGTAGAAAACTATTCATTTTCTGTGTATTAATTGAATTGTTGCACATTTGAAAACTATTCATTAATATAATGCAACTATTCATTTCCTGTGTGCATTAAATGCATATAACTATTCATTTACTGCACATTTATCGAACAACTAATTTTAATAAAATATTAATAAAATATTTTCTTAATTAATTATCTAAACATATGCAGAAAACTATGCAACTATTTATATCCTATGTGTAGTAAATGCATATAACTAATTTTAATGAAGTATTAATTAAGTATTTTCTTAATTAATTACCTAAACATATGCAGCTAACTATTCATCTCCTACGTATTAATTGAGTTGTCAAACTCTTCATCTTCTACATATTAATAAATGAATAATATAAATAATTATTACACTATATAAAGTGCCATATATTATTACTACTTAATAAGATGGAATAATTAATATAATGCGACTATTCATCTCCTATGTGCATTAAATATATATAGCTATTTATTTGGTGCACATATGTCGAACAACTAATTTTAATAAAGTATTAATTAGATATTTTCTAATCAAATATTTTCTTAATTAATTATCTAAACATATATAGAAAATTATTCATTTTCTGTGTATTAATTAAATTGTTGCACATGTGAAAACTATTCATTAATATAATGCAACTATTCATTTCCTGTGTGCATTAAATGCATATAACTATTCATTTACTGCACATTTATCGAACAACTAATTTTAATAAAATATTAATCAAATATTTTCTTAATTAATTATCTAAACATATGCAGAAAACTATGTAACTATTTATATCCTATGTGTAGTAAATGCATATAACTAATTTTAATGAAGTATTAATTAAGTATTTTCTTAATTAATTACCTAAACATATGCAGCTAACTATTCATCTCCTACGTATTAATTGAGTTGTCAAACTCTTCATCTTCTACATATTAATAAATGAATAATATAAATAATTATTACACTATATAAAGTGCCATATATTATTACTACTTAATAAGATGGAATAATTAATATAATGCGACTATTCATCTCCTATGTGCATTAAATATATATAGCTATTTATTTGGTGCACATATGTCAAACAACTAATTTTAATAAAGTATTAATTAGATATTTTCTAATCAAATATTTTCTTAATTAATTATCTAAACATATATAGAAAATTATTCATTTTCTGTGTATTAATTAAATTGTTGGACTATTCTACATTTGAATATATAAATAATTAATACACCAAATAAAGTGTATATTCATTTGATTTACATGCATATGTCCATTAATACAATGTAAATATTCATCTCTTATGTACAACAAATGTATATAATTATTTATTTATTGTATCTATGTCAAACAACTAATTTTAATAAAGTATTAATCAAATATTTTCTTAATTAATTACTTGAACATATGCAGCCAACTATTCATTTTATGTGTATTAATTGAATTGTCAAACTATTCATATCCTACATATTAACATATAAATAATTGATAAATAATCAATACACCAAATGAAGTGCATAAACCAGTCAAACAATGCATATGCATCTGCTGCCATTAATATAATACAACTATTCTTATCCTACATGCAGCAAATGCATATAACTAAATTTAATGAAGTATTAATCAAGTATTTTCTTAATTAATTACTTAAATATATGCAACCAATTATTCATCTCCTACGTATTAATTGATTTTTCAAACTCTTCATCTACTACATATTAATAAATAAATAATATAAATAATTAATACATTATATAAAGTGCATAAACTAGTCAAACAACACATATGTATAGGTTCATATATATTTATTTGTTGTCATATAGCTATTCATCTGTTGCCATTATTATAATATAGTTATTCATCTCCTGCGTATTAATTAAGTAATTATCTATAATTAAAACACCAAATGAAGTGGTTATATAAATTAATTACATATAACATTTCTACTTCCCACTTCCTCCCTTTATTAATTTTGATTTTGTCTCTGATTATATAATTAGAAGCCAATTGAAAAATTAAAAACACTGCATAAGTTCAAGAGGGAGTAAAAGACAGAAGCATTCAAGTTTCAAAAATGGCACCTATCTACATATATCTAAACCAAATTCACCCATTAGAAGATCATTGGTGCATAATAGTATAGTGAGTTAATCTAATATTTTCTAATTATTCTTTGTTTACTAGATGTCATAGGTAAGATTGTGAAAATAAAACCTGAAGGCATACGTGAGAACCAAAATAAGAATTTGACCGAGTTAATGGATATTTTGCTGGAGGACAATGAGTGAGTAGAAAGAAGAAATAATTTATCATATTATTGTTAACAGGTATAATAGTTGCATCAAAAATTAATTCCTTGCTTTCTAGGTGTGATTGTAAAAAAGAGAGGCTGGAATGTCGACTTTGGGATGATGAAGTTGGTCAACTTAAGAATTTTTTTAAGAGTTATTGTATGGAGCCAATGGTTGTTTTATGTTTAAAGCAGCTGATTTTAGCGGTATTTTTAATAACAATTATTTACAACTAAATGTCAAAAAAATTGCAACATCATTTGTTTGCAAAATTAAATTTTTTCCCTATGTTACAGGTACAGTGAAAGTACATAATACTTTTCATATCAGTAAACTACTAACTATTTTATACAATGATAATAAATAAAAGTCATGGTCAATCAAAATCCCATGTTGAATTACTATTGAAAAAACTAATATTTGGCTACGGTCAGTTTTACGTTATAGTGTCAAGAGTTACACATCGTAATAGACTAAAAATATCGATATGTGACAATAAAAGAAAAGAAAGTACATCCACAACAAATGTTGTCTTCAATGAATTGTTCCAAAATATCTAGCTACATTATGTATTTTCTTCTTTAGTTATTTGCTCCATATACTTCATATTTGTCATTTCTATATATAATATATTACTTTATTATTTCATCTCTCTCCCAATATCTTATCCTTTATATTAACTATGATTTCTTATTATAATTTTATTACTTCTTATAATATTTTTATTCTTATTATTTTAAAATTTATTATTACAATGTCTAAAATTCTACCCGTGCATCGCACGGGAAAATGTAACTAGTTTCATTTATATAAGAAAGATTTCTTATTTATTGAATTTTTTATGTCGAATGGTCACTGAATTACTCTAAAGATACATTACATTATTTTGTATATAGTATAGTATATGAATTTATTTATTTGTGTTAAACATTATTATGGAGTTATCAATGTTTGTTACTAGGCTATTTAAATCTAAGGGCTCGTTTGGACCTATGTAAACCAAGGAGAGATTAAATAGCGTAGTTTAACCTAGGTTAGGTTAATTTAGATGAATGTTTTAAACTATTTTTTGGATATTTATTAGGTTAACCTATATGAATAGACCATAATATTGTCTGTATAGAAGTGAATTGAGTTGAATGACCAAGTTTCAATAAAAGATCAACTTTAACCTCCTTTAACCTCTAATTTTGTGGTTAACATTTGGAGGCGAGCCTAGTTAAAAGTAGGTTCATGTTTAGCCTACCCTAACATAGGTTACCCTAAAAAATAAACTTACAATGTATTTGGATTGAGGTTAACCTAGGTTAGATTATTTAGGTAGGTGAACCTAAGTTGGGTGATATGAGATGAGTATTTCAAATTATTATTTGAGTATATATTAGGTTAACTTAAATGAATTAACAAACAAGATGAACAAAAAAAATGAACCTCCATTCACTACTACAAATACATTCTTTTATGATGACTTTTTTTGTCATTGAAGGTGTAAGACTTTGTCTTAGAATGTCTATTATGACAACATATCATCATTGATATGTCGTTGCAATTGCTTCATAGTAAAAGACCCAATATTACGATGGCAAAAGTCTATATTAAAAACTATCCCTATTGTGACGACTACGTCGTTACTATAATACTATTGTGATGACAAGATAAAAAAAATTAGAAAATTAAAATTATATATTGCGACTACTAATGGGCCTACTACATCAACTCCATTGTCATTAAATGCCCAATTTTAGAAAAAATATCAACCTACAATGAAGAATGGATCTACAACAACGACTCCGTTGTCGCCCAATGCCTAATTTAATGCAACAACTAATCGGTCTACATCAGCGACCCAATCATGGCTAAATGCTCAATTTAAAAAAACTTATCAACCTACTACGACGATTGATGGATCAACAATAGTGACCTCGTTGTCACTAAATGCCCAATTTTTTTAGTACCCAATTTTTTTGAAAAAAAAAACCTTATCAGCCTATTGCGACAATTAATGGTCTATTGCAATGACTCTTGCCATCACTAAAATATAAATTTATTTTTATTTTTCTAAATTTTTATTACAAACTTATAAATTTTAAACATATTTTATTTTCAAATTAGTATTAATATCTAATTGATAATTTTAAATAAAAAAACATTTGAAGTCAATCTGTTTTTCGTAATTTGAAAATTTTATTACATTTTTGTTATCTAGAATAAACAACTAGATCATAGTTATTATCCTTCTCCTCCTCCTCTTCCTCTAACTCCATAAATCTATGTCTAAAGTCTTGTATTACAATATTTTTCAGGTTTTCTTTAGATTAATTCTCGAGTTGACTCTGATAGGTGTCATGGAGGGATCTACAAACAACCTCCCATACTCATGCCTAGTGAAGTGTCTCCTTCCACTCTTCCAAGTCAAAATATTTATATAAACAAAATAAAATTACCGATTAGTCAACTGAATAAACATTATAAATTATAAGGTTCTTATGATTAACTATTATCTTAATCTGGGGGACAATCTTATATCTATTCTCCTTTAGAATATGATCTCAATAGTTATAGTACGTAGGGATCATGTTCCCAATCCCATTCCCTACATGCCTTAAAAATAATGTACTATTATAACCAAATAGGTCTCCAAGCCTTATCAAATTGAGATAACCACTAGAGGTAGAATTTCATGTAACCATTTTTCCTAAACTCTTCACACATATTGATGAATTTTAACTTGGATTGTTTTGGACATGCTGGAGTTGCAACATGCATCATATTAGTTAACCAAATGATTATAATAGAATATATTAGAAGGAAAAAAGCATCATTACCTAACTCGCAATGAGATGGAATACTAGAAGGACGTCAAGGGGTGCCATTACAATCATCCCTACTGTGGTACCTCATCATGACATCAACCATACCTATCAATCTTTAACAACAAATCAATGAACAATAATAAAAAGAAATTTGATAATAGTCACAAAAGGCTAAATTCTAATATAGTAAATATGATATTCAGAAAATGGATCCTAATAAACACAATATCAATTTTTTTAACAAGATAAATTAGTCATCAATACAAGTACTATCATCACTATCTGAGTTTGAAGCATTCTCATCTATTTCAATGATATTATCTATTATAATAGGTAGGAACTCATTGTTAAGAAAAGTATTAGTTTGCACTTTATCACTTCTGACATTATGATGCTGAAAATTTAAGTTATTAAGGTCATCTGCTTCAACCTCCAAATCAATAGTAGATGAGTCAACCCCATCTACAACATCAATCTGCTCGTCATCTTTTAGATCCCATATGTGACAATATTTGACTTCCCAAACAACTTGCCAATAAGCACCATTTAGAAGATCATCTACAGACCAAACTTGCTTTGCTTGAGATCCTAATATATAACTATCCTCCTTGTACCACTCATACCTTGTACAAACACTTGTAATATTATTTTTTTTGGTAATTAATAATCAATATTATTAAAACCAAAGAGAAGGTATTACTTCAAAATTATCTAAAGCATACACCTTAGGAAATCTACTCCTATTTTGTATATTTATACACCCCTTTCTAGTATTACATAGACAAAGTCTAATATGAAACCGCTTTATAATATCCTTCACCATGTCTGTTGGGTGGTATAAAATCCCCTTAAATACTATCGAGTTTCTACAACGTCAAATCCCATATAGAACTTCTCCAATTATCACCTTTATGCTCTCAGCTCTAAAATCCTTCCCCTTTGTGATATATGATAAGTGATGAATCAAAGAATCCCAGTTTGAAGCCTAGAGATCCATACCCATCCAAGAGCTAATCATCCCCCAATTTTTTCAGCAAAAGCACAGTGCACAAATAGGTGATCCATTGACTCTGTAGATTTTGCACAAATACCACACTCAATAGGTACCCGAGAGTTCCATTTGCTCAACCTATCTCTAAATGGGAGGCTCTTTTGGCAGGCAAGCCAGGTTATAAAAGAGCATCGAGGCATAACAAAATGTTTCCAGACCAGGGATGCCCAAAACTTCTTGTTCTCCTTGTATCTTAATATCTCATAGGCCTTGTGAATCTTGTATGCATTAGAACCATAATTTCTAGCTATAATGTGCTGCAACAGGACTGGCCTAATCTTCATAATATTTTTAAACAGCCAGGAATGATGGGGACGGGTGATAACATTGGATATATCATTGTTTTTGATGTATACTCCATGTACCCATCTTATCCAAAGGCTCTCTTTGTTATGGATAATTAACCAAATCCATTTCCCTAAGGTGGCCTGGTTCCAGATTTTAAGGTCAATCAACCCCAAACCACCCTCATCCTTATGAAGACAAACTGTCTTCCATGCCACATGAGACTTATGTCCATCACTAGAACCAGACTAGAGAAAGCTTCTGCATATTTTCTTTATGTGGGAGAGGATACCAGTAGGGAGAGGTAAGATTTGAGCCCAGAAATTGATGATCCCTTGTAGAATAGAAGAAATCAGTTGAGATCTCCCTGCATAGCTGAGGTATCTACAAGTCCAGTTTCTTATTTTTGCTAACAGGTTATCTATAACACTTTGGTAGTGGTGAGGATTCATACGAGAAGTGCCTAGGGGAAGCCCTAGATATTTGAAGGGAAAAGATCCTACAGGGAAACCAATAATGTCTATGATATCCTTTTTCATGCTGTCATAGATCCCAGCACAGAATATGGAACTTTTGCTGGGATTTGCTGTTAGGCCTGAGCATTTGGAGAATTGAGATAAGATACCTTTTAGCAGTGTCACAGAATCCACATTCCCCTTGCAGAAGAGAAGTGGGTCATCTGCAAAGCTTAGATCAATAATCTTCAAACTTTGACATCCTGGGTGCCTATGGAACTCAAGATGCTTCCATAGACATTTTAGGTCCCTGTGGAGGTATTCAATGCATATAACAAAGAGGTAGGGAGATATAGAACAATCATACAAATAAGACAGCTCGATGATATGTTATATTTGTCCATAATAACATTCATGGTCAACTTCGGGGAAAGACACGCCATTATTTTGTGTTATTTTGTTTTTTTCCCTCTTTCATGAGTTAATGATCTAACATTGTTTACAATACGACCAATATAAGTTGTAACCACTCTTAATGGATCACTGGCAAGAGATAATAACTCATCAATGAATTCATGTGATCCCAACTAATGTAAATTGTACACTTATAGTATATATAGTTAATAAAAATAATTATTAATTTTATTTCACTTAATATTAACTAGGAATAATTATTAACAATTAAACAAAGACTTCAATTACTTTAGAATAAAATCAATGGGGAAAATCTTTCTCTTGAATTTCATCCAAATTACCACTATGTCCACGTATCTCGTTCATGTGCTCACTACAATATTAAAGAAAAAAAAACTTTATTTCCTACACACATATAATTATTAGAATCATTATTATTAATGATTGATGTACACTAACTCTAAAAATTTCCGTATATCTAGATAATTGTTGAGAATATACTAAATCATCTGATTCAACTCGTTCTTAGAGATATCAACAATTAATGACTTACTAATGCCATGAACTTGATACTGAAACACCAAAAGTTGCCATTTTTTTAGGCAACATCTTCATTTCTATCAGGTATGTTGAATCGTGTCTCAACCCCTTTAAAGTAAATAGAACAAAAGGTAATAGCTTCATCTTTGACATAACCTTCGGCAATAGAACCTTCTAGGCATGCTCACTTTCTAATGTACTCCTTCAATTCTTGTAATTTTATTTCAATGTGATACATCCATCTTTTATGAATAGGCCTGGCTAGTCGTGCTTCTTCATGTGAGTTCATTATAAGATGAATCATAATGGTAAAAAAAAAAGCAAGGGGGGAATATGCATTATAACTTTCATAGGATGATAAGCAATTCCTTTTTAGCCTTCTCCAAATCAGACAACCAAAGTATCCTTGCACATATCATGGTGAAGAAGTTACTCAACTCAAAAATGGTATCAACAATATTTTTTGTAGGAATGGTCGCACACCAATCGGAAACAACCATTAAATTATGACATAGTGATAGTGTGATTTTAGAGTAGTCAATTTGCCATCATTATCAATTATATTCTTCCTCAAATTTTCTGCAAAGCCATCTAGAAAATTTACCATCTTCAAAAACCCCCCAAAAAATATCTTATTCCTAGGTGAAAGAGTATACTCAACAATAAGTTTCATTAGCTTATTACCCCCATAGTACATATGTAGCTCCAGTCTAACATTCATATCCATCAAATTATGTATCACATTTTCATTATCTTTTGATTTGTCATTATTACCAACGATCGTGTCAAGTAAATTTTTAGAAATATTTTTTTTTTCAACATGCATCACATCTAAGTTGTTTTTAAGGATAATTGATGACCAATATAGGAGCTCAAATTATATACTCTTCTTCCTTTAATTCAACTCATCAGCACCTATCTTCCTCTTCAAACGTAGTATATCTTAATTCTTACACAGTGGGTAATCTCTAACATGACTCAATGACATCAAATAGTCATCTACCAACAATCTTTGGGGTGGATTTCTCTTCTCAAATTTACCAGGAAATTATTCATTCTTCTGCCATGTATGGTTAGTTGGAAGGAATTATTGATGCCCAATATACCTTATCCTAAACCTCACCCTCATAGAAGGAATGCCTTTATTATAGTTGAGGCATGCTTTATTCGCTTTTCCTAACTACCTAGAGGGACTTTAGTGAGCAAAGAAGTCATTAATAGTCCATAGAAGCGCAACACGTATTATAAACACTATATTATTCATCGATAAGGGGTTTAAGAAGCACATTAATATCGATTTTAGGAGACAAAGGTCTAGAAATCAAGAAAGAAAACATAAAGAACGGATTTTTCATGCACTGCCATGGGGGTAAGTTGTATGTCGTCAAAATTATCAGCCACATACTATAATTTCTGCTCATGCCAAAGGGATTGAACCCATATGATGCTAACACTAACATTGCAAGCCTCAACTATAAAAGCTAGATGATTTGCGCCCATTTAAGTGTCATATCATGTCTTGAGCAGTGTGTCTGAAAGCGTACAATCTTTTGCATCTCGGTGTTAAAGGAAAATAATGAAACATTTTGTGTGGTAATTTCTTTCTCTTTGTGGCCTCATCTACCCATCGAGAAGTACTACATACTAAACAATTAGTTCTATCAGCGTTCTCTTTCTAGTAAAAGGCACAATCATACTTTCTTGTGTGGATCGTCTCATAGCCCAATCATAACTTGCCCGTCATCTTCATAGTGTCGTAATATGATCCTAAAAGCTTATTACTGTCTAGAAGTGCATCTTCAACCATTTCAAAACTCTATCAAAAGACTTGTTACTCCATTTATTCAACACTTTTTGATGCATCTACTTCACAAAAAAATTTAAGGAAGAAAATTTTGTACATCCTAGATATAACTCCATCTCTTGAAATAACTCATTAAAGTATAGATCTCTATTATCCTAAGAGTCATCACCTATTACCTCATTAGAATTTAGTTCATCAATAATAGGCTTTACTAGTTCACTATCCTCAATATGTGTATCACCACCTAATAAATCACTCAATACATATGCTATCTCATCTTTGATTTCTTCTTCCACACGTTCTTTTTCAAGTTCACCATAAAATTTCCATGTACATAATTGTCCATGAACCAAATCGCAAAATGTGGGCTTCAATCCTATCTACTAGGGATACACAAGAGAGTGATCCTAGCTAGGGTACTTAGGGTGACTACCCCTTTAAAGAAAAACCTATTTGACCGAAGGGTGGCCAAGGAAACAACTATACACATATTTAATAACTCAAAACAATTACAAGGGACTCGACGGTAAGCTTGAATTATTCGCATCGTGATCGATCACTTGCTCGTCTGCTCCAACTGGATGTTTACGTGTGTGTGTGTGTGTGTGGTGATAAATATGTGGTAATTATTTTGATACCATGTGGATAATGAGTTAATATAAAGATAAACTCATTATTTGACATGCCATTACCAGTATTTAATCACTACAACAAGAACACCGCTTATAGTTAATATTACTGTCCAAAGACTTGATATTAATGTTGCACCAGTTTATTGTGATGGGGTTGTCATTATTTAAACTTATTGATTATTTATTATGCATATTTTTGTGATCATGTATATTTATATTATTGTTGTATTTTCTATATAGTTATAACTGATACTACTATATCTACCAAGTTACCATGAAATCTACATCATGTTTTGTGTTTCCTAATGGCTGGAGGAGTTTTTTCCTAGAAGAATGCTAAGTAGATAGTTGTGCCCTCTTCCATTATGGTAGTGGAATTTATAGTATGTTATATGGCTTTCACGTACGGTATATGGCTGTAAAATTTTATTATAGGATTTTGTATAGTTGATGGTATTGAAAGAATGCTTAATATGTTATGTAACAAAAAGGCTTCAGTTCAGTATTCTAATAACAACCTAAATTGTACATAAATGAGAGTTGTCTATAGAGCACATCAATACAAACTACATAATAGTGGATCCACTCACTAATGCTTTACCACCAAAATAATTTTTTGAGCACGTTGCTTGTATAGGTGTTATGTCAACTAATGATGTTTAGTTTCAGTGGCAATATGTCACTTTATTTGCTCTATGTTTGAACACTTTATTTTTGCTTATGGACATTTTTTACCATATATTTTCTACAAAAGTAAGTTTTAATTGTTTTTCTTTCTGCTTTGTTTATGATTTAATCTCTCTAAAGTTTTAAAGTGGACCGTTTGAAAATAGGCATGTTAAGAACACATTACATGAAATATTCATGCTACACATCCATATCTTGATCCATGTCATTAAATTATATCTGCATATATGGCCATTGAAGGTTTAGTTACAAATAAATGTGACGAAAATCGCTTTGATCCTATGTTGGTGTGACTAATGGACCGGATTGGTTATAGATATATTTCATAAAAGACAACAATATTGAGCTCATTCTTTTATTTTGTAATTCATGGTTATAAGATCATACATATAGCCCAAGTGAGAGATTTTTGGGTTTTTATCTAACATTGGGCTTATATGTGAATAAGACGAATTGCATGTTATCGTATAAATTAAGCTCGTATACAAGTGATCATATTTACGTATAAATTATTAGGGCTTGTTGTATATGATTTGATGTGAACCAATATGGATAGAGACTTTGGGTATTCTAAATTGTTGACAGACCAAACTAGAATAATTCAATATATAATATATTAATTGTCTATATATAGGATCGTAATCCCTAGGTTACACATACTTCGTCCTTTTTAATTTTCATCAGTCAATAGAAACGGACGAGTATGGACCTAATCTAGAATACCACAATACTACAGTTGGTTATTGTCCCTAATCCAATGGTGTATGGTAATTCTCATGTTATAAATTCATGTACGCTTCCACATTATGTTACTATATGAATTTTGATAAATTAGTATGGGATCTTGTTGAATCTAAAGACTAAATTAATCTATCAAATTATTGTACTAGTCGTTAAGAGGAGAGTATTTGGTTGAAATTTTATAAGAATATGAGAGTTAGGCTGAAATGAATTATTAGATCAAGTTTATATCCCTTGTTATGACATTAAATCTTTTTTTTAATTCATAGAAAATACATAAAGATAATTACAAAATACTATATAGACAGAATCAGCATTTAGACAAAATATATTAGAATATGCAACAACGTACTCTATATGTATGGTAAAAAGAAGGATCTTCTGCCCCGTTTCCTTTTTGTCAAACTTGTTGTGCTTCGGCCTTGATGATTCTCATACAGGTTACGCACTCCAAGAACATTGATGCCCTCGATTGTTCCCCTCTAATACACGTTGTCCCCGGCCTTGTCCTTCCATTTACCACAGAATCTTAGTATTCAATGATTATAGACCTCCCTAGCTAAGTTAAAAGGTGTTCAAAAATTCCATGATGAATATCTCCACTAATTTGAAGTTGAAACTTGCCTGCATAATGGGGATGAGAAAAGCGAGTCAGACACACTTGGTGTTGGTGATCACCGATCAAAGCGAGTAAGCCCTTTTTTTTCATACAAAATAATAATAATAATAATAAAATCTTACTGTCCAGTCAATTGATCACAGCTTGCATATAGGTGTGTGCGAGAGAGAAATCTATGGTTCTTTTTTTTTTGGCCACCTTACGGATTCTATGCCTCACAACTCACAAGTGACAAGCCTAGAGTCCACTTTCGGTAATGATCTATGCCTTCAAGGCTCAATGTGATATCAGAGTTGTTGGTGATTATTTTGTATGGAATGAATAAATAAATAAATAAAGTTCAATTAATATTATTATTTGCGTTAGATGATGGTGTCGTCGTTTTTGTCTCCCTCTAGCATTTGTCGTACTTGATGACATGAAATAACAAGCGTCCATGGCATTGGTCTATGTAGCTCTTAATGATAGTTTATGTTGGTTATTATGCATGAAAAGACAAAATTAAATTAGTAGGATTTCATTATTTTGGGATGGTGGTGTTGTCATGTCTGTCTCCCTTTACCATTTGTTGATGTGAAATAACTACGGTCCATCATTAACCCCGTCGCCAAGTTGATTTGGTGCGCAATAGCTCTAGTATACTTTGACCTTATGCGACCTAATTCGTAACCCAATGGTTTTCTTTTCTTCCTTTTTTTTTCATTTTTGTGGGGTGTTAGTTAGGGGGGGGGGGGAGTTATTAGTCCGTTCGGACCCACGACACGCATCGCGAGCTTACTCTTAAAATTTTAGAATGCAGTAAAAGTGACAGTTATCCTTCGCGTCCTATATCTATATTGAGAGAAAGAGACGCACACTCAAAACCAAAAACAAATGTTCTTAGTGCACGTTTGATACGGGGTAATAAGGGTTAAAAAATTACTCTCATATTTTATATATCTTATATAATCTATTTAAAATTAAATATTTTTATTCTAATGAATACTCATTTTAGATATTAATTTAATCTAAAATGGGTATTTTATTAAAATATATTTATTATTATTAAATACTTAATATAAAAGATGCAAAATAAAGGAGAAATTTTTCCACCCCTATTACCCCCATACCAAACAAGCCCTTAGTTGAAAAAGTTACCTTAAGTTGGCGGTCTATATTATTATTAGTAGACGGAAAAAATTAATATAAATAGTTTTAAAAAATTATAGTATTTAAGAATTAAAAAATTAGAAATATTTTTTTAAATATTATATATTTATATTTTAATTTTAAAAATTATCTAATATAAGTGGTCGGAACTACTATAAATCTTTCAACAAATTATAGTAGTTAAGTGTTATAGAAAAACAATGATATTTTTATAAACATTAGGTATTTACATTTTAGGTCAAGAAATTATTTACAGCAATTAATGGAAACAACCTCTAGAGGATGAAAGAAATTATTGTAAGTATATCAGAAAACTACAGTATTTGAATATTAGAAGATAAAAAATGCGGTAGTATTTTTGTAAACATTAAATAATTATATTTTAAATTAAGAAACTAGCTACCATAAGTAGTAAAAATTACTCGTAATAGATGGTGGAAACTCACATAAGTATCTTAGAAAACAGCGTGGTTTTAAGTTCTCACTATAAATGGTGGTTCTCACTATATATATATATATATATATATATATATAGTAATAATTATTATTTATAGTAATAATTAAGAATTATCTTAATTTTCTAAACTAGTTACAATAGTATACACCATTTACTATGGTTCATTTTCACCGCTTATTATAAGTAGTTTTCTAACTTGAAATATAAATATCTTATATGTATAAAACTACCATCATTTTTTGCTGGCATTTAAATGATATAGCTTCCTGAGAGGGTTGAAAAAGTTTTTCTACCCACTTGAGATAGTTTCTATTTATAGATAATTTCTTAACCTAAAACATAAGTAACTAATAATTATAAAAGTATTGCTTTTTTTTATGACACTCAAATATTATAGTTTTTTTATTAAATTATAGTAGCTTTTTTTTTTGCCGAAAAAAGTATCCACCATCTATTATAAATAATTTTTACCGGTGGAAAGTATTTCAAACCAAGCACGGAGAGTAATAATTTTCAAATAACACTATTTTTTCTAATACTCAAATAACATAGTTTTTTAACTATTTACGGTAGCTCTCTCTCTCTCTCTCTCTATATATATATATATATATGAGTATTTTAACTATTTACAGTAGCGCACTCTCTCTCTCTCTCTGTATATATATATATATATATTTGCATACGGGGTGAATAAATTGAGTGAACATAAGTTACAACACGACGGTAAGAATAGTTCCGGACCACGGAATCGAACAGACGAAGGGCCCTTATAATATAATTCATGATCCATCGGCTAAAAATAGGCTCTCGATCACGTTCGTTCTTTGACATTAGTTTGCAGGTGATGCGTTGAACGTCCTTTGTTCTTGTACATTGAAGATATTTAGTAATTAGGAGGCTGATAGGCCATACATGTCGGCTTCCTGCATGCATTATTTGGAGCACTTTCCATCGACATGGCGTCTCTTGATTTTACCTGCAGAATGAGGAGAGGGAGAGAGGGAGGGAGGGAAGGAGGGGAAAAAAGGCAAAAGATATATGCAGATTATGAATGATCTATGTATATATATATATATATGTATGTATGTAAAGAAGAAGAAGAGAAAAGAGTCGATTGCATACATTGGGCGTAACAAGGTTGTTTAGAAACTGGATCATCATTAGGTTCTGGAGGTTCCTCACCAAATATCATTTCACAACTCATGTCATCAAAATCTGCGCGTATAGATTAAAAAATAAAAACAAAAACAAAAATTGAGTAGGTAACTTACAAAATAGTAGTAATTAGCTTAATTAGATTGTTGTTTCTTTTTCTTAGAATCCTAATTATTCCAATTCCATTTCTTAATTGATCGCGGATCATAACACGTATGCTCGTGCTCGTTAGTCGAAAATGCAACAAAAGGAGGTGTTTAAGATTCGGTCCGAACCAAAAATTTAGATCACACGAATTTATTACTTCCGGTTCCAGTTTCCAATTTTAAAGTTAAAAAAAATTGATTTTAGTCCAAATCGATTCAATCTTCCAATCTAATTTAAAAACTTAATAATATTTTATCTAAATATATATAATATAAAAAATAAATAATTTAATTATTTTAATCCAATCTAAAGTTTTAAATTTTTTAATCTTTAATAATATTTTTGAATTTATCTAATTTAATTTAGACAGATGCACACCTTGCTAGGCAAGGAAGGGGGATTGAAGGCTAATACGCATGCTTACTTGGAACCATGTTGACCGGCATTCCGAGGGAGTCTCTGATAAATGTCTGAGTTGGGAACTTGCACATATTAATACACATCCCTACACACTTGGAGCCCTCTAGAAACCTGTAAAAAAATAACAAAATTAACCAAAAAAAAAAAAGCTACATGTGCAAGAAATTATATAACGATCCTTAATAGGGGTGTACAAATACTTATTTTATGTAAAGTAGTAGTAATTAATTACCTGCATTTCTTTATGTGGACTATGTGTTTCTCTTTTCTCCCATTGAAATCACCTTCTTTCACCTTTGAATCAAATAGGTATAATTAGATGCTCCTTTCATTTAATTATCAATTAATGCCCTTCCCATCTTTTCCTGTTATTTATTTATAATTATTAATGAAAATAATTAATAGGAGTAATTAATTTGCCTTTATTAATTTCTCTGCGTTTTATAATATAAGGCCTATAATACTTTAATGCATAAAGCGATTAATTTTAAAAATTGTGTGACCCGAATTGACCAATATGGCTTCATATTAATTACGTTCTTCTAATTAATGCTCTAACTTTATTTATAATTAATAATGAAACTGTCGAAAACCAATTTGCTAGTATGATTTTTTGTTTTCTTGTATTTAGAATATAAATTTATTAAAATTAGTATAGTTTCCGCAGATCTGCGGTACTGTTGAAAAAGATAATAATTTCATATTAATTACAAAGGATAGTCAACCCACATAATCACTGAAATTTACAACCGAGGCTTTTGAGTGTGCTAAATATTTGTTTAGTAAAAAGACGCTTGGTTTTTTTTTTTTAAATATTTATTTATATATATGGTGGCTGTAATGTCGTAATGTATATTACTATATCTTTTCACACGTAAACGTACTCAAAAGGACCGACGGCGTGCACGTCATCGTGTGATTGTGATGCGTATGGTGGCAAGTATATTGAATTCGTTGATTAAATACGCACCTGGGAAGGTCCAACCAGCCATGAGAAAAACAAGGTTGTAAAAGCCGCACACATTTCTCTTGAAAATTTGGATTGTATTTGTAGTAGTATCATCTTGATCTGAAGCCGGCGGTGAATTATCAGCACACAATTAGATATTGATAAGAAATATCTATATATTAAGACGAAATTAAATAAATTTTTAGGTAAGTCTGAACCACAGTCGACGATCTTAAATAATAATAATAATAAATAGGATCATTAATGCACTTTTTTTTATTAAATGCATGCAAATTAAAAGGCGTAATCTTACCAAATATAAAAACTGCTTAGGAAAAGCTTTGTCAACAGCTTTCATGCTCAATTCCCGTTGATGTATCGGATTGAAATTCTCCGACGACAATGTTCTCGTTGCCTCCAGCAGCCTTTCGTACCCTTTCGTCTCACATTCGATCCCTGTACGCCCACACAAAACCTCAGCTCCTGACGGCATGCCCTGTGCAAAGTAGCAGTAGTAGGAGGAGGAGGAGGAAGAAAAAAAATTGTGACAGAAGTTTTAGGAACCTGCGACCGCTTGTATGCAGTTAGAGAAATGGTCGATAGCAATACGATCGATCCAGTTGTCTCGGTAAGTAGCGGTACCGCTACTGCTGCCGCCCGATAAATTGGGTAGAATCTTATCTGTTTGTGTCGTCACGGCTGCTGCCCGTGGTACGTATGGCGGACGCAGCTTCGTTACGTCCTTGGAGTCGCGCCGGTGATCAGGTCGGAGGATACCTGTAACTGTTGTCGGGAACTTGATCCCTGAGGCTATAGCCGTTGCTTCCATCGTGTGTGTATGCGTGTTTTTAATTATGAGCTGTCTATTTGGTGGGGGGGGGGGGTAGTGAGTACTACGGGGGGAGGGAATCCGTTATTTATTAGTATAAGAGATGACTACTGCTAGGTTGTGTGTGGGTGGGTATTGTATTAATGGTGGTGCATTAACCCACGATAAGAGACACGAGTTTTCAGGGGTCGATTTATGTAGCTAGTGTATGGTCGAATGATGGGGATCATGATTTTATAACTTTTTTTATTTATAAATATAAGTATAAATTATTATATAAATAACGATACAATAAAGATATCACGGTATTAAAATTACCGAGAGAGAAGAAAATAAAATTCAAACGCGAGACTTTTAATAGCTATGAACCAGTATTTACTGTTAAATCAAACCTTATCGTATTATTATTTTATTTTATAGTTCTATTATATTATTTCATCCCGTAGAATCGCCATTTGGTATTGGATGTATCCCATTATTGGGGTGTGAATCAAGCTGACGGAAGGACCCATTAAGACAAGACCAGAGTACTCCGGTATGATTAATTTGTTTTTCGAATTTAGTATCCGATTAAGTCTCCGGAATCTCCAACGTATGCCAAAACTGGCACACGCGGATTCCGCACAAGGTTTTCTAAAACAGAAGTTTTCGGTCCTCGTGTCCATTGCTATTTATAAATTTATTGCATTTAATAGTTCTTTTGTATAAAAAGGATATTTCAATAAATTATATTTTTTAATTAATAAATAGAGTCTTAAAAATAAGCATATCTTTCATTGAAAAATAATAAAATATTTAATATATAGATAATGAAAAAAAAGGTGTGAATATAATTAGAAATTAAATTTTTACCTTTTTTAAAGTATTTTTTTTCACACAAAACATTGGTGATAAAATGACATGCTTTTTGATATGGAGAGAATATAAATTTAAGAAAACTGATTTGTAAATGATTTTTTTTATGGAAACCAACCATGCCTCGAATGGCTCATGAAACCTTGTCCACCCTATGCATCCTTTACCTATCCCTTTTCTTTCAAGCATACACAAGGATAAAGAAAAGGCAAAACCTAACAATATCAGTGTTCAAATCCCTATATTTTAATTGTATCTACCTAGTCAAATATTCACTCTAAATTTCTTAATTTTGATGTTCAAATTTTTAGATATCCAAAAATACATATTGAATATTGCAACCAACATCAGATATAATCGATATCAATATGAAACTAATATTTTATCAAATTTAATAACTTTTTTTTAAAAAAAATCTAAAAATAGAGGTTATATATTAATTAATATTCATATTTATCTAAAAAGAGTATTAAAATATAATTATAAAAGTTTAAGTTATAAACAAAAAAATGAACTTTAAAAACTTAAAGCTAAAAAATATAATATTATGTGAGTTTTGATTGGGTATTTGAGCACAATATATTATTGTATTAGTTTGTACAAGTGTTGGAAAAGTTTAGAGTACTATATAGGTTTGTGTAAGAAATACGGGGGTCTTGTGTTAATAAACACATACCGTATTTCTCTGTGGATTATTTGATGTATTTTGGAGGAAAGTCAAAAGTAATGAAATGAATATAGGGGTCTCATATTTTCTAAATACAAATTGTGTTTTTTTTTTCTTATTTTCAAAACACGTGATTTTACCCTATACAATTTTTTCTTCTATAAAAATAGACATGTTGAAACCCTAGCCATCAAGAGCCGTGTATCCTAACTTCTTCTTCTTCTCATCCATAGAATTCTTCACTCAAAGAGTGTAGATTTGTGTAATTGATTGATTTAATCATCCTATAATTACACAAGAGCACAAGTAAATATCTCTAATTTTTTTTTATCAATTGTTCTATTTTATAATCGAATCCTCAATTATGCATAATCTTGTTAATTCCTATTTTGTTTGAATCTCTCTAAATCCATGCTAATTTTGCAATAATTTGGTATTAAAGTTATGTTATTGAAGAAATCTAATTATCAAGATGGGTACAAGATTTAATATTGAGAAGTTTAATCGATCTATCAAATTTGGATTATGAAAATTGAAGAGGTGGGCAATTCCAATTCAAAGCATATTAGAAAAAGCTTTATCCGGTTAGTTGAATAAGTCAGATTCGATGATAGATAAGAGATTTGAAAAAATAGATCGAAGGCTTTCTCTACCATACAACTGTGTTTATCTAATGAGGTATTTCGGAAAGTGGCAAAAGAACCAACAGCGGCTGCTTTATGGTTAAAGCTTGAGTCATTGTATATGACAAATTCAATAGCAAATCGGTTACTTTCATGGCCTAAAATTAGGTGAGGGTCAATATTTAAAAAGTCATTTGGATGAATTTGACTCAATCTTTTTGAATTTGCATAATATAGATATTAAATTAGATGATGAAGATTTGGCTATTATATTGTTATGTTCTTTACCCTCTAGCTTTAAACATTTTCATGAGACTCTTTTGTATGGGAAGGACGAATTAATCCTTGAGGACGTAAAAGTTGTCCTGCCACAATAGGAGTTGATTGATAGTTAGTTGACTGGTGGCGGTACTTCCGGAGACTCATATAGTGAGGGATTGATAGCTTGGAGAGGACACGTGAGTGGGGGTCTGGTGAAAAGAAGATGTCTAAATTTAAGTCAAAGAGTTGGCATAAGAATATAACATAATATGGTTGTCGCATAAAAGGTCATATTAGGAGATATTATCCCAATAGGAAATCAATAGATACTACTAATGATGTATTTGATGAGTGTGATGATGCCATAGCTGATGGCGATGGTGATGTACTGAATACCTTAGACTAACTAGATTGGCTGATAAGTGGATTCTAGATTTTGGCTGCTCTTACCATATTTGTTCCAATAGAATCTAGTTCCAAACATATGACAAGATTCAAGGTGGAGTTTTTCTCTTGGAAAACGGTGCTTAGTGTAGAGTTGTTGGGATTAGGACTGTGAGGGTGATGATTCATGATGGTGTGGTCAGGACACTCTCTAGTGTTTGTCATATTCATGACATAACCAAGAGCTTAATTTTGCTATGATTCTTGGATAGTAAAGGTTATAGGTTTATCATTGAAAATAGCATATTGAAGATTGCTAAAGGGGTTGTGGTGGCGATTGTTAGCAAGCAGGTTAGGACATTATATGAGCTTATTGGCACAACTATTGAAGGTGTAGTTGGGGAAACATTGAGAGTGTCTAACTCATATGTTGTTGGCTTTGGTTTGATTCAACTAAAACACGGGAGTGTCATTGACACGGCTGTGGGGTCCTTGTACCGTGACCTAGTTACATCTAGATATGTTACCTTTTGTGAGTTCAAATTCTTCTATAGAAGAAGGTGGAGTAGGAGAGTTTGTTGGGTGCTTGAGACAAGGTGGAGGTTGTTGTTAATCTAGATGGTACAAATTCTTCTGATGAGGAATCTAGGTGGTAGGTGGAGCAAGTGGACATTGCTTTAGGTAGATATGGTTATGCACTATATACTGCGAGTAGTATTTGTGTGTAGGAGTCAATGTTAGACTCAAAGATTATTTTGGATGTTGATTCTATTTTGTGGTATTCTGCTAATGTAATACCCTGAAATTTTGCTAAACCTAATCCCGTATAATTAATACCTTAATCTAATCATAATCTCGATAAAATTTTATTTTTATCCTTATTTGAATTCCTTAATCCTAAAAGATTAACCTAATCCAAATTTTTGACCTAGATAAAGTATACTTCTTAACCTGACCTTAATTCTAGTAGATTTATATCATTAATATCACCTATTTTAGCTAATCAAAATTTAATCTAATCCTAAACTTAATCTTTTTCCTTTTTCTTTTATTTCTCCTTTTCCTTTTCCTTCATGTTATTGTTTTTCTTACGTGTATTTTCCTCCTCTTCTGCAACACACCACCATCACTCTCAACCATCATCTCCCATCTCTTTAGTTGAAATTTTTGGCCTCTCTCATCACCCCCTTCCACTCCCTCATGCCTCTGCCTCTACTATTGTCGATCATCATCATCAGCATCATCAACCTCTATATTTTTACCTGTCACATGCCACCGCCATATATATATATATATACACTACTTTCTACTCTATCCCTCCTTCATTTATTTGCATCATTTATTGCCATTTCTGTTGAGCACCACCTGCCCGAACCAACTCTCCTTTTCTTCTTCTACTACTGCCACTCTACTTTCTTTGTCGAGCCACCACCATCACCATCCATGCACCACCATAGCCACCAAGAACCCCCCATAGCTTGGTGGATCAACCATCACGACCACCCCATCACTCCCCCTCATTGTCGCTGTCCATCACTGCCTACCGCTGTAGTTTTCCCCTCTTTTTTCGTCGCATGCTACTGCATTTTATGAGGCACATGACTTGTGCACGGCCACTTGCATAAGCTTACACCATCCTGTTTCCTTATTGCATGCATATGCATGCTCGCACAGTTCGCCCGTGCATACTCGCATAAGCAACACACCACCTCAGCAAGCCCGTGCGTCCTTGTTCCTTCTCACATGTGCATGCGTTGTATGAGCACGACCGTGCTTCTTCATATAGCCTACCCGTGCAGGTGCCCAGTTCATGGCCTAGGTGAGCACAGCCTACCACATGCCTATGCAACCCTATTTTTCGGTTGTGCACCCCTTTTTACACACCCAAACACCACTAAAATTTCACTATAGCACCACCATACCTTCCACCACACTTCTATGCAACTTAAGCTCCCCTTTGACTCTGATTATTTTTATTTTTACCCTCCTTTACCTTAACTTTTCCCTCAGTTACAATCTTTATGCTATGTATTATCTTCTTTTTTTTATAGGTGATGTTTACGTACATAGAGCCCAGTGTCCATATTGGTAAAGATAAATGTCATAACTAGGACTTTATGTGTATGTGTATGTGTATATGATTTTATATCGGACATGTTATATGAATGATGTTGTCCTATGATGTGATATCTTGAGAGTAATGAAATTTGGAAGTATATATTTGGGAATAATGTTGGATATATAGTATCTATGTATATAATTGAGGATATATTTCTTGAAGGAGTATTGGAGATTTGTATGTATTAGTATTGAGATTTATAAGGATGTGGGAGAATATGAGCATTTTAATTATCCTAAATGTATTATGGTCATTTAAGGATAATTATGTGGTCATGATTATGTTAATCAATTATATGTCCTGCATATTTATATGAGTCCCACATGATAATATTAAATATACAATTAACTATAATAAGATATTAATCATTTAAAGTAAAAGATTACGTGAGTCGGGCTTAGGTGTTTATATAAGTCTGTTCCACCAGATAATAATAGTGGCTCAGGTGTGTTTTCCTTAAGAGGTGCATCATTCTATTCCACCGAATTAAGAATCATGGGGCCCAATACTCAACATGAATGAAAATATAATTAATAGATAAAATATTAATAAAAAAGATACTAATTATTTAAAGTGAGATATTGCGTGAGTCAGGACCAAAGTGTTTAGTCTGTTCCACTGAATAATAATATTATCTCAGGTGTGATGTTCCTAAGAGGTGCTTCAGATCATTCCACTGATAGAATAGTGGCTCATCAGCATTTTTTTTTCTCTAAGAGGTGTTAGATTCGTTCCACCAGACAATAATACTGGCTCAGGTGTGTTGTCTCTGAGAGGTATTTCAATTAAGAATAGGGAATCCCTGAACTCAACATAAATATAATATTGAAATATGATATATCTATATAGCGAGACCTAAAATCAATATTTACCTGCCACTCTTTTATATTAGCGCACGTCTACTTACTTCTAATGTGAACTCATTATGTGTAATCCTACTTTAACTGTACCATTACCTTACTCAGTACGTAGTGTACTGATCATCTGTTTCATAGGTGTTGCTCATTCTCATGAGTAGACGACCCATATGTCTTTATGTAGGTCAAGGATGACCCAGTGGACGAGTTTGTAGCCTTTGATGATTTATATGTGGATGAGTGATTTTTGTATCAAGGTTTTGGGCATAGAGTCATGTTATCCGAATGTTAGTTATGATCGAATAACTTTTTAGAGTCTTAGATCCATGCTATCCCTTTTTGTATTTTGGATTATTGTACTCGGAGTAAACCTCTAAAATTGTATCTAATGATTATAAAAGTTCCCTCAATTTATATTTATCATGTTTTACTTTCTAATTGTTTTGCCTTGTGATTGATATAAGGATGGTATGGTAAGTCAGGCTTATGTCAATTACGGTAGTAACACCCAACTATTTGATGATATGCTTTCACTTAAAATTAAATTTTTCAGTAATACATTTTGGAGGTGTTACAGTTGATGTTTCTAAAGAGATGTGGTGTCTTTAACCGACTCAAACATTGGTATGTGATGTTTTACTAGTTATTCTTTTTTTTTTTGTGTTTATGTTTTGCTTATCGTAGCAAAAGAAATGTTTGAGGAGAACAAGCTGAAGAATTTGGATATACCCAAATCCAAAGCGATTGTGGTAGCTTGCTTAGTCACTATTTTATACTCTATAGCTGTGATATGCTTGATGTGTAATATAATTTGTACCGACCACTGTATTGCTCATGGTGTGAGCATGTGTGTGTTAAGTCTCTTGAAGACACCTTGGTTAGGTGTGGTGCAAATTCTGAGGTACTTGGTGCGTACAGTATCATCTTAAATTGAGTATGTTTTGTCAACTATTATGCTAGTAGATTAATCTAATATTAGTTATGGTCCTAATGATTAGAGATACACTAGTTTTCTAGGGTTCGACCTTAGAGGTTCTAAGGTTATATGTTTAGCTATGATAGAGGTTTTTTAGGAAGCCTTGTGGTTTGGTGGTTTAGTATGAGAGTTGGGGTTTAGTCATGGTACTTTAGTTGTTCGTGGTCATAGTCAGAGTACTATCTATTTAGCAAAGAATCATAATTCTTTTTATCATCAAACGAAGCACATTGACATTAGGTATCCTTTAAGGTGAAGAATCTTCATTCGGGGGTAACTCTTGTGCAGGGAAGTAGTAAGGATGGTGTGTATGAGTGGATAACTACCAAGTCCTCCCCTTTCATTCTATCATTCTCAAGTATCAAAACTAATTCATTTACCTAGCATCATCGCTTGGGACACCCCACTTTTCCCATTTTACAACATATTATCTCTAAATATCATCTTGAAGTGTTCTTTCCATTAATTAAGGAATTTATATGCAATGCATGCCAATGTAATAAAATTCATAAGTAATCTTTTTCTTCCTTATCTCTCACCTCTTCCCAACCCCTTCAAATAATATATTCCGATGTTTGGACTTCTCCTATCCTCTCTCATGATGGTTTCAAATATTACTTAATATTTGTTGATCACTATACCAAATACATTTGATTTTATCCCTTAAGATGGAAATCCGAGGTCAAAGATATATCTATTTGTTTTAAAGCTATTGTTGAAAACAAGTTCAACACAAAAATCATCACTCCATATTCTAATAATAAGGGATAGTTGTAATACCCCAAATTGAGGGGAGTGTTATGAGGATTGATTTGGCTACTTATATCAATACGGTATACCATCCTTTTGGTGATTCCATCCTAAGAACTTCACAGTTAAGCGTGCTGGCCGTGGAGCAATTTTAGGATGGGTGACCTTCTGGGAAGTTCAGAAAATTTCTCGGAAAGTGCGTGAGTGAGGACAAAGCGCACTAGAAGGACTTGTGTTGATCTGTGGGGCCAGCCGATCAATCCAAAAGCACTTCAAGGTAGCCCCCGTGTGGTCGTATAGACTCGGGGTGTTACAAATAGTATCAGAGTGAAACCGTGACCGTGAGCTGAACTTGGATGAGCCAGTCAGTCACCTAGCGGAACGATTCTTGGGATGAACTGTATTGAGACAATCATTAGTTGAGGTGCAACGAGGACGTTGCGTTATTTGAGTGGGGGTGAATGTAATACCCCAAATTGAGGGGAGTGTTATGAGGATTGATTTGGCTACTTATATCAACATGGTATACCATCCTTTTGGTGATTCCGTCCTAAGAACTCCACAATTAAGCGTGCTGGCCGTGGAGCAATTTTAGGATGGGTGACCTTCTGGGAAGTTCTGAAAATTTCTCGGAAAGTGTGTGAGTGAGGACAAAGCGCACTGAAAGGACTCGTGTTGATCTGTGGGGCTAGCCAATCAATCGGAAAGCACTCCAAGGTAGCCCCCGTGTGGTCGTGTCGACTCGGGGTGTTACAATAGTACATGGCCCTCAAAGATTTTATAGCCACAAACAACATATCTAATCTCACCACTCTACTAAATACACCCGAACACAATGGCTACTCTGAAAGACGACATTGTCATATAGTTGAAATTAGCCTTGCATTACGTTCGCAAGCTTCTCTTCCTTTATCATTTTAGTCTCGTGCATTTTCCAACATCATTTATCTCATCAATAGAATTCCCACACCTACTCTCCACTTTTCCTCCCTTTATGAATGTATCTTTAACACATCCCCCAATTACTCCAAACTCAAAATATTTGGCTACTTATGCTACCCATGAATTCGACCTTAACCCTTGTATTTTCTAGGTTATTCCTTATCTCAAAGTGCCCACCTATACTATACACCCCCCTCCAAAAAATATTCCACTCTTGTCATGTTCAATTTGTTGAATCTGTGTTTCCAAATGCCTCCCTTCCAGACTCTACTCCATGTGCCATCCCCTCATTCCTTGACACTAGGATTGCACCACCCATTACTATCCACACCATCCTCTATGCACAAAGTCTATGGCAATCCCCACACCATCCACCCATATTAGCAATTCACCGTCACCTCTAGACCTTGCTCCTCCTCCAACAACTTGTCATCGAATTACCACCCGCTCCAAAAACAACATACATATACTAACCCTCTCCATCCAAATTACACCCAACCCCTCTCGTGAACCTAAAACCCTAACCTAAGCTATCAAAGATTCAAATTGGCATTAGGCCATGACCAACACGTATGATTCTCTAGTCCGTAATGGGACGTGGGAGCTTGTTCTACCCCCATTATGCCTAAAACATTGTTGGTTGTAAATGGATTTTTTGCATTAAGCGACACTTTGATGGTTCCATTTCCAATTAAAAAGCTCATCTTGTTGCTAAAGGTTTCCATCAATGACCCAAGATTAACTATCATGAAACATTTAATTCAGTGATTAAACCAGCTAATTTCCAACTAGTTCTTAGCATTTCCACTAGTCGTGGTTGGCCTCTTCGGTAGTTGGACATAAATAATGAGTTCATGTAAGGTCACTTATCCGAAGCTATTTTTATGGAGCAACCTCTGGCTTTATTAACTTTGCTTATCCTCCTCATGTCTATCAGCTTCGCAAAGCCATATATGGTATTAAACAAGCACCGAGGGCATGGTACCATGAGCTACGCCAAGTCCCTATTCATTAAGGATTCAAAAACTCTTGTACAAACACCTCATTATTTGTTCTCATCACTAGTTCCCATAGCATCTACCTTTTGGTTTATGTTGGCGACATAATAATTACTGGAGATAATCCAGCTCTAGTTGTTCAGCTTAACTAGTGTCTTCCTCATAAATTTTCCCTCAAAGATCTTGGCGATCTTTCATGGTTTCTTGGTGTCAAAGTGGTTCCCCATCGTCATGGTATTTTCCTCTCCCAAGGTCGATATATCTTAGAACTCCTCTCCCTCACTGATATGTCTAGTGCTAAACATGTCAGCACACCATTACCAAATAGCTCTTCCATTCGTTTGCACTAGAAAACCTATGTCTAATCCCACTAAATATCGTGTTGTGGTTGGGAGTATGCAATACTTATCGTTAACTCGTCCGAAGGTCTCTTATGCATAGACCCACAACAACCACTTGGCTTTTGTCAAGTGCCTCCTAAACTACTTTGTGGAACTGAGGATGAAGGCATCTTTATCCACCATGACTCTCCACTCGCTTCATGCTTTTTATGATGCTGATTGGGGTGGGAATCCTGATGACTTCAACTTTACAATTGCTCACATTATATATCTTGGTTGCAACCCTGTTTCATAGAGCTCGAAGAAGTAGAATACAATAGCTCGATCATCTACGGAGGCTGAATATCGTTCTGTTGTAGCTACTATTGCCGAACTCAAGTGGCTTGGTATTGACTTATCCAATGCTCCTATCATATACTGTGATAATGTTAGGACTACTCAATTATGCTTAACCCTATGTTCCACTCGCGTATGAAACACATTGCTATAGATTTTCACTTCATTCTGGATTAGGTTCAGAATGGCTCCTTGCGTGTCACTCATGTTTCCTCTCAAGACCAGCTAGCAGATGCTCTCACCAAGTCATTATCCCGATCCAAATTTCAATCGCTCAAAGTCAAGATTGGGCTCCCCTCTTGCTGTCCACCTTGAGGGGGCATATTAGTTAACAGTACTTAACATCTAGTACTCAACATCTCATGGCACTATCAAACACTTAATGCTTGTTTGGAACTACTTATCAAAAGTAGTTATTTAAGATAATCACTTATTTTTAACTTTTTTAAGCTAATTTTTTTAAAATAAGTTGTTATCTTAGATAACTATTTTTGATAAGTAGCTCCTAACAAGCGGTTAGTCATTAACCTTGCTTAAGATATGGTCAGTTGTTGCTTAGTTAATAACTAGCTTTAATGGTTAGAATATTCTAATGTATATCTGCGTTCCTATTTCTAGGACATTCTTCAACGAACTTGTATAATTTATACCTCTAGTGATTAATGAAACGGTAAACTTTTTCTCCAAATGCTGCATACTTTTATAAAATTAATTTTTTATTTATTCATATCAAACTTTCAATGGTGAATTTGAAAGCAATTATTTATGTAAAAATGAAATGATGCATTTATATAATTAAACTAATATTTAATTAAAAATGAATAAAAAGAATGCCCGTATACTTTTAAATGAAAAACAATGATGATAGTAATATCACCGATACCAACACCAACAATGATGGTGGGTGGGAATCCGTATTGGTAAGAAAGAACTACTAAGGTTTTGTGTGGGTGGGTATATATATTAACGGTGACACGTTAATCCACGATGAGAGAGAGAGAGTTTTGGGGGGGGGGTGATTTATACTTTTTGGACGGTCAAATGATGGGGTTTTTGTACCTATGTGATATAATTCTATCCCACATATTCACCGTATGGTATGATCAGGCGAATATGGTGCGAATCAAGCTGACGTTATATTTGGAGGAAGGGACCGACCAACAAGACAAGACCAGAGTACTCCCGGCCGGTATGATTTGCAGTGACTTATTTGATTTTGACATTTAATACCTTTTTTTCATGAGTTGCCGAAATCTCCGACATATGCGAAAAGTGGCACTCACGGAATAGAACTAGCACCACGGTGGAACGAATACGGCAGATGACCTAGGTTCGCATACCCCGAATCGCTTTCGGAAACGTAGGTAGAAACGTCTGTCTGCAACCGAAACGGCTTGGATGAACCAAATGGCAAAACATAAAAATAAAAAAAATAAAAAACTTAGCAAAACGAATTCACAACGACGGCCCAGCAATCACTGCCGTCGGCGTCCGTCCACTCCGTTCTTCGGATGGGGGTCGTGCTAGCTTTGTTCAGGTCGAAAAAATCACACAATTAAGCTTCGTTCCGACTGCCGTCGGCGTTGGCGTCGGATTTAACCTGAAGAGTGACTATGTAAAAGATGAGAAGGAGGCGGTAATATTTGAATCGGTGAAAATATATCCTGCATCAAAATTGGATTAGAGCAGACAACAGAGAAGGAAAGGTTGAGGAAGAAGAAACAGGAGGGAGGGGAACTAAACGATGCTTAGGAATTAGGATGAACAAAAAGTCAAGAGATAAAAAGATTGGGTTTGCTGAACATTGGGCGTATTTTTTATTTTATTTTTCAACGCGCTTCGTTTGTCCAGTCTTTTTTTTTTTAAAAAAAAAATAGAAAATAAATAAGTATACATCATAATTGGATATTTTTAGTTAAATCGATTATATTTTATAACAATAATTGTTAGCTTATTATTTTATATAAAATATAATTATACACGTCGTTTAAAAAATAAATTTTAATTATATCTATTTATGTTTTCTAAAACCACCTGCATCGCTTCATATTTGGATAATATACCACCGGTGAGGTTATACATCGTCGGCGACAAAAGTGACGGAAGGCAACAACTGTGAAAAAGCAATGAGAAAAGAAAGAAAAAGGGAAAAATAAGGAAAAAGAACCAAAAAGCTGGTGGATAAAACAAAAGAAATGCAATGGGTATGCTGTAGCAGAGAGTGAAATGGAGGGGTTCATACGTAGGAGCAGTGCTTCATGGGGTCAGAAATGAGAACGGGAAGAAAGGTGGATTATTTTTTTTTTAATTTTTAAAATAAAGACGAAAAGAAATAATAAAAATAATAAGAGAGAAAAATAAAGAAAATATTAAAATTACTGTCTATATTAATTGAAGTAAACTAATATATATTTTTTTAAAATTAATTAAATAATTTTGATACCGAAAAAATATATTTGGAACAAAAAATGATATGTGGATGTCATTTTCGTACTTTTCTGTGTGGACTTGTGGAAGGGGTCCGAAGGCGAGGAATGGGGTAAGAGGGAGGGTTTCACATTTTTTTTTGGTATCTAAAGTTTATGTTCATTCATTTAAATTATTTTTTAGTTTTTAAAGAAATATATGTGTGTGTGTGTGTGTAATTTTTTTTTCCTACATATAGAGTGGTTTGATAATAAATATTACATCATTTACTACATCTATTTTTCACTCCTATCATTGGCAAAGCTAGGGTTTTATCATGGTGTGATTCCACCTTAAATACAGTTTAGTATTATATTTTATGCAAAATATTTAGTTAGTTTAGGAAAAGACACCATAGATTTGAGTGATAATTGCACTCTAGAAGTCGGGGGTTCAAGTGTTCACTTCAACTATTTTTACATGAGTCAGTAACGTATAACTTCAACTATTTTTACATGAGTCAGTAACATATAACTTCACGCCCCAACAACTTAATTGAGAATCAATATTTCCTCTTTAAACCATAGATATATTATGTATCAATTTTCAACACCCTTAAAGTATATTACAATTCTTTTATTTTAATGATATTTAATATACTTATTTATTTAACTCCAGTTATGTTAGTATCAAGTATAAGAATCTAAGTAGACAATCTTTTTTATTTTTAATTTTATTAATAATATATTTTGAAAATGTATGATTAATTTGTAAATGAATTTTTTTGGTGAGTTTTTTAAAATAACAATAATTCAATATCATTAATTTTGAAATATATAACTCAAAATAAAAACTTAGTCAAACAAGGATAGTATATTACTTTTAATGATAATAGATTTTAAATAATAAAAAATTAAAAACTATTATTATTATATAGAGACACCATGGATTCTAATGTCTAACTCTGCCACCAACTCCTATTATCTTCCCTTCTTTTCTTCCACCTATTTAAAATTGTTTTTGTATTATAATACTATTATCTATTATAATTATTATTAGTGCTAATAACAGTATTACTTATTCATATTATAACTATTATTATTGTTATTGTTATTACAATTAAGATTATCAATTAATTATTATTATTATTATAGTTATTGTTGTTACTTAAATTGTTATTATCGTTTCTATTATGCTTATTTAAATTATGATTATTGTTGGAAATGACAACATATCACGTACCCTATCCATTACCTACATATCATAAGAAAATCTACATCTATACCCACATCCATATCTGGTAGCTATTTTATTTTCATCCTCCATTTTTATATTCATTTATGTATTCATAGGTGAAACTCATTAGGTTTAGAGTAAAATCCATTGGGTCTAAAATATAAAAAAAAATATAATTATTTTTTTTGTTAACCATTGATTCGTAACCCAGATAAATGTTTAAATTACCCTAATTGCTTTTAACTTTTTCCTTCTTAATAAACTCACCCTAAATTGATTAATTTTTCTTTGGTTTATTTTTCTAAACTAGATACTCTAACCATAGATGATTAATATTTTTATTTTACCCTAATTCTATAATATTAAATTTAAATGTAATTCTAATCTTAACTCTAAATTCATTTTCTTCTCCTTTTCCCCCTTTTTCTTTCTCCTTTTTCTTTTTTTCCTTATCCTTTTATCCTGATCTGCCTTCTCCCCCTTCTTTTTCAAGCCATGCACCCTTCTCACATGGCTTCCTTTCTTTTCCCTTCTTAACATTTGCCCCTGCACTGACTCCTCTGCTTAACATTACCTCTTGTTGCATCGAAGCCACTAAGTCGTCGCTATTTCTCCATTACCACCCAACACCCGAATCCCATACATATATACATTTTTTCCAGTCCTTCCCTTTGTTTTCCCTTCCTAGAGTCACCACCTTGCCCCACCACCTCACTCATCCAACATCATCCTTTCACAAGCACACCTTCCCCCCCTATTGTATGAGTTTTTCCTTAATCTACTTTTCTTTTATTTTCTAGCCAATGGTAAATAGTAATGCAATTATTGTTGTTATTGCTTATTTATTTATTTTATTATTTTGTTATGATAAGATTTAGATATTAATATGATTAATGTTGGTTTTATTTTTAGGGAAAAAAAATTGATTAGTGGAGCCTAATAAATTTGAATAGGTTACTTATATTTTGTATTTTTTTTTGGAAATCAAATAACACACATTCTTCCCTAAAATATTGATTTTTGTAAAGTATTATATGTACAAAAATATGTTAAAATGGATTTAATGTCAGGAATAAAGTATGTATAATATGTACGTGTAATATGATACGTTGAACATGTCTAAGTGTAGTTTAGCATGCTTTTTTTTTTGGTTTTTTTAATATTTACTCCAATAAGCATGCCTAATATGTCCTATTTAATGTTTAGTATGGAAATATGTGGCTTTGATGAATCAGATATGCATGCTAGGTTTTTATATGCTAAATCATATGTAAGAGCAATATGGTCACTTATTATGTATATTAATATATATATTTGATTGCTAAAAGATTTTAATTATAGCATCTTAGCCTTTTCATGATAAATTATTAAATAAAATAAAATTATTATTTAAAATATATGATAATGTGGTAATTAAGGTCTCAAGGATATTTTGGTCATTTTGGCCTAATGCGCCTAAATGCAAATAACTAAAATTATGATGGCCTTAGTAGATTATTAGGTTAACCTTAATGCCGACTTCGATTATGATTGTCTTGAATAAATAAAAATGAGTAAAATGGTTAAATATATAAATTGGATATGTGTTTTTTGTAATTATGTGGTCTAGTAATCACCTAAAAAATTACTAATATTTAAAATAAAAGACCTCAACATTGGAAATGGCTACTCTTTAGAGGTCACTACCCTAAAAATGTGATTTAACCAATGGTTGGTTATGGATTTTTGGTGTTGTACCTTAATACAATAGTCAAGCCCTATATCTTACTCTATTTAGCTCTACAGAATTTTTAGAGGGTATGCATACTTATAAATTAGGTGTCCTTATCGGTAGAATATTGTGCTTTCTTCATGTGCCGGTACGACTAGTGTACCTTAGTGTCCTTGGGCTGATAGTTAATAGGATATTGTGTTTACTTTGTACATCAGTATGACCGGAATACCTTAGTATCTCCCAGTTGATAGGATCTTTCTTTGAGAATTTAAAAATGAAAACAAATATTATTAGTTTGGAATGATTTTTGGATTGGAGAGTTGGTAGTTGCCTTTGTGCACTACCGTCAGTTTTATTTGTTATGTATCATGCTATTATGATGTTTAATAAGACACTGACACTTAAAGTAAAATACTACGTGAATCAAAACTAAGGTGTCGTGTCTGTTCTACTGGACAATAATAGTGATTGGACGAGTGTTGTTTTGGGAGGTGCATTAGATAGTTCCATTAGGTTAAGAATAATGACCAAAAGTAAGTTACCCTAAGATATATTGAGTCTGTTCTACAGGCTTAATAATAGTGGCTAGGAGCATTTTGCTCTAGGAGGCACTTTAGTTCGTTGTACCGGATTAAGAATAATGAGGTCCCTGAACTCAATGTGAAATAAATAATTGGAATGATCGTAATCGCTGATTGGTTATTTTTGCAGTTAAGAATAAGGATATGGATGTTGTGTTATAGGATACATTGTCAATGTAATGGTTATTAGGTTGAGATTTGATTCTAATCATCATTTCAAAGAGCATATCTTGGATGCTTGGTTGATAAGTTTTATTATATTCTAAATGGACGGGCATAAGTGATGTGTGGCCTTGGTGATATTTGTTTATCTAACATAGGTATTGTATTTTGGTTATCGCATGTATATTTTGGTATTTTATGCCATGTCCTCCTATGACATCTTCTATGTTTTCTATATGATCTTTTCATGTTTGGTTTTGTATAGTAGTGTCACTATACTGATAAGTTTGTTTCATGATCCCCTTCTTATTCAATGTTTAGTCTTGACTTTACACGTTTGCTTTTGATATCAGCTTGAAGATTAATATTTTGGGTTAAGAGTTAGGATTATCCGATGCCCTAACTGATATCTTTGATCTGAATATTCTTGGACTCTTATGTCCTAATGTATTTTCCTTCTTTTGTAATTTATGTGACCACTGACCATATGTATTATTAGAATGATATCAATCTGCTTTGAAATCTATATTATGGTTATTATAATTGTGTTTTTAATTTGAGAGAAGTAATGTTTTAACCTTAGTATTTGATATGTGAATGGTATAAGAAACTAAACTTGTATCAAGTGTAGCGATAACATCCTTTTTTTTTTCTTTTTTCTTTTTTAACTTATGAAATTAATAAATTTTTAAGTCTCAAAAATAGGAAAGTTATATGTAGACCCTCCCGGCCCGAGGCAACATTGAAAATCGAAGGTGATCAAGGTGAAGGTAATAGAAAAATCTAGTGTTGTGTTTGGGTTACGCGGTCTAATATTATCACAACTTTACCATTATTATTTTCAAGGTAAACTAAATATAAAACTATAGGAAAAGTTTCGAAAGTTCTAAGGCCTACGGTACTTCCAAAGTCATTTCCTCTAAAGTAACGATCGTTTGAATATATATGTTCAGATTTTAAACTAAACTGCACGTGCCATCCTAAGCTAATCCAATATTCTCGATTAGATTCAGCCCACATCATTAGATACGATCAAAACGGAACATGTTTACAAACCGGAGGCCATTGCCAAATCCCTTGGGCTATGATCGATCGACGGTGAGGTGATGGCTTTCTTCGGCCCATGACAACACTACCGACCCATTGGTCGATCTCTCGGGCTATGATCGATCAAAGTCAATACCGTACCCCATCACATCACACCACATTTTATCTATAGCAATTTATTTTATTTTATTTTATTTTATTTTTTGTCGGCGAGCCACAGATCGTGGGTGCCTGACCTGACCTCTCGCCACTACTTTCCGGGTCAATGTTATTTTTTCTCATCTCGTTTTGACGTCCACGTCAACTATTTCAAGGGCTGTTGAGGTTGACTTTGTAGATCTGCGTATTAAGCAGTGTTGCGAGGAAGAGGAGACGAAACAAAACGACATTTTTTAAAAATTTAGAAGACGAAGACGATAAAAAACGTTAAAAAAATTATATATATATATATATTATATATTAAAAAAAAATATATTAAATATATTAAAATTAGGAAAAATTTTTAAAATTAATTCTTATATAGGTTAATTTTAATTATTAGTAATTATTTTTTAATAAAAATATTAATTAAATAATTTTAATATAATTTTTAATTAAAAAATATTTTCAAGAAATTTTCGGAACGGGGGAAGGCACCTGACTGCCTTCCCCATGCATCACATGTATTAAGCCGCCCAACCCGCTGATGCCCTTTTGCCTTTTTTTCCGTATCAAACAACTTGAATGCCAAGTCAAATAGTTGAAACTTGAAATGTTTGAATATTGGTTTCTAATGAAGTGAAAAAGTGTTCGGTCGCTTTCTTTATGTGCGCTTTTCAATGCATATGTTTTTTTTTCTTTCATCTGTATATGCACAATCGTGCTTCTTCTTCTTCTTCTTCTTCTTCTTCTTCTTTATTTTTCTAATTACAGTCGAGTTGTCAGCTGCTTAGTAATTACAATCGTTTACGCTGTTTGTACTTAAATATGCGTGAGAAGGTAGCATTATATGACTTTAACATGGTCTTCCTTCTGAATAACATGTGTTCTATATATATTAAAAGCAATAACTGGACTTAATATGAAGTCATGTGTCCAAGCTTGAGAGCATTGTTCTATAGACACAAAAAGGAGGAATATATACATATATTTTTAAAAATTATAAAGTATATGTTTGTACATTTAAAAAAAATAATTTTTTTTTTCTTAAGATGAAAGCGACGAATGAAATATAGTTTTCATGCATAGCACTTGAGACTTGGTTACCATGAAATTTTGATAAAATTTTGTTGAGCTATATAACAATAAGAAACAACAGACCATACGTCATTGCCTTTGTTTGAGAATCATATTATTATCAAATCATTAGTATTATATTTCATGTGATGTAAGATTTTTTTATATATATATATATAAATAAAGTTTAAAAATTATTCGTATTTATATTATAATTCATTTTAAAATAATTTAAATGATATTGCATACAACATGCATACCACTATGGACTGTTTGGTAAGCCTACCTTTAGGACCCCTAAAAAGTTGGATCCCAAACTGATGCGTGCATTTATTGCATTCAATCTTATGGTATGGGGTCCGATCTTCCATCCTATCAGTCTCGTAATCTAGGGACTGACATCTGTATAAGGAAATTGCATTAGAAATTATTTTATTTCATCTTTTGATTGAGTAGGTTTTATCCTCAAAGGATCCATAGTCCTATTATATATGCATGCATGTGTACTTTGATTGGTAACCGTTAATTATTGGTTCATAAGTTTGTATTGAGATCAATTTGACAATTAATTTGTACATGGAATTGGAAACATACATATATAAGAAGAAGATATGATAATTATGTGCGTAACCTTGATCGTCACAAATTGGTTAAGCTAACCCAAATCTTCATTTGTTCAGATTTGTTTATTTATTAAACATGTTGCTACAGAATATGTATTTATAAATTATTTTCTAATGAGGGGGAGATTATTTTAGTAGGAATCATATTATCCATGCATTAAAGTTTTAGGGTAGATATTTTTTTTTTCTAATTATGAATTAATTTTAACATAGAATCTTACTCATAATTGTTAAAATTCCGATCCAAATTTTATGATTGTACGATGTTACAATCCAAGAATCATTAAACGATTCACAATCCTAGTTAGTTTCTTTAAATAGTATAATTGTAGTAGAATCTTATAATTTTATTTAGCATTAGTATAATCTGGCGATTACATATATTGACTATATATATATATATATATATATATATATTTCAATGAGGTTGGTTGTTAGGAAAAAAAATAATTATAAAAGAATCCAAACTCTATATACAGTGTAAAATACATATATTAGATTTTGGAATGTTATTTGTTTATTGATTTCTATTTGTTTTATAATTATTCTTTTTTATTTTCTTTTGTGTTGTTGTTAGACATTTTTGCATACATAGTCCATATAATATCATGCATATAATTCAATAATTTGTAATATTTTTTAGTTGCAACAACTTGATCGGTAACTACCATGCATGTATTTTTTTGTCCATATAGTATTTTTTTGTTCGACGATAGAATTTTATAGTATAAAAATACATGGAGGTTAAATTTCATTTTTTAATATTTCTACAATCTAAATTTTATATTTCAATTATGATAGCTCCTTCTTAACTTCGTGAATAATGGTAATTTTAATTAGAGTTATTATGGTTCAATAGTACTAAAAGTCATTAGAAAAAGATAATAAAAATAAACAAAGGCCTGATTTTGGCCCTCGATACCTTACAACACGATGGAACATGTGTATTAAAATGCGAGCAGGAGCTGTTCGGAGCAAAATGGAATGAAACAGTAGGCCCACTGGTGGCGCCGACGCGGTAAGAACCGTTTCTCCCGCCCAAGAGATCTGGCCCTTTCGACCGTTAAAGCGGCTTGACTTAAACGTCTGAAATGCCACGCGCCTGGACACCGCGTTTGTTCTGGCACTATGACTATTAACTGCCATACTTCCACCGGCATGTATCCATGGATTTCGGCCTAATTAATTAGACTGGAATCACACCATTTGCTTCCTTCCTCCTCAATGTTAGTCATTACTTACGGCTTTTTCAATAATAAATTGCGAAGCAACCTAACACTGCCTACTTAATTTCACATTTTGTATACTCTTCTTCTTCATGTTTTGTCTACCCCTCTGAGTCTAACCTTAGCTCAAGAATCAAGCTGAATATGAAACAACCACGTTATGTGAGTATTGATACACACCCAAATTCAAAAGTTATTTTTCTCTTGCATTGATTTTGCTGATCATTTGGGCCATCGTTACTCAAGGGCAAATGCTCACTTTTCGTTTTTCCTGGGTTTTCTTACGTAGTTTATTCTGGTTTTGCACTTCTTGTACGCTTTTGATTGATAAATGCAAATTTGGTTTAGCGGGTCCGGTGTGTGATTCTATCTTGGCAAATTTTGAGTATTTGATCTTGCCATTAATAAGTGATTATTGAGTTCTCTTGAAGGAGATTGTTTAATTACGGGAAGGGCAGGTGGTGGTGAATTGTTTTATCGGCGGGTAGAAGATCAGAACATTAATGGAAGAGTTAGGGTCTGGCGGGTTGTCGTTGAGTCTGTCTCCTACGAATTACATGGAGTTATACTGGAATTGCTCAATTTTAAAAATAAGAAAGCATAAATGGCTTCACGTCCGACTTTGCTAGGCTTGTTTGTTATCGTGGGGTTTGAAGTTCTGGGTGGATCATTGGCATGGGATCGAATAGCCACTGAACTGATTTTTTGCTAAAATTCGATGTTTGTCTTCATGTTTATCTGTACAACGTTGACATTATCATCTCATGATGGTCATATTGCTGTATGTAAATATTGACGTTCCATTGCTGTTGAATAGAAGTTGAATGCTCATCAGACAAACGGTCAAAGTTTGGCTGCCTTTTGATACATATAAGCCACCTAGTTTGTGGTACTCGAAGCTTTGTTTTTTTTTTGTTCAGTTTTTCGGAAGTGTAGCTGCTCAGAACGTACATATAGACTTCTTTGTTGTTCCTTATGGCTTCTATTTTTGTTATTCGTGTTCATCAGGAGCGTCTCAGCACAGGCTCCAAAAAGCATAAATCTTTTCTTTCTATATTCGTTCCTGCTGTGTTTCTGCTTTCTGCGACAGTCTTCTTCGGAAGTGCACTCATTATCACAGATCATAAAGAGGTACGTATATATTGGGCGGGGTGAGTGGCCTATATATCTGCTTTGTGTTCCTAGACGGTGTATTTGATTTCTTGTGCCTTAGCTTGTGTAACTAGTTTTACATCAATTAATGATGCAAGCTATTATTTAAGCCTTGATTTTTCATGGCACGAATATGCAATTTGTGACTTTGCAGAGGTTTTCAGCATGGAAGATGGTGGATGCTCTTCTCAGGACAAAATATAGGAATTGTCAGGTTATAATCTGTCACAATGCTGGCTAGATGAGTCTATCCCTCCCTTCCTCATTGTATTATAGACGTTGCCCTCATCCCTTCTCGTTCTTTATCCAGGATAGGTGCCTACCTAAAGGAAGTGAGGCATTACCACGGGGCATTGCTGCTAGTACTTCTGACTTTCAAATGCGGCCACTATGGGGAACTCCCTCAAGAAAGGTGCACAAGGAAAATATTGATGTTCAAATGGTTTAGATATGCAATATTTAGTTAGATTATCTTTATGGATTCTATGTTTTCCATTGAAATGAAGCACAGTTTGTTATGAGTCCTACTCCAGGATCGGGTCACCGGGTAGTGAATGGACAAATCTTCTTCCACCTGTTTCTGCTTATTCTTGTGCTTGCTGTGTTTCTTACCCCTAGAGGATTCTATGGCTACAGAATTTAGTGAAACTCATCAAAGGGAGCTCCTAACCTTAGACTTATTAAGAGAGAATCTTAAATCTCTTGAATTGACGATAGAAATTAGCCGTGTTAATTCAAAACTAGAATGGTCTCTTAAATAGAGACTACATAGTGCTGCAATAGGAAAGGACTAGCTGATACCTCGTTTACTAAAATAAATTCTGTAACTAAGTTAACAAAATAACAAGCAATCTTCTTTCATTCTTGTACTGCAGTAAATCCTATAATTAAGGAATTAGTATTATTCCCCCTTTTGTTCTCTTGGTAACAGAATCTGCTGCAATCCAGGGTAACAAAATCTTCCACGATCATGAATATTCTTTCCAAATTAACTACCAGTAAAATCATCCTCTATTACTGCTGTTATCACAGCCCTTCTCTGTTTCCTTGTCTCACATAATATTTTCTGGTGAATGCATCCGTAACACAGTTTCATTCAGTATGTCTAATATTGATTGTCTTTATGAGAATTACTCCAGCTATAGCACAAGTAGTTGCACTCCAAACTACTTTTGTTGGTGCAGTAGTAGTGGAAGTTCTGTCCGGCTTTTGATCCTTGTTTTAGTTGTGTTTTAGATACAAATACCGCGTAGGCTTTTTTCCTCTTTTATCCTTTGAATTTCACAAGGTTAGGATTTTTCTTCTTCTTTTTCCTATTTTTCTTTTCCCTTCCTTTCATTTGACTGGCAAAATTTTCTTTCTACCAGACTAAGTATCTTTCTTTTACCTGGAGTTATTTTGAGCAAATTATATGTTATCTGTCTTGGACTAGGTGTACAAAAAAATGTTGAAAGATGTTTATATAAATATATAGTTGCTCTTTTTCTGTAGTTCAGAGTGCATACAATTTTTTCTCCTTATAGGATCAATTATCTTTCCCCTTTTCCTTCTCCATGGTGCATGTAGCTGCTAACACTGTAACTTTGGTTCTCAGAGACCAGTTATGAATCTATTGGCCATGACAGTCGGTACGAAGCAGAAAGCAAACGCAGATAAAATTGTAAAGAAGGTGGGATTGAAGTGGTTTCTCTTAAGCCAGGCTACTGGTTCCATCTTATATACATTAACAGATCGATATGCTCTTATTGGTCACAGTTTCTCTCAAGCCGCTTTGTCGTGATGCTTTTCCATTATGATGGAAATGTTGATGACTGGAGAGATTTAGAATGGTGTGACCATGTAATACATGTGTCAGCCATCAATCAAACAAAATGGTAAGTGATTCCCATATATTTTTTCACAATTAATCTTTTATACGACTAGTTTCTAAATATATTCCTTTATGCACTCGGATCAGGTGGTTCGCAAAGCGTTTCCTGCATCCAGATATTGTATCTGAATATCCTTACATTTTTCTCTGGGATGAAGATCTTGGTATTGAGCATTTTGATGTTGGACGGTACATATCGTTGGACACTACCATAAATAATTTTGCAATCTTTGCCTTATATTTTCTCTTACTTCATCTGCCTGACATTTAAGGTCCCAACAATGTGCTTATATTAATGGGAGTTGAGATAGGCCCATGCTTTTATGTTGATTTAGATGTTAGACATTTCAGTTTATATGAAGCTGTATGCATTATGTGTGCTATATATATATATATAAACTATCACAAGCAATATGTTCTACTTGAGAGTCAATATATTGTATTGCGGAACAGAAACCCTTTTGCAAGACTTCCTGCACCAATGCATGTTTAGTTAGACAATTAGATTGACTATCTGATTTGTTTTCTATACAGAAGCAAAAACAAAGATTTTCTGTCAGATTAATGGCTGAGCTAAAGCATCTTGGCAAGCATTTTGACCATAGTATATTAGAGAAATGGTAAAATTGGTTGCAGTATGGCCTATGCATAGCAATATAAAGGCACATATTGACGATATGTTATATCTTGTTGTGTTCCATTTGATCACAAGTAACATGTTCTACTTAAGAGTCAATATATGTAATGCCGAAACAAAAACCCTTTTGCAAGACTGCCTGCATCAATATATGATAGTCTATCTGATTTGCTTCCATACAGAAGCAAAAACATAGATTTGCTGTCAGATTAATGGCTGAGCTAAATCATCTCAGAAAGCATTTCGAGCATATTATATTAGCCAAATGGTAAAATTGGTTGCGGTATGGCCTATGCGTAGCAATATAAAAGCATATATTTACAATGATAATAATTGCTGAGATGAAACTTCTCAGTAAGCATGTGCAGCATACAGCTATATCCATTAGGTTTAACAGGCCATATCAGTGGAGAAATACACCCATGACATATATATATATATATATATATATATCCAGTTGATGCGGCTCTATTAGGTCATGCACCATCAGGTTTAACAGGAGATATCAGTTTAAAAATAAACCTCTGTGATATATAATCCGTTCTTTCCTTCACTGTGAGTGAGGTCAGGCATTAATAGGTTTAAGTGGGGATATCAATAAAAAACTCTCCCCCTGTGACACATAGACACTTCATCTCTTCGCTGATTTGTAGCCCTTGATGTCTAGTCAAGTTTCAGACAATTGCAGCTGGAGTTCAGCTTCTTTGGTTAATACATATGTTCTATTTCTTAATCTTTTTATATTTTTTGCAGCTATTTATCAATTGTTAAGAAGGAAGGACTAGAGATATCACAGCCTGCACTTGACCCAGTAAAATCAGAGATCCATCATCAACTTACAGCTAGAGTTAAGGGAGCAGTAGTACACAGGTCATCCGCTATTCTTTAGGCTCCCTTTGATTCTAGAAAAGTTTCAAGGAAAATAAAAACACTGAAGAGAAATTATTTTCCTGTGTTTGGTTTACTTAAGAAAATTTTTTGGTTTCATTTTTTTTCCATTAAAACTTTTCAAGGACCAAATGGAGCCTTAATGTTCATTTGTAGAAGGAAATTTTCTGTTATCAATGTTTGAATCTCATTTTACAATGATATACATCTACAGGACAATATCTGCACTCCACATTTGACTTTTATATTTGAGTTCTATCCACAAACTTGCTGATGTATCATATGTTTATTCAGGACATCGAATGTGGTGCTTCGCAATGGGAAGAAGTGTGATGTAAATAGCACTGAACCTCCATGCGCTGGGTAAAGCATGCCCTTATTTTCAACTTAATCTGGCTATGATGTTCTTTTTATTCCCTCTTTCAACCTTGCCGTTGCATCAGATGATGTCAATTAGCCTGCATGGTGGCAGTTTCATCTTTTCCTATCCTTGGCAGCACCCTGAGCAAAATTGTATTCTTATGTTCAGACTTTGTACAGGTTTGTAGAGATGATGGCTCCCGTATTTTCAAGAGCATCCTGGCGTTGTACGTGGTACCTAATCCAGGTGTGGTTTCCAGTCCTACAAAATGTCTCCATTGTTTATCTGAACAGTGAACAGGTGTTCACAACAAAATCAAATGGTTTAAGTATTATGATTTTGTGTTGACTAAAATTGGTTTGGACTTCAAAACTCGTGTGATTGTTGAAGATCTTTCTTCTTTTTCTTCCCAGAATGACTTTGTTCATGGATGGGGTATGGACTACATGCTGGGTTACTGTGCACAGGTAATTGACGACTTCTGGGTATGATCTATCTGTTGCTATTTCTATTCCCTTCTATCGACATAAGTAGGTTCTGAAGTTTGTTCTCTCCAGGGTGACAGAATGAAAAACATTGGTATTGTGGATTCCGAGTATGTCATACATGGTGGCGTTCCCACTCTGGGAGGCACGGAAGAGGAGGTAAAAACCATTCTCTTCACCTTAAATTTCTCATTTTGCCAGTCTCTCTATCGCTGTGAAGGGACCTATTTTTCCCAGCTCTTCTGTTGGGTAGCCGGGTGAGGTATTGAGATCCTGATGTCTTTAAGCTTGGCTTGATGTGGGTGGCAATGAAGGTCATGGTACAATTACTATCTTGCCTTGACTAATGATTGAACAACGTCACTTTGTCACATAAGAATACAATTGAGCTTTTAAAGTATTCCCTATATTTGTTTGATTAATGAATGAATGGATGAAGTTTGCTTTCCTCTCTGAAAAAAATACAATTGGTAACATTCTGCATTGACCTCTATCTTCAACATTTTGAGCACCATGTTACATCATTACTTGTATATGAACTGTTATGCTGGATGCTGGAGCCACCAACAAGGGAAGCGAGCTTCACCGAGTATGCCTCTGGTGCAAGCAAAGCATAAGGCAACATCTAGGCTTAACGTGCAGGCCTTTCTGTCCTAATGTGGTAGTATCTTTGCATTATCATTTGCCAGACGCAAAATCAGTCGCTAAATTGTACAGATCGTGAGGTCTGAAGCCCTTCGAGTTGAAAGAACAGTTTTGCATCAAACATATGTGTGCCTCTTCAGGATTTGTTAAGAAATGTGATGATTGATGGTATCATTAGTGCCCATGTATCTTTCTGTGTGCATGTGAGGTATAAATGTGCGTTCTCTAAGTGTTCATGTTGTTTGTTATTTATAGGTGCGGGCAGCACAGAAAGCGGCTGTGTCACCCAAGGGAAAATTATATGGGGAAAGAGCTTTGGTAGGTCCAAGCCTTGTCATTAACTTCTGTCAGAATTTTATTCTTCATTTAGAAATCATCTTCGCTTTTCCTTAGGTATCAATATCATACATGAGACCATGAAGCTATAAGTTTAATATCCATCTAAAACTGTTGTTCAGTCAGTTAAGAATTATTTGTCTTCCCAGATCCTAATTTTCAGTAACCTTCCTGTGGTTTGTGATCTCTATGGTGGGTCAGAACCTCAGTATCTGATGGAAATTTTCTCTTGCTGCTTAACTCTACAGATTCGAAAGCAGCAGGTAGTAGATCAAGACAGATTCAAGAGAAGATGGAATAAGGCAATTGAACAGGATGAATGCTGGGTTGATCCATATTCACAAAAATCAGAGTTCAAACGCTGATTTTGACTTATCTTAAAGCATAAAATCTTCTCTTTTGTCATGTACATTCTCTGAGATCCTGTTCCGGAAGCTCCAGCATGAAGGTTTTGCTGTGATACTTTCCCAGAATCAATTGTTGGCAATGATAGAAGTGGCGTCAGGATGTATGATCTCTGTTATAAGATATATATTACATTCTCCGAACAGCTGACAGAATATAACTGAAAAAGCCTATACTTGTATCACACTGAAGAAATTCTTGTATATTTAAAATTTGACATTTTTGTTATAGGGTGGTGTTATGTAACATCCTCATTATTTGACGTGGTAAATATGATGTACTCAAACTATTTAAATATGTTCACTCGAATTATTTACTATTCAATGGTAACATTGTGCAATAGCTGTAACTGTAAGTTCTAAATATTCAGATTGTAGCCTGGCAATATCATAGATAATATAGCAAGTGTATTCAAACAAATTGTGATATGAACCTTAACCTTAAATTTTTCATTCCTGCAGGTTCTGGCTGTATCAGGAAGACCAACTACATAGTCCGACATCACAAATAGCTTACATAAAAATGATATTGAGTATAGCTTAACGCTATCAAATTAAACATATTCCTAATCTGATTAATAATTAAATTTATAGTATAGGATAGGAAATGATCGTTCAAGTAAGAAGTAATTCTAAACTATAAAATATTAAGTAAAAGAATTAAGACTTTAATTACATAGAATAAATAAATAACAAATGAAAATTAAAACAAGGAAATACCACTACATTATTTACGATATTAATAAGGTTTTTGGGGGTTGATATGAGAAAATATAAATAATAAAATAAGAATAATAATTAAATTAATAACCGAACTCCTCTAGTAACTAAATTAATCTATAATATCATAATCATAATATATATATATATATAAAGAATCCATTCTAGCAATTTTCTTGCCTATTTCTATCAACATGAGAGAAATCAAGATAGAGAAAGGAGACGGAAGCAACATGCTACATATTTTCACGCATAAGAAAAGAAAAGGTTAGAAAAGCGAAGCTAAATACAAAAATAAAAGAAAAGCTATCTCCACTCTTCAAAATTTATTTATTTTCATACTCTGCACTAATTTAGCGACCAAAAAAGGGAGATCACTCATACTTAATTCCATATATCATCATCCTGCCTACAAAAATTCATTTTTTCCCTCCATTTTAAAAAGCAGATCAAAAATTGGTCTAGTGGACCTTCCGGTACACAATTCAACTAATTTGACTACTATTTGAAAATAAATTATTTTTATTCAAAAAATTATCTTATGACTCGGGCATAATCCTTTTTTTTATTCAACCAATCTAACTGAGTCATTCACCCTCAAAATTCCCCCTATGATTGAAATGATGACGTTAAGGGTGCACCGAATTATTCAGTTGGTATATTGACTTTAAAACCGGATAGTTTTATACCAATGGGTAGCTGGGTATTAGGTTGAATTGTCCGATCTGGTTTTGTAATCACTGCTCCATTCATACATATGAATGTCACTCTAATGAAACAAAAAGAAACAACTTCAAGCACAAAAGATGGAGAAGCATCTACACCAAATACAATAAAAGAACATCTATGTCAATTTGTGTGTTTCTAGAGAAGAAAGCTAATGTGCAATGATCTATGAAGAGGGAGATGTGAGACTTTGATTTTTGCACTTTGAACTGAATCCTGTAACTTTAGTAATCAATCTTCTTGCATATGTGTATAAAATGAGTAGATTGTCGAAATGCTCTTATTGTTGTTGCTGAAGCTTATGAAAAGTAGAGAGGGGGAGCGGTAGTGGATGTGTTTTAATGGTTGTGTAACGGAGCAATGACCAAGAGTTGTTTGACACCTTAAGAAATGTTGGATATAGTTAAGAATATAACTGGATCATTGTGAATTAGTAGAAAGATTGACAAAGATTAAAGAGAGCAAGATGAATTACACATGATCATTGCTACATTAAGAACAAATGAAAGCATTACAAACTAGAATCAATATATTCGAATAATAATTCCATGCAAACTCCTACATCTATATAGAAGCCCTTAAACTTATCTTCTAAACTATTTCAGAAAGAATAAAGATATTAGAAAAGATATAAAGTTATTAGAAAAGATATTACATAACTAAACCCGTATAATACTCTAACTAACAAGATTAAATATTATCCTTATTTCTGCCCCATAATTCCAACCTCCTACTGATTTCGTGTCTCCACTATCAACCTTTTCTTCAACTTGTTTAAAAATTGGGAAGATAAGGGTTGGGTCAATGTGTCATCCACTTGATCAATGGCTGGAACATGATTGACCACTAATTTATTAACTGCAATCTTCTCTCAAACAAAATACAAATCCAGCTCCAAGTGTTTGATTCTTGCTCGCAAAATAGGATTAGTTGATAAGGCAACAGTACTTTGATTATCACACCAGAGGATAGGTGGTGATGAGCTATGCACCCCAAGTTCTTGAAGAAGGGATTAGAGCCAAAGAATTTTAGCAGATGCAGTAGCCAAACTTCTAAACTCAGCTTCAGTATCTGAACATGACACTACATGTTGCTTCATTGAACACCAAGCAACCATATTCTCACCCAAATAAATGTAAAAACCACTTGTAGACCTCCTGTCATCTGGTTTATTAGCCCAATTGGCATTACTAAACTCTGTTAAGCACAACTATGAGGAAGCATATGAGACTATACCATCATTAAGTATCCCTTTCAAATATCTGAGAATCTTCTTAAAAATCTTCAAATGAGTAGTTAAAGGATTCTGCATAAACTAACAGACTTTGTTTACACTAAATGCAATCTCAGGTCGTGTGATTGTGATGTATTGCAAGGCCCCAACTATAGACCTATACTTTGAGATATTCTAAATAGGATCTCCTTTTGTTTTAGAAAGCTTTAAACCACTAACCATGGGAGTAGATAAGGAATTAGCATCATCCATCTTTGCCTTTTTTTAGCAAATCAAGAACATACTTCTTTTGAGAAAGATGCAAACCTTGTGGCAAATTCTTGGCTTCAATGCTTTAACAGTAATGCAATTCTCCTAGATCTTTCAAGGAGAAATACTAATCGACAGACCAATTATTGACTTGATTTCAGTAACATTACTTCCAGTAATTATAATGACATCAACATACACTAAGACAAAAGTTGTGAACTCCTTGGTAGCTTTAATGAATAAAGATTGGTCTTCTCGAGAACTCTTAAACCCAAAGCATTGAACACAAGTCCTTAGCTTGTCAAACTAAGCCCCAGGAGCTTGCTTCAACCCATACAAATCCTTTTGAAGTTTACAGACCAGTGGTGAACCACCTATGATGTGCCCTTGCTCAAACCCAAAAGGTTGATCCATAAAAATTTCTTCTTGTAGCTCTCCATTAAGGAAGGCATTATTAACATTTAGTTGATGAATAGGCCATGCTCTAGCCAAGGTAACTATAAGAATAACTCTTATGGAGGCCATTTTCACAATAGGACTAAAGGTCTTAGAAAAATCAAGCCCATATGTTTTAGTGTATCCTTTATCAACTAACCGAGCCTTATATCTAGAAATAGAGCCATCATGATTCTTCTTTAACTTAAACACCCATCTACAACCCACTGTCTTTTGATCAGGAGGTAAGGTCACTAAGGATCGAGTCATGTTATTCATTAAGGTTGCATACTTTTCTTTCATTGTCTTTCTCCACTATAGATGAGCACAGGCTATTTATGCACTGTTTGGTTCATGTAAATCAAGATTAACATGATAAATCTTAGGCTTAAAAATACCATGTTTAGCTTGAGTGACCATTGGATGCTGATTAACTATTCTGCTAGCAAAAGCAACATCAGGACTGGAGGGTTGTAGATCATAAGGGACTAGACTTAATATATTACTAGAAGAGAACTGACCACTACTTGATGGCTGACTCTTTAAACTAGTAGAAGAGTCATGAAAAGAAACGGGACTATAAGAAGATTTATCTAATGGAGAATTGTTAAGAACTGGAGGCTGAGACACTTGCCTAGAACTGAGAACAGGCATATCAAATGCTGTAGAAGAATGTTGTAAAGAAGAACTCACAACACCTTGTGAACAAGTGATAAAAGGAAAAAAATACTCATCAAATACAATATGTATGGAGATAAGAATCATTCCAGAATTATCTACACATTTGTAGCCTTTATGTATAGGACTACAACCCAAGAAAGTACAGGGAACAGATCAATAATCCATTTTATGTGCATTATAAGGTCTTAGATAAGGAAAATAAAGACAACCAAAGACCTTTAAAAATGAATAATCAGGTTTGATATTGAAAAGTACCTCATTAGGGGATCATTATCTTAAGACCTCAATAGGTAATTTGTTGATGAGATAGACAGCATTGGAAAAAGCATCAGACCAATATTTCTAAGGCAAATTAGCTTGAGCCAATAGAGTCAATCCAATTTTCACAATATACCTATGCTTCCTTTCCACGATTTCATTATGTTCTGAAGCGTGAGGGCATGCCACCCTATGAACAATTCTAACTCTTTTTAATAGAGTGGATGGACTTCTGGACTCTCCTCCCCAATCAGTTGGAAGCATTTTAATCTTCTTATTAAACTAAAGTTCCAATTATGACTTAAAGTGAACAAAACACTCATGTGCCTCTGCCTTTTTTTTTTTTTGAGAAAATACAACCAAGTAAACCGAGAATAAGTATCCAAAAAACTTAAATAATATCAAAACCCATAAACTAATGGTGATGGTGATGGTCCCCAAATATCATATTCAACTAATTGCAAAGGTTCGGTATATACAGTTTGAGACATAGGAAGGGGAACCTTATGACTTTTTTCCTAATTGGAAAGCCTCACAAACACTACTCTTGCTGAAATTATAAGGAATATGACAACCAATGAGGAATTTCTTCACAACTTTCATAAAGGGATGCCCTAGTTTCCTATGTCACAATCTATATACAAAATCATCTACATTATGTAAACTATGCTGATTGCAAATTAACTGAGTATCTAATTGGCTTGACTTGTTAACTAGCTGCAACCTCTTATCTTCTTTAGCTTTAGGCTGCCCATCCTTCAATAAGCTAAATTGATAAAGGCCCTTGAGACAATCAGATAATTATCCACTTTTAATCGTTCAAATATCATCAGAAATTTCTTATTTAAATGGTTGTCCAAGGGAACACAGAGGAATCATTAAGGCCATCCTAACTCATCTAATTTCGAATTAGTATTCGTTCTCGTGATACTTACTAATCATCAAATACTCCTACCTCGTTAACCAGCATTATTAGAGTCGTATTACAAATCCCACAATCACAATGATATATTAGATACAAACTACTCATTCACCTCTTATTAAGTCATCCCTTCCTTATTTGACAATTTACCATAATACCCTCATTGTTACAAAATTACTAAGTTACCCCTTACTTGATTTAGGTGACCAAGTTATTGCTCATACTTATTAGGTCACTAATGCCCCTTAATAATTATTACACTTATATACTTTCCATTTAGTTGGTTAGATTAACACTTTGCCCTTTTTCCTTTATTATAATTAATAAATTATCCTTGAGTTGATCAAATTACCAAATTACCCTTCCTCCTTATCCTAATTACCAAATTAACCCTTTATTTAGTTAATTACCCAATTACCGTCCTCTATTATCAACGACCAACTACCCTTCTCCACTATCAAAGTTACCAAATTACCCCTGGTTGGTTAAATTATTAAATTACCCTTTTTATATTATCGTAATTACCAAACTACCCTTCTCCTTTATCAAATTTACCCAATTACCCCTTGGTCATTTAAATTACCAAATTACCCTTATTAATTGTCATGATTACCAAACTACCCTACTCCATTATTAAAATTACCAAAATACCCTCTAGTTAGTTAAATTATCAAATTACCCCTCACATTTATCATATTTACCATTTTACCCTTCTCCATTATTAAATTATCAAATTACCCTTTAGTTATTTAAATTATTATTTTACCCTTCTCAATTATTATAATTACCAATTTACTCCTTTCCAATTTCCACTTTTACCCCTTTGATTTACAAAATTACCGTTTTACCCTCAAATTTACCATTTTACCCTTAACTCCCAAAAATTACCATATCGCCCTTTTACTTATAAAATTTCCATTTATACTTAATTATGAAATTACTATCTTATCTCTTTTAATTTCCAAATTACCATTCTGCCCGTTAATCACAAAATTACTATTTTACCCTCTAATTATAAAATTATAATTTTACCCTTTTTTTTCAAAATTACCAAATTGCCCCTTTTATTTCAAAATTTCCAAATTGCCCTTTTATTACAAAATTACTATTTTACCCTCCTTACTTCCAAAATGACCAATTTACCCCTTACTTCTAAAATTACCATTTTATCCTTTTATTAACAAATTTACTATTTTTCCCTTGCCTCTAAAATTACCATAATACCCCTTTTTACTAAAATTTACCATTATACCCCTTAGCACACAACTTATATTAAATTATTATTAGTACTACATAAAATATTAATATTAATGCATCATCCACAACTTTTGTAGTTAATACAATACCCATTAATACCCATATATATATTAGGCCATATTCTTGTACAATGTACATTAATAAAATTCCCTAAGGCTCACAAAATATTAAATATTACAATAGCATAAGACAGTATAGATAATACTTAACATTTTTCTTAGCAACCAAATTATTACCTTAAATATTATTTCCATACATATCATATAACCTATCATTCTTCCTTTTATCAACCAACACAATAACCACATATAATATACTAAACAACATATATCAAGCATGATACACATTAAAAATGCCTAATGTGCTAACATGCGTTAATCCATGCATTTAAGCGAGATTTAACGATTACCTCGGTTTTCATAAAAACGAACCTTACCTGTATTCCAGTTAAATGTCCAAGTTTTGATTATAAAAGCCAATACCTAAAAATAATATAAAGATTTATTACATTAGAAATAATAAAATTAAGGCATAAAACTTTATAATTCTTAATTTATCAAATAATTAAATTAAAAATATAATTATACCTTAAAATTAGTAAACAAATATATCAGGAACCTAGAAACTCATGTTGCTAATGCAGCATGAGCTGCATGAAAATAAATGGGGAGGAGGGGCTCGAAGGAGGGGTGAAAATAGGAGGAATATACATTTTCGGGTTGGTGGTTTGGGGCTAGAAAAGAAGGTGGTTGGGGGAGGATTTAGGGCAAGGGAAGGGTACAGAGGTAGAGAGGGGGTGTAGGTGGTGGTCAGGGATGGGTTGATGGCGGCTAAGGGTGGCGGCGGCAGCAGCAACGAAGCCGCGAAGGTGGCGGCCGAGGAGGGAGGTCGAGATGGGGCTGGTGAGGAAGGAAAAGAAAGGGAAAACGAGGGCCTGCGGAGGATGGTTTCGGCCAAATGATGATTGGGGGTAGTGGAGGGGGTTGCAGGGAGTAATAAGGTGGCTCAGGTGGCGGCAGAACGAGGCGGTGCAGGGCGGTTGCCGATAAGGGGGGTAAAGAAGAGAAAAAGAAGGGATGAGAAGGAATGGGGCTGCGGGGCGGCTTGATGGGGGTTGTGGTGGCTCGAGGGTGAGGTAGAGGGTGGCAGGAGGTGGTTCAGGTGGTGGTTGAGGCGGAGGCAGCGGCGGAGCTAGGCGGCGAAGTTAAAACAGAGAGGGTGAGGGAAGGAGAAGAAATGAAGGAAAAGAGAGAGTTGGGGGTGCTTGGAGGGGCTCGGGAAAAAATGCTGAACGGGCAGGGAAGTGGGGAGAAATAGAAGAGGAAGAGAAGGGAAGGGATAGGGGCTCGAGGGGTGGTTGTAGATTGGTAGGGAAATGGGCGGTTGCAGGGAGAGGGGGAAGGAATGATGATGGCCAGGAGTGGGGAAGGTCTCGGTATGGGGCAAGGAATGGCGGGAGAGAGAAAGAAAGAGTTAGGGAGGTCAATAGGGGAGAGGGAGTTGCAGGGAATGGGAGTTGTAGGGAGTGGCGGGTCGAAAATCTCGATGGTGAAAGAAAGAGAAGAAGAAAGAAGAAGAAAGAAGGAGAAAGAAGAGTCGGGGGCTGGACGAGCAAGCAGACCGGCCGAAATGGGCCGGACCGGTCGAGGAAGATGGAAAAGAAAAGAAAGGGGCGGTCGGGCTCGACGCACGGGAGAAAAAAAAAAGAGAGAAGAAAATGGGTCAGGCCCAAGAGCCGGGTAGAAGGAGAGGGAGGAGAGGAGAGGATGGATCAGCGACCCAGCGCAGGAGGGGAGGAGAAGTAGGCCAGCCAGTCGGCGGCCTAAGGAAGGAAAGAGAAAGAGAAAGAAAAGGAAAAGAAGGAAAAAGGGGGAAAAAGAAAAAGGAAAATTGGTTTTAATTAAAATAATTTAATTTATAAATAATATATTACAATATTTTGGGTAATAAATTTATTTAACAATTTAATTAAAATATAAGGGTTTAAAAGGATAATTTTAGTAAAATAAGGGTTTGAAAATTTATTTAAATAATAAGAGTATAATAAAATAACAAAATATTTATTTTAACTTATTAAATATTTATAATAAATTTTATAAGCTCAAAACCCATAAAATAATTAAATTAAAAATATTTAAAAGCTAATTTATCCGAAACAAAATTTATTTATTAAAATATAGGCTTTTAAAAATTCAGGGGATTACAAATGGTGTATGTATCACATGTATGAATTAAGCATGAGTTATTGTATGAGTGGAGTGAAATATGTATCACATGTATAATTAAGCATGAGTATTGTAAGATAAAGATTGTCATATCTTATGTGTCTTATTTTCTTCTATGAGTTAGGTAGTTGTGATTTACTCAGTACTAGACTCGTACTGATACTACCTTGGTTGAATGGGTCTTATGATGATCTACTGATGGTGGGGAGCAGACCTCTTGTGTAGATTTGTGACCAGATATTGTTGTTGGGTTGAAGTCTTGGCTTGAGAGAATAGGCAATCCGGAGTTTAATCCCTCGAAATTTGTCCTTAATTATCTGTATTCATTTTTGGAAGTTTCAAGTGTTGTATTAAATTTTTCAGGGTGTTGTAATTGAATTTAAATTCTAATTACTTTGATAAGCTTTTAAAAATCCAAAACTATTTCACAGGTTTCCGTTGATTTATTCAACGATGATTTTATTTAGTGAAATTATTCACTTGCCATCTACTTGTGGATATTTCCTTGTGGAAAGTTGTCCTCAAGGCATAGATGTTGGTTGAATTTTTGTTGGACAGGTTTTAGCCTTGCATCTAACATTAGATAGATGGTAGACATTTATCTTGTATTAAGTGTGGCGGTAACATTCTCCAAATTGTGTTTTAGCTTCTGCATTATTCATTTAAACGAAAAAAAAATTCAGGAATAAATTTTGGGGGTGTTACACTAACTGTAAATAATTAAATAGCTAACTCTTTCAGTTCCTAACTTTAAATAATTAGGCTAACTCTGCATTTTTTATAATACTAATTAACCTCTCTAAATTAATCTTTGTTATAAATTAATTGCATTAAACTCGATGGACGCTCCATAACTCTAGCCAAATTAAAAACCCTACATTCTTAAATTAACTAGAATAAATTATATTTTAATTTAGTTTGTTACATGCAAAGACTCATAACTAAATTAATTGCCACTGGCTAAATTAATTGCTAATATGCTAGAATTAAATGAGTAGCTATAATTATTAATCATAAATATAAAATTGATTGGGCTTACAAAGTTTTAAATATTAATTGCAAATATGATTTGTATATCAAAAGACTCAATTATTCCTAATCCAAAACAATAATGCACAATAAAAATCAAAACTTGATAAAATATAACTAATCAAAATTTAATATAGAGCACAAGTTTAAATAATAATAAATTAAATTTTAAACAAAAGATCATATGAAAGACTGGAATTAATAATAGATACAATAACCTTTTTGTTGAAAGTACACTTGCAAGAATTCCTCCAACTAGTCGGTTGTTTCTCACAAGATTACAAATCCACTCACTTACTATAATAACTATTTTCTATTTTTATATGATTACTAAATTAAAGTTTAATGACCTTCTTTCATGTGTGTTGTTTCCTTGCGTAGTTTGACAGTTTTGTTGTGTTGTTTATGTAACACCCCCATTTTTACTGCTAAAAATTTTCGTTTTGCGGAAGCGATAATTATAAAACCAATGGGTGTTACCGCTACACTCAGTATAAGTCTGGCATCCTCTACCGTTCTTATACTGAGTGCTAAGGCTAAAATATTACTTTACTTAAATAACATTAAAACAAAGGCATGATAGAATTTCATTACAAATTACATTGTCCTGAATAAATACAAAAAGATCAGGCAAGAGTTGTAATGTAACAAAAGAGAAATAGCAGGGCACTTAAGAGTCCAAGAAATATCCGGACCAAAAGAAGTCGAGGCGAACACCGGATAGTCCTAACTTAAGGTAAAGACTGCTCGTGGAATAACCCTTTATACTAAACTAATATGAAAAACTAGCACGGAACACATGCAAGACATACGATTAACAAGTACAAGACATTTAAGTATTCATACGAGGATTGATATACAATAATCATTTAGACAATCGAATTCTATTAAAGCCACATGCTACTCATTTTCATTTGTCTAAAACAACCGACAAGTTACCAGACTAACATGCCAAAGATACTCTCGGAAGTAATGATTAGAACCTAAACTCCAGCATAACAATTATAACATCCACAGCATGACTCATATCTCAGCATAACTCACAACCAAATTTATAACATCACAAGTGTATTCACAGGTAAGCTATAACATAATCCACAACGTTAAATGTATACTCACAGGTAGAATATGATAAAATACATAACATCACATGTGTACTTACAGACACAGGATAATAATATCCGTAATCTCACAGGTACACTTACAGGTACAGTAAATTAAAATACAAAACATCAACGGTATATTTACAGATATAGTATAATAATATATATAACGTCACAGGCATACTTATAGACATAATACCCACACACGTAGGCCCGCAGGCTACTACTTAAGCCACAGGTAGGCACAACAGCCACTACCAAACCAATCCAATACCCAATAATAATCCTTCCAATCAAATCATATTATTTCCATTTTTATTTACTCGAGGGGGATACAATAATAACCCGGAGACATAACAGTACACTGGTCATACCGGCGCACAAGGCAACACGATACCCTCCAACCATCCAACCCAGAGGCATAACAGCACTCTGGTCATACTGATGCACAAGGCACACAGTACCCTCCTCACCTCAGACACCTAATCCTTAAGTATCGATACTCCCTATAGGGCCTGTAGGTCACCTATAGAGTACACTAGGACCTTACTGGGGCACAACTGGCACACCAGAAACCCAAACAAATCGAGGACTCCTACCTCGTCTCTAGGATAGCTACCCCTAGAGAGAAACAATTCCCAAACTTGAGGTCTTTCACTTTACGTATTAGTATTTTTATAAAGTGATCACAGATAACACACATTACACATTTATTCTCATTTCCATACTTATTCATTTTCCCTTTATTTCCAATTATCCAAGTCAACCCTACGGTCAACGGTATAAAGAAAAGTCAAAATCAATACTAAGGTCAACCTACCAAAAGTCTAAGGCCATCCTATATCCAATTATTCACATTTGGGTGTTAGGTCGAAAATGACCAAAATGCCCTTGAAGCTAATAATTATCAGATTAGTATCCATTTAAATACTAAGTCTATCTTATTTATTAATCTATCATGAAAAGGCTAAAATGAATAATTTAATTATTTATTATATAATTTAAATCATCAATCATGTCAAAAGACTATTTTGTCCCTACATAGATTTTGGCATATGAAACTCTATCATAAACTTTTGAGACGTACAAAACACATGATCGTAAAATGAACAACAGATAATACATGTTAGACATGATTTTCAGGATAAATATCATATTACACAAAAATGACTAAATTGCCCCTAGGGCACACATTCCTAATAATTATTCCACAATTATATCTAAACATGCTAAACTAATAACTATATACATAATTATCATACCAAACATTCTCCCGTCATTAGAATTATTTTTAAGTCATACTTTTATACCCGAAATATTTTATATCAGATAACATGCTCGTTTTTATCCGTTTTCATAATAATAATAATTAACACATAATTATATTGAAATAAATCATGCTAAACATATTTCATACACCAAAAACCCTAATGTATTATCACGCAATTTTTATCATTTTAGTAGAGTATAACGGTTACCTGAATTCCAGCAAAAATGTAAAATTAGCGGTATCCACAAAAAATTATTAGGTCCTGCAAATTAAACTTTCGTACCTAAAAATAATACCACAAATACAGAATTAATATCTATCAGATAAAATAATAATTATAGTATAAAAATATTTATTTTTCTAAAATTAGCAAAATACCCTTACAATTAATATTAGTACCCAAAATTTTATTAAAACACTACGCAACTCACGCTGCATGCAGCGTGAGTCACGCTGCATGCAGCGTGAGTCACGCATAAGGGGAAGAGGGCACGACTGACTAGGCGAGAGGGTCGGGCAAGGCTGCGAGGCGGGGGAAGGAGGGGCGGCAGGGCTGATGGTCGGCGGAGCTGGTGGCTGGCCTGCGGTGGAGGGCGGTTGGTTGGCTGCGGAAAGAAGGCTAGGCTGCGACGCGCGGTGGGTGCTGCTCGACGTGGTTTAGCCGGGAGAAAATAGGAGGGGGGGCTATTGGTGGTGCTATGGCTGTTGGGGCTGCTGGACGACGGTGGTGGACGCTGGTGGGCTGGCGGGAGAGTGGTGCTGCTGGGCCACTGGCTGCGACGGGGGAGGGCGACGGGATGGCTGCGGGAAAGGGTGCTACGGTCGGGGAAAGACGCAGGGTCTGGGCGACGGGTTGGACGCTGCAGGCTTGGGCGACGGGGTGGTGGGCTGCTAGGATGAAGGGAGGAGGTGGCAGGGCTGGGTTCTGCGACGGGGAGGGGGTGATTACATGGGGGTTGTTTGGTTGGGAAAACCGGCGATGAGAAGAGAGGGGAGGAGGGGAGAAGGTGGCTGGGGAGGCCAAACAAAACCGACGGGGAGGGGGCTGTAGAAATAGAGGGGCTGGGGTGGTGTGTGTCGAGAGAAAGATAAGAGGGAGCTGGGAGGAACGGCTGGGGTAGGTTGAGGAGTGTATGTATGACAGTATGTGTTATATGCAGATAGGGAGTCTGGGAGGAATAGTGGGTTGGGCTGCTGCGTCGTGTGCGTCGTGCATGTATTTTGTTTTTGGCCGAAAGTGTGTGCGGGAAATGGGGACTGTTTGGGGTAGAGTGTGCGAGGGTGTGGCGTGTATATATATGTATATAAATGCAGAAGGTAGAAGGTAGAGTAAAGGTAGAAAATAAGGGAGACAGGACGGGGAAGGGATAGAAAATGGCAGAGGGAGAGTGAGAAGATAAATAATATATTATATATATATATATATATATATACATATATATTTTATATTAAATTTAGTCCGGATAAATTAAAATATCAGATAGAAAAATAATCCAATCTAAGGTAGATTTAAATAAAACGAAAAAGATAAACATAATCAGGAATAAATTTTAGAAATTTATTTCGGGTTACGAGTCGTGGCTATTATTAAAATAATTCAGATAAGATTTACGAATAAAAACTAGATTAGAATAAGGAATCAGTTTCTATCAACTTTTTAGCCTGATTATTTTTATATCTAAGTCATCTAATAATAATAATAATAATAATAATAATAATACGTTTAATACTAAACCTCCTAAATTAATAATTATAACTAATCACATATAATTATTAATTTTAATTAGGATTTCCTAAAAACGGGGTATTACAGTTTAACATGGTTTCTCTTTGGTGCATGATATATATACATAATTATATGAAGTTTGGTTTAATGTTAGAGACTAGCTTCTAAGTACCAAATATTTTAGGTTTGAATCCTATTTTACTCTATCGGTGTTGTAATATCTTTATGATACCGTCACTTATATGATAATTTATACTTACTTTTATAGACATCCTATGAATCATAATAATAATAATAAATAGTGTGTATACATATGTATACTTGTAACACCCCGGGTTGATACAACCACGAGAGAGCTACTTTAGAGTATTTTTGGATTGATCAGCTGACCCCACAAATCAACACAAGTCCTTTCAGCGTACTTTATCCTCATTTACGCACTTCCCGAGAAATTTTCAGAAAATTTCTTATTCTTCCTAGGAGGGTCATCCATTATAAAAATTGCTCCACAACCAGCACGCTTAACTGTGAAGATCTTAGGATAGAATCACTAAAAGAATAGTATACCATGTTGATATAAGTAATAAAATTAGTCCTTATAATAATCCGCTTAATTTAGAATATTACATTCGCCCCCATTTAAAGAATGCAACGTCCTTGTTGCGCCTGAACCTCTAATTGTCTCAATATAGTTTATCACAAGAATCATCCCGTTTAGCTCATCCAAGTTCAGTTCATGATCGCAATTTCGCTCTAATACCATTTGTAACACCCCGAATCAATACGACCATGCGGGGGCTACCTTGGAGTGTTTTCGGATTGATTGATTGACCCCATAGATCAACACGAATCCTTTCAGTTCACCTTGTCCTCACTCACGTACTTTTTGAAAAATTTTTAAAAATTTTTAAATTTTTTCTAAGAGGGTTACCTATTCTAAAAATTGTTCCACAACCGGCACACTTAACTGTAGAGTTATTAGGACGGAATAAAAAAAATGATATACCATATTAATATAAGTAGTCAAATCAATCATTATAATACTCCGCTCAATTTAGGTATTATAATACTTGTATGGATCGAATGTAAAGATACATTTCTTGACTTGTGCTTTTTTTCCTTTATAATTTGCTTGTTGCTGACTTGAGATAAAAACCAGCATAGTATGAGCCTATTGTTGCACAACAAAAACTTTTAGAGATAAATATTATAAATCTCATTTTTTTTTCATAATAGTTTAAATTACCTAAATCTAAGTTTTTATATGAAAATTATGATTAAAATGCATTATGATGATAATATTTATATAAATTTATTATTTTGTTCGAATTTAATTAAAATTTTGAGATTATTATTATTTAGACACAAAATTACAAATATTGTAGATTACCTCAATATTAATTAAATAAATGATCAAATATTCAAATAAAAAAGTATAAAATATATAAAAATTTGCATTAATCAATACCTTTATTTGAAAATTGAGCAACAAAAGATCGCAAATAGGATTTGACAGACTCTTATCAGAATAATTGAGTATTTTCTCTATACCAAACAAACAGCAGAACAACCATTTACTAATGCTGACACCAAATAAGATATCAATGCTGGCATGCAAAGAAAACTACGTTGCCAGCCTTCAAGAACCATAATGCAGTATGACGTTCAACGCCGACTAATTAAGCCAGCAATGATTCCCCCAAGTTCATCACCACTATCCTCTTGTACATGATGTCCAGCCTGCAAAAGTGAATCACATAGTACCTTGCATTAACTGCTAAATAGTCGGCTTGTGCTACAAATTGCACGACTCTGAGTTCAGTACTTACCATAGGAAGTTCAATCAATTTTAAGTTTGAAGCTTTGCAGAAATCTTCAACTCCATCAAAGTCCAACCACCGGTCCCTTTGACCCCAGCATACAGTTGTACGCACTTTCCACTCATCATCCATGAGTATTCTCCTCATATCCTCCACATAGAACTGGGAACAAGGTTCATATGATGTGTTATCCGAAACTTCCTTTTCGGCTTGAAGCGATTCAATCAGATAGCCAACAAGAATTATTGTCTGGAAAAAGAGCACAAAACTGTACTTACCTTTAATTCTTTCTTCATAGACCTACTTATTGCGTTCAGTGCAAAGCCAGAAGAGCCTGACGTGAGATAAGGTCTTCTGTAAACCATTGCATCTTCCTCTTTCATTTTATATGGGCCACAGCTAGTCAGTGCTTTATCACTTGCCCTTAGAGGATCCTAAAAACAGCCAAAAGAAATCATCCGATCATCGTTATTATAATACTTCCGCAACGGATGTGAAGTGGATGAACAAGCAAAACCACCAGGTGTAGTAGCCCAATCTTCTAACTCATTCATACCTGAGAAAAAATCTCACCCAGCAGAAAATTGCTGAATATAGACAGTGATGATGGCAAGTTGGCATGTTTGGCGGTTAGCTTCAATTTACAGAAAAAGACGCATCGTGTCAGTGTCATCTGAGCAAATAATTAAAACAGCATTAAACAAACATTGTCCGTGTCAAGTGGTTTAAAGAGGAATGGCTGTCTTTATTTAAAGAGGTTTAGTAATGGCACTAAAATTGATTCTCAGAACATAAGCAGCTTCAGTTTAACAGATTCCCTTCAAAACAGGAGTTTTGGAAACTGGCCTCTTACATTTATGAAACACACTGTAACTAATTTGAGTTGCCGGGTTATTTAATGTGATGCACTATTTCTCAGTATCCAAAATCCTTCCCTGCTCAGACAAGTAACGATTCAGGCTGGACATCACAAGTGTTGGGGTTTCCCTGTCAGCCAGCATAAAGTCCGTCGGCCGGGGGTGTCAGCCAGGGGTGACTGCCTAAGGCCAACTAATGGAATTAGTTGGTAGGGATGACCTAGTAGCCAAGATCAAAGAAGGAGACATGATCGATTGTAAATAGTATGTGAGCTCTCAATTTTCTCCAAATATTCATACTTAATAAAAAATTTCATTCTTTCCTCCCATAAATTTTTATTTTCTCTGTGCTTGCAATCTACTTCTACATTACCTAATAATTGTACAGTTGGCTGAGTAAATTATTGTTTAGTTGGCCAAGAGGATATTTTTTCTCAACAACTTATATGCCACAGCCAGGCCAAAGTCCAATTTGATTTAAATAATGAGGTCAAACTTCTTCGTCACTTGAAGGCAGTATGACAAACCACCAATTTAGGGGGCAAAAGGCCAATCAAAAATCATACGGGAGGATTCAGGAGAATGAGGTCATCAATTTTATCCTGATGACTGCATGCATATTTTGTTACAACTGGACAGAAATATCCCTGCACAGAGAAAAAATGATCATAAGTTTGCTATCATATTCGATGCCTCAAAGAAAACTTAAAAATGCCATCATTCATATTACACAGAAGAGATAAACAAGAAGCATAGTACCTGAGCAACAAGTGAAACCTTCTCGACTGCAAATTCATCAATAAGAGATCCCAAGGAAGAAACATATTCTGCAACAGGCACATAAGAGATCCCATAAAATATTTTTTTCAATAAGAAATGTCGCTCCACGTAGAACAGATGCAAGGACACCATGCCTCACCTCACCAATCCACCCACAACTAAAAAGGAAATGATAAAGGTAAAGGAAACATGAGCTATGACCAGATAAGAATCAGAGTTTAGGGATTGCAGTGAGAAGCTACCTTCTAGCGTATAGTCAAAACCATATCTTGCTTGAGGTTTCTCCGAAAACCCGAAACCTGCAACCAAGGAACAAAAGGCACATCATTGCTTTCCTATTTCCAATTCTAGATATCAAATGAATTAGTCATATATTTGTACTGACACTACAAAAGGTTCTGCAAGGGTACAAATAAGAATCAATCTGACTTAACAACCTCCCTACTGCCCTCTTCCTGAAGAAAAAAGAAAAAAGGTGGATGCAAAATCAGACTATTAGGGTTCTTAAGTAACCAATTAACTCAGCTGGATAACCATTCTATTAGACAATTGATCTCTACCTTTCCGCAGAAAAAGGAAAAAGAAAGGAAAAAGAAAAGGGATCTCCCAGTAAATTCCATGAAATGTAGGGGGCTATAGGTCTCCAGTTTGAAAATTCTTAGCACCGAATTTAGGATTTATCCCAAAGAATTCAGATGGCCATTTGTAATCTCACCGGGGACATGTGAAAAATTTTCAACCTCAACTCATCATAGGATGCCAAGTTATTTACCTAACCAGTCAAAAGCAATGACATGATGGTTCTTGGACAATTTTGGAATAACCTTTCGGTAAGAGTATGCCTGCTAGCAGAATAACCAAGATTAGCATATACTGCATTCAGAAATACAAAGATATTTATTAAAAATTTAGTACAATGCATTACAGATGCAGAATCAAATTATATTTCACATGTATCAAGCCATGTGACTCTATACTTCCAAATTGCTCTAGACCCCTTCTTCAAATAAACTAGTATGCAAAAGCAAGAAGAAGTGAGGAAAATACTGAGCGAGCTGTAATGAAACTCACTAGCATAATATGTCAAGCTGGACCAAACAAGAGGACTCCATCTATAATAGCCTAGACCAAGACTATTATGGTGAAATATACAACATTTATTTTCACTTCCTCAATAGTGAACATAAAGATTTAGGAACCTGTGATTACATCCATAATAGGAAGTCAAAGTGGCATACTATAACTCTCATACAGAAATGAAAGACTTATATTCTCAGCCTCTTGACCAGAACTCCAACAGCCTGTGGGCTTAGTTTGATTTCATCTTTGGACTTCTGCGAAAGATTCACTTATACCAGAGCATATATAAAAACAAGACCATTTAATATCATTTGGCATCAGTAGAAAAAGGTATATGAAAAACATTAGTGCAGCAAAACACTCTCAGTTAGTCCAACAATGAATAAAACATCACCTGATTTCCCACAAATGCACCCCATGAAAACAAAGGACGAATGCCGGAAATAAGGTTGCTTAGTTTGGCATAAGATTTTGCAAGTTAAGTCACTTACTTTTTTTATTTTCTTTATCAATAATTATATTCTAAATCAATCCATACCTGTGAAGGAAATCCATGAATTAGCATTACTGCTGGGTTACCAGCTCTACCATTTTCAACACAAAACCATCTGTTGGAGAAATGACATGCATAGGTAAACCCTGCAAAAGTAATCCCTCTTTAATTTCTGTAGAACATGAACCAAGAACTGAAACTGCAGATATATGCTTCATGTTGAGTTTATTTGTATTTTGAGCATATTTGCTCTTCTTAACTATGAAAGCAGATATCACCTAAACACATCATCAGAAGCCTGAGAACTAGAACCCATTGTCAGTCCAAAAATGGGATCCTTAGCCTTCTGCCCTGAGCCTCCAACAGCATAAGCTTTCACCTGATAGCATTAATACATTATGAAAAGAAAATTTTCCTGTTGGCATAAATTGGAGAATACAGAAATGCTGTGCAGATAAATTATCAATCAGATGTGGAGCTTTTCTAGGATACATACATTAGAGTAAAAATAAATATTCTACGACAGAAATGATTGAACAGTAAATGTATATAACTTTCTCCCAGAAGATAAGGTGCATGAGTACAGAAAGGATGAGTTTTTCTATAATTCATACATAAAGTTTCTATTCATAAACTATGATAAAAATGGCATGTCCGTGCTTAATGTGCATAACCGCATGCTCAATGCTGATTCTGGTGTTTAGGTAGAAAGAAAAGCTTTAAATGTTTACAGTTCTCTATACACTGTGACTCCTGGATTCCTCTTCTCCTCCAAGAAAATAACTCATTTAGGCATCAGACACAACTGCCCAAACCAGAAATGAAGAATTACTAGAGGCACCTCTATGAATTCACTGAAGGCCATAAGGATAAGATTAGATTAAGGTTAAAGAAGATCCAGCAATAATTCAGGGAGAACACAAGTGTGTTTGCAAGAATCTAAACGAAATTTCAAAGACGTAAGCCAAATGACAAAAGATATATCATAACTAAGATCTGCTTCAGGAAACAAAATACATCTATAAAAAAAAATTAAAATATATATATATATATTACCTGTTTCAAGTGAAGGAAAATACAAAATCTTAAATTTTACTCTTGTTCACACTACTCTTGTTACGTTTACCTAGCCGACTGATGGCTTTTATATTGAAAATTGAGAAATCAATGTTAATATAGAAGAGATAATATGCAACTCAAAGCAGGTGAGTAGACTTCACAAAACACATCGGTATCAAGACTTAACACTTCAATCCAATCTTTTGGGGTGCATTACAGGAATAACATAAGAAGTCAAGGGCACAAGGCTCACCATTTTACCTTGCTTGAACCATTCATCAGCTGGGCTTGACCCATCAGCATACTTCCCTGTCAGAAATTCAAGAACAAATTTTGAGGGATGGTTCAAGTTTCCATAACCTAAACCTGACAGGACAATTTTTCTAAGATGCATCATGACTGGAATCGGTATAAACCATATTTTCCAATTTCCATAGTGTAACTGTTGATCTTCAAGAACAAAACAACTCTTTATACTCAAAGAAACAGAGATATATGGCTGTGATTTCAAGATTGCAAAAGAAGCGGCTAGAATGAAAAACAGAAAGAAAACAATGCTCGTGATAGTGTCAGAAGAAGAAAGCAATCTCAGATGTTTACTCAAGAATTAAACTTTGTATCGAAACAATCAGTGCATTCTTCCTACTTGACCTCCCGATACCCCCTGTAATTCTTTTTCCCTTCTCTGAACTTCCTCTCTTCTTTCTTTCTGCACACATACATACAGCTAATATACGTTGTTCCTTCTATTCTATAGTCTAAGGTACCAGCGACCGGTTCTAATTGTTAGACTTAACTTACTTAGACTAAACTCATCATTTGACCTTTACAACAAAACAAAACACACCTCATTAGCTATACATTTATCACTAAGATGCTGTCAACTCAGCAAACAAGTCTTACAGTAAATTTACATGCACAAGCTTTAAGAGCAATGAGCATCATTCAGTTCCATTACTGTCGCTCAATTATGTAAGATTCATGGAATTTCTTACTTTTTGCGCACAAGAAAGGGTAACTTAGCAGCCACTCAAGGATCGGTTGCGACCAACACTTTTTCTCTCACAATTAATTTGTGCTTTTGCAATAAGCAAAAAATTAGGCATTTTTTACGACTTCAGCTTTATCCTGACAAGGGATATGCAGGCATCCATTAGCTAACTGCTCCAAGCTCCATGCCTTCCACTGCCAAGAATTCATACTGTAGAACACTTCTCTCTCCTGATTTTAATGACTTTATGTAGACACAAAGTAAAGAGAAAGTATCCATGTTGAAATCACTTTATGTCTGAATTAGTATCATTTTTATGCATTAATCCATCAGACATTGTGCTCTAGAAGCCCATCAAAGATACACAATTTATGAGCATCAATACATCCATACAGTACTTCCACATCTATAATTGATGTCAACTGTCCAGTTAAATAGCAGTTCTACTGTAGCATAGTGGCTACTATTTAGCAGCTTTAGGTCAACCGTGACGCAAAATTAATGATACACTATGATTTTAAATTTTTACATTTATTGACAGATAAATCGCCGATAAATTGACCATTTATTGAGAATTTTTATATCTATTGAAAAAAGCATGTATGATAATTTTTTCTTATTCATTTACATTATAGATCTTGAACCAAGTTGCTATTGAACAATAGTAAAGTATTGTTATTAGTTAACTTTATATGTCCTACCAAATAACATGTGTTTTTTATTCCGATGCAAATTTAGAGTTGTTAGGATAATTTAGCGTATAACGACTCGCTTAAATACTTTTAATATAATATAAAATACTAGTTTATTAAATATTTATATTCAAATGGTTAATAAATAATAATTAAAATATATAGTAAAATAAAAATAAAAATTCACATCGAGAAGACAGCAATACATAACTTATCATTCACGGCACTCCAATACTGTGACACCCCGCGACGGCAATAAGATTGCCTGATGTCAACCCCGATCTACAATGCAGAAGCATCCACAAAGAATGAACCAATCGGTTCACTATGTTGAGACATGGTTTGGACTTTGGAAAAGCTGTTATCATTGACTGTTGGATGTTGATGTTAGTTGTTCATCTCAGTCGGAAAGTAAATTTACGAACCTCATTATTAATTTTAGAACGTTACGGTAGGAGACCAAAACTTACTATCTAACATCCCCAAGTCCATTCAAGGAGGAATAGGAACAAGAAGGGGTATTATTTACTTACCAAATTCTCATAACCTGATATTCTGTATCGCTGCAGTCATAATAACAATGATTCATTCGATGAAACTAACATCAACTACTCTATGATCCTAGGAATCATGAACACATTTTTGGGATAACTTCAAATCGACGTAAATGTCATCTCAGTACGTTCCCAAGAAAGACAGCAAATAAATGATAAAAAAAATATTTATAATCAAGTGGCACCAAAATAGAAAAATGCTTGAAATTCACAGCTAACCTCCACTGAAGGAAAAACCATCACCGACGGAAACAGGGGCATCCAGCAAGTAATCCTATAAATTCCCCATGAATATCAGTATAACCATGCTTGGGGGGGGGACCGGGGGAGTTATACATTTACGAAGTATGATACAAGAAAAAAAAATATGCATTTGCAACGTTTATAGGTACCTCTTCTTTTCCACTGCTACAACGGAAACTCCACGATTTTTTCTGGATACGGGTCAAATATGTTGATTTGGCTGACTCAGTAACAGGAGAAGAGAAATTAGGGATGCGAAATAAACGAGGGCATCTATGAACTTGGAGGGCAGGAAGACAGGACATGGTAGAATGCATCGACATTTTGGGATTGAACTGCAGAACTATGGACTACCAATGCTAGCCATGAGGAAAAAAGCGGAAGGGAGGAAGATGACAGTTTACCATTGGGGAACTGGTGTGATGAGTGGTAAGGGATGATCGCAAGGTCAATGACACTGTGACACTCACTAGTCGAAGCTTGAAGGCGATAGGATTTGCGCGGCTCTCAACCATCACGAATAAGCAGCACATGAAAACGAGACTATGCTCCAAGCTGCAAACGCTGTCTTACCATTAACCACAAAAATATTGGTATTAGCACGCAGCTCCTTGCGGGGAAAAAATTGGTATTTGAAAAATGGATTCTGACATTTGCCGATCTAAAAATGTCCTATTTGTGAGGCAAGTCATGAAATAGACATTTGATCTTAATTTTAATCGGACTATCCGAACCATTAAATGTCAAAATTTATATTATACTATGTTTGAAATATATTGGGTTGCTGTGAATACCTATCAAAAAGATGGGTGTTTCTTCCCCATTTGTATCCATTAATCTAATTCCTCGTGTCTCATAAATATTAATTTGTAACCTTTTTTACTTTTGTATATTTAGTAATCTTATATTGTAATCTTCATTATTATTATAAAATCCTAGTTATAATATCTATATATATATACATATATGATGTATACAGTTCAGTCGATGAGATTCACAAATATCATTTTCTCTTCATCTATATCTTAGATTCATTAGTTATTTCAGTTTTTTAATATCATAACACGTTACCGATACGAATTCTGCTCTAATACTATATTACTTTTTTGGTTATTAATCGTTCTATAACTAAAATGAGTAGTATACTCATTTTTTTTATTGGCATCATCCGAAATTCATGATCAATTAAGGAATTCAATACTATTATGGGTAAGAAGACCAATAGTTGGCCAATGAAAGGTGTTATGTGATCAGATATATGTTTTAACATAGAGTAAAAATCAAAATGATATGATCTATACTTACTGATTAATGAATGTTCTCGTGTGGCTTGGTATTATATTTAATTTCGTATATGTTTTATGGTTAATTGTTGATGATGTTACTAAGTATTTCTCCATATAATTATATCCATATTGATTGATGATCTCCCTTCAAATTATGATATGGAAGATAGAGATAAATGATAGTGGAAGGCTAAAAGCCTCCCATTCAATATATTTGAAATTTATCTAATATGATCAATTCAAATATCAAAAGTAATGGATTGACAGCTATATCGCCCATCACTATATGTGGATATCTATTACTTGAAGACGATGGAAAGCCACTTAGAGTAGTAACTTATAAAAAAAAAATTACGTAAATTTAAAGGTAACGGATTGACGGTCTCATTGTCTATCACTGTGCATATAAAAAATGACAATTTATTGATCTCATTGCTCATTGCTCATCCCCATATACATATCTTGTCACTTGAACTTGGTTAGATAACATTATATAAACCAAAAGGACGAAGAATTTCATTTATTAGTCTCATAAGCGAACTAGATGCGTTACACAAACCAAATGGCATTACAATACATTCATAAATAGCATATTTCATTTTAAATATAATTTTTCATTCATCCCCTTCTCTTATCCTTATTTGATGATATCCACTCCCGAGATCAATTGTTGAGAATACTTGTGCCCCCACACAATTCATCTAATATGTCATCTAATCTAGGAATAGAAAATTGATATTTGATAGTTATGTTGTTAATAACTCTAGAGTCTATACATATGCGCCATGTAGCATCTTTTATTAGAACAAGTAATGAAGGTACACGGCATGGACTCATGCTCTCTCACACATATCATTTTCCTATGAGCTCTTGTACTTGTTTTGTAATTCATTAGCTTCTTTCGGATTGCATCTACATGCAGGTTGATTAGGTAAAGACACACAAGGTGTAAAGTCTATAGCATGTTCTATTCATGTTCCAAGTGGTAAGTCATTAGAAAATACATCATGATACTCATTAATAAGCTCATTTAATCAAGGATTACTATCATTTGTCTCTCCTTATAAGGATTCTTTGATAATCAAAGTATAACAACTACCTTATTCCTTTATACATTCTATCATAGCCTTTTCATGTAAAAATAAACTCTTTTTATTCTCAACTATGTTATCATTATCATACTTAGAAGGTTTAAGTTTGTGTTTTTTCTTATCTTTATCAACAAGATACTTATTAGTAATACCATTATGAATAGCACGTTTATCATGTTGCCACAGTCTACCTAATAAGATTTCACATGCATCCATAAGCATGATATCACATAGCACATCATCATGATAATAACCAATTTGAAATGAGATTACAGCATTTTGGTTACCTTAACTCATTTTTCTTTGTTGAGCCATTGAATAGAATAAGGTTTCGGATGTAGTGTTATCTCTAATCCTAGCTCCTTTACCATCCTCTCATTAGCTACATTAGTACACAACCCACTATCAATGATAACTCAACAAACCGTATCTGTAACAGCTCCAAAAATCACAATTGAAAATTTTTGTTTGATTAAAATAAATACAAGCATGGGGGTGCTACCGCCATAATCAGTATAAGCCTAACCCCCGACCAGTCTCATACCAACCACAAGGCTAAGGAAAAATTCTCATAAAATATTAGACACACTTAAAATAATGATTTATAGAAAGCTAAAATGTTCATAACTCAAGAATCAGAGTGTGCAATAAAAAGTGATTACAACCCAAATGGGGTACATAGTCAAAGTTCTAAAGGAATAAAAGGTACAGCAATAAAATGAAACTAAAATACAATGAAAACATTAGTAAACCGGGATAAAAAGAGAGTCCGACCTACATCACTCTCGAGCCCCCATACCAAGTCCAACCATCAATACACACCCCCACGTGACACATCCAGTATGTCACAGGCATCAAACATAGTATCTCTTACCTGCACAAATTCAAAAGGGCCCTCTACTTGTGGGGATGAGTAGCACTTATAAAATGGGTGGTCAGTACGCTCTGTACTGAGTAAGGTAACCATATGGGTAAGGCCAACAAGAAAATAAACACGTAAGGCATACAAATCATAATTTAGGTTCATATCATTAGGCCAGACTTAAACTAATATTTTATCTTACATATTTCTTATATTAATTCCATGTGAGTACGGAAACCCCGCTATTATAGCCGGTGGACTGTAAACACTCCATAGGATAGAACACACCTAACAACTATTATAGCCGATGGACCGAAATCACTCCACAGGAAAAAACACACCTGACCACTATTATAACCGATAGATTGAAAAATCAACCTCATTGGCCCTGACTCACATGGTGTTCCACTATAATTAATTAGTGTATTGCCATGTCTTATACTTCCGTCATACAAATTTCTCATATTAATTCCACGTGAGTACGGGAACCCCGCTATTATAGCCAGTGGATCGGAAACACTCCACAGGACAAAACGTACCTGACCACTATTATAGCGGTGGACCGAAAAAATATATCCTCACTAACCCTAACTCATGAGGTGTTCCACTATAAGTAATTGGTATCTTTCCTTTATTTATTACCATGCAAATTTTGGTTTATCGAGCCCGAAATCCCCCAATATTATAGCCAGTGGATCGAAAACACTCAACAGGTAGAACACACCTGACCACTATTATAGCCGGTGGATCGAATATCACTCCATAAGGCAAAACGCACCTGACCACTATTATAGTCGGTGGACCAAAAAATATATAACCTCACTGAGCCCTGTCTCGATAATCTTTCACTTTAAGTGTTTAGTGTTTTATTGTATCTTATTCCATAACCCCGACTAAACATGCATGACCCACTAGACTTCCCATGCTCACCCCTTTATTCTCAACATCCCGAAACCCTATCCCATATCTTGGGACTCCTATACCCTCTAGTACATCTAGGCATTCCTTTCCACTCTTTTCTTATTACCATGAATACCCAACTCAATATCACTCTTGAGGGTTTTCCTTCGGGAAACCCTAATTTGGTGTATATGGCCCCACCTTCCTCTATCTTACACAACTCATGCTCCTTTTGCCCCCAATTCATCACCTCACTCGATTCATCACCAACCACCCCGCTTTACTTCCCATTTCACACGTGTGGTTATGAAACCCTAGTTGGCCATCCCAAAATCCTGGCACCTCTCTTTTCTCAAATGATGTTATCATTTTATCTCTCTTACTTACCATCCCCTCTTCCACGTGACATATATCCGACACAACCTATGACCCCGAAACTTTCTTTCCATCTTTCCCCCTCACCAAGAGAACCCAAAACTCTTCTTTGTTACCAAAACCATCACTTCCCTTGATCCACACCTAACATCACAACCTCACTATCTAACTCTCACACATGGTCTCAAAAACCCTAGTTTGCTCCTCAAAACCTTAGTACTTCTCCTTTCTTTTATGTCACTCCCTCAACATCGAAATGCCTTTTTCTCACTTAGCTTGCTTTTTCTCCATATGACACCTCTCTCATCTTTTATTCCCCATTCTAATCATTTTCATTAGTTTTTCCCTCCTCGCACACTTCTCTCACTTAGGGTGTCCTCCTAAAACCCTAGTCTTCCATGCATCTTATGCCAACTCACATACTATTTTTCATATATGGACTCCAATTACTCTAACAAGTCTTCCCTTACCTTACTTAATCCTCAAGTCAACCTTTTCCACTTAAAAGTCATCCCCGTGCAAAGGCTAACCATCCTATGCAAACCCTAGACTCTCCATACATGCTTTGGTTCATTCCCTTAATTTATTCCCATTATTCCTCCTTTTATCCACCCATAGGCCACAAGATATTTAGGCCATCATTACCACTATCTGGTTAAATCACTTTCCTCACTCTTCTCCATTTCTCTTACAACCACATCACACCATTTAGGGCTTCCTATCATGCATGTCATGAGGGGAAATATTATACATGCACAATTCAAGTACAAGTAATAATATTACATTACACATATCATAAACACATGTAGCTTACTTGAGCTCCATGCTTAACAAGCTACGCTACATGATCAAGATACATAATATATAAAGCACGCACATCAATTCAACACACATGGCACATTCTCACACACAAAAGTCCTTAACCATATCCTCACCTAATACAACATCGGGATTGGAATACACTCCTATGCCTCCTTTGGATTTTGACTTGGTTCACCTATAAAAGAGAAAAACTAAGGGTTAACTTCCCTCTAACTAATATTATTATTATTTCCTACTTTACCCTTATCATAACCTAGTATTAGGGTTAATAATAATAGTAGTAGTTTTATAAGTAAAAATAAGGGTATTATTCTCAAGGTAGCTAATCATACTATTACTAGTCAAAATAGGTCTTGGTAGTTATATTGGTCCATGTTAAAATATTATTAGCAATATTTATGTTACTAAAGATAATGTCTTTAATAATAATAATAATAATAATAATTTGAATCTTAATGATAATAATAATAATAATAATAATAATACTAAAGGTTTTAATAATCATAATAATAATAAAATTAGTAATAATAGGACCAAATTTAATAGTAGTAGTAGTAGTAGTAGTAGTAGTAGTAGTAGCAGTAATAATAATAATAATAATAATAATAATAATAATAATAATAATAGTACTTCGAATCTTAGTAATAATAATAATAGGGTTTTGAATAATTTTATTAATAATATCATTAGTAATAATAGTACCCAAGTTGATAATAATAATAATAATAGTAATAGTAATAGTAACGATAATAATAATAATGATGATGATGATGATAATAATAATAATAATAATAATAATAATAATAATAATGGTTCGAATCTTAATAATAATAATAATAATAGAATCATAATAATACTAACAAAAAAAACAACAATAATAACAATAATAAAAATAAAAAAAATAAATAATTACATTAATTATTTTTAAAGGTTAGCGTGGCTAGGGCACAATCTTAAGGGTGGTGACAAGGCAGCGCACGGCAGCGGCGATGGAGGAGGAAGGGAAGTTGGAGAAGTGTTTTTCTAGGCTAGAATAGGGGGAGTGAGAGGGTGGTTGTAGTGGTGGTGGATTCTATGGATCGAGAGGGTTGGAATGGTGGTGGTGGTGCAGCAAAAGGGGTGGCGTAGGTGGTGGTTGTTGTGGTGGACAAAGGTGGTGGAGGGGCAGGAAGGGTGAAGGAGAGGGAGGTAAGGAGAAAGGAAGGTATGAGGAGGTAGAGGAATCTTTTTTGGGTGTTTTGGGTGGTAGGGGGAGTGGTGGCTACGGCGGGGAGGCGGTGCACGACGACGAAAGGGGCGGCGATGGAAGAGAATGGGAAAGTCGGGCAACCAACTTTGCACGGCTATGGCGGCTCGTGCAGGAGAAATTAGAGGTAGTGGGTGGTTTAGTTCGGTGGGGGTGATGTAGGGAGGAGTTTAGCAGGCGTTACGGGTGGCGGTGCTGGGTACATGCTATGGAGAAGGTGTGTGAAGTGGCGGTGGTGCAAGGAGAGGTAAATTCTGTAGGCAGGTAGTAGAGCTCGATTGAGGCTAGGTATAAGGTATTTATAGGCCAATGGGGGTGGATAAGACAAAGGGGGAATAGGAAAAGAGGGGACAGGTATGGTAGTCTCGCTATCCGGTGGTGGCAGGCCTGTGCGAGTCTATAAGGTTGCAGGTGCAGGTTGGGTCGAGGGAAAAAAAGAAAGGAAGGGGTACACGTGAGAGGAGGTATGGGGGTGATTGGGGTCTGAAAAGGAAAGGAAAAGGAAAAGGAGAAAAATGGGTGGTGTAGGCTGGCAGTAATGTGGAGGCTGGTAGGCAATGGTAGGGTTGCAGATCTCACGTAGGAGGAGCGGGAGGAAGAAGAAGGTGACAAGGTTGGGTTGGCCGGTTTAGGGGAAAGAAAAAGAAATAGGGGAGTCGAGCATCTGAGCAGGGCAAAGGAAAGAAAAAACAAGTGTGGGCTAGGTCATGCATGAGGAAGAGGGGGAAATATTGGGCCGCGAGGGGCACATGCCCAACCGGGAAGAAGGAAGAAAGAAAAGAAAAGGACGAAGGAGGAAAAGAGAAAAGGAAAAGGAAAAAGGGAAAAAGGAAAAATAGGTTGGTTGGGGTATTTAGAATATTTTATTATTTTTGAATATTTAAAATAATAATGTTTATTAAAATAATAATTAAATTCCCTTTTTAGATTAATTTAGGATATTTTGAATAATTTTTCCTAAATTATATTTTAATTAGCAAAACACCCTAATTTTCCCTAATTAAAATTTATTATTATTTTTCTCTTGATTTTACCTTAAAAACTTCCCCTTATTTTAAATAAAATAATTATATTTAATTAAGTTTTTAAATAAATTCTTATTTTGACATAATTTTCTAAATTAGGGTTTTGGGGTATATTAGTATCTCCTACTCTTCCCTTGGTCTTGAATATCTTATCTCATTGATTGGGTTGCTCATTAGCTTGAATTTGGATAATTACCTTCAACACATAACAAGCATTTACCTTTTCCTCAAATACACTTGGAATTGCTTCACTTGGCTTGACCTAAGAGGTCTTCATCATAAGTCTCTATAGTTTCATTCTCTTCTATGGACAACACTCATTAGTTGGGACATTCTATAGCAAAGTGTCAATATCCTCTGCACTTTAAAACATTTCTTTGTAGAAACAGCATTGACCATAGTCTTTTCTTTATCCTCTCGGGTAGGTCCTTACTTCTTATCAACATTTCTAGTACTTGAGGTACCCACCTATACTTGGCGGCTTGTGCATCTCTTGTCAACATTTGTAGTACTTGAGGTACCCACCTATACTTGGTGGCTTGTGCATTTGAGTAGTATTTTGTGGAAGAAGTAATTTTCTCTGCATAAAGCTTAGTGGACTTACTTTGCTTCTCAAATCTCAAATATAGCTTAATCATGTCATCAAGAGAATCATACAAACAAGTTTCAACTTTATCGAATCATCATATTAAGGCACCTAGAAATCTAGCAATTATTTGTTCTTTTTCTCATGAATATCACATGTAAGTGATAATCTTTAAAACTTTCCAACATATTCTTCAACACTTAGAAGTCATTGCCTAAGAGTATTCAATCTAATATAATTATCTTGATCATACTCCTTCGGTATAAATTTCCTTCTCATATGTTTCTTAAGCTTATCCCAAGACTTAATTTTAGATTTACCTTCTATTTCTCTAATTCTTGAATTGAAATATAGCCTCTAACTCATATAACCACTCAAGAAATAATTCAACATCAAGTTTTCTATCAAAATCAGGGAGATCGAGTTTTATACCTTTATCTTCTCTATGATGATGCCTCAGTTGATGGTCATAGAATGTTGATTGTTCCCACTTCCTTGTGACTCTTATTCATATTACACTCGTGATTTTAGATATCTTCATCTTGCTAGAGTGGTTTGAATTATTGTACTTTCCATTTGATCTCTATAGAACTCCTTTTGTTCTTGTACATTTTGGACCGAATCTTGCTCAGCAAATTAACACTCCATCCTTTACAATTGAGTTGGCATTGCAAGAAGTTGTTTAAGTTGAGCATTGGTTACATCTATATTGGTCGGTAGCTTTTTTATTACCTCAAAAAGAGCTTGAAAATTCTACTACTCCCTTGTTATTGACTTACAACACACTTCAACAAAGGTTAGTATTACTAGGGTTTTGATAGGGAAACCTAAATCAAATTGGATACCTCTTGGCCCTTGGTTGGTTCTTGTAGAAAATTTTGAATCAAATGGATTAAAAACAAGGATAAAAATAAATTATATCACAAAATAAATTGATTTTCACACTTTACACTTTGCTCGTTAAGTTTGTGATATAGAATTCAACAAAACTAACTCTATGTCATTCAGTATACTTCAAACAATCATGCAAGTTTTTTATGCCATGTTGTGTAATATGTCCAAAGCAAGATTGAAATATTAACCTGCATGCACTATATGTAGAAAAATCATAATATAATCTATCTAAATTATGGATTACTCACGACTTAGAGTTTAATGAGTAGAAATCACACAATCTACACTTTATCTCAAGGATCAAGTTACGATTATACTTAATGAATAATTGGTATCATACTTCTAATTTGGTTACTAAAGATAAGTATTTAATGTGAAGAATTAGAATTAATCATGTGGTATAATTCTCATAAATAAAAGCAAAACATAATGAATACACATGCATGATTTCCTTTTTTAAATCATTCGAAAACCTAATATATATTTACTTATCTTTGCTCAATCTTTGCCATGTATACATTTGAGATTTATTTCAAGACTAACATGAAACAATAATTATCTTATCTTACATTTAATTCAAGGAAAAATCATTCACACAAGATTCCAATAATGATAATAACAAAATAATTCTAGCAAGAATGAACAAGAACTTGAATATAAGGTCGGTGGTGGTGCATTTTCTTGTTTCAGCATTGAAGGAAGGATTCTCCTTCAAGGGTAGGTGATCCAAGACCTTGATTTGATACCAAAACTTATGTGGAATATAATAGAGTGATTATTCTTTTATAATGCATGATATTTTTATTTTTCCTTTGGAGTTGAAAATGATGATTTATTGTTAGAGGTATGGTTGAATATGAATTTAGGCTCAACAAGGCTCATCACTTTGGGATTTATCTTCAACAATATCACTCACTAATTTTTTTTCTAGATAAAAAAACCTAAACTCACTTGAAGAGGAAGGAAAAGAATTTTAAAAATTCTCACTTGATTCTTCATTAATTATTATGAATGTGTAGGGTGACATTACATACACATGCAAGCACACACACACACACACACAAGTATGCCTAGTCTACCATTTTCTAACCAAGCCCAACACAATCAGTCTTAACTAGCTAGATTAGATTATTTAATAAAAGAGTTAAATTAATGCACTACACATCTACATTATACATATAATAATCTACAATTACAAATTACAAGATATTATAAAGTATACATAAAAGTTTAAATCTAAACAAAACCCTAATCATACAATACATGTAATAATCATGTAACCAAGCTTTGTTTCTTATAGCTTTGTCTCCTATTCAACTTTGTAACCCTTTTCTTATCCTTTTCTTGTATACTAGATGTATTTAGTGAATTCTTATTCTTGTAAAAATATATAATGCCTACAAGAATCACTTAGAAAAATATTAGTAGCATTAGGTTTAGCGTGCGGGTTTTTAAGATTTTCAAAAATAATTACAAATATGCTAATTCTTGACCTCCAATATAAGAGAAAGATCGAGATGCTCATGTATCAATTCTAATTAAAGATAAGGAGTTATAATCTTTGAAATATTTGATTATACTCTTTTAAGAATTTTAATCTTATATGGTAATTCTAGGCTCTATTGGGTTATTTACCCCATTTCCTCAATTATAAAACTTTACCAATTTTACCTAAAACATAAATTTTACCTTTTAAAACTTTTTAAATCTATATTTGTTAATTATAGTATTGCAAGAAATCTTTGTAGAGAAAATTTATGTTTTATGTTAATACACATTTTTCTACGTTGTTTCTAGAAAAGTATTATTCATGTATGGACTATCCATGATAAAACCTAAAGTACTAATAAAATTAGCATAAAAATGAATTTGGTTATATGAGTGTTTATATGAAAAATTAATGCAATATATAAACCCATGCAAGTGATATATTATATATGAGTTTAGTGTATTTATAAACACTCATTTGGATTGATAGATATGGTATGTTGTGTTATGATATGTTAAGTTTGTCATTCTCTATAAACAACTAGTTAGGATAGTTTGGTGTTATATATAAATGTCCAATTGGAATAGTTTGATGATATCCATAGATGTTCCTTTATAATAGTTTGGATTGATATCTATGTTATGTTGTGTTATGATATGTTAATATTGGCATTCTCTATAAACAAATAGTTAGAATAGTTTGGTGTTGTCTATAAATGTCCAGTTGGAATAGTTTGATGCTATCCATAGATGTTCCTCTATAATAGTTTGGTTCTATCTATCAATATCTAGTTGGAATGGTTTAATTTTATCTATAAATGTTCAATTGAAATAGTTTGGTTTTATTTGTAAATGCCTTGTTGGATGCTTCCATCACTTTCTTTTATAGGGGATAACTTACGTGGTAGCATAATGAGTTGACAATAATGTGAAATATTTTTACTTGAGATGCATGAGGTTATCCTATATTGTAATCATACCATGTTTACATGTTTATATATGAACTCATACTATGTTTATATGTAAGTTATGTTTTATGTGTGCATAGGAGTTAAAGCTTACTCGGCACTTTACTATACTAATGTCTTTCATGATTTTGTGATAAAATTCACTCATCTAAGAGAGTAGCTAGTGTTGTTTTGTAGAATGTGATACCTCAAGTTGTTGCTTGTTTGGGAAGAGTAATAGGTAGTTTTATGCTACCCTTGTATGAAGAACTTTCATCATATGTTGCTAGTTGTATTTTAGTTTTCAATTAGATTGTAAAAACATTTATTTTGATGCTTTATATTATTTGTTTCTCTTGTAAATGTTTTCTAGCACTCTTATTCATTTTAGCAAATCTTATATTAGGCTTGGGTTAGATGACAACCTCACCTAATCTTTGAAGTATGAGTTTACTTTAGCCTTGCATACAACATAAGTTAGATATTGATTTTTACATCTCCCATAATGGATGTGGTGGTAGCACCAAACATTTCTTATGTAGTGTTTGCAAACTCTTTTAAAAAAAATCAATTAAGAAAAATGGGAGTGTTACAAAAATAAAGAAAAGCATTGCACAAAGGCTTAATCAAATCGAGGGGGAATAATAGAAAATAACCTTCAACACTATGAATTTTGGAATTAAAAAATGGAGAAAAAAAAAGGGAGTGTAAATGAAATCAATCAAAAATAGCTCTTTGGAGCTTATGGTTTTCAACGAAGGTATAAAAGAAGGAGAGAGTTGACAAAATAAGCACTTAAGTGCTAGTAAGGTTGAGTGAAATTACAACAAATCCCATGATTAAGGGGTTGTGGAGTAGAAATGGGAGAATATTAGGGCAAAGAAGACAAGGAAAACAATAATTAGTCGCTTCCCTAGTGCATGAGTAGCTAGCATAATAGAGGAAAGAAGAAAGAGAATGAATCAATAAAAAAAATTAAAAAAAAAACTTAAAGTGAACTTTTAAGAAAGTTTTAAAAATCCTAATAATGTTCTAAAATTTATTAAAATATTAATGCAACATCTAAGAATGTTTATTGACATAGAAATATCAACATCATAGAGCTTCATAAATTTTAGATCAAGATTTGATCAAAATAGAAGAAAAATAAGCAATATCAAGCAAACTGATTGGCTGGTTCTCAAAACCAATATGTTTGTTTTACTAGATTTTTAAATCCTTTTTAAGATAAACCAATTGTTATTTCCCATACTAGCCTAGCATTTTTCTCATAAATATAAATCCACTTGCATATTTCAATCCTTTTCCAAATCTTTTTATATATAATATCTTAATACACATTTAAATTATTATTTATTATTTAGTTAACATTACTCAAAGATTTTAAAAATGGGTTATTACATTGTTTACTAAATTGAAATTTTGAATTTTTGGATATTTATAAATATGAATTATATACATAGATAAAATCACATATGTATTAGTTTTTGTAAGAAAGTTATAATATATCAAAATTTACACTGTCCACTACATTGAAAATTTAAATTTTTGGATATCTATAAATATGAATTGGACATAAATCAAATCACATATGTATTAATTTTTGTATGAAAGTTATAATATATCAAATTCAAAAGAAAATTAATATTTTTTTAAAATATATGGGTGCCAAACTATATCCATATCAAAATTAATATGTCAATCTTATTTTATCCAAAAAAAAGTATTAAAATATCATTGTAAATAGTTAAACCTAAATAATGAATAAATTTTTGAAACTAAGCATTATATTACATCATATATTGTGGTATATTTTTTAAATAATAATTTAATATTTGATAGTTCATCGATTTGGATAGTGCAATCAAATCTAGATGAATGTTTGCCTCAACCAATTTTTTATTTATTTATAAAAAATAGACCAAACATCCCATATTTTCAAGTAAGTTCAAACAACTTAGTTAGCATATATTATTCTCATGATTATCCCTATAATTTGATTGTCCTTCTTGGATATGTTATATTATAAAGATAAGGCTACATAATGATATAGAATTATTGCAATAATTCCATTAAAATAAAATATCATAGTTAAAAATAATTTTTTAATATATTTTACATGACCATTAAGGTGATTGTGTTTATAATTTTACATTTATATGGTTATTTATAAACCAAACTACTACATCCATATAGTTATCTCAGCCTAACCCCTACTCATAAACCCAATCCACACACAAGATTAGGCTACAAAGTCGACATTCATGATTTTGACCTTAGAGGTCCTTATATTATTTGATAAACATGCTCACTAGCCACTTATCCATGAGTGACTTGCATGAGATCTCCTCTTATCTATCACCCTTTTCTTATACTTAACCCCTTATACATCGGGGGTCTCCCTTCTAATTTTCCTTGTGGTATCTCAATCCTAACAAACAATAACACACTCTATTTTTGGTTGTCACATCTCTCTACTTTCTCTCTCTATCATCCTCTTTCCCTTAAATTACTCAATTAGCAATCTTGCTGCAACAATAGGCAACATCTATAGAGAACCTTATGAAAAGTGATGTCCCCTTATCACATGAAAACCAAGGAATGAACACCTTGACCCATCCCCTCAGGTCAAATCTCCCCACATCCATACCCTGGTGTGTTGGCCAAATTCAAAAAATAAAAACTATTCTTCATGAATATCCAGGCGTCCTCTATCACGGCTTGTTAAGTACCCTATCAAAATTAACCAATGTGTCAGTCAGATTACCTCATCATCAGTCATAGCTCATTAGGCAGGTTAAAGTCACCTTATTGCATCGACGTACCTCATTAGATTGGTCACAAAACTTAAAACCACATTATTATCTCAGCAAGTTCATGTATAGTTAGTTATGATCATCTATGTGTGGTGGTCATATTTTTTCAGTTGCGTCAGCCATAGCTTGCAAGCCATAATTTCTTATTCATATTTTGTTAGTCATGTCGGCCGTAACCACCAGGTTGGTCCGAAAACCTCTTCGTCAGCCATATCCCATCAATCATTCCCCCACTCAGGTCAATATTTTACTTGGTGTGTTGACCAACTTATCAGATCAGTCAACCACCTTGTATGCCAACCACCCTAACGCGTTGGTCAGAATAGCCATAGACTATTGAGTCTGTCATGACCACTTGGTTGTGTCACAAGCCTCACCACTATCTCTTTGGAACAAATACAAAAATCAAGTCACTCCTACTGGACCCCATCAGCCATATCTAATTATACTAGCCAAAGATACTTTATTGCGTCAGCCATGGCCCATAAAGTCGGCTTCTCCCTTCCCTGGCAAGTTAGATAAAGCTGATCCCTGCCCCTCGGGTTGGATTGGTACATCATGTCTAGTTAGATCATCCAAATATTAGTTCACTTCCATGATTCCATCTAGTACCATAAGATAATAACAGTGCAGCCTTGAACACTATATGTTAGTATCTATACGGCCATACCTTACAATATAGCACCTTACAATAGGAGAGTAGGAAAAATCTAGAGTGAGAATGGTAGTCATTCATTATGAAAATTAAAGATTAATATTTTTTATTCCATCAACAGTGTTAACTGGTAAAAATTCAATATTAGTTTGTCTTTTGTCAATAATAGTCATTATTACTTTATCAAATTTTTATCTTATTTAGCATGATATGATCTAATCAAAATATATAATAAAAAAACTAATCTATTGTTATTATTATTTTTGCCATAATTGATATTATTATTGTTATCATTATTTTTGTATTATTATTATTATTATTATTATTATTATTAAAATTATGTTGATATGATGTGATTAATCGCTTATAAAAATAATATGAGAAGTAAAACCTTAGAATCCTTCATTTGTTATCAATTATCAATGATTATTATAAGTTAATATTATGTAAGGAGTGTATAAGATATAAATATAATATAAACTTCAAATAATACTCGAACTCAATATGACCAAGCTAATAATAGAGTTGAATTATAAGCTATACCTTAACATAAAATAAAAAGTGATATGATTTGAAAAATTTTAAATTTGAAACATCAAATAAATCTTCAAAGATGAAATATGACAAAAAATTGTAAGGCCCCAAAACAATTAATATAATAATTCGCTTTTAATTGAATAAGATAAATTAAAATAAATGATCTCAAAATAATTAGATTTTAATAATATCTTGGAATAAAAAGAAAGAAATAAAATGACACAAGCATGAATCAAATATGAAATGACCTAAATCCAATCTAAATTCAACCCGAAAATATAATAATTCAAACTCACCCGACCCCGATCCGAACCATAACTGAAATTAGAACAACCCAAATTTACCTAAATCCGAGTCCATCCAATCTCAACCAGACCCGATCCGAGAGCTTAGAATGACCCGAGATTATTCGATACTGAGTTGATCCGAACCAAACCCGACCCATCCCGACCCGACAAAATGATCCGAAATTATCCGAAACCGATATGACTCGATTATCATATAATCCGATCTGATAGTAACCTGACCCGCCCAATTGCCAGCTCTAATCCCGACCTTTGATGGTCATTCTCACCTCAAGTACCATCACCCTATCCCACTCCATGCTCATCCATATTACATTAGCCAACCTACATCATCAGACTATTATCCGTCCATATTGTAGATATTAACTTTGGATTGAGAATTTTTCTATTTAGATTAGTTTAAAGATAATTACTCTCTAATCGAAGCAAATTCTTGGATTTTAGTTTGTCTCAAAATTTTTGATCTATAGGGGCTTCTAAGCTTTGGTAACACGTAGTTATTTTTTTTTTGGGCCCTAAAGCTCAATTCCAATGGTTGTTTTCAAGTTTTTTGATCACATGGTTCAAGTGAGATGTTGATGGGAAATGTTTTCGAATCCTGCCTCAAGTCTCATCACCTTAAAACCTACCTCATCATATCAAATGCCTACTAATGCACTAGTTGACACACTTCTTGGCCCAATACTTCAACCTATGAACTCAAGATCTAGCACTAGAATTTGGATTATGGCCTCGGTTTCTTAAATGTTAGTAGTAATGTCATTGATCCTTCAATTATAACTTATTTTATTGGCTTCATCTCATCCCTAGATCAACTTCGTGTCCATCGGTGTTAGTTTCTTCTATGGCATTGGTGTCGCCCTCAACTTATCCATCACCACCGACTTATCCTTGAACATTGGTGTCGGCCTCAGTTCCTCTATCTTCAACAAATAATATTTTCCTTTTGGTTTTAGCATCAATACTCTAATTTCAACATCAAATGAGTTTGATTCATCATCGATTGTTGACAGATTCTATAATATTCCACGTTATGGATCTATCTCTTTTGAATAAGCGCATGCCAAGTGATTTCCACCGGCCTACAATCTTCAACCATCACTCAGCCTCAATTGTGCCTCAAAAGGTAGAAATCAAGAAATCAACCCATCCAAAAACATGCTAAATGAAATTAACCTAATCTTGAATGATAAACACAAATAAGTCTCCACTCTCTTGTTACTCTTGACTTATCAAACTGAATTTTGTGGAAATTGATTGCTTACTTATTGTGAAAATTTATGTTGGTTTGAATGTTGAAGTTGAGGGCTTAGAATTGTCCTCTCTTACAGCTTTTACATTTCAATATTGACACCACACACCATGTGTTTAACATAATGTCGTATTTATCCATTTACATGCACCTCACTTTAATTTCGTAGATAAGATACATCCTCCTATTTAGATATTGAATGGCATGAAGTGCATCTATTACACTTCTTATTGAGATTTTAGCCCTTATTTTCCATTATTGTTTACATTCTCCACTAAGTGGGATTAATAAATTAGCAAGCACACTAACTACTATACTAATAATTGGCGGTGGGTCTACTTGCAGAATGCATTTTAGATGATTGACTATATTTTCTTATGCTAGGTGTGTCAAATAATCAATGAGCTAGCTATTAGCATTTTAATTAAGAGATCCATGTTGGCTTGATGGCTCCTCACTTTGCACTTATCTATGTTTACATATGCAGCCTATAGAGTCCCCCATATAATATGGACGTGCATTGTTTGTTTAGAGTCCATTAACTTGTAACTATTTGATGAAAACATGAACCTAACCGTGTAACTTTTATCGAGCATGTGGAGGTATCACTAGAGTTTGCGCGATTATGAGGTGATTTGGTCGTGTTAGGCCTAGGATGTGAGGGAGCTAATGACTTATTATCTATTGATGAGCAAATGCAAAGTATATTACTTATACACTTATGCTCAAATTACGAAGCTTAACTATAGTATTCTATATAAGGAATTGGATATATATATATATATATATATATACAAAATCATAAACAACTAACATTTTCCATGATTACCTTAGAGAAAACATATTTCATACAAGTTTTGGCTAGGCATATTAGAGGTTAATCAATTATACATAATGGAAAGTATACCGATTGCAAGTAATATAGGAAACTTATAAATACTAAATTATTGTCCATACATAGATTAATTAATAAATACTAAATTATCATCCATACATAGATTAATTAATACCTCAACGACTCTAATTAATTAAATCAGGTCTAGGCTACCAAAATAAAAGAATAGAAGTAATTATTAATCTAAACTAAGAATTAAATATAAAAACTTTTAAGCTAAAAATAAATAAAATATGACGGATATCAATTCAATTAATAAAAGATAATGAGGAATTTAGAATGAGCTTTATCCAATTTTAAAATTTAATCAACCAATTACTCAATTTTTTTAAGTACTCACTATGTGTCAATATGAATATATAACTAACGCATTCATATGAGCTACACAATCATATCACCAATTGTCAGTCAAGCTATCTCTAGTCCAAAGATTGAAATAAAGGATGATGTTTTATGTTCAATTAATCCCCTATTAGTTGTAGAAATAATATAATTATTATTATAACCCATTCGATTTCTATTTATGTTATTCAACCTAAAGTAGAGAATTAGCACTCACTCTTAACTCAGCTTGTTAAATACTAATTAAAGACGATCATTATACTAATTAGACACAATCATAAACAATAGTGTAAAACACATAGGATAATTTATACATCAAGCAATCAAGTAATTTAATAATATACAAAATAGAGATTTTCCATATCGCTAGTAAAAGAAAATTAGAACATAATAATAATTGAAATAAACATGATTAAATTAAACAAATAATTCAAATTACAGATAATATATTAAACTTGAATATATTAGAATATCAAAAAAAAATTAAAGCTTCAAATTTGAAATCAGACCAGAAAATAATGTTGCTTCATTCTTATGCATTCTTAATTTTCTCTTCTATGTCACTTCGTTATCATATGTCATTGTGTGTGTGTGTGTAAAACTAGTGGGTCATATCTTGTTTTTCTTGTTTTTTGTGTCTTAGGACATAAGATGGGGCAAGATTTTATCTTTTATCTTTTGTTCCCTTTTTCTTTTCTTTGCATTACGAATGCTTGGTCAATTACTTTGGGTTACAAGTGTTGACGTTTCTATTAAGTAGATGGCCTACACATCATGCAAATAAAGAGATTATGAAATAACACCATAAAAAATCTTTTTTAGCAAATAATTATATTGAGAAATATTATTAGTTGTAATTTTAAGTTAATTTATGATCTTGATATAATTAAATTTAGGAAAAATTACTAAAAATAGAAGTTGTAGATCTTAGTTTTATCTTTGCACTCAAATTTAATTCACCTAAATCTAAATTTGTATGTAAAAATGATGATCAAAATACCATAATCTATCAAAACCCCTACAAATTTCAACTTTGAGGTAAAAAATAATTAAATGCATAAGATTATTATACATTAAGCATATAATTAAAAATAACATAAATAACCTCATATATTATTTAAATAAATAATCAAATCTTAAATTAAAAAAGGATATTAAATAGCTAAAATTATGCGTTCATAAACACCTCCTGATGTGTGTGTGGGAGGATGGATTTTTCAAATTGATGAGAATATGCTTCGATTGTGATGATAATAATTAGAATAAGACTCGATGATGGTGTATTAGGGTTTAACACATTCAAAAAGGATGGAAAGATGGTGGTGATGATTCGAACAAAATAGATATGATTCAATGGTGATGATTTTCTAATGGTGATGGTTCGAATGATTTGTGGTAATTAGTATATGCATTCGACAATGGTATATTAATGATGCTAAGCTTCGAAGGTTAGGGTTTAAATGAATGATGAGATCGTGGTTTAGGGTTAGGTTTAGGGTTTGATTCAAATAGAAAAGATAAAGTGTTGTTTGGTTTGGATGGAAGGGTGTAGGGTTTCGAATAGTGGTTTAGGGTTTCTAATATGTAAACCGAATTAGGGTTATAATTATCTTTGAATTAAAGTGAGGTTTGGATGAAAATTATGCCTAGAAAAATATGGATTATGGAGAGTAGAAAACATATGATTAATTTCTAATTCACACAGACAAAGAGATAATGACTTTTAAGCTAAATCATTCACACATATTTGATTAACTTGAATTGAACTTATACAAAATTCAATTTGTATTCAACATTAATATTGATCTTCAATCTTCAGTGTCTCATACTCGTGTCTTCTATGGCTTCTTATAGCCATTATACCACTAGCTAAAAGCATAAGTCAAAAGATTCCAAGCTAAAAGATATTATGCTACCTTTATACTAACTTTATGCTACTTTATACTAACTTTATGCTACTTTATGCTTTATCTATTATCCAACTCTACTAATTAATTAATTAATTAGATAATATTAATATTATTGCTCTAAAAGTCTAAAAATGTACTCCCAATGCACGTGGTCACTCATTTCATGCGTGTCATCCACATGCATATAGATACTTAGTTGCTTGATTGTTACGTTTCTAGTAATGTAGCCATCCGTTGGTCTTCAAATTTGCAGGTGACACTTTCCAAATAAAGAATAATTGGTTCCATAATTATGAAAGCTAATTCTTGAGTGTTTTCTCCTACATCACCTCCACACTTAATTTTTACATGCCCTCAAGAAAGGCACAACTTTAAACAAAAGAAAGAAAATGAAATATAATTAACTAGCCACTTTTATATGTCTTACCGCTGCATTTAGCATGCATGAAAAGCTCTTTAAACTCTCATTTCATCCTTAAAGGATGATTAAGATATCATGAGGGTTTTTAATATGATATACCCACAAAATTACATCCAAATCACACAATAATGAAATCCTCACACCTAACACCTATAACCAATGTCGTCTCATAATATTCTAATTTCATAACACCAAGATTAGTATTTATTCAAACAAGATTTAGCTCCAAAAAATTTAAATGGATGATATTATATAAGGTTCACTTATAACATGAAATATATAGAAAGAAAAATAATAATGGGTGAAAACTTAACCATGTCATAATCACATCAAGATCCATCCTCTCAATGGTACACGATTTTTTTTCTCTCATATTCATGGCTACACATGCATAAACACACTTGGATATATAAAATATAAGATGATAAGAATAACAAGAAACTCACTTATATCAACAAATAAGACTCGTGTTTTTGTAGATAAAAGCCTCATGAAAGAATATCAATACCTATCAAATGGATTGAAGCACATACTTGACTTATATGACTAATCTCTAACAGATCAAGGTTTCCCATCTCAAGAAACAAATATGACTTGATTAAGGTTGTAACAGGGCTTGCTGTAAGAGTTTAATAAATGAAAGAAAAAGGATTCGATAAAATATCCTAATACCTAGTAAAATCATATTGATATATAGGGACTTTTCTTACAATTTTTAACTTCTCAAGGCATAATCACATGATATACAATAGCATCACACAAGCCAAAATATCTTCATGATGGGTCTTCACATTATTTTCACCCCTTCTATTTAAGATATATGACAGGAGGCAAGCACATTTTTTGTCCACTTTTCCTGATTGAACTATGCGTCACCAAGGTAGGTGCATTTTATGCACCATCCTACTGACACAGAAATGTAGTGGTTGTGCGATCAACCCCTACTTTCCACATCGGTACGTCAAGTGATTTCTTTTTTCAAAAACACATCCCCAAATTTATTTTTTTATATAATATTTAACACTTCCTTCAGTATAAGTTCATAAAAATGTCTACTAGTTTCAAAAATAAGGGTAGGTATGCGTTTTAGGTTTGGAGTTAGGAAAAATGTGGGTGATGAAAGAAATAGAGGTCAATATAAAAGGCTCAGAAGGGTTAAATAAGGGGTGTAAATCTCATGTACACAAGAAAATGGGCAGAAGGTTATTTGGCTATGTGGTGATAAATCCTTAGGTGCCTTTATCACTTTCTCAATCAGGGTAGTTATGACTTAAAAGTTTCAATTAGCATATGAATAAGTTCTACTAATCTCTGTAGTTCATTAAAAGAGCTATGACAATTCATTTAATCAAAAGAAATTAGTGCATATGAGGTTTGTAGGAAATAATTAAAGCTAAGAAAATATAGAATATTTTATGTGAAACTACTCAGAAAAAAGAAGAAGCATATACGACTCAAAAGCTCATTGTAGGTCATGATGAATCTCAACATGCCACACTGATGGTTAGAAAATAATACACATTCTTGCTCCATTCATATCCAATCATATAGATATATTTTTTCTCCACCAAACTCAACACAAAATCTCCACTCAACCAACTCTTGGTCTTGTGATCCTCTTTTGGTATAATTTAAGAGATATAGCTATCATTGACTAGTTAAGGTCTCTTAAGACTCAAGAAAAAAAAAGCTCAACTAGATACACACCATGAAAAACACTCTTAATAAATGATAATAATAAATAAATAAACATGTAGTAGATCAATGAAGCATAACAATAAAGCAAAACTTCTCCACACTTATTATGGACATTATCCTCAATGGATAAAGAAATCCTCCCAACACCAAAATGATATGGAAAAAAATGAGTAGCATACCACCAGGGATAAAAAGAATAATAAAGATAAGTGAAAGAAAAATGTCAATTTGGTATAGGTGAGCATATATAAGGTACCAAAGAGGTGATGAAAGAAGTATAAAAAATACTAGGGGAGAAGTTCATGTCTTTAGGTTAGCATGACCCATGATAAGAAACATGTCCCCTCCTTGTGTTAGCTTATAGGTGCTGCATTTAGTTTGAAATTTTATATATTTTGCAACTCCCAACTTTAACTCCTCATATCTATAATTCTTCAAACTTCATAAGTCCATATACCTTACAATTCCTTTGTAAACATGTTAAATTACTATACAAATATTTCAAAAAACCAAACTACCTAGTAATTCAAAACAAAAACCAAAGAAAATTTTGAAGCATAAACTGAAATAAATATACATAATTGGATTACCTCCCAAAAAGCTCTTATTTAGAAGCATTAAACCTTTTATGCCAATCTTTATTTAATTTTATAGTTTGAAGCTTCTACTTGACCACTAATCTAGGGATGATATAGAGTTGCAACGCTATGTGCGACTCCATACTTACCCAAAAGAACATTTAATGCTCTATTATAGAAATGAGAATCACCATAACTTATTATAGTCATTGGTGTTCTAAATCTTGTAAATATATTATGTTTCAAGAACTTATTTATAACTTTTACATCATTAGTGGGAGTTGCAATAGCCTTTATCCACTTAGAAAAATAATAAACTACAATAATAATATACTCATTGTTCATAGATTTAAGTAAAGGTCCCATAAAGTTAATACCCCCACACATTAAATACATCAACAAAAAAAATTATTTGTTAGGGATATTTCTTATTTTTGAGAAATATTACAAACTCTTTGGCATCTATTACAGGCCTTAGCAAAATCATAAGCATTATTAAATAATATAGGTTAATAAAATCCACTTTGTAGAAATTTAGTTGTAGTTTTAGTGGGTCTAAAATGGCCACTACATTTTCTACTATGATAATGAGTTAACATAGAATGAAATTCATGCGCAGGGACGCATATTCTAATTATTTTATCGGACCAAATTCTATAAAGATAAGAATCATCCCAAAAAAAAGTATCTCAAGTCATGCATGAATTTCTTTCTTTAATGATATAACATGTTATTGGGAAGGATTCCACTTACAAGATAATTTGTAATATCAACATACCAGGGATGATTTGTAAAAATGTAGAGTGCATCATCGAGAAATGTTTCATGAATAGGCTCTCCCTCCTTAATTACCGTATATAATGATGGTAAATAAAAGAGAAGATCTTCTACATTATTTTCACTTCACGTATTATTCCTTATTTCTAAGTTAAATTCTTGTCATAGCAAAATCATGATTATGAGCTTAACATCATGCTTAACAAATAAATACCTCAAAGCATCATAGTCAGTATGAATAATGACTTTGTTAAGTAACAAGTAGAGATAGAACTTGCCAAAAGCAAATACCACATCTAGCAATTATTTTTTAGTCATAGCATAATTTTTTTGCATAAGATTCAAAGTTTTACAAGCATAATAAATAGTAAACAACTCCTACAACCACATCACTTGCATTACACATGATCTCAAAAGGAATATCCTAATATAGAGCAATAATAATATAAGCATTCATAAGTTTTTCTTTCAAAGTATTAAAAGCCTTTAAACATGCATTAAAAAACTCAAAAGTCACACCCAATAGATTACATAAAGATTTTGATTTTAAATTTTTTAAGAAGTCCTTAATTTAGCTTTTATATAAACTAGCATGACCAAGAAAACTACAAATTCCCTTAACACATACAGTTTGTGGTAATTTTTTAATAATTTAAAATTTTTATTTGACCACCTCTATCCCCTTGTGAGAAATCTCATATTCCAAAATAATCCCCTCTTATACCATCAAGTGAAATTTTCCCAATTTAAGATAAGATAAGTGTCCTCAAAATGTTTCAAAACAAGATCAAGGTTATCCAAACATGCATTAAAAGATAAGTCAAACACTGAAAAAATCATCCATAATTTATTTATAAGATTATTAAGAATGTCATGAAAAATGGCCATGCATTTTTGAAAAAATAGCAATAATTGCAAAGACCAAAAGACATCCAACTATATGTAAAAGTGTTGTAAGGATAAGTAAAAGTATTATTTTCTTGATCCTCAAGGAAAATATGAATTTACATATAACTGGAATAACCATCTAGAAAGTAATAAAAGTCATGTCCTGCAAAACACTAAAATATTTGGTCAATAAGGGAAGGGGAAAATGATATTTTATAATGGCTTCATTTTAACTTTATAAAATCAATACAAACATGCCATCTGGTAATAGTTTTAGTAGGCATAAATTCATTATCTTCTTTCTTAACCATTGTCATCCCACTTTTATTAGGAACCACTTGCACAAAACTTATCTAAGGGCTATCAAAGATAGGATAGATCATACCTACATCCAATAGCTTAATTACATCCTTCTTAACCACCTCTTACATTGGTGGGTTTAGTTATATTTGAGGTTGGATCACCTTTGTGTAGTTGTCTTCTATGAGTTTTTTTGTGTATTGACATGGAATAACTAATCCCATTGATATCGACAATGGTATATCTAGATGCCTTATTTTGTTCCCTAAGTACTCTCATCAGCTTCTCTTCTTGTAGCTTAGTTAAAGATGAAGAAATAATAATAGGAAAAGTATCATAATGAGAAAAAAATTATTTAAGTTTTTGGGAAGTAGCTTAAATTCTAAAGTTAGAGGCTCCTCAACCGATGGTTTAAACTTTGGAAATTGCTCCTTCTCTAATCATTGTAAATGGATTAATTTATTTCTCTCGTGAGGTAAATAAGTGTTAAGATATTGAAGAATCCATTTGACTCCTTTTCCATCTCCATTTTCATAGGATTGCATCAAGTATCTCTATAGAGGGTCCTGCACTATCCTCGCTTGAAAATAATTACGAATCACTTCATCCAAAACATCAATGTTATGGAAAGTGCCACCCTCATAAAGGTATTTCATGCTTTTAAAAACATTAAATGTAACTTCATCATCTTAAAAATGAAGAATCAACTTAGTCTCATGGACATTGGTCAAAGTATTTCCCACAGATAAAAATGACCTACCAAGAATAAGAGGAGTCCTATTATCCTTTTTTATATCAAGCACAACAAAGTCAACAAGAAATATAAATTTATCCACTTTTACCAAAACATCCTCTATTATGCCCCTAGGATATTTCATAGATCTATCAGCTAATTATAGAAATATGTCAATAGGTTTTGGTTCTCTTAGACCCAAGCGATTAATAAAAGAAAAATATATCCAATTTTTGCTAGAATTGATAGGTATGTATTATGTCAATCATATGGAACTTTAACATGAAGATTTAGTGTGATTATGTGATGCTTTTTCATATTTTAGTCCACTTGTTATTGTTTACTACTATTAATTATATTTTATAGGCATTTGGAGAAAATGAGATCAAAAGGAGCTAAATGTAATAGGTGAAACAAAACAAAAGCAAACACAAGTGATCAAAGTATAAAAAGGTGGATAACCATACACATCCAAACATGATGCATTATGAATTTGGGAAATTTTTTAGCATGAGAGTTGTAGATATTTTTGTCATCTTTTCTACGCATTAAAAATCAACTAAATATGAAGTCAAATGAAGAAGTTGTTGTTGAGATATGAAACATGGGAAAAGCTGATGCAACCTGCACGGGGATCATGTTGATAAATGGTGAAAAATCCTTCAACACTTGTTGACATGGGGTGGCTGTGTTTATTAAAACGGCCATGTTGATGAGTGGTTACACACTTATGACCTTATTTTTTACTCAATTGAAAGAAAAACCCAATGGGACAAAAGGATGGTGACTTTAGGAGAACCAAAGAGAGATCTAGGGTTTTTTGCTTAGCATTAACCAATCCAATCGCACCCTACACCCTATTTATCTACAATCCTTCATCTTTTGATCTCAATTTCTTTTTCCTAGTTGAATAGATTGAATAATTATTTTCTCATCTTGAATAAAGAGGGTATTATATTTTGCCTTTGGATTTTATTTGTTTTTTGATTGATACAATTCTCTATGTTTAAGATGTTGAGCTTAATGAAAGCCATAATTAGATAATTGATATGTGTCAAGGTGAAGGAAAATCCCCCGGTCCAAATTTGTTGAGAATCTAAACCCTGCTTAATATAATTCCTTATCATATGTGTTGTGCTAATGCTTTAATTAGTATAATGGAGATATTGATCACTTTTCTATTATTATTTAGAGTAGCTTGATAAGATTTAAGAAATGAGTTGGAGTAGGCTCTATTAGCATGACTAAAGATCAAACCACATGGTTGAGAGACATTGGTTTAGCCTCTAATACTAAAAAAATTGAATAAGGATACATAATAATAAGTTGCCTATTTTTGCATTTAGACTAGAGATAGATGAATCTCAATAGATAATAAGGTGCATTGACTCGATAGAGCATTAAACTACATACTTTGGTTTGCATTCACAACTAAGTGTTTTGGTTTGGGATTTGGGGTTAATATTCAATCACATTGGGGTTAAGGGGACTACCGAAACCTTAGCCTTTTCTCAAACTGAATTTCACTTATTCTTATTTTATAGTTGTATTTGGTTTGCACAGTTCCTTCTTATTTAGAGTTAGACATCATCAACCCCCTATCGTTACTATAGACATAAGAGATATTTTCACCATCCTTCTACTCACTCCTTAGCCCTTGTGGGATTAACCTTGAACACTACTCCAACACCATGCATTTGCAGTTAGAATAGATCAATAGGTTTCATAGATCTATTAGCTAACTGTAGAAACATGTTAATTGGTTTTAGTTCTCGGAGACCCAAGGGCTTAAAAATAGAAAACGATATCCAATTTATGCTAGCATCTAAATCAAATAACACCCTATTAAATTTCAAATTACCAATCATACAATAGAAGGCAAAACTTTCTAGATGTTTTAGTTTAGGAGGTATCAAAATAGTAGAAAAGGTATAAATAATTTTGTAAAATGGCAAAGCATTCCTCATTTAAACTAATAGTATCACAATCATTCAATTTCCTTTTATGAGCAAAAATATCCTTAAGAAATTTAGCATAGCTAGGCATTTGTCTCATGGTATCAATGAATGGTAAATTAATATGCACCTTTTTCAAAATGTCAAGAAATATAGGAAAATGTGCATCTAGCTTACTTTAAGACTATTCTACTAGAAAATGGAGAAGGATGTGCATAGTTCTTGTGCCATATTCTTATCTACCTCTTCCTGTGACTCAAATGCTTCTTCTTAAGCTTTGTCTTATCCTTTCTTTCACTCTTGAGGTTATGGTTTAGGTGATGTCTTCTGTAACACCCCCAAATTTACTACTGAAAAATTTCGTTTAAGACAAAGGTTTTAGCGGAAGCGAAAGAATTAAAACCATAAACTTGGGGGTATTACCGCCACACTTAGTACCAGACCGGTTCACTCCTACCGTTCCGATACTAAGTGCTAAGGCTAAACGAAACAATCATTAAGTAAGAGTCATCAAAACATAGGTCCATAGTTAACATAGACCATCCACGAAAATCACGAGTCAACAATAGTTAAAATATCGTTAAGATTGCAACTTAAAAGTACGGTTTCAAAGCAAGAATCGTAGTACAAAATATAACTAATAAGACGGATCCCAGGGGACCAATATCCGGATCGCCTACTCACTCAAGCCAAGCCTTCCACCCCAATTCAATAACCGATCAAACCTGCATAGGAGGTATGCTCCCCACCATCGGTGGATCATCACAGGACCCATTCAATCAAGGTAGTATCAGTACGGGTCCAATACTAAGTAAGGGCGCTGGTGCGCTAAGGCCAAGCATACACTCATACCACATAGCACACATAGTACAATCATATAGACGACATGCGATAACCCGCATAATAAGGTCTGAATACCTTTCTGGTGACTTATTCTTATTTCTCGTTAATAATACGTTCATTCCACACATATGTTTTAATAGTCCGTGTGAGTGCGGAAACCCCACTATTATAGCCGGTGGAACAGTCACGAGGGCCATGCCCTGCCACTATTATAGCCGGTGGACCGGTCATGAGGGTAACATACCCTGCCACTATTATTTGCCAGTGGACCGGTCTGGCCCCGACTCACAAGGTGTTCCACTGTAAATATTTGTATCTTTCCTATGTCTCTTACCATTATTCTGATTAGTCGTTGAGCACGGAATCCCCCACTATTATAGCCGGTGGAACGGTCACGAGGGCCATGCCCTGCCACTATTATAGTCGGTGGACCGGTCACGAGGGTAACATACCCTGCCACTATTATTTGCCGGTGGACCGGTCTGGGTCCGGCTCAACATCTTTCTCTATAAGTGGTTAGTGTCTTAACATGTCTTATTCAAAAGGTATTCACCATGCATAATTCATTCTCTTTATGCTTTACACATCGCACACAATAAAGTTCCACATCCATAACTACACTGTAATCAATAATACACATGATCACACCAAACAACTCTGAGCAGTCATAACCAATCCTAATTGTCCACACCAACCCGTGGTTTACCGCTCTTAACCCTATTTTACCATAACAACCATACTTAGCCATCCCAAACCTTAATCATCCTCAACAATCACAATTAGCTACTCCAACCCTACTTAATCACAACGACCCAGAGTTAATCACTCCAAAACCCTATTTCTGTCTCCTCTATACCCTTATACTACTCCACGTACTATTCTCCGTCTAAAACAGTTAAACTCCCAAATAATATTCGCATTACCTTCCTTACATCCCAATTCAACCTTTCATATGTAAATTTTGCTCCCATGCAAGTGTTACACATCCCATGCAACCTCTCAAACTTTTCACACGAAACCCTAAATCCCATACAATCATTAACTCCCATGCAAAACCCTAACTCCACCATGCAAACCCTAGTACCACCATACAACATTAATACCACCACACAAACCACAACACCACCATGCAAACCCTAATACCACCATAAGCCATTAATACCACCATGCAATCATTAATACCACCATACAAACATTAATGCCACCACACAACCCATAACACCACCATGCAAACCCTAATACCACCATAAGCCATTAATACCACCATGCAATCATTAATACCACCATACAAACCCTAATACCACCATGCAAACCCTAATATAGCCATAAGCCATTAATACCACCATGAAATCATAAATTAAACTCTCCCGTGCAAAATCATAAAAAACATAAATCAGATTCTCCCACACGAACCCTAGAATTCTCGTTTCATTCTTTCACTCATGATTCATTAAAATAATTAGATCAACTCACCTCCCTTGGTCAATCTCCTTCCCCATCCTCCTTTCTAATACATCAATTTCCTCACATGCATGTCTTACAGGATCACAACACATATCATCACATATACATAATACACATGCCATGTAAACATACCACATATATTTCATCTCCATGTCATGCACAAGCAACATAATTGATAATGATAAACGTAGGGTACATAGCATGCGAAACACATAATACATGTAGACACACAAGAGGCCTTAGTTACGTCCTTACCTAAGGCGACGCCGGGCTTGGAGCACCCTCCTATAACTCCTTAGGACTTTGGTCGGGGTTACCTATAAAAGGGGGAAAAGCTAAGTATTAGTTTCCCTTGCAAGTGCCATCAACCCTTATTCTAGTTTAGGATTAGGGTTTTTATTACTAAAAGGGTATTATACAAAAACTAGGGTTTTTACCTTAGAATCAATACACTAAATATTAGTAGTCAAAATATATATATATATTTTTTTTATACTTATTGTTACACTTATTTTATTAAACCCATTAATTCTAATCTTGTAGTAATAGGGTTTATGCTAGCTATAGAAAATAGGGTTAGTATTAATAAAATAGTGACACTAATGTCTAGTGATAGAAACCCTAGCGTTTTAAGGCCAAGTCTATTAATGGGGTTATATTTGAAATAATAATATTATAAGGTCACAATATTACAAGTAACTGTTCCTAAGGGTGATAATGATAATAGTTGTATATTCTTGAATAACACAAGGGTTCAAATGCTTTTGGTTACAATAATAAAGTAGTGATAGTAGTAATAATAGTAATAGCTAATAATAGTGTCCTAGTAGTGAGGTTAGGGTTAATGTTGAATGGTATGGTGATAAGGTTCAAGTACTCTTCTTAGTTAACAACCACATGATATTTACTAGCTTGAGTTAAGTAACATGGATAAGGACAAAAGTAGTATTATTATTAACAATAGTGATAATGTGTTAAGTGTAATAATAATAATAATAATAATAATAATAGTAATAATAATAATAATAATAATCATAGTAATAATAATGATAACCATAATACAACCAAGTAAGGTTAAGCAATAATAATAGTAACCATAATAATGATAATAGTGATAATAATAATAATAATAATAATAATAATAATAATAATAATAATGTTAATACTAATAATTATAATAATAACACTAAAGTTAAGTATAATAGAAGCTAAGGTTCGAAGGGATGATGGTGTTGGTAAAATGATAACTTTAATAACAGAGATAATAATATTAGTAATAATAATAATAATAAAAGTAATACTAATAATAGTAATAAAAGGAATAATAATAATGATGATAATAAGTAAAATAACATTAATATTATTTAAACTTAGTAGTAGCTATATAAAGGAAAGGTTAAGGTTTGGGATGAGTGGAAGACCACCTAGGGTCGGTGGTGGTCCGGCGGCGGCGCGTGGCGGCGGCGGCGGCGGCGATGGAGTAGGAGAAGAGAGGGAAAGATTCAGGTGGAGGTTAGATGGGAGGAAGAAAGGAGAAGTTTGAGGTGGGGGAAGGATCAGTAGGTGAAGGGGAGTGGAATGAGGGTGGTGGCGTGGCAAGGGGCGGCGGCGCGCGGTGGTTGGCGCGGCAGCCGAGGGTGGTGGAGAGAGGTGGAAGATGGGGGAGGAAGGAGGAGAGGGAGGCAGGGAAAGATGGAGGTAGGGGAAGGTGGAGGGAGGTCTGCTGGACATTTTGGAGGGTGGAGGAGGCGCTAGTGGCAGCTGGGTTGGCGGTGGAAGGCGGCGCAAGGGCGGCGAGGGGTTGGAAGGGGCTGCTCGGGTGGCTATTTTGCACGGCCAGGGCGACACGTGCAGGGAAAATCGAGGGCTGAGGAGGGCTTGGTTAGGTGGAGGGTGGTGCAAGGTGGGGTTCTGGGCGGCGTTCGACCGGCAGCGTTGGGGGACGGCAGCGGTCGACGCTTCTGATGGGGCGGCGGCGAGAGGGAGCAAACCCAGGGTTTCGGGGTTCCAAATCCCGAATCCAGGTGATCAATGGGGGTATTTATAGGCAGGGTGGCCGGGAAAGGCCAAGGGGAAAAAGACAAGGGGGTGCAGGCGGCAGGCGGTTGCGGGAGGGAAAAAGGAAGGGTTGCAGGCCACTCAGGAGGGAGGACAATGCTGGTTGGGGCCAAAATGGGGAAAGAAAACGACGAGAGAGAGAAAGGGAGGCAGGCTCGCCGGTGTCGAGGCAGCGCCGGCAGTGCAGGCACGCGTCGCTGCTACCGTCTGCACGGGGAAGAAGAAGAAGGGGGGAGAAAGGAGGGGGGGACCGGCGGTCCAGGGGGGAAAAAGGAAGAGAAGGGCGACCGGCCGGTTCGGCGGCGGTTATTTAATTGTAAGTCAAATGCGGCGTATTAAGGGTTGTGGGAGGAAAATGCAGCGTCGCGTCGTAGGCTGGCAATGGTCATAAGGTCGTTAAGCGTGACGCGGCGTTTCGACGGCTCTGAGGGCAAAACGCAGCGTACGGGGCGCACAGTGGTTGGCGTCGCACGGCGCTGGGCCGCGGGAAGGGAAAAGAAGGAAGGGACGGGGGTTGGGCGGCCTGTACGCGAGACGGGGGAGAGGAGAAGGATTTGGGCCGGTGGGCTGGCCTAGTCGGGGGGGAAGGAAAGAAAACAAGAAGAGGAGGGAGAAAAAGGAAGAAAGGGGAAAATAGGAAAATAAATAGAATGAGGAAAATAAATAAAATAACTTATGGGGAAATTGGGGTATTTTTGGGTTATTTATAATATTAATATTTATAAAATATTAAATAAATTCCTTTTTTGCTTATTTTAGACTATTTTAGATAAATTTCCTTAACCTCCATGCTAATTAGGAAAAGTACCCAAATTTTCTTCCAATTAAATTCTTTATTATTTTCCTCTTAATCTACCTTAATTAACTCTCTTCATTTTAATAAATGAATTTATATAGTTAATTTTCCTAATAATTCCTTATTTGGCCAACATTTCGGAAATTAGGATTTTGGGGTGAAATGCCCCAAAGATTTCTAATTTTAAATAGTATATTTAAATGAAAATTTATTATGATATTTAATTAAATATAAATTATTTTTTTAAAATAAAAGGAAATTAATTAGGACAAAATTAAGAAGAAATTTATTACTATATTAATTAGGAGAAATTTGGGTATTTTAGCTAATTTAGGATTTTATTTTAGAAATTAACAAAATAAATTATTTTATTTAAAATAAGGAGGATAAAATAGTTCCAAATTAATATTAATTTTTATAAATAATGTAATGGAAGAAAATTAGGGTGTTTTACTAATTAAAATGGAATTTATGGAAAATATTTTAAAAACCTGAAATTAGCCTAAAAAGGGAATTTAATATTTTTATTAAATAAATATTCTATGTTAAATGCCCAGAATTTTCTAATTAATTTATTTAAACCCAAAACCTTAATTTTTTTTCCTTTTTCCTTTCTTCCTTTCCCTTTTCTTTTCTCCTTTTTCTTCTTTTCTTTCTACTTCTTCCGTCGATTGGGCCTGGCGCAGCCCAATCTTCCTTCCTTTTTCTTCTCCCGCGGCCCAGCGTCGCTGGCCTCCTTCCTGCATGTGCGCAGACGCGGCGTTTTGGGCGGTTTTATGTCGAGACGCTGCGTCTCGTTAAATGAGGGCATAACCGGCGCGCGAACCGCTCGGTTCTTCCCCTTTCTTTTCTCTCCCGGCCAATCAGTCCATCTTCTTCTTTCTTCTTCCTTCTTCCTCCATCCTCCTCCGTCGCTGCGATGAAGTTCTTCGACCCCATCAATGGCGTCTCTGGCTACGGTGATTAATACCGGCCGTTTCTTGCCTCATTGTCTCCCTCTTAACTCCAGAAATAAATTGGGATAATTATTGGACGTTAAATCTCGCCCGTTTCTTCTCCCCAGCCTCGCGAAATTTTGAAGCAACCCAAACGGTGGCCGATCAATTACTGCCACCGGCCACCCAAATTATTGCACTTAATACCTCCCTGTCGAGCTTCAACACCCTATTATCCCATCTACCATCTATAAATAGCCTAGTTGTAGGAGTTTTTGGAGTTTTTCTTCCCCGAAAACCCTAAGCAAGGGCTGACCGCCACCATGACTTCAGACGCTTCCCCTGCTGCTGATAGTCAACCTCCATGCCACCGCAGCATTCCAATTTCTTCCCTGAAATTTTCCCTAGTTAACTAAACCATTTTTAACCTTCGATTATTCTTGCACAGGCCTCCATAGTCGTGCCAAGTTTGCTGCTCATCTAGCCAGAATTTTCACCCCGAAACCCTTAAGCCGTCGTCCGCCGCCATTTCCGCCACTTTTACTGTCCTCTGAACCACCCAAAAACTCCCTCTAATCCTCCTCCACCGAATCATAACCTTATTTTAATTTTCCCCCTGCTCCTTCTCTCTTGTTCTTCATCTTTTTACCTCTTAGATCAGTTTTCCGGCCACCGCCGTGAACCACCGTCGATGCCGCCCATTCCTGCTGACTCAAGGTGAAACCCTAGACCTCCTTAGTCATTGTTTACTATTTATTGTAAATTATTAAATTTTTATTTTATTTATTAGTAACTATTCGAATATAATAATAATTTCCTTGCTATTAATATTATTATTATTTGATATAAAATTTATGCTGAATTGTACTTGCAGGGTGGAGAGTGGTGATAAAATATTTATATTGTTATTTTCGATTTTTAAGTTATTAATTGAATTATTATATGATTATTATCATTCTTCTTATTATTATTAATATTTTAATTATTAGAATAATTATTATTAACATTTTATTTAATTAGTATGGAAAATATTAGGGCCTAATTTTGTATTAACACTCGCACTTATGTATTTTAGTATTATTAGTTCTATTGTTCTTATAACCATTAATAATAATATTATCATTATCTTTATTATTTCAAAATTATTATATATGTTATTAATTTTATTATTAATATTAATAAATAGTAGATCATTAGTTATAAGTAGGGTCGAAAACCCACTTTAAATTTTAAAGCTTATATGTTATTGTTGTTATTATTATTATTATTATTATTATTATTATTATTATTCTTGATATTATCTTTATTTATAATATTTAGTTGTTATTAGGATTATTATTATTATTATTATTATTATTATTTTATCTTTACTCATATTATTTTGGGTGAAGGGTAGAAACCCTTATATCACCTTTTTGTTTTGAACTGCATTAGTTTTATTATTAATATTCTACTACTATTTTGTAGAGTCAATTCTAATATAATAATTATTAATTAAAAATAAGGTCTTGGGGTAAGTTAGAAATAATAGCATTCTTAAGAGAAAACCTAATCCTAGTATTTTTCCCATAGTAGGTGAGCCCAACCAAAGCCCTCAAGTAATATAGGAGTGTGCTCCAAGACCGGTGACGTTTTAGGTAAAGGTTTACTAAGGCCATTGTATGTCTATATGCATTATGTGCTGCATATGCCATGTAATCTATGTTATCATCATTAATTATGTTGTATATGATATGATGTGGAGTTCATGCATGATCTTAGGTTGTTATATGGGATGTGTTTTATTTGTAAGTGATGATATGCGATGTGGCCTTAAGACATGCATGTTAGGGTTGTAAAATAATGATGGGTAGTGTAACAATGCGGCGATAGGGTTTTGCATGAAATGGTATAATGGTTAGGGTTTTACATACATAGGGCATGGGTATTAGTTTTGCATGATATGGTATGGGTATTGGTTTTGCGTGATATGGTATGGTACATCGCATGGTGATATTAGGATTGCATGGAAGTATGGTATGTTGCATGAGAGTTAGAATTTGCATGGAAGTGTGGCATACTGCAGGAGAATTAGGGTTTGCATGGGAGTGTAGTACGTGGAGCTAGGGTTTGCATGGGAGCTAGGGCTTGCATTAGAGCTAGGGTTTGCATGGGAGCTAGGGCTTGCATTAGAGCTAGGGTTTTACATGGGAGCTAGGGTTTGCATTAGAGCTAGGGCTTTGCATGGATTTAGTCATGCATGGTTGGGCAAAATTTTATGAATAAAATACTTAAGACATTAATCATTTAAAATGGAAGATTGTTGAGCCGGGTCCAGACCGATCCACCGATCAGAAATAGTGGTTAGGACATGATGTCCTATGTGTAACCGACCCACCGGTAATAATAGTGGTGTGGACTTTGTCCCGCAAGTGACCGGCCCACCGGCAATAATAGTGGGGTGACTCGAGCTCAATAAATATAAACCAGAGTTTGCCAAATGTTTAAAAGATACTAATTACTTATAGTGGAACACCATGTGAGCAGGAACCAGACCGATCCACCGGTCAGAAATAGTGGTGTGGACTTTGTCCCGCAAGTGACCGATCTACCGGCGAATAATAGTGGTGTGGACTTTGTCCCGCAAGTGACCGGCCCACCGGCTAAAATAGTGGGGTGTTCTTGTATTTACATGGATTTGATAAAAGGCATGGTGCGTGTTGACTTGTGATAAAAGAGTAATTAAATAATTAATCCAGACTATAATTGGGCCTTGTACTTTTACCTAAATGATCGTATGCCTGTATGTTATGGTGTTAGTCTCTATGATCTCTTGTTATCCTGTACTATTTTATGTGATTATGTGTTGGCCTTAGTGCTCGGTTACCTTACTCAGTACGTAGCGTACTGATCACCCTTTTCATGAGTGTTGCTCATTCCCACGAGTAGAAGGCTCATCTGACTTCCTGCAGGTAGGAGATGTCTTTTATGATGATATCGATGTTCATGGGGGCATCAGGAGGGATCGAGTGATGATGGGGCAGGATTTGTCCCTATAGTGACGTGGCTGGCTCTCCTTGAGATTTTTATTTCCATTTCTCTTATTTATGATTAATACTCTGGAAACAATTTTATTATTATAGTTATCTCCCTTCTTGATAAACTAAGTCTCGTACTTTGGGATTGTGTAAAGACTTGCACGTATTTGATCTTTGTAATTATGAAGTTGGATTGTTTATTAATGTTTCGAGTTGTTTTTCTTAACCTTAGCACTTAATGCTAGAACGGTAGAAGTGAACCGATCTAGTATTAAGTGTGGCGGTAACATTCCCAAAATTTACGGTTTTAAGTTTTAAATATGGTTTTTATAAAAAAAAAATGGGGTAAATTTTGGGGGTGTTACAGGGGGTATCACATCTTCCCATTCCTTAAAGTTATAGCATTAACTTATTCCTTTGGGTTTATCATAGTGTCTCTTGGAAACATGTCAGGCACCCTTTTATAAATTAAATTGGCTAATTTTCCAATTTATGCTTCCAAGTTCTTAATTAAACCCTCTTGATTCTAGAAATGCATTTTTGCAATGTTTACTAATTCGTTCACCATCTCTTCTGAGGACAATTTTTGTGGTTATTGAGGTGGTAGTTAAATTGGCAACATAGGTTGTTGAGGTTGAAATCTAAGGGGTTCACTGAGTTATCATTTCTCTAATCAAATTTTGGGTAGTTCCTCCACCTCGAATTATATATGTTCAAGTATGGATTATTTTACATGCTAATATTATTAGCAAGATAATTAACTTGATCAAGAGTTGACTAAAAATTATTTCTTAATTAACACTTCATGCTATCGTGTGTTCAACTATATAAAATGTACATAGGCACATTTTATTGTAGCTATACGCATGAAACACCACTCAAATTATAAAATTTCTTTGTAATTAAATCCATCTTAGTATGTAATGTTGTGATGCCATCTATAGAATGAATTTCTACATTCATTTATACTCGAGTATGTTCGGAATTCCATTGATGGAAATTAGAGTCTAATTCCTCAATAAAATCATATACTTCCTCAAGATTTTTATTCATAATAGTATCATCTACAACTGCATCTAGAGGTTAGTAGTAGAGAGACTATTATAAAAAGTTTGCATTTTTAACCAAACATGTAACCCATGACATAAGAATTTCCTTCCTTAAATTGTTTCCATACATCAGCTAATGATTATAAATTATTTTACACAAAAGTGGTGATTTCATTTCTTAATTTAACAATTTTCATATGTGGAAATTTTTTAGAAAAAAAAATTTTACCAAATCATCCCATGTTAGAATAAAATCTACTGCTACAAAATTTAGCCAACTCTTAGCCATATCATGTTGTGAGAATGGACATAATATAAGCTTAATAACATCACTACAAACACTATATATTTTAGATCAAGTAAAAAAAATTCTCCCTTGAATGTGCCTGACATGTGCTCATGAAAATCCTTCGTTCATCATCGATGACCACAACAAAAACTATCCCCATCCCCTTGATGACCATTATTTCCACAAGAAATAGAAAAAAACTCGATGGAACCCTTACAAGCTAGATCCGATATTTCGATTCCAGATATGGATCACTCTTTTAACCTATCTAAAGATACAGAAAATGGAGATGTTTTGAAAGACAATGAGGAAACTACCTAAAAACAAGACAACCCTTGGGCCAAGGGTTTTCTCCTTTAGTGACATTCTTACTAGTCAAGTTCATAAGATCAAATATAGTGCTTCTGATGAGGTGATATAGAATTTGGAGGACATGGAGGAAGAAGAATTCCATGAGGATCTAGAACTGAAAGAGACCACATAACCGTAAATACGACTTACTACTTATGAGAAGAGCACTTTACAACACTCATGGAGGAGGTGTTTGATCATCAAATTACTCGGGTAGTCTATTTGTTATGAAATGCTTAGTCATAAGATATTTGAATTATAGAGTTTGGAGGGGACTTATGAACTAATAGGCCTTGGGATGGGTTTTTTCAACTTCAAATTCTAGAAGAGAGCTGACCATTAATGCGTCTTAACTAATGGCCCCTAGATGAACTATGGGAAATATCTAATAGTGTGTAGATAGACGCTTAATTTCAAAGTTTCTACTACCTTGGTGATATCAACCCTGGCTTGGGTTTTTCTTCTTAAAATCCCAATTGAATACTATAGATACTTGGATAAACTTAAGTTGATTGGAAATTGCATCAAGAAATTTGTTCACTTTGACACATGCAAATATGAGGCATCTCGAGGCAAATTTACTTGCATAGTTGTTGAGTTGGATCTCAAGAAATCGCTCCTACCTAAGTTATTCACTTTATATTATTGAATATGAGTGATTTGTTCTCATTCTAGGAGAGTTGGGCATAATCATGACACCTACCCTTCTATGCTTGGTACTTTAACAAATTATGTTGTAACCGATGGAGACAATACTATAGTTGCTGTTGAGAACCAACAATAGGAAGGGAAAGATCTAATGGAGACTACCTCATTTGGTCCTTGGATGTTGGTATCTAGGAAGAATCATTAGAGGCAACCAGCACAGAGGACAACAAAAAAGAAGGTGGTAAATGGGGGAATCCCAAAAAATTAAGAAAATAATTTGGCAACTACCAAATCAGGCTCTACTCTCTCCATATTTGATGCACTTGCCGGTTTGGAAGAAGATGCTATCTTTTTTTATGATATAGGAGCACATGTGCTACAGAAAGACAGTATGAATGCCCCAAATGTAGTTAGTGGGATTAGTGTCAACCCTAAAGGTTGCTCCTCGAGTTCTGGCATCAAGGAATCTCCAACAGGACACCCTATTGAGCTTAATATTCAAAAGGTAGTGACCACTAGATCTATTGATGTAAACTAAATAAATGAACACATAACCCATACTATTACTTGCATCTCTTACCCTATTGACTCTTCTAAGTGCAAACTGTTGGAAGTTATTGAGAAAAGCTGAGTAGGTCATGTCAAATATCCTTCTAGGCCTGCTATGTATGATGGAGAATCATTACTGGGTCAATAGGAGCTGTGGGAAGACAACTTGTTGACTAATATAAGAAAGAATAAGAAAAAAGATGTACTTGGAGGTTTACAAGTGGATGAAAAGGAGCCTCCAATTGGGACATCTTTAACTTGTTATTATGAGCATTGTTGTGGAATTAAAATGGATTTATAGAGGTCCATAACAAATTAAGACTAAAAAGATTATGCACAATTGAGAATTCAAGTACAAAAAAGAACAATTTAGGAAAAAAGTAGATATCTTTATTTGTGATCTTGTATAATTACAAGATTATTAAACGAATCAAACAATAAATCACACAAATCTACAATTATCTTTGGATGGAAAATTCTATAGAGAAGTAGAAGACGTTGGGATATGCATGACTCTCAATGGCTAAGGTTTCAACATATCTCTCTTTATAAAAGAAAAATCCTTTGGAGTAAAACAATGTATTTTAAAAATAAGGATAACACAATTCTTATTTAAGAAATATGGGACCCCTATGTTTATTTATTTACTTTTGACTTTTTTCCAAAACACATCAAAAGTTTACCTCAACAACATAGTCAGTGTTTATTAACACGGTACCTTCATCTTTCTCAAATAAAATACCATACTACACTAAACTTCTCCAACACTTGCACAAATCAACATAATATTATATTGTGCTCAAATATCTAGTCAAAACTCACAATTCTTCACTTTAATGTAGTATTTGCGATGCATGATATGTAAATACCTCTGCAAAAAATACTTGCCCAACAAAGGACCTCGTATCTTATGAACACCAATTAAGTCCGAGAAACACTTAAGTTTACCTAAGGTCAGCGGCTTCATTAGCATATAAGTTGGATCGTCCAAAGTACCCACTTTTTCCAATACAACCTTACTTACAACAATAATACCCCTTATAAAATGATACCTGATGTCAATATGCTTCGTTTGATGATGGAAAGAATTCCGATTCATCGCTAAATAGATAGTACTATGGCTATCACCGTGAATAACTAGAGCACCATGACCAAACCCTTGCTCTTATACTAAACCACCAAGCCATGAGGCTTTCTGAAAAGCCTCTATCATAGCCAAACACACAACCTTAGAACCTCTAAGATCAAATAATAGCAAACTAGTGTACTTCTAATCATCATGACCATAGCTAAGATTAAAGTAATCCGTCAATAAAATAGTTGACAACACATACTCAATACACACCAAGAAACTTAGAATCTCCACCACACCTAACCAAGGTGTCTTTAAGAGACTCACCACACACATGCTCACCACACTAGAATTACAACAATTGGTTCTAATCATATCATACATCAAGCATCTCATAGCTACATAGTATGAACTAATGACTAAGCAATCCACCACAACTGCTCTAGATTTGGGCACATCTAAAGTCTTCAACTTGTACTTCTTAGCCACTTCTTTTGCTGCGATAAGAAAAAAACATAAACACATAACAAAAGAATAAACAGTAAAACATCACATGCCAATGTCTAAGTCCGCCAAAGATATCACATTTTCTCAACACCAATAGAATACTACAAGGCATAATCAACACCCAAAATAACCTCTGAGTCTAACACTAGCTCCTGCACACTAATATTATTTGCAGTATACAATACATAACAAAATTTACCTAAAGCAATGCCCACTTTCTCCGCCTACTACCTAGCTTACTCCTCACTTGAAGAATCTATACCATTTAGATTAACAACAACCTCTGCCTTGTTTGGAGCACCCAACAAACTCTCCTGCTCTACCTTTTTATCAAGAAGAAATTTAGACTCACAAAAGGTAAAATTTAGATATAACTGGGATAGAGCACAAGGACCCCCGAGTCGTGCCAATACACTATCATGTCTCAGTCACATCAAATTAAGGCTAATAATATCTAAGTTAGACACTCTCAATGTTGCCCAAACTATGCCTTCAATAGTTTTGCCAACAAGCTCATACAATGACCCTATCCGCTTGTCAATAATCACCACCACAACCTCTTTATCAACCTTCAATGTGGCATTCTCAATAATACACCTATAACCTTTCCTATCCAAGGAAAATAGTGAAACTAAGCTCTTAGTCATGTTAGGAATATCATGAACACCAGACAGTGTCTTCACCACACCATCATACATCCTCACCCTCACAGTCCTAATCCCAACTACTCTGCATGAAACACTATTTTTCAAGACAACAACTCTACCTCAAATAGTGTCATATGTCTAGAACTAACTTCTATTGGGACATACGTGGTAGGAACACCTAGAATCTAGATTCCAGAATCCACGTATCAACTAATCTGGTATATCCATTTGTGGCAGTTAGTATATTAAAATCGTCATCACCCCTAGCTATGGCAACATCATACTTATCAAATATACCACTAGTAGTATCTATTAATTTCCTATTGGGATAATATCTCTTGATTGGTTCTTTCATGAGACAACCATGGCATGTCATGTTTTTCTTTCAACTCTTCGACTTAGATCTAAACATCTTCTTTTCACCAAACCCCCACTCACGTGTCCTACTCTAGCTATCAATCCCTCACTATGTGAGTCCCTAGAAGTACCACTATCAGTAAATTGACTATCAATTAACTCCCATTGTAGTAGGAAGATTTGCACATCCTCAAGGGCTAACTCGTCAATCCTATATAAAATAGGCTCATAAAAATACTTAAAGCAAGCAAGTAAAAAATATAACAACATAATAGAAAAATCTTCATCATCTAATTTAACATCTATATTATGCAAATTCATAACAATAGAGCCAAAGTCATCCACATGAATTTTTAAAGATTGACCCTTGCCTAATTTTAGGTCTTGAAGTCGACTCTTCAACATTATTAGATTTACTACTGACATTGTCATATACAATTATTCAAGCTTCAACCACAAGGCAGCCGTTGTTGGTTCTTTTGCTACTTCCCATAAAACCTCATGATATAAGTATATTTGTATGGTAAAAAGGGCATTCAAATCTACTTCTTCATATCTTTTATCTAATGTTGATTATGGCTTGTTCGAATGACCAGATAAATCTTTTTCTAACCTGCTTTGAATTAGAATCACCTGTATCTTCAATTTTCATAATCCAAAATTGATGGATCGATTAAACTTCTCAATATCAAATATTGTTCCTATCTCAATAACTGGATCTCTTTAACAACACAACTCTGATACTAAATTATTGTGGAATTAGAGTGGATGTAGAGAGGTCCACACTAAATCGAGATTAACAAGATTATGCACAAGTGAGAATTCAAACACAAAATAGAACAATTAAGGAAAAAGTAGAGATATTTACTCATGTTCTTATGTAATTACAAGATGATTAGACCAATCAATCAATCAATTACACACATCTACAATTTTCTTTGAATGGAGAACTCTATGGAGAAGAAGAAGAAGAAGAAGTCGAGACGCATAACTCTTAATAGCTAGGGTTTCAACATATATCTTTTTATAGAAAAAAATCCTACGGATCAAAACAACGTATTTCAAAAATAAGGAAAAACACGGTTCATATTGAGGAAAGACGGGACCCCCATATTTATTTTATTAGTTTTAACTTCTGCGCAAAACACATCAAAATTTTATCCCAAAAACATTGTTTGTGTTTATTAGAATAGTACCCCTGTCTTTATTAACATAGTACACCCATGTTTGTCAAATAAAATACCATGCTACACTAAAATTCTCCAACACCTGCACAAATAAACACAATGTTATATTATGCTAAAATACTCAGTCAAAAATCACAAACATCAATAATGGCAAGCTCCATTTTTGGAATATTAAAAGAGCTAGTAGTGTAGATTTTTGTTGACATATTTTGTCATCAATTAATCAGCATAAACCTCTACTTATTGTTTTAGTGAAAACCAAAATTAGTGGAGATAGGATGGACGATGTTATTGGAAAACTTTCTTTTAGTAGTAATGTTTGAATTGAGGCTCATGGCTTCTTTGGAGGCATTTGGTTGCTTTAGTTGTCCAACCTTGTTTAAGTATGATATTTGGGAGCTTCTTCCCAACTTTTTCACGTATACCATCTTAGAATGGGCCAATAGTTCCTTGGTTTTTGGACCTTAGTTTTTTAGAACCAAATTTTACATGGCATGGTGTTGCTAGGGGTAGAAGAATTAGTTCTCTCATTGATCGCACCTTGGATATAGAAGCTTGGATCAACTTATTCCCTTCTACATGTGTTTACCACTTAGCTCACACCTACTCTAATTATAATCCTCTTCTTCTTACCTACTTTGAGTATAATTTCACACCTCCTCTAACTATCTATTTTGGTTCAAACATGCTTGGATCATGGACCCTAACATTGCTGAGGTGGTGAAGAAGGTATAGCAACCAACCTCCCATCTCCATGATGCCTTGTAGAGTTGTGATGCTAGGCTTTCTTCTTGGAATAAATATTCCGGTGGGAACATTTTTGCTAAAAAAGGTGATTTTTGGCAAGGCTTGAAAGGATCCAGAGGTCACTTGAACTTAATAGGATGTGCAATCTTTTAAAGCTCGAGAGCAAATTCTTGTAAGAATATAATGATGCATTATTGCAGGAACAACTTTTCTGGTTTTTGAGAGATTGAAGCTAGATGCTATGAATTTTATGGATCATAATATGAGGATGCTCCATATGACCTTATTACATAGAAAGAGGAAATAATTCAATACATGCTTAAGGGATAATGATTGACATTCGGTTTTTGATCCAAACTACATTCTTTAAAATTATATATCATATGGAGCAAGTTTCCCAACAATATATCAGCATTCCTTCTTTCTTCTTGCAAATAGAAACTCCCTTGATAGGGATCTTAAAGTCTCTAGTTACTCTCTGTGAAGCAAAGGAACCTGCATTTTCTATGGGCTCTTTTAAAGGTCCTAATCTTGATGGGTTTGGCCCTATATTTTTTTAAAAATTCTAGAATGTTGTGGGACTAACATTCATGACCTTGTGAAGTAGGATTTTAGTTTAGGTTCTTTTAACCAATAGGATAATGCCACTCTCTTATCTCTTATACCAAAAGTGTAGGTACCAACCCATGTATGTGAATTCCGCCCTATTGGGTTATGCAATGTAGTGTACAAAGTTATCACTAAGGTGTAGGCAAGAAGAATTAAACCTATGATTTACCATAGTACTAGACAAGAACAAAGCAATTTCTTATTAGGAAGGCAATGACAAGATAATATCATCATAGCCCAATAATTCATCTACTATATAAGACTGAAGAACAGCAGGAAATGATATATCGCCATAAAAATTGACCTTGAAAATGCCTTTGATAGGCTTTCTTGGCATTTCATAGAAGACACCCTTATTATTTGTAGACTTCCCTAGCCCATCATAATCCTTATCATGTTTTACATTAGAACCCTGTCCATTAGAGTTATTTGGAATGGTGAGGTATCTAGAGCTTTTCACCCTTCTCAAGGTATTAGACAAAAGGATCCCATATCTCCTTACATCTTTTGTTCTCTACATTGAAATATTGGGAAACCTTATCAAGCAAGTGGTGAGTATGGGAAAGTTGAAGCTAGTGAGCATCACACACAAAGGTATAAAGATTTCTTATATTTTCTTTATAGATTAATTACTCCTTTTTGGGCAAGCTAATATGTCCCAAATGGAAATCATTTTGGATTTCTTGAAAATTTTTGAAGAAGATGTGGAGTAAAGGATTAGCAAATCCAAATCTTCCATCATTTTATCTCCTAATGTTCCTCATTGTGCCATTAATGAAATATCTGGCTTATCAGGCTTTAGGCATGTTGATTCTTTAGGTCGATATCTTAGGGTCCATTTGTATGTTTGGAGGAGGCCATGGAACTTCTTTGCATTAGTTATTGGCAAAGTACAAAAGAGGATTTTTAGCTAAAGACCAAAAGGTTTTTCCTTCTCCGAGAGATCCACCCTCATTCAAGCCATTATTAGGATGATTTCAGTCTATCACATGCAACCAAATTTGCTGCCAATGCATATTCATGATGAGTTAAATAAATTGCACAAAAGTTTCCTCTGGCATAGTAGTAGGAACCACAGGCTCATTCACCTCACCAAGTGGGATATTGTTAACCACAACAAAGCCATAAAAGTTTTGGGTATTAAGTGTGTGGATCTCACTAATCATTCACTAATTATGAAGACATTACCATGAACAAATAAGCTATGTGGGTTCATCTCATTCAAGAGAAATATCTTTAGGACATCTCTATTCTTTTTGGTGTTAGGACTAGTCGAACCTGACATCTCTAGAACAAAATCATGAGTGTCCTCCCTATATTCAAGCAATGGGTTAGATGGTTGGTAAAGTCAAGAGGTTAGGAACTCTTGTGGTACTACTAGTGGTTTGGGCAAAAACCACTCACTGATTTTGTAATTATTTATATTCCTTATGTGAACGTGAGTAAAATGGTACATGACTAAATCAATGAGGAAGATACATAGAAGTGTACAAAATTCCACCATTTCTTGCTATATTTTAAACTCACTAAAGTGATAATGGTGTTTATAAACCCAATGGAAAATAGATATGATACTATTTCATGGGGTTTATCCACGGATGGCCAATTTATACCAAATAACTTATAATCTTCTTAAAGATGAGAGTTATTATGAATATCCTAGTTGGAAATATATATATATATATGGAAGTTGAACGCAAGATTCTGAATTAGGTACGTTGCTTGGCTAGCAAACCATGACAAGCTTCTCATTAATGACAATAAAGCATGTAGGGGACTTTGGATCCTTCTTGCTCCGCATGTCACCATCCACATGAATCATCATTGAACATGTTAATGGATTGTCTTTTAGCACAAGTGATTTGGTTGGAATTTGTGCCTATAGTAGAACAACAAATTTTCTTCAGTAGCTCCTATAATGAATGATGGTGGAATAAGAGTCTTCATATAAGTATAGCTTCAAATAACAATCCCCCATGGGCACTTATCCTTACCATTATTTGATGGCACCTTTGGTTCCTAAGTAATAAGTGTATTTTTAGCAATGTGGATTAACCAGAACCAGTTACCTTTTCTTGGATAAGTGAATCCATTCATGATGAATCTAACCTAGGTGAAGCTTAGCAATTTGTAGCAAGGTGGTGGTCCCTGCCATATCCATTCTATAGGATGGGAATCTACTTTGATAAACACAATTAAAATCAATGTAGATGGAAGTGAAATATCTAACCCGGGTAGGATCCTAGCTGGAGGAGTTACTCATGATCACCTTGGTCAGTAGCTTTTTAGCTTTGCTGCTAATGTTGGTTTTTATTCCACACTCACTACTAAGCTTTGGGGAGGTTTTCATGGCTTGCAGGAGGCTCAAAGGAGGGGCTATATGTAATATCCCAAATTTTGCTTAGCTTAATCCCGTATCATTAATACGCAACATACACCCACACACCATCACCATCTTTACCTGCACCCTTTGTAATTTCACCACAACACACAACCATCATCTCTTGTCATCCCTCGTGCTGCCCAACCTACACCATCCTTTGCATCACCTGTCGCACGTCTCCCCCTAGTTTTTCTTTCACCTGTTCACATGCCCATGTCCATATATACATATACATACGACTTCACTCTCCTTCCTTTCTCTTTTGTTTTGCCTCCATTCTACCCATTTTCTATTAAGCAACCAATACACGAGCCCCCTCTCTTTTCTCTCTTCTTCTTCTATCTTCCTCTTTTCTGCTCTATTTTTCCACCAAGACACCATTTCCCCCACCGTTCACCACCACGCACTACCTAATGTTAGTGGACCAACCACCTAGGGCCACCCCATCCTTCCCCATTGTCGTCGCCGACCATCACCGCCGACCACACCCTTTTTTCCCTTTTCTTACTCAAGCCTATCACATTTTTGTGAAATTCATGACTTGTGCATGGCCTCAATCACGGTCGTGTAACACTATAAATTTTTATCACATGCTTGTGCAACCAAACATAGACTACCCATGCACCCTCGCATGGCCTATATACTACCTATCGTATGCTTGTGTATATCTATTCAACTTAAGTCTATTTTGTCTAGTGATTGAGCACGACTGTGCCACTTAGCATAGTCTAGTCGTGAATTATTCTAACTCTCGACCAAGGTGTGCGCTGCCTACAACACGCCCGTGCAACTGTCCATTTTAGTCGTGCACCCCTATTTTCACCCCAAACCTTATTCATACACCACTAAATTTTCACCATAGCTCTACCATACATTCCACCACACATCTACACAACTCAAGCTTCCATTTGACTTTAATTATTTCTTTTTTTACCTTATTTACCTTAATTTTCCCCTCAGTTATCCTCTTCTAGCCTAACCGTGTATTATGATATTTTTTATAGGTGATATTCCAGTGATCTCAGAGGAGGAAGTCTAGAATTTACGTGCTTAGAGCCCATTGTCCTAGTTGGTAAGGATACTAATCAATGTTTTAAGATTTGTGTATTATTTTGTGTGTATGGTCATGTGAATTTCCATGGTATTGTTGTTATATGATTTAATGTATGTTGTTGATGATATGTTATGATTATATGGAATATATGTTTGAAAGAAAGTAAGAATAGGTAAGAAGTATAGATATGATTTTATTATGTTACTGACGTATTTGTGAGGAATATATGTTATGGCATGAAATATAGGTCAAATAAGCTATGATAAGTAGACATAATCATATTTATGAGTTTTGATGATAAATGGTGGATTTGGAAAAATAATGGTTGTGGAAGATACAAGATTTTATAAAATAAAGGCTATTGGTTATCCTTAAGGGCATTTTGATCATTATGAGATAATAAGAAAATTTTGGTATTGTAATATGTTAAGTGGTTTAAAATATGATAATGATATCCTGAGAAATGTTTTGGAAGGATTATTGTTTACCTTAGGTTCCTCAAATGAAATGATAGTCTAATTAGGGCATAGCAACCAAAATGAAATGGTATTATTCCATGTGTAAAACCCTAGGGTTAATCCACAAATTTGGATGTGTTGCTAATGTTGGCATTATAAGGATGTATATTGAATTTGGTAATCATATGGGTCTTATGTGAAGAATTATGACTACCTGTGCAATTTAGAATTTTCGGTAATTCTATACGTAGTACTTTAGGATAAGATTATTACTGTATTGTATGACATGGGAGTTAGATCATGAACTATAGGTATGATAATATTGATAATATTTGAGAATGATATATTATAATTGGTGGTTAAATAATCAATATGAGGGAATGATTATAGGAGTGTGGAATTAGGGTTTGAGAAAATTAAGGACCTTGACCTACGTGATGTGCTTATCTGCCTTAATGTGTTCAATGCCTATGAATCAATCATAAATAAGATATTAATCATTAAAAGTGAAAGAGCATGTGTGTAGGGCTAAGGTGATATTTTTTATATCCATTCCACCGAAGATAATAGTAGCTCATGAGTTTTTTCCCTAAGAAGATGATATTTTTATACATCAATTCCACTAGAGATGATAGTGGCTTTTGAGTATTTTGCCCTAAGAAGGTGTTTCAGTTTGTTCCACCGAATTAAGAATAGTGGAGAATTTACTCATCGTGAATGAAAATATAATTGTATAACCTATGAAAAAGACACTAATGATTTTAAGTAGAAGAGTACGTGAGTCATGACCAAGGTATTATTTTTACATCTATTCCAACAGAGATAATAGTGGCTCAAGAGTGTTTTGCCCCGAGAAGGTGATGTTTTCATATCCGTTCCTTTGAATGATAATAGTGGCTTAGGTGTGTTGTCCCTGAGAAGATGTTTTAAATTATTCCACCGATTTAAAAATAGTGGGGGTTCTTGAATCCAATGTATATAAAAGAATGAAATGGTTATATTTAATAAAGAGGCTTGGATCGGTATCTATCTTATGAGATGTATCATTGGTTTGAATGTGTACTTATCATTATTTTTTAGTGCATTTATTATTTATATCCCTAATTTGATAGCATTATTACCTTGCTTAGTATAAACTGTATTGACCACCCATTTCATGGGTGCTACTCATTCCCACAAGTAGGAGGCCTTGATTCTTTTGTGTAAGTCTCGGAAGAACCACTAGATGACTATGTTGTATTTAATGCGCTATGGGGGGGAGGAGTTATCCATTATCTTTATCAGGCGTTTGGGTCAAGAGTAATGTTATCCATTTGATATATTTACCCGAATAACTTTTTAGACTATCCATGGTATCCTTTATTTTGTATTTTGTTATTGTAATTCAAAGTTAATCTCCAAACTCATATCGTATTTTTTTTAGTTTCTAATTTTCCTATTTTATTATGAATGATTTTAGCCTTTTGATTGATATAAGGATGATTAGACAAATCAGACTTATGTCAATTACAGCGATAACTCTCAATATTTTACTTATATACTTCCACTGTAAAAGAAAATTTTTCAGTAGTAAAAATCGGGTTATTATATTATGCTCGAGTGGTACTATATACCAAATCAATGACTATTGTTCATCTTCTTCAAGTGAACATTAATCATTTTCATAGAACATATTCCATTGTAGAAGCATGCAGATATCTCATGGTTTAATTTGAATCTTATGCGGTGACTCATTATTATAGAGAGACAGATCAGGTGGTGGATGGAATGCCACATCTTGGCCGTGATTTTCCCTTTGGAGTTTATTTCCATTATAACCCCCTATGTTGATTAAGGATAGGTTGTTCTTTGATCTTGTAGGTGGCATTAATTATTGCATGGTGTGTTCTTAATTGTAGCCCAGTTAGGCCTGACTTTATGTGGATTTGATCATTCCCTTTCAAGTAAAAAGAAAAGAAAAAAAAATAAACACCATTTTTTAAAAAGTATTATAGATTTAGATGAAAGTGACGATATGAGTATGAGAATCATCATTAGGTGTACCTTTAAATTGGAATGAAGTATGTATCATCTAAATGATAGCAGTCTTGATCTCAAAATTAAGTACTTTAATCGTTGGTCTTCTAATACTCAATCCAAAATCCACTACGCTAGGAGGTAGTATAGTCTTTTAAGGATATCCCGACTTGTTGTTACTAATTCAGCTCCCCTTCGGAAATTTTTTTATTTTTGTTTATTTGTAGCAATAATACATTTCAAATGGGCCATTAACTTATAGAATTTTCTCTCAATCTCTGGGTCCAATGCTACCAATTTACAAGTATTGCTTCGAGTTATGTGCTAGCAACCTACACCAATAAAATAATACCAAAGACCAAGAAAATTGATTAAATTAAAAATTTTAATAATAAAAAAAAAAGTAAAATTACCTTGATCAAGGTTTAAAATTCCAAGTATAGAGCTATTGAATTAGTCCCCGACAATGATACCAAAAATGTAATGTCAACCAAATACACCAATTACAAGTAATACAAGTCACTTATGAATACTAACTTATAGTTTCCATAAAGTCTAATTAATTACTCAAAAACTCTAATCAACTAAATCAGGCCTAGGCTACTAAAAGAAAATAATAGAAACATTTATTAATCTAAACTAAGAATTTCAGATAAAAATATCTAAACTAAAATTAAATAAAATCTAATTGATATCTATTTAATTAATATAAGTTATGAAGAAATTTGGATCTACCTCTATCTAATTATAAAATTTAATAGACCAATTACTTGACTTTTTTCAATTACCTACTATGTGTCAATATGAATATATAACTAATACAATATCTCAAGATACAAAGTCGTATTGTCAATTATCAATAATGTTATTTCTAGTCAAATGATTTAAATAAATGACGATGTTTTATGTTAAATTAATTAATTATCATTCACTACTCTTATGGAAATCCTACAATTGTTTCACAACCTATTTAATTTCTATTTATATTATTGAACCTAAAGTGAAAATGATCTCTCATTCTTTAATTGACTTGATAAACACTAATTAAAAATGATTAACCTTTTAATTAGATATAATTATAAATAACAACAAAAAATACATAGGATAATTTATAAACTAAGAAATATTTATTAAATAATATAAAAATAGATATTCCCCATATCTCTAATAAAATAAAATTTTTACATAATAATAATTAAAACAAACACGATTAAATTAAATAAAGAATCCAAATTGCACATAAAATATTTAACCAGAGAAGAACTTACAAGACTTCAAATCCGAAATCGGATAGAAATATAATGGTGTTTCATGTTTGGTCTTACGTGTTCTTCATTTTATCTTTTGTATCTCTTTGTTATCATACATCATTATGTGTGTGTGTGTAAAACTAGTGGGGCATATCTTATTTTTCTTCTTGGTTATGCCTTGCAACATAAGATGATCCAAGCTTTTATCTTTATTTTTTTTTCCTTATCTTATACATTTTTGGTACATTGCTTTGGGTTGAAATTATTGACTTTCTATTCAGTAGATGGCCTGCACATCATGCAAATAAAGAGATTAGGAAATAACTTCATAAAAAACCTTTTCTAGCAGATCATTATCTTATAAACCATCATTAGTAGTAACTTTAAGCTAATTTGTGACAGATATTGATTTTATCTTTGCACAAAAATTTAAGTCATCTAAATTCGAGTTCATACATAAAAGTTATGGTTAAAATACTAAAGGTAATCAAAACCCCTACGAATTTCAACTTTAAACTCAAAAATAATTAAATACATGAGATTACTATAAATTAATCACATATTTAACAAAGAATGTAAATAAAATCACATATTATTCAAATAAATAACCAAATGTTTAAATTACAATAGTATAAAATAGCTATAAATATGTGTCCATCCATATTTTTCATGTAAAGGACTCCGATTTATTACTTTATCTTTATCTTAAAGGAGCTGATGTGATATAACCCATTTACGTATAATATTATCATATTGTGAGTACATGTTTGCCATTATTTGAATATATTTATTTTCTCAAATTGATTGGGTGTATATGAGTTACGTGTACTAGCTACAAATCTCCCAAATTAAACTATGAAAGTAAGCCTTGATTTGTTTCCTTGTCATCGATCCAACTAACTCCTCAAGACTCAAGGTGCTTCTCTTTTCATGTTAGTTAGTAACTAGCTTTGCATCTAGTTTTCATATAGCGACAATTATTATTATCATCTAGTCTTTATTAACCATGGTATATCTTTCTATTTTAATGTTTTGGTTATCAATTAATGCCTTATATATTTCAACAAGTACATATTGTCGGTATTCACAAGTATATCCTTGGTGTATATGTTGACCATTGTCAAAATTATCCACAAAAAAGCATATAGTATAGTTTGACATACCCATATATCATAATTCATGTCGGTTAATCCAGAATATGACTAATAAAATGATATGTGAGCTACAAGGATGAGATAATTGCAGGAACGTGCACCCATCGTTCTATATGTTGTTCATCAATAAAAAATTTCATGGATATGTCTAATAAAGTTGTTTGCTTGTATTTTAATTATTAAAATTTCTATATTATCACATGACAATACCTTATACATGTCCTAAATGAATGAAATACTTACACAAGTATGGGAGTTGTTGCCAAGCTAAGATTCAAGATTTTTATAAGACCCCTTATGAAATTCAATAATTGGATTAGATTTCTTCACAATTAGATCATGGTTTATGTTATAGTTCTCACATTAGTTTGCTACATGCCTTTTCATTTCATGTTCTTTTTTAATCAATATTTGTATTCATTGTACTATATGTTTTTTAATTAAATTACATCTTTTGAAAGCTTTGTGAAACCTCAAATTTTGAAAGCTTCTCCAAGAAGCCATGACGAGGTGACTTATTGATTTTCTAGCCTCCCTAACATACTAAAAAGAAACCATGGTGAAGATACAAAGTCAAGGCTGACAAAGAAAGATAAAGAAACACTAGGGCACTTAAAGATAATACATTCAAATAAAGAAAAGAAAAAAAGGGCCCTTGGATTTCTAAGGCCACCAAGCCCCATAAAATCCAAAAAAACAAGGAGAACGACCCCCGGATTGATGCATCAAGGCCACTGAGCTCAAAAGAAAAAAGGTAAGCACACCTCTTGTTTTTTCATCCATTAAGCCAAAGCTCCCATAGCACGCCCTCCGAACTAAAGCATTGAGGCCACTAAGCCCAACAAATAGAAGACGAACACACTTGGTGGCTTTTTCATCTACTGAGCTTAGCTCCCATGGTATGTCCTTCCGATTGATATGTCGAGGCCACTAAGCTCATACTATAAAATAAAATGAATCAATAGACACATTAGTGGCTCTTCAATTTCTAAGCCTAAAATTTCATGGTGCGTTACTCGATTGATGCTTTAATGCAACTAAGCTCAGAATAAGGCACACTTGAAAACTTGTTAGCTGCTAACCTAGCTCCTATGGTGCTCTTATCGATCAATGTGTTGAGGCCACTAAGCCCATTCAGTTTGATAATCCAATGGATTTTGGATCAAACCCTATTTTGATTAGCCATCACCAATGTATAAAAAAAATTTTAAGAGTAAGTAATGTATGAGCATCATAACACCTTAACATATTAAATTCTTGGCTTTTATAAGGGTCTACGTTAACTGAAGACTCATAAATTCACCTTAGGGATGTTGCTATAAAGCCTCATCTTTTATGAGATCCTCTCGTATCCTTTAGTTAGTTGATGAGAGTATCATGTGTCTTAGGAGAATCAAATGGATAAGTGTGTTAAAGGCTATATAATACCTCGAAAGCTTATATAATTTTAATTTTGATTTATCAAACATGTTAACCCAACTTAATTTATAATATTAAGATTTATTTTATTTTTATTTTAATCTAATTTCTATCCTAAAAAAAGTATAGATAAAATTTTTATATTTATATATCTAAAAATTTAATCCTAAACCTAAACCCAAATTCTACACTGAAAAAATTTTCTTTTCTTTTCTTTTTTCCTTCTTTTTCCCCTTTTCCTTTTTCTTCCTTTTTCTTTTTCTCTTTTCTCTCCTTCTTCTCACGTTGCACCAGCCTAACCCAACTTCTTTCCTTTTTTTGTCTCCTACTCCCTCCAGCAGTGTTCGGTACATATACCTTTCTTTTTTTCTTTTCTTTTCTTTTCCTTCTCTCCTTCTTATCCTACTACCACCCTCCCTGCCTCCCTTTCTCCTTTACTCTTCTACCCTAAATAGTGACTTACCTATTTCTCCTAAGCAAGCCTCCTTACCCCTCTTAGCCATACAACCCCTTCCATGCAATCTACATCACCTGCCACTCTACCACACTACAACACCACCTTACACCCTACTCCCCTACCCCTTTTCCATACCTACCATACATGCTGATACCCCCTATCATCTTACCTCTCCTAAAACTACATTGCCTATATATACCCTGTAGGTCTCCCTCCTTCCTCCCCCTTCTCTCTTTTCCCCCACGTTTATAAGCTAGCCAAGCCTCTATCCCCTCTTACTCTATTTTTTTTCTCTTTTTTTTCTTCTCTACTTTGTTTCATTAGCATTGCCACCCTCTCCACCTAACAAACCACCCTTTTCATATGTTTTCACTCTAGCCAACCTCCCTGCCACCTCCCTCCCCTCACCTATACGATGCATATCTACCTTCTTTGTCGTAGCCTCTTCCCTTCTCCCTCCCCTGCACCTACAATCATGACTGGCCACATTTGTTGTCGCCAGCACTGTACCACTACCACTAACCTTACCATTTCCCCCCTCATTGCTACCACCATTCTGGCAGCCCCACCTTAGGAACCTTAGCCCATCATCACCACCATACCAAGCTATCTCTTCTTCCTTATTCTTTACTTCTTTCAGCCACCTCCTTTACCTACACCGCCACTACCACCCCGTTCACAACCTATAGACCACCACCATTACCTGTCATTGCCCCGCCAGCTCAACACCACTCCCTTGATCATAGTAACCCCTAGTCACCAATCATCCACCCCAAGCAACCATCACTACGATTCACACCACCACAACCGTTGTCCACTAACACCACCACTACTACTTGCCACCAACTCTCTCTACTCCCAACACCACCATTACCTCAAACCTAGTTGCCAAAAATCACCCCATAATTAAACGGCTATTGTCACCGCCCCCGTGACCATCGTCATGTACCATGAAATGCCCCAAACCCTAATTTTAAGAATTTTAGTTAATTAAGGATTTATTATGGAAATTAGTTAGGTAGATTATTTTTATTAAAATAAAAGGTAATTAATTAGGGCAAATTAAGAAGAATTTTATAAATATTTTAATTAGGAAAAATTGGGTATTTTGCTAACTAAAATGAAAATTAGGAAAAATCTTTCAAAATCCTAAATTAGCCTAAAAAATTAAATATTATTTTATTTAAATATTATTATTTCTAAATATCCTAAATTACCAAAATAATCCAAATAACTCAACCCACCTATTTTTTTCCTTTTCCCTTTCCCTTTTTCTTCCTTTTTCTTTTCTTTTTTCTTCCTCCTTCCCCGACCTGGGCCAGCCCAATAGCCCGTTTCCCTTCCCTTCTCTTCTCATTCAAAGAGGCCCAAGGCCCAATGCGTTGCGTTTCGTCTAACATTCTTTTCCCAGCCGCTCAATCGGTTGATTCTTCTTTCTTTTTCTTTCCTTTCTTCTTGGAATGTCGGTCCAACCCCTCCCCCCTTCTTCTTCTCCATTCTTCCTTCCCCCGTCAACTTGTAACGACCCAAAAATTCCGCCGCTGACCTCGCCGTTTGACCGGCCATTTCTCCCTTCTCTTCCCAGCTAATTCACTGGCCACTTCAACCCGACCTCTCCTCCCCTCTTCTCGCATGTTTTTCTCTCATCCTTAGTCAATCGCAGGCCACAAAACTTGCCTGTGCCAGCCTGCTATCACCGGCTGGTGCCCTCACCTACTTTCTCTATCCTCCCGTCTTCCCTTCCACCTTATCCCCTCCTTTAGCTTATAAATACCCCCTAACCAACTTGGACTCGAGCCTTTTTCCCCGAAACCCAGAAATCTCTTCTCGTGTGTCGCCGCCCTTTCAAATGCCCCTTTCGTCAACGTCATCTAATGTCGCCGTTCAAACCACCCATAGAATCACTCCTTGCACCACTCTTTACCTAACTACACCCCCTTCTCCCTCGATTTGCCCTGTACGAGCCACCCCAGCCATGCAAAGTCACCTCCTCAATCAGCCCTTCCTTCCACCTTCACCACCCTTCGTACCACCATTAGCCACCACTCTCGCCATAACTACCGCCTCCTACACCTCCCAAACTTCTCTGCAAACTCCCCTCTACCCCTACCCTTCTTTTCCCCTTCCTCCCTCTCCTCCTCTCTTTCTGAAATACCCCAAAAATCCTAGTTTAGGAATTTTGGCAAATAATAATTTATTAGAGAAAAATTAAGAAAATAGGTGAATTTATTAAATAAAGAGGAAATTTATTGAGGAAAAATAAGGAAAAAATAATAAATAAGTTATTTAGAAATTTTGGACTTTTTACTAATTAAAATGGAAGTTAAGGACAATTTATCCAACATAGCCTAACTAATTTAAAAATGGATTTAATTATTATAATTAAAATAATTATTATTCAAATTAAATATCTAAATTAATTATATAAATAAATAAAGACCCAAATACCTCCAACCCAACCATTTTATCATTTCTCCATTTTCCCTTTTTCCTTTTCTCCTTTCTTTTCTCTTTTTTTTTTCTTTCCTTCCTCCTCCTTTACTTTTTTTCTTTTCCTTTCTCCCCCCCGGCTGGGCCAGCCCACCGGCCCAGATGCTGCTCTTCTCCCCCGTCTCGTGTACAGGCCGCCCAACCCTCCCTTTTCTTTCCCTTTTTCCCTTCCCGCGGCCCAGCGCCGTTCGACGCCTTCCCGTGCACCCAAACGCAGCGTTTCGGCCCTCCTTCCGCTGAGACGCTGCGTCCGATCGCTGAAGATAGCCGTTACCAAACGGGCAACGCGACACGGCGCTCTGTCCCCCATAACGTTGAAACGCCGCATTTAGTTTTAGAAACCTTATAAACGCCGAACCGGCCGGTCCCCCCTTCTTTTTCTTTTTCCCCTGGACCGCCGGTCCTCCTCCTTTCCCCTTCCTTCTTCTTCCCCGCACAGCCGCCGACCCGCAGCTCGAATTTTGCCGGCGGCCACCAGCCCAGTACCGGCTGTCCTTCCCTGCCTCTCTCCCTGTCGTTTTCTTTCTCTTTTCGGCCCCGACCAAGTCCCTCTCTCCCTTTCTCGCGTGCCATCTCCTTCCCTTTTCCTCTCCCCTTTCCCGACCTAACCTGCCATGGCAGGACCTGCACCACCTGCCACCGGCCGGCCACCTGCACACCTGCCCGCACGCCTCCTTCACCTCTTGTCATTTTTCCCTTCCAATTGCCTATAAATACCCCCCATCGGTAGCCCCGATCAGCTCCCTTTTCGATTTTTACCCCGAAACCCCGCCTCTCCGCCGCCTCAAAAAGATGGGCTTTCTGCCGTCACCGGAGACCGCCGCCGCCACCTCTGCCCACCGTTATCATCCCTGTACTTCCCTCTACGAAACCAGACTACCAGCACCCCTCCCCTTGCCCTGCACGTGCCGCCCTAGCCGTGCAAAATTCCTATCCCGAAACCACCACCTCCAGCCTTCGCCGCCCTTGCGCCGCCTTCCACCGCCAGCCCAGCCACCACCAGAGCCTCCTCCACCCTCCAAAATGACCAGCAGACCTCCCTCTACCTTCCCATACCTCCATCATCCCCTGCCTCCCTCTCCTCCTTCCTCCCTCATCTTCCACCTCTCTCCACCACCCTCGGCCGCCGCAGTCGCCACCGCGCGCCGCCACCCCTTGCCACGCCACCACCCTCATTCCACTCCCCTTCACCTGCTGTTTCTTTCCCCACCTCAAACTCCTCCTTTTCCCCTCCCATCTAACCACCACCTCCATCTTTTCCTCTCTTCTCCACCTCCACCGCCGCCACGCGCCGCCGCCGGACCACCATCGACCCTAGGTGGTTCTCCACTCACCCAAACCCTAATACCCCTTTTTTTTATAACTGCTACTATTTTCTACTAATATTAATACTAATATACTTATTATTATTATTATTATTATTATCATTATTATTATTACTTTTATTATTATTATTATTATTATTATTATTATTATTATCATTATTACCATTATTATTGCCTCTATTATTAATATTCTTATTTCTTACTAATACTAACATCCCTTTTAAACCCTAACTTGTATTATACTTAACTTTGGTCTTTTTTTATAATTATTAGTATTAACATTTTTATCATTATTATTTCTATTATCCTCACTATGGTTATTATTATTATTGCTTACCCTTACTTGGTTGTATTATTATTATTATTATTATTATTATTATTATTATTTTTACTATTATTATTATTATTACTATTATTATTATTGTTATTGTTATTATTATTATACTTAACACATTTGTCACCATTGTTAATAATAATACTACCTTGTCTTATCCATGTTACTTAACTCAAGCTAGTAAATATCATTTGGTTGTTAACTAAGAAGAGTACTTGAACCTTATTACCATACCATTTAACATTAACCCTAACCTCATTACTATGACACTATTATTAACTATTACTATTATTACTACTATCACTACCTTATTGTTGTAATCAAAAATATTTGAACCCTTTTATTATTCAGGAATATACAACTATTATCATTATCACCCTTAGGAATAGTTACTTGTAATATTGTGACCTTATAATAATATTATTTCGAATATGACATCATTAATAGACTTAGCCTTAAAAACGCTAGGGTTTCTCTCACTATAAACATTAGTGTCACTAGTATTAGTTTTATTATTATTATTATCACTATTTTTCTATAGTTAGCAGGAACATTATTATTATTAGAATAGGGCTAACGGGTCTAATAATATAAGTATAACAATAGGTATTAAAAATAAACATATTTTGACTACTAATATTTAGTATACTAATTATAAGGTAAAAGCCCTAGTTTTTGTATAAAACCCTCTTTAGTAATAAAAACCCTAATCCTAAACTAGAATAGGAGTTGATGGTACTTGCAAGGGAAACTAATACTTAGCATTTTCCCCTTTTATGGGTAACCCCTACCAAAGCCCTAAGGAGTTATAGGAGCGTGCTCCAAGCCCGGCGCCGCCTTAGGTAAGGACGAAGCTATGGCCTTGTGCTATGTGTGATGTAATGTGTGGGTGAATGATGAGCATGCCATGTTGATGTGTATTATGCATGTGTTATGAATAACCTGTTTTATAGCGCAGCATGGATTATGAGGTATGTTGTGTGTGCCTTATATTATACGTGTATGACATGTTCCATGTTTGATGTTGATGTTGATGTTGATGATGTGACTTGTTATGGCCCTCTAGGACATGCATGCTAGGGTTTTGAGTAGCATGAAATGATAATAAAAGAACAACGGGGAAGTGGATGTTGGGAAGTTTGCATGGGGGAATTAGACCTTGCATGGGCATGATCCTTACGCGTGAAAAGTTGATTTGGGTTGTAAGTAAGAGCTTGGGAGAGTCTTGGAGTGTTTGGGAACTTGGTATGGAAAATAGTACGTAAGTTGGTGCATAAGCGACCTTATTAGGGTTTTGGGTGTAAGTGGGGGTTGGAGAGTCTGCACGAAGTGTCTAAATTATGCATGGGAATGAATCTTACGTGAGGAAAGTTGATTTAGGAAGTGAATAAAATAATGTCCAAGTTATGGACCCATTGGGGACTTGGGTGCGAAATTTTACGTGGGTCGGTGTAAGAGTGCCTAAAGGTTCCAATTTGGGTTTTTGGGAGGAAATGAGCAATTTGAAGGGTACAAGGGTAAAAATGATCAAGGAGGGATGGAGTATGGGGATGAGAGTGAAAACTCACCTATATAAAGGATGAGTGGGGGTTTCTAAATGAGAGAGGAGATTTTGGGGTGAAAGAGGGAGGTTACTTGTTGAAGAAGTAAAGTGCTAGAGTTCGGTGCGGCCAACTAGGGTTGGCGTGGTCAATTAGGGTTTTGAATGGCCAACTAGGGTTTTGTCGGTCACACGTGAACTTGGGAGATAAAGTAACACAATTGGGGAATTTCCTAATAAGAAAATGAGGTGCGAGATAGAGAATAAAGTAACATTTGGGTAAGTAAGGAAGAGTTGGGCCACATAGGTCCGATTAGGGTCTCCGAGGAGGAACCTAGAGGGATGAGGACATACAGAGTCGATATCATATGTTTTGGGGTGGCCTATATTTTTGGAGATTGTACCTTACTATATGCCACTATGCCTAAGTCTACGGGGGATGGATGTCGGGTGTGAGAAGAGGTGCGAGTCTCAAAATATAGGACGGTCCCTCTGGAGGGGAAAGAGGTAGAGTATCAACCGCATGCATGTCAAGGGTGTGATGTGATTCAATAAGACACGGATAAGACATTAATTACGTAAAGCGAAAGATTGTTGAGCCGAGCCCAGACTGGTCCACCGGCAAATAATAGTGGCCAGGAGCCGGGGTGCCCTAGAGACCGGTCCACCGGCAAATAATAGTGGTCAGGAGCGTTCTGCCCTGAGTGTATACTTTCTGGTCCACCGACTATAATAGTGGGAGATTTCGTGCTCGACCAACCAAAGTAAGTAAGTTAAACCATGGAAAATACACTAAGCACTTACAGCGAAACACCATGTGAGTCGGGGCCAGACCGGTCCACCGGCAAATAATAATGGCCAGGAGCATCTTGTCCTGGAGACCGATCCACCGGCAAATAATAGTGGTCAGGAGCGTTCTGCCCTGAGTGTATACTTTCCTGTCCACCGGCTATAATAGTGGGGTTCTCGCACTCACATGGACTACTAAAGAATGTGTGAAATGGACTTATTATCATAAATGAGAATAAAGAATAAGTCACCAGAAAAGTATTCAGACCTTATCTTGCAGGTTATCGCATGTTGTCCATATGATTGTGCTACGTGTGCTATGTGGTATGACTGTATGCTTGGCCTTAGCGCACCAGCGCCCTCACTTAGTATTGGACCCGTACTGATACTACCTTGATTGAATAGGTCCTGTGATGATCCACCAATGGTGGGGAGCAGACCTCCTATGCAGGTTTGATCGATTACTAATTTGGGGTGGAAGGCTTGACTTGAGTGAGTAGGTGGTCCGGATATTGGTCCATTGGGATCTATTTTATTTAGCTATATTTTGTACTACGCTTCTTGTTTTGAGACCGCACTTTTAAGCTGTGATCTCAAACGATATTTTAACTGTTGTTGACTCGTGGTTTTCGTGAATGATCTATGTTAACTATGTACCTATGTTTTGATGATTCTTACTTAATGATTGTTTAGTTTAGCCTTAGCACTTAGTATCGGAACGGTAGGAGTGAACCGGTCTGGTACTAAGTGTGGCGGCAATACCCCCAAGTTTACGGTTTTAATTCTTTCGCTTCCGCTAAACCTTTGGATTTAAACGAAATTTTTCAGTAGTAAATTTGGGGGTGCTACACTTTCTCTTTTTCCTCCACTCTTGGCCGCCACAACCGCCGCCTTATGCTGCCACCTTTGGGTGCGCCACCACCCTCATTCTACTCATCTCCATCTAGGCAACCATAAACACCCCAACTTCCACCCTCTTTGTCCCTCCCATTTTCCCAGCACTCAACTATCTCTCTTTTCTTCTCTTTTTCAGGCCATCCCTATCACCGTCTCGCACCACCGTCGTTGCCGCCTGTCACCACCAACCCAAGGTAGTACCTTAAGCCCTCTCAACCCTTACACCCTAATTATACAAGCTTTATTAATTTAATTTTATTGTATTCTATTATTTTGAGTATTATTATTATTATTGCTATTGAGGGCCGAAGCCCTATTTTATTTTGAGTATTATTATTATTATTATTATTATTATTATTATTATGTGTTGTTGTTGTTGTTGTTATCATCATCATCATCGTCATCATCATCATTATTATTATTATTATTATTATTTTGTATTATTATTATTATTATTAGCATTATTATTATCATTAGTATCATTATTGTTATTAGGGTAAAATCTTCAAAACTTACATTATCATTTTTTACAATGTTACTATTATTACTTTTATCTTTAGCAAAATTAGAATGTAGTTAGTGTTATTATTGTTATATTATTATGTTATTTAGTGTTATTATTGTTATATTATTATGTTATCTAAAATCCTAATCTTAGAATAAATTAGAAATAATAGTATTTTTAGTCGGAGGGAATCTAATCTTTAGTTTTTTCCTCTTATAGAAGAGACCGACCAAAACCCTAAAGAGGCGTAGGAGCATGCTCGAAGATCGGTGTCGTAGTAGGTGAGTGTGTAGCTAGGGCCTTATATATGTAATATGTTTTGTATGCCTTGTATGCCATGTGCCATGATTTGTGATGTATCTTATGTGTATTGTTATAACTATTTTATGTGTAGTGTGGCTTGGAGTTGAGGTATGTTCACGTGTAATTTTATGGCATGTGTATAATATATATAAGTTGTGATTATGATGTGATATGATGTGGCCCTTTAGGACATGTATGCTAGGTTATGTAATATGATGAGATGGAGTGAAAGGATGTAGATTTAACCTAAATGTTGCATGACCATGAGTGGAAAAATCTAGGGTTTGCATGGACGAATCTAGGGTTTTGTATGGAAGAATCTAGGATTTGCATGGGAGAATTTAAGGTTTTGCATGGGAGAATCTAGGGTTTGCATAGGAGAATATATGGTTGCACATGGGAGCATCTAGGGTTTTGCATGGAGGAATTTAGGGTTTGCATGGGAGAATCTATGGTTGTGCATGGGATCATCTAGGGTTTTACATGGGAAAATCTAGGGGTTCGCATGGAAGAATCTATAGATATGCATGGGAGAATCTAGGGTTTGCATGGGAACTTTAGGGTTTTGCATGAAGAAGTTTGAAGGGTTGCATGAGATGTATAAAGTCTGCATGAGGGTGAATTTTAAGTATGGAAAGTTGATTTGGGGTGTGAGGAAGGTAATGGAAGTGTTGTTTGAGTGTTTAAATACTTTGGATGAAAAACAGTACGTGGGACAGTATAAGGGTACATAAGAGATTGAGCTAGAATTTGGTGTGGCCAGCTAGGCTTTAGTATGGCTACTTAGGGTTTCGTGGTTATACGTGTACTTGGTGAGTAAAGTGTGATAATGAGGGTGGAATATATGGGTTGTGATGTGTGGAGTGTTAAAATGATTTAGGTTGAATGAGGTGGAGTAGGATGGGCCACTTAGGCCTAAATTAGGGTTTCTGGGGAAAACCTTAAAGTGAGGCAGTGAGTGGACTAGAGGTGAAAAGTAGTGGGCCTTAACCCACATATATGGGAGATGGGCTCTAGTGTGAGTTAGGGTAAGGAGGAAAGGATGTTAGATCAAGTTAAAAGGTGTATGAGTCTCATGATGTGGGACAGAACCTTTTAACGGATAAGCGTAGAGGGAGTTAGTCATGCATATCTAGGGTGAAACTTCTGAATAAGACACTTAAGACATTAATTATGTAAAGTGGATGATTATTGAGCTGGACCCAAACTGATCCACCGGTAAGGAATAGTGGTTAGGGCGTCTCACCCTATATATGACTGATCCAACTGCTATAATAGTGGTTAGGTGCATGTTGCCCTATATCTGACCGATCCACTTGCTATAATAGTGGGGTTCCCATACTCGCATGGATTGATAAAAGTAAGGTGTGAAATGAGTACTAATCATAGATTAAATAATTAATAGATTCAGATTATAAATTGGCCTTTATTCATTTATTTATCTTTAGTGATCGTATGCTACTGTATTATCATGCTTGGATTATGTGTTTTTGTGTATTGGCATTAGTGCACGATTACCTTAATTGGTACGTAGCGTACTAGCCACCCGTTTTATGGGTGCTGCTCATTTCCACGAGCAAAAGGCCCTTCTGACTTTGTACAGGTGGGTGATGCTTATTTTGATGCCTTTGATGTTCATGAGGCATCAAGTGGGGTTGAGTGCTGAGTATAGACTTGGCACAAGGATCGAGAGTGGCATGGCCGGATTTTTCTTTTTGACCTTTTTACTTATTATTGAGTATCATAGATGTAACTTTTACCGGTTATAAACTTTATTTCCCTTTTTGGAATTTTGATAATGCACTCTGGTTTATGACTCTTTTCATGCACTTTGATTTCTATCTTATTGTTGATTGTAATCCTTTGAATTGTAAACTTTTTAAGCGTACTATGATTTCTATGTTATGATCCTTCTAGTTCTTTTTATAAACTCTTAGTTTAAGTATTGATTAAAGCTTAACAATAATCCTTTTTAGCCTTAGCAATTGGTACTGGAACGGTCGGAGTGAACTGGTCTGGTACTAAGTGTGGCAGTAACATTCCCAAAATTCACAGGTTCTAATTTATTTGCTTATGTTAAAAAATAGTAAATTTTGGGGTGTTACACACCACCCTAGCCAAGCTTTCTCACTTCGGTTACCTCCATTTCCTTCCCTCTATTTTTCCTTAGTCTTCTGTTAGGTTTAAATCTTAAAAAAAAAATCTAAACTTTGTATATTCTTATTTCTAGGTGATGCTTAGTGGTAGTAGAGGAGGAAGCATAGGTATTGCGTGCTTAAAGACCAAAGCTGCTTTAGTAAGGATACAGGTCATAGATAGGGCTTGATGTGTTATAATGTATATCTTTGCTTGTGTTGATGACAGTGTATCACATGTTACCTTGACTTTGGTGTTATATATATTATTTGGTATTGCATGTTAGAGGAAAAGGTAAGAAATTTGTGCAAATATGACTTGTGTTGAATATGAAGTATCTATATATAATCATGGCCATGCATTTCATGATGAGAGTATGTGTGGGAGATTGAAAAGTTGTTCATGATGGGAATCATGAGATTCAGGGAATGGGAAAATATGTGTTTTAGTTGCCTAGGGGTATTTTGGTCAACATGGTTAATGATGAGTACATATTTTTAGATATTTTATACCCTTCTAATTTTAGTTTTTGGTCTTTTATTTGAGTAATCGATGAGAATAATTATAATTTTGTGTGTAAGTGAAAATAATATTATATATTTTATTATTTGAACTAAAATGATATAAGATGAATAGATTTAAAGTATAAGATTATCTATTAATTCTTCTAATGTTATTCTGTAGGTAAAATATATATATAAAAAAGGATTTTGGGTCTTCTAGACCAAAGGCCCAAAAGACCAAAGTGTCGAAGACCAAGAAGAACTGAGCAAACTAGGCCTAATAACATAAGAAAAAAAGGTATAAAAGTAGGAAGAGCAGGAAATAGTAGGGGAAGATGTGCAGTGTAATAGAGAGCTAGTGAAGGAGGGTAGAAAAGGGAGCAAAGAGGAAAGAAAAAGTCTGACGGGTACAAAAGAAACGAAAGGGAGAGAGAGGCATTAGGTGAGAAGAGAAAAAAAAAGAAAAAAGAAAGAAGGATAATGTTGGGTAGAAAAAAAAGAAGAAGATGAAATAGAGAGAGATAAGGAAAACAACAATAAAGAATAAATAGTGGAGGCTTGATGCCACAGAAGAAAAAGAGAAAAGAAAGAGAAAGGAGAGAAGAGCTGAAGTTAGCGTAGGGCTGACAAAGTAAGAAGAAAAGAAAAAGGAGAGAAGAGGGGGCCAAGTGATAACGTAGACAGCAATAGGTCCGACACAGAAAATGAAGACAGAGAATAGAGAGAAGGAGGCTAACACACGTGACAACATGGAAAGAAAGGCCAATCGGGAGACAGAGAGAAAAAAAAAAGATACCAAGAGAGTTTTATTTCAGATGAAATTAAGCAAATTTTCTTCTAAATAAATTGCTAAATTTTCGTCCATAATTAATTTCGGTTATTTTTTCTCTCTATTTATGATATTTATTTTTAATATATATGTTTGTGTAATTTATTTATGTATTATAACTTACTAATTTTTTATTCTTGGGGAATAGATTAAAACTCTTGATTATGGTTTGGGATATGATATTATTTTTCTCTATTCCATGAGATTTTTTCTCTAACTATGTTTTAATTGCTATCATTTATATATATGATTCTATCAAGTATGATTTATATGGTACATACCTTATTCTGGTTTTTTTCATAGTGACCGTATGTACGATTATATATTTTCTAGGTGGCTATATGAATACAATATATATATATATATATATATATATATATATATATATATATATATATATATATATAATGCAACTAGGTTAGATAATAATTCACATAATAGTTTTATGATTCTATATGGGTACTTAGACTGACATCCTTCCACTTGTACTTAATGCTTTAAATCTAGTTAAATATAGGAGCCGCTTATTGCTACTATGTTGCTAGTATTTGATATGATTTAATGTTAATGATTTGTCGTATTAATTATTTTAGAGAGGTAACATAAGATGAATAGACTTGTTTTTGACTTACAACTTGGTTAGTCTCCTTATTATGATTAAAATATGATTTATAAATTATTATTATTATATTTTGACCTAATTTAGCAGTGGATTTTGATTCCCCTAGCATGTTTATCATATTTATAGTTATCTATTATTTTTATTATTTTATTTTACTTATTTTATTTATTATTTTCTAATTAAAAACCCCATAATTGTATTCATCTTATTATTTATTTTATGTTTTTATTTATCTATTTATATTATTTTTTTAGTTAATTAAATAGATATGACCCTCTCAATCCCCATGTAGAACGATACTTTTATTTACCAATACTATAATTGACTGTAAAAGGGTTTAAATTACATACCGGCAATGGCCATGCTAGTTAAAAAGCGGCGTGTTAAGTACCTTAGGGTGTTAGCTATATCAAAATAGGTTAAGGGAGATATATGAAATATTTGGAGTGAAAATGAAAAGTTTATGGATAATAAATGAGGGAAAAGGCTTTATGTGTGAGTAGCAAAACCTAGGGGTAGATTCTTGATAATTGGTGCAAAAGGTTAGAGATTGAACCTAAAAATTTAATATGAGGTTAATTTTGGTATCTTGGGTATGCATACAAAATTTGAAAGCCATATAACTTCTAGGAAAAGAGTCATGACTAAAATATGAAATTAGGGTTTTATATGAGTTACGAATAGTAACCCTAGAGGTAGGCTATTATTGCATGTGTAAGATGGGGGAGTTGAACCATAATATTTGGATATTATGTCAAAAATAACATTTTGGGAGGGTATAATATAATTGGTAGGTATATGGGGTCTAAAGAGATGGTTATGAAAAAAATGCAAATAGTAACTTGTATGTGCAAGACATGAGAGTCAGACTATGATCTTTGAGTATATGGTTAATAACAACATTCTATGCTTGGGTATGGAATTTTGGGGACTACATGAGTACTAGAGAAGGCATTCGGCTAAGTTTGTGAAATTAGGGTTTCTAAGGGAGCAAGACATGTTCTGGGATATGTGTTAGGATGGTGCCTTGCATAAGTATGTGTATATGACTATGTGATGACCTTGAAATAAATAAAGTGCAAATAATATACTAATCATTTAAATTATAAGATCATATAAGTTAAGATCAGTTATATTTGTCTATTCCATTGGACGATAATAGTGGCCAAGAGTATTTTACCATGGGGTTATACTCATGTTACTATTTCACCGGTTGAGAATATTGGGGTTCCCGAGATCAATTTAAAATAAACCATTTGAATGATCGTAACTCTTGATAAGATACTAATCACTTAAAGTAAAACACCACATGAGCTAAAACTAGTTGCTATTCATTCCACTGGACTAAAATAGTGGTTAGGAGTGTTTTGCCCTAGGTTGTATATTATTAGAACCATTCCACCGGTTGAGAATAGTGGCCAGGAGCTTCTTGTCCTGGGTTTATAATTTATTGTTATTCTACTGGTTGAGAATAGTGGAGTCTTTGAACTCAACGTAAATAAAATCATAAGTATTGATCATAGTGTTATTACCGTATGATTTGGAAAGAAATAAATAAGTTGGCATCGATGAGATTGTCCTATGTGCATGTGCCCTCTTGTTGTGATGTTATGAGCTTAGGTGACTTTTCTTGACTGTATTGTTACCTTATTCAATAAGTAGTGTACCAATCATCCTTTTTATGAGTGCTACTTATTCCCACTAGTAGAAACCATTTTGATCATGTGCAGGTCAATGAGGACCCTATAGATGATTATGTTGATTATGCTGCTCTAATTAGGACATAGTGGTTACGTCTCACGTATAGGGTTTGGGAGTCGAAGAGCTATGTTATTTGGTTATTGTTTTAAACCAATTTTCCCTTATTTTATCATTTTCTCTTCAATTTTATGTATTTTGGATTTCATTTTTGAAGTTAGACTCCAAAAAACCTTACTTATGTTATGAATTATCCTTATTCTATGTTTATCATGTCTCACATCTTGAATTATATTTGCCTTGTAATTTATGTGAGAATGACACGTAAGCCAGACTTATGTCAATTATGGTGGTAACTCCAACTCATGTTTGAATTAAGTTTCTGCTTAAACAAAAAAAAATTTAGTTGTAATTTTAGGGGTATTAAACTTTAGCATACAAATATATTGGATTTAAGTGTGTGTCCTCCCTCACAAACTAGTGTAACAACTTGAGAACATGTGTCATAAATTCCTATGGACGGGTAAAGTAGATATGTCTAGCAAAGCCTTGGTTGCATGGAGGGTGGTATATTCCCTTAATAAATAAGGAGGTTTAGGTCTCATAAAACATGATGAAATGGAATGGGGTGGCACTAGGGAAAGTGATTTAGAATATTTGTAACGAAAAAAGGCTCTTTGTGGGAAAAATGGGTGCATGCCATTTATATTAAAATTGGTATTGTTTGGTCATTCCCAGCTGTCCACTTATGCTATTTTCCTCTTTAACAAATCTTCAAGATAAGACATGTCTTTGCTCCCCTATTTTTTGACCCTTTATGGAGTCGGCAATATATGGGGAATAATGGAAACTTCAACATCCATGAAGTTTGTAATTTGGTGAGAGATCAAGGGGATCCAGTACGGTGGTATTCATTGGTCTAATGCTCATTACCCCTACGCAAAATTCTAGTTTCTTATGTAGCTGACTAGGGCTGTAAATGAGCTGAGCCAGTTCAGTATTCAGCTTGGCTTGGCTCGTTAAAAGTTCGATTTGGCTCGTTCATTTAGTTAAACGAGCCTAAAAGCTCGACTCGGGCTATGCTCATTTATTAAATGACTCGAGCCCAAGCTTGAAAAAGTTTGGCTCGGTTCATTTTTTGGTTTTGGCTCGTGAGATCAGCTTGGCTTGCTTGTTAAAAGCTCGGTTTGGCTCATTCGTTTAGTTAAACGAGCCGAGCCCAAATATCATTTAAGGCTCATTTAGTTAAACGAGCCGAACCCAAGCCTAGGGGTATTCGGCTCGGTTTGGCTCGGTTCGTTTACAACCCTATGGCTGACCATTATGGAACACTTGCCTACTAGGACTTAACTTTAACAAATGGAAATTTTGGATGATGTGTAGTGCATCCTTTGCATGGAAGGAAAAGATGAAATGATCTAGCATTTATTCCTAGATCGCACATATAGCAAAAAAATTTGGACAACACTTAATAAAATATATAGACTTCAATCTTGTGAAACCAAACTAAAGAACTTAACTAAAGCCATGAGATAGCCAAAGGAAAAGAAGGCTATATTGTATGCTCTTTTCGGCATCTTTGTAGGATCCATTTGGTATAAAAGAAATTTTCGTGTTTTAAAATGTTGTTTAGTCTTGTAGTAGTCTTCTTAAGGGTATTGGCTTTGTTATGGCTAATAGATGCTTTACTCCCTATGTAATCTCAAAACACTCTAGATGTAGGGGGTTGATAATTTGGTGATGAGTTGAGTTGGGTGTCACTTTCGAGCAAAGTTTGTATAAGATTACTTTACTCACCAAAAGAGAGAGGATAAGTCTATAGAGAACTTATGAGCCTCTTACAAGTCTCACCTTATATGCTTTAATGGTCTTAAAATCACCTTAATCATTGTCTAGATTAGTTAGATACATGTATCAAAGCTCTAATAGCATGATGAAAGTTATATTATAATAAAATTTATTTAATGATGAAGGTACATGTATTGTTATTCTATTCATATTATCGACTTTCTCTTATCAGCTTATATCCGTTGAAAACTATGAAAATAGATGTTATTAACAATTTTAAATCAAGGGATTTTTATTAGAGAAGCTTGAATGTGTCGATGCAAAAGGAATTGATTTGTCATAATCTCTAAAGGATAAACCATCATAATTAAATAATATGTTGCTATTCATTCAAGTAATAATCTTCTCAAAGCCTTATTTACACACTCTTTGTTTATTTCTGGAAGATTAGGAACGATAAGCTAACACTTGGGCACACCATCAACCAGAGATGTCACATCATTGTGCCATTTTGTAAGGGAGCCCGACCATGGGTCAACTCCACTATTTGTAGTTATTTTGTAAAGGAGCCATGCTCCTCTTCTTTGTAGTAGTTTTATAGATATTTTTGTAAGGGAGTAAGACCATGCTTTCTTGCATCATTATACAATTGTGGACGAACCAACTATAGAGGTCGATCTTGAAGAATATGATGTGATGGGTTAATTTTGAAGGAAATGATAATATACATTATTTTCAGACCAAACTACTAGGCTTAGAGAGTCATCCCATACCCATTATTAAGCTTAAATAATCGACCCAAGCCCGGGTCACAAACCTGGCCCATACACAAGACTATGCTTTTGGGGTCTCATCTATTATATGGGACCTTGTAGGCCCTTTGATTAGTTGATAACTATGCCTGCTAACTTCTTACTATAGGGTGATTTGTGTGAGTTCTCTCTCCTCCTTTACCTCCTGTTGTTCTTGACCTAGTAAATAGGGTCTCCTTTCTCATTTCCCTCATAATCTCTCATTCCCAACACACATTAACACTATTTATTTTTTACTCTCTCCTCTCTTTACTTTCTCTCTCTAGCATCCCCTTTCCCTTAAAGCGTTGGACAACAATCTTGATACATCATACATGAACTCACATAAATATATAAATCCAATCTTATTTATACTTGTTGAATGAGATATTCAAATTATTTGATTTTTGATGACAAAATTGATTATTTGATTTCTCAAATAGGCCAAATCAAATATCAAATATCCTCACAACCTCGACTACATGAATACTTTGGTCAAGGATTTGAGAATTGGATTTGAGCATTGTATGCAGTAAGGGGCCGTCTTCCTCGACTTATTTTAAACATATTAGATTAGATGAGATTAATAAATATTAATGATACTTTTTCTGTTTCATAATAGATATCCTATGTTTTTTTAGCACACATATTAAAATGTATTAAAGTTTAGGATAAATGATATACTAAAATACTCATATTAGAATTTGATCAATTGAAGTGTTACATGATACATTAATGATGTTAAATATTTACTAAACTTGAAATAAGACATATATTATAAAATGATTTTTAGACCCTCTATTATAATATAGAACGAATAATAAACATGCCTCAAAGTTAATAATGATAATTATATTAATGATAATTATACTAATAAAAATATTGACCATAATAATAGTAACACAATAATAATTACTTATTAAATACATACTTTAAATAATATTAAAACAAATTAGATGAACAAAATTAAATTAAGGATAGAGGGGCTAAGTACTCGATCACTAGGCCCTAAGTACTTAAATCATTTTAGCTCAGATGGCTATTTTGCACGGTGACGTTAAATGTCCATAAACAATCATGCAAAAATAAATAAAAAATACTATAAATCCAAACTAAAAATCAACTAGTTCATTAATTTTATATTTTATTAATAATTAAGTAATACAAATAAATAATAATATAACATAAAATAAAATTATCATACGAAAAGTTGTAATTTTTTTTATCATAATAGTAATAATAATGATGACTATAATAGAAATAATACTAAGTATAAATTTATTGTTTTTTATGCCATAATTTTCTTTTATTGTATATTATTATTAGTTTATGCTACTTAATTTTAAAAAATAAATTAGTTAATAATATGTATATTTTTTTTAAAAATTCAGTTTTTAGTTTGGGTATATAACATTGTCGGTAATATTATATATTCAAGCCAAGCATCAATTTTTTCTAAAAATATACGTATTAGTATACTAATTTTATTTTTTATTAATAATTAACATAAATTAATAATATTGTGCTATAAACTATATGTATTAGTGAAATATTTTTTTTTAATAATTAACATAAAATAATAATAATATATTATAAAAGAAAATTATGGCATAAAAATACAATAAATTTATTATTAGTATTATTTCTATTACAATCATCATCATCATTATTATTACAATAAAAAAATTTGGATACCTTTTTTGCTATACTTTTATTTTATTATTACTTTATATTATTTAATTATTAATAAAATATAAAATTAATGTACTAATATATTAATTTTTTTTTAAAATATTTAAAATTTAGTTTGAATTTAAAATTTGTGTCTACACTATTGTTTCTAATACCTGTACCTGGGCAGGAAAACCAGGGGTCAGAGAATGGCGACCCAGAATCTAACTCTGAGACTTCCCTTCTCTCGCTTTTGTTCAGTTCATCCGTCGAGTCGGTCAAGCTTACTCTTCTTGTTCAACGGCAATAATAAGTCTACATTTTTTCCGGGTACACCGTTTCGTTCTCTCTCGTTCATATTTATACCTTCGAATTCTTGATTCGGCTTGATTCGGATTTGTGGCCATGGATTCCTCCTTGTTGCTTCATGCCCAAATATTAAACTGAGATCTTTTTGCTTCAGTTACGCTTGTTCTGAAATTCATCTATCCTGAGTGTTCTTAATCGTTGGTAAAATAGTGGAAGTATTTTTTTAATATTTCGCTTGGCATATTTCTTTGTTCGAAATTTTTTATTGAAGTAAACTGATTCGTCGCTAGAAGAACTCGATATTGTGTTGCGTAACTAAACTTAGTTTGGTTAATGGTTAAAAAAATTACGGTTTGCTTGAAAGAAATTTAAAACCTGGGTAAAGATAACATAACGAAATTCTCGTTAATTAATCATTAATTGTTAACAGTAACTATATTTTTAAAATATATATATTTATAGCAAATTCAAGCGACTAACTTAAATCCTACCCATTCACTTCACTTGTGCCTCGTCTGCCAGTCACTTTGTTTCAGTTGTGAATGTTTTTCAACATAAACCTAAACTACTTACACACCTTCAATCTTATTGAACAGGATATATGAGCCTTTTATTGGTATAGGTGCATCCAAACAACTGACTGGCTTACACCTTATCATTTTATTAAATAACAGTTTTATTTTAGTTTCTTAACTAGAGCATACAATGATTAACCATTAACCGGATCAAGCCGAACTGCAAAATTATGATATGGTTTGGTTTGGTTAATTTTAAAATTATGTTTTGGTTTGGTCAAGGTGCCAAACTGCAATTAACCAAAGGGTGTGCACCTCACTGTTAACTTGCTGTCCCTTGTTTTTAAATACGAGCTGCTGTATTGGTTCCTGTGGGGATATTATGCTGTATGCTAGTAAACTGCTGCAGATGTCATCATCTCTGTTGGTGTAATTGAGTTAGCTGATTGGATTTTTATGATAGCAGTGAGATGGTTCATAGAGCCTATGTATTGTTCAGCCAGGAGCATCTTTACCCTGAAGTCGGAGAAAGTCAAGCTACCTAAGAAGTAAGACTTTTATGAGAATGATGTTTGGCAACTATTCTAATTTGTTTCTTGGTGCATCTGATTTGTAAATTAATCAATGAATGGTACCTCTTTCCTACCAATTTCCTGAGGTTTACCTGCATTTTGCATATTTTATCTGAAAATTATTTTTAGATCTTGCCAGGTTCAGTTTTCACTTTAGAGCATGACTTGTTAGCTAGTTAACCACTTAATGTAGTAACCTGTTGACTCTGATGTGTTAAAACAAATAAAAAAAGTTAACCTTTGTTGATATCAGTCTCTTTTCACACTGCGCACATTGTGAAGTTGCATTCTTGGCTGGTTCCTCCACACCTGCACTCAAATGTATATGAAAACATTTAATAATGTTGTCTTGTTGATCCATGATGTTGATGTAAGGAACAGTGTTTGAAAAGCTGCATCTAAGGTGCTAAGGCACATCTAAGGCACACTAGGTGCTGAGGCATGTAAGGCTCTAAGGTGCTCTCTTACTAAAAATTAGCCACTTGTAGGTTTTACTTTCATTCAAAAAGTTATACAGTCAATTTTGGAAAAAAGGTCATAGGAAGACCAATAGGCGTAATTTTGAATGGAAAAGTAAAGAAATACATTTAGTGTAGGGAAAAACAAATTCTGATTAGCCATCTTGGGATTTATTTTCATAAATACAATAACTAAATCTCAAGTTGGGAGGGAAAGGGAGAGGAAAAAAGGTCATGAGAGGATCAATAAATATAATTTTGGAGAGAAAAGAGTAAATATCTTGGGAAGATCAAAAGCATTATTATATTGGTAATATTATCGCCGTACTTCGCTTAGGCGCTTGCTTTCACCTTATGCTTAGCGCTTAAGCTCTAAGATCCCTATATCACCAAGGTGCTCCTTAGGGCCTCTCAAACATTAATAAGAAAAAGGATACAGTTAATGCAATTGAGTTTTGGGGAAGATTCATTGTCCACACTTTTCTTCTTTGCTTTCTCAATATTCTATTACTTGATTTTTTATAGTGGTTTTCTGCTGTCACTTTTAGAAAGAAGAGACTGGATGAGCTGTGCCTAGAGAGGTTTCAACAGTACAGCAGGACCTTCATTCAGTCATGGATATTACAAGGTGATCGGCACTTGAAATCATTTGTTCTTTGTTTTAATATTACTTTGCTGCTCTCTAATTGTTCCTCCTTCCCAGATGCTTTCTTTTCCTTTTGTCATATTCTCCCTTTGTCACATTGTGACAAGAGACTGGATGATCTAATATGATTAGTGTATGTTATGAAATGTTGAGGGGGGGGGTGTCACTTATCTAACACCTGGATGTATGTCCTTAATCTATTCCTGCCCCCCATAAGTTAAAGTCAGTGACTGGACATGGTTTCATTTGGAGTAACAAAAGTTGCAGTCAATGAAATCTGTGTCCTGGAATGAAATCAAGATTGATGTACAAGCTATTAATTTTGTTCACAAGAAGAAAGTCAGGAGAATAGATCATGCAGAACAGCAGATGCTCATATGTTCATGCTGATTTTATTTATTTATTTATTTCTATGTGAGAAAGTTTGTGTCCTACAGGCTTGGGGGTGATGTATGTGCCCTCATATCTTGTACATCTGGCTTGCTGGGATCATATATCTGGTATAATGGATATCCGGTGTAAAGTTTTGAATATTCGGCCAAAAGTTTCAAATTTTCAACACTTTAGATATTCAAATTTTAGATTGGATAATGTGAAACTATCCAACAAACATTCTCAAATATGATTAAGCAATATTGAGTATCAATTTATCCAATTGATGGATAATGAAACAATTGAATTTGAACCAAAAAGATCCAAGTAGTTAATTAAAATGATAATAATCTGATTCAAGTATTGAATTATGTGAGGGTTTGTTTGAGTAATTTAATATTTGATTTGATATGAATTAATGATAAGACAGTGTTTGATCAACATAATTTATTTATGTATGAATGTAGCTGAAGTAATAATATTGCTTGATAACTTAGCCAAACTGAAATGAACAAGTTGAAGTATATATATATATAATCTAGATGAGGATTTGAAAATAATAGGTACAATAAATAAGTTGATGTCAATACTATTCAATAATATATAGATAATATGGTTACCCAAACAGGTTCTAATACTTATAAATTTCTAACGATAATCAAATCTTTAACAAATGTAGAAATTACAAAACAGAAAATTTTCCAACATTAAACAAGATACAACAAAAGCTACTATGAAAAAGTAAATGATTTCAAAATATATATGCTTATAATTTTCAGATTGGATTCTTTCATGAGTGCATTGGATCTCATGAATAGGGTTGATTGGTTGATGATACAATCCTCATCAAAAGTTGGTTTTCATACCATTTCTTGCTTTCTAGATGCTTCAGTTGATTTTCACCTAGCTTGCGTGTTCAAACTCCTCCTATATATGCCAAATAGTTCATATTTGTGAAAAATTGAGCTGCCATGAACTGAGCGTACCCCTTAGTCTTTTGACAATTCCAATACCCTATCACTAGTCACATGTAAAGCATTGTGAACCTATTAAAAAATGTAGAGCATTGTGCAACATGATGATATCATCATGACATCAGCAATTTTTTTAATTTTTTGAAATTGAAACATATCTTAGTAAGATTATCATTAAAAAAAATATACCAATGATGTTCTTGAGATTTTTCTTGACACCCATATAAATCTATATTGATATACTTTTGACTTAAAATATAATTTTTATATTTCTTTCATTATTGTTGTATCTATTTTTTACCATTTTTTTTCATTACACATGAACCGATCTTTCACTTTACATAAATTGAGCTTTTACTATATCTTTCTCTATAAAATATAGTCAATGTTTCACTATACACAAGTCGATCTATGCTTTCATCATACATAAATTGATCTTTTCTCGTAACTGAAATGATCTTTCACTAGGAGTTAATCTTTTACCGTTATTTTGAATATATTTCAATATTTTTTTTATTGCAACTGTTTACATTATTTTATCAAACTTGTACCATGAAAAAGCTATTGAGCTTTTACTATCACTACTGATCTTGTACTATCACTACTGAACTTATTTTTCACCAACGATCTTTCTCTATAAAATATAGTCAATATTTTACCTTACACAAACTATCTTTTGCCAATCTTCCTCCACAATATATAGCCAATGTTTCAGTGTACACAAGTCAATCTATGCTTTCACCATACATAAATTGATCTTTCATCATAAATGAAAAGATCTTTAATGAGCCAATCTTTTACCATTATTTTGTTGCAACTTTTTTACATTATTTTATCGAACTTCTACCATAAAAATGCGTATCTTTTACAACAAATATGCTATTTCTTTGCCATAATATGACATTTTTCACCGGTATTCTATTGACCTTTCTCAAAATCTTTCACTCAATTCTACTAATCTTTTTCCCCATTTCTACTAATCTTTCATTCCAAGTACACTAATCTCTCACCGTAAAATTTACTACAAAATTTGAACACCATTATCGCATCTTTCACTGTTATTGTACGTTATATCTTTCACTATTATTATACTAAAATTCAAAATATAATTGCAACACTATTGTACATATATTTTATCATACTGTGCTTATCTTTTGCCATTATTGTACACATATATTCTACTTAAATATCATCATCATTATTTTAAAAATAATATTTCATCATTATTGCATTAGTATTTTACCACAATTGTTTTATCATAAGTATATGAATATGGGTTTCTATTTATAGAGTACAATTTTAGAAACATTATGTTACATTTTTCATATTTTTTTAAATAGACCAAATTAGAGATAAGGTTAATAAAAAAAATAATAAAAGACCAGATTTATAAATTGGTATAAATTGCCTTCTTCTGACCAATATATCTAGTTCTTTTGCTATCATGCATGTGGTTGTAGTAAGGATCATATGACATTTGAATAATTTCATGGAACTTAAAATGTAAGGCAAACAGTGCTGATGTGTGAAATATCTCTCAGTCTTCTTTGATAGTTGAATAATTTCAGGAAAAGTGTATGTGGATGGGAAAGCAGTTCATAAAGCTGGAACACCTGTCTCAGATAAAGCGGTGGTGGAGATAATGGCTGAAATTCCAAAATATGTATGTAGGTGATTATTCTGTAAATAACTCTGGCAGTACTTCTTTGTACCATCTATGATTTTGATTAACTGTGCTGCTTTTATTCATTATCCATTTTGTTTTCTGAAATGGACTGTAGAGCAGGATACAAACTAGAGGCTGCCATTGAGCAACTAGAGGTTGATGTTTCTGGAAAAGTTGCTCTTGATTCAGGATTGTCCACTGGAGGATTCACTGACTGTTTGCTTCAGCATGGTGCATCATACGTCTATGGGGTGGATGTGGGATATGGGCAGGTATGATTGCTTCTGAATGGTAGTATGTGCTCGATAGTTGAACGTGTCATCCTTTATCCATTATAATCTCTTGCCATGCTCCATAAATGGGTATTCCTGCCAATTTCAGTGAAAAAATCAAACTAGAGCATGCATTCCAGTCGGTTTTCTAATGAAGGAGCTTTATATTTATACCACTTTTATCAGACATTAAGTTGTTTGTGGGAACATTTCATGATTTTGTCAGGGAAAGACATGCCAGATTGTTGTTCAACCCTATTTTCTCCTACCAATACCCTTTCTAGATTTTTGTTTGTTAACTGAGATGATTAGTGTTGTTTCATTAGGTGGCAGATAAGATACGGCGTGATGAACGTGTCTCTGTTATAGAACGCACTAATTTGAGGTATCTACCAGGGCTCCCCCAAAAGGTTGATTTAGTGACCCTGGACTTGTCATTCATCTCCATACTGCTGGTAAAACTTCTAACAATTCTGATTCATTTTTGCAGTTGTTCTCCACCAGTAGTTACAGAGTAACTCTGGTCCTAACCCTTTTAGCCGATTTATTGTTCAATATTCATATAGGTCATGCCATCAGTAATCAAAGTGATGAAGGAGGAGGCAACATTAATTACCCTAGTTAAGCCTCAATTTGAAGCTCGCAGAAATCAGGTTGTAGCTCATTGTTCTTTTCTTTATATGTTTACAGTTAAAGGTGAGGCTAAATATATTTTGAGGGAAATATTTCTCCCATTTTCTAATCAATCCATAAGCGTCTGAAGTTGAACTAATGAAGAAAATATGATACTTCTTTCGATTATGGAACTCGAGCCAAATTAATACTATGAAGAAGATTAACTAAAAAATAAATTTTGGTTTATTGAAAGGCCTAAAATGAATATAAAAAAACTATTTTTGATAGGTTTTAGGAACTATTGTCTTGTTTTTTGGATAATAAGAAATTTTTATAAACCTTTTGAGATGTTGGAATATTTTTAATTTAGCCAGATTTCCTTAATTGAACACTGTTATTATATTCTATTCCATAGTTAAAAACATCAAACATTCATTCCTCGATTAGAAAATGTGGGCAAACATATATATTTGATATTAACTTAACTCATTCTGTCATTCAAGGTGCATTAATCCTTGCAAATCCATTTATCTCCTGTCATGCTTGTTGCACTTGACGAAGATGAATGCCATAACAAACTTTTTGGCACACAGCAAGTTTGGTGGGTGTGGTGTTTGTTTTTGTTAGTAAGGTGGAGGGACAAGAAAGGCTGATTTAAAAAATTCATTCTTACTGCAGGTGGGAAGTGGAGGAATTGTGAGAGATCCACAAGTTCATCAAGAGGTTTGCCACAATGTTTAATCATTTAATAGTTCTAACCTGTTTTGTTTGTAATTTCTTCTCGTTGGCGTGAACACACAATCTGGCTTTTTTTATCCTAGGAAACTTGCAAGATGTGCTCTTTATGTGTAATTCTAGCACTGTGCTTGTATACCAAATACCAAAATGGTTCTTTTGGGTTTGTTAATACCTAAATAGTCCACCCAGTAAAAAACTAACTAAAATGGCCCATGCTGTTAGCTCATACTAATGATGTTTTTTTTAATGTTCTGATGTAAGACTCTTGATCATTAGGCTCTTCATTAAGCCCCAACAACCCCTTCCCCTTCGTTAAAGACTTCTTTCATTTTTTTCCCCGTAAAACATTCAGTGAGAATACTCTTGATGACCAGCCACGTTTCTTTAAAAAATAAGGCCAGCTTCTTTCATGCTACTGCCCCTTGTCCAGAAAAACATACACTTGATCATTAGGTGTGTATGTTGTTTAGTTAGAAAATAAATGATGGGGTATGATGTATAGATAATGGAGTATGGTGTACAAATAATGGGGCATGGCGTGTAAGTGATCAGGTATGGTGGTATGGTGTTCAAATGATGGAGTATGGTGTTGAATGATGAAGTATAATATGCAAATGATGGGGTATGCTATGGTGATCAACTTAATAATGTGACATGCTACACATGCCTAGATATTGAAGGAATAAATTAGTAATTCATATAATAAAATAGTACCATTACTACATATAGTTTATAATAAACTAGTGTTCAAATGATGGAGTATGGTGTTGAATGATGAAGTATAATATGCAAATGATGGGGTATGCTATGGTGATCAACTTAATAATGTTACATGCTACACATGCCTAGACATTGAAGGAATAAATTAGTAATTCATATAATAAAATAGTACCATTACTACATATAGTTTATAATAAACTATTACCCCAAACATTTTATCGACAATGCATATTTTGTTATCTTGATGTGCTTCCAGTTTCATTTTAGCATATGCATGTATGCTTGAACAATAGGCGTAGTTATCCAATTATCCGTCTCATTAAGAATTTGCATGATAGATTCTTCGAGTAGAGTCATGGTTCATTTCAAGCATAATCAACACAACAACCTATGTAACAAACACAACATTAAATGTTTGAATATCTCTATTTCACTATTACCTCACCACCTCACTTACCCATTGTTAGAAGATTGTAGCAAATTGTTGATTAATTGAATTGCATGACTATCAACTTGATAAAATTTATGCTACTATATCCAATCATGATGTATATAATGATAAAAAAGGTTTTAGATAATTCACAAAAGGCAAATGATATATAGGTCGAACAAACATACCTCATTGTAGTTTTTCTGAAGTTCATGATATTTAATTTTTATCGCCGCCTTTTTTTTTCTTTAGTGCTTCATATGGACTTGGTTTCAAAGATCGACCATAATCATTAATGATTTTAGCAATTTTTGAAGTAGTGTGATGCTTATATTCGGATTGATGATCATCAACATTTCCACCAAAGTTCGTAAAACCTTCATAGGCATGCTTGTTTTCATTCATTGGCTGGCCATTCACATTTCACCTTCATAACCTGTCACAATCTCCAGCTTAGTGCTCTTGTTATAACAAATTATATTCAATTTTTACTTTTGCTACTTCATTTTTCATTTGGAAAGTGAAAGTTATTGCTTAGTACACAATGAACATATTTGTATTTTTATATATATGTTAGTGCAAGGAATTATGTACGTAGAAAATTTGAGTCATTGAAAAATATATAATCGTAGCTAAAAATACATTATACCGATGTTGATGATAAAGATGAAACATAGTTGTCTGTATATATTTTATTTATAATCGGGTTGCTTATTTCTTGTTCAGTTAGGACCAAGTGAACAATAGCCTTTTAAGCATGGCATAACGACATTTAAGATCTTGTGAATAGTATTTTAAATGAACTACATTGATCCATAACCAACTAACCTTTGATTCAAATCATTCCTGTTTTGTAATACAACTTTTAACTGTTTAAAAATCTTCCCCTTCTGATAATTATGAATTCGAGGCCATAACTTCATATCGAGGAAGGATTATATGTTGGCATGAAGGAAACCAATATTAGGAAAAAAAATACGCTTGATTATCAGGAGCGTTCTCACTAAATGTTTGGAAATAAGAAAATGCCTTTAATGAAGGGAAATGGGTTGTTGGGGTTTAATGAAACATGCTTGATAACCAGGTGCCTATGGACATTAAAAAAATAAAGCTTCATTAGTTTGGGCTAACCACATAGGCTATTTTGGTTATTTTTTGACCAGTCAGACTATTTTTGTATTTGGTTTGTTCTTAATTGTCTAAATGTTATATAGAAGCATATAATAACAGTTATATTGTAGTATGCAACTTGAAGATTTTAAGAAGAGAGATAGATGTTGTGGCTGGCACATTTAATTTAAGTTGCTATCAAAATTTCTGTAGCAAGATTCTTTCAAGAGCTCTAGGAGCTATGGGTAAAACACTAACTTGTTTGGAATCAACTCCCATAAAAATGGAAATGGAGTTCCATTTCTTATCCAAAAAAACTGAAGTTCTTTTTCTATTTCCATTGGTTGGAATCCTACGGAAAGAAGAAATAGAATTCTATTTCCTATGTTTGGAATGACAAAAAAAAGAAAAGAAAAAGAAATCTATTACATTGTCATTTCCTATTATTTACATACTCTAAGGAAGACTGCATGGATTTCAGGCATAAACTTTGATTATTAATATCTTGTAATATATATTCTTAAAAATTTTAAAAATATTATAGAAGTATTTTTTTTAATTCGAATATCTCAATTATATTTTTATATTATAATGTATTTTTCTTTGACAAATATAAATTGTGAAAGTTTATCCTCGCAAGGACTTTCTTTTAGCTGGAGGGAGTATCATATTATTACTAATTATATTTCATCATTCAAACTTATTAGATGACCTGAAGCCAGCCATAGGTTCTCAGGAAGCTCATCAGATGATTTATTGAATGTAAAATATATAAAAGAAGAATCAAATTACAATGTAATAGCTCTCAACAGAGAACTTCATAAACTTTGTATCAAAGTAATGAATAATGTTCTGCCCCATGACAACTTAGCATTACAATTCCTGGACTAATAGTAGCAGCAAAACCAACTGGAAAATAAACACAAACAACTACTTTAAAAAGCACTCCATTGACATAATCACCTCAACATCTTGTTTACCCAATTTTAGCCTTATGCTCCTTCGAAATCTCTAGCATGACCTTGTCCATCTCCAGCATCTATCTTTTATAGCTTGAATTCTTAGATCCTTCTCCTCCTCCCATACTATATGAATGAGCAAACACAGGCAGCACAAAAAATACAGAAACAAAGGTACTTTTTGTCATTTATAAAAAAAATCAGCGTACTTAAAGTGCAATGATATATATATATATATATGATAAAATATAATGGTTGTAACAGATAATTGAGGCCAAGCAAAATGACCAACGTATATATCTTCAAACCGTAATAAAAGCCATGTTATGTTTTCAGGAAAAAAGACCTCACGCCAACTGGTAATTACTGGATAAGCAATGCTAACTGTTATGCTGCGACATGGTTTCAGACTTTCATACGTATCCATTTGGCTTCACTGGGAAAATGGAATACTACTACTTTGTTCAATAAGATCTGAGTATGCGTATCTATGCAATGATTACAGTTCTGCTGTATTTGACTGGAGTAGATACAATGAATTGATGTAGTACTTTACGATCAGAACATAAGAAATTATTGGAAAGAAAAATGGTTCAGAAGGAAAAACCTCTCTTTTCCCTTCCTCCCTTGAGACTTCAATCGACCTATTTAAAATGTAACCTGTTGTCATATTCTACTGTGCTCCCTTTCTTCTAGGAATATCCATTTCTTACTTTTGTTTTCATTATTACTACTACCACCTCATTACTTTTAACTGGTAATGAATTGATTCTCAGGACCTTTAAAATACAGATTTTAGCCTGCTAGCTTGCTGCCAGTTATTATGTTGGTTTTTTGATAAACTATTTGACATCTGACCCTCCTCTGTCCCTCAATAATCAATGTAAAGCCAATTCATAATAAAATCTTGCCATCTCACGAGTTAAGGACTAAAATACTATATTATTGATATCCTACGCATGGCACACCAAACTAGCTGCTACGTTGCTCATGCTGGGCGAACGTGAGACCAGGTTAGAAATAACGCACTGCAGTCTAGATATGTTGCTCCCTCATCATCATCCAAATATGCTCTCTAACTTTTTAGCATACAATCAATAGTCGAGTCAAGTTGCTTTCGAACAGTTATTGTGACCAATTATGCAATTCTGAAGCTATTTTATGTCTATTTTCTAGTGTGCTTTATCCATAGAAATTGGGGAAGGATTTGTGTCTCGTTCTCAGTAGCTTCCCTCACCCAAATTTTATCACTTTTGAAATAAGAGACAGCTAGCTAGCTCACTCCAATTTAATAAAAACTCAAAACTTGGATCTATAAATATGCCCCTCCAGACCTCTCCCTTTCACTCATTTATTCTACAATATCTCTTACGAATATAATCTCTTCCTACTGATCAGTGATCATCCACAAACAAGCAGAAAATTTCCACACGTTACAAAAGAAATTAAACTATGACAGTAATTCAGAGTTTCTAGCTGCGGTTACTTACCTCTGAGCTCAGGATCAAGGAAAATACTTGAAGAACAAAATAGCAGAGCCATCCTAAGTTTCTACCTCATTGGCCTAAGATTATTATGACAATAACAACTAACAGATCAGAAGCAAAAGAACAAATGAAAAATTAAATGCAACAGCAACCAGCTTAGTTGACTGATTTTGAGCCAGCGAGCATTTGATGTTGTGGAAGTGAAAGCATACAAAAAATATTGGCCGAGGCGTCTTGGATTATGAGGGTCCCGTTATGCTATCTCAGCAAAATGAGACAGTGAAAAAAGTTCACACACATATTGCCAATACTTGTGAAAAATCATAAAAGTTTACACTGCAACAACCACAATATATAAAATATCCTCGATACCATGACACCACCACTGCAACTGCAATCGTGACTGCGATTTTATTGCCGTGGAAGGTGTGATTGCACACCTGCAATCAGGATTTTGAATAAGATTCAGAATTGGAAAACACAGAGAGACACAAAAGAACCGGAATTTTTAGTATTAGGTTTCTAGGTGCAGGTCATAAAAGTTATGATGACATCGAAGGTGCACAGGGCCATGAAGAAAAAGATGAGCTGAGAACCTTAAATCCATGTCCATCTGGATGCAAATCAAGGCCCAAATCCCAATAAGCCAAGGAATACACTTATCTCTATCAACATAATCATGTGTAGTGAACATAGCAAGTATGATTGGGTTTGTGGACAGTGTCTGAAAACTTCACATCTACCTAACTTAAAAACATCTATATGCATGTGTGTTATAGTATATATCAACAAAAAAATCATTTTGTGTAGAATGAACAACCTAAAAATTCTGCCGTAACTGCATAACCTGAACCACTGCCCACTTTATGCCAACAAAAAATGAAACCAATCGCCACTCAGATAATAGACCAAAAATACTTGAGGACCACACCAGGAGTCTAGTACAAACTTGCCCAAAACATTTTAGAATATGCGAAACCTCAAATGTGCCGTCACGAACTTCCCTAAAACACTGAAAATCGTCCTCAACTATATCATCCAGGTTTCAGTAAATAAAGAGGTACACACGTTAATAATAGATATTTACCTTTCAGTTTCAGTTTAAATTTCAACAGAAAACAAGCAGATGCTCAATCTAAATGATTAAGGATTGGGACCTCAAGCTTCCTCACGTTTAATTTGCATACAACAGGTCCCTCACATATGCCATTGACCATTTTTCTTTTGAGATTGTGTATGGTATCAACCCTATCACTCCTATCAAGCTCATACCACTTCCTATTAAGGTCTAGACAAATTTCGAAGCCAAACATAGAATTCAAGCCTTCAAGAAATTACATCAGCAAGTCAAAGCAAGAATTAAGAAGGTAAATTAAATAAATAAAAGGAAGGCCGACTAACATTGGAGGGAAAATTTTTTTGAACATAGTGATCTTGTGTGGCTACATCTTAGAAGGAAAGGTTTTCCTCTAGAACAAAAAACAAGCTTATGCCAGGAAGCGATGGGCCATTCAAGGTTCTTGAGAAGATTGACATTAATGCTTATCGGCTTGAGCTAGCACTGAACATGGGGAATATATCAAACATATTTAATGTGGGCCATTTATTCCCCTACCTACATGATGAGCCCTACATAGATGAGGATGAACCTTCCCAAGATGGGGAGGATGATATAGGAGCATCACTTAATAATACTTCACTAATTAATTTTTCTAAGTTAAGAAATCACAAAACACTTTTGACTTGGAAAAAATTATTAGTGAAAATTAAGGGTAATGCGACATAAAAGTTCCCCATGTAGCCATGTGCATGGGCCATGTATGGAGTCGCGTAAAAGGGCACACATCCATGCAAGATTTAATCAGCTATTTTTTGTTGAGAATAATCAACTTGTTGCATCACCTAAACTATGCAGAATCAGCCCCATTTGCAGCTAAGGAGTTCAAGGAAGAAAAGAAAAGGCACAAAGGTGATGGAGTTGGTTGACAACATTTTTTGGGTAATAACCAACCATCAAGATAATACCCAAGCAAGGTCAACACCACACATTGATAGTCTTACAAATCAGATTTGTTTTGATTAACTAAGTATGGGGGATGATTGAATGATTTATACTTTGATTATTTAACCACCTTTTCGCCATGTAAGGGGCTCCATGCTATGCTATGGTTGTTGAAAATACCACACATGAACTGACCTCATTTGAGTTATCATCCAACTAGTTGTTAGCTTGTATTAGATAACTAGATGGTTGTTGGATAACTAGATGGTGGAATGTAACTAGGTAGGTAAAAAGAAATGGTAGAATGGACTTTACGTACTCATGGATGGCACTATAAATATGGGTAGCCTCAACTCAATGAGGGACACTACTCCCTTGAATTGAAATTAGAAATTTTCAAGCTCCCCTATTCCCCCTCTACAAAGTTGAGTGAAAACTTTGTTTTGAGTGTAAAATCTCACAATTTTTATTTGAAGTGTTGAAACCTTGAGTGGTAATTGTGAGTGTTTGATCTTTGGCCTTACCTTAGGTCAAATACTATCCTACTTCTCATCCCTTATCTCCTTTTAATTTTCAGTGGTCAATTATCCCATAAACAACCATCTTCCATTAAGCATGTGCCAACGTTTTTAGCATATGCATCACATTAAATCCTTGAGAACAATAGGACAAATATGAGGAAAAAGTGAAAACAACTGTATGAGCAATAGTAGAGAAATAACATTAGAAATTTACAAACTTGAAGATTGGATAAAAACAATCGAAGATGCTTGCCAGGTGGTTAGCTAAATGTGCCCTCGTGTTTATATTTTTGCTATAAGATCAACCACTAATATACAAATTTAGGATTATACATGATGATATGAAGCTTGTCAAACAATTCGAACTCATCATAACGTACTCTTTCTCTTTTACTCATAACCCTTGTGTGTGCTTGCTCGGGACTAGTTGATATGGACCCCTAAAGTCGTACTCATTGGAGGCCCATGCTTATTTGTGCGGCAAAGGCTCCAACTCTATCCAAAAACAAGTGGAGGTGCCTAGCAATGCCTTGGAAATTGATGTGGGACGCATCACATAATCTCCTGGGTATAACATGCAGTGATTAGGCATAATATTTGATGATCAAATTTTTACATCCATGTTCGATGAGTACCAAATCCCAATAAATATAGGATTTCCTACCTCTCATCTTCAGTGGACCTCATTGGATGCATTGTTGTGCCTAAGCGTTCCCAATATCTAGAGATCTTGTCAAGCTGGCCTCTATTGAAACGGGCCTTAGCTCTTCGAGACTGACTCACCCTTCTTTCACTTACCTGCATTCTTTCACTTCAGCTCGGCTATCAGGTCCTTACCAATTGGTCTTACACTCTTTACACATCCAACACACCCTTTAGATTATCAACCGAACCAATCTTTCAGTTGCAGTTGTCGATCCAACTGTGATCTTCTCCACTTGCTTCATGGTCCAAGATCTCCCTTGTCTTGGTTCTACAGCTCAAATTCTTGTCACGGCTTTGATTTCTCTATGTTTCATACCCGTGTTGAGTAACTCCAGCAGTTTCAATGTCATTTTGTGCTTTCACTTCTCTCATCTACCATCTGTTTGATATATTCCTGTTGGTGAATGAAACAGTATGCAAATGATTGTTGACTAGCTGACTTGGTTCAATGATTCAGGTTTTGGAGAAAATCATAAATGGAGTGGAAAGCCTTGGGTTTAAGAGCAATGGATGGATAGAGTCCCCTATAAAAGGGGCTGAAGGTAATGTTGAGTTTTTGGTTTGCTTCCAACGAGTAGCCGAGAAAGCAGTTGAACTTGAATAGAGCATCACGCCGGCATGCTCCGAGAAAAATTCGAACTTTGAGTGCAGATGCTGCATCAAGGCTGGATAAATTTTGCAAAATCTGGCTGGACTCTTAGTTGGAGAATAGCCATTTGACGAGTGCGTCAAACCCATATGAATGATAAGCATAAATTGACCTGAATCGCTGCTGTTGCCGGAACTGACAATCAATTGGCTCATCTTTTGTTGAGCAGCTTATATGCTTTCATGTACGCTATGAAGCTTTGTAGCGTATCTTTCGTTTAAATTTGGTTCTCTTATTCGTCGTCTATTGCAATTTTTTCCCCATTTCTCTTTCCTAGACACATTCAATCCTCAATTTCTTTTTCTTTTACAATAAATTCAAAGGAAAAAAAAAATAGTAATAACATTTGTTATACTAATGGCGGACGTCATGTTTAGTTTATTTTATATGATTCGCTGTCTACGCTCGATGAAACTGAGATTGGCATTTTCCTCGCGCACAACTGTGGAAACAAACAACTCAACTGAATATTGCAGAAGTTCTAATCTTATTTGGTTGTTCACGGTGGAAATTGAAAAAGATGATACTTGACAAAAGTACATTTGAAAGAATAAATATTTTGGGTTTATTTTTATAAATGTATAAATATTTCTGAATTTTCTATTAAGGTATAAATGTCTAGATTTTATATTTACTAAGGCATGACTATTTTAAAATTTTTAAAATACAAGGTATAAATATTTAAATTTTATTTCTATTAAATTGTAAATAAACATGATTACAATTATCAAAATTTAAATATTTTTTAAAATGATGTCCTAAACGTTAAAGATTTTGCAAAAAATTTCAAAAATTTAATATCTTTATAGAAATGAATTCAAAACATTTATGATCTTAAATATACTTTTGTCAATGAAATTTTTTGGTTTTCCTTTCAATAAAATAAAATTATTTTGTTATAAATTGTAATAAAATGCAAAGGTAGTATAAAATTTGCTTGAAAAGCAATTAACTGCGTAATGGAATGAAATGTAAAGATGATGATAGAAATAGCTTAAAGTCAAATTTCTATCACCTACCCTTTTAGACGCAAGAGAAAAATCTTCCTTATTATCTGCCAAGAAAAAAAAAGACTTAAAAATTGCATTATACTCAGAAAAGAGTGGGACAAACGAAGAAGGAAGATGAACAAAAGAAAAGGAAATGCACAAACCGAAAATGCAAGAGCCTTGGATACCATTTCTTTCAATAAAATAAAATTATTTTGTTATAAATTGTAATAAAATGCAAAGGTAGTATAAAATTTGCTTGAAAAGCAATTAACTGCGTAATGGAATGATATGTAAAGATGATGATAGAAATAGCCTAAAGTCAAATTTCTATCACCTACCCTTTTAGACGCAAGAGAAAAATCTTCCTTATTATCTGCCAAGAAAAAAAAGACTTAAAAATTGCATTATACTCAGAAAAGAGTGGGACAAACGAAGAAGGAAGATGAACAAAAGAAAAGGAAATGCACAAACCGAAAATGCAAGAGCCTTGGATACCATTTCTTTCAATAAAATAAAATTATTTTGTTATAAATTGTAATAAAATGCAAAGGTAGTATAAAATTTGCTTGAAAAGCAATTAACTGTGTAATGGAATGATATGTAAAGATGATGATAGAAATAGCCTAAAGTCAAATTTCTATCACCTATCCTTTTAGACGCAAGAGAAAAATCTTCCTTATTATCTGCCAAGAAAAAAAAAAACTTAAAAATTGCATTATACTCAGAAAAGAGTGGGACAAACGGAGAAGGAAGATGAACAAAAGAAAAGGAAATGCACAAACCGAAAATGCAAGAGCCTTGGATACCATTTCTTTTGCTCGAAATTATTCATTAATATGAAATAAACCGCCTTTACCAATCAGGTAGTCATGCTCTAATTATATTCGCCAGAAAGAATTGAGGGTGCCGCTTGGCCAACTAAAGACTCTGGAGGGTGGTTGTGATACAATATGTAACCATAAAAGTATGCCAAGAAAACATCTGTCTCCAAAGACTCGAAAGAATGAAGCGCCCTTTATATCATATTATTATGAGACATGAAAATCCTTGAGGTCAAGCTTGACATGTTTGCAAATTGATAGTACATATGCCCCCGTTTCACCTCACAGCTTGATTTAGCAATCCCCGGCAGAACAAGAAAGCGCAAGTCTATTGCGGCATATAATGGTACACAAATTTTGAAGAGATGACAAGCATACCCGAAATTTGGCCAACTAATTACAGAGCAGTATACAGCCCAACAATCTCGTCCAAGTAACCAGCGACAAAGACATTTGATGGATGCGAAGTGCAAGATAGGAGAATAGTACAACCCAAAAGCTATTCACTTAAGGCAGCCTTTCTCAGGAGTTTATCACTCTCCTTGTGAGAAGACCAGGCGATTTCTACTGAAAACATTACCATCTACGGAGCAGATTAACAGGAAAGCGGTTGCTGCTTTGTCTCTGCAATACAAGTAGCTGGGAGATCAACCTCAAGAGGTTGGCTTGGCATGGAACTTTATCTGAAATCTGCACAAGAGACATAAGCATCACTAAATCGCTCCTAAGAACATGCAACAAGGAACCTCAGAAGCCATTTTCATGTTTGCATAATACAGAATGAGAAGTTGCGAACAATAGTGCTTGAAGACTCTAGGCGGGATGGCGGGGCTACCTAAATCCGTCACGGTATCGTCTTCTTTAATTATATTTATTTATATATTAAGACTTCCATAAGAATAAACTCGAACCATTTCGTGTATAATCCATACATTCTTACTAGATGACGTATGTAGAAGATGCTATAACACAAAGTATAGATAAATGTCTTTTTTTGGTGAGGTTAAAGATAAAGTTATCACCTGGTGTTAAAACTTGTCCTTGACAGAGCCAAAGGATTCAAAGTTCAAACTATTTAAGCAGTCTCACCTCTACTAGGGTGTGGGCTAGAAGCAGGACTATTACTACATAAAATTAGGCACTTTAGGTGCCCAGACGCTTTATACCCACTTTTTTCTGGAATAATAATCAGATTTACCAGAATCGCCACATATTTAGTCTTTGGTAATTATCATCTATTTCAAAAAATATTCCTTATCTACATAATTCCAGACTTCGTCTCAAGCAATGCATTTGAAAAGGGTATCAACACCATGTATTTGTATGTATCTATCTGCTGCGCGCGCGCATAAACGTTCTGGAGGGTTTGGGTGAGAATAATTCATGATCGAACTACACACAACGTTAAGGAAGCACCTGACATCATATTCAGTTTTGAGAAGCAGAGGCATCAAGACTACTTGCTCCATTCATTTCAAGATTTTGGGACTTCTTGGCCTTCTTCTTTGGGTACATATGCACAGATGGTGGAAGAAGACTTTCTTGTATTTCCTGCAAGAAGAAAACAACACCACAGCCAATAAAGCAGATTTGTCAAAACAGGTATTGATGTATGCAGAATGACAAGAAAACGACAGGGTCTAAATAACAGTGGTATATCAAAATGAGAAAGTCGTCTACCTGCCATCCTTTCTTGCCCCTCACACCACCCTTGATAGCATAAGCCTCTTTGAAACCATTCTTGAACAACAATTCCGCCGCTTTCATTGAATTTCCATCAAAACTACCTTGCAAACAAAAAATCAAGAATCATGGATACTAAGGTCACATTCACAACAAGATACTCAAGACATCGAATCTAACTCTCTCCAGCCCAACCCTCACAAGCTTGGAAGTGAATAACTTAGCCTACTTTAAAAGCCAAGCGTTTTTTATTTTATTTTACGGGAAAACAATTTTTATAAAGGGAAGGGGTGATAAAACGGCAAACTGACACCTAATCCTAACAAAGCCAAAACAACATTGAGCAATGCGATGCTGCAAACATCACTCGAAATTGAACAACTGGAATAGAGCCATCCACTATAGCTAAAGAATAATTCAAGAAAACGCCCAAGCACATAAGAAGGGAAAAAAAAAAGAAAAGAAAAGAAAAGGCAATCATCTGAACAAATACATATTAAAACACTCACTTGTCCAGCACACAGAGAACAGTATTCTGAGGCTCTTTAAATTCCTCCAACACTCTTCTCACAAACCCATCTTCATCATTATCAACAAACCTCATTTGAACCGCTTCTTTATTCAGAATCCTCAAATTAGGCGAAGCCAGAACCGCTACACTCTTCTCGTCCCTAATATCCAACAACTGAGCACTCGAATCATCTTTAATTTTCCTAAACCCATCAATGGCGGAAATGAATTTGCATTTGCTCAAGTGATTCTGCACCAAGGGGATCACTATAAGCCATATAACTGTAAGTCCTGAAACAAAAAATGGGTTTTTGTTGAGGAAGCCATCGATTGCGTGTAAGATAGATTCTAGGTTGATTTTATCAGAGGATTGTTCGATTGAAGAAGTGATCTCTGAGGCTAAGGAAGGGAGTGAAGGGTACATGAGAGAGATTAGAAAGGGAAGAGAGAGAGTGGGTTTTAAAGAGGACTTGGTGGATGGAAATTTGCCTTTCTGCGAGTCGAAGGAGATAAAGCTTCCTTTTGGGCTGAAGTTTGAAGTCACTCTGCGGATGAGTTGGTAGGGTTTAAGGGTGGGGGAAGAAGATGAATAGCAGAGACAAAGGGACTCCATTGAAGATGAGTGTTGACAACGGTTGGAGCAGAGAATAGTGAATCCGGAAGGAAGAGTCTGCTGCTAGGATAAGGCGCGTGAATTCATTACGAGTAACAGAAAGGGAGTTGTTTTATGTACATTTAAATATTGAGCTTACATCCCTTAGTTTTTTAATTTTTTTTGACCAAATTAATCCTTTTCTGTGTACATATTTTTTTCCTCAACAATTTAGGTTTCTCATTCTTTTTTATCTCCTCCTCAATTAATCTTTAATATTTAATATTTTCAACCTCGAATATAATAATTATAGAAGAAAATAATAAATCTAACTATTGTTTTAATAAAAAAAAAGCTCAATGAGATAATAGTAATTTGATTTTTTTCTTTTCAAAAATTTTGGGCCTAACAACATAGTGACTCTTCAAATTGCAATTGTTAGAGTGTAAGGTTGATGGATAATGCCCCCGCCATAAAGTGAGGGTGACTGAAAGATCACTTGTCAGAAGGTGAGGTCGATGAACAGGTCAATTGTCAGAAGATGAGTCAAACAAGTAGCTCACTCTTTAGGTTTTAATATTGACGAGCCATTTATCTAGCATCAGGTATATTTTTCAAGCTATTTGCCTATTGATTTTAAACTCTATCGAGCAAATTATCCAAAAATTCTCATTCCTTAAATTTTTGTTATTCATTTTTATATTTTTATATTCCTTATAATTTCATACTTTGACTATTAATTACATAATCAAGATCCAATTAATTCTATTTGGATTTGATTATTTGCTAAGAATGAAAATTTTAATGATCGTGAGTCATTGATTGGGTGGGTTAAAAAATCGTAAGACCATATAATATGGTTTTAGGTATCGAAATGTCAAAAAAAGATAGAAGTTGGATACATTGTGAAAAATGTGGTGCTTATATATAACAACATTCAATGAATCCAAAAAGTGTTCGATCTACCGGAACCAAAAAATATGGTTGTGAATTCAGGATACGTGGAAGGGAAGATACTTATGGTGGTTGGAGGATAGTAGTAGAATGTGGAATGTATAATCATATATAAGGTAAGTATTTGCATGGTTATTCGTTTGCTTGTCGATTATCTCTAGAAGAATATAGCTTCGTGCACGAACTAACCTAAATAATGTTAAACCAAGGGAGATTATTGACAAGTGAAATAGGGTGATGGGGATAATACTATAATGCTTAGGATAATCTATAATGCTAGACATAAGTACAAGTTATAGAGCTTGATAGGACGTACACTCATATAATAGTTATTGCACTTCATAGAAACCAATGAATATCGTTCATGACATCATCGGTTGCCCAACTATGACGTGGTTGGTAATATTGTATTTGTGCACTCATATTCTATTATTTTGTTGCATGCGTTTTCATATGTCATTTATTTAGATTGCCCATAAAAATCCACTAAGTACATCATTCCTTTTTTGTAGGTCGTTGGTTATGTGTTTAGTTGTAAAATTTTTACCATTGTATTGGTATTTTTGACAAAGGAAAAGAAAGATAACTATAATTAGGCGATTGATAAGGTAAAGAGATTGACAAAGTTACATGAACTAAATGTGGTAATCATTGATAGGGAATTGGGACACAAAAAGTGTCCAAAGTCTTTCCTAATACAACACCTTTCTTATGTAGATGACACATTAACAAGAGTGTTCTCTCTCATGCTATAAAAAAAGCTAGGAAGTACGGTAGCAAGAGAGCGTTTCCCTAAGCAGATGGAGGAAGATTACACAAGTCACTACAATTGAGACATATGATAATGAGCTTCTACTTTTGTGTGACAAATAGGCTAGAATTCCACACACACACACACACACACACATATTATAATATGCGTATGAGACATGGTCAAATCTACATAAGGAGATGTTTGTTTCTATGTGCTAAAAAAAATTATTCACTTTAGCACTCATATGACCGATAGGTATAATTTTTTTATTGTAAATATTCTATTTCATTTAACTTATTACTCAATAACCATTGACCATTACTTATATCTTAAAATTTTAATTGCAGGGTGGAAGATGAACATAGTAAACTGAAGAAATATTTGTTATCATCACAAGTGAGTTTTGACACATTATATGCGAAGATCGACACATTGATAAGATTCCAAATTAATAAGGTGAAAAAATATCTATAACAATTATCGGTTGTTATTCCTTATTACTTTACATATGATATATTTGGAATCATATAAATTGTTCTTATTTGGAATCACCTAAGAGGAGAGATCAATCAGGCCAAGGACATGGTCATGCATCTCCTAACAGAGGTTGCTTTTCCCCTAGTTGATCGAGTTGAGAAGTAGTAGTGGGAGACATAGTACTAGCGACTCATGCTAATTTTTCTTGGTCCTATGATATTGAGACAACTATGTTCTCATGGGTGGAAACATGTCATAATGTTGTAGGCGATGAAAACTATAGGTTTGGAGCAGTTGCACTACAACTCCTTGTTAATGAGATAGAATGGTCAAATGTTAGTGGTGCAATGTATATAAAATTGGTGACACATCAAGAGTTATATTAGTAAACCTTTGTAGATCATACTATTGAAAACATGAAATGCCTGATACATTGGACGAGATCAACTCCAATGAAGAAATAGTGGCATCATCTTGACTTTATATTTGTCTTTGCAATAACGTAAAAGGTGTTATTCGTTTGCTTGGGTGTTCATGAGTCAATTACATGTTTACCGCATAGAGCTCCGCCTAATGACCAATAATTTAGTTATATCATTGCCATACTAAGTGTCAACAATTTATCGCACTACATATTAGTATGTCTCTTACTCACACTAATTTTATATACAATTTTCATTATACTATATATGTTTGACACTCATGTTATGATACTTTATCTACTCATAGTTAACCTTGATGGAAAACGTAATATTTCCACTTGTATCTAATCAGTGGTATAGATATGCTTCTCCAAGCCATATCGTGATCATATTCAGCTATATCAGAATGCAATGGGTATAAGTGCTAACCAAGGGGAGACTTAGGTTGATGAATTATGTGTAATGTAATTAGTACTTTAGCTTATCTCATTCTCTAAAGTATTTTTTTGTAGAACTCTATGTACTTGTTGAGGAATATCCATTAGAATTTAAAATTAATATATAAACAAAATCAAAACAATCCACACAAATTTAAAATCAAAATGCAGGAAAAAATCTACTATCATCAAAATCATCATCTATAGGGGTTGGACGATCTCTTCCTCTTCATTAGAGGAAAGCCTAAGCCCACCCTTGGCAAGGTAGACCTCCTTCATCCTATTAAAACCATCATCCTTATTGATTCTACCCTTTTTCTCTTTTTAAACCATTAATAGAACCCACATGATGCGAATCAAGTTGTTATTCATGTTTGAGGATGAGTTTGAAGATCTACACAAAGGTTTGAAGGATGCAAAAGGAGGGTTTTGGGTTTGGTTTTGAGTTAGGCACAAAAATGAATTCCACCATGATTCAACAAGAAAGGTTTAAACTTTGAATGTTTCTCCAAGATACACTCAAAGGGGTTTCTTGAAATACCCCAAAATTCTAATATAGAAATTATGGCTAAATAAGGATTTATTAGAAAAATTAATTAAATAAATTATTTTACTAAAATAAAAGGGGAATTGATCAAGGCAAAACAAGGAGAAAATAATAAATAAATTATTTTGGCAAAAATTTGGACATCTTACTAATTAATATGGAAGTTAATTTACCCCAAAATAGCCAAATTAATCTAAAAAGGAATTTAATTATTATTATTATTATTATTATTATTAATTTTAAATATTCAAACTAATAATAATAATAGTAAAGACCAAATACTTCAACCCATCCATTTTCTCCTTTTCCTTTTTCCCTTTTTCCCTTTCCCCCTTTTCTTCTTTCTTTTCCTTTTTCTTTCTTTCTCTCCTTCTCCTTTCTTCTTTCTTTCCCCATCTCCCCAACTGGGCTAGCCCTCTGGCCCAGTTCCTTTCCCTCTCCCTTCCTCCTTCGGCATGGCCTAGGCCCGCATGACTGCCCCCTCACTCGTCGCCCAAACCGCCCGGCCGAGCTGCCCCTTTTCCTTTTCTTTTCTTTCCCCTGGACCGCCGGTCCACCCCTTTCCCTCTTCTTCTTCTTCCCACGCAGCTTGCACCCTGACCCTACAACCCTACACCTGCCGGCAGCCACCTATACTGTTTGGCCATCCTCCCCTCCCTCCCTCGTCGCTTTCGTTCACAAATTCAGCCCCAACCAACCCTTTTCCCCTCACCTAAGCACCTTGCCCCTTTCCCTTTCCCTCTTCCCTTGACCTTGCCTCCCTGCCATGGCAGCACCGCCTCGACTACCACCACCTGCGGCATGCCTGGCACTTGCACCCTCTTATCTTCTTCCCCTTATCATTTCCCACCCCATTTAGCTTATAAATACCCCCATAGGCAACCACAATCGGGCCTTTGTTTTTGCATCCTAGAAATCCCGATTGTGTGTCACCACCCAAACAACCCCATATTCCGCCACCGTCGACGATCTCCGTCCCCAAAAACACCCACCAAAACCTTCCTTGCACTGCCCTCTACAAAACTGAGCCACCCTCCTCCCCTATATTGCCCTGCACGAGCGGACCCGACCGTGCAAAATTTCCATCTTGATTAGTCCACTTCAACCTCTCGCCGCCTTTCGCCGCTAATTCCGGTGTAACCAGCACCTCCTCCACCCTCCAAAACAACCAGAGGACTTCACCCTACCTCCCCACACCTCCATCTCCCGCTGCCTCCCTCTCCTTCTACCTTCTCCACCTTCCACCACCTTCGGCCACCATACCAACTGCCGCGCGCCGCTACTTTCGGCTGCACCACCACTTCCATTCCACCCCTCTCCACCTGATACACTTTCCACCACCTCAAACACCCTCTCATTCCCTCTCCTCTAGCCTATACCCCCATCTCTCCACCTCTTTTCCTCCTCCACCACCGCCATCGTTGCCGCCGTGCGCTGCCGCCTGTTCCACCACCAACCCTAGGTGGTATTCTAGCTTCCCCGACCCTTAAAATCTTTTTCTATAAGTGTTAATAAATTTTAGTAATATTAATAGTATTACCCTTAATATTATTATTATTATTATTATTGCTAATGTTGTGTTATTATTATTATTATTATTATTATTATTACTACTTAGGAAATATTTCTAACTAATGCTACTATTAATGGAGATCTACAATTTTAGTATTATCATGATAACCCTTGTTGTTGTTGTTGTTGTTGTTGTTATTATTATTATTATTATTATTATTATTATTATTATTATTATTATTATCATTATCATGATTTTCTTGCTAATATTGTTAATAGTACCTTTGTCCATTATCAATTTTATTATTAATATAAATATTTGGACCCTTATATTATTATTACCATTTCGGTTACTACTATTATTTTTATTGTTATTATTATGCTTAAAATTATTATTATCCTTATTATTATTATTATTATTATTATTATTCTTCTTCTTCTTATTATTATTAATGTTATAGAAACTGAAATTGACATGTTACCATTTTGTTACTATAGAAGAAGAATACTCAACCTTAGTATTATTATTATTATCCAAATATTGCTAATATTATTCCTAATGCCTTTGTTACTAACATTATTACTATGATATCATTATTAGTTATTACTATTATTATTGTTATTATTTTGTTATTATTATTGTGACAAAAATATTTGAACCCTTATATTATCATTATTCCAAATATAAATATTATCATTATTATCTTTAGCAATATTAGTACTTTGTTGGCATTACTATTATTATATTATTAGTTTAATCCTAACACTATTATTAGCCTTAGCCTTAAAGATAATAGGGCTTCTATTTCTAGGAACATTATTATTATTATTACTATTATTATTATTATTATTATTATCATTATCATTATTATTATTAGTACTATTATTAGAAGAAATAAAGCTATTAGGGTTAATAATATAAAGATAGCTATAAATATTAACATAAATATATTTTGACTAATAATAGCTAGCAGGCTAACTTGAGGGTAAAAACCCTAGTTTTTACTTGTAAAGCTCCCTTTAATAATAGTAACCCTAATCTTAGACAAAAATAACAAATAATGGTATTTTTGGTAGGAGGGAAACTAATCCTTAGTTTTTCCCTCTTATAGGTGAATCAGGCCAAAACTCTAAGGAGGCGTAGAAGTGTGCTCCAAGCCCAGAGTCATTTTAGGTAAGGATGTAGCTAAGGTCATGTGTGTTGTGTGACATGTATGCCTTAGATGCTATATATCAAGCTATGTCGTGTGTCGTATGATTGTCATTAACTTGTCTCATGTGTAGCGTAGCTTGGAGTTGAGGTATGTTTATGTGTTCCTTATGGCATGAGTATGATACGTATATATATGGTGATTATGATGTGATATGATATGACCCTTTAGGACATGTATGCTAGGATGATTGATAATGAGATATGGGAATGAAAGGATAAAAAGAAAGAAAATGGGAAGTGAGTTTACTAAGGGGGATATGAGATTGACCAAAATACCTCATGATCCATGAGAGGAAAATAAAGAGGAAGAGATGACCAAAATGAAAGAGAGATGGGAACCATGCATGGGAATTCTAGGGTTCGCATGGGGACTTCGAGAGTTTGCATGGGGTGGATAAAACCTGCATGGTAGTGATCCTTACATGAGAAAAGTTGTTTTAGGGTGTAAATAAGCTAAGTGGAGAGTTGTGGAGTGATTGGAGACTTGGGATGAAAAATAGTACATAGGTTGGTGTAAGGGTATATAAGGGACCCGATTAGGGTTTTGAGAGGAAGCACTAGTTTGGAAAAAAATGTAGAGGTAAAAAAAATTAAGGGAGAGTGGAGTACGGGTTAAGAGTGGGAATTTATTATATAAGGGGTGAGTATGATTTCCATGAGAGAGAAGAGATTTTGGGTGAAAAAGAGAGAGGTTACTTGTGGGAGAAGAAATTTTCTAGGGTTGAAGTGGCCAACTAGGGTATTTCGGTCACATGTGGAATCGAGTGGTAAAGCGATATGATTTGGGGATTGAATCGAAATGAGATAAGGTATGGGGTGATAAACGAAGTAATGGTAGTGTAAGTGAAGGAAAGTTGGGCCACATAGGTCCAACTAGGGGTTTTAAGGGAAAACCCTAGAGGATGATAGTAGGTGGAGTTTGATGTCATGAGGTATTGGGGCTTAACCCACACCCTTAGGAGTAGGGATTTCATTATGGGTAAGTGTAAGGGGGAAAGGATGTCGAGGTGTGATAAGGGGCGCAGGAGTCTCAAGATATGGGATGGGCCCCCTTGAGAGGATAGAGGTAGAATGTTGGAGACATGCATGTCAAGGGTAAATGCTTATCGAATAAGATACTATCCATTTAAAGAGAAAGATTGTTGAGCCAGGCCCAGACCGGTCCACCGACGAATAATAGTGGCCAGGAGTTGAGGTGCCCTGCATGACCGGTTCACCGGAGAATAATAGTGTCTAGTCACATTTTTTCTTGCATGAACGTTCCACCGGCTATAATAGTGGGGGTTTCCATACTCAACAAACCAAACATAATAATGATAAGACATGGGAAAGACACGAAGTAATTATAGTGAAACACCACGTGAGTCGGGGCCAGACCGGTCCACCGACGAATAATAGTGGCCAGGAGCATTTTGCCCTGCATGACCGGTCCACCGGTGAATAATAGTGGCCAGGAGTGTTTTGCCCTGCATGACCGATCCACCGGCTATAATAGTGGGGTTCCTACACTCGCATGGATTGATAAAGACTATGATGTGAATCGACTATATTTACCAGAGATCTAAAGAATAAGTCTATTCGGACCATAGCCGGACTTCATCATATGTATTACCGCATGCTACTTATGAGTTTATGCCATGTAAGCTATGTTGTGTGTTTTTGTATGCTGGCCTTAGTGCATTTGTTACCTTACTCAGTACGTAGCGTATTGATCACCCATTTCATGGGTGCTGCCTATTCCCACAAGTAGAAGACCCATCTGAGTTTGTGTAGGTAGGGGACGTCGTCTTCGATGCCTACGACACCTACAAGGCATCGGGTGGGGTCGAGAGCTGAGCCTAAACTTAGCTTGAGGATCGAGAGTGACTGGCCATAATCTATCTTACTTTTACTATGTATCATTTTACTCTAGTCATATTCTGTCGTATTGTGTTTGATGTATTTGAAAAACTTATTTAATTACTCCTTGGGTTGTAACCCTCTTTAACCGCACTCTGATTTCTGTATGACTATGAGGGAATCCTCTCATAGACTCTCATTGTTTTTATTTATGTCTTGTGTTTTTATTAACGACTTGTGTTTGAAGTTAATCCTATTTTGACTTTGCACTTAGTACTGAAATGGTAGGAGTGAATCGATCTAGTACTGAGTGTGGCGGTAATACCCTCAGAATTTACAGTTTTGTCATCTCGCTTTTGTTTAATACTTATCATTAAACGAAATTTTTTCTGTAGTAAATTTTGGGGGTGTTACATTGCTAGATAGGATTACTCCAAGTAATTCCTTAAAAGAAGATACTATCTCACAAAAGAGAAAAACTTAGCTAAAATTAGCTTGATTATTATTCAACTCAAAGTTATCATGTACAAGGGACAATTATGAGTATTTATAAGATTCATAAAAGTAGTTACTGCTAATCCTAACTAATTAAAAACTTACTAGCTGTCATATAACCAACATAAACGTTGAGAACAACCGGTGTAGTTGTTGGTAACAACTCCACACATTGACGTTTAATTAGTTTCAACTAATCCAAGTTAGTTGTAACTAATTTCTAACATGTTTTCTAATCGTCGTGTAAATAATTATAATTGTTTGTAAGAACTCTAGCAAACTTAATCTAATTCCTGAATTAAATGGAATTAATATAACATTAAAAATATTAAACCGGCTAATAAAGACACATAAAATAACAAGCTATAAACCCTAATTTACATATGATGATAACGCATACAATAATGAGGTCGTTGCATAAGCTTTTTGTCTTATCCTTCATGTATACCATAGCTTGAATATTTGAATGTCTTGTACATGAAAATATATTAAGTGTTTTCAGGTCTTAAATTTCTTCCTTATGTAAATATGTAACATACCCGTAAGAACTATCTTAAGGTATCTTCATTAGCCTTGGTAGAAATATTATCAAAAATACCTAGATGATTGTTTCCATTATTAAGTAAGCTAATTCCTCATTATCAAGAGGATCATGAGATGCTCCTGCATCATTCTCCCCTTGTTGAGAAGAATTTATCCTTGAATTCACATTACCATGGAGAAAAATCACCAACATTAAAAGTTCTTGAAACTCCATCATAAGAATAAGGTAAATCAAGTTCACAAGCATGATCTCCAAACTTTCTAAGTATTTTAAAAGTTCCATCTGATCTAGGCATTAATTTATTTTTACATAAGTTAGAAAATTTTTCTTTACATAAATGTAATCTTACCTAATCTCCTGGAGAAAATACCTTTTGAACTTGAAGCTTATTTGCTTGAGCTTGGTACCTTGTATTTGACTTTTCAATGTTTGCTTGAATTTATTAGCTTTTGGAAATAATCAACTCAATCCTTGGCTTCATATCTCTTTAATTCACCTTTCTTCAAGGGAACCATATTGAAAGGCATGCAAGGATTCACACCGTACACTACCTCAAATGGACCTGAATGATTTATACTTGAAGGACTTTGATTGTAGGCAAAATCAACATGAGCTAGCTTGATATCATAATTCTTAGCACTTTTACTTACTAAATCTTTTAACAAAGTGCCAAGAGTTCAATTTTTAACCTCTATTTAAACATCGATTTGTGAATGGTGTGAAATACTAAATGATAACTAAAAAAAATTTAACATCTCAATCTTAAATAATACTTTTAGGAATACCATGAAATCACACTCCTTCTTTAAAATGTAATCATGTGTGGATAATAGAAAATTTCTTGTAACATTTCTAAGGTCTTATGAGCTCCAAAATGTCTAAAAATTCCTCCTTCATGTGCCTATTTTATAAAAAATTCTATTACACTTGATTTATGCACACAAAGTTTATTAAGCTTGAAAAAAAATCTAGCATTCAAGACATAGTTATGACGATTTCCATTTTTCTTACATACATTATAAATATCATAGAAATCATAATCTTTTGTATACAAGTATTTTAGCATTTCAAATCCAAGTAATTTATCATCTACAATGATTGGAAATGTAGACTTCCTAGATAAGGCGTCAGCTATGCCATTTTCATTACATCTAAGTGTTCGATAGTGCATATAAAGGATTGTAAGAACTTTACCCAGTTTGTATGCCTTGGAGAAACTTTCTTTTATCCATGTAAGTATTTTAGACTTTCATGATTTGAATGTAACATAGAGGGTGTCAGTCTCAAATAAGGACTCCATGTCTCTAGGGTACCTATGATGGCATATAATTTCTTACTATAATTAGAATATTTCAAATTGACATTGTTTAATTTTTCATTAAAATTGTAATAGGCCTCTTTTCTTATGAAAGTACTCCTTCAATCCCTACCTTTCTCACACCACAAGTTACTTCAAATAGTAAATTAAAATTAGGTAAGGATATGACCAGAGTATTACATAATCTAGCTTTAAGAGTCTTAAAGGCCATTATATCTCCCCATTTAAACTCTCATTTTTTTAAATTGAGTTTTAGGTGTTGCTATGGTTGAAAAGTATTTAATAAAACATCTATAAAAACTATCTAATCCATGGAAAATTTCCACTTCATAAATTTTTGTTGCGGCATTAGCGTGTATTTAGAGAGATCCACGCCAAATCGAGATTAACAAGTTTATCCACAATTGAGAATTCACATACAAAATATAATAATTCAAGAAAAAATAGTGATCTTTATTTGTACTCTTGCATAATTACAGAATGATTAAACTAATCAGTCAATTAATTACACAAATCTACTATTCTCTTTGAATGGAGAATTCTATGGAGAAGAAGAAGTTGGGACACACAACTCTTGATGGCTAGGGTTTAAACATGTCTCTTTTTATAGAATAAAAAAAACCATAAGTAAAATTGCGTGTTTCAGAAACAAGAAAAAATACAGTCCGTATTTAGGAAACACATGACCCCCCATGTTTATTTTTTTACTTTTAACTTTTTCCCAAAACACATGAAAATTTTATCTTAGAAATACAATATGTGTTTATTAACACGGTACCCCTGTGTTTATCACATAAAATACCATACTATAATAAAATTCTCCAACACCTGCACGAATCCACACAATGTTATACTATGCTCAAATACCTAGTCAAAACTCACAATTCTCCACCTTGACGCAGTATTTTTGATGCATGCCATGTAAAGAGCTCTATAAAAAATCTTGGCCCAAAAAAGGACCTCATTGTCTATGAAAGCCTATCAAGTCCGAGAAACACTCGAACTTACACATGGTTAGTGGCTTCGTTAGCATATTAGTCGTATTATCCAAGTACCTAATTTCTCCAACACAACTTTGCCTGCAACAATAGTAACCCAAATAAAGTGATACCTAATGTCAACATGCTTCGTTTGATGATGAACTCTAGCTATCACCATGAATAAATGAAACACCATAAACAAACCCTAACTCTCATACTAAACCACCAAGCCACAAGGATTCATAATAAGCCTCTGTCATAGCCATATACTCTATCTTAGTAGTGGATAGTTGTCACATTCTGCAAGGAAGACCTCCAGTTAATATTTAAACCACAAAGACAAAAAATATATCCATTTGTGGATCTCCTTTTATAAAGGTTTCTACCATAATCATAGTCCACAAACTCAACCAGCAAATCAGTTAATATCCAATACTCAATACAAGCTGATGTCATTCCCTTTAAGTACCTAAGGATCCACTTTAGTGCTTTTTAGTGATCCATTCTTAGATTTTCCATATATCGACTCACAAAACTAACTACTTGAGTAATATCAGGCCGAGTACACACCATATCATATATGATATAATCAACAACATTCAAATATGGAATAGTCACCATGAACTCCTCTTCCTCTTTGGATTTGGGATAATCTAAAGCAGATAATCAGAAGTGAGTAGCTAATGGAGTTCTCATTGTCTTGGTATCCATCATATGAAATATCTCTAGCACCTTTTTCATATAGGACTCCTGTGATAAGTATAAAAGCTTTTGCTCACGGTTTCTAATGATCTCCATGCCAATGATCCTTTTTGCAACTCTAAGATCCTTTATCTCAAACTCACTCTTCGGTATTGCCTTCACCTTATCAACATCAGACATATCTTTTACTATAACAAGTATGTGATCAAAATATAGCAAAATATACACAAAAGAGCCACTCTCCATCTCCTTCAAGTACACACGTCCATCATACTTACTCCTGGAGAAACCATGCTCAATCATAAGCTGATCAAATCATTTATACCATTGTATAGGAGACTACTTCAAATCATATTGTGACCTATTCAATAGGAACACATGATCACACATCCTATCAACCACAAATCCATTAGGTTGTTGCATGTAAATATCCTCCTCAAGCTCACCATGCAAAAATATAGTTTTAACATCCAACTACTCTAACTCAAAATTATGCATAGCCACAAGTGTAAGTAAGGTACGAATAGAAGTATGTCTAATAATAGGAGAAAATACCTTGTTATAGTCCATGCCTAAAATCTAATTGAATCCACGTGCAACTAAACGAGCCTTGTACCTTAGTCCCTCGATCCTTAGAGCTCCCTTTTTGAACTTGTACACCCATTTGCAGTCAATAATCTTTTTCTTCCTTGGCGCCTTCACAAGTTCCCATGTCTGATTCTTTAATAAAGACTCCATCTCTTCCTCTATAGTATCACACCATTTAGTAGAATCAGTACTCCCAATAGCCTCTTAGAATGATGCTGGTTCATGCACAACAATATCTGTCTCTACATTAGATAAAGCATAGCCAATCAATTATTCATAACCATACCTGATCAGAGATAATCCTCCGTCCTATGCTTGGAGCAACACCTCTTTTCTTCACCTAATGTCTGGATCCACCAATTTTAGGAATAATGGGTCTATTGGAAAGGTCTTTGCCATCCAACTTAACCTCAACCTTCACCTAGCTCAAAGCACTCTCCTACTCCACTTCCTTAGTGACACCATCACACGACTTAGTCTTCTGGAAGAACATAAACACATTGAAGGTAACTTCACTGCTAGTCAAGAACTTGGATTTAGCTAGATCCCATAACCATTACCCGTTCACATCAAATGTAAAATCAAGAAAGATATACTTCTTGGCTCTAGACTCAAGTTTACCATCATTTACATAAGCATAAGTAGGGAAACCAAATACATGCAAATTAGAGTAATCAAATGGTTTAATAGACCACAAATCCTTAAGTGTCTTCAAATCAATGGACCAATTTGGTAACCGGTACACCAAGTATTCTACCATATGAATTGCCTCAGTCCAATAATCTCTACCTATCCCTCCCTATGATAATGTGCATCAAGCCTGCTCTAATAGAGTTCTATTCATTCACTTGGCAACCCCATTCTATTGTTGTAATATCCCTCAATTTTAAAATCTAAAATTTAATTATCCACAAATTAATTTAACCTAATTATGAGTTTTTTTATTTTAATTAACGAGTCCAACATAATTTATAGGTAATTTATATTAATGATATATATATATATATATATATATATATATATATATATATTTTATTATTGGCACTAAGCCAAATTTTATCCCAAAAATCTAACCTAAATCTCGCAATCTTCTTTTTCTCCTTTTTCCTTTTCTTTCTTTTTCTTTTTCCTCCTTTCCTCCTTTTTCCTTTTCTTCATTCTTTTTTTTCTCCTTCTTCTTCTTTTGGGTTGCGACCTAGTTTTTTTTCTTTCTCTCTTTTCTCCCTGGGCGACCCAGACCCTTTTCCCTCTTTTTTTCCCCTCGGGCAATCAAGCTTGTTCCCCCTTTTCTTTTCTTTTATTTTTTCTCCCTCCTTTCTTTTCTTCTTTCACTTTTTCTCCCCATATTCTTCCTTGTGTCCATCCTCTTTGCATCGTCATCATCCTCCTTCCATTTTTGTCCCCTACACCTATACCCTGCACGCCACCTATCCTCCCCACCTTTCCCTTCTCAGCCATAAAGGGCCATGCATGCTAGCATGTGCTCCTACACCCTTGCACTTGGCTACATGCTCCCTTCCACCCGCGCCCCCTGTTTTGTCTTGTTACCTGACTGTGATAGCTATTCTAACTCTACCAACAAGAATAGATGGATTTGAGGTCTATAGTGGCGCATCTAAGCATGGGTTGGGGTGTGTATTGATGTAGAATGGTGGGGATGATCACATATACTTCTTGCCAGTTGAAGTGACATGAACAGAACTACCCGCTCATGATCTAGAATTGTCCGCGTTTGTTTTTGCACTAAAGATCTAGAGGCACTATCTGTATGGGATAAGATACAAATTATTCACCGACCACAATAATCTCAAATATATATTCACTAAGAAGAAATTGAATATGAGGAATAGGAGGTGGCTAGAGCTAGTAAAGGACTACAACATCGAGTTGACTTATCAAGAGGTTAAAGCCAATGTGGTTGCAGATGCCTTAAGCAAGAAGACCTCTCGCTTTGTGAACTCTCGCACGGTGGCTAATCAATTATTAGAGGAATTCAGTGAGATGGGAGTAGAGTTGAACTCAAGGTTCACATGAGCGCCTTATCGATTGCCCAATAATGCTTGAGGAGATTCGAGCTGGGTAGCCTAGAGATACTAAGCTCATAAGGATATGACAAAATATATAGGAGGGTCAAGCTGAAGGATTCTGAATATGTGAGGATGGTAGCGTTTGCTATAAGGGTCGTTGGTGTGTATCATATTGTTTCACTAATTTGAAGCACCAAATTTTGGAAGAAGGATATTACACCCCCTATTATGTCCACCTAGGAGGAGAAAATTTGTACAAGGACCTTAAGCAGATCTACTAGTGGCCTCGCATAAAGCAGGAGGTAGCAGAGTTGGTGTCACGATGCATGGCATGTCAAAAAGTCAATTTTGAGCATCGTAGACCTGTAGGGTTAGTCTAGTATTTATAAGTGCCAGGATGGAAATGAGACTCAATCTCTATGGATTTCATGAGTGGGTTGTCGAGAAATCATAACGGGTGTAACACCATCTAGGTCATTGTGGACAAGCTGTTTATATTGGCGATTTTTGTACTAATAAAGTTGACCTGAAGAATGGACCAATTGGCCAACGCTTACATGAAGTTTGTGGTTAGAAAACATGGTATACTTACAAATATTGTCTCCAACAGTGACTATAGGTTTCTCTCCCACTTCTAGGGAAGTTACAGGAGGTTCTAGGAACAAAGCTGAAAATGAGTACTGCCTTTCGCCTAGCTACGGAAAGGCAGACAAAGTGGTCTATCCAGACACTCAAGGACATGTTGCGGGTTTGCACTATGGTTTTTCAAGGCTGTTAAGAGGACCGTATGCATTTATTGGAGATTTCGTACATCAATAACTACCATGCCAGTATAGGGATGTTACCCGTTGAGACACTATATGTGTAATACCCTAAAAATTTGCTAAACCTAATCCTATATAATTAATACCTTAATCCTATTTTAATCTCAAGAAAATTTTATTTTAGCCTTACCCAACTTCCTTAATCTCAAAATCTTAACCTAATCCAAATCTTTGACTTGAAAAAATTATATTTCTTAACCCGACCTTAATTATGGTAGATTTATATAATTAATCTTACCTATTTTAGCTAATAAAAATTTAATCTAATCTTAACCCGAAGCTTTTCCCTTTTTTTTCTTTCTCCTTTTCCTTTTCCTATCTAAATCTATTTTATTTTCTTACTATTTCCTTCTCTTCTACAACACACCACCATCACTCTCAACCATCATCTCCTACCTCTCTCGTTGAAAATTTCCCTGCCACACCATGACACCATCAACCATCACCCCTGCCACTCTCTCGTGCCCCTGATACTACTGCCATGCTCATCACGATCAGCATCATCATCCTCTACATTCTTCACTTTTGTACACCACCACCATACACACACACACACACACACACACACACTACTCTCTTCTCCCTCCCTCCCTTATTTATTTGTTGCATTTAATGCCCCAAATTCTGTTGGGCACCACCTTCTAGAGCCACAACTCCTTTTCTTCTTCTTCTTCTTCTTCTTTGGTAGTTGTTGCACTATTTTGTGTGCCGAGCCACCACCATCACTATCCATGCACCACCAAAGCCACCAAGCATCACCCATGGCTTGGTAGATCAGCCACCATGACCACCCCATCACTCCCCCTCATTGTCGCTGACCATCATCATCCACCGGATCCATTTTTTCTGCTTCTTTCCTCATGTGTTGTTGCTGTTTATGAAGCGTACGACTCATGCATGGTATCTTGTATGGTCGTGCACCACTCTTTTTTCTTATTGTACACCTATGCCTGCTAGCATGGTTCACCCGTGCATGCCTACACAGGCAATGCATCACCTCGGCACACTTGTGTGTCTCTATTTGTTATCACCTATGCATGTGTTGCATATGCACAACCATCCTTTTTGTACTGCCTGCCCGTGTAGGTTCCTTGCTCATGGCTTGGGTGAGCACAGCTTGCCACATGCCCATGAAACCTCATTTTTCAGTCGTGCAGCCTTTTTTACACATCCAAACCTCACCTAAACACCACCAATATTTCACCATAGCACCACCATACCTTCCATCACACTTCCATGCAACTCAAGATTCCCTTTGACTCCGATAATTTTTATTTTTACCCTCCTTTTCCTAAAATTTTACCTCAGTTATAATGTTTTAGCCTAATCATGTATTGTCTTATTTTTTGTAGGTGATTTTTTTTATGATATCGGAGGAGGATGTTTAAGATTTATGTGTATAGAGCTCGGTGTCCTTATCGGTAAGGATACATATTGTAGCTAGGACTTTATGTGTATGTGTATGTGCTTTTATATTTGACAAGTTATAGCATTGATGTTATTCTATGATATGATATCTTGAGAGTAATGAGATTGTGGAAGTATGCTTTTAGTATAATTTTGGATATACATCTATATATACAATTGAGGATATATGTCCCAAATGAATATTGGAGATTTTTATGTATTAGTATTGAGATTTATAAGGATTTGGGAGAATATGAGCATTTTAACTACCTAAGTGTATTCTGGTCATTTGAGGATAATTATGTGGTCATATTTATGTTATTCAATTATATTTCTTGCATATCTATATGAGTTTCGCATGATAATCTTGAATATACAATCAACTCTAATAAGATACTAATCATTTAAAATGAAAGATCATGTGAGTCGGGCCGAGGTGTTTATATGGTTCGGTTTCATCGGATAATAATAGTGGCTCAAGTGTGTTGTCTCTAAGAGGTACTTTAGTCCATTCCGCCAGATTAAGAATAGTAGGCCTCCATACTCAACCTGAATGAAAATAAAAATTAAGAGATAAAGTATTAATGGAAAATATACTAATCATTTAAAGTGAAAGACTATATGAATCTAGATCGAGGTGTTGAGTCCATTCCACCTAATAATAACAGTGGATCAAGTGTGTTGTCCTTGAGAGATGCTTTAGACTGTTACACCAATTTAAGAATAGTGACTTATGAGCATTTTGGTTGTGATAGGTGTTAAGTCTATTCCAATAGATAATAATAGTGGCTTAAGTGTGTTGTCCTTGAGAGGTGTTTCAGACCGTTTCACCGGTTTAAGAATAGTGGTGTCTCTGAGCTCAACATAAATAAAATATTGGAATATGGTATATCTATGTAGTGAGACCTAAAATCAGTATTTACTTGGCACTATTTTATATTTATGCATATATGCTTACCTTTTGATGTGAACTCATATTATGTGTTATCCTGCTTTAAATGTACCATTAAATTACTTAGTATGTAGCGTACTAATCATCCATTTTATAGGTGCTACTCATTCGCACGAGTAGAAGACCAAGATGTCTTTGTGCAGGTCAATGATGACCTAGAGGAAGAACTTGTAGCCTTTGATGTGTATTATGTGGAGGAGTGATTTTTGTATCAATGTTTTGGGTTTAGAGTCATAATATCTGGATGTTAGTTCTGACTGGATACCTTTTTGGACTCTTAGATCCATAGTATCCCTTTTTGTATTTTGGATTATCGTACTCGGAGTAAAATCCAAACTTTTACCTAATGTTTAGGAAAGTTACCTCAATTTATATTTATCATGTTTTACTCTCTAATTGTTTTGTCTTATGATTGATGTAAGGATAATATGGTAATCCAGACTTATGTCAATTACCACTGCAACACCCATCTATTTGATAATACGCTTCTACTTAAAATAAATTTTTTTAGTAGTGTATTTTTGGGATGTTAGAATATGGACGAAAATGTCGGACACCCTTGTGTTGGAGTGACATCAGCGAGGTTGTGGTGTCGGGGCCTGAGATGATTGGAGATATGACCCAACTGGTTCGTTTGAACCAGGACAGAATAAGAGTGGCTTAAATTCGTCAGAAGAATTACGCTAATCAGAGATGCTGTAGTGACAATTTTGAGCTAGGGGACAAAGTTTTGTCAAGGGTTTCTCCCACTAAGGGGATTTTAGAGGTTTGGTAGGAAGGGAAAATTAAGCTTGAGGTATATTGGCCCCTACGAGATCTTAGACAGTGCTGGCGAGGTTGCTTACCGGTTGACACTCCCACTAGAGTTAGCATGTGCCCACAACATTTTTCATGTCTCACAATTGCGGAAGTATGTTATAGATCCTTCCCATGTGATCTAGCTTGATGAGTTTAAGCTCGATGACTCTCTAACCTATAAGGAAAGGCCCCTACGGATCCTTGATACCAAGGTACGGCGAACCCAGAAAATCTCTGTTCTACTCGTAAAGATTCTTTGGAGCCACCATAAAGCAAAATAAGCCACCTGGGAATTAGAAATGGACATGCGCGAGGCATACCCTAAACTTTTCATTTTAGGTGAATTAAATTTTAGGACCATTTTCCTTTAAGGGGTGGTGTCTAGTAGCATAATGTCTTCACTATTAGGGTTAATCACCGAAACCACCTTTCTCCTAACTCCCTTTTCCCTCTTACCAAGCCTTGGTCTGTGACTTCGGGGATGGAGTCTTCCTTTAAGAAGGTAGTGATGTAACCCAAAATTTTAAAATCTAAAATTTAATTATCAACAAATTAATTTAACCTAATTCCAAGATTTTTTAATTAATGAGTCTAAAATAATTTTAGGCAATTTATATTAATTTTATTTATTTATATAATGATTTATAAAGTAAGCTAAATTTTATCCCAAAAATCTAACCTAAATCCCACAATTTTCTTTTTTCCTTTTTTCCTTTTCTTTCTTTTTATTTTTCTTTCTTTTCTCCTTTCTCCTTTCTCCTTTTTCCTTTTCTTCCATATTCCTTATTTTTTCTCCTTTTTCTTCTTTTGGGTTGCGTTGCTTCCTAACCTTGTTTTTTATTTTCTTTTCTTCTTTCTTTCATTCTCCTAGGGTGGCCCAGGCCCTTCTCCCTCTTTTTTTTTCTTGTTCCCTTCGGCGGCCAAGCCAGTTCCCCTATTTTCTTTTCTTTCCTTTTTTCTCCTTCCTTTATATTCTTCTTTCTCTTTTCTCCTCGTATTCTTCCTCTCACTTTCCCTCTTCATGTCGCAATCGCCCTCCTTCCATTTTGTCCCCTACACCTGCGCCTTGCACGCCACTTGTCCTCCCCACCTTTTCCTTCTTAGCCATGCAGGGATATGCACGCTGGCATGCACCCCTACACCCCCTGCACTTAGCGACCTACTCCCCTACACCTATTCCCCTTGCCTGCCCTGCCACTTGCAACCATCCCCTCTCCTCCCTACATCCATGCACACTAAGCCCCCTGTCACCTTCCCCACTCAGCTCCCTTCCCCACATACAAATACCCCCCTTCGACCTCCCTCTCTTCCTTTCCTCTCCACCAGCCAATCTCCCCTATTTCTACTATCCCCTCCCTTCTAGCCCACTCCAACACCGTGTTGCCACTGTTGACGCCTAGCCACCCTCCTCTGCCACCCCTCTTCCCTACCTATGCCCCACCTATGCCTGTAGGGCCCCCTTCCCCTCCTTCTTCCTTTCTCCTCTTCCCCCGAGCTTACAGCTGTTGCAGGCCATGTCCCCAACGCTACCACCTTTGGCCACTCTTCCCCACCTTGCCACCCCCATGCCTTAGCCACCCTACACAGGTGCCCCAGCCTGTGCAACCACCCCTAGCAGTCCCTCTTTCTCTCCTTTATCTCCCCTCCTTTTCCTCCTCCCTCTTGACTACGTGCCACCCTGCACCACTGCTCACTGCCAGATCCACCATCACTAACCACCCCCACACTAGCCTAACTTAGTGCCACCACCACCCTTGACCCCATGTTACTAACCCTCGCCTTTCTCCATAAAAAAAAAAACCATTGCCGCCGCACCGCCGCTGCCATACCATTGTTATTCCCCATTTTAATCACCTCCACTTCCTTTCCTCTCCTTGAGTTTTCTTTAGCCTAGGTTCCTCTTTAGTCCTTTAAAAAAAGAAAAGAAAATCTAAATTATGTATATTCTCATTTTTTAGGTACTATTCCGGTGATAGTGGAAGATGAGGCATAGGTCATACGTGCTTAGAGATCAAAGATGCTTCGGTAAGGATACAGTTATAGCTAGGGCTTTATTTTTATTAAAATATGACTTTTTTATGTGTTAAGTAAAGACATGCATAAAATTTTTGATGACTCTGGGGTTTTATATGTAGCTTGGCTTAACAATAACTAAAGTTAAGAAGATGTGTGGATATGACTATATTGGTTTTAATTGTTGATGTGTATCTCTATCATATGATATTGCGTGTTTAAAAAGTTTGGAGAGTCCTTATGTTGAATGCCTTGTAAATTAGGTAGGGTTTTAAGAGATGGGGGCATTTTGGTTAATACTAGAAAAAGTAACACGTAAAGAACTTTAAGGTGTATATTGGCCTAAAATAAGTTAAAGGTGCTATATGAAATAACTATGGAAAAAATAAAGATGTTTAGGGTAATCACAATATGGGGAGGAATAACCATGCATGGGTTGAGTAAAACCTAAGGGGAGCTATAACTTTAAGGTGATACGAAGTGGATATAGGGACTAATGATGACATTGTTGGGTAGATTTGCACATTTGGGGAGTCCTTGGAGTACTAAGGGATGAGAAGTTACCAAAAAGTGCGACTAAGGTTTTGGGAGGCCCAAGCACAAAACCCTAGGGTTAGGTTATTATCACATGTATGAAATGGGAGAGTTGGGTTGTAATCCTAGATTTTGATGCTAACCATGCCATTTGGGGAGTGTGTACTAATTTTAATAACTATGTGGGATAAGTGGAAGCAATTATAACCCCAACAGGGAATTAGAATTTTGAGAGGGGTCTAATTTGGAAGATTATTAACACATGTAAAAAATGGGGAAGTTAGGATAAAAAAATAGAGGGGATGGCTAACCACTGTAATATATGCACGTGTATGGAAAATTAGGGCTAAAAAAGTAGTAGAGAAGGGGCTAATCTAACTGGGAAAAAATTAGGGTTTTGAGGAGTAGCCTTAGAGGTTAGTTACTATTATATGTGAAAAATGGAGGTAATAAGCCATGACCCTTGATAAGGGGTTTCCAATGAAATGCTTGGGTTTTTTTGGTAAATTAGGGACCTAAAGGGAAACAGGGGTAAGGATGTACCCGGAGTTATGAAATTAGGGTTTCCAAGGGAAGAGGGTTGTCCCAATATAGTAATAGGGAACGATCCATGCATGGGGTAGGTGTGCATGTTGTGTGATGAATCTAGAATAAATGAAACACGAATAATATACTAATCACTTAAAGTGGAAAATCAATTGAGTCGTATCTAGTTGTACCTACCAATCCACTAACGAGAATAGTGGATAGGACTGTCTTAGCTTGGAAGTTGTACCCTACCGTTCTATTGGTGAGAATAGTGGGGTCTCAAACTCAAGTAATTAAACCATCAGATGATTATAACCTTTGGGAAATACACTAATTACTTACAATTGAACATTAAGTGGGTTAGGACCGATTGCACTTTATTTATCAATCCATCGGTGAGAATAGTGACCAGGAGTGTTCTGTCCTGGGGTTGTACTTTGATTACCAATCCACCGAAAAGGATAGTGGGGTCCCTGAACCTACGGGGAACAAATCATGAATTGGCTATTTATTACACTAATATCTTGAGTTCTAATAATAATGAATGAACTAGTATGATCTACTTATATGCATGACATTCCTTATTGTGGTGTTATTAATATCTCTGACCTACTTGATTGTGTTGTTACCTTATTCATTATGTAGTGCATTGATCATCCCTTATGATTGTTTTTCATTCCCACGAGTAGAGACCCCTTTTGAGCCTATGTATGTGAATGAGGATTCACTAGATGACTTTGCTGCATACAATGCTATGATGGGGGTAGAGTGATGCTATTATGTCAGGGATGGGGATCGGAGAGAGTGACATCCTGCTATTATCTTTATCAATTTCCTTTGTGTTAATGTTTTTAGTTGAATATTGTTTTGTGTATTTCAGTACTCCCTTTGGAAACAAACTCTTAACCCTATTTATGATATAACTTGCCACTTTGCTATGCTTATCATGGCTTGCGCATTGTTTGTATTGCCTTATAGTTGGTATAAGGATGGCCTGAGGCTAGACTTATACGAATTATACCAATAACACCCTCCCTTATGGTTGTATGATCTTACATTAAAAATAAAACTTTTTAATAGTATATTTTAGAGGTGTTACAATCGTAGTCTTCTAACACAGGTGTAGTGTCTCTATATCCCATGATCTTAGTAGAAATTAGTGAAACTATGCTCAACAAACTCAATACCATTATCTATCATGAAACACTTAACTTGCTTCCCAGTCTGCTTTTCTATCAAGGTAATCCATCATTTGAAAACACTAAATACATCATTCTTATACATTAAGATATAAACCCATGCCTTTCTAGAGAAGTCATCAATGAATTTGAGCAAGTATCATGAACTACCTATGGAAACCACTCTCACGGGACCCATGAATCTAAATGGATATACTCAAGAGGCCCTCTTATACTTTTCTTAGCTTTAGAAAATTTAACCCTCTTATTCTTGGAAAGTGCTCATAGAAGTCCAAAGTACATGTAATCTGTCCATCCAGTAGTCCCCTCTTAGAGAGCTCAATTATACCTTTGTCACTCACGTGTCCTAATCTCATGTGCTAAAATCTCATAACATATGAGTCTAATAACCTCGACAATTTTAAAATAGTTGTCATCATAATAGTGGAACCCACCAACTCATACAGTGTCTCAACCCACTTCCCCTTCATAGCCACCAGAGCCCCCTTTTTATAACTCTTAGGGTATCATCCTCAATAACACACTAATACCCATTACAATCCAAGGAACTCAAATAGATGAGGCTCTTGGTCATCTCTGAGACATGTATCATGTTAGACAGTTTCCTAGCCACACCTTCATGCATCTTCACCTTAATTGTTCCAATCCCAACAACTTTATAAGAAACATTATTGCCCATGAAGACAACTCCACCCCGATTCACCTCAAATGTTTGAAACCAACTTGGATTGTGACATATATGCTAAGAACACCCATAATCCAAGATCCATCTATCACTAATCTTGCTCCATATATTAGTGGCCGATAACACATCTCCATCACTATCACCAAGGGCAACTACATCATCATCCTTTGTATCGAATGACTCACCAGATGTAACACCGAGTTGCATGATAGCATAAAAATTCCTATTATGACCCTTCTTGTGACACCTATAGCATGTCACATTCTTTTGTCAACTCTTCGACTTAGATCTGAACTTCTTACAGATACCAGACCCCCATTCCAGTGGCCTCCCCTAGCTACCAATCTCTCACAATGTGAGTTCCTGGAATTAACGATGCCATTCAACTGATTATCAATTGACTCCTATTATTGTCGGATAGATTTCACATCCTCAAGGACTAACTCATCCTTCCCATACAAAAATATCTCACAAAAATGTTTAAAAGTTATGGGCAAAGAATATAACAACATAATAACCAAATCTTCATCATCTAATTTAACATCTATATTATGCAAATCCATAACTATAGAATCAAATTCATCCAAATGACTTTTTAACGATTAACCTCACCTAGTTTTAGTTTATGAAGCCAACTCTTCAACAATAGCCAATTTTATACTCATTTTTTCATGTACAATAACTCTAGCTTCAACCACAAGGCATCCATCGTTGATTCTTTTGCCACTTCCCGTAATACCTTGTTTGACAAACATAATTGTATAGTAGAGAAGGCCTTTATATTTAATTTTTTGAATCACTCATCCTTCATTGATTTTAGCTTCTTCAAATGGCTCGATAATGATTTTTCCAATCCATTCCAAATTGGAATCACCCGCATTTTCAATTTCCATAATTCAAAATTAACGAATCGATTAAATTCTCAATATCAAATCTTGTACCCATCCCGATAACCCGATCTCTTCAACAACACAACTTTGATACTAAATAATTGTGGAATTAGCGTGGATTTAGAGAGATCCATACTAAATTGAGATTAACAAGATTATGCATAATTGAGAATTCACATACAAAATAGAATAATTTAGGAAAAAATAGATATATTTATTCATTCTCTTGTATAATTATAGAATGATTAAACTAATCAATCAATTAATTACACAAATCTATAATTCTCTTTGAATGGAGATTTCTATGTAGAAGAAGAAGTTGGGACATGAAACTCTTGACGGCTAGGGTTCTAACTATTTTCCTTTATAGAAGAAGAAACCATGCGTAACAAAATAGCGTGTTTCAAAAATAAGAAAAAATACGGTCCGTATTTAGGAAACTCAAGACCCTCATGTGTATTTCTTTAATTTCAAATTTTGTCCAAAATATATCAAAAGTTTATCTCAGAAACACGATATGTGTTTATTAACACAACACTCCCATGTTTCTCACATAAAACACCATAGTACACTAAACTTCTCCAACACTTGTACAAATCCACACATTGTTATGCTATGATCAAATATTTAGTTAAAACTCACAATTTTCTTAGGAATAATCCACTGTTAAATAGCTTTAATTTTAGAGGGATCAAACTTAATGCCTTTTACACTCATAATATAACAGAGAAAGATAACACTATAAAGTATGAAATCACACTTATCTAATTCCCATAAAGTTTTGTATCCCTTAACCTTTCAAATAATTTATTTACGTGTATTAGATGATCATGCTCTAAGTAAACCACAATAAATTTGCCAAGAAAAGGAAAAAGGGCTTCATTAAATAATCTCATGAAGAAGATATGTGAATTATAAAACCCAAAATGCATCACCATCCATGCATAAAGAACATATTTGGTTTTAAAGGTTGTTTTCCATTCATTCCATTCTCTACTACGTATTTGATGATATCTACTATGTAAGTCTATCTTATAGACCACTTGTACACCATATAGTTAATCAAGCATACCATCTAACTCAGGCTTAGGGAAATGATATTTTATGGATATTTTGCTAACAACTTTTGAATCTATACACACACACACACACACACACACACCCCAAGTTCTATCATTTTTAGAGATAAGTAAGGCGGGAACACAATATTGACTCATACATTCTCTAATATGCCCTTGTCTACGGACTCTTATATTTATCTTTGAAGTTATTAGATTCCTCCAAATTGCTTCTTTAGGCTTGTTTATTAGGAAAAGGCATTCTAGGGATTAAATCAATAGCATGCTCAATACCTGTTAGGTGGTCATCCAAGTGGAAAATCTATATGGAACTCATCATTAAATTCATGAACTAGTAAGCTTAGGGTTATCATTTTTAATCTCATTTGATTAAGTTTCTTTCACTACTAGAGCATAGAATACATCTTCTTCTTCAATTCAAGTAATCATATAATTTTCATGTAAGAACAATTTCTTTTTAGATGGTGGATCATTCATGCTAAGATCATCACATTAAGAAGGTTTTAGTTTATGCTTGGCTTTTCCACATCAAGAAAAATACTCATTAGTAACACTATTATGACTAAATTGTCTATCATATTTTCATGCTTTATCAAGGAAAATACACATACATATATAAGTAAAATATCACATATCATATCATCATGATAATCACCAATTGAAAATGAGATAAGGGCTTATTTAGTTACCTTAACTCCTTTATCTTTTCTTACCCATTTAAGATAATAAGGCTCGGATTGATTTGTAGTATATAATACTAGCTCCTTGATTACTCTTTCATTAGCCACATTTATACAAAAGCCACTATCAATGATGACTTGATAACCCCTTTCTCCAATGTATCCTCTTTTCTTAAATATTTTGTCTCATTATGTTGCCTACTGCTTGTGGTTGAACTTGAAGTACACGTTTTTTCACTAAAAAAATCATCTAAGGCCTCATCAAATTCAATTGCATATTCTTCCTTACATTCAGTCATGTTGTTCTCTTCTTCTTCATCACTATAAACATCCGTGTATTGGATCTCCCTTAAGCTTATAACTCTTTGATTAGGAAATTCCCTTGGGTAGTGTCCAAATCCTTTTCATTTGAAGCATTATTTGTTGGAGATATCCATCACTTTATTATTTATTTTATCTTCATGTATGACCTTATGTTTTTTCTACATTGGTACTACTTGAATTTGAACTATAAATTGAAGCAGAAGTGTTTGAACAGGTCTTTGATATAGTAGGAGCATTTGGTTTATTGACCTTAGTAGAATTCATTTTCTTTTCACACTTAAGATAACTTGAATAAATCCTTAAGAGAACCATAAGCATACATAGAAATCTTATTGCGGATCAAGTTATTAAGGCTAATTAAAAATCTAGCATATTTTTGTTATTTTTATTCTAGTATGTCATATATTAGTGCTAGTCTTTAAATTCCCTGGTGTATTCTTCAACACTAATAATTCCTTGCCTAAGGGTATTTAACTTAACATAAATGTATTATTCATACTCCCTAGGAACAAATTTCTTTCTTAGGCATTTCTTGAGCTTTTCCCATGACTTAATATTAGATTTATCTTGTCTTTCACGTGTTTTTTTAGGTTGTCATACCAAACCCCAGATTTGTTTTTTGAATTTTAGAGTAGAAAGTTCACATTTTTATTCATCATCATATTATTTGAATTCAAATATTTCTTCTATCTCAAATAACAATTCAACATTTATATCACCATAAAATTCAGAATGGTCTAGCTTTATACCTTAATCCTCATCACGTGTATGCTTTGGTTTGAAGCATCTCATTGTCATATTCCTCATGGTCCATCTATAAATTTAGTTTTCCTCATTTATCTTGAACCACATGTATAACAATGCATTCCACTCAGTCATATTCCATGGTGTTTTACATGTGTATCAACGTCTCTTGATCAGCTATGCGTGCCTACATGCATTGGAGTTAACTTTTCACTGTTGGAATTTGTTCAGTTGAGAATTGTGTGTGTGTTCATGTCGATATTGAGAGCTTGGATTGCAACAAGTATGGAATCCATATTATCTTTAGTTGCCATGATGGTTTTGACGATAATGAACACATGGTATGGGTGGTTTATAGGAAAATGAATGAGTATGTGTGTGAGAAAAAGGAAACCATGGGCCCAGAAGGTTTATTGAAGGATTTTTTGAGGTTATTGGTAATTTCTTAGCATGATACTTCCTAAGAAATGAGAGAGGGTGATAAGTGGCTATGGTTGGTGAAAATTAGAGTTGAGAAAAGTTGGTTCTTGTATAAGATGTAGGAAAAGTATGCTCCAATGTAGGAGGATAGAATTTAATGGTGAATGATGGGGTATATTCTAGGGATTTAGTATGTAATGATGATATGATTCTAATGTAACAGGAGTTAAATAATGGATGATGGTGAGATGAAGATATGGTTCGAATATTGGAGGATGATATTCTAATATATTGGGTAAAAATTAGTGGGATCTTTCTTAAAGATGATAGGAATTTAAATGGAGAAGTATAGTGGGGTCCAAATATAGTGGGTTATATTAAAAAATGGATGGGAAATAATGGAGGATAATGGATTCTTGATGAGGCTAATGGATGGTTGAAGATAGGAAAAAGGGTGGTTGAATATTGTATAAATACTTAATGGTGGTGGGTTAAAGAATCAATGATATTGAAGCTTTGAATATGAAGATTTAAAGGGAGGATGAAGATGTACTACCAAGACACTATCAAGTGTGGTGCTTTATGTTGAAGATAAACATGCACGAAGATGATATGCATGGGAGTGCATGGAAGGGACGTTTTTGCATGGATAACAAGATAAATGAAAAGTTGGAAATTTGATTTTCTTGAAGTGCCAATTTGGATTTGATACCAAAAAGTATGCAGATCAACTCGTTATTCATGTATTTGGATGAGTATGAAGATCTTCACAAAGGTTTGAAGAATGAAAATAAGGTTTTTTGGTTTAGTTTTGAGGTAGGTACAAAAGTGATCCAGTATCTTCCACCAAGATTCAACAAGAAAGGTATAAAATTTGAAATTTTTTTTCTAAGACACATTGAAAAGGGTTTCTAGATAGTATTAATCCAAGTAATTCCTACAAAGAAGATACTATTTTACATAAGAGAGAAACTTAATTAAAATTAGGTTGATTATTATCCAACTCAAAGTTATCATGTACTAGTGGCGATTATGAGCATTTATAAGACTCATAAAAGTTGTTATAACTAATCCTAACTAATTAAAAACTTACTAGCTATCACCTAACCAACAAACACGTTGGCAACGACCCATATAGTCGTTGGTAAGAACTCTACATGTTGGAGTTTAATTTATTTTAAATAATTCTAATTAGCTGCAAGAACTATAACAAACGTAAACTAATTCCTGAATCAAATGGAATAAATTATGACATTAAATTGGCTAATACACATAAATAAAATAGCAAGATACAAAAACCTAATTTACATATGATGATAACATAGTATCTATAACAATTCTACACAATAATGAGGTCTTTGCATGAGCTTAGTATTTTGTCCGCTCTTGAATGTTTGAACGTCTTGTACATGAAAATGTATTAAGTATCTTCAAGTCTTAAGTGTCTTCATCTTGCACTTGAAAATACGTAATATACATGCAAGAATATATTATGGTGTCTTCATTATCCATGGTAGAAATATTGTTAAGAATATCTAAGATGATTGGTTCAATTATTAAGTATTCGAATTCCTCTTTATCAAGATGATCATGAGATACTAAAATTCTTGACTCCAATTCCTTATTATCAAGAGTTGTACTTGGTGAATTTAATGAATTGTTCCCTAATGATCTTCCATTTGGATTTCCACCTAAAAAAGATATTAAGAATGCTATTGATTTAATCCCTAAAATGTCTTTGCTTAATAAACCAGCCTACAAAAGTAATCCGAAGGAATATGAGGAACTTTAAAGACAAATAAAATAGTTAGTAGATAAAGGGTATGTTAGAGAAAGTGTGATTCCTTGTTGTTTTCCTACTTTAATTGTCCATAAAAAGGATGGAACTTGGTGCATGTATATAGATTCAAGAGCATTTAACAATATAACCATAAAATATCAATTTTTCTATGCCTATGCTAGATGACATGCTTGATGAACTAAGTGGTGGAAAAGTTTTTTCTAAGATAGAATTACTGTAACATTACCTATTTTTAGGGCTTAAAAACTTTATTTAAAAGAGTTAATTTTCTAAAGCCAAATCCCAAAACATAAGGGTATCATGCCACATCCAACATGGAAGAGGTACTGCCTATACCTAGTTTATGTCAAATGTAAGGCAAATATAACCTCATACCTAGGAATTAGGTGTAAGAAGCACTTGATTCCACTACAATAAAATATTTGAAATAGAAGGAAGGGAACAAGTATAATGAAAATAAAGGACTAAGAGTCCATAGAGTTAATGGATATATTAGAATAACCATACACTATACTAATTCAATTATGCACTCATTTAAGGTAATGACATTAAAAGTAGTAATTAATAATCACTTATAAAATAAGGTGGTATCTGACTGTAGGAATGAGCAACACCCATAAGAAGGATGATTAGTAAGCTACATATTGAGTAAGGTAACAATACAACCATATCAAGAGTATACAGAGTATGTAAGTCACATAAAAGAATAAACAAGTATAATAATATATGAATTAAGATAATAATGATTTATAATTCCATTATTTTTTATAACCTTAATTTAGTTCTTATTTTCATTGAGTTTAGGGCCACACCGTTCTTAATCCAATGGAACAGTCTAAAACACCTTGCGAGGTAAAACACGCATGACCACACTTCTGAAAACTATTATTAAACTAGTGAAATGGTATAAAATACCTCTCAAGAAAAAACATGCCTACCCACATCTTGGTCTCGACTCACGTAATCTTCTACTATAAATGATTGATATCTTATTCATTATCTCAATATCATATTATAGTTTACTTTAAGTCCAGGAATCTCAATATTCTTAAAATTGTGGAAAAATTTGAAGCACCTCCCATGGAAAAAATATGCCTAGCTACTATTATTAAGCCATAGAACATACACACAACACCTGAGTCCTAGCATACATAATCTTTTACTTTAAGTGATTAATGTCTTATTCTTGTATGTCAATATCATATTCGTATTTATGTTGAGTTTAGGGACTCCAATATTCTTAATTGATAGAAAAAACTGTAGCACCTCCTAGGGAAATGTGCACAGCCTTATTATGCCGATGGACCGAACACATAACACCTCGGCTAATCTTTCACTTCAAGTGATTAATGGTTTATCTAATGTTTCTATTATCATCTTATCATGTGGAACACATATATAAATATGGAAGACACATAATCCAAACTTAAATCATTTATTCAAAACACATAAAACACAACCACATGAAGGTCAGGACATTTCCCCAAGGAAAAATGTCATATTTCTCCTAAGAAAATCCTAGTTCCATAAGTCAGGCATAATATTGTCCATAAAAAACATACAACCACCAAATTTAGTACAAATTCCTAAACTATTATTTTTGAAAATATATCCAAAAATCAAGGTTTAAATCTAGCATCGTACTCATGCGATAATGACCCCGCTTCTACAAAACACTAATTTCACAAGGTGATCACAACTTCTTCCATAATACCCCCATTTAACCACCAAATTTAATACATATTTATAAAATATTATTATTAAAAATATATAAAAAATATCAAGGTCTAACTCTAACTTCTCACGTATGCTTTAACGACCTCCCTCTATGTTTACTATTCCCAATACTTTATGAAACCCTAATTTCACATTATAAGCATAAATCCCTCCATAATACTTATTTATCTACCAATTTTATCACACATACATAAATTATTATTATTATTATTATTATTATTATTATTATTATTATTATTATCATTATCATAATCATCATCATCAGCAGCAACAGCATATCTAAAAATAAAGTTTAACTCCCACATTTTACACATGTGATAATAACCCTCCCTCTAGGGTTACTATTTTTAATTTAAGTTATTTTCTCATTTTATGGTACTTAGGCCATTTATAATTATACCAAATATCTAATTTAACATATTTTGAACCAAATAACACATTAGAATAACAAAGATTATATATTTAACCCTTATTGACCAAATTACCTTCAAGATAGTCACCCATATTTTCCAACTTCCAATATATATCATCATAACACCACTTGGACACACTCATTAACCACTTTTTCTACCTAGTCAAATCACGTTAAATTATTGTAACACTCCAAATTTAGTACTTTATTTTTTTTTGTGGAAGCAATTATGCAATATATTAGGTGTTATGCCACAACCAACATGGAGAGTAACCCATGCTAGTTACAAGGCCATGAAAAATCAAACCCAAAGATTAGGTGTGTTCAATACCTAATCTAAGGCTGAGACCAAGACCATAAGAAACCATCTAAAGTGAAATAGAGAGACTTTGATCACAATATGGAAGGTTTTACAACACTTGAAATCTCAAAAGTGACCTCAAGATCAAAACATAAAATTATAACAAGTGACACCAAATTTAACCCTAACTCTCTGGCCCGAACCCCAGTTGCCATTGAAACATATAACATTATGAAAGTGATAATATGAGTATGAATTACTTATACTGATTAAATCACAATGCCTCTGAAGAGGTAGCATGCCCATATTGCACTTAACATACAATTAAAAGAAAATTTTATTAGAAGTGTACAACAACATATTATGGTGGGTGTCTAATCCAATTATATTAATCAATAATCAAATATTAAGTAGAATACAATCCCATAACCAAGACAATGATAATTAAGGAAGTGTTACTAAATCAAATCAATCAATTATAGGGAAAATCTTGCCAAGGAAGCTACAAGACATATCAGTTGCCTAAAATAAACCTTAGCACCCAAGTCCTTAAGTATGCGTAGCCTATATAGGGTGTATGGAATACCTACACACAAGAAGTGGGCACTTTGACATGAAGGTCCAACTTTGCACCCTGAGGCCTATTAAGAGGCACGAGATCCCTTTTCAAACTTAAGTCTTTCTCTTCAAATGATTAGTGCCTTATTCAATTTAATGTTATTACCACAAGGATACTAAGGTCCACAAAAATAACAATGTATCCATCAATCAATCTAATCAAATGATCATGAGGTTCTTCATAATAAATCAATCAACAAATGAAAAATCTCGTGAATCACAAAGGTCACAATATCTCCTAGACAACACAACCTAGGGTTAGACATTATGCCATAGCCTAAATTAATTATTCAATTCCACTTAGCTCAATCCCTCTCATCTAATTAGTTCCAATTCATTCCAAGGCCGAATCTTAAGTCAACTAGTCCAATAATTTTCCTTGAGACATATTTTTATCATAATGACCAAAATACCCTCCAAATTCTAATCACCAAAATTGACCCACTTTATTACTATATTTACTTTTATAAGATATTTTTCATGAAAATGCTAAAGTATAATAATTACAAATAAATTTATAAAAAAAAGTCCATATTATAACAAAATACAATATTACCCCTTAGCATGGACATAACATAGTACACATATATAACTCTAGCATGTTATTCTAGTATATCATAATATTCACACTAATTCCACGTAATAATTTTAGATACAAATCATGGTACATAAAAATTTACATTTCTACCTCTAGAACATGCGATACAAAATAGTCATAATTTAATTCTATTTATGGTCTAAAACCAACATGTCATAAGTCCAAATATATCTAAAATGTTCAAGGAACATATTTAACTCATTAATAGATCTAGCATAAGGCACGGGAAAATTTTGATTAAAACCTAACCCTAGACATGCATATTATTTTTAGCTACTATTTATATATCAACACATTCATACATTCCTATTTTAAAAATATTACCAAGGCATATATGGATTGTTAATTCCTATCATGGCATCATATATTATCTCATACATCACAGAATTTACACAGAATGTAATATTGCATGCTTTCACTTCTTAGCAACAATAAGAGCATTTCGATAATGTCAACCTAACATGATTTTTATCTTAAAAATAAACCTAACATATTTACACCCAAATTCCCACTGTCTATAGAGTAGTTTGATTTACCTATTTTCCAAGCAATCATAAAATAAATAATATCCTATTCTCCAAATCTAGGCCACCAATAATCTTCCTTTCGACCTTCTCCCTAACAAAACCCAAAAACATTATTATAAAATAATTTAAAGAAATTTTACAACATCAATAACCAAATAATAATGACTAGGTAAACATATTGAGAATATACAAGGTTGGTTTGGTGGCATGAAAAATAGCAAGGATGGAGGAAGTTGCTAGGAGGTTGAGCTATAATATAAGGCTAGAAAAACCCAAGGCCCAATAAAGGTTGTTGTGCTCCATGGTAGGTACCCATGCAAATAAGGGGAATATATTATCCACGACTCATATAACCAAGGGGATTTTTTTCGTGAATGTCGAACACAAATCATGGTTGGTTCAGTAGTTTCTCACATAACATTGGGACTAAACGTCTTGGCTCAAGCAAGGAAGCCCGATCGAGGAGGTGGTTGGAGTGACTATGCAAGGTGGTGTATATTGCTAGCTAATTTGAGGAAGTAGACTACAATGGGGAAGGGTGTTGGAGAGGCTTGTTGGTGACACAAGACAGTTGATGGTGGATGATGTTGCTCAACAACAGCAGAAATAAGCTAAAAGGTAAGGGTGGTGAATGATTAATGGAGGAGGTGTAGGGTGTTGTGGTTGGAGGTTGGTTCATTGATGTAATCTTAATTTAGAATGTTTATCCTTTTATTCAAAAAATATAACCTTTAAATATTAACTTAATTATTTTTGGTTAACCCTTTACCCGTAATCTAGATAAACTATTTAATAAATTATTCTAATTATTTTATCTTACCATTTTTTATTTAAATCAACCCTAAATCGATAGTTTTACGCGATTTATTTTTCCTAATTAGATACCCTAAATTCAGATAAATTAATATTATCCTAAACCTAAATTTAACCTAAAATTTAATTTCTTATTTTTATTTTTCCCTTTTTCTTTCTTTTCTCTTTTATTTTTTCTCCTCCTTTACTTTTCTTTCTTCCCCGCACCCCAGCCCAAGCTTCTTTCCTTTTTCTTCTTCCCTTAACCTTCCATGTCGCGCCTCATCCCACCTTCTATTCCTTTCTTTCTTTTTTCCCCATGCCTCAACAACCCAACCAACCTCCTTTCTTTTTCTTCTTCCCTCGACCAGCCTAACCTAGCCCCTTCCTTCCTTCTTTCCTTCTTCTTCTCCCACTACAAGCACCTAAAAAACCCCCCAAGTACCTAACGTTAAAACCCTAGAACCCCAGTACGCCCCTACACACTCCCTCCTCTACAGCCCTAGAATGCCAAACCAACACCCAATATGCCATGCACACCGACCCCTTCTTTCCCCTTCTAGCTAAACTAGACCTCTCTACACTCCCTCCTAACATGCCTTTCCTTTCCCTTCCCCTTCTGCACCATCCTACACCTCCTACATTCATCACCCATGCCTTTAACCACTCCCCTACACCCTACCTATCTCGGCTATCACCCCAACTCCCCCCAATCCTCACCTTTGCATATACATGCATACACACAACCATACTCCCCTCCATTCTCTTTTGCCCCAACAACCCCGAACCATTCTTTTTTTTTCCTTTCTTCTTCATCCTCCTCACCCTACATCCCTCCTCACCATCTTCCTTTGCCTCACAGCCCAACAACCATCACTGATCCATCCCCTTTCGGCTTCCATTTCTCACTCACCATCCCCAACCATCCATAGACACACACACACACACACACAATCCTATTCCCCTTAATTTAGAAAACTCGAGCTCTACCTTCCTCATTCTCCTTCTCCACCTCCTCATTCCATTCCTGTAGAGCAGACCCCTTCCTCTTCTCCTTCTTCCTTTCCTCCTCCCTTATCTACCCTTCTCTACCCAACACCACCACCACCACTTCCCATCTTCTTAGGTTTCAAGGGTTTTAGGTTTCAAGGTTTGGATGCGTGTGTCACCCATTTGGGGTAATGGGAAATGGGCGACTTAACTGGTAGGGGATAGTTTTGATGAGCAATTTACCCAATTAGGGATAAACATGACGGGGGACTTACTAGCCTGGATATAATGTTGATGGGTGATTTATCTAGTTGGGGAGGAGACTAACGGGTGAACTACTCATTAGTAGTGATAACTACTAGGTGAACCACACATCAACGCCACTATAATGTCCCTAACCTCCATTGATATTATACAAAGCTAAGACTATAACCAAAAATTACTACAAATATACAAATTTAATTTTGATCTATGCATACAAACACTAATTTTAGTTAAATAACAAATAAAATGAAAAAAATATATGAAAGAATCAAATCTTGAATTTTCCACTACATCGAAAATCATGAAATTAAAAAAAAAGAAGACAAAATGCTGCATACCTTTAGATGTAGAATGTCTTGGAACATTGATTAAAATCTACTTTTTTATTTGATGGATTATTTGATAAGAATTAATTACTTTACCGTAAGGAGTTGAGATGAGGGAGAAGAGAGAAAAATCTAATAGAGAGATCGGAGAAGTGGGAAAATGAGAAGGATAAAAATTGAAAGGGAATAAATTTGTTGGTATATGGGTGTGTGTTTAGTAAATTAGGTATGTAAGGAGATTTAAGGTATAAGAAAGTTAGGGGTTGGGGGTCCCAAGTGATTCATATGTCCCCGCCCTGGGGAAAATTATTATGTCTAATGATAATATATATTTGTTTTCATTTAAATTATAATTATAGTGTATTCATAATTAATTAGGCTAGACTTATTATTATTTAGCTATTATATGATAAATTGTTGTACGATGGATATAATTTTAATATATTCATAACTAATTATAAAATACTTATAATTATAAAGATATAACTAAAACAGATTAAAGGTACACTAAAAATTTACTATAGATACAAAGACAGTTGCACTATACTCGGTACAACCACTACAACTAGTAACGGTAAATTTGATTATCCACCTAAGTATATCATGCAAGATACACTCATGCAACAATGCGACATAGAGGTACTTTCTAATAAAAAAAATGTTAATAATAGATAATACAAATAACCAAGACATGACACATATAATATTTTGCAATGGTTAGATAATGACTTGCGAGATCTAGATAATCACCTCACTACACATAATCACTTTTTTAATCCAGATAATCACCTAGGGAACGTGACATATACCTAGTAGTTTTAACGAGACACATTGCATATTTTAGTAATTATGTCTTATTTTTTGGTGATTATTTGACACTTTTTGGTGACTATATCTTATACCTTGCTTTGCATTATACTTCGGTGTCATAATACACATTAATATTATGTTGCATATTTTAGTGATTATGTTTAGATTTTTGGTGATTATTTGGTACTTTTTAGTGATCATATTTTATACTTTTCTCTATGTTATGTAATTTGGTGTCATACTTTGTGATTATGACGCACAATTTTGTTTAACTTACTTTATCCAAAGATTATAGGAAAAAATAACCAAATTCCAGCCAAAAAAATAAATATGTGGATGAGATAATCACTTAAAGACCTAAATAATCCCCTAAGCAGTCCAAATAATCACCATGGGAATGCGAATGACATAATCACTAAAAAGGTGCAAATAATCACCCTTTTTTTTGGTGTATCTTGTTAGATGCACTCAGGTGTATCGATAATGCTTGCCTAATAATGTACCCCACTCTAATCCTTTTGATAAGCAATGAAAATTATAGTTGGGGTGGGATTGTAGTATAGCATGAGTGAATGGACTACTCCACCAAGGGGTAATAATGAATTAACATTACATTTACAAGCTAGATACCTCTAACTATCATCTAATGGGAATTGACCCACCTATATGCAAACAAAGGAGGTTATCAAGTCATAGCACATCTTTTTTATGCAACCAATAACCGATGAAGAAGTAAAGGATTCAGTTTTCTCCATGGGTTATTTGAAGAGTCCTAGGCCTAATGGGTTCAACCCATATTTCTACAAAAAACATTGACATGTTGTAGGAACATATATTATAGCCACGTTAAAAGATTTTTGGTGCACAAGAAACCTATTGAGGTAGGTAAATAACATTTCAATTATTTTGATTCTAAAAATTCTAAAAGCCATGTAAGGTAAGAATGCTAGACTAATTGCTTGCTATAATGTTCTATATAAAATTATTTTCAAGACATTAATTAGAAAATACAAGAGGTGTCATATTAGATTGTGGATTAATTGCAAGCTGCATTTTTTAAGGGGAGGACATTAAGCAACAATGTGCTATGAATTGATCAAGTATTATAAAAGGAAGTAGGCATCCCCTAGAATAATGCTTAAAGTGGATATATAAAAGGTGTATGATAGTATAGAATAACCTTTTCTAAATAAGATACTCTTGGCATATGGCTTACTAGATACTCAATTGAGTGATGCAATGTGTTACCACAATTAAAGTTTCTTTGAACAAAAATGATTCTATGATTCATTTTTTTCCAGTAACAAAGGTGACCCCATATCCCCATATCAACTATGGGATTTACTTAAATTCATTAGATACCCCGGATGTGGTAAAGTCAAGTTATGGACCACTATTTTGGTGATGATCCTCTCATCTTCATCAAGGATATTTTCAAATGTAGTAGAATAGTAATAAGGAAGTTAGAGGAGTTTGCTTAAGTATCGGATCTTAAATCAAATCTAACAAAGCGTAATGCTTAGTTTAATGGTGTCAACCCCATTGTGTATAAGACACTCCTTTAAATAATGGGGTGTATTGAAGGCTTGCTCCCTTTAAGATATATAGGTTTACCTTTGTCTATTACATCATTGTTAATCCAATAATATCAACCCCTAATTGATAAGATGGTATAGAAAATTAACTATTAGAAAACCAAGCACTTGAGCGATATATGTTAGATAATTACAAGTCATTAATTCAATTCTCATGGGGATTCATCACTTTTAGTCTCATGTTTTTTAACTCCTAGAGAAGGTCATGAAGCAAGTTGAAACTATTTGTAAAACCTTCTATTGGATTTTTTTAGGGGGTTTCTAGTAGCAAAGCACTAGTAGCACAAGAGAAAATGTTCTTACGAAAAGAAGAAAGATGATTTGGCATCTACCATTTGGTATAGTAGGATAAAGTAGCTATTAAGAAATAACTCTGGTGGATATTTGAACATAAAGAGACTCTTTGGATAAAGTGGGTTCATGAAATGTATATCAAAGGTGTGGTTGTGGAGATATTCTATAGTAAATCTCACCACCCTTAGCTTTTAAAGAAGTTAATGAGTTTGTAGAGCACTCTACTTCCTCACATTGAATCTAATACATGTAATCACAATGGGAAATATAGTATTTGGAGTATGTATGTACTAATTTAACCATAAGATAGGAAGACGCCTTAGGCCCTTGTAGTATGGAGTCACAAGGGTCTCCATAGCTATAAGTTGATCATATGGATTATGTGTCAAGTTGTTGTATTAATAAAAAGCAAACTTTACTTGTAGGAGATTACACAAGATGATAAGTGTGGAATTTGTGATATGAAAATAGAGGATCAGGACCATTTATGTACTTAATGTGTTCTTGCTCATACATTCTAGAAATATTGGTTTACTTAGATACAAATATGCTATCAAGCTAGTAGTTAAGATGAATTTACAAGATAGCTAAGTAGGTTAGCAAAAAGAAGGAGAGGTTGGATGGGATTTCTAAAAGAAACAATTGTATTGGTGGTTATAAAATTATGTGTAATACCCCAAATTCAACCTAACCCTAATTTTGGATAATTAATATTTTAACCTAACCTTAATCCCAAATAATTAATATTTTAATCTTAACCTAATTCCTTCACCCTAAATTTAGACCTAGTTCTAATCCTCACCTTAAACTCCATTTCCTTTTTCGTATTTCCCCCTTTCTTTTATCTTCTCTCTCTCTCTCTTCCTTTTTCTTTTCTCTCTTTACCCTAGGTTCTCCCTCTCTCTCCTACATGGTTTTAATTTCCTGGCTAATTTTTTCCTTCTACCTATCTAGCAACCTACATGCCTACATATGCCTAATAGCATCATCACCATTATCTCAAGCATTCATTCGGGGATGTATCAGGGGGAATTTTTATCCAAATCCTCTGATCTCTACCTTGCCCATACACATCTATATCTTGAACCTTAGCCATCTTAGCTACTCGCACACCATCCCTCACCTATAAATACCCCATTTCTTTATCCTTATCTCCTTAATTGAAACAACTAAACTCTATGTCATGTATGTTTCTTTAATAACTCTCTCCTTGAATTTTATTTCAAGAAATTTTCTAGCCACCACCCCTACCAACCTTTGGCGCCATCAGCCTTGTTGATGCCATTGTATTTTATGGCTCAACCAACCAGTCATCTCCCTACCTTCTCCATCTCCACTTTGTTATTTATTGCTCGACCTTCATAGCCACTGCCACCATTTTTGACTTAGTTGCCTCAACCCTTGTGTATTTTCTTCCTCTTGGACAAGCTATGTTGTGCCCTTCTTTTCTTGGGTAGTCTTATCATGCAAGTTTAACTCGTCGAGTGAGTAGACTTGCTAAATTGTTCAACTCACCTGGCTGATAGAAGTTTCCCCTTGGACAATACACTTTCTTTCCTCTCAGCCCTACCATTTTATTCCCCCTTAGTCTTAGCCTAACCACCTTTTTTTTTTCATTTTGGTACTAACCAGTCATTACCTTATTGAGTGCATTGGTTCCTTTTCATCCTTCTTAGTCTGCACTCTTTGTCTCTCTATTCCCTTATTCATTGAATTTCTTTTCTTGACCATCCTTTGAACTAAAAATGTGTTTCTCTCTTAGCCTAGGCGGTTTTCCAATAGCTTTGGAGGAAGAGGCTTAACGCCTTATACTTACTTAAAGGTCAATGTTACTAGGGCAAGAATACATGTTGTAGTTAAGGTTTTTGAATGGAAAGTGTATATTGTGTTTAATCTCATGTTTGGTATTGTTATGTTAAAATTTTCACGTCAATATTGTCATTTTATGAAAATGTTTAATCAAATTTTGGAAAGTGGGTACCATATGAAAAACATGCCCTCATATGATATTGTTGTGATAAGTATTATTTACAACCCTACAAGGGGTAATATGATCTATGGCATTTGAAGGTGGTATTTACTAAGTATGGAAATTAGGAAATGATTATGTTTAAGTTGTATGGTGATGTAATAAATTGTAGGTGGAATATTAATGATGTCGATTTGTAAGGTTTTGTGGAAATTTAGATATTGTAGCAATCTTAAGGTTATTTTGGGACATTTTTGATGAAGTGGAAAATAATTATGGCTTGATAATAAATTATATTTTTATAAATTATTTCATAAGTAATATGATAAAATGGTATTTGAGAAGGATACATAAAATCTAAGATAATTCTTGAGGCCTTTTAGTAAGAAAATAGTATTTTTCTCAATATGGGTTAATTATGAAATGTTTGGTTTTTAAGGTGATATTGGGTAAAAATATGTTAAATATGTTACATGGAATATTTAGAGTAAATATGAGGGACATGAGTTTGATAAAATGAGAAAATTACCTAATTTGTGAATAGTAATACTAAAGGAACGTGTGCTATCACATGTGTAAGATGTTGAAGTTTGGCCTTGGTTTTTGGATATGTTGTTAATAATATTATTTTATGATAGGCTAATAAATTTGGTGATTAGAGAAGAATTTTGAAATAATTTATGCTTAACTTGTGAGATTAGAGTTTTATAGGGGAATTATGGCATTTTTCCTTAAGGAATGTACCTATAATCATGCGGTGGTGTTTCTATGCCATGTATATTTATATTAATTCTAGTTTATTTACCATGTATAAATAAGACCATGTCTATATTTTGACCGTGTGATAATGATAGTTGATTAAGATACTACTACTTAAAGTAAAAGATTAGTGGGTTAGGATCTAGGTGTTGAGTTTGTTTCACCGGCTTGATAATAGTTTTTAGGATCATCTTGCCATGGGAGGTACTTCAAACCATTCCGGTAGTTTTAAAATATTGGCTAGGAGCCTTAGGAGGTGTTGATTCTGTTCCATTGGCTTAATAATAGTGGTCAGACACATTTTATCTTGGAAGGTGTTTTAGTTTATTTCACCAAATTAAGAATAGTGGGGGTCCTAAACTCAACTTAAAAAAATGGAAGGTGATTATATCTAATGATGGAAGTATGGATTTAGTTATTATTTTGCATCATATCATGTTTAAGCTTTGCACATGATTTGTGTCACATGTGATATTATATATTTGCATACCCTTGCCATGATTGTATTATTTCTTTACTTCATACGTAGCGAATTAATCATCTGTTTCATGGGTGTTTCTCATTCCTATTAGTAGATGAACCAACTTTTACAGTGAAGGTCACAGATGATTACTTAGATTATTTTACCGCCTTTGATGATGTACACGTGGAAGATTGATTTTGTTATATGGGGTTGGACGTAGAATTAGTGTTATCCAATTATAGTTTTGTGTATAGATATCTTTTGGACTCTTAGTTCCATGTGATTACTTTTATTGTATTTTGATATTATACTCGAAGTAGTAAAATTTAGAGATTCATACACACTTAATAGCGCTAGTAGGAACTTGACGCATATCAATGTTTTACATAGTTTTGATTATTTCCCATAGGGAGTTTTTTATTTCCTGAACTTATGATCGTATATATTTCACTTTGGTATTAATAAAATAATTATTAATTACCAATCAAACATTCTATTTAATAAAACATGCAAAGATTTGATATGAAGAAAAAAAAAAGAATTGGCTAAGCATGTCACTTAGAGTTTCCTTACTTTTGATATTCTTTAGTACTAAGCATTCCCTATAAATTTTTCAAGATTCATATTACAACTCATAGTGATATAAATGGGATATATTTTATCCAAAAATCCAACAAGTTTTACAAAACAAATATGAAGGAATGAAAAAAAAATCACCCGATTCGATTAAAAATGTAGGTAAGGTGTATCTATATCCATACCCGTACTCATATTCATAGTCGTACTCATTTATCCAATATAAAATTACCCTTCTATGCTTGATTTTAAAATAAAAATAGTATAATATTAAGGTTAAAATTATATTTTATTTTAACCCTAATTAATTTTAACCTTTAACTTTCCTATTGGATAATATCTATCGAGTAATATAATGGGTAAATAGGTTATCTGTCAGGTAATATATATTCAACAGATATAGATATGGATATATTAGTAGTTAACCTTTTGGGTATGGGTACAGGTGTGAATTATGGTATAAATTCTTATAGGGTATGGATATATATAGAGGTGTATCTAGCCTAAACCCATCACACTTACATCCCTATGAGCTTTTATTTTTCTTAAATCTATTAAATTTCCTCCCTATTTTTATGTCGCACTCAAAATCATCATTCAGGGAGCTATTCAAGGGAAATGACCCATATCCTAAGCACCATATTGAAGAGCACTTCAAATCACTATGTGTAGATGTTGAACCCGATAATGTGATTGAAGATTCAGATGAACCAAGAATCAAATTTTTTAAATTAAGAAAGGAGGGGAACTTTTTCTAACAACTTTAGATTATCTTTCTTATTATAAAATTGGTATTCATTTTGAATAGAGTTGTTCATAATCAGATATTCATATCCACAAGATAGAGTATTCGTTTTGTATACTTTAGACCTACTATGTGAATTTCAGAATATCTAAAAATTGTGAATTAGATATGGATTTGATATTAAAAATACTATTTAAATAATTAGAATAACTTTTACAAGGAAATTTGAAAATAAAAATTGTATATAAGTTAGTATTTATATGAGTTTCTTATTTTATCTGAAAAGAGTATTATTATATTATTATTAAATTTTAGAGTATAATAAATAATTTAATTTAAAAAACTTAAGACTAAAAAAATACAATTTTATGATATATTACTAAAATAATAAATAAAATATTATATATTTTCCCAAACTAGATAATCTGTTAAAAAATTGAATATCCTAAATATCATAACAAAAATTGGATCAAAGATCCCAAAAGTTAGATTGGATTTTCAAATTTCAGAATTTTCGTACACCCGTAGTTTAGAGAACTTTGAAACCATGAGCATGAGCCTCCTTAATATGTTTAAGCCATAAGATCCTTATGATGTCATTAACCTAGGTAACTACCATTTTAATACTAAATTTTCAGCCAAAGAGGATCTGGAACATGCTCTAAGGAGTAGAACTTTCTTCATAACCAAAAAAATCTCTTTTGGTGTGGCTTTGGGAGCCAAATTTTAATTGTGAGCATTTTGCTATCTTAGGAATGGCTATGCAGGCACATATTAGAATGGTGTCTATTGAAGTTTACAATACCCAACTTTGTTTGATATAATAAATATTATTGGCAAGGTTCTCAAAGAGAATGTTGACACAACAAATGGTGATTAGGGTAGATTTTTCAGATTTGATGTTTAAGTAAAATGAATAAGCCTTTAGTTTCAGGAATTAAAATTGGAAAATTTTATTATGAAGTATAGTTTGAAGATGTTTCAAATATCTACTTTTAATGTGGTTATTTGGATCTTTTTAAGGACTCATAACCTTCAAATATGAAGATAAAAAATAAAAATGATGACATAAATATTAGGAAAGATGATTTGATGTAGGAAGCTCAATATCCAACAAGAAACTACACTAGTAAGGTAGAAGTTAACCTAGATGTTAATGAAAAATATGTCCCCTAGGCTCTAGCTTAGTGTAAGAATGGTTTCAAAAGACTTAAACTATAATAGTTTCTTTGAAAAAAGTAAACCCACCTACGAATGTTTCTTTGTAGAAAAAGGATAGCATCAAGCTTTGCTTCTAATATTACTAGTTGAAACACATACAATGGGAATAATTCAAATACCATGCACATTTTTTAGTAGCCTGGCAATGATACTTCTCTATATGAGAAAAGAGATAAATTTGCTGGCATAACGTCAGAAAAATGTTAGAATGCATATAATGATGATTAGCCAATAAAACCACAATGAAGCAACCATCTGACACTTGTAGAAAAATGTAAGGATTTTCATTTGAGAGGTCATAAAAATAAATTTTAATGAAATAATGAACAACCTTATCAAATTATTAGAATCCATGTACATTGGTATTAGGAGAATAGGCATTGGCATGAAGGAAGAGACCCCTTTCCATTATTGGTTAAGTGAAGTCAAGTTAACTCGACTAATTTATATCAATTGTAAGATATTTTGTTTCTAAAAAGGTACACAACTCTTCCAAATTTAAAATTAAGAAGAGAAAGTAATGGCAAGCTTAAGCCATCGACCATTATGCTAGATTAGATACCATGCCATTACCGCCAATCATTGTAGTTGGAGATATGGATGTTGGAGATTTTCATAGTCACTATCAACATATCAAAGAAAAAATATATATATATAAAAATCTTACATAGCCTCATACTACTTTGAAGCATACAATATGAATATAGGGTGGATGAGAATCTTTGAGATAATTTAAAATTTGCATGTCAATCGATAGGTTAAATTGAAATTCTAAGTAATAAGTACCCTGTAGAAAGAGATCTTTCTCTCCTAGTCTCAAGATCTGCAACCATGAACCTTTTCATGAGATTGTTGGTATTAGAAGGGATCTTTTTGGCCATGTGCATCCTTTGATATAAAGTATGAAACATAGATGAAGGAGTGGATTTTTTTTTTGAATTTAAATCAGCCACTCCATGAGCTTGATTCGAGTGTCCCAATGCTTGCAATATGTGAGTCTAGATTCATGCATAGTAAATAATGAATGCATTGATGATGGATTGCAAATTAGTCCAAGTGAAAGCAATGGAAAGATATAGGGTAGTATCACAAGAGGGTGCAACATGGTTCAAGAGCTCAATAGATCCAATGTTACCCAATGAAAGAGGTGGGACAATGACAAAAAATTATAACTTTTACCATATAAAAAAGAGAATCCTTACTTGGAATTGTCGTAATATAGCTAACCATATATACAAGTTCTTTTTTGATGACTACATCTAAAAGTATAAGCCTTCTATTGTTGTCCTTATGGAAGCTAAATGAGAGGGAACTTAAGATCAAGAAATTTAGAATCGTTTATCTTTAATAAATGTCACTAACAATATGCAATAGGATTTTCAAGAGTAATTTGGCTTCTCTAATGATAAGAGGAAGGAAAGGTGGTAGTACTTAAAGATGTTCTCAAAGTTATTACTCTTCATGTATCTATATTACATTTTCTTTTCCAAACTTTACCAAGTGTCTAAATAGTTAGTTATATCTTTGTAATCTTTCATGTAACATTAACGGGATTTTACTTTATTAGAATACTTTACTAATATTATTTATCTAAGAGATTAGGTCGTGCTCCATCTAGTCTTAGGTAGATGAAGGACTATGGGGACTATATGAATAGTTATGGGCTTCTTGATTTGGGTTTTTTGGGACCTAAGTTTATGTGGTTTGGTAAATGTGTCGCGGGTCTTTCATTCCATTAGATTCTTGATGGGATTTGGATTAGAGGTAATTGGAAAATGATTTTTCCTAATGCATGCCTATTTTATCTTCCTAGAACCTCCTCAAACCACTATATGATTATCCTTTCTCTCAACATTACTCCTTTTATTAGTGATAAAGTTAAACACATGGAGTTTATGTGGTTGTAGGATAAACAATTTCTTAACCTTACTTTAACTATCTTGACTATGTCTTCTAATAATATATTTTATATCTTTCTTGCCTCCTCTATTTGGAATTTATTTAAATTGGACAATATTTTCATGAATATTAGTAATCCTAGAATTATTATTCTCTATGCCGAACATTCTTTATATTTTGATCATTTTGTGATGAACTGTAATAAGTAAATTAAGATTAGAAAATAACTGGAATTACATTTGAAGATGGAATAAGAATTTTGGACCAAAAAAGAAAGAATGGATAAACTATATTTTGGAGATAGAAACAATAAATTCTTCCACCTATGTACAATTAAGAGGAGAAGGATAAATTGTATTATGAGCCTTCAGTCTTCTTCTAGTGTTTAGATCTTGGATGAATATGAATTGTTGAATTATATTTGTACTTTCTTTACTAATATTTTCTCTTTGAATTCCACTTTTTTTTTTGGTATCTTGAGATAATTTTCCAACCCAAATCTCCCTATTCCATGTTTGGAAGGGTTATATGATAACTTCACTAATATCCTTTAAAATAAAGAAATGAATGTGGTTGTATTTGATATAGGGCGTGACAAAGCTTTAAGACTTGACGATGTTTATGCATACTTCTTTTATCAATATTTGTTAAACCATTGATGATAGTGACTTGAGTTTCATAAAATCTATGTGGGTCAACAGATATTTTGATAGAAAGATAAATTAAACAACACATTACATTGATTCCTAAAGTGATGACACCAATAAGCATTTCTCGGTTCATACCAATCAACCTTTACAACAATATCTACAAATTTCATTCCAAAGTAGTAGTAAATAGGATTCACACTTTGTTAAAGGGCTCAATTGGAATGTAACATGATGCTTTACTCCTAAGAAGAATAGCACTCAATAACATTATCATCACATAAGGGATTTTACACTTTATGAACCTCTTGTAGAATAGTAAAGTTTTTGATAGAAATAATTGGGAATTTTTTAAGAAGACCTTGGAATGGTTCAAGCTAACTCTTGATCTTATTAATCTCATTATGTTTTTTGTGACAACAATGAGTTACCAAGTATTGGTGAATGGAGTTACTAGTGCTCTCATATAACCTGAGAGGTCTAAGATAGGGGGATCTTCTTTCTCCTTACATGTTTATTATGCATATGGAAATTCTATTGTACACATTTTAGATGAGGCCAATTTCGAGATATGGATACCTATTTTGATTACTTATAATAAGCTATATATTTGACATCTCCTTTTTTTTTATGATATTATTTTATTTTCTCATGTTGAGAGGATGAATGTAGTTAATGTTAAAACTCTCTTGCATAACTTCTTTGAAGGATTTGGACAAATTATTATTTTTGAAAAATCAAAAGTTTTATTTTCACATATTGCTAAGAGGGAAACTTAAATTCAACCTATCTTGCTTATATATTCCTAATAAAGGATGACTTGAGAAATTATTTGGGCTACTTAACTAATCATCACCAAATTCAATTATCTCCTATATAAAATGAAAGTGAGTCTTGCAGTTTGGAAAGGTAAATGTTTGTCACTAGCTAGGAGATTAATATTATTAAGATAAGCTCTTGATTTGATCCTAATCTATTTAATGCAAGTTAACATTCTTCTAAAGAAAGTGACAAGGCATCTAGACAGGTTGATAATATATTTTCTATGGGGCTGAAATGGAAAGAAAAAGAAAATACACTATGTGGCTTGGATAAAAATTATCTTATTAAAAGAAAGAGGAGGTATTAGAGTGTGATTTGTAGTAAGGAATAAAAAGTATTACATAATGGGACTTACATGGATGCTACAGGTTCATAAAGAACCTCTTTAAAATAAATATATTAGAGGGAAAAAAATATATGAGTGAGGATAAGTGAGCTTGCAAATATAATCCTTTCTTTATCTAGAAGGTAATTTGTAATGCTAATTTAACTCTTGAGGAAAGGATAAAATGGATTATATCAAACATAACTCTTGTTAACATATGATATGACACTTGGTGTGGCCACAACAACATTAGAAAAGGAAGAAAACATGACAATTTTTCTTTATGTTTGGAAGAATGGTAAGTAGATACCCGAGGAACATTTGATAAGGCCACTACAGAATTTAGTTAAAGATGCCAAGGTCAACATAGTAGTGGAGATTATGTAACACCCCCAAATTTACTACTGAAAAATTTCGTTAAATTTTAAAGAAGTTTAGCGGAAGCAAGCAAATCAAACTATAAATTCGAGGGTATTACCGCCACACTTAGTACCTGATCGATTCACAACTATCGACCCGATACTAAGTGCTAAGGCTAAAATAATAGAACCAAAACAAATCATTAGTAAGGCATAAGTGATAAGGAAATCAGAGTACGAAAGGCAAGAGATACGTTCGGAAGTACAATTTAAAAATTCGGAAGTACAATTTAAAATTCCAAATGTCAGAGGAATTAAAATAACGGAAGGATAGGGTACGATAAAACCCTTGAAAATTTAAATACAACACTTGTAACTTCCAAAGACAAATACGATTAAACAATACAATTTCCGAAGGGTAAATATCCGGACCGCTTACTCACTCAGATCAAGTCTTCCACCCCAAATTTAGTAACCGATCAAAACCTGCATCAAAGGTCTGTTCCCCACCATTGGTGGATCATCACAGGACCCATTCAACCAGTGTAGTATCAGTACGGGTCCAGTACTGAGTAAGGGCGCAGGTGTGCTAAGGCCAAGCATACAATCATACCATGTAGTCTACATAACACAATCATATAAGTAACATGCAATAACACACCAGATAAGGCCTGAGTACTTTCCGGTGACTTATTCTTTATCCTTAATAATAATATGTCCATTTCACACACAGTATTTATTAATCCACGTGAGTGCGGGAACCCCACTATTATAGCCGGTGGACCGGAATATATAAACTCAGGGCAGAACGCTCCTGACCACTATTATTTGCCGGTGGACCGGTCTCCAGGGCAGAACGCTCCTGGCCACTATTATTTGCCGGTGGACCGGTCTGGCCCCGACTCACATGGTGTTCCACTGTAAGTATTTAGTATTTTTCCTATGTCTTATAGATTTTACGTTTGGTTTGCTGAGCACGGAAACCCCCACTATTATAGCCGGTGGACCGGAAATCATACAGGGCAAAACACTCCTGACCACTATTGTTCGCCGATGGCACGGTCTCCAGGGCACCCCGGCTCCTGGCCACTATTATTCGCCGGTGGACCGGTCTGGGCCCGGCTCAGCATCTTTCTCTTTAAGTGATTAGTATCTTAACGTATCTTATTGAAAATGTTTTACCCTTGACATGCATGGCTAACTATATCTGCACTTATCCTCCCAGGAGGGCCCGTCCCATATCTTGGAACTCGTGCACCCCTTATCACACCTCGATATCCAATTCCCCGCTATACATACACATAATAAAAACCAACTCCTAGAGTATGAATTAAGGCACAACACCTCGTGACATCGACTCCACCCGCCATTAGTCTCTAGGGTTTCCCTTGAAACCCTAATTGGACCTATGTGGTCTAACCTCCTCTACCATTAATTCATCTATCCTCAACACCTCATCTCATTCAGGTCCAGTCCCCAAATCATATTGCTTTACCCATCGATTCTACCTGTGACCCCAAAACTCTAGTTGGCCACTTCAACTCTAGTATCTTTCTTTTCCCACAAGTAACCTCTCCTTTTCACCCAATATTCCTTCTTCCTCAAAACTCCCATAATCATTCCTTATAACATAAACTCTCACTCTCAACCCGCACCTCACTCACCCTTAATCATTTTTCTTTCGCCTTTTTCAGATTACTAATTCTTCCCAAAACCCTAATCGGGTCCCTTATATGACCCTACGTACTATATTTCACCTCGAGTCCCCAGACTCCCAAACAGACCTTCCACTATCTTCCTCACGTCTCACGGTAACTTTTCATACGTAAGGTTCGCCCCCATGCGGACCTTAACCTTCCCATGCAAACCCTATCATTTCCACCATGCCGACTCTATCATTTCCATGCAAACCCTAGTTTCCCCCATGCAACCTTATTTTATTCCCACTCTTCTATTTATTTGATTCCCCCTTTTTCCTCATCATTTCACAAATTATGAATTCCTTAGGTCGTCCATACCTATCTTAACCGACATACTTCCCTTTGGTTATCTTAATTGCTTATTTTTCTTTTTCAAGTCCCCACCTCACAAGACTTCCTCACATAACCTAGCATGCATGTCGTAGGGGTCACATCACATCACATCA